>JACVYH010000003.1:0-2400000 GCA_014964245.1 Nannizziopsis barbatae
CCTAACCCTAACCTAACCCTAACCCTAACCTAACCCTAACCCTAACCCTAACCCTAACCCTAACCCTAACCCTAACCCTAACCTAACCCTAACCCTAACCCTAACCCTAACCCTAACCCCCTAACCTAACCCTAACCCTAACCCTAACCCTAACCCTAACCCTAACCTAACTCTGAGATTATTTGCAAATAGCCTTAATTTAATCTTGTTTCATAGATATGTTATCAGATCTAATAATAAAATCTAAGAATAATATTCTGTCAGTAGCAAATTTGCACTTGCTGTCTTTTATATATAGATTAGCATGATTAAGACATTTTATAATAATCTGAATATGCTTTTTATACTTCTTCATCAAGTTTAAGAAAATGAAAATATTATCTAAGTAAACTATAATAAAGTTATTTAAAATGTCAGTAAGAACTTTATTAATATAAGCTTGAAACATAGCTAGAGCATTCATAAGATTAAAAAATATGATATTAAATTTATAATAATTATATTAGATTTAGAAAATCATTAGTCAGCAGTCTTCTTACTTAATATTTATATAGTAATAAGCATTATAAAAATTACATTTTGAGAAGATTTTCATATTATTAAGATAATTAAGACTCTTAATAACAAGTAACAATGAGTGTTTATTCTTGATTATAATGCAATTTAATTACTTGTAATTTATATAAAGTCTCAGATTTTTGTTCTTCTTTAGTGTAAACAGTATAAACATTTCTATAAGTGACTTTAATAAGAAAATTCACTCTTTATCTAATGTAATAATGATATATTTGCACAGAATTTCTAACTCAGTAATTAAAAAGTTATAAATTAGAAGAAATAAGAATTTTTTTTCTGATTTCATCTTAATTACATGTTCTGTATATAAGTATTAATAAGAATTAAGTATCATCTTCTTAAAGAAGAGATATAATCATGATTACACAAATAGGTAAAGATTAGCAGATGTATTACTGAATTTAGCTCAGTAAGCTATGATAAGCTGCTCATCATGTGTTTCTGTATTTATTTTTAAGTAAATCAGATAAGTACTAGTTTTATTAAGTAGCTTGTTAATAACATTTTCAGCAGTCATGAGATTCATATTAATGTTAAAATTTCTGATAATGAGCAGCAGGACTTTTCTAAGAATGATATTTAAGAGATTTAACTAGTAAATCCAGTCATTTTCTGCCCAGTTAATCAGAAAATTAATGTTCTGTAGCCAGAAAAAGCTGAGAATCATATTATAGTCTTCTAGATTAATTACTTAAAACTCATGAGAAATAATATGTGTACTTTCCTGATTATCAGTAGCACTAATATTAAGATTTATTTTATTAAAAATGTGCACATGATACTTATTCAAGATCTTAATCATTTTATATTAAGATAAGTTAATTTCTAAGCTGTTTTTCTTTGCTTAAATGTTATTAACAAAGTTAGCTTCAGCTCCAGAATTAATCAAGATTAGAACTGTTTTCAAATTTCTAGAAATTTGAATTTGAATTATAATTAGAAAACTGAGTAAATTTCATTTTTTTTTACTAATTCTGAGAACTACAGCAGCATTCAGGATTTTCTTGACTAGTTTTTTAACTTTTTACTATTCTTAGCTTTCTTCTCATCTGCAGCTTTTTAGCTTTTAAGAATCTTGTAATTCAAGATAACATGTTTATAACATTTATGATGATTACACCAGAAGTTTTTTCTATCAGAGTTTTTATTTTTATCAGAATTAAATTTGTATTTTTTCTATGCATTTTTATTACTGTCAGTATTTTTTTTTTTTTAATTTTTATTTTTTTTACTTTTATTATTATTATTTTATAATAGTATTTAGCAGACTGAAATGTTATCTTCTGCATTAAAGAAACAGGAAATTAGCATTTTATAACTAAGAATGTTAACTTTTTCTGAATATTTATCAAATTTCATGTGAACTTCAGAAAGAATTTTCATATAAAGATGTATTACTTGCTGTCTTTTAGTATAGAATTTCTGTAATCAGTACTTAAATATTTTCAGAATGTGCATGAAATCATGCATATTTTAATTTTTACATTATTTAGCTTTCTTATACTGCATTTAAGAGATTTTATAAGCTTATTTCAGATTCATAATTTAATTCTTCAGTTAGTTCTCAAGCTGTGTCTAAGTAAGTAACTTAAACAGGAGATTTATATAAAATTCTTATTTTTAAAAAAGTATAATATTAAAGTACTGCATAATCTTAAGCATCTTATACTTTTTTTATTCTGTAAAATACATGTAATTATATCTGTAAAAAATATAACTTACTATCATAAAGTCTTTTAATTCACACATGTTCTTTACTTAAAATTTCTTCATATTCTTGCAAAATGAAGTCTTGCTAACTTTATCATTATGAGATAATAATCTTACTTATACTAAATTCATATTCAGATTAATTTAAGTATCTTCAGATTTCTAAGCTTTAGTTATAAAAGCATCTGCTGCTAGAATGTTATTTACTGAGACTTTATAACATAACTTTATAATATAATTTATACATTCTGTAGAAAAGTTTCATAATAATAACTGGAACTAAATGAGAGTAATTAGCATGTTTAATGCTGGTTATATCAGCATATGATATCTTAAGCAAGATGTGTTAGCAGAGATTACATAATCAGAATCAGAAACAGATATTATATTCTTGATTTACTGATTAATAACTGTCAGCTTCTTATAAAGCTCTTTAATATATAGTTTATGCTAAGCAGTCTTAAGTTTCTTTATTAAAGCATGTTCTTCTTCAGAATCATCATGCTTAAATTTCAGAATAATCATCTCAGAATTATAGAGCATGCTGCTCTCATCTAAGTTCTTAACCTCTTTTACATGTGAAAGAAACTGCTTTATTTATTTTAATAAGCAGTCTCATTAAACATTACTTAATATAAGAATGATGTTAAAGAGCTTGCTTATCTGAATAAAATCAGAGCTATTATTATCATTAATCATAATAAAAGTAGCTTATGACATTTTTTTATAGAGAATAAAAAGATATAATTAATTTTTAATGAAATCAGAAATAATAAAGTAGTAGTTCTCATAAGAAGTTAAGCATTGAAAATTCTGCTTCATGAACTGTCTTTTTTTTAAAGTAATAAGAACTGTGAGAACCAGATTAGAAACCAGAACTAAAAACATATAATAAAAGCAGAACTAGCAGTTAATAACAAGAAATACTACTAGAAGAAAGTGCATAGAGAATGTATATATAGATTGTAACCAGAGCTTATTACTAAGAAGTAGATGAGAATGAGATTTCATGAGCTCTTATATAATAAAAGAGGCCATGAGACTAAGCTAAATGAGAACTAGACTAGCTGGCATGATAATAACTTTATTTAAGCATTAATCAGTTAATTATTTTTTCATCTGATGTATGAATTAAATCTGAGAATAATACTTACAGATTTTTATAAATATATTACTAAGATTTTAAATATTTATAAAAAAACTAATATCAGTTATAATTTTTATAATAAGATAAAGAAATTTCTTATAAAAATACAAGTTTATCAGAAGACTTATTATAATAAAAAACACATATTTAAATTATATATAATTAAAAATAAGATATAATTATTTCTTTATAATATTAAAACTAATTATTCTAATAAGAAACTGAATTTTTTATAAACAAATCTGTATTAGATTATAAAGAAAATAAATAAGCAAGTTTATTAGCTGGAATTATTAGCAGATTTGTAAAAAATATATAACATTTTTCATGTTTTCTTATTCTTAAATTATTAAGAAATAAATAAAATTCTCATAAAAACTTATTATTTTATTTATAAAATAAAAAAGTCTGAAAAGAAGTATATAATTAAAATAATTATTAATTCTTATAAGAAAAAATGCTAGCTAAAGTACTAAATTTAATAAGAAGATTATTCAGATAAAAATAAGTTTACTTAAAAATTTATAAGTATATTAAAGCACTTGCAGAAGTTATTATATCAGTATTATCAGATTAATCTGAATATACTGAGTCTGAAAATCTTTATAAAAAAGAATTAGTTATAATTAAAACTTCTCTTATAAAAGAATTAATTTCATTTTTCTTAAAAATATAAATTAAAATTTCACAGTTATTTTATAAAAAAAGAAATCTGATAAAAATAAAATAAAAATTCTGCAAAAAATTAATTCATTTAGATATTTTTAAATGAGCAGATGATAGCAGTTATAATATAATTATTATAATATTATTTAAAATCTTTAAATACACATGAGATAAACTGTAAGACTTCAGCATAATAAAAAATAAGATTATAATATTATAAACATGCCTGGCCTAGCAGTAGCATTTAATTATATTAAATAATAATCAAATTCTCATGAATCTGAGTATAATTAATATTATGTTTACTAATTAACACAGCTGGTAGGTAAAATATAACAGTATAACTGTAAAGCAATATGATGCTATTTGTAGTTATAAAGTAGTTTCTTTTTTTTATAATTCTCATTCTCAGTCTGAGCTATGTATACTAACTAGTGCTATTATATGTATAGAAAAGATGCTCTTAGTAATATTATTATACAATCTAATAATATGCTAGTTTTAATATTTCTGAATGCTCTTATTTAATTTCTGTTCTATCTTTATTAATTATCTTTATAATTCTTATTTAATTCTAGCAGGTTCTCTTCTGATTCTGGTTAGTTTTCATTCTCATTATTTTCTAATTTCTTAGTTTTACTGTTATTATTAATTACTGCTTTTAGATGATTATCATAAGTATAGTCTCATGTTATATAAAAGTTAACAAAATTCAGTATTAATATCTCTGTAATGTTATTATAGAATTTATAAGAAAGCAGATCTTAATAAACATGCAGAAAGTATTTAATAAAGTCTTTCTTAGTTTTTCTCTTTTTCTTAATATTACTATTAATTTCTTTAATCTAATGCTCTAAAAAGATTTTTTTCTCTTTAGTAAGCTTATAAGTAGATGTCTTGATATTATAAGTTAAAGCTTTCTTAATAACTGCTCATTTTTCTTTTATTTTTATCATTTATTTTATCAGACATCCAGTAAAATTCTTAAAGTTTAATTTTTCTAAATCTTACTAATATTTCTTTTTTATATTCTGAAGAATATTCTCTTCATAAAGCATGATTTCTCTCAGTCTTTTTTTCTTTATAAGAAGTAATAATTTATTCATGAGTTTAAAAATTCTTTTAAGTTATTTCTTATTATCATGCTTGTTAAAGTCTTTCTTCTTTTCTTCTAGATTTCAGATCTTATGTGTTTTAACTTCTTATATGATTATTTTTTTAATATGCTTTTTGAATTTATTCATTAATATTACTGTTATTCATAAATCTCAAGATAAGTAAGATTTTTATGTAGTGAGTGTGATATTCTTGATGAAGATTTTCTTAATAATCTGTTTCTTTTTCAGGTTATATTCAGAATTATTATTAAAAGTCTGATTTACTCATTTATAAGTAAAGTTAAGTCTCTTTAATTAGATTATGCTTGTGTCTTTGAAAATGGTAGAGATTACTTTAGTTATGATTTCTGATTTTAACATTATAACTGCTTTTATTACTGTGATAGCTTTTATTGCTAATGTTATCATTATAACTAAGATTGCTTATTATGATTAAGGAGCTGGTTTTATCATCTTAGCTGACTTCATTACTGAAATAGTTGTTTTTAATGCTATTAATTTTTCTAATTATTTCAGAGCATTCATGATTAGTATAATATTTTTTAATATGTTATTATTCTTATAAGTTTATGCTCTAGTCTTTCTTATCTTAGCTAATAATTCTTTTTATAAGATCTTGCTGGTATTATTATTATTCTTAATGCTTATTATTTTCTTTATTACTTTTTTTACTTTCTTAAGCTTTAAAGTCTTAGCTTTTTTTAAAATCTTATACTTCTTTAGAATTCTTGATATCTTTAATAAAGTTTTAATATTTTTTTTATTATCTGAATCTTGAAATAGTATCAGAATGTTTTCTTCTTTAAGAAATCTTATTATTTATATGAATATTACATCTGATTTGCTAATATATTCTGTTTTAAAAATATTTTCTAGATTTCTTTAATATTAAATTTGAAAATGCTTTAATGCTGTGTTAATTATATTAATAATTATTTCTAATACTTAAATTCCAGTATTTTTTCTGATAAATTATTCTTGATATATAAATTTGATGTTTCATGTAATTTATATAATTTTTTAATTCTGCATTTTAACTATTTACTGCTGCTCATGTGCTAGTTTTAATTATCTATTTTACTAAAGCATTCTGCTAGTCTTGAAGATTTAGTTTTTGATTTTCTTATAGTCTGGATTAAACTGAATCATGATGCTATTAATGAAATTTCTGATAGAATTATAAAGATTAAAGTATGATTTTCTTGCCATTAATCTCATGAAGACTGATTTATTTTAATTATTAATTATTCTCAGATCACCTGTTTTCTTATTAATTCTTGTTTATTCTGAGTCTTTATTAATAATTACTCTAATTTTTTTTTTTAATTTATTTTTAAGAATTTGCTTTTCTGAAGAGAGAGCTGATGTGAATATTTTAAGAAAATTATAATCTTTTTCTGAATCTAACTGTATTCTTATCTTTTCTGAGACAAATTTTAAAAAATATCTGAATTTTCATATAGTTTTAACTTCTTCATGCTTCTTATCTTTCTGTTATTTCTTAACTGTTTTTCTTTTTGAAATAAGCATATTTAATGCTAGGTACTCTGATAATGAAACTGTTTTTTATATTATTAAAATTACTAAAACTTTTTCTTATATAATTAGAAGAATATTTATTATGTTTTATAATATATTAGCTATATAAATAACTGTATGAGTAATCTTCTTAAATAAGTAATAATTATAATATGATAAAGTAATAGAAATGTATTTTATAAATATGAGTATTTAATATTTTATATGAATGTTTATATTTATATTATGTGCATGTTTATCTTACTTATTATTATGAAACTTTCAGTAAATATATTAAATTATTAATGTGAAGCTAATAATAAAATAATATAGCTTTATTATAACTGCTAGAGCTTATTAATATATTTATTAATCATTTACTTTATAGTAATTAACTTAATTAACAGAAGCTAGATATCTTCTTCCAGTCTAAAATCTTTTCATCTTACTAGATATTTCTGTTTTATTTCTCTTCTAAGCCTCTTCTTTTTATAAGTAATAATTTTTTCTATTTCTTAATACTTATTACTGTTCACATATACTAGTTTTAAATGCTGCATGATTTTTTTATGCTTATTTTTAATTTAAGATTCAAGATATGCTACTGATATTATATTATGAATATGCTAGTATTCTAAGAAATTTAATTAATATATAAATTTTTTTATTTTCTTAATAATTATAAATGAATCTGCATAATATGATAAGAATTTTCTATAAATTCTGAATGCATATGTATGATATTCTTTATGTAATTATAAAAGAATCTTTTACTTTTTTTTAAAGTTAACTGGCTCATGATGTTTATCATAATAATATTTTACTAAAATCATAATTTTATTTATGACTGCAGCTGCATTCTTACATGTTACAAATATTAAAGCTTGTTTTAATTTAATTATACTAATATATGTAATCATGAAATAATCATATAAAAGCTGATAAGAAAATGCTTTTATTATTATGAATTCTGCTAAATTTAAAAGCAGTTAAAGAATTAAAAGCATTTAATGCTAATTCTTGAAGTCTTTCATGATATCTATGAGAAATTAAAATGCTATTTTAACTGTTTAATTTATTCTTTCAGATTAATTATTAGTCTGAAAGTAATAAGCTATGATAAATAACATATTAATATTTGCTTGCTTAAAGATGTATTTTTACAAATTCTTTATGAATTTTAAATTTCTATTACTGATAATCTTCTTTAAGAAATCTTAGTCTTCATTACATAATGCTTTTATTAGTTCTGTTGCTTATTTTTTTACTTTATTTATAATTCTGCTGAATATAAATATTACTTTTTTTATATACTTATTTATTACTGTTATTAATATGTTATATATATTATTCAGAAATCTGATAATAAAATTAATTATTATAATATAATAAGATATTTTTAATGTTAGAATTAGCTGCAGATTATTATAGAATTTATAATATCTTGTTTAAATTTTCTAGCATTAAAAGCATGAGTAAATGTACTTGTAGACTGCTTTAATAATCTTTCTTATATATAAGTTTTTAAGATACTGTAAGATTTAAGACTAATTAAAGTAAATTCTTAAATATATGTCTGCTAATATTCTTGATATTACTATTAATAAAATGTATAGTTCTTTATTATTTCTGTTTTTCTAATAATAAATTAAGTTCTTTCTTATGTAGAATGATAAGTATGTCTTTTTTTTTTCTTTTATGCTTGAATTATCAAGCATGTTAATAATCTTCTGATAGAAATTATCTTATTCATATTTTTTTTTAATATTTTTTCTGATTTCTGATGATAATTTTATCATGATATAATCATGAAACATAATCATGTTATGACTAGTAACTTTATTCTTGAATCTTAATAAAGCATCTGATATAATATGTATTTTTTCTGATTTATGAAAAATGTGCAACTGAAACTATTAAATATAAATGACTGCTTAAATTAATCTGAAATTTAGATTATTAGTATTTGAGATTCTTAATAAGATATTCTTAATAATTGCTAAAATTACTGCATGATTAATATAAATCATGATTAGTTTTCTGCTAGCTTTAATAAGATGCTGTATTTTTTTCAAGATCTAAACTAAGCATATAACTTCTAGTTCTGTTAATTAGTAATTCATCTCTGCTAAGATAAGCAGTTTACTTAGAAATAGAATTAATAATACTGCTGTTAATGATGATGATGTTAAATAATTTCTGTTAATCTTAGTAATTTATTTATTCTTTATGTGAAATATCATCATATTAAATTTTTTTTTTTTTAATGCATTTATGTTCATGAACAGCTGTTTATGTGAGTTATAATAATGAAGAAATAATTCTTTTTTAAAGAAATTTTATATGTTATTAAAGCTCTTGATCCCTGGCTGTGTCAGCATGCTAATCTTTTCTTTTTAAGCATATTTCTTTTTTTTAGAATCTTCTGATATCTTCTTTATCATAATTATCTTTCTAATCTGAAGAAATTTAATTAACTTAATATAATATGAAATATATTAATGTAATCACCTGGTTAATTCAAGATACATTTTAAGTTAATTAAGTATTTTTAAAAAAGTAAGCTTAATAATTATCTTAACTTTCTCAGCAGCTGTGATTATTTCAAGCATGCAGATTTTTTAATTTAATAAATTAATAAAAGAAAATCTGATATAAGCTTTATTTAAATTTATTATAATATTAAGCTCTTTTAACTTACTAAGCACTGCATGTAAATATTAAACATGCTCTCTTAAAATCTTTAAAAATATAATTAAATTATTAATATATATCTTGAAAAATTCATGAAATATTTGCAGCTTAATCTTCATTTACTACTGGATGTATAATATACTGTTAATAAATCTCATAATTATCATATTATATATTTCTTGATTCTGATGTGTGATTACAGTTATGTGATTTTTGTAATCTGATCTGATTCTTTACTAATAGAAGAATGATGTGATGTTAAGTATTATAATGTATTTATATTCTTATATTATGTTTATTATTTTATCTTAATATGTTATTAAATAAATATCAAGCTTAATAATTTTATTAAGTTCTCTGAAATAACATATTTCTTTTATATGATTTTTCTGTTAATGATAATATTTTTTCACATTATAAATACTGAATAATTACCTGAGATGTGATTTATTACTCAGTTCATGTGATCTTTAGCATGTAATTTATTAAATGTAATATTAATTATCTTTCTTTTCTCAGAACTGTATGAGTATACTTGAAGTATTTTTTTAAGAATTATTTCTAAAAATAATAGTACTTGCATTTACTGTTTTTCTAATACATCTGTAAATTTATCTGAATTTATTCAGATTTTTTAATATTAAAGTACAGTTTCTAAGAGAATTTTTATTTCTGATAAGCTCTGATTATCATAAATTATGATTTTATTATCAAGTTTAACTTCTCTCTCTGTTATAAATACTAATTTAATTTAAGTTATTTTTTTTACAGACTTTAGTACTAGTATGTTTGTTATTACATTTATCTGATAAATTATCATATTATTTATCTTGATAATGTAATTTAATTAATAGTCTCTGCTAATCTTCATTAGCTTATCTGTATTATTAATAAGATGATAAAAAAGAAAGTTTAATCTTATAATATTAGTATACATTCTAACTTTATTATTTGTAAGCTTGAATATGTAATTACAGTTTTCTGACAGCTTTAATTTTAAATTCTAAAAATGAACTGAAATTTTTACTACTGTATGTGATGATACTGTAATTATAAATGTTAAAATTATCTTTTTCTTAATTCTGCTACTTTACTTTAATATTATGTTAATTAAAGTTTTTATAATATTTATATTACTAAAAAAAGCTTGTCTTTTCTTTAGATTAATGCTAATTTCTTCTAATACTAGATTATTAACTTTAAGCAGTAAACCTGCTTATAACTTATTAATGATTCTAATATTAATTATAATCTGAATTTTCATGATCTGATTATTCTTATTAACTACTAAGACATGAAGTAAGAATCTGATAAAATATTTTATTATTATAGCTGATATTATTCCAGCTACTAGCAGTTTATCTTTTTTTTATATTATTATAATAAAATTCTGCTCTTTAAGAAAGACTCTTGAAACTAATATTATAATGCATTCTAAGTCTAGACATACTGATATAATCTTAATTAGTATCTTGATATAAGTTTTTATTATTATGAATTATTAATATCTGAATGCTAGATTATTATTTATTAGAATTAAAACTTGTTAAGATATAATAATTAATATACTGGTATTTTCATGATATATAATTAACTAATATTAATTATAATAAGTATTATAATCTGTTTTATTTAAAAATTCTGCATTGCAGTACTGATAAATTATGTATGAAATTAAATCTAGTTTATTCTAATATTTTTTCTCTTGATAATTTATGATTTCTTCTTATTTCAGATATGATTCTGATAGCTCTTCTTCTGAATAAATTAATATTTCTGATAGAATTTTTGGAATTTATTAGTCTGATTCTGATATACTTTGTCTTCAGACATCTTTTATTAAATATATTACTAAGTTAATTTCTTAATATGCACTGGATTTATTTTATTATTTTTATTAGCATTTTTCTGATTATTATCTTGAAATCTGACTTATTATTAAAAAGATTTTTAGTAATTACTCTGAAGTTAAAACTGCTAATATGATTTTTAATTATTAAATTAAAGCTGAAATTATAATCTCTGATTATTTTATTAATGCTGCTGCTGATTTAAGTTTTATTAGAAATATTACTATTATTATCAGAAGAATTTTTATTATTAATAAAGTAATGACTGCTACTGACAGTTCTGATTCTACTAATTCTAATTATTATACTATGAGTATTACTGATCTTGATTTTACTAATTCTATTACCAGTATAGCTAATATAATTGATTAAAGTAATTAATTTAATTTAATTACTTGACTCTCATGATTATTATAAACTGAGCTATTATTATTTCTTCTGATAATTCATTCATGATAATTCTTAATGCTAGATTCATGTGTAATTAAGCATGTAGAATAACTGAATATTCAGTCTAGACAAGTCTGTATTACTTTACAATTGTTATAATTTCTGTTATATAAGTATTAAATTTTTTTTACATTTTAATATCTGTAATAATATATTTAGTTACTTTAAATTTAATCATGATCTAAGTTAGTAATGCTCTAAATTATATCTTAATAACTTCACATTAATTATTAATTTCTGTTAAATTTCTAATAAGTTTTCTTCTAGTTAGATTAGTAAGCTTAGTTATTTATTAAATTAGTACTGCATCATGAAAGCAGATGTGTAGTTTCTGATTTATGATTAATGAATCACAGGTTATTATTATAACTTTCACATGTGTGATAAATATAAAAGAATTTCTTATTCATGACTTATTATTCTTATTTATTATGTTAAATGTTTCTTATTCTTGCAGCATGTCTGAATAAAATAGACTGATATTAATTATTTTTCAAGATGAAATAATAAATTTTAGTTATTCAGATTTCTGATAAATTCATGCTATTAATAATATTAGTAGTATTATTTACTGAGTTACTAATTAATTATTAATAAGATTCTGTATGTTTCTTAGTATATTACTTCTTGCTTCTGCTAAAATGCTTCTTATTATGAATTCTAGATAATTATTATTCTTAGTTAATATGAGAGTTCTTCTAGTATAACTCTTATTCTTACTTCTATGCATAGAATGCTCTGGAATCTTTTCTTTTTTAATAAAGGAAGAGAATAATGCAGTTTTCTCAGAAAAGCTTTCTTTTTATTATAATAGAACTAAAGATTAATCATCTGAAATAAAAGATGAGATATTTTTTACTATTATTTGCTTGTTAATAAATCATTTGTAATAAGTAATTTACATGAGAAATACTATCTTTTTCATGAATTTTATAATATTCTTGCTATGAGAGTTAGTAGAAGTAATTCATGTAATAGAATATTATGATTTAATTATAGATTTCTGAAATATCTTCAAGTCTAGAATTATGATACTTGATAAGATCTGTGTTCTTTTAGTCTTAAAATAAAACATGATAATATTATTTAATAAAGTAAAAGAATAATTATATCATACTATAACATAATTAATTCTTTATCATAAATTTTTTTCTGAATTATTTTTATTTAAGTATAAGTAATAGTCTTATAGCTAAAATGCAAGCTTAATATAATATGATATCAGATTAGTTAGATCTTAATGTGCTGCTGCTAGCATTTCTGCAGATCTAGTCATGTTAATATCTTGGAGCTGTTCTGTATGAGAAATCTAAGTTACTTGAGAAGAAATGAAAGCAGCAGTATGATAATCATGCAAGAAAGTTAATTACTAGTAGTATTATAGCTAAGAAATAGTATGATAGTGAATTTAATTAAAATCTGAATTAAGAACAGTAAAAGCTGTAAAAGCATGAAGAAATAATAATTAATTTCTTGCTTATAAAATTAATCTTTTATAATAAAAGCACATAAATAAGAAACTTAATATTAGTTAAGTAAATGACTGTAAGATTATTAATTTTTTTGAAAAATTTTAAATTAATTCTTGAAATGCAGACATGCTATCATCTGATAAGCAAAATATAATGATATAACTGTGAAGTAATATGATGCTATTTATAGTTGTAAAGTAATTTCTTTCTTCTATGATTCTTATTCTCAGCCTGAGTTATGTATATTAACTAGTGCTACTATATGTACTGTAGTAGGGAGATGCGTCCATTACTATCATAACACTAATAGAATGATCTAGGCATGGATTGAATGTTTCAATGCAGCAATTGCAGGTAATGACATGCAAGACAAGATTAGAAGATGTTAAAAAGACATGATACTTAATGAAGAAAGAATTCACATTATTTGAATGCATCAAGAAGTACATAAAGACTGGTAATTGATTTGAGTATGCATGTTTAACAATCATCTTACACACAGCTCATTAATCAAGTTATTCTAAAAATATATCTTGTTATTAGAGACTAGTTATGATTATTAATTAATCATTATCATTATTATTATTCTTAATATTTCTAGTATATAGAGATTAGACACTCATTATTATTGTTTTCTTGTCATTTTTTGAATTATTAATCTATTCTATTATTTTATTCTATCATTTTACTGCATGCTTTAGCATTGTACATAGTTTTTAGATTAGTGTAATCATACAAATCATTATTCTCTATCTTTTTCTCCTGATTTGCAAGTCTTTATATCATCTGTCACTGTTTAATGCTGTCATTCTAGTATTATTTAATTATTATTACACACTTCTATTTCATTTCATGCATATTAATTATGCATTATATATTTTACATCTACTAATTACATGTCTTGAGCTTTGCAGCTATTAATGAACATATTTCTATTTTATTATTACTTATTTTAACTAGATATTTTACTTTCCTCATCTCATCTTGGTGATCTTAGCAGGGTGAAAGCATTTAATTAAAGAAATAAAGAGATATTTATGCATTTACTGAGGCATTAAGTCTTATTAACTGAAAATAAAAAGCTAAGATGAAAACTAAATTGAACTATTAAAAGAACTATTGAAGTTAGAAATTGTTGAGAATGAGAGACTTAATTAAACTTTCTAATCAGTAAAAAGAGAAGTTTATCTTGCCTAATGAAAATGCTCACTGTTGCAAGAGTGAATTGCACTATTACTATAAAAAAAAATATTTCAGAACTATGATACTACTTCACATAAAGAAAATAACAGTATTAATATTATTCTTAATTAAATGAGAAAGATTAAAATTGTTATTATTATGATTATATAATTGATTAGTATAATTAAACCAACTGCACAGTTAATTTATTTCTAGCATTATGAAACAAATCTGTCAAAATATTAAAAAGAATTTCATGTTCTGCTCTTATTAATGAAAATTATTGATACCTATCCTGTCATCCAGAATATCAAGTCTTCTTTCAGATCATGATATTGTTAAAGAAACTGATGCAGGCAAAAACCTGAGCTTTATGATTACTGCATTCTTGAAACCAGAACTATTAATTAAAACTCTGATAACTGAAAGCATCACATTCTTGCTAATCATGAACCTGATAATTACTTCATATCTCAAGAATCTTCTATACTCTAAACAGATTGAAGCATCAGCATTTAATAGTAACAATGTTACTCATTTTCTCTGCATGTATGAGCAGATGTGTGAAAATCATAAAATGATTTCAAATAATTATCATATGATATCACATGTCACAAACTATTACTAGCTAAATAATGAAATGTGGATTTGAAGTCTTCCAGAAGCATAAAATGAAGATTAGCTTAGAATGAAGAAAAAACTGAAGAAAGAATTCTTCTATCAGAATATCAAGCAGCTCATCTATAATCATAGATATCTCAAGATTCTCATTAAGAAATTCTGGAAGTATAATGTGAAAGAAGTTAAATTATACATCTGCTAGTATATTTCTGTATCTGAAAAAGTTTATAAGAAAGATGAAATTAATAAATTCATGTGTTATTAAATATTTATTTAAGGCTTGCCTGAGAAACTTATAAATAAGATGTATTAAGAAAAGTATCTTGATTAGAATAATTCTTGAAACTTGAAATGAAACATACTCAAGAGCATAGTTGAAAATCTTGTTAACAAGAAAAAGAAAAGCATTTGTATACATACATAAGATTCTGATGACAAAGAACTTGAAATTCTTCTTTAAAATTATGAGAAGATCATGAACTCTCACATGGCTATAGCTGCAGCTGGAATGATTGATGATATTACTGTTAAAGAATCTCTTAAAAGTTTCTGAAAAGAAATGAAGAAAATAAATGCAAAAACTAAAGAGAAAACAGTTTGATTTTCTCAGAATCCTGTTACTTTTACATGTAATTACTCTTCTTCTCTATATGCTGATTAAATTTTAAGTGAGATGAGTAACAGAATGAAAAATTAAATGAAAAATCTTACTTAAATTATGAAAGCTCTTACTTTGCTCCTACAAGCACTTGCTACTAGAACTGATTTTTATGTTATAATAACTCAAGCATTAGCTCTAGCTAAGCTTGCACCTGTATCTGCTCCTGCTGTCATCTCACTAATACCTGCATATAATCAAGTAATAATTAGAAACTATAAAAATCAAGATTAATACATGCTTTATAATTTTAACAGCACATGTTTCTATTGCAATGAAAACAGCTATAATAAAATGAACTGTTTAATATATTAAAATGACATTATGCAGAAGAGGTGCTATTTTGATACTGAGATTTAAAAGCTTTAAATAAGTATATTAGGAGAAGATGAACTGATTTTATGACTTATTCAAGATGAATCACAATACTATGCTGTTTAAAAATACTGAATTAATTAATCTTTCACAGCTAATAGAGAAAATCATGTCTTGATGCTAGAACAAGCTATCTGATTCCAGAATACAGAAATCATGCAAGATTATCAAGCACATGTGCAGTTAATCAGAATCAGAATAAACATGATAAAAAGCAATAGTTCTGAGAAGTCTGATAACAGTAATAATAAGTATGAAACACATGTAAAAGTAATCATTACTGTTTCAGAGAACAAGAAAACACATGTTGGAAAGCTCAAGCTAGCTAAAGTCAAGAATCACTTGAAAGAAAATTAGATTACTGATTATCAGATTCCAGAAAATAAACTTCAGATGCTTATTAAATTCCAAGAAGAAGAACTACATGATCTTTAGTCAAGAATTAAGAAAGTTAATAAAGATAATGAACTTACAGATAATGAAATGATTGCAAATAATGCAGAAATGACAGACATTTTAAAACTCAGATCTCAGCATAGAAATTATTAATAGCTAGTGAAAATATTAAAGAAGCTCAGGGAAGCAATAAACATGAAAGAAATTATTAATAAAATTCTTGATATTTCTGTCACTAATCTTATTATTTGAGAAGTTCTAGAATTATCACATATCATTTATTAATGCATGTTTGAAATACTCTTGCTTACTGAAGATAATCATGATAATAGAAAGTCTGAGCTAGTTAAAGCAAAGATTTTATATTAGAAGATAGTATAAGTAGAACATCTACAGTTAGTTTCTATGAAAAAGAAAAATCCAATTCTTGCTATTAGTATCATGAAAACATATGTTAACATTAATAACAAGCTGATAAATATCATTATTAATAGTGAATTAGAAGTTAATTATATTAATCTTGATCTTATAGAAGAGCTTGAACTTAATGTCAGTTATAATTATGATATTACTCTTACCAGACAAATGAAAAACACTATAAAATGTGTAGAAATTTATGATGACATGCTAGTTAAAATTAAAGATATCTTGACTCATGTTACATTAATGATCATCAAAGATGATAACCAAGACTTCATTCTTAATAAACTCTGGCAGCAGAAAGCTTAATGAAATTATAAGACAGATATAGCAGGAAATGTTACCACACACATCTATTCAGCTAATAATTCTTGCATTATTTAATTCAAAATGCATTATGTGTTAAAAAATTCACATTATTATTATAATGATGTTTAGCAGTATAGTACTTTAAACTGAAGAGTGAGTATAATTAAGAGCATTTATCTGCTAGTAATAAGAAAGATTCTGCAGAAATACATGCATTAGAAAAATCATCTGTAAAGACAGCATACACAGCAGTAAACTTGTTAACATGTTATAATTTCTGTAAATTAAAATAAGTTAAGCTTGTCATAATGCTACAGCATTCTTTCATGCATGTAAAGTTCTTAATAAGAATATCAAATAAACACAGCTTTAAATATAAAATGATAAAAAAGCTTTGAGATGAAGACATGCAATCATGTGAATAAAAGTATGAAGAAATGTTAAAGCATTTGTTTAGCATAGAGATGATGTGAAAATGTAAAGAGAAGAAGATAAAGCTAGTTATGTTAGAAATCAGTAATGAAAGCACTTTAGGCAGATTAGTTAATTGGATTTAGTCTTGCATTAATAAGTACTACAATAATAAATACAGCAGAAAAGAGTTTAATAAGATATCTTTTAATAAGTATTTAAAGTACTTCTGATCATGTCTGACTGAATTTCCTCTTAATAAAAAGCTCATGCAAGAATAGCTTGAAAAGATCACATGTGAACAAGAACTCACATCTGAAGAGAAAGAAGTTCTCATGATTGTATTAATACATTACAAAGAATGTCTTGCTTAAGATTTCTCAGATATCAAGAAAATTTATTCTGAAGTTGCTTCATCACAGAGAATATGAATAGTTTCTCATGAAGCATAGCAGATTTCTAGCTATTATGTTTCATGAGTATTAGAAGCTGAGATTATTAACATGTTATAAAAGCAAATTAAAACTAGCATCTTCAAACACTGCCATGATTCATATTGAAATTCTTGATTTCTTATTAAAAAGAAAATGCCTGGCTATTAAATCATTAATTCTGTAATTCATGTTAACAAGCACATGATATGAGATGTAAACTTATTTCTAAATGTTAATAAATTTATTAAAGAATTCATGAGAATGATCATTGTCATAATTATTAATTAGTTTTCTGAATATAATTAATTCTTACTACATTCTGAAGACTGTAATATGATTATCATGATAATTCTGCTAGAATTATTATGTCAGACTTTAATACTCATAAGCATGATAAATTTGATAAAACAATTCATATATGTACTTATAAAGATTCTTGAAAATGTTATGTTATACATCTGTCACATGTTTCTAGATAACATTAGTATTAAAGAATTAAAAATTAATTATGATAAAGAAGAGATTGAATCTGAAGTATGCTAATTTATTATGAAATACTTGTAAAACATTGACAAGATACTTTAGCTTAGTAAGATATCTGAAGAAGTGATTTCTGCAGAAAAATCACATTTTATAATGCCCGGGATAGAAATTGTTGAATGAGTTTGTAATTATAACAGTTACAAGCCTAATAAAAAGAAAGTTGAAAAGATCTTGAAGTAGCTAATCTCACAGAATATTTCTGAAGTTTATGAGTTTCTTAATCTCATGAAATATTATTAAATATGTATTATCAAGTATTATTAGATTGCAGAATCTTTCTATTGCTTATTGTAATTAAAAGTACAGTAAAGATGAGAGAATAATGAAGAAAACATGTTTAATGAGCTTAAAAAAAAGCTAAATACATTTTCATGTGTCCTGCTGCTTGACTATAACCTGAAATCATTAATTATTATTATTACTGTTAACATAAGCAAGAAAGAATGAGATGCTATACTCATGCAAATTCAAAAAAGCATCTGACATTCTGCATGATTTAATTCTGGAATATGATCTGATACTAAAAGCAAGTATGATATGAATAAATAAGAATGTCATGCAGTTCTAAAGATTCTCAAGAAGTTTTATTATTAGATCTATGATGTTTACTTTCAGTTAGAAGTTAATGCTTAAATACTTATTACATAATTAAATAGAACTGCTACTGATCTTCCAGATGTTCTTGTTATGAATTAAATCATCTGGATTAGACTATTTAACTTTAATGTGAAGTATATTCCTGGTGTGAAACATACTGCTGCTAACATACTTTCTTGAAGATCTGATATTTCTGATAATGAATCTGAGTTTAAAGAACAAGATATTAATAATTATATTAACATGAAACTCAGCACATATCATGCTCACATCAGTCTCATCAGTATCTTGAAAAATAATGATAATAATAAAAATTTCCTGTGCATTCTTAATAATTCTTATAGTAATAAATCTGAATAAATCACATGCTATCTGATCATGCTTTGAAAACTGAAAAATCTTGTTAATAATTATGCTAAGTTTTATTAAAAAATCTTACAACATGTGATAGAGAGTAACTTATTATTCAGATAAGCTAATAAAAATGTTTTCTTAAGAAGAATTATTAATAATAAAGAATAATAGCATCTCATAATTAAAGCACTGCATGATAAATTCAGTTATAAGAATTAAGAAAATACACACATTCTACTAATGAATTATTATTATTAGTATAGAATGTATAAGAATGTTAAGAAATATGTTTAAACCTGTCATGCATGTTAAATGAGAGATCTGAATTAATAAGAAGAAATACTTCATCTGATGTAAGTCTTGATAATCTGGAAAAAGATTAAAGTTAATATTACATACATGTCCAAGAATAATGAAAAAGAATACATTATTGTTACTTGAGATGATTTATTCAGATGAGTTAAAGCATGATCTTTATCACATGCTACTGTTATGAAAATTGCTCAGTTTATTTATCAGAATATAATCATGCAATGAAGAATGCTTAAAGTCATTATGATTAATGATAAATTAGAAAATAAGAATGTTGCTAAAGAATTATTAAAATGATACAAGATTAAATATATTCAGATTTCTCTCTATAATCTCCACATGAATAATATGATTAAATAAGATTATTATCTGATTAAAGATGTACTTTTGAAAATGACAGATGATTCTGAAAAAGATTAAGTTACACATTTGCCTGCAGTATTAATGACTGATCATGTTACTGCAAGATGATTGACAGGTATGTTACTTTATTAAGTTCTAATAAATCAAGAAGCAGTTCTGCTGATAGAATATGAAGTTAAAACTTGAAAAATATTATCTTAAAATAAGGTTTGCTTGATGCAAGATCTTATTATCATGTGAGTATGCTAAATTAAAAGACATGATTAAAATGTGCAGGAAGCTGTTAGTTATGTGAAATGAACTAGAAAAAAAAACAAAAAACAATTTAATAATGATCATGACATGCGTGATGAACTCTTAAGTATTAGAGATTTTATTCTATTACATCACATGAAAAATGACAAGAATATGTCAAGAATTCAGAAGTTTTGATTTTGTTAATTAGAATTATATAGAATAACAAATGTTAATGAGCAACATGCTTATTATCAGATTAAGAAATTAAATGATATGCAAATTATAAGAACAGTTACAGATAATAAACTTAAGAAATATTATTCTAGAAGTAATTTAGATAATTTTATTAATATTAGTAATGTATCTAATAAGAATGAGAAAATGAGAGAAAATGTTTCTGAGAGAGATTGAGATAATGTCATCACTAGAGTCACATGAAGTGCTAAGACTGCTAAGATAATTAAGAAAATTAAAAATAGAAATTTGAATGATAACTTAAATGATAAACAAGTTAAAAATGATGAAAATGATTTAGAACAAGATGAAAATGATGAAAATCTTTTGAAATGAGTTTCTTCTAATTAGAATATGATAGTAATAATATCATAGATTAATATGAAACAGCAATATAATTAAAAAGTAACTTAAGAACTCCCATTTTTGAAGCTATTTATAAGAGAAAATGAACATGAAACAAGTTAAGATAAGAGCTTGACAAGAAAAGAAATGAATTAAACTGAAATGAAAATGAAAAAGAAGAAACTTAGTTATTATGATGATTGCTTCTTACTACTGCAGATTGAATAACATCATATAAATAAGACACTTTATTAAGAGTGACAGAAAGATTACCAGACTCAAGTAATATGAAGTTGTGAGTAGTGAAAATAAAAAGATTATGATGAGAAGTCATCAGATTAACATTAGCATAGATTCTGCTGGAAGAAAATATCTTAACTAATTTATCATAGATAGAATTATTAAGAGTAGGAGTTCTTGCTCTGAAAGAAGAAGATGCTGCATCTGAATAAGAGAAAATGATTAGAATGAAATATAACAAGAGGTGATAGAGCTGAATGAAAGCAAGAAACACTAACTGCAGGTAAAGTCACCATGAAAGATGCAATTAATGCATGAAGCTAGTCTAGAATAATTCTTTTCTAATAAAAGTATCATGCAAGTGAAGAATAGAAAAGAGCCTTCAGAATAATAAAAGCAAGAAATATCTGAAACAATATCACATGATTAGAGAATAAATGATAAACATGTGAATTAATTGCTTGCAGGGAGAGAATGAAGGCCTGTGTTAATAAAGAATCAATCTAACAGACAGTAAATTGAAAGCAAATTCAATTCATGAGTGAGAAAGCTTAAAGAAATGTAAAATGTTTAAAAGTTTATAAAAATATTAAATTTCTTAATATAAAAGAAGCCTTCAGTGCATTACAGACTATGAGATGAAAGTAAACCTGCATGAGAAAACATTAATGTTAAGTAATAAAACATCATGAAAACAGACTCATGAAATAATTCTGAAGAAACATAAGAAGTCTCATGAAGTGAATCATATAATTAAAAGAACTAATTAATATTTACAGTCATTATGTAATGATATTCAGGATAATCTGCATATCAGATTATTAAACTTAAAAATAAATGATATTATTCTGTAGAATGATTATACTTATAGCTAAAATAAAACAGAAATAATAAAAGAGAATAATCAAGATTTATGCATGCTAAGTAACAAACAAGTCAGAAATAATACATGAAATGTAGTAAGAACTTAAAAACATACTTAAAACATTAGAATGAGAACTAGAATTAAACTTGACATTAGAAGCATCTGAAGAAGAAGAAAAGCTTGAAACATCAGAAAAAAAAGAAGAGAAGAAAGAAATGTTAATGATTTTAAGAAAAGCAGTAAAGAGTATTTCCCTGTTAGAAGTATCTAAAGAAGAAGGAAGTTTGAAATAAGAATTAGAAAAGAAAGAAATGTTAAACTCAAGCTTTATTTTGAAAAATCAGAATAAATAATTAGGAATTATGCAAGTTAGAAATGATTAAATGATAAAAAAGTAAGGAGAAGCATATGTAAAGAGAAATAAGTAATTATTATAAGAAAAGAAAAAGTTGAGATTAAGCTGACAGGTGTGAAAATAAAGCATAATTAAAATAATAATAAACTAAAACTTGAGAAGAGTAAAAACTTCTGCAAATGATAACTTACTAAGCATAGACTATGATTATATATCATGAATACAGGATTGATAATTATGAATAAAAGATGAAAAAGGAAGAGTATTTCATTACTGATTATGAAAGCTAAATTATCTAGAAACAAGATAAGACAGAATAAAAATTCAGAGATGAACATCAGTAAACTAAATGTTAAATGCTTTATTCAGATTCATGATATCTTGAAGATAAGCATGAACATGATTGCATTTCTTAAGAGTAATGTTAATTTCTGAAGAAGACATATTAATAAGTAGAGACAGGTGATAATATTTATGCACAGTGAAGAAAGTAGCACTGCTGAAAACATCATCAGAAGTATCTTTGTTAATAAAAATAATAGAACAGACAGAATAAGATGAATTAACTGCACTGAAATCTAAAGATGAAATCTGAGTATCTGGAAAATTAGAAGAGTATTCAGAAATAGAAAATTTAATAACAGACTTAGAATATTTGTCTAGAAACATTGTTAGATACAGAAAGATAATGAAAGATGAGTGAAAGAAAATATGCATGCAGTGAACAGGCATTAGAATGGCTGTCTCATATGCAGTTAGTGCATGAGCTGCATAGAAAGTCATTAATGCTATCTGAAATCATAATGCATTTTATGAATGATTTGTTAATGTTAGTGTACTTGATGTAAGAGAGAGTAGAAACTGTTCTGTGAGTCTGGAAAATAGAAATGCAATTCTGATGAAGATTAGACAAGTTCTTGAAGTCTGCATGCTTGAGAAGGTTGTTCTTGAATCTCTAAATGAGTAAATGCTTCATAGAAAGTAAGACTAATTCTGCATAGTTATCATTCTGCATAGATAATTTAAAGAAAATAGCACATGAAGTTATGAAGCTATTAGAATGAAGAACAAGCTGAAGTTTAGTAATCTTAATTCTGGAGTTGAGGTGAGAGTCTAGAACATGTTAGTTAAAGATGAAAATCAAGAAGAAACTGCAAGAAGAAGAATAGCATATGATTGATATTAGTAAGAGCTTAGAAAATATTAATAGATCTGATGAGAAAAAGATAATCATGATGCTTAGAATTCTTATAGAACATGATGTTATTAATGTTAATGATTTTCAGATAATTCTTGAAACTGTTAAATAAACTAAGACTGGAATTTTTAATAATGATTATGAAATTTAATGAAACTTCTGAGTTAGGAAGTAATGAAGTATTCAGCATGACAATGACTTTCTTAAATACTAATATTAAAACATGTCAGGAAAAGAATCTTATCAAAGACTAACCTGTATGAAAATATTACTGAAAAGACTTATTAATAGAAGTGACAGCAGGAGATGATGCAGGACATTTATAAGTTAAATATTTAGAGAAGTATGAAGTCTTTAGATCTGGAATAAGTATTAGTAAATGTTTCTACTTCAGAAACTATTATTTAACATACTGAAGGCAACTGAAGTAGTAGAAAAAGTTATCATGAGATTTATAAAAAGAATAGAGAAATGAATGAAGAGAATGAGAGAAATGAATGAAGAGAATAGATGAAATAAATGAAAAGAAGAAAAGTGTGATTGAGATAAAATAACAAAATAATGAAGGCAAGAATATGAGAGAAGTGTGCATGAAGAAGGAAATTTTCAAAAACAAATAAAAAATCAGAAGTTTCCAGATTATGAAGCTCTTGATCAGAATCTTTCCTAATCAGAATTAAAATAAACATGAATATGAATAAAGACAGCTATTCTGTTATAGCAATCATTAATTAATATCCTGCTATTACATGAAGCATTTAATCTATCTAATTAAGTTAATTATTATATTTTTATTATGATTTTTACAGTGTGTGATGATTTTTGATGTTTTGCATGATAAGTTACATGTTATTTCTACAAGTTTTTAAGAATTATCATGTGTTTAGTTAGTTTTATTTTTATTTTATTAATATCAGAAGATGATGTTAACAGGGAATAATTAAGATGTAATGAAGAAATGCATTTATTATTATCATGATATTAATAAAATGATTTAGATACAAATCAAATGTTTTAATGCAGCAATTACAAGCAATGATATGCAAGACAAGATTAGAAGATGTTAGAAAGATGTGATATCTAATAAAGAAAGAATTCACATTATTTAAATGCATTAAAAAGTATATAAAGACTGATAATTAGCCTGAGTATACATATTCAATAATCATCTTACACACAGCTCATTAATTAAGTTATTCTAAAAATATGTCTTGTTATTAGAGACTAGTTATGATTGTTAATTATAATCATTATTATTGTTATTGTTCTTAATATCTCTGGTATATAGAAATTAGACACTTGCTATTATTATTTTCTTGTCATTCTTTAAATTATTAATTTATTTTATTATTTTATTCTATCATTTCACTGCATGCTTTAGCATTATACATAGTTCTTAGATCAGTGCAATCATATAAGCTATTGTTCTTTATCTTTTTCTCCTGATTTGCAAGTCTCTATATCATCTGTTACTGTTTGACACTGTCATTCTAGCATTATTTAATTACTATCACACATTTTTATTTTATTTTGCGCACATTAATTGTGTATTGTACATTTTGCACCCACTGATCACATGTCTTGAGCTTTACAGCTATTGATGGACATATCCCTATTTTGTTATCACCTATTTTAACTAGGCATTTCACTTTCCCCACCTCAGTACAGGAAAGATGCTCTTGATAATATCATCATACAGCCTAATAATAGCAGACTGAAGAAGAGAGTAAGTCACTTATATAAGCTTGTAATTAGAAATACTAAAATTTGAAGATACTTGAATAATATCATGAATAATAACTGTGATAAATTCAGAAAATATTAAGACATTTCACTGGCCAAATTTACAGCAAAAATCTATTATTGATTTATCATTTATTTCTTCTGATTTAACTGATAAATCAGTAAACTGGTGAATTGATTCTGAGCTTCATTCAGGCTCAGATTATGAAATCATTTAATTTATAATTAAATTAGATGAGAAGAATCTAGTAGAAAATTCATTGCATTCTAATCTCTATAACTTTGAGAAAGCAAATTAAAAAAAACTAAATAATCTTCTCATTCAAAAAATTAACAGTCTAATGTATGAATAATCAGCTGTTTTTAAAACTCATGAAGCTTTAGAACATGAAGTAAAAATGCTAATAAATTTAATTCAAATCTGTGTGAATGAAAGCATTTCTAAGAAGAAAATCATGAAAAAATCTAAATCATGATAAAATTCAGATTTAAAAATAAAGAGAAAGAAAATGACTAAAGCTTTTAGAGATTATAAAGCTGATAATCTTGCTTATGAGAAATTTTCTGAGCAAAGAAATGAGTATTTCTCCTTAATTAAAAAAGCTAAAGCTACTCATTAAAATGATTTTCTTAAAAATTCAGAAAAAAAAGAAATTTTTAAAGCATATAAGTATACTAAAAATAACAGAGTGAAAAAAACTCCTATTCTTAACTACTTAAATAAGAATAATAAGCTAAAACCTGCTATTTTCTTTGAGAAAAAATGCAATGCTTATATTAAAACTCTTTTTAGAAAATCTCTAAATTATCCTGAATTTAACTGAAATGAATTTTAATTAAATTCTCAGAATTCAGAATGAGAATGGCCAGATTTAACTGAAACTAAAATTAAAAAAGCTATTTTCTCTGATTCTAAAACAAGTACTGCAGGTCCAGATGACATTTCATTTCATATACTTTAAAAAATCTATTCAGTTTTAAAGAATAGATTTTTTAGATTATATCAGGCTTTATTTCAAACAGGCTATCACCCACATATCTGGAGAGAAGTTATGAAAGTAATTTTAAAAAAACCAAATAGAAATTCTTCTATTTCAAAATTCTACTGCATTATTTCACTGTTAAATTGCTTAGGCAAAGTAATGAAGAGAATAATTACAAATAAGCTTTCTTTCTAAGCTTTTATAACTGAATTATTATATTTTAATTAGTTAAGAGATAAAAAGCAATTTAATATAATGAATGCAGTACTAAGTCTGATGCATGATATTTAATTAGCTAAGATAAATAAGCTGAAAATATCAGTCTTATTTATTAATATTAAGAGAGCTTTTAATTATGTTTCTGTAAATAGATTGCTTAAAATTCTAGCAGATCTAAAAATACTTGAATCATTAATTAAATAAATTTTCTGGTTCATGCAAACTAGAAAAATTAATCTAATCTTTGATGAGAAAAAATAAAAAGATTCTAATATTATTAATATTAGAATTCTTTAAAGCTCTCTACTTTTTCCAATTTTATACTTAATCTATATTATTCTTTTATTTCAGAATGAAGATTATGAGATTCTGAAGAAAATAAGAATTTCAAGTTATATTAATGATACTGGTTTAATAGCTATTATTTTTTCAATTAAGGAAAACCATCAGCTGCTAAATAAAGCTTTGAAAATCATGCTGGAAAGGCAAGAATCTGAGGTAATTTAATTTAATATGAAAAAAACTGAACTTATTCATTTTTCTAAATATTCAGAAAATAATAAAGTTTAAATTCCAGATTAAAATCTTGAATTTAAATCAAAAGATCTAGTGAGATGGCTAGAAATTTGGCTGGATTTCAAGCTTTCTTTTAAAGGACATGTGAAAATTAAGATTACAGCTGCAGAGAGAGTCTTAAATTAATTATTAAGATTTTCAAATATTAAAAAAGACTTGAATTTTCAGGCAATGAGACAGCTTTATATTACTTGCATAATCTCAGTTGCAGATTATGATGTTTTAATTTGGTAAAATAATCAAAAATATCTGCTAGATAAATATGAGAAAATGCAGAATAAAGCTCTTAGAAAAATTCTAGAAGCTTTTAAGACTTCTCCAGTTTATGCTATGCAAATTGAAGCTTCTATTTCACCAGTAAGAGTGAGATTTAATAGAATCTGCAGAAATTATGCTGCCAGACTTCTAAAAATCTCAAAAAATCATGTGATTAGAAAACAGGTTTCTTCAAGCTTTCCATCTTATTCAAATGGCATTAAATTAGATTGGAGAAAATTTCTGAATTAGAATTAATCTGAATATAATATTCAGCAGGTTGAGCAAACATTTCTCATTCTTTTATTAAGAGGAAAATTCATGAGCAAGCTTTGATTAAATGGCATGAAGAAATCTTTAATAAGAAAAATGAGAATAGTAATTATGCTCAGTTTAATTTAAGAATCAAATGAAAGACTTCCAGATTAAAAGTTTCTAAAGGAATCTGGTCTACTATTACTTGATTAAAGCTTGGGCATGGATACTTCAGATCTTATTTAAAAAAATTACCTGACTATATAAATGATATTTGCTTAAATTGCTAATTAAAGGAAAACCCTGAGCATTTATTAATTGAGTGCTAGAATCAGCAGGAAAAAAGAAGAAAAATTCAAAAAGAATTGGATATTTCCTTGCTCTCATTAAAGCTACTCTTCCAGACTGAGTTAGGGCTCAAATTCCTAATTTCTTACCTGAAAGAAACAAGAATTGCTACCTGAGAGTGGATTTTACAAGCCTAAAACAGACTGATAATATTCACTTTTCAAATGTAGTTTGGAAAATTTACAACCTCAATTTTACTCCGGGCATGCATGCCCGGAGCCACCCCTAAAAAATCCCGCTCCGGGGGTCAAAATCCCGCTCCGGGGGTCAAAATCCCGCTCCGGGGGTCAAAATCCCGCTCCGGGGGTCAAAATCTCGCTCCGGGGGTCAAAATCTCGCTCCGGGGCCTAGCTCCGGGGCTCCACTACCCGGAGAAAACACCCGCGACAACCTGTCTCAAAAATGGTTTTGGGACACCTTTCAATCTGGGCGCTGCTCCGGGCATGAAGTGCCCGGAGTAGCCCCCAAAAGAATCTCGCTCCGGGCTTCAAAAATCTCGCTCTGGGGCCTAGCTCCGGGGCCTCTATGCCCGGAGATAAAAAAGTTGTATTTTTCATTCCTGAGAAGGGGAGACATTTCATTTGCCTAGTTTATTTGTATTTTTCTTATATTTAAATGTATGTAATAGTTAGTAAATCCTGTTTAGACAGGTAGTCTTCTTAGTCACAGACTGCATAAGACTATAATGAATAAAAAAAAAAAAAAAAAAAAAAAAAGAGTATTATAAATAGCACATGCTATTAGTTTTATATTCTAATCTTTATAAGAGTCTAGATAATAATTAATTCTGAGAACAGAGTTATCTTAAAAAAAGAAAAATGTAAGATCTGATCTTGCAAACAGTTCTGTCAAGTCTTTCTTATCTAATTTATCTTGATAAAATTCTCATGAGATTCTCACAGGGCTTTACAGAAATTCTATTTACTAACTTAGTAATTTTATGAGATTTTATCAGATCTCACAAGCTAAGATCAGATCATAAGAAATTAGTAGTATATAAATTACTAATTAACTGAGTAAATAGAAAATTAGTAATAATACAAGTAATAATAATATATCTATCTTTTTATTATATTTTCTTATAAAGCTTGATCATGCTAGATTACTTATATACTTGATTTCTTATAATATTAATACATTTTCTTATAATAATTTTTAATTTAAAAATATTTACTAATAGTTATTTTAGCTTTAAAAATTTCTTATATACTTTCATTTTCTTATAAGTATTCTGCAGCTTAATTTTCTGTTTTTACTTAAATTAATAAGTTATTTTCTTATGTTTTTACTTTATTCTTATATTATTTTAATGTAATTTATATTTATTCTGATTTTATTCTTATTTAATTAAGAAATAAGTAAGTAAAAAAAATTCCAGTAAATATTATATCTATACTGTAAAATTCATTAAGATTATAAAAGTAATAAGATAAATTTTATTTTATAATTTTAAAAATTTTCTTAAAACTTTCAGTAAATCAGAATTCTCTTTCATTAAAAAGTCTAGTTATTCTGGAAAATTCTTTTTAAAAGATTTTAAGAAGACTTTTCTTAATCTCATTGCATATGATAATATGTAATTTATTTTTCTCTTATTTATTTTTTATCTTAATCTTTAACTAATGTATTCTAGAATTATATCTTAATTTCAGAATTAAAATTACTGAAATATAAATTAGTTTTTATTCTAATAAGTCTGTTATTATTAAAGTAGTATTTTTTTATCTTTTCCTGTTATATAATGCATATACAGAGATAACTTTTCTTTTTATAAAGTATTTATTATCATAATATATTTATGATAATTTCTTTACTTATAATTTTTTTAAAATTAAATTAAATATTTATTAGATTTCTGCTGCAATTCTTCAGACTCATGATACTAATATTATATTTTCTTATTCTAAGTATTTTATTAGATATGATTCATTCTTAACATGCATTATTATTTCTAATAAAATGAATAATTTTCTGAAAAAATCCTGCATTAACTATGTTTATAAAAATTATATTAAGATTTGTTTTTTTTATAAGTTTTTTTTTATTTCACATTTATTAATATCTTCTTTTATCTAATAATGTTTCTAGATATTTCTAATAACTCTTTTCTTAAGTTTTTAATTTCAGTTTCAGAATCTTGCTTTATTCAGATTATTTCATCTTTTCTAATTAATCTTACTCATGCTGATATTTCATGCTCTTTATTAAATATTATAGCAGAATCTAATTATGTTTTTTAAGATATTTTAGATATTTTACTTTTTTTTCAGTCTAATCATTACTGCAAGCTTTCTCTTTTCCGATTAATATCTTATTATAACATTAATTATATCTTGATAAAATATGAGAAAATTTCTGAGTATTTCTTAGCTCTTGCTAAGCTTAATGATAAGTTTAATGCATAAATTTCTTTTATTTCTTTTAATGTTTTCTTTTATCTGATCTGTATTCTGAATAATTTAGCTTAATTTTATTTTTCATACTTTCTTTAATATTACTTAACTTTATAATTATAGCATATGATTATATTTTATTCTAAGTATTTTAATATATCAGATTATTATTATTACTAGAATTTTTAATAATTTTTATTAAGATTATTTTTTATTTTTACACATGTTATTTTGCTTCTGCTTTTTAATTTTAATAAATAATAATAATTTCTTTTTAAGTTCTTTTATTTTTCTGCTTGCTATTATTTAATTATCTTCTATAGTTTTTAATTCATTTTTCTTACTTCTAATTTATTATTTTCATAATTTTCTATTCTTTCTTTTTTAATTTTAATTAATAATGCTTGAGTTTAATTTTTATATTACATTCAGAATATACTTCTTGATTTTTTTTTTTTTAAATAATTCTAATAGTAAAATTTCTGATATCTCTTCTCTTATATTTATAAATATTAATTCTTTTTTTTTAATCATTCTCAAGTCTTCTAGTTCTGAGAAATCTTCTTTACTTTCTTCTTCTCCAGTTTAAAACACTTCAGAAAATATTTATTACTTATTTTTAAGATATTTTATGTTTATTATCTAATATTTTCTTATAGTTTTTATTTTATTAGTTTCTAAAATCTTTATAATTTAGTTTTCTTCTGATTTTCATGCTAATTAACATCTTAATAATTAATGATTGTTATTTATTCTGATATTCTGATTTTTTAAGAATTCTTAATTTAAATTACTATAACAGTTAATAAAAATCAAGTTTATCAGCTTTATTATTCTTGCTATTGTAAGTTATTTCTTTTCTAAGATTCTGAATATTAGTTTCTTATTTTCATGCTATTATAATATTTAATACTGATATCTTTTAATATAAATTTTATACTAACTTATAAGCTTTATTATATTAAAGAAGTTTTTAAGTTTTATAAATGCAGAATTATTATCAGATATTAATTATTTTTTATGCATTTAAGTAACTTATTTTATAATTTAAAGTTACTTCTAATTTATTATTTGCTTAATTAAATATTTACTAATATTAGAATTTTCTTTTCTGTGCTTTATAATTTCTATTATTATTTAATAATTATTTTTTAATCATGTAAAGTTATTTCTGAAATTTCTTATTTAACATATCATGTGTAATATAATTTATTTTCTTCATGTGTTATATACTCAGATTTAATATCAAGTTTCAGAATAAATACTTGCTCTAATTATTTCTTTTTTAGTTGAATTATTTATAATAAATGTTTTAGTTTTTTATTTTATTTTATCTGCATTTATTACTGTTTATTCTAATTAATTTTCTTATTTAAATATTATATATTTTTCTTTATATCTGAAATCTTTTTTATATTCTAATTTTTAAGATTTTTATAATTATTTTAATTCTTCAGAATGTTCTTATATTATTATAAAAATTAATTCTGAAATTTTTAAAGATAGCATATTTATTATTATTACATAAAACTTCACATTAATTTAATTTGAAGATTTTTTTATTATTATAAATAAAATTAGATACTTATATGATATTCTGCTTTATTATTTAATTAGATTTAATTATTCAGATACTTATGCTTGTTCTTCTTAACTTCTTTTATAATTTATACTTATTTTTTCTTTTTATTTTAACTTCATTATTTTTATATCAAGCTTTTTAATTTCTTTAAATAATTTTTAAAAATGAAATGTTTTAACTTAATTCTTAGTTATATTAACTCTGCATATTAAACTATAGTATTATTACTGCTATGTTTTAATCAGAAGAAACTCATTTTAAAAAAATTTTTTCATTTTTATTTTATTCTGAATTATTTTTACTGTTTTTAATATATTTGCTATTCAAGTTATTATTTGAATTTTTATTTTTAATTTTTTTTATTATTTTAGTAATCTTAGCACTTCACATGATTCTAGTAGTAATATTATCTTAATTTCCCTCAGAAATATTCTTTCTTATTTTCTTATTCTTATTAGATATATTATTAATATTATTAAAATTATCTAAATCATTTCTAAAATAATATTTCTTAAATTTATTACTTGTAATTATTCTTATAATTTGTATATTATCTAATTTCTTAATCTAATAATAAGCATATTACTTATTAACATCTGTTATTTTATATAATTTTAATTAATGAAATTAAAATTTCTGAATTCTTAACATATTCTTATCATTAGACTGCAAACGAGTTCGCCAAGAATTGCAAGAACCTTTTAGAATTTAAACCAAGTTTTTCAGTTTTCTTGAGATATCTCCTCAACCATTGGTCCAAATAAAGTTTGGTAAAATGTTTATGAAACCTTATTTAATTCTGCATATTATGTAATTTTGCTCACATTTTTAGCTTTTTTTTCTGATTTTCTACGGCTTCCCAAAGCATTTTTTTAAAAAATCTAACTTTTGAAAAAATGTTTATCTTTGGAAGCTTGTATAAATTCAGATAAATTAGTTAAAAATGTAAAAAAATATGGAAAATATAGAGCTTTTCAAGCTCCTTTACATGGTATTAATTACATAATCATAACCCCAAAATTCACCTCGCTATTTCAATTTCAATCCAAAATGCGAGTCTTCGAGTCGAGTTTCAAGTCCAACTCGCAGGGGTCAAAACTCGACTCGACTTGGACTTGTTCGCAGTCTACTTATCATCCTTCATGTGATATAATAAAATAAAGTTTTTAATGCTTAAGAATTCATTACATGTGTTATAATTATTATTAAATTATTTTTTATTTTTCTTTTTAATTTATTTTATATAACTAATAGCTTCTTATACATTTTAATTACATTTTTTAATTTAACATGCTTACATGATAATAAGATTCTGTATTAAGTAAACTTTATTTTAAGATAATGTTTTTTAAGTTTTAATTTCATATTTTATTAATAAAACTGTATCTTGATTTATTAGAACTTAATAAAATAACATATCTGTTAATTATCTTGTAATAACATGATTAATCATTAATACTGCAGATAAATATATAATTTAATTTTTTTTAAAATTATTTATCATTTTTAAAAATATGTTTTTAATCAGATGATAATCTCATTTAATTATATTATTTATATGAGAATTATAAAAAGAAATCTGAATGTATTTAATTTTATATTATTATAATAATTCTTTAATAACATTCTTATTTTCTAATTTATTATTAATAATAATAGCTTTAAGCATTTTTCATTATATAATTATATTCTGATAAATAAACTGAGTAATTTTTATGATAATGATGTGTGATAAAGATTATGCTTTAACTTATTTAAATAAATTATCTTAAATAATAATAATATATTTTTTTTCATTATTCTTAAGCATGTATATAATATTAACTTTAATTTTTTCTTAAGCTATTAAAACTTATATCAGATAAAGCATTTCTTCTTATTAATTTAAATTTCTTATTTAATATGTGTAATAAGTTTAAACATATTTTTTAATATTCTTATATATTTCATATTAATAATAATAATTTATTAGTAGAATATGTGTATTTTCTTAATTTTTATAATTAAATTTATCATGTAATATTTTAATTATGAGATGCTATTATTTTTTATTATTAATAACTTTTTTTAAGAAAATATTTTTATTAGCTTATTTAAATAATAAATTACTTTTTATTACATGTTATAAAATCTTCTAATAAAACTTAGTATAATTATTAATAAGATTTTTTAGTTTTTAAAGCATGATTAGATAACACATGATTTATTCAGATTTATTATTATAAGAATTATTAAAAATGCATGAAAAGTTTTTATTATTATTATTATTATTTTTTAAAATACTAATAAAACTAACATGAGCATAATACATGCTGAGTTTCATATTAATATAATTATTAATATCTTATTTTTTAAACTTAGACTTATTATTAGAAGTATTAAATCTTTAAGAAAGTATATTAGTAGTAATATATTTCATATCAGAAATGTATTTTATATTAAAGTTAAATAATTTAATTTAAGTAATTTAATTTATAATAAAAGCATCTGAAAGATTAGTAGCAGTTCTATTTAATTATATAATAAGTATTTAAGCATTAACTTCTAACTAAAAATAAATATCATAAATTTAATAATAAAACTTTTTAAGAATTTTTAGAATTATATAATATTCTTGCTTATTTGCATCATACTTGTTTTCAGTATCAGATTATACTTCAGAATTAAATTCTATAAAATATTAAGTATTTTTTTAAATTTATATAAGTACTGCATCTTATTTTTTCTTACTTATATTAATAATAATAATAATAATTAATAATTCTAGAATGTAATTAAGTAGCAGAACATATAAGAATATACTTAGCTTTTTTTTAAGCTTATTAAATATATTATTTTTATTATTCTCTTATTTTTATTACATTTTTAATTACAGCAAGTAATAAAGAAATTTTATAATTAATAATATTTAATAATACATATCTGATAATATTTTATAAGATTACAAAATTTATAAATTTTAAAAATATTTTATAAGATAAGTTACTTCAAGATTTTCTTAACTTTTTTTTATTAAACTTATAACTGTTATAATCATAAATTTACTTAATAATTTCTATTTCAGATATTATAAAGTATGATTTTTCTGCAGAAATTACTTTTTCAGAAATCTTACTAAGCTAAAGTATTTTATTAATATTTTGCAAGTACTTCATAATAAATTATTACATTTTAAATTTAATTTCTTTTTTATTATAATTAATTTTTAATTTTTTAATACTAATATCATCTAGAAATATGTGATAAATATATAATATAATATTTTCAAGAATTTTTATGAGTATGTATATAAATTATTTTACTAAATTTATCATGCTTATAAGTATTAAAGTCTGATATAATAATTCTAGTAAAGTTATCATAATAATTATATTATAATCTTTAAGATGCAGTAAGAGTTAATTATAATTAAAGAATTAATTAATAATTATAATAATAATTATTTCTGTGAATTTTTCAGCAAATTCATTAACATTTAAGAGTAAGTTTAGATCTCATATCATGTGTTTATTAACATAAATTATGAAATTAATGATTTAATAATTAAGTATTTTTTTTTTTAATAAGAAATTAAGAATTTTAGTATGAACTGTAATAGTATTTGAAGATGCTAGTCTTAATTTACTTTTATAACATGTTAATAATTTCAGCTTCTAATACTTATAAAATATAATAATTAAAAATTTATCATGCTTTATAAGAAACTGTTTATATTTTTTATAATAAAGTAATTTCAGAATAAATTTTCTTAATATTTAAAAAATTTCAAGTAAGATACTTTTTATAATATATTAACATGATTATGAAAACTTCTTTTTTTTTAAATATGAGTTTTTATTTACATGTAATCTTTTTAAGTTATTCTTACATGAGTTTTTTATTAAGAGAAAATTTAGCTAAACATAATTAGAAGTACTTTAAATACTTATTAAAAAATATTTTATTAAATTTTTTTCTGCTATATTCATTATTATAGTATTTATTAATGTAAGATTAAATTTAATTAATTAAATCTTTTAATATGCTTTTATTACTAATTTCTAATATAATTAGCTTTATCTTTTCTTCTTTATATTTTTACATTATTTTTATACTAAATAACTGCTCTAATATTTTTTCATATTTTTATTTACATGATTACATATTTTCATTTTAAAGTTTTTTCATTATCTTATATTTAAAGTTGTATTTATCTAATATTTTTATTAAGAATTTTACATGCATGTGGGAATATTATAATATTATAATAAGTCTAACTTATTTTAACTTATAGAAATTATAATATGTTAATAAATTTACTATTATATATGCTATTTTTATAAATAATTTTTCTAATATATATATTTTTATAAAGTTTTTCTTATTACTAGCAGATGAATATTCTTAATTATATTTATTTTTTAATTTAAAATATTATACTACTAAATATTATTATAATAATAATATGAATTTTTTAATATGTAATATATTTTAAATTAAATAATGTGAGAATTATTAGTTAAATAAATATGTATGATAATGTTTTTTATTATGTTTATCTTATAATCTCATCAGACTTTCTGCTATTAAAATTTATTAAAAATGAAATCTTAATTATTATTTTTAATAATTATTAATATAATATGAGTTAAGATATTTCTGATTTTAACTAGTATATTGTTACAAATTTCTATGCATTTCATAATATTTTTTATTTATCTAATAAGAGTAATACTGTAATTATAACTGATGTTAAATTCAAATTCTTTTGCAAGATTAAAATTAATATAATTAATTTCTAATTCATTATTAATAATAATGTTTATCAGCTTATTATTAATATTAATATATGTTTTCATGATACTAATAATAAGAATTAGATTTTCTTTTTTCATGAGAATTAATTATAAGTGTTTTATTTATACTATCTTCTGATATAAAATCTTTATTTTTACTAGTTTAGACTTTCTATTATTATAACTGTTTTTAGTAAGTAAAAGTATTCTAAACATGTATTAATATATAATATATGATGATTCTAGAATTTTTTAAATAATAAAATTAATAATAAGAATATTAAAAATTTTATTAATAATTTCTTTTATATTTATTACTTCTCTAAGCTTTTTTAATATTTTTACTAGCTGATGATAATTTTTATACTGAAATTTAAATTTTAAAATATTTATTATTTTTATATTATATATAACTGTTTTATTATCTGTAAGTTTATTATCTTTCTTAATTTTTTTAATTCTTAGCTAAAAATTATATAGTTCTTGAACTTCTTTCTCTTAAAATTTAATAAGTATTTAAAGTTTATTCTTTAGAATCTAATAATTAGTAATCTAATTTTTCTTTAAATGATTCTTAACTTCAGCTAGCTTGAACTTTCTGATATATATTTTCCTATTTCTGAAAAAAGTAATAATTATTCTTATATGTATTTTATACTTATTATTATTATTATCAGATTTTTTAGAATTATTACTTTCTGTTATATTTATTCTGATTCTGATTAATTACACATGTGTCTGGTAATCTTGCATAGCTTTAGTATTTTAAGATTAAATAACTTATTCTAATATTAAAACATGATTTTTTCTGTTAGCAGTAAGAAATTAATAGACTGACTGCCAGAACCAGAAAATTCCCATATCATTTTCATTTTCATTGCAAATGAAACAGGAATGGGACAGGAATGGGACCATGCTATAAAGATAAAATTAAGTTTGAGACTTGTAATTTAGAATTGAAATTAATAATCTTCTTAATGAGATTTCTATAATATGAGACTGGAATATTCAGAAAGTTATTAAAATAGAAAAGAAATCTAGATTAGTAAATTTAAGATGAGAATGAGAGTATGTTATTTAGAATAGGAATTTTCAGTTTTAAATTAAGTAGATTACTAAGCTTTCCAATAATTACTAATACATGAGTAATAATAGAAATTAATAATGTAATTACTCATAAACTTATTTTTTTATAATCTGAATAAGCTAATTATGAGTTTTCTTTTTTCTTTTCTTATTTATCTTTCATTTAGTTTTTTTTATTTTTTTTATCATTGCTAGATTTTCTGATGTTTATTTATTATTATTAAATTTATATTTATTTATAAGTGCTTACTTCTTATTTATTATTATATTTATAATCTTCTCTGCCAGTATAAGCTAATTTTTATTTATTACTCAATAATTATAATCTAGCTCATTACTTAATAATAGTATAATATTATCAAGAGATTTTTTATTATCATACTTAAAAATCATGATTTTCTTTATTATTAATTTTACAAGATATTCTTAATAATAAAAGCATATATTTTTACTTAAATTAAATTTATACTTGACTCTAACATCATCTGCTAATATAATTAAAATATTTCTTGCTAATTAAGTTATAATCAGATATAATGATTTAATTATATACTATATCTGAAAAATATTATAATTAATAAGAAAAGGAATTATAAAATTAGCAAGATGTTACTTAAATTTATTCTTTAAAAAATCTAAATTATTTTCATCTGTTAATAAAAGAATCACTTTAAAATTCTAAGGAATGTAAAATAATTAGCATTTTATCAGATCTTGTTATTAAAAATTATTACTTCTTTATAAGATTGCTGCATGACTAGTATTAATGATAATTTAAGATATTTATAATACTCTTTATAAAAGATTATAATTAATCTCTTAAATTCATCTTACTTATTAGTTTTCTAATATTTTAAATTAAAAATTATTATTTATTTACAGAAATTAAGAATAGCAGTAAATAAGTAAATAATATCATGCTTATTAGTAATTTTTAAGTAATACTTAGAAAGTTTTGCAGTTCTCTATTAACATGTCTGCTTTAATAAATGAGATTATTTTCATTCTTCACTTGCTTTCTCTTCTTAATTATTCAGATGATTAAAAATCTCATTATAAATTAAAAAAACATGCTAAATTATTAGCTCTTATATAATAAAAAGTGTTTTAGTAAATATTATAAATAATTAAAAAAAATATATAACATATTTAATTTATTTTCACTTATAAGTTATTAGTTAAAATTTCTGAATTTTTAATTTATTAATAATATTAATTTATTAATTCAGATATTCTTTAAGATAAAGAACTCTTATTATCATGTTATATGTTAAGTTTTATCTAATTTTCATATTATTTTTCATGTTTAATAATCTATTTTTTATTTAGAGATTTTAAAACACTTCTCATCATTACAGAAATGCATAAATAATATTAATAAGAAGTTAAATCTAAAAATATCAGATATTAGTAATCAGTTATAACTTATTATCTCCAAATATTATCTTTTATAATATTATCTTAAACATTTTATTATTAAATTTCTTTAAAATATAATTATTATTATATATCAGTGCAGTAAACTTATTTTCATTCTTAATTATTAGAATATTAATAATAACATGCATTATAAGCTGAAAAACATGAGTAAGATATAATACTTTATTTAATTAACTATTTTAGTCATAATCATTCTGTTTCTTAATCTTAACAGCTAATATTTTTTAAAATATATTATTATTTCTTGCATTATCAGTAATTACATAAAGAAGCTGATTTAAAAAATTATATTAATGCAAGACTAAATAAACATATTTTATTATTTATTTATTAGAATACTTATCAGATATTAGCTTAAATCTTATCAGTTTTTTCTAATATTTTTATTTATCAGAAATGAAATATGCTGCTATTCTCATAAATATAAGCATATGAGAATTTAATTAGATATTTAAAGTAAGTAAAATCTTTATTCTTAATTCAAGTTTTTTAAATAAGATTAAAATTATTTTTATATATCTCTCATTTAAAAGACTATGTAACTTTATATAATATAAAAAATCTGATAATATATTTAATTAAAAAAATTATATAAATTATTAAAAATAAGTATTATTTATAATATAAAAAAGTAAATTAAGAAATATTATAATATATAAGATTAGTTCATGTAGAATCTCAGTTAAAAAAAGAATTTTCTATATTTCAAAATCAGAAGTATTAATTTTTAAATATTTTATAAAAATAATAGTCTAGAAAAATAAACAGTATTATCAGAATCTGTTATTATATAAGATAGTAAAGAGCATATTATAAAAATTTATCATCATGTTACTTATAAATAAATTCTGTTTATATTTATATATTTATTTATAAAAACATTTCTTACTTTTTGCATGCTAATATATTTTATTTAAATTATTATAAGTATAAGTTAAATATATTAATACTTTAAAACATTTCTTATAAATAATTACTAATCTTTTATCTAGTTTCTTAATTATCTGGAAATATAGTTTTCAGATAAATTATCATTTTTTCTTATTTCATGATAAATATAATTTATTAGATTCTTAACATGCTTTAGCAGCAGAAGTTTTACTCTATCAGTCATAAAATTTATCATATTTAATTTATTTAAAGATAATGAATTACTTTTCATAAATTAATTATTTAATTAATTTCTCAGAATTCTGAAAATCAGAAATAATCTATTAATCTTAAATAATAATTAATAAGATAATAAGCTAGCTCTGAGAAGAGAAAGAAATAGTTAAAATATTCTGAAATAATTAGCTTATTTATAAACTTTCAGATCCAGAGACTGCAGAATTACTAAAAGAAAAAACTAAAATTTAAATTTTAATACATCTTAATATGACAAGCTGTTTAAAACTGAACTCAGAAATTTTAATCATGCTTAATTATAATGAAGAAAGCATAATTAATAGTCTGAATAATTATTTAAAATTAAAATAAAAAAATAATAAAATATAATAATGAATAATTTATTAAGATACTAATAAGTTTTAATAAGATAAATCTAATATAACTTATAATATGAATATGTTTAGTATATTTTCTCTTTCTTTCTCATCATATATAAAAATATTATTAGAGAAAACTACTTCTAAATTTAGTAAAAAGATTATTTTATTTATTTATTTCATGATTAAATAGAAAAAATATAAATAAACTTATTAAATTTATAAAAAAAATAATTTAAATAATTTTTTAAAAATACTTTATAATATTAGAATATTTATATAATTTTTCATTTGAAAGCTCTCATTCAGTAGAATATTCAGATGAATTTTTTTTAAAATATATTTAGAATTAAAGAAACTATCTTGAAATATTATAAATATTTAAGTTTTTTTATTAAATTATTAAAAATTTAAAATGTAAAGCTATATAAAATACTGCATTACTTACTTAATATCATTATTTTTATATTTATATTCATAAAATATATATATATAATTATCTAATTTTGTTTCATCTTAATATATAATTATAAAATAAGTAATTATTTTTTTAAAATTTCTTAAATTAAGTAAATAATTTAAAAAAAAAATTATTTTATTAGTTTACTATTAGATATTTTAAGCTACTTATTATTTTTATTAATCTAATTTTTATTCTTCTTCTCATATTTCTTCTTATCAGAAGAAATTATAATTTTAAAGTTTTTTTTTAATATATTTTCAGATGTTAAAATATCATGAAATTTTAAAAAATTTATCTGTATAAAGAATTACTTTATTTCATTTTTTATATTAATAATATCAGCTCTTATTAAACACTCATACTTATTTAACATGATATTTTACTTTAACATCTGAATTACTCTTACTTTATAAGTTTTAATAAGATTTTTAAGTCTAGCTTTAAGATTATCATTCTGCTTGAGCTTCTGCTTCTTATTATCAGTATTAATCAGATCTGTTATTGAAAAGTATTATTTATATGATATGTTTTTTTACATGACTGAAAAGCATTCTTTAGTTTCTTATTCTAATATTTCTACTTTTTTTCTTATTTCTTAATATAAAAAAGCTACTCTTATTATTTTAAATATTTATAAGATTTTTTAAAATTAAAATACTTTTACATCATGTTTTTTATCACATCATTCTTAAGCTTTTTTTAAATTATTATAATAAGTATATGAATTCTGATAAGAAATATTAGCTAATTACTTTAAGCTTGTTATTAAATCTTATTATTATTTATTAGTTTTCTTAAGCTAATGCATTATATTATATTATATTATATTTTTTAATCTGTCTTATTTATCTTTATCTTCTGCTTTTTAGTATTATTAAGAGTATTATAATAATTTCTTGCAAGAATAATCTTTTTTTTTACAGAAAGAATCTTATTATCTGATATTTTAAGATTCTTATTATTATTTTTACATGATATCTTTATTCTGAATTATAATAAACTGAGATATCAGACTGAATTTATAGAAGAATAAAATATGATAAGAGATAAGATAATACAGAAAAAAGAAAAATAAAATTATAAAAATAAAAAAAAGAAAATATTAATAATAAATTATAAGAATGTTTATATTAGCATATTTATTATTATTATTATGCAGATTTTTTTATTATGAATTTTAGTAATTAGAATTATATAAGATGTATAATAACTATTATTATCATTTATATAAAGTTTTTCTTAATATTTTTCTTTTTTATTTCTTTATTTATTTTTTTTTTCTATTAATTATCATCTTACTATTATTCAAAAGTTCTTCTTTATTAAAATATTTTTTTATTAATATTAATGACTTGATATTATTACAGAATTATTATAAAAGATTATTATTATATCTGATATATTATTTATTAATAATGATAAATTATTAGAAATTACTGAACTAGTTATTTTATTAAATACATTCATTTTTCTATATCATAATTTTTCTACAGGAAAAAAATGCTTTATTTTAATAATTAATTCTGCAGATAATTAAGCTTTAATTACTCATAAATAAAAGAGAAATTTATAAAAAAATTTATCTGATAATAAGAAAATATTTCTTTATGAATGTCTTGCAGCTAAGTCATGAGAGCTAAAAATACTAATATTAAGCTTAGATAATAACTTTATGCTATCTTAAGAAAATCATTTAATTAAAAATACTTAAAATAAGAGAATTACTTCATGAGAATAAGAGAAAAATGCTAGAAATGCTGAAATTTCTAGCAGCAAATAATCTGATAATAAGAAAAAAAAATTAAATGCTAGAAATGTAATATTTATTAGTAAAAATAATAAATTTATAACTTTAAGCAGTAAGACTTCTAGCAGTAATAATGAAGTATTAAACTTTAATAATAAGCTATCATTAAAATCAGCTAATTCAGTAATGAAATCATTTTCAAGTAATAAGAATATTTCAGATTTTTTTTCTTTTATACTTACTAAAGTATTTCTAATATCTGCAGCCTGTATTACATCTGCATTTATTTCTATTTCTAAATTTATACTTATTTCTGCTTTTATGTTTAGCTTTATTTTTATATTTATATTTATATCTGTATCTTCTCTCATGTCTGTTTCTGTTTAAAAAATTAATCTAGAATTTCTAAGTAAGAAAAAATTTACATTAAAATATTACTTTTCTTTATATAAGAAGATTAAAAAGAATAAGACAGCTTTTGCATCTGATAAAAAAGAAAAAGCAGAATCTAGCAATGCTAAAGAATTTTCTAAAGAGAATAATAAATTATTTAATAATAAGTAAGTAATAATTAATAATAATACTCTTAATTACTATTACTCATGTTTATTTAGAAATGTGATAATAATTTTAAGAATTATAGTTTTTTCTGATAATTAAAAAATACATGATATGAAGCATGTAAATGCTCTGCAGTGATATAATAATAATTAGATAAGATAACTAAAAAAAAATTCTGATAAGATTAATCATGATTTTACTTAGTAATTTAAATATCTGAAGATGCTCAAAAATAATTCTGAGAATAATAAATATGATAAACATTAATAATAAGCTTATAAGTTAACAGATTATTAAATTTCCAGTAAGAGATAAAATAATATCAAGATTTAGATGATAATGAATTTATCATTTTATTAACTAATTTCATTAACTTAATTTAAGAAATTATTATAGAGATTTCTTTTAACTTTTGCTAATAACATATTATCTTATAAGTTCTTTAATAAATAATTAAAAATATATTAAGTATTTTTTTTAAGAATAAGTATTTTTTTTTTATATAATTTTATAATACTATCATGCTAATATTTTTCTAGTTAGTAATATTATTACTAATTATTATAATTAAGTAATAATTAATCAGAAAGACATGCAGATTATTAAACTGATTATTTAATATATTAAATTATCATATTTTAAAAATAATAATAAGAAAATTAAATTATTATATAAAAAAGAAAATTAAATAAAAAGAATGTTATATATACTAGAAATTATGATAATAATAATAAATTAAGATGAAATATTAGATTAGAAGTAATGTTAAGAGATAATGTTTAAAACTGAATTCTAATATTTTAATAAGATATGATAAGACTTGATATTAGAACTGGAAATTTCAGTCTTAATAATCTCAATAATATTAAGATTTAATGAGATGAGAATGAGATAATAATTCAGTTTTAAAAATGAGAATAAGAGCTAAATTAAATATTAAAATTAGAAATGAAATTATGCAAGTAGCAACTGAATTGGGAATGATAGTAGAAACTAGAGATTTAACAAGAAAATGAGATAAGTCTTAATCTTAATGAAATAAGAATGAGTAGCTATATCTTAGGAATTTTTGTTCCAGTAATTAGTCTAGAAATTAATTAATTTAGTATCTTTAAATAATATAACATTATGATTTATCTTAAATAAGTTATAAAATTAATTCATTTTTATCAAGCACATTTGCTTAGAGTTTTTAAATTTTAGTATTAAAATAATATCTTTTTTATATAATGTTATTTTAATATATTAGATAATTTATTTTATTATAGCTATTTTTATTATAATAAAAATATATATTATTAAAATTATAAGATGTGTATTAATCTTAATTTTCATAATTTTTAATTATTACTTAATCATATATAAGTATTAATGAGATAGTAATAAAAGCAAATATAAATGCAAGTTTAGCTAGAGCTAATACTTAAGTTATTATAATATAAAAATCAGTTCTAGTAACAAGTATTTATAAAAATAAAGTAAGAATTTTCATAATTTAAATAAGATTTTTTATTTAATTTTTTATTTTATTATTTATCTTACTTGAAATTTAATCAGCATGTGAAGAAGAAAAGTAATTATATATAAAAATAATGACATTTTAAGAAAATTAAATTATTTTCTTTTTAGTTTTTATGTTTATTTTCTTTATGTCTTTTCAGAAATTTTTAAGAAATTCTTTAATAATATTATTATTATTTATTCTAGCTGCAGCTATAATTATATAAGAGTTTATAATTTTTTTATAATTTTAAAAAAGAATTTTAAATTCTTTATTATTAGAATTTTATATATATATATGTAAATGCTTTTTTCTTTCTTAGTAATAAGATTCTTAACTGTATTCTTAAGTATATTTTATTTCATATTTTAAGAATTATTTTAATTAAAATACTTTTCTTAATATATTTTATTTGCAAGTTTTTTAAGCAAGTCTTAAATAAATATTTAATAACATGTGAATTTATTAATTTTATTTTTCTTATATATTTTTTTAGATGCAGAAATGTACTGATAAATATATAATTTAATTTTTTTCATATTATACTTCTGAAATTTCTTAATAAGAGTCTTAAGATATTTATAATTATAAATAAGCTACTTAATATTCTAATAAAAAAATTCTTTCTTTAATTTCTTCTTTATTTCAGATTAGTTTTTATTTTATGCTTTAAGAAGACTTTAAATTCATATTTTATTATTTAGCTAGTAATAGTTTATGACATGTGATATTATATGATAATTATTTAAAATTATTTCATGATTTTCACATATCTGCTTATACATGTGAAGAAAGCAAGTAATATTATTATTATTAAATATTAATATTCTGATTTATTTAGAATATGAGAAATTCTTAAAATATAAAATAATTATAAAATTTATAATTAATAAGAATATGATGTTTTTAATTACTGAAGTTTTAATTAATAATTCTAATTTCAAGAATATAATAATTATAAAATTCAGATTCTTATCTGCATTAATTTACTTAATAATATCATAATCTGAAAAAAGACTTGACATTCTGAATAATAAAATAAATATTAATAATTTTCATTAATAAGAGTAAAACATGAAATTCTTTTTAATATTTTAATAAATTTATTTTATAATGCTAGAAATAAATTAATTATGCAGTTAATTTAATTATACTAATTAATTATACTAATTAATTATATAATTATAATAATAATAATTTTAATTTTTCTTATTTAATTAAGAATAATACTAATGCTATTATTTTCTTTATATAAAGTAATATTATAATTCTAAAATATTTTTTTTTATAATAATAATATAATCTATTCTTGTAACAGTAAGCATTTTTATTAAGTAAGATAAACTTTTCTTTTTATTAATTAGAAAATCTAATTAAATTTCTGATTCTTAATAGTTTCTAACTTTAATAATTCTTTTAATAATTTAATTTAGTTTTTATCTTAATTTTTTATTTTCAGTTAATAAGACTTAATACTTTAGTAAATGTGTGAATATTTCTTTATTTCTTTAATTAAATGCTTTTATTCTGCTAAGATCATGATAATAAAATGAAAAAAGTAAAATGCTTAGTTAAAATAAGTAATAATAAAATAAAAATATGTTTATTAATAGCTATAAAACTTAAGACATGTGATTAATAAATATGAAATGTACAGTATATAATTAATATGCATGAAATAAAATAAAAATATATAATAATAATTAAATAATGTTAAAATAATAATATTAAACAGTAATAGATAATATAAAAACATGTGAATTAGAAAAAAAGATAAAAAAAAATAATTTATATAATTATACTAATTTAGAAACTATATATAATACTAAAATATGCATGAAGTAATAAAATAAAATAATAGAATAAATTAATAATTTAAAAAATAATAAGAAAATAATAATAGCAAGTATTTAATTTTTATATGCTAGAAATATTAAGAATAATAATAATAATAATAATTAACTAATAATTATAACTAGTTTTTAATAATAAGATATATTTATAAAATAACTTAATAAATAAGCTATATATAAGATAATTATTTAACATGCATATTTAGACTAATTACTAGTCTTTATATATTTTTTAATGTATTTAAATAATATAAATTCTTTCTTCTTAGAGTATTATTTCTTTCTAATATTTTCTAATCTTATCTTGCATATTATTATCTGTAATTACTACATGTAAAATATTTAATTAGTATTTAGATTATTTTATTAGTGCTATGATAATAGTAAATGCATCTTCTCATTACAGTAAAAATAAAAATTAAAGTAATTTAAGTTTAAAATACTTATACTAGCTAGATCTGCAAGATACAGCTAAGTATAATACTGATAATTTAATTTCTAATTATAATAATGCTTTTTCTGTAACTAATATGCTAGTTATAGCTGTAACTATTATTATTTAGCTAGAAATAATTATAATAAAAATATAATTATTATAAATTATTTATTTTTTTATTTTTAATTTTTAAACTTCTTATTAAAGCTGTTTAATATTAAATTCTTAAATAAATTATTAGAATTTATGCAATAATTCTATAATTAATAAGATGATTATAATTTAACTTTACTAGTATTAGAAAGTAAACTGAAAAAAATATAAGTTAATTTTAATAATATTTAAAGCATTTTTTCTTCTAGTATCTGCAAGAAAATGTGTTTAATATTAATTTTTTATGTGTAAAAACTAGAAAATACTTAAGTTTACTATGCTTAATCTTTCTTAAAGAATTTTAATATTATTAAAACATAGTATAAGAACTGATAAGATTATTATATATAAGAATTAAAATTTATTATTCTAAATTATATTAATTATAAAATGTAACTAATAATAGTAAAATATTATTAAATTATTTTTTTTAATATGCAGAAAAATAAAAAACTTATTTATAATCAGATATTTATATTTAATACTTTTTCAGATTATATAATTAAATGCTTAAATAATAATAATATTAGAAAATTATTATATATAATAAATAATTCTTTTTTATTTATTATTTTTTTAAGAATGATAAAAATTTATATAATATTTTTCTAGAATTTATATAACTGTAATTTATTTTTTAGCATTATAAGTTAAAACTTATAATCTGCTTTATATTTAATAATAAAAAACAGTATTTCTAACTTATTATTCTGTTAAAATAATAGTAAAATATTATTAAATTATTTTTTTTAATATGCAGAAAAATAAAAAACTCATTTATAATCAGATATTTATATTTAATACTTTTTCAGATTATATAATTAAATGCTTGAATAATCATAGTATTAAAAAATTATTATATATAATAAATAATTTTTTCTTATTTATTATTTTTTTTAAGAATAATAAAAGTTTATATAATATTTTTCTAGAATTTATATAGCTATAGTTTATTTTTTAGCACTGTAAGTTAAAGCTTATAGTCTGCTTTATACTTAATAATAAAAAATAATATTTCTAACTTATTATTTTATTAAAAAATGCAGAATTAGTAAGAGCAAGATTTTTAACTGCAATATACTTCTTCTGCAGATTCTAAGTTTTCATCTAAAGTATTAGTATGATTCTTAAAGAAAATTCTGAAACTGAGAACTAAAAGCAGAAAATTAGTATTAAGTTTCATCAGTTCTTAAAATACAGAAATTACTTATTTCTTAATAGCAAATCTCTTATAGCTTATCAGATTAAGTTCATTTTTTATCTAATAATAGCAGACTAGTTTTCTGATGATTTTCAGATTTTTAAGAAATGTGAACACATTTAGTAAATGAGATTTAAGAGAATGAAGAAGGTTAAATACTCTGCTAAAGAAATTATTATGTTTATAAGAAAACTTACTCTATTTATAGAAAGTAGTCAAGCAGTAATGACTCTTGAGAATGATGATTAAATCTTTGATAAATTTGAACTTCTTAAGCTGAATAGCAAGCAGAACACTCAGGTGTTCATGACAGGATTGAAAGAACTATTCAAAAGTGGTAGTGTTAACTCTATTCTCCAGGGCCTGTTGGAGAATCTGCTTGCTCTCAAGTGCTTGTCTTGCTAACTGCAGCTGTTTTTGTATTGACTGTAGGTTTTCTTGTATTGACTGCAAGTTTCACTTAGCTTTCTCTTGACATTGCTGTTCCTCTCAACATTTCTCTTCCTCTTCTTAATATCTTTATTCCTCTTCTTGAAGTCTTTGTTTCTCTTCAAAGCAGCACTGATAGTAATCTTCAGACATATCAGTTAGCTCAGAAGCTCAGATATGGTGATTAAACATGTCATTGAAGAAATTCCTGTGGAATTCACAAAGCTACATGCCATTGGGTCTTTGATGATTTGCACCACCAGTAACCATGATTATTTGGAAGCCCTGATGACAACATAGCTAGATACAAGTTGGTTGGCTCTAAGTTATGAATGACACTAGTCCCAAAAAGATTGGTCCCAGCAGAACCACTTTTTTTAGGACTAGTACAACCATGACTCATTCGTGATTGGAGACGAGATTTTTCCATTGTTACAAGCAGCAGGAATCATAAATTCACTTCAAAACTATTCCTAACTTAAGTCACACACATCCCACCATCCTGACTCCCCCAATCGATACCTTATTCCCGAGCTGACACGAATATACATGCCGGAGGAAACCTTAATCACTTGGCAACTCTCCTTAAGCATCGTCCGAGCTTTGGATGTCGGGCTGAACCTCTTGCACAGGGCCTGCGTCCGCCATCACTTGTTCATTCGGCGGCACTACTTTTGAGTCATCTCTTTTGTCAAAGTATCATTTGGCCTCCGAGAACAAAGCTGGTCCCATCGCATGCTTCTTGAGTCTTTTGGCGAAGTCCTTGACTTGAAACTTCTTCAATCGCTCATTGTATGAGATCCACACATCCAACTAACGGAAGTGATCAGTACAGTGTCGAGGGTAAGAACAGTTCAACTTACCGACGCAAGGCGATGACCGAGCCACAGGCATCTCTCGGTTCTGGGCCCCGTGGTTCCGGGAGATTCCCATGATCTTTCCTCTTCATCGGCTAAAGTGGAAACATCAAAAAACTCGGCGGGATAATACAATTGACTCCAAATCAATCCACGCATGGCAAAATCCTCTGGCAACTGACATCTCAGCCCACACTCTGGGTCTGGGAAGTTTGCGCTCGTCAAGCGCAATCCATGTAATCCTTGTGCATTTAGTGAATTCAGGAAGATGACCAGTTCAGCCCAGGGTATTTCATGTTGAAACCGAGACATGGCTGCCAGAACCATAGCCAGCGCCCAAACAAAGGCAAGGAGGACATGAACATGGGGGATGACATTCCTGTTGCCGATCCACTTGAGTATAAAGGTCAGGGTGCCAAATGCAAAACAAGACACATAGGCTGAAATATCTTGAGATGTTTTGAACGGTGTATCATGGGGGTGGAGCTGATAGTCGGGGGTAGTGAAAGAAGTGTAAAAAGATTTTACTTGGGCGAGATCGACAGAAGACTGAGCAGACTTGTCAAACAATTTGAAATGTACAGAGTCCGAGCTATACTCAAACAGAGCAGTGATGTTTTTGCAAGCAATGAATACTCCCTGTTCTCTCCACTTCGGCCCGGCGCGACCCATTTGGGTTCCCAGATGTCCAATGAAAGCGAGCCCATATTCCGGGAAAGAGAGCTTTGACTGCCGGGTGAAAAGAATTCCATGGGCTCTCACGAAGGTCAACATCACAGGGGAATAGTAACCTGTAACCTGGGGTTCCAGAATGGGATCAAAAACTTGGAGAATGGACTCTTTGGTATTTGGGTGAGGTTGAACACAGATCAGGGATTTGGAAAAGAAAAATAGCCGCTGGAGAAGGTTAGACTGCGAAACCCAAGCAAGATGATACTGAATCCTTCCAGCTCAAGGAGATTTGTCTGCAGCCCTGTTGAACCAGAAGCTCGCGACATCAGCCCATATTTGTCTGTCCTGGGGGTCGCCAAATTCCCCAACAGCCATCCGGTATCGAGCCAGGTCCCCCAAGCATTCAATCCAGGTGCCCTCAAAGTTGGGAACACTCTCAAGAAGAAGAGCCGTCATGGAATAACAAGTGTCTAGAAATGCAAGCATGTGATCCGAAGAATCGGGGGATTTCTGGCGCAACAGTTCCAGAAGGTTATGCATACCATGTTTCCACATCCGGGCAGGCATCGCGTACCGACGGGCCAATTTCTGAAGGGAAGGGCTCGCAGCAGGATGCTGAGAGGCCAGAAAGAAGTCGTGATGCTCGTGGAGAAGGGTCCTATGGAGAGCCACAAGTGCTTGCCATTGCTCGGGACTCAGGGAGTTGGGATTGTTTGCTTGTTGACGGTCGATATCCACGCATTTTCTTTCTGTTAACATAAGGCCGGCATATATCGTACGGACTTCCTTTATCAACTGCTCTTCGGTTATAGGACGGGTTTTTGGCTGCTTCACAAGCTCGTTGACAGGTAACTCTTCCTCTGACGGCGAATCAAGGGGATGGGCGAAGTATGGCTCAACAGGATAATGAACGAGGCTAGTGCGGCTGCCATGTCAACGCCGAGTCTTGTTCCGGGTGGGACGCGAGCTTACCTTCCTGACTCTTCTCCATCGCTGCCGACATTTTGATGTGCGGCATTTGCTGGCTGAAGCGTCTTCTGAGAGCTCATGATGAGAATTGAGAATGAGTTTTTCGAACATCGTGTATGTACTTGACCGAGTATATAAAGGTCGTCGGTCTGATGGCCACTAACGTATTGGCCGGTTGCCTTGCCGGATCAAGGCGGACTGGCGGGTAGAGCTAAAAGGCAACGGGAGTAGGCAATGTCGGTCTTAGCCACCGCTAATGCAGGTGGCAATGATCTGGAGCAATGAAGTCCAATCCTATTTCATGCGCCTTGGACTTGAACATGCCCAACTCGGGGGCTTGAGCATCCGCGTCCTGATCGGTCAGCCCGAATCCCTGCACAGAACCCACCTTCGTATCCGATCGCCATTCCAACGAGACTGAGCTCAAGCCAGGGGAGATTCGGTGGTAGCACAACAGACAGCTCAAGATCCATCGGCCGGTTGCCTGACTGCTTACGGGCATGACAAGGCCGCCGAGAAGAGCGAGGTCCTTGGTTCATGCCACCGTTGAGCGGCTAAGATTGGATTGGAGCAAAGGCCAGCGGATCGATGCGATCACTAGGTCTGATATGTCTCGTAAGCTTTGGGGTATTGTAACGGCGAAGAACTAGGGGTATTTCAAGTAAGGCGGTTTGTCTGGTTTGTCTGGTTTGTGATATTGTACTGAAAGATTTCGAAAGCTTTTGCGGACTTTACGCTCAACGACGGTCTGGCCAAAAGATGGCGCTAGTCTAAAAGCAGAGTGCCAAGTATACCTGGATGCAACCACCAAGTCGGCCGTACGCCGGCGCTTGCTTGGAGATTTGTGTAAGTTGTAATATTATCTATACCCTCACTTCTTATGTCTTGTATATGTAAAGATATCGGACTCGAAGCTGTCTTCATAATATATGATCTGCGTGCTTGCAGGAATTTGGCTCTGCATTACGCAATCATGCTGCTTTCATAAGTTATGAAATAAACTTCAATCTACTTTCCAATTACTACCCTTTCAATTCGCCTAGAAACCTTTTTGTTCTTCTATCCTTGCGGTTATTTCCCTGCGAGGTTTTGGTCACCGACACTGTGGGAAAGTCCGTGACCCCGTGGATTCATTTCGGGCGGATCTGGCAACGCAGGGTTCAAAAGCATTGAAATATCCACTCTACGCGCTGAAGTACTGTTGTCGTCAAACACTATCGGACCTGACGCCATGCCAACCTGCAGGAAGTCATGTGCGGGCTGGACCCGGATCGGGAGTGGGAGCGGGCGTTGACCGGGCAGAATCGATTACGCGACCTGCGGCGACCGCGGCACCTGACTTCCGCCGAGCGGCGCTCTGTGGAGCAGGACCCCGAGCTGCTACGGGCCATCGCTCGTCGCCGGAAGGCCGTGTTTTTGATCTCCGGCTTTTGTGAGCGTCGTCGGACCGAGGCTGCCTCCATGAGGATCTTTGATATGGAGGGATTTTATACGTCGTATCTCGTCTGCCTATCCAATTAGAATCGTTTGACTTCCGCTGCAATCGGATACTCACAGTCATATCGCTGAAGGATTGCCATGACTGTATCCTTGAACGTACTGCATAGGTCTTCAAGATCAGGTTTTGTTTGGCGCTCAAAGATCACGGGGATCGATTTCAATGTAGGATATGAACAGTGGCGAAAGTGACTGAATCCGAACGGTGCCAGAATCCAGCCGCTGGAGCACCAAGTTTCAAACACCAGCAACTTGATGCCGTATTCACACATGCGCTTGCCTTGTTGATCATACCCATTGCATCGGAGAAATTCCGTCATTTGACTCGCACCATGAATGTAGCTGCGGGGACTTGCGGACCGTCGCTGTACCCAGGATGGTCGACCGCATTCGAGAAGGTACTTTTCAAAATCCAGTGCAAGAGAAAAGCACACAAGCACTACCTCAACACAGGACCTAAAATTTCTGGGAGGTCGAGTTATATGATGAAACCTTCGCAGAGGGAAAAGTTCGGTGTCAATCATTCTTTTGATTTCCGTACTGCTTCTCTTGACCCTGATCCGCTCAGTCAAAAATTGGCCAAGCAACTCACTATAACAGTTATGGTTATTTTTTCACAGTCTCCTAATGGTGCAAGATACACACCTCGCCATGTCACACTCCGCAGACATAATGCTGCTACCGCTGGTCTCAAAAGGTAGAGAGGTCTCCAGTTTGATGAAACATCCAGAACTCTTGAGCAACCAGGCGAAGCAATTTTTGGGAGTGCTGACGTCCGTCGATGTGTTGGCATTTATATCGTTCGACAGCTGCTGCTAAAGGACTCAATATGTAGTTGGCCTGGCTAAAACTCACCTGCCGCATGAGTCCGTGTCTGTATTTGGCCACCACAAAAGGAGAAACAGTGGTAAAGCCCGGCCAGTCAGCCTTGCAGCAGCAGCTGACCGCCCGCATCAACAAATTGAATCATCCAATGCTCAAAATCTTATATTATCCTGCATGGAGGCCAATAACCCAGATTGTTGATAGGATAGGGGCTTCGCCCGCATGGTTGAGTAGCTGCTCAACTTATAAATTGTATTGACTACAGTCAGATATCTTGCTGAGTTAGGTCAGTATCAAACCTGCACTTCGGCCAAAAGAACATGGCCTTGCAAGACCAGAGACATTAAAAATAGCTAAGATGACTGGGGCGACACGTGATCCGACTTCTTATGTAAGTCAACTAACTTACGGAAACTACTTAGGTCAGCAATATAACCAATCATCAACACAATTTACGATTTCAGGTCATGACCTGCGCTCAGCATACAGTGTGATCTGACATCCGATAAGCTATCCATCTTCACTTATTTTTCTTCTTCGCCCACCCCTCTTTCATTCCACTTTCAGACATTCGTCCTGAATGTTTGGTCTTGCAGCGCGACCCCGGTCTATGCATCACTTCATGTCGGCGACGCTGTGATGGATGGAAAAATACCCGCCTGCAATCACTTGCTTCGCAATAGTACCACATCGATGCTCTGGGCTGTAATTTCCCGTGAGGTTTGTTTTCGCCAGCACTCTGAAAACTTTTGTCATCCTGTGGAGGGTTCAGAAGCCATGAAATGGCCATCCTATTGACCTGCCCCATGGGTGGGTTGTTGATATGAAGTAACTTGATTTGTCTTATCTCATCTGCCTTAGATTAGAATCAATTGATTTTTTCTTTGATCAGATACTCACCCTTATATTGCTCAAGACTGTCTATTAGAACATTCGCGAATGCTCGGCATAGCTCTCCCAGTATGGCATATTTTCCCCCCTGCGAAAGAATCCTGGGGACCAATGCTAATTTACCATATGGGAAGCGGCATAGACTGGAATTGAATAGTGCTAGAATCCAGCCGCCAGGGCACCAGTTTTCAAAAACCAGCAGTCTGACACCGATTGCACACATGTTCTTGCATCGTTTATCATATCCATTGTGTTCGATGAATTCTAGCATACCCCGGCCACGCGCTTTGGGATCTGCGGACAATTGCTGTACTCGAGATAGATGACCCTCTTTGGAAAGATACCCTTCAAAATCCAGTGCAAGTGAAATGCACACAAGCTGAAATTCAATACGGAGCTCAAGTGGCTCGAGACCTTCAATAGGGTTAAGCCTGCGAAGAGGGAAGAGGCCGCGGTCAAGTATTTTTTCAATCTCGGTGTTGCTTTTCATAATGTTCCTCTCATTTTGTATTCGGTCGAGCAGCCTGCTATAACAGATATGGTTAGCGTTGGTATGGTTTTCGTTGTGCAAAACACACATACGTGACACTCTCCGATTCAGCAGACATGATGCTGCTATAATCGTCTTCTCAGGTGGGAGAAAGGCCTGTTCAATCGAAGATAACCTGGCAACAACAATTGTGCAGGCTCCGACCGACATCCATTGTGGGCATTTATCATTCGAGGGCCGTTACTGAAACTTCTAAAATCCTGTTGGCCTGGCTGGGACTCCTTGCAGATGCTGTGCTCGTATTCCGCCACCGAATACCCTCCACCCCTGAACGGGGCACCCCGGAGGGGAGTCGGACATATTTTGGAGTGCCGATCAATGAATGTCCTTGCATCGCACAAGAGTTATACCACAGGCCCGGAACCTGTGAGTCAACAATGCTCTTTCTCTGTGCGACTCTGCCCCCAGTCGACCTGAAACAAAAACATTTTAGCAGAAAAACTTCCCGTCTGCATTGATTCCGTCCATTTCTTTTCGTAATGGGTTGGAGATCTGCATCCGAAAAGTGAAAGGGATGATTGTGCCAGCTACCCAGCTTGGCTGGTTCTATTCCAACCATATTTTCTTCAAATTGCCACGGACGAATGCCATCCCATCGCAGTGAGGGCTTGTGCTGATCCCTGGTAAGCTCTGGAAGTAGCTTTCAAGGACGGCTATCTGATATGGCTGTTTACATAGGTATCTATCATCACAAAATTCCCGGATACCTGCTGACAAACTGGGCTTGAACAAACCAAGTGCATTCAAGCTCAAAATGTTGCGTGCATAAAGGTAGAGCTGACATTGTTGGCTCAATCTGACAAGACTGAATATATATATATATAGAAGGGGGCTAATATTCATGCACAGTCCCACCTCCGGTTCTTACGCAAGCTTTCTATTCCAGCCACATATTGGCGGCCGGCCTCGCAGAGAGTGTCCCGTCTATCGCTGCTGTCTGGCAGTCTGGCTGTGACCCAGAGATCGTGATAAGCTGGCTGTGAATCCATTAGTAAGTTTGTATTTTTAGATTTGCATCGGGAAGACATGCCTTTGAGCGCTGATCCATTAGATCCTGCATTGCCGCTGAAATGCCAACCAGCACTGCATCCAAACTTTTCAACCTTTTCCAGGCGTTATACCATAGGCCCGGAACCTGCGACAGGTCGTAGGTGGCTGGCCTATCATCCCAAACCGCGTCGGCGAGAGCATGGTTTGCAATGGTTAGATGCCCGAGTACTCTTCTTAGCTCCCCAAGCACCCAAAGGCCCTCCAGTAGCTCCACGCCATTATCAACCAGGCATTGTAACTTCGTGCATAATGATGCCAGGGTTTCATTCTCTTTCTCAGGGATGCCAGTTTCACAACGGTTAAGGCCTTCGAGTATTATCTGCACAGATCCCTTCACACCAGACATTGTTTGAACCACGCTCCCAAAATATCTTGTCATGGCGGTTTCCCAGTCCTGTTTATATCGGAGAAAGTCGCGGACACAGGCACTCCCACTGATTATGCTGGAAAATGTGGTAGTAGCCAATGGCAATTCCTTCCACCACGCGGTCATCATAGCACTGAAAAGGGTGGCCTTGTGGGTGTCAAATGTTTCAAGGGTGACAGTCTGAATATTTGGGATGTTTGGGACCTCACTCCCAACAATAAACATGTCGCCTCGGTGCTCGAAGATGACTGTGTTGGAAACGCTGCTAGCTATCTGTTCTGCCTCGATGAGAGCGGTTGCTGCCGATTCGGTATCGGTTCGAAGCCAATAAACGTGGGCCATGGTGGTGGAGGAGTGAAAGAGATTTACTAAAGATTCTCATCTCAACCCTAGACTATTTATACACGCAATGAAAGAAGCCACTCAGACACCAGTTACAAAAATCGACTTCATTCACTAAACAGATTCGAGTGTTTGCATAGTGTTAGCCGTGTGCTCCAGCATCATCGAGAGGGCAAAGCATCCCGCTTCGTGTCGCCGCCGCGACCCATCGGTGATTGCGGCCGGCAGTTTCAGCAACCGGTGCCCTGGCTACATACGCGAGCTCAACCATCGATGGGTGCCCCATCCACCTTGGTTCTTGTCATCCTGGAATATCGGCTCGTTCCTCAGACTGATGCGGTGACGTGGTATGGTAGATCATCTGTCCCAGAGAATGATGCTATTGGTGTCAGTTAGCCCCCGGTAACGCAGTGGATCATCTGGGTATTGATTTAGCTGACCGTATGAATTTCAGCGCTACTACTATTGAAATCTCTATAGAACGTGTTTTTTATGAAGGGTAGTAAGTTGTCAGACCAGAAAAAGACTATATTAGCCACGCACCAGAGAGGATATTCTCTTTTGGCGTAGTTGGCTATTCATCATAAGTTTATGAAGCCCATACCAGAAATAGGTTTAGATGGTACCATGGATACTATTAATTGGCTATGTTAGGACTAGTCCCACAAGCGTGCTTACTCAATATTCCAAGCCAATCCAAGCCAATCATCAGGCAACAGTCACATTCGCTCGCTATATATATATATATATATATATATATAACATCTTCTGAATGGCCTGAATAATGAAGGAATACTGCTACAATCCTAGTGATGCATTGAATATTAATCCACTCAATGTTTCGAATTCTGGTCTGTGTTGGCTGCCCTGTCTGCTCCTCCCCGCCTGCACGAACCCCTCACTCTTAGGGGATCCAGGTTTTCGATCTTGTCATCCTCCGAAATGGTATTGGGCATCCATGTTGCTGCGCCAGCAACCGCATCTTCGGCGCTGTTCTTGTGTTGCACGAGATATCCCTGGATCTCTGCTGTGGTGAGCTTGAATCCAGAGACTCGAGTCACAAAGCTTTGGGCCTGGGCTAGCACCGTGTCGCTGGGGCCGTTTTCGGATGCATACACGGAGCAGAAGAATCGTCGGGTGATCTCTGCATCCGCATAACCGAAGGTGATTTCCTTATCGACTCTGCCGGGCCGAAGAAGCGCCGGGTCAAGTCGGTCTCGGTGGTTGGTGGTCATTATCAGGATGTGGCCCTCCGGTGCAATGGGGCCGTCGATGGCGTTGAGCAGTGCGGAGAGAGACAAGCCTCTCTGTGATTTCCCCGGGCTATCTCCGGATCTCTCCTCGCTGATTCGGTTCTGTGGGATTCCACTGCAATCAATATCCTCAATCAATATAACGCAATACCTCGGGATATTCCGGAACAGATCCGTCAACCCTTCATCGGTGAGGTTTTCCAGGCTTAGGAGGTAGACATCGAGGTGTAGCTCGCCCGCGATCGATAGGGCCAGGCTTGTTTTCCCAGTGCCAGGCAGGCCGGAGAAGAGGTAACCCCGCCGGTGAGGAATCCCACGCTTGTGGTACCAGGAACGGGTGTGGAGATATCGCTTCATGTCATGCAGCACCCTCTTCTGCTCAACGTTCAGGATCACAGTGGAAAGGGGCCGACGTTCCATGGACGGATTTGGCATCCAGGAAACCTCATTTCCGGTCTTCTTCCAGGTGTGGATGATGAGCTTCCTGCTGCCACGGTCAAGGAAAAGTTGCCGCGCCTCCTGCAGGAGCTCTTTCAGAATTGTTGAATTGCCCCTGAAGTGCGAAAGAATGATGGTGTCCGCGTTCAGGAGCCAGGGGGCCTGGGCATCGGTTCCGTAACGTACTCGGCGTAAGTGTATCCTGTGGCCCCTGAAGTAGAAGTGCTGGTCGCCGGCGGGCGTGTAGCGGGGCTCCCTGGATCGTTCGCGGTGGATCTTCTGCTTCCAAGAATCGTCAAAATCAATGTTGCTTGATGGCTCAGTTTCATCATCCTCCCGACTGTCCTCCTTCTCCTTCCTCAACCAAACCAGATCACTCCGCGCCTCCGTTTCCACAACAAGGTGGCTCGCCCGTCTGGCGAAATGCTGTTTCCTCATCCAATGGATGACCTCTCGATGGGCCTCGTCATCGTACGGGATCTCAAGGCTGGCCGTAAAACACCTGGTTATAGAACGATGGCCGGTGGAAGCAGCCTTGACGACCAATGGGATCAGAAGGGAGAGATAGAAAAAGACTTCGGGAGAAAAATAGGGAGCTACTGCTCCCAAAATCGAGCCTTCCGGGAGGGCGCCGCCCAACATATCCAGGAGTGGAAATGCCATGTTGTCTGCTGTCAAGGCAACCCACTTGATCCACACTGGAGATTGAATCTCGTTGAAGGTAGAAGAGCAGAAGGTCTGACTTTATATCCAGAGAAGGCAGTCGGTTTGGGTATTCCCAATGGGCCCGCATGATGCTCCACATCGATAGTCTGCCTGTACATACAAACCATATCAGTGTGGCCGGTATTGGCCAGGTATCTGAATGAGAGTGATGTCGCACATGATTTCAACAGAATATCGAACTCTAAAGAGTAAAAGTGCATGATATTGAATCCTGCCCCCTAGTTGTTTGTTGACATACATAGTACGGAGTACCAAAAGAGTATAGCCTCCAGGTCACGTTACGTCTCCTCTTCGACCAATCAGAATCACAGAACTCTAGCTTATACAACATTCCGAAGCCCTCTATATTGCTTCGCTTCACTCCGCAAAATATTCCTGCCAATGATCAGGCAACTGTCACAACCACTTTGTCCTCAAATCCGATCCTTCACGGCACACCAGAACCATATCCAAAGATCTCAAAGCCAAGCGTATACCCCATTTCATACTCATGCCTTCTTCGGTTGCAGTCTCTTGCAATCTCCTGGGTTAAGTCAGTATAAAGTCACTGATGTAAGACAAACTTAATCACCGCAGGGTTCATCTTTCTTCTCCCTGAATGGTTGTTAGACCGGCATGCAATGAAGGAATCAATCTCATACCAGTCGATAACGTCGGGCCCGCATCTGATGTGAGTGCGCTGGTAGATCTTACACCATGACAGGATGATATACCGACGATGGTCGCATTGATACCTGACTTCTTTATGATTGCACATCTTCGCCCGAAAGGTGGTTGATTTGATTGAAACTGTTTTTCTGGAAGCCCTTTATATACTGGAGACAGGGTGGCGATCTACACTGCATTGTTAGTGATGGCCACTGAATAGCTAAGGTGCTCCATGGTGTGAAATGAAAACAGCCACTTGAGCTGCCGTCAGAATTTCAAAGAATATGAATGGTTTAATCAGTTGCACCAGGGGTATGACATTTACATACAGATTTGAGGCAATGTGCCAAGATTCAAGCCGCCATCGGATAGAATGTTCATGTAAACCCACCGTACGGATGCGTTCGTAGTGACCTCGCGAGCGGCTCAGGAAGGTTGTTCCACTGAGTTGACATCATGCCTGGCCATTGCAAACCGGTGGCTAGGGTAGGTATAGAGTAATGTGGGTATTGGCTGGCCCATTCCAGCTCAAACATCGCGACAGAGTTGGCAGTATCCATTGGATTTCTGACATGGTCCTGGGGAGTTCGCCGGGAACCTGCGGGCCAGAACCCAAGATATATCTCTTGCTGCCGTTCTTTACGCGTCCTGTAAGCATCAGAGCATTGCCACAAGTTGCTCGATGCGGCTGACGGCTTCAAGGTGTTGCACGGCGTGGGCTCTGAGGCTGATCCTTTGATTCTGGATCTGTCCACGGTGGCAGATGCATTTTTGGTCAGGCTCCAATGCCTGGCGATCGGGAGCCTGCCAATGGGAATGTCGGGTTGGAATGTTGACGGCAGAACGTACAATGCTGTGACCATTGCCACTCAGTAGGAGAGCCTGACCGAGAATGGCTCAAAACAAAACAGAGCGATGATTATTTGCTGTATATTGGATACGCTTTGACCAGTGAGGCAACTGACCTCCTCGGTGTAGATAAAATTTCATGGTTACAAGAAAACTATTGATACAAAACAACGTATATGGCAGAGACGATCGACGATCACCACACTCTGTGTCCAGAGCCCCCGGGAAAGGAGTCATACATGATGCAAATTCGGCGGGTGGGCTGCATCCCCACCCAGGCGTCTCGGATGGCGTTCTTGGGTTGCTGCTGTGTGGCCGACACAGAAGGGAGAAAGTTCCTCAGCAGCTCTGCGGGAATTCGTTTGGTTTCCGGCAATCGTTCCGTCCAGCAGATGAAGCTTTCCGGTTTTCGAAATTCTGACAGTGACAGTTTAGGGAAATCGAGACCACCCGGCGAGTTCGACTCCTTGCTTCGCACGCTGTTTCTGCCGTTTTCACCGTCATCACTGTCGTCGCTCGTGTTCCAGCTGGAAACTGATTGCATCCGGTCAGCCTCATCTCATGCATGTCGGTGACCGTACTCACAGTCGTAGCGTGTGCGCTTCGAGCCCGATCCCGCGGGATCAATGGGGCTTTGGGGGCTTCTGCGGTTTGGGTACTCCGGTGGTGTCATAGCCTCCTCTTGGCATGGCCGGTTGGAATCGATATCAACCTGCGCGGCGACCGATCAGGGCGCGGAGAAGGGACTCTGCCGCCTTTTTATGCCAGGACATATCGCGCCGGAAGACACCACCCCTGACATGGTCCTGGAGAGTCCGCAGGAAACAGCTCCTGGCTCTCGCAACCACAGGAGATGGCAGCCGCTTTGGGTGATCCTGGTAACCAAATAAGCCAGATTGAGAGAGAACCGAGCTTGGGTTGAGGAACCGCCTCCCGCCGGCCGAACTGCATGCGAATCCAACCGTGCCATCCATCCCTACAAGCCGTTCCAGCTTTTTTTGGTATCCTAAGCTCTCGATTTTGTTGGCGGATGGAAAAGCCAAATGGCCACACAGGAACAAAAGGCACCGTGCGGGCCAACATACAAGAGCGCAGGATGTCATCCGTGGTGATGGTGGTCCCTCGGTTCGCCAAGCCGGCTGCATCTGGCTTACTTAGTACAAGGCACTGAATCGCGCTCGTTGATTGGGCCGGATCGGTGATTGTTCCTGAATTGCCACTTGAAATCACGTGAAAAGTGCTTGTATGTACAATCAACGCGCGCCAACAGCCCAACGACAAAGAATCTAGCAGCGAAAATACTCGTCCACAGCCTCCTTTACCTTTGTGAGCAAATTCATCGTGTCACGGTCTGGTCTGCCTGAGCCTTCCAACCCATCCGATGGTTTCATGCTATTCTTGGCATTCGTGAGCCGGTTCACGTCGTAATCCACCCTCCCTTACGCTCGACCTGTGCGGTCATCCAGCCGGTTGATCTCCTGGTCCAAGTACTTTTTCTGGCCGTCCCAAAGTTTATTGTCTCTGGCGGTGATGAATTGGCTACGTGTATGTAGTAAGGCGCCGAAGGCCTCCCTGGTCATGACGAAATGATCGTCTTCGGACAGTCGCGGGCGAATTTGATGTCCGAAGTCGCTCTTAAAAGTCTCGCAGAGGTCTTCTCTGACGGCAACATCGATATGCTCACTCTGCAGATCAACGATCAGGGGAACCGCCGAAAGGCCGAACCCCTTGCAGGCCAACTCTTCATCGAAGGCTTTGGCCGTGGAATCCCAATGCACGCGAAGCCATTTTACTCCCCGGCCGCCGTTCTGGGCATGGATCGGTTCCTGAAAGACTTAGTATTTTGATTTCCATGCAGCGGGAATGCTTACGTGAAGGTCGCCGTCGCCGTCCATGGTGCAACTTGGCGTCGTCGAGCGCTCGATATCCATTCTGGCTGTGTGGATGCGGTGGGTGGGTGATCGCCCTGGATTCACTCTCATTATATCTATCTACAGATGTGCTTTGACCTCCGTGGGCTGCTCTGACCGGATGGCCATCTACACTGGAATGTGGTTAACATTGTACATCAGTTCCCTGGGCCATTTCTCCTTCTGTCGACACCACTCCACTCCACCCTTCTCCCTCGCACCTAACGCTTCATCATATGCCTGCCCCCTGCACAGTATGTGGACCTCTGTGTCGGAGAAATTCGTCAAGGCACGTGCACCGACCCAAGGCGTGCCACCAGTATTTGATCCATACCACAGTCCCTGGTACTCTTTGATGCTCCTGATTTGCCGGACATCGTGCACGACGTAATACCCACGCCATTGCTTGGGCCTGATACGTGTCAGTTATCGGTGGTCGAGAGGTGACCGTTGCATGATGCACTCGCCTGTTGATCTCATATAACTTCTGGATAATAGCGCGTGAATCCGGTCCGGTATCGAATTTCATCCCTGGATCGGTTGGAATGGGCGGGAGTGGTTTGGTAGGCGGCGGCCCTGGAGCCGGAGGCCATGGGCGCGCGCGCGCGCAACGTCCGTCGCGGACCGACGTGCCGTTCAGGGGCAAGGCCCAGTGTGTTTCCGCGCCGGCGTCGATGGCCGCAGGGCCCGCATTCCTCATCGTGCCTTCGGCAGAAGGGCCACGCCCGAAGGGGAATCTTTGCTGCGCCGCCCCGTCCTCTGCATCGGCGATCCCTGTTGGGGCGTGAGGTGAACGCCCTTTGGCCGCGAGTGGAAGACAATGGCCAAGGCCGATGCCCGCCAGTACCTCTCGAAACCAAACGAGGATGGGGGAAGCCGACATCTTCTGCTGCATTAAGGAAGGGGGCTTGTTTGCGTGGAGGCTGTAGGCACGAACATCAGCCGGGGGTGCCTGACATGTTTATATCTAGTCGGATGCTAATCGTGAATGCGTGAATGGATCGCTGGGTGTGCTCCGTTGCCAGTTTTGAGCAACCACCGAACATACACGGTTGTCCCGCAAGAATCGGTATAGTACACCCACACAGCTTGAGAAAATATGAGTAGGCCCATGAATGGAGATCACCGCTGTTGTACGGAAAATCACATAGATGAACCGTGCCGGACATTGTTCATGAATGATGTGCAGCCTCAAGATTGTGTTACAATTTGGTCCTGGATTACCTAACCCATTAATCAATTAGCTCGCCATGGTGACGATCAGGTTGAGGCCCACCCATCAAGGGCACGTCCGTTTTGGTGGATACGTTGCAACTGCCAATCCGTGAGGGTTGCCAAGCCGGCCCCGCACCCGGACTACATGATGCTTATTGGATGGAACCTTGGTCTGAAAATAGAACTCTATTCAAGATCGAAATGGAACTATGCGGCTACCGAAAAGAAGGAAACACCCTACACTCCACTGAGATCAAACCCAGCCCCTGCCATCTCCGGCCCAAAATGCATCGGTACCGGTGCGGGGGGAAGATGACCGTCCATCGCAGACAGCAACCTCCTCACCGGGATCATGTTGCCGGCTGCCGTCACCGTCTCTCCACTCAGGTCCTCCATCGCCTGAACTGCCACCCGGAACTGGCTGTCGAACAGGGAAGAGACAGCGTACTTCGACCCTGCTAAGCTGCTGGCGCTGTCCAACATGCCCGAAACGATATCGTCAGGATCGAAAGCCCCCATGGTGTCCCACGTACTCCGCAGATACCTTGCGGCCAACTTGTTGAGCTTGGTATCGATTTCCCTCAGGACCGCCTTGAAGAAATCGGCGCATATGTGGCGTGGCTGCGCGTCGACGTCCAGCCTTAGGCGATTCCGGGATTCAAAGAGTTCCACGATCTCTCCGTCCCAGGCGCCGCCGTCATCCTATGCCAGGTAAGCGGATGCGGATGCGGATGCCATGTCGGGGTAACAGACCTGGAGGAGCTCCACGGAGACCCTTTGGATCCTGCGAATATCTTCGTCTGTGGTGGGGTGAAAAAGGACACTTTCTAGCATTTGAGAAAGCGTTCCGAAGGTCGGTGCAACGACGACTTTCACAGGAATCGATCTGTCCGGACTTGGTTACCCTTCGTCAACTAAGCGCAAAGTGATGCTCACCTATCGAGTAGCTCGGGTGAGGGTTTGAGAGGTGGAGTGAGAGCCGTAGCTGTAGCCGTGGCCGTCCGACGGTCTTCCATGTCTTGGAGCAAAGGGTGAGCCTCATTGGCGTGCAGCACAGATGTTGTTTGAAATACTCCGTGGGAGACCTGGCGGCGGAGTCGACCGATATATGGCCGCTGCTTCTGCTTTCGGTCCGGACCTTGGCTCCTCTGCGATAGCCGGCCGTACCGTGAGACCGTGTGCGGATCCCTGGTCAGCCAGCGTCGTCGCAAACTTGAGGTTGGGACCGTAGTACCAACCTAACCTGAATGAATAGGCTGGATGGCTGCAAATGAAATCACAGTGTATAACACGGGGAGGCAAAATGCTGTCCCGGGGGATGGCTTTTGATTTCTACTCTGGATCTACCTGCGAATACGATGTAGATAGAGACACTCGGTAGCAACCTAGTCAGAATCAAATGAAACAACATCCAACAGTAAAGGGCGATCAAGCCATCTCCTTCCATCCGCGGGCCCAGCGGCCGAGTGCGGAAAACCCGGAGCGCACGGTGCATAGAAACGAGCAAAGGAACGGCTCGGGGTAGAATCCGCTGGACTCGATGCCCTTGTCCTGCGGCACATCCCGCACCCCCTGGTCCCACGGAGCGAATGCGAACGAATGCTGGCACGCACCAAATCCCGCGGCCAGGACCAGCACGGCGAGCTGACGCTCGGACGCGTTGCCCTCGAAGCAAGCGAACTGGAAACCCGCGCAGACGGCGGCGGTGATGGCCAGCGCGGCGTAGAAGCCTCGGTCCCTTCGGAGCACCTTCGCCGCCGTGTCGCATTGGGTTAGGCGAAATCTCCGTCGCAGGTGGTGGAACAGGATCGACAATCCCGCAGCGTCCAGGCCGATCAGGAGCGCGACGCACGGGTACAGCCTCGGGTGGTAGAACACGGTGGTGGCGGCGCAGACTTTGAGCACATTGGACGCCCAGATCGCGGGCCTGAGGTAGGCGTAGAGGTGAGAGTCCTGGCCAGCGTGATGGAAACGGTAAATCTGCGAGAGAGTCAGACTGATCCACCAGAGGCTGGGGCATGCGGGACCCTCACCTCGTACTGGGGGCAAAACAGGGCCGCCAGTCCCAGCAGCAGGAGGCGGACGCGGATGTGCTCTGGAACACGTCAGCCGGGCAAAGGAAAGACGGAGACGAAAACTTACGGGCGGCGAACAGGTCCAGAGCGATGCAGGCGACCAGATTCAACAAGTGGACGGTCGCCGCGGCGGCGTGGTTCCTCGCGGAACGGTGGCGGCCCTCACGCAGAAGAGAATGCAGGATCAGCGCGGCGAGGAGCGCACTGAGCAAGGCGCAGACGGGGAATTCCATGGTGGCAAGTTGATGGAGGCGGATGAATTTTGCATCTCAAGACAACTGTCCAAGCTACATGGCAGCGCCCGACGAAGGGCGGTGAGGACGCATTTATCATCGATCGGGAGCTCGATGAGGGACCAAGCGCAGGGTCTTTTCGAAATGGGTGATATTATGCGTTGCTGGGGGTTTGGCTGCTCGCAATGAAGGTGTCTTTTGGAATCACCGCATCGTCGTGTGTGGGCGACAAAACTCGCAACGGGGCAAAAATAACCTCGCCCCGTACTCCGTACTGCGTAAAATGTGATTTTGGCAACGCTAGCTCAAATACTCAAAAGTCTGGAACATGTTCCGGATTGTCGAGTATTTGGGCTAGCGTGCCAAGGCTCGTCGTATTTTGGCTCCATTCGCCCCAAAAATATTTCTCAAATTCACAATCACTCACGCAACAATGTCCCTATCTGAGAAACTTCGAAATCTGGCCCACCGGATTGATAGCACAGACGTGTCCGAGTCAGATAATGCGAACCCGGAGGTGAGGCAAACAGGAAATCTGAGAAGCAAAGCCACTGATTTATTCGTCTAGCTTGCCCTTGCGTTCTGGGAAATATGGGACTCGATTCCTCCGGAGTGGAAGAAGGTAGCTAAGAGTACTAGGGGAAGCCGGCTCAATTCGGCATTAAGGCGTCACCGCGAACCAAAGGACCTCCAAGATGCAGTAAAGCAAATTGTCTGGGGATGGGCCGATAGCCCGGATCGATTTCTGTCGTTGGTCTCCCAGACTGCGGATATTGGCGACGCGCCCTTGGATCGGATCATCCATGTAACGGGGGTGTTGGATGTGAATGTCAATGTCGATGAAATAAGATGGCGGATATTGATGATCGTTTTTTTTCACATCTTGAAACATTTTGAGCATGAGAAAATTGGTGTTACCAAGATTCTTCTGAGACTGAAACTCGTTTCACCTCGATATCAAGATATATGCGATGGGAATTTTACTGCCTGGAAATTGGCTGGCTCTAAATATAGTCAGTTAGCCGCCTCGGTCTCTCCAGCTGGATATGGGGTATTGGTATATTTGCCATCCTTTGGTCACTCTTTGTAAGTCAGTTCCTTCATCACGCATGAAAATCACTGATCGTGGCATAGCTGGGAACGAAACTATATTCCGGGTTCGAAGGACGGCGTCATTACAAATGGTTTGCTGAAAGACATGCGGGAGTTGTCAATGAAACTGTGGAATGGCCGGACTTCGCATGATGTTGTGCGTTTGATAGTTCAAAATTTCATGGATAAAGTGACATCGACGGCCAGCTCAGTTGTTATCGATTGGGCCCCAGGGGTAGATAGTTGTCGAAAGAAGCAGAAAAGGCCTGGAGCTGTTAGAGTATCTGCGATAGAGAAAAGGAAGCGAGCCAGACGGGTTCGAAGCCCGAGACCAGTTCGGGGTGATGACCTCCCTACCCCTACTTGTTTGACGAACCTTGAAAACAGCACTGTTGCGATACAGAGTCTTGCGCAAGATTCGACTGTCCAGAATGAATCGAGTGCCGGAAACTCTCAAATCCTCAACTGTAACCAGGCGCGACTGCCGGGCCGGGAAAGCTTGCGCAGTGGAGGAAGCAGAACGCATGATGGTAGCGACCAGGGAAACCACCAGCAATTAACAGACTTTTCTCCTCTTCTGCATGAGAGCGAATCGCACAATGACAACAGCTTCGGTAAGTTAATAACGGGATCGCGTGAATTGAAGCTAATTCACGCAGTTTGCGCAGGCGAACCGCAGAGCAGTAACAATGGTGGTCCTCAAAGTAGCCAAGGCATTCGTAATTCTGTCATCGAGAGAGGCAACGGGCCAGCGTCGATTTTGCGAGAGACTGGCCTGCTGTTGCCGCCAATCGCATCGGTTACAACCAGCAGGCCAAGGGGGGATGGTCAGAGCACAGAGGTGTTGAACCCTTCGAACACTTCACCCAGCGCTTTGACCGCTCCTCCTCAGTCAGCAGGACATTCGCCAGCGAATCATAGCACTTTTCACATTCACGTGCCATCGAACGGTCTCTCAAATCCTCCGCCGGTGGGTAACGTGACCAGCGGTACTAACAGGCAGCTTGGAGGGCCAACACCTTACAGCGAAACAACCGCGAGCCCGCACCTCTTCCATGCTGCGACTCTGAATGAGACGCGTGGCCAGGGTGCAAGTGGTCTTAGTAAGTCAGCAATGCTAGATGAAAGTCCTGAATTGCTGACACACCTGCAGGTCAACAGAGCATATATCAGAGAAGCCACCAAAACCTGGCAGTCCATCAACCTCCGGCTCATGGCTATGGCAGCGAAAGGAATAGGCTGATGGCAACTTTCCAAAATGCACTGTCGCCTATGCCAGTAGAACCGCCTACATTTACTAGCTCTGAAAGGATAGCCGGTGGCACTCTGAGTGCTTTGTACCCCTCAGGCGGTGGAATCAACAATTTGGACATGGGCGTCTCTGACAATCAGGTGTTTACATCGCGTTCTCTCGCGGCTCCCACTGGTAATTTTGCAATTCCAAACTTTCCGGCAAACTCACCATCTCCATTGGAAGAAAATATTTCCACAAACGAAAGCCTCCAAGGACGCGTGACCCCGAACGAAGCGAACGAAATTGCTCAGCTGGATTCAAGCCTGCACGCTGGCAGCCCTAGACATGTTGGCAAAACATTTGTTCACGCTACTCGGCCAGCAACTATACAAGAAAGTCTGAATGTGGAGGGTGGGCACTTCCAATTCACTGGACCTCCTCAGGAGGTCTTTGATATGGAAGGCTGGTATTCCCACCCTACTTATGAGCCTCCTCTGGAGGTCTTCGATATGGAAGGCTGGTATTCTCAATCAGGCAGAGAGGTTCCACAAGAAATATTTAATATTGAGGAATGGTATCCGGGCACCCTGTAGGAGCACAGGTACCATTCTGGTTGGTCATGCTTCTCAACAAGCTGCTTTTATGGTATTTCAATGGCCGCAGGTGGATTTTGAGCATAGTTCGGCTGGCTTTCATTTAGGGACTATTTTGTTTGTAACGTTCGAGGAAACATTACCACAATTGCGCCGACTCTCTTGTTCAGTTCCACACGAAAATACGTATGTTTCATAACCAATATTGGCTCTTTCCAATGCCAGCGAACCTCTTCCTGACCCCCATTTTCTTTCCATACCACAATCTTTGCATTCTCCCTATTTGTCAACGGGAATATCATGGTGTCAAACTTCTCCCCGGTGCTAAAGTTGCCGCTTAATAGAGCTGCATGGGCGTCTGATCCAGAAACAGTAACTAAAGACATCGTCTGGACAAAGTTAGGCGATGGTCATGGTCGAATGCGAACCACCTACTTTTCGGTAAAGATTTTCGGCTTCAGTTACAATCGGTTTGCAATCAACGTGAATGTCAAATCTCGCAGGGGTGTGTAAACATTGATTGTGAGCCTCGCGGTTGATGGCATTTGTCGCTATATTGACCGAAACTTGGAGGTCACCAGAAGCTTGTAGGTAATCCATTGTTTGTTCGAACTGTCTGTACAAGATTCAAATTTCCTAAGAGTGCTTGAGCAACAGCTCACTGAAGGATAAGTATACAGTCACATCTACGTTTTTAGAAATATACTCACATGACTCAAATCAATACAATAATAAAAATAGCTGCAACAATTATCATTCTCCAGGTTGCTCTGCTGGAAGTGAGGGGTAAATATCAGTCTGGCAGGTTAGGTTCAGCATCATTGCACCTGGCTTGGCGCGTGACCTCGGATGATTCAACCCAAAATGTCCGCCACAATGATGCAAATCTTACAAAAACTTTGAAATCTCATATGCTGGCAAAGTGCTTGCTAATGAATTGTCATCCATTACACATGTACAAATCTTCCAAAAGATTAATGATACTGCATGCCACATCTATATTTATAACAAGTGCTGGGTTTCAACGCCCTGATAGACCCTAGAGATCCAACTGATTGGGATTTCAGCTGCCTTTGGCTGGCTCTTCCCCTCCTGCGCCTCCTCACATTACATGCAAATTTTTTCATTGGATTAGGCTTGTAAGCTGTAGTATCCCCAGAAACTCTTTTTGCTAAACAAAAAGTTAGCTTGTCAAGCAATTGATGTAGAATTTTACATATTATTTCAGATAAAACTGAAATAAACATTGCAGCAGGCTGCCATTGCATATGTATGCATGATAAATGTGATTCTTAATTTCTTCCTGCTATGTGAATCATCTTGTGTAAGAGAATGGCAAACTAGTTTTTACTTAGCTATAAAAGCAGGTACTAAAAGTCTTTATATAATAATGTAAACATTTTATTTATTAGAACTAAATTGTAATAAATAGCATTAAACACTTAGAATATCATTATGATTATACCAGTTCTAAAATAAGTAATTTAATTTAGATTATTTATTAAAGAACTAGTATTTTTTTAGTAATTTTAATACATACATGTAATTATTTTATAGCTTTTTATAAATTTAATTAATTTTTAAAATTAACTCATGTATCTTCATATAATAATAATACTAATATTTTAAGCTAAAATATAACTTTGAAGACTAGTAAATTTTTCTAACTATTCTTAAGCAGTATTATTACTAAAATAATATAATTAATTACTCATATCTCATTTGCTTATTTAATTTATTCAGATTTAAAAATTTTTTTATTTCTTATAATATGAAGATAACTGAGTTTTTCACTGCTAACTAACTAATAACATAATAGAAAAATGCATTTATTATTATTATAGCATTAATAAAATAATCCAAATATTAATTAAATATTTTACATGCAGTAATTACAAGTAATAACATATAAAATAAAATTAAAAAATATTAAAAAAATATAATATTTAATAAAAAAAAAAAATTTACATTATTTAAATGCATTAAAAAATATATAAAAATTAGTAATTAATTTAAATACATATATTTAATAATCATTTTATATATAGCTTATTAATTAAATTATTTTACAAATATATTTTATTATTAGAAACTAGTTATAATTATTAATTAATTATTATTATTATTATTGTTCTTAATATTTCTAATATATAAAAATTAAATACTTATTATTATTATTTTTTAATTATTTTTTAATAAACTGTAAATGAATTTAAGTTAAATTAAGTTTTAGCTTTTTCAGACTTAATATAAGCTTAATTTATATTATTTAATTTACTACTTAACTTAGCTTAAAACTTAGTTTAAATAAGTTAAATTAAGTTAAGTTTTAAACTTATTATTAAGATATTAGATTAATTAATTAACAGTGAGATGAATATTAATTATACAGAATTGAGAGTAAAGCTATTTAAAAAATCTTAAATCAAGCTTCAAAACATGCTTACTTCTATATTTTTAGCTATTTCTCTTGATTTTATATTACTTATTAAAAATATTATGTTATTATTATTAAAAGTAAAAATTTTAATTTAATAAAAAGTTTTTAAATACTTATATAAATTCAAGAAAATTAGCTAAAAATATAGGAATAAGCATGTTTTAAAGCTTTATTAAAGATCTTTTAAATAAATTTATTCTTATTTTTATATAATTAATATTTATTTTACTATTATTTCTTTTATTAAATTATGCATAAAAAGTATAAGTTAAATTAAATTAAGACTTGAGTTATTAAAGATTTATCTAATTTAACTTGAAAACTTAATATATTTCTAATACTAGAGCTTAACTTAAACTTGATTAAATTAAGTTAAATTTAAGTCTGAGTTTAGTTTAAACTTATTTATAATTCATTTTTTAAATTATTAAATTATTTTATTATTTTATTTTATTATTTCATTGCATGTTTTAGCATTATACATAGTTTTTAGATTAGTATAATTATATAAATTATTTTTTTTTATTTTTTCTTCTAATTCACATGTTTTTATATTATCTGTTACTATTTAATACTATTATTCTAATATTATTTAATTATTATTACACACTTTTATTTTATTTTATGTATATTAATCATGTATTATATATTTTATACTTATTAATTACATGTCTTAAGCTTTATAACTATTAACAAATATATTTTTATTTTATTATTACTTATTTTAACTAAGTATTTTACTTTTCTTATTTTAGTAATTGAGAAATTTCTATTCAAGAAATTGCTAGATAATTTTCAAAATTATTTTAAAATAATTAATTATGCTTTTAAAGATTTAAATCTGTTTATACAAAAAGATAATTAGAAAATAATGCTAAGATTATTATATGTTTTACAGAACTAGAAAGCAGTATTAGAATTTTAATTAAAAATTAAAATGAAAGTTTAGCATTAAAGCTAGTAAGCTTATTTTAACATGTGAAAGACTGCTTTAATTATAATTAGTATTAATTACTTATTTAACTTGCTTTTTAAAAAGCATCAGATATTAATATCTAATAAGTAATTTTTAAATTTATTATTATTATTATACAGATTAATAAATTAATATCTGCACTTATATTATTATAAATTAAATTTTAAATATCATGTTTATATAATATTAGCAATCTTCTTAACTTATTTAAATGCTAAAATAATATTAATATTATGTTAAAAAATGAATTATTTAATTAACTTCATTCTAATATTTTTAAATTTTACATTATTTATTTTAATAATATTAATAAATTTAATAATATAATAATAGTCATGTTTATAAGTAGCAAGACTAATAATAACTTATTTTATATTAATAATAATAAAATCTGATAAATGAATGAGCTAGAAAATGCAAATAAGAAGTTTATGCTAAACTAGCTAATTAATATCATTAATTAATTTATGCTTTTTATTAGAATTTATAATCTAAATATTACTCTTATTTATAAATTTCTAGCTTAATTAATAATACTAATTAATAACTTAGCTAGAAAATAAAAATTTAATATCAACTTTATTAAAAATGCAGATAATATGTTAAATAAGTAATATGAATAATTAAAAATTCTGATTCTGAAGAAGCTAAAAAATAATTTATAACATAATAATTTATTAAATATCAGATTTAACTTAATCAGATACATGCAGAAAATGCTATTAATATAAAATAACTAATAATTTATGCTTAAATTCAGGCTATACAAACTGCTACTTCATATCTGAAAATTTAATTATTATAATAAAATTAAATTAGAGATAATTAATATTAATGAAAATGAATTTTAGTTTATTATAATAATTCTTAAATTTCTTCTTATAAGCTAAGCATAATTAAATTTTAATTTCATAATTTTTATAAATAAAAATAACTACTATATTAAAATTAAAATAAATAATGAAAAAAAAATAACTAATAATTAATAAGATAATTTTATAAATAATAAATTTTTTTTATTAAAAAATAATCTGCTAAAAAATACACTATAAGAATAAGCTAAATATACTGTTAATAATTAAGAATTTCTAATAATATCTATAACATAATAAGGAGAGAAAGTTATTATATTATATTATAAAAAATAAAATAAATAATATTATCTGATATTATTATTATAAAATGATTTGAATAAATTATAATAATAATAATATTTAATTATTTAAAAAAATCTGAGAATCTTTACATAATTATTTAATAGGAATAATAATTAGATAAAGTTATAATAAAATAAATTTAATAAAAGTTATTCATGTTATAGTAGTAGTCTTATAAGAAAATAATTATATAATAATATTATATTTACTATTTTTATTAAAAAATATTATAAATTAGTTTTTCTGATAAAATAATTTATAATTAATAAGTTATTAAGTAATAAATTACTAAATTAAGTATACTAATATATTATTATATGAAATTATGAAATTTTTATTTATTAAAGTAATTTAAGAAAAATACTGCTTATAAAACTAAAAGAATGCATTATAAAATATAAGAATTTTTACTTATAAGCTAGACTGATTTAAAATAATATCTTATCTTAAAATCTTCTAGTTAATAAAAATACTAATAACTTTTTCTAATTAATATTTCTGATTAATCTTAATTTTATCATTTAAATAAATTAAAAAAAATCTTTTAAAGTATAAAAAAAACAGAAATATTAGCTTTTATAATAATTAAAATACTTTATAATAACAAGTATTTCTACATGTATAATCTTAAATTATTTTTTTAAATATTTTTTTAAATTTATATTTATTATGAAAATCTAAAAAAAAAATTATTAAAAATTATAAAAAATAAAATTATATGAATATTAATAAGCTAGTCTATATAAAAATAAATAAAATTATTAAAAAAAGAAATTTTCTCAGATTTATTATAATATAAGAATTAAATTAGAAACCAGAACTAAAAATATATAATAAAAGCAGAATTAGCAGCTAATAATAAGAAATACTAGAAGAAAGTATATAATAAATATATAAATTATAAACAAGTTTAAGTTTAACTTAAACTTAAACTTAACTTAACTTAGTTAAGTTTAAGTTAAGTTCTAGTATGAAGATCTCATTAAGTTTCAAGTTAATTTAAATTTAACTCAGATCAAGTCAAGTTTTCAACTTGAAAAACTTAAAATCTATAGAAATATATAATATTTTTCAATATAGCAAGATGAATATTAGTTTTAATTGAAGAAAAATGCTTTTTAATGAGCCCCTTTTTCCATTTTTAGCATTTTTTTCTGATTTTCTATTACCTTTCAAAGTTGAATATCAAAAGTCAGGAAAAGTGAAAATCTATTTTTAGTACCAAATCTTTGAAATTCAATATAAAATCAACAAAAAATGCTAGAAATATGGAAATGGGCTAGTTTTATAGAAAATTGAAAAACCTTTTCAATGAACTCATTTTTATCGGATTTGAATTAATAATAATCAAGATAGATTCTTGTCAATCATGTGTCTCATTTTCAAGTTGAAAACTCAACTTGACTTAACTTGAAATAAACAAGTTTCAAGCTAAGTCAAGCTTGAATGATATGAATGCAAGTTAAATTCAAGTTGAGTTAAAAAAAATTAAAACTTAACTTAACTTAAATTCATTCACAGTTTATAAATATATATATAAATTTTAACTAGAACTCATTATTAAAAAGTAAATAAAAATGAAATTTCAGAAGCTTTTATATAATAAAAGAAATCATAAAACTAAGCTAAATGAGAACTAGACTAGCTAGCATGATAATTGCTTTTTTTCTAGTAAAAAATTAGTTTTAATAATTCTGAAATTTTAGTAAATTATATTAAAGCAAGTAGTAAATAGGATAGAAAGCAGCAGAATAGTAAAATAATGCTATTATATGCTTATATAATGCTTATTATTAGTATGAATAATTATTTAAAGTTTATTTAAAATAACATGATTATTATAAGAATTAGTAAATAAGTTTATATCATTATAATAAAATAGTATTATTATATGTAATATTTCTAATATAAGTAAGAATAATATAAGTAAGAATAATTTAATAATTTAATAACAGTAATATTATTATTATTTTTTCTTTATTAAATTATCTCATGTTTAGAATTGAAATTCTTTCTTATTAAAATATTATTTCTTATTTTTAATAATATTATATATGTGCATGATACTCTTAATAAATAATTTATATTATAATATAAAACTTTTAAAAGAAGTTATTATTAATAATATATTTCACTTAAAATATTATTAAAAATAAATTATTATTATTATAAGATTATATAATTTTATAATAATGTTAAATTAATATTAATAACATAATTTAGAAAATAAACAAGTTATTTTAATGCTTTATTAAAGCATGGGAACTTTATAAAATTATTTAATAATTTTATTTATTAAATTTATTATAGTTTTTTATTAAATTTATCATAATTTTGCAATTTTTTTATTATTTTAAAATAGCAGTTTTTTTAATAAACTAATTAAGATATTTACTTTATTAAATACTCTTTACCAATATTATACTAGCATATTTTATCTTTTTTTTAAACTTAAAATATTTTAATACATGCTTTTAATATAGTTTTACTATTAAGTATTTTCTTATTTAAAAATAATATATTAACATGTTTATAATGCTAATTCTTATAAGTACTGTCTTATTTATTTTAATAAATTAAGAAATATTTATATGCTTTTAAATTAAAACTAAAAATATGTTTATTATATTTAACTTTATAAAAAATGCATGCTAGTAGATTTTTGCTTGATTTTTAAAGCTTTTAATAATATTTTTAATACTAATAATTATCATAAATAAGCTATTTAAAACTAGATAAATTATTTGTGTTTTATATAATAATTACTTTAATTAAAATTATTAGTAAAGCTTTTAATCAGATCTGCTAGTATCTTATTAAGCTAATAAAAAGCATGTTAGTATTAAAATATTAATAGCAGTTAAAATATGCATATGCTGCTATTTTTTAAAATGCTAAATAATAATATACAATAAGAAAAATTTCTTATAAATTTTCTAATTAGTAAGAGAAAATAGCAAGCAGATATAAAACAGAACTCTTAATTATAACTAGTAAAATAAATTAAAAATAGTTTTTATAAGTAAGTAAAAATAATTCATTAAATAAATATTTTAATATTCATAACTTTTATCAGATAATATATATGCTAATATTAGCTTTTATAATAAAGAATAATACTAGTAATTTAACATTTAATTCATTTTCATTTTCTGATAAGAATGAGATGTTATTTTCTTAGTTCTTTACTAAAAAAACAGTAATTTCTATCTTTAAGAAAATTATTAAGATATCTAATAAATCAGATATTAAGATAATCAATCTAAAAGCATTAATTATCAAGTCTTTAGTAAAAAAGCAGAAGATTAAAGCCTGCTTATTTATGTTTATTATTATCTCTAGTAAAAAGAAGAAATAAAAAATAATGTTTTTAATTCTAAAAATTATTAGTTTATAAACTAGCATTTCTAGTAAGTTTAAAGCTTACTCTTATTATATATATTATATAGTTTTTATTATAATTTTTAGTTATTATAAGTATTAGATGCTAACATGTTTTATAACTAGCATAATTTCTCAGAAGTTAAATTTATTAGTTACTTTCTTAGAAAAAATGAAATGATATTCTAAAACAAGTATTAAGCTAGATAGTATAAAAGCTATCATTATAATCTAAATTAAACATGAAAATTATAATTCTCATGTGCTTTTTTCTTAGCTTTTTTATAAGAAGAAAATAATACTAATTAAATATAATTTTATTTCAAAAATATATGTTATTAATAATAATAAGTCTGAATAAGTTCTTAAGAGATATGTAATCTTGCTAGCTTTTATTAGTAATAATAAAAAAAAGAAATCTTAAACTTATTTTAAAATTTTATGATGTAGCAAATGCTATTTTTTATTAAGTTAATAACTAGTACTTTTTAGAATAAATTAAAAATTATTTATTAAAATATATTTTCATGCATAAATATCTTATTAAAATTTTAAAAAAATTTTATAAGAGAAAAATTATAAGAAAAAAAGTATATTTAATAATATAAAATGATTAATTATTAAGTTTATATTATTTTTTTAATATAGTTATAAATATTAAATACTTTATTTCTTACTTAGAAAGATTATCTAGTATTTTCATATTAGTAACATGTTTTTCAGATTCTCATGTATTATTTTCCAGAATTTAATCAGCTTAGCAGATAAGATATTTCTTTTTATCTTATTATTATTTATTTTTAAGAATTTTCTTAATTATAAATTTCTTAATATTATTAATTAGTTTTAATTCTAATAATATAAATATGTTTTTCTTCTAATTATACATTTCTAGTAGTAATATATGAAAAATAAAATATATGCTTTTATATATAAGTAGTAGCTAGAATTTATATAGTTACTTATTTTAAGTTTTTATAATTTAAAATAAGCTTATATATTAGTAATTTAGTTTACAAGCTAAGCATAACATATTAAGATTTTTAACATGCAGTATAATAAAATTTCTAATTTTAAAAATAGATTTTTTCTTATAATAAAATTTTTATTATAAATACATGAATTCTAGCTGTATAATAAATTATTATTACATTTTTAAGAATATTTTTACATGATTAATTATTTTTATAATAAATTATTTTAGAAATTTTAATATATTAATTTAAAATTCTAAATAAAAACTCATAAGAATTTTTACAGATATTAAGCTAGTAAAGTTATATATTAACTAATTATATATATATTATGCTATTAATAATTAATAAAATCAGTTATCTTAATTAAAATTAATAAAGCATTTCAGATAATATTTTAGAATTTAGTTTTAATATTTCATTTAATTATTTATCTGAAAATAAAAAGCTATAAAAAGCTTATAACATATATTAAGATAAAAGCATAATATTAATTAATATTTATTCATGAATAATAAATTTTAATTAAAAATAATAATCTTAAGTATATCATAAATTATAAAAATATATTTATAGCAGATTTTTATTAAGTTTTTTATTATATATATTTTTTTTACATGAGATATATAAAGTAAACTTAATAAAAATATTAATAATAACTAGAATAATATTATATGCTAATTCTTTTCATGAATTAACTAGTAAATTAATTATAAAATTCATGAAAATAATGCTTAATTTATTACATAATTTATAATAATAAAATTTAATATATTAACATATATCACATGAGTATATATAATTAATTATATTTTTTAGAAATTTATGCTAATAATACTTTTATTAGATTATCTTAATAATTTATTTAATACTAAAATATTTTTTTTAAAAATTATTATAATTTATGTATAGAATTTTTATAATTAACATAATTTATTATAAAATAAAAACATAATTATTAATATAAAAAATATTATTATTAATTATTTATATTAACTTATTAGCTTTAAACTTATTATTTAAATTTATAACTTTTTCTTTTAAAATAATAATAAAGAAATTAAGTTTTTAAATTTAAGTAAGAAGTAAAATCAGAAATTTAGATAAGTTAGAATAAGTTATTTTAGATACTAGTGCAGTATTAATTAATGTTCATAGTATAAGATTTCTAGAAGAATTTCTAACATTTATAATAAGTTAATAATATTACATAAGATATACTTTTAGCATAAGAAAGATGTTATTATTTTTATTTTAAATCATGTTCTTTATAAAAAAAAGAATAAGATATGAAAATGTATTTTATATTTTTTATTATATATTTATATATAATTAGTAAGAATTTAGAATAATTTTATAATCTGAATTAATTATTCTAATTTAATTTCATGCTAAAGCTCTATTTATAAAGTAAAAATCATTATTTTATTATAATAAAATTCAGCATAATCTGTATGATAATTAAATATATTTACTAAGTTTAACTTATTTAAATAATATAAGAAAATGAAATTATATATATTAAGTATCTTTGCTCATCTCATCTAATATTTATTTAATATTTTAATTATTATAAAATATCAAAGATTAGCATGATTAAATAAGATAATTATTAAATATTAGCTTTTTTTTAAATAATATTTCTGATATTTAAAAAAAGTAATTATTATTAAGAATTTTTTATCATATATATTATAATATATTTCTGCATTAATAAACTTGTAATTATAAAAAATAATAAAATATCAGAAATTATTATTTTATAATTATAATAAAATTCCAGTAATAGTAAAAATAAATATATTAATCTTAAGAAAAATCTTCTTTTAAATATTAAAATGCATGGGAAGTGAAGTAATAATAAAAGTAATTTTAAGATAATTAAAAATATTTTAAATATTTTTTAATTAGTAAAATAATATTTTTTACTGGTTTTTTTTCTCTTTTTTAATAAGTTCATAAAAAAAATAAGTAATCTTTAAATAAGCTTTAATAAATTTATAATAAAAATTTATAAATTCTAAAATATTTCTAAATTTAGATTATTTGCAAATAATCTTAATATAATTTTATTTTATAAATATATTATTAAATTTAATAATAAAATCTAAAAATAATATTTTGCTAATAGCAAATTCACACTTGCTGCTTTTTATATATAAATTAATATAATTAAAACATTTCATGATAATCTGAATATGCTTCTTATATTTTTTCATTAAATTTAAAAAAATAAGAATGTTATTTAAGTAAATTATAATAAAATTATCTAAAATATTAGTAAAAATCTTATTAATATAGATCTGAAACCTAGCTAAAGCATTTATAAAATTAAAAAACATAATATTAAATTTATAATAATTATATTAGATTTAAAAAGCTATTAGTTAATAATTATGAGAATCAGATTAAAGACCAGAACTAAAAATGTATAATGAAAGCAGAACTAGCAGCTAATAACAAGAAATACTAGAAGAAAGTATGTGATAAACATATATATAAATTATAATCAGAGCTTATTATTAGAAAGCAGATAAGAATGAGATTTTATAAGCTCTTATATAATAGAAAAGATCATGAGACTAAGCTAAATGAGAACTAGACTAGCTAGCATAATAATTGCTTTCTTTCTAATAAGAAGTTAATCTTAATGATTCTGAAATTCTAGCAAATTATACTAGAGCAAGTAGTAAATAATACAGAAAGTAATAAAATAATAACACAATGCTATTATATGCTTATATAATGCTTATTATTAATATAAATAGCTATCTAAAATTTATTTAAGATAGCATGATTATTATAAAAATTAATAAGTAAGTCTGTATCATTACATTAGAATCATGTTATTATATGTAATAATTAAAAGCAGTTAAACTAATATAAGCAAGAATGAAATAATAATTTATATAATAATAATATTATTATTTTTCTTTTCTTCTTTAAGCATTCTTAAAGTTATAGAATTAAAGTTTCTTTTTATTTAAGATGTTATTTTCTGTTTTTAATGATATTATATATATGCATGATATTTTTAATAAATAACTTGCATTATAATGTAAAACTTATAAAATAAGTTATTATTAATAATATATTTTGCTTAAGATGTTATTAGAAATAAGTTATTATTATTATAAGATTATATAGCTTTATAATAATGTTAAATCAGTATTAATAATGTAATTTAGAAAATAAACAAGTTATTTTAATGTTTTATTAAAGCATGAAAGCTTTATGAAGTTATTTAAAGACTTCTTTCATTAAATTTATTATAATTTTTTATTAGATTTATTATAATTTTATAATCTTCTTGTTACTTTAAAGTAGCAGTCATCTTAATAAACTAATTAGAATGTTTATTTTACTGAATATTCTTTAATAACATTATACTAACATGCTTTATTTTTAAACTTGAAATATCTTAATATATATCTTTAACATGATTTTACTACTGCAAATGAGTATTTTCTTATATAAAAATAATATACTAATATGTTTATAATACTCATTCATATACTAAATGTATAAAAAACTTTACTAATTTATTAGTTATTTATGTGCTTTCAGACTGAAATAAAAGATATGTTTATTATATTTATTTTTAAAAAAAATATGTATCAGTAAGTATTTATTTAGTTTTTTAAACTTTTAATAATGTTTTTAATATTAATAATCATTATAAATAAGTTATCTGAAACTAGCTGAACTATCTATTCTTTATGTAATAATTATTTTAACTGAAACTATTAATAAAACTTCTAATTAAATTTACCAGCATCTTACTAAGCTAGTAGAGAGCATATTAATGCTAGAATATTAATAGTAGTCAGAATATGTATGTGCTATTATTCTTTAAAATACTAAGCAGTAATATATAATAAGAAAAATTCATCATAAGTTTTTTAATTAATAAGAAATAGCAGCAAGCAGATGTGAGATGAAAATCTTAATTATAATTAGTAAGATGAACTAAGAATAATTTCTGTAAGTAAGTAAAAATAATTCTTCAGATAAGTATCTTAATATCATAATCTTTATCAGATAATATATATACTAATATTAGCTTTTATAATAAAGAATAATATCAGTAGTTTAGAATTTAATTTATTTTTATTTTTATTAGAAAATAATACATTATTTTCTTAATTCTTTATTAAAAAAGCAGTAATTTTTATTTTCAAGAAAATCATTAAAATATCTGATAAGTTAGATATTAAGATGATTAATCTAGAAGCATTAATTACTAAATCTTTAATAAAGAAACAGGAGATTAAAGCCTGCTTATTTATATTTATTATTATTTCTAATAAAAAAAAGAAATAAAGAATAATATCTTTAGTTTCAGAAATTATTAATTTCTAAATTAATATTTCTAGCAAGTATAAAGCTCACTTCTACTGTACATATTATGTAATGTTAATTATGATTTTTAATTATTATAAGCATTAAATACTAACATATTTTATAACTGATATAATCTTCTAAAAATCTGATTTATTAGTTATATTTTCTAATAATATGAAGTAATATTTGAAAATCTTTACAAAGCTAAACAGTACTAAAACTATTATTATAACATGAGTTAAGCATGAAGATTATAATTTTAATATGATTTTTCTTCAGTTTTCTTATCAGAAGAAACTGATAATTACTAAGTATAATTTTATTTCAGAAGTACTTGTTATAGATTATGATAAGTCTGAATAAATATTAGAAAAGCATGTAATTCTGCTAGCTTTTATTAATAAAGATAAGAAGAATAAATCTTAAGCTTATAATTTTATAATGCAATGTAATTTAATTATAATTTTAAAGTAATTTTATAATTAATAATATTTTTTCAGATAAAATAAAAAATTTTTTATATTAATAATACATTTTTCATGTATAAATATCTTATTAAAATTCTATAAAAATCTTATAAAAGAAAAATTTATGAGAAAAAAAATATATTTAATAATATAAGATAATTAATTATCAAGCTTATATTACTTTTTTAACATAATTATAAATATTAAATACTTTATTTCTTATTTAAAAAAATTATTTAGTACTTTTATATTAGTAATATATTTTTCAGATTCTCATGTATTATTTTCTAAAGTTTAATTAGTTTAGTAAATAAGATATTTCTTTTTACTCTGTTATTATCTGCTTTTAAGAATTTTCTTAATTATAAATTTCTTAGTATTATTAATTAATTTTAATTCTAATAATATAAATATGTTTTTTTTCTGATTATATGCTTTCAGCAGTAATATATGAAAAACAGAATATATGCTTTTATAAATGAGTGATAATTAGAGTTTGTATAATTATTTATTTTAAGTTTCTATAATTTAGAATAAGCTTATATATTAATAATCCAATTTATAAGCTAAGCATAATATATTAAAATTTTTAGCATGTAGCATGATAAAGTTTCTAATCTTAAAAATTTTAAAAATATGTTTTTTATTATAGTAAGACTTTTATTATAAATGCATGAATTCTAGGTGTATAATAAATTATTATTACATTTTCAAGAATGTTTCTGCATGATTAGTTATCTTTATAGCAGATTATTCTGGAAATTTCAAGATATTAACTTGAAATTCTAAGTAAAAACTCATGAAAATTTCTGCAAATACTGAGTTAGTAAAGCTGTATGTTAACTAATTATACATGTATTATATTATTAATAATTAGCAGATTCAGTTATCTTAATTAAAATTAATAAAATATTTCAGATAATGTTTTAGAATTTAATTTTAATATTTTATTTAATTATTTATCTGAAAATGAAAAGCTATGAAAAGCTTATAATATACATTAAGATAAAAATATAATATTAATTAATATTTGCTCATGAATAGTAAATCTTAATTAAAGATGATAATTTTCAATATATTATAAATTATGAAAATATGCTTATAACAGATTTTTACTAAATTTTTTATTATATATTTTTTTTTACATGAAATGTATAGAATAAATTTAATAAAAATATTAATAATAACTAGAATGATGTTATATACTAATTCTTTTCATAAACTAGCTAATAAGTTAGTTATGAAATTCATGAAAATAATCTTAAATAATTATTTAAGCATGAGAATAGTATTTAATTTATCATATAATTTATAATAATAAGACTTAATATACTAACATATATCACATGAGCATATGTAATTAATAATATTTTTTAAAAGTTTATATTAATAATATTTTTATTAGATTATCTTAATAATTTATTTAATATTAAAATATTCTTCTTAAAAATTATTATAATTTATATGTAAGATTTTAGTAATTAATATTATTTATTATAAAATAAAGATATGATTATTAACATGAAGAATATTATTATTAATTATTCATATTAATTTACTAATTTTAAACTTATTATTTAAGTTTATAACTTTTTCTTTTTAAGTAATAATAAAGAAATTAAATTCTTAAACTTAAATAAGAAATGAAATCAGAAATTTAGATAAGTTAGAATAAGTTATTTCAGATATTAGTATAGCATTTACTAATATTTATAACATAAGACTTCTAGAAAAATTTCTAATACTTATAATAAGCTAGTAATAACATATAAGATGTGCTTTTAATATGAGAAAAGCATTATTATCTTCATTTTAAGTCATATTCTTTATAAGAAAAGAAAATAAAATATAAGAAAGTATTTTATGCTTTTTATCATATATCTGTATATAATTAATAAGAATTTAAAATGATTTTATAATCTTAGTTAATCATTCTGATTTAACTTCATGTTAAAGCTTTACTTATAAAGTAAGAAGCATTATCTTATTATAATAGAATTTGATATAATCTGCATGATAGCTAGATATATTTATCAGATTTAACTTATTTAAATAATGTAAAAGAATGAAATCATATGTATTAAGTACTTCTGCTTATTTTATCTAACATTTATTTAATATTTTAGTTATCATAAAATATTAAAGATTAACATGATCAGATAAGATAATTACTGAATATTAGTTTTTTTTTAAATAATATTTTTAGTATTTAAAAAAAGTAACTATTACTAAGAGCTTCTTATCATACATATTATAACATATTTTTATATTAATAAGTTTATAATTATAGAAAATAATAAGATGTTAAAAATTATTATTTTATAATTAGTAGGTAAAATATAACAGTATGATCATGAAGCAATATGTAGCTATTCATAATTGTAAAGTAGTTTGATTTTCTTATAATTTTCATTCTTAATCTGAGTTATGTATACTATCTAGTGCTATTATATATACAGAAAAGATGCTCTCAGTACTACTATTATACAGCATAATAATATGCTAGCTTTAATATCTTTAAATGCTCTCATTTAGCTTTTATTTTATCTCTATTAATTATCTTCATAATTCTCATCTGATTCTAGCAGATTTTTCTCTAATTCTGATTAATCTTCATTCTCATTATTTTCTGATTTCTTAATTTTATTATTATTATTAGTTACTATTTTTAGATGATTATTATAAGCACAGTTTCATATTATATGAAAGTTAACAAAATCTAGTATTAACATTTCTGTAATATTATTATAGAATTTATAAGAAAGCAAATCTTGATAAACATGCAAAAAGTATTTAATAAAGTCTTTCTTAGCTTCTTTTTCTTTCTTAATATTATCATTAATTTCTCTAATTTAACATTTTAAAAAAATCTTTTTCTTTTTAATGAGCTCATAAGTAGGTATTTTAATATCATAAGTTAAAGCTTTCTTAATAACTGCTTATTTTTCTTTTATCTTTATCATTCATTTTATCAGGCATGTAATAAAATTCTTAAAATTTAATTTTTTTAAATTTTTTTAGTATTTCTTCTTCATATTCTGAAAAATATCTTCTTCATGAAGCATAATTTTTCTTAGTCTTCTCTTCTTTACAAGAAGTAACAGTTTATTTATGAGTTTAAAAATTTTTTCAAGCTATTTCTTACTGTTATACTTGTTAAAGTCTTTCTTCTTTTCTTCTAGATTTCAGATCTTATGTGCTTTAACTTCTTATGTAATTATTTTCTTAATATGCTTTCTAAATTTATTTATTAATATTATTATTATTTATAAATTCTAAGATAAGTAAGATTTTTGTATAATAAGCATGATATTCTCAGTAAAAATTTTCTTAACTATCTGTTTCTTTTCCAGATTATATTCAGAATTATTATTAAAAATCTGATTTATTCATTTATAAGTAAAGTTAAATCTCTTTAGTTAAATTATGCTTGTATTTTTAAAAATAGCAGGAATTATTTTAGTTATAACTTTTGATTTTGATACTGCAGCTGCTTTTATTACTGTAATAGCTTTTACTACTAATATTACTATTATAACTAAAGTTACTTATTATAATTAAGAAGCTAATTTTATTATCTTAGCTAACTTTACTGCTAGAATAATTATTTTTAATATTATTAGTTTTTCTGATTATTTCAGAGCATTTATAATTAGTATAACATTTTTCAGTATGTTATTATTCTTACAGATTTATGCTCTAGTCTTTCTCATCTTAACTAATAATTCTTTCTGTAAGATCTTACTAATGTTATCATCATTCTTAATGCTTATTTTTTTCTTTATTACTTTTTTTATTCTCTTGAACTTCAGAATCTTAGTCTTTTTTAAAGTTTTATGCTTTTTCAGAATTCTTAATATCTTTAATAAAGTTTTAATATTTTCTTTATTATCTAAATCTTAAAATAGTATCAGAGTATTTTCTTTTCTAAGAAATCTTATTATTTATATAAATATTACATCTGATTTGCTAATATATTTCATTTTAAAAACATTTTTTAGATTTCTTTAATGTTAGATTTAAAGATGCTTTAATACTGTGTTAATTATATTAATAATTATTTCTAGCACTTAAATTTCAATATTTTCTCTGATAAATTATTCTTAGCATATAAATTCAGCTTCTTATATAATTTACACAGCTCTTCAGTTCTGCATTTCAGTTATTCACTACTACTCATGTGCTAGTCTTAATTATTTATCTTATTAAAGCATTTTATTAGTCTTGAAGATTCAGTCTTTAATTTTTTTATAATCTGAATTAAACTAAATCATGATATTATTAATAAAATTTCTAATAAAATTATAAAGACTAAAGTGTAGCTTTCTTGCTATTAATTTCATGAAGACTAGTTTATTTTAATTATTAATTATTTTCAGATTATCTGTTTTCTTATTAATTCTTATTTATTCTGAGCTTTTGTTAATAGCTATTCTAATTTTTCTTTTTAATTTATTCTTAAGAATCTGCTTTTCTGAAGAAGGAGCTAGCATGAATGTTTTAAGAAAATTATAATTTTTCTCTGAATCTAATCATATTCTTGCATTTTCTGAAATAAATTTCAAGAAATATCTGAATTTTCATATAATTTTAACTTCTTTATGCTTTTTATTTTTTTATTATTTCTCAGTTATTTTTCTTTTTAAGATAAGCACATTTAATGCTAGATATTCTAATAGAGAAATTATTTTTTATATTATTAAAATTATCAGAACTTTTTCTTATATAACTAAAAGAATATTTATTATGTTTTATAATGTATTAATTATATAAATAATTATATAAGTAATCTTCTTGAATAAGTAGTAATTATAATATAATAAAGTAATAAAAATGTATTTTATAAATATGAGTATTTGATATCTTATATGAATATTTATATTTATGTTATATGCATGTTTATCTTACTTATTATCATGAAATTTTCAGTAAACATATTAAACTATTAATATAAAGCTAATAATAAAGTAATGCAGCTTTATTATAGCTGTTAGAGCTTATTAATATATTCATTAATCATCTGTTTTACAGTAATTAACTTAATTAACAGAAGCTAGATGTTTTCTTCCAGCCTGAAATCTTTTTATCTTACTAAATATTCCTGTTTTATTTCTCTTCTAAGTCTCTTTTCTCTATAAGTAATAATTTTTTTTATCTTTTAATGCTTATTATTATTCACATATACTAATTCTGAATACTGCATGATTTTTTCATGCTTATTTTTAATTCAAGATTTAAAACATGCTACTAATATCACATTATGAATACATCAGTATTCTGGAAAATTTAATTAATATGCTAGTTTTTTTACTTTCTTGATAATTATAAAAAAATCTACATAGCATGATGAGAACTTTCTGTGAATTCTGAATACATATGTATGATATTCTTTATGTAATTATAAGAGAATCTTTTACTCTTTTTTAAAATTAACTAGCTCATAATATTTATCATAATAATATTTTACTAAAATTATGATCTTGTTTATGATTGCAGCTGCATTCTTACATGTTATAAATATTAAAGCTTGTTCTAATTTAATCATGCTAATATATATGATCATGAAATAATCATATAAAAGCTAATAAGAAAATGCTTTTATTATTATAAATTCTGCTGAATTTAGAAGTAACTAAAAAATTAGAAGCATCTGATGCTAATTCTTGAGATCTTTCATGATATTTATAAGAAATTAAAATGCTATTTTAACTGTTTAATTTATTTTCTTGAATTAATCATTAGTCTGGAAGTAGTAAATCATGATAAATAACATATCAGTATTCATCTATTTGAAGATGTATTTTCACAGATTTACTATAAATTTTAAATTTCTGTTATTAATAATCTTCTTCAGAAAATTTTAATTTTTATTATATAATATTTTTATCAGTTCTGTTACTTATTTTTTTACTTTATTTATGATTTTATCAAGTATAAATATTACTTTTTTTATATACTTATTTATTACTGTTATTAACATGTTATATATATTATCTGAAAGTTTAATAATAAAGTTAATTATTATAATGTAATGAGATATCTTTAATATCAGAATTAGTTGCAGGTTATTATAAAGTTTATAGCATCTTATTTAAATTTTCTAGCATTAGAAGCATGAGTAAATGTACTTGTAAATTATCTTGATAATTTTTCTTATATACAAGCTCTTGAAATATTATAAGATTCAGAACTAATTAAAGTAAATTCTCAAATGTGTGTCTGCTAATACTCTTGATATTATTATTAATAAAATGCATAGCTTTTTATTATTTTCATTTTTCTGATGATAAATCAAGTTCTTTCTCATGTAAAATAGCAAGTATATTTTTTTCTTTTTTTTCATGTTTAAATTATTAAGCATGCTAATAATCTTTTAATAGAAATTATCTTATTCATATTTCTTTCTAATATTTTTTCTGATTTTTAATGATAATTTTATCATGATATAATTATAAAATATAATCATGTTATAACTAGTAGCTTTATTCTTAAATCTTAATAAAGCATCTAATATAATATGTATTTTTTCTAATTTATGAAAAACATGCAGCTAAAATTATTAAATATAAACAGCTATTTAAATTAGTCTAAGATTTAGATTATTAATATTTGAAATTTTTAACAAGATATTCTTAGCAATTACTAAGATTATTACATGATTAGTATAAATCATAATTAGCATCCTGCCAGCTTTAATAAAATGCTGTATTTTTTTTAAGATTTAAACTAAGTATGCAATTTCTAGTTTCATCAGCTAGTAGTTCATTTCTGCTGAGTTAAGTAGTTTATTTAAAAATAGAATTAATAGTACTGCTATTAATAATGATGATGTTAAATAATCTTTATTAGTCTTAATAATTCATTTATTTTTTATGTGAAATATCATTATGCTAAATTCTCTTTTCTTTAATGCATTTATATTTATGAATAACTGTTTATATAAGTTATGATAATGAAGAAATAATTCTTTCTTAAAAAGACTTTATATATTATTAAAGCTCTTCATCTCTGCTTGCATTAATATGCTAATCTTTTTTTTTTAAGTAAATTTCTTTCTTTCAGAGCTTTCTGATACTTTCTTCATCATGATTATTTTTTTAATCTGAAGAAATTCAGCTAACTTAGCATAATATAAAATATATTAGTATAATTACTCAGTTAATTCAAGATACATTTCAAGTTAATTAAGTGTTTTTAGAAAAGCAAGCTTAGTAATTATCTTGATTTTTTTCTTCATAGTAGTTATATCTAGAGCATATATCTTCTGTCTTAGCAGATTTATAAACAGAAAATCTATATATATCTTGCATGAATTTATAATAATATTCAGCTTTTCTAGCTTATTAAGAACTGCATGCAGATATTATATGTGATTCTTTAATATTTTTAAAAAAATTATTAAGTCATTAATATAAATCTTTACAAATTCTTTAAACATGTAAAATTTCATGTTTATTTATTTCTGAATATATGATATGCTATTTATAAATCTTATAATTATTATATTATATATTTTCTGATTCTTGTATATGATAATAATTATTTGATTTTTATAATCTATTCAGATTCTTTATTAATAAAAGAATGAAATCATGTTAAGTATAATGATATATTTACACTCATGTATCACATTTATCATTTTATCTTATCTGATTATTAGATATATGTTAGGCTTAGTTATTTTATTAAGTTTTCTTAAGTTAATAATTACATGTTTCTTTTACATGATTTTTTTATTAATTATCATATCTTTTCATGTAATGAAGACTAAATACTTGCCTGAGATATAATTCTTCATTTAGCTCATTCTGCTTTTAGCATGAAGCTTATTAAAAGTTATATTAATGATTTTTCTTTTTTTAGATTTGCATGAATATACACACAGACTTTTCTTAAGAATGATATCTAAAAATAATAAGACTTGCATTTATTATTTCTCCAGTACATTCATAAATTCATCTCAATTTATTTAGATCTTTTAATATTAAAATATTACTTCTGAAAGAGTCTTTATTTCTAATAAGCTCTAATTATCATAAACTGTAATTTTATTATCAAGTTTAACTTTTTTTTTTGTTATGAATACTAATTTAATTTAAGCTATTTCTTTTATAAATTTCAGTACTAATACATCTGCTATTAAATCTGCTTAATAAGTTATCATATCATTTATTTTAGTAATGTAATCTAATTAATAACTTCTGCTAATCTTTACTAGCTTGTTTATGTTATTAATAAGATAATAAAAAAAAAAATTTAATTTCATAATATTAGTATACATTCTAACTCTATTACTTGTAAGCTTGAATATGTAGTTATAGTTTTCTGGCAGGTTTAATTTCAGATTTTAAAGATGAACTGAAATTTTTACTGCTGTATATGATGATATCATGACTATAAATGTTAAAATTATTTTTTTTTTAATTCTGCTGTTCTGCTTTAATGTTATATTAATTAAAGTTTTCATGATATTTATATTATTAAAAGAAGCTTATCTTTTCTTCAGATTAATGCTAATTTCTTCTAATACTAAATTATTAACTTTAAGCAGTAGATCTGCTTGTAACTTATTAATGATTTTAATGTTAATTATAATCTGAACTTTCATGATCTGATTATTCTTATTAACTACTGAAACATGAAATGAGAATCTGATAAAATATTTTATTATTATAACTGATGCTATTTTAGCTACTAGCAGTTTATTTTTCTTCTGTATTATCATAATAAAATTCTGCTCTTTAAGAAAGATTCTTAAGACTAATATTATAATGTATTCTGAATCTAGACATACTGATATAATTTTAATTAGCATTTTAATATAAGTTTTTATCATTATAAATTATTAATATCTAAATACTAGATTATCATTCATTAGAATTAAAGCTTATTAAGATGTAATAATTAATGCACTAGCATTTTTATGATATATAATTAGCTGATACTGATTATAATAAGTATTATAATTTATTTTATTTAAGAATTTCATATTACAATACTGATAAATTACATATGAAATTAAGTTTAGTTTATTCTGATATTTTTTTTTTTAATAATTTATAATTTCTTTCTGCTTTAGATATGATTCTAGTAGCTTTTCTTCCAAATAAAATTAATATTTCTGATAAAATTCTTAAAGTTTATTAATCTGATTCTGATATATTCTATCTTCAGATATTTTTTATTAAATGTATTACTGAGTTAATTTCTTAACATGTGTCAGATTCATTTTGTCATTTTTATTAGCATTTTTCTAATTATTATCTTGAAATCTGACTTATTATTAAAAGAATTTTTAATAATTATTCTGGAATTAAAACTGCTGATATAATCTTTGATTATTAAATTAAAGCTGAAATTACAATTTCTGGTTATTTTATTAATACTGCTGCTGATTCAGGCTCTGTTAGAAATATTACTATTATTATTAGAAAGATTTTTATTATTAATGAAATGATAGCTGCTGCTAATAATTTTAATTCTACTAATTCTGATTATTATATTATAAGTATTATTAATCTTGATTTTACTAATTCTGTTACCAGTATAACTGATATAATTAATTAAAGTAATTAATCTAATTTAACTGCTTAGTTCTCATGATTATTATAAACTAAGCTATTATTATTTCTTCTAATAATTTATTCATGATAACTCTTAATACTAGATTCATATGTAATCAGATATGTAAAATAACTGAATATTCAGTCTAGACAAGCCTGTACTACTTTATAGCTGTTATAATTTCTGTCATGTAAGTATCAGAATCTTTTCACATCTTAATATTTATAATAGTGTATTTAGTTATTTTAAATTTAGCTATAATCTGAGTTAATAATATCTTGAATCATGCTTTAATGACTTTATATTAATCATTAATTTCTATCAGATTTCTAATAAGCTTTTTTCTAGCTAGATTAGTAAGCTTAGTTATTTATTAAATTAGCATTACATTACAGAAGCAGACATGTAATTTCTAATTTATAATTAATAAATCACAGGTTATTATTATAACTTTCACACATGTAATAAATATAAAAGAATTTCTTATTTATAATTTATTATTTTTATTTATTATATCAGATATTTCTCATTCTTGTAGCATGTTTAGATAAAATAAGCTGATATTAATTATTTTTTAAGACAGAATAATAAACTTTAATTATTTAGATTTCTGATAAATTCATGCTATTAATAATATTAGTAGTATTACTTGCTGAATTATTAATTAGCTATTAATAAGATTCTGTATATTTTTTAGCATATTACTTTTTACTTCTGCTAAAATACTTTTTATCATGAATTCTAGATAACTGCTATCTTTAGCTAATATAAGAGTTTTTCTAGTATGATTCTTACTTTTATTTCTATATATAGAATATTCTGAAGTTTTTTTCTTTTTAGCAGAAAAAGAGAATAACATGATTTCTTTAATAAAGCTTTCTTTTTATTATAATAAAATCAGAAATTAATTATTTAAAATGAAAGATGAGATATTCTCAGCTATTATTTGCTTGTTAATAAATCATTTATAATAAGCAGTTTACATGAGAAATGCTATTTTTTTCATGAATTTCATGATATTCTTATCATGAGAGTTAGTAGAAGTAATTCATGTAACAGAATATTATAATTTAACTGTAGATTTTTAAAGCATTTTCAAGTCTAGAATCATGATACTTAATAAGATTCATGTTCTTTCAGTCTTAGAATAGAACATGATAATGTTGTTTGATGAAGTAGGGAGATGATTATATTATACTATAATATAATTAATTTTCTGTTACAAATTTTTTTCTGAATTACTTTTACTTAAGTATGAGTAGTAATTTTATAGCTAGAATGCAAGCTTAATATAATATGATATCAGATTAATCAGATCTTAACATGTTACTGCTGGCATTTTAGCAGATCTAGTTATGTTAGTATTTTTAAGTTATTTTGTCTGATAATTTAAAGTTATTTAAGAAGAAATAAAAGTAATAATATGATAATTACATAAGAATGTTAATTATCAGTAGCACTGTATCTAAGAAATATAATATGATAATAGATTTAAATAAAATTTAAATTAAGAATAGTAAAAGCTGTAAAAGCACAGAGAAATAACAGTTAATTTCTTGCTTATAAAATTAACTTTTTATAACAGAAACACATAAATAAGAAACTTAACATTAGTTAAGTGAATGACTGTAAGATTATTAAATCTTTTAAAGAATTTTAAATTAATTCTTAGAATGTAAACATGCTATTATCTGATAGATAAAATATGATGATATGACTGTGAAGTAATATGTAGCTGTTTATAGTTATAAAGTAGTTTAATTCTTTTATAATTCTTATCTATAGTCTGAGTTATATATACTATCTAGTGTTATTATATGTATAGGAAAAATGCTCTTGATACTATCATCATATAGTATAATAATAATTATGATAAAATTTCAGTAATAATAAAAATAAATGCATTAATCTTAAGAAGAATCTTTTTCTAAATATTAAAATACATGAGAAGTAAAATAATGATAAAAGTAGTTTTAAGATAATTAAAAGCATTCTGAATATCTTTTAACTAGTAAAATAATATTTTCTATTAATTTTTTTTCTCTTCTTTAATAAGCTTATAAAGAAAATGAGTAATCTTTAAGTAAGCTTTAATAAATTTATAATAAAAATTTACAAATTTTAAAAAAATAAAAATTTTCTTAATACTTCTGAGTTCAGATTATTTATAAATAATCTTAATTCAATCTTATTTCATAAATATGCTATTAAATTTAATAATAAAATCTAAGAATAATACTTTATCAGTAATAAGTTTGCACTTATTATATTTTATATATAAATTAATATAATTAAGATATTTCATAATAATCTGAACATGCTTTTTATGCTTCTTCATTAAATCTGAGAAAATAAGAATATTATTTAAATAACTTATAGTAAAGTTATTTAAAATATTAGCAAGAGCTTTATTAATGTAGATCTGAAACATAGCTGAAGCATTTATAAGACTGAAAAATATAATATTAAATTTATAATAATTATATCAGATTTAGAAAGTTATTAGTTAGTAATCTTCTTGCTTAATATTTATATGATAATAAGTATTATAAAAATTACATTTTAAGAAGATTTTCATATTATTAAGATGATTAAAACTCTTGATAATAAGTAGTAATAAGTGCTTATTCTTAATTATAATGTAATTTAATTATCTGTAATTTATATAAAGTCTCAGACTTTTATTTTTTTTTAATATAAATAATATAAATGCTTCTGCAGGTAATTTTAATAAGAAAATTTATTCTTTATCTAATATAATAATAATATATTTATATAGAATCTCTAACTTGATAATTGAAAAATTATAAATTAAAAGAAATGAAAGTTTCTTTTTTAATTTCATCTTAATTACATATTTTATATATAAGTATTAATAAGAATTAAGCATTATTTTCTTAGAAAAGAAATATGATTATGATTACATAAATAGATAAAAATTAGCAGGTGTATTATTGAATTTAATCTGATAAGTAATGATAAGCTGCTCATCATGTATTTCTGTGTTTATTTTTAAATAAATCAGATAAGTACTAGTCTTACTAAATAATTTATTAATGATATTTTTAGCAGTTATAAAATTCATGTTAATATTAGAATTTCCAGTAGTAAGTAGTAGAACTTTTCTGAAAGTAATATTTAAGAAATTTAATTAGTAAATTTAGTTATTCTCTGCTTAGTTAATTAGGAAATTAATATTTTATAACTAGAGAAAGCTAAAAATTATATCATAATCTTCTAAATTAATTACTTGAAACTTATGAAAAGTAATATGCATATTTTTCTGATTATTAATAATACTAATATTAAGATTTATCTTACTAAAAATGCACATATAATGCTTACTTAAGATTTTAATTATTTTATATTAAAATCAGTTAATTTCTAAGTTATTTTTCTTTATTTAAATGTTATTAATAAAGTTAGCTTTAGCTCTGAAGTTAATCAAGATTAGAATCATTTTTAAATTTTTAGAAATTTAAATTTAAATTATGATTAGAAAACTGAGCAGACTTTATTTTTTTTTATCAATTCTGAAAACTACAGCAGTATTCAGCACTCTCTTAATTAGTTTTTTAACTTTTTGCTATTTTTAACTTTTAAGAATTTTATAATCTGAAATAACATGTCTGTAGCATTTATAATGATTATATCAGAAATCTTTTTTATCAGAATTTTTATTTTTATTAGAATTGAATTTATACTTTTTCTGTGCATTTTTATTACTATTAGCATTCTTTTTTTTTTAATTTTTATTTTTTTTATTTTTATTATTATTATTTTATAATAATATTTAGCAGACTAGAATGTTATTTTTTATATTGAAAAAATAAAAGATTAGTATTTTATAGCTAAAAATATTAACTTTTTCTGAATATTTATTAAATTTTATATGAACTTTAAAAAGAATTTTCATGTAAAGATATATTATCTGTTATTTTTTAGTATAGAATTTTTATAATTAGTATTTAAATATTTTCAGAATGTGTATAAAATCATGCATACTTTAATTTTCATATTATTTAATTTTTTCATATTATATTTAGAAGATTTTATAAGCTCATTTTAAATTCATAATTTAATTCTTCAGTTAGTTCTTAAGCTATGCTTAAGTAAATAACTTAGATAAAAGATTTATGTAAAATTCTCATTTTTAAAGAAGTATAATATTAAAGTACTGCATAGTTTTAAGTATTTTATATTCTTCTTATTCTATGAAATATGCATAATTATATCTGTGAAAAACATAACTTATTATCATGAAATCTTTTAATTTGCACATGTTTTTTACTTGAAATTTCTTTATATTTTTATAAAATAAAATCTTATTAACTTTATTATTATAAAATAATGATTTTATTCATGCTAAGTTTATATTCAGATTAGTTTAGATATTTTTAGATTTTTAAGTTTTAATTATAAGAATATTTGTTATTAAAATATTATCTGCTAAAATTTTATAATATAACTTTATAATATAATTTATATATTTTATAAGAAAGTTCTAAAATAATAACTGAAATTAAATGAGAATAATTAGCACATTTAGTACTGATTATACTGATATATGATATTTTAAGTAAGATGTGTTAGTAGAAATTATATAATTAGAATTAGAAGTAGATACTATGTTTTTAATCTGCTAATTAATAGCTACTAGCTTCTTGTAAAACTCTTTAATATGTAATTTATATTAAGTAATCTTGAATTTTTTTATTAAAGCATATTTCTTTTTAGAATTATCATGCTTAAGTTTTAAAATAATTATTATAAAATTATAAAGCATGCTGCTCTTATTCAAGCTCTTAATCTCTTTTATATATGAAAGAAGCTGCTTTATTTATTTTAATAAATGATTTTATTAAGTATTACTTAATATAAGAATGATATTAGAAAACTTATCTGTCTGAATAAAATCAGAGCTATTATTATTATTAGTTATAATAAAAATAGCTTATAATACTTTTTTATAAAAAATAAGAAAATATATTTAATTTTTAATAAGATAAAAAATAATAAAATAATAGTTCTTGTAAGAGATTAGATATTAAAAATTTTACTTTATAAATTATTTTTCTTTTAGATGATAAGAACTGTAAGAATCAGATTAGAAATCAGAACTAAAAATATATAATAAAAGCAGAACTAGCAGTTAATAATAAAAAATACTAAAAGAAAGTATGTGATGAATGTATATATAAATTATAATTAGAACTTATTACTGAAAAGTATATGAAAATGAAGTTTTATGAGCTCTTATATAATAAAAAAGACTACAAGACTAAGCTAAATGAGAACTAGACTAGTTAGCATGATAATAATTCTCTTGCTTAATATTTATATAATAATAAGTATTATAAAAATTATATTTTAAAAAAACTTTTATATTATTAAAAGAATTAAAATTCTTAGTAATAAGTAGTAATAAGTATTTATTCTTAATTATAATATAATTTAATTATTTATATTTTATATAAAATTTCAGATTTTTATTCTTCTTTAATATAAATAATATAAATACTTTTATAAGTAATTTTAATAAGAAAATTTATTTTTTATCTAATATAATAATAATATATTTATGTAAAATTTTCAATTTAATAATTAAAAAATTATAAATTAAAAGAAATGAGAATTTCTTTTTTAATTTCATTTTGATTACATATTTTATATATAAGTATTAATAAGAATTAAGTATTATTTTTTTTTTAAAAAAATATAATTATGATTATATAAATAAGTAAAAATTAGCAAATGTATTATTAAATTTAGTCTAGTAAACTATAATAAATTACTTATCATGTATTTTTATATTTATTTTTAAGTAAATTAGATAAGTATTAGCTTTATTAAGTAACTTATTAGTAATATTCTCAGCAGTTATAAGATTCATATTAATATCAGAATTTCTAATAATAAGTAATAAGATTTTTCTGAAAGTGATATTTAAAAAATTTAATTAGAAAATTCAGTTATTTTCTGCTCAGTTAATTAGAGAATTAATATTTTATAACTAGAAAAAACTAAGAATCATATTATAATTTTTTAAATTAATTACTTAAAACTTATGAAAAGTAATATGCATATTTTTCTAATTATTAATAATATTAATATTAAAATTTATTTTACTAAAAATACACACATAATACTTATTTAAGATTTTAATTACTTTATATTAAGATAAGTTAATTTTTAAGCTATTTTTTTTTACTTAAATATTATTAATGAAATTAGTTTTAGCTTCAGAATTACTTAAAATTAGAATTATTTTTAAATTACTAGAAATTTAAATTTAAACTGTAACTAAAAAATTAAGTAAATTTTATTTTTTTTTATAAATTTTAAGAATTATAGCAGTATTTAAAACTTTCTTAACTAGTTTTTTAGCTTTTTACTACTTTTAATCTTCTTTTTATTTATAGCTTTTTAACTTTTAAAAATCTTATAATTTAAAATAACATATTCTTAACATTTATAATAATTATATTAGAAGTTTTTTTTATTAAAATTTTTATTTTTATTAGAATTAAATTTATATTTTTTTTTCATATATTTTTATTACTATTAGTATTTTTTTCTTTTTAATTTTTATTTCTTTTATTTTTATTATTATTATTTTATAACAGTATTTAATAAATTAAAATGTTATTTTTTATATTAAAAAAATAAGAGATTAGCATTTTATAACTGAGAATATTAATTTTTTTTAAATATTTATTAAACTTTACATGAATTTTAAGAAAAATCCTCATATAAAAATGCATTATTCATTATTTCTTAGTATAGAATTTCTATAATTAGCACTCAAATATTTCTAGAATATACATGAAATCATGCATGCTTTAATTTTCATATTATTTAGCTTTCTTATATTATATTTAAACAATTTTATAAACTTGTTTTAAATTTATAATTTAATTTTTTAGTTAATTCTTAAGTTATATTTAAGTAAATAGCTTAAGCAGGAAATTTATGTAAAATTCTCATTTTTTAAAAAATATAATATTAAAATATTATATTATCTTAAGTATTTTATATTTTTCTTATTTGAGAAAATACATATAATTATATTTATAAAAAATATAATTTATTATTATAAAATCTTTTAATTTATATATGTTTTTTATTTAAAATTTCTTTATATTCTTGCAGAATGAAATCTTATTAATTTTATTATTATAAAATAATAATCTTATTCATATTAAATTTATATTTAAATTAGTTTAAATATTTTTAGATTTCTGAACTCTAATTATAAAAGCATTTATTACTAAAATATTAGCTATTAAAATATTATTTATTAAGATTTTATAATATAATCTCATAATATAATTTATATACAGTTACTGGAAAAAAGTTTGAATACTTAATCTTTTTACATCAAAACTCATTCTTTTCACATCTTAATTACTCAAAAATATTATTATAAAGATTACTAAATAATTACTTCTCTTTATAGAGAATTAATAAAATTACATTTCTCTTAAAAAAATATTTATTCTTTCTTAATTCTGATTAAGTAACCAAGATCTGAAAAGTATTCAAGTTTTAGCAAAAACCAGACTTTACCATACATCTTACAATTCTTAATGAAATCTTGTAATTTTTTGTATTCTGAATAAGTTCTTATACATAATTTCTAATATAAATTAATAGCATAAAATAAGTCACTCTACTCAAGCTATAGTTGATTGTATTTTTTTCTAGAATTCATGCCTTAGCTAAATCTGAATAGCAACATATAGATAATAATGTGATAAAAAATTTTTAGAAACTAAATAAAATCAATTAATTTTCCATTTACTACTATCATTAAAAATATCATTTAATGCTTAGATTATTAAGTAAATGAGCTTTGAAATGTGTCTGTTTTGGTGTAAAAAGATCTGAGAACTTAAACTTTTTTTCTAGAACTATATCTTATAAAAAAATTCTAGAATAATAACTAAAATTAAATAAGTATAATTAGCATGTTTAGTACTAGTTATATTAATATATAATATCTTAAGTAAGATGTATTAGTAAAAACTATATAATTAGAATTAGAAATAAATATTATATTTTTAATTTACTAATTAATAATTACCAGCTTCTTATAAAACTTTTTAATATATAGTTTATATTAAGTAATTATAAGTTTCTTTATTAAAGCATATTTCTTTTTAGAATTATTATACTTAAATTTTAAAATAACTATCTTAAAATTATAAGATATGCTATTTTTATCTAAGCTCTTAATTTCTTTTATATATAAAAAAAACTATTTTATTTATTTTAATAAGTAATTTTATCAGATATTATTTAATATAAGAATAATATTAGAAAACTTATTTATCTGAATAAAATCAGAAATATTATTATTAGTTATAATAAAAGTAATAAGATGAGGAAAGTGAAATGTCTAGTTAAAATAAATGATAATGAAATAGGGGTATGTTCATTAATAGCTATGAAGCTCAAGACATGTGATTAGTAAATGTGAAGTGTATAATGCATAATTAATATGTGTAAAATGAAATAGAAATGTGTAATAATAATTAAATAATATTAGAATAACAGCATTAAACAGTGACAAATGATATAAAAGCATGTGAATTAGAAAAAAAAATAGAGAAAGATGATCTGTATGATTATACTGGTTTAGAAACTATATATAATATTAAAGTATACAATAAATTAATAAAATATAATAATAAAATAAATTAATAATTTAAAGAATAATAAGAGAATAATAATAGCAAGTGTCTAATTTCTATATGCTAGAGATATTAAGAATGATAATAATAATAATAATTAATTAATAATTACTACTAGTCTCTCATAATAAGACATATTTGTAGAATCTTTCTAATATCTTCTAATTTTATCTTGCATGTTATTACCTGTGATTACTGCATGTGAAATGTTTAATTAATATCTAGATTATTCTATTAGTGCTATAATAATAGTAAACATATTTCTTTATTATATTTTAATTATTTTCTATTAATATTAGCTTTTGGTATTAATAAAATAAAAATAAAATTAATTAAGCATGTGATAAATTTTTAAAAAACTTATAAAAATAACATATAACTTATCATGTAAAATATTAAAGATAATCAGATATTACAGAACTTGTAATAAAAATATAATAATTAATTTAATTAAATAAATTAAATACTTTATATAATAGCAGAATATTAATTCATAATTACTATAACAGAATAATTATTTTTATTCATGTTTATATTTATTTTAATTCTGATTAGAAAAGATTCTAATTAAGAGTTCTGTAATCTGAAAACTTCTGCTTTCTTATTTATTTTTAAAAATTTTCTTCTTCACACATGCTTTTCTCATATTCTTACTTCTGTTATCTTGTTATTTCATCTTAATCATATTTTCATTTCTTTTATTCTTTTTTTTATTTTCTTAATTATTTTTTTTATTTTTTTTATAAATTTTAAAATAATTTTTTATAAATATATTTATTTTTTTATTAAATTAAATATATATTAATGCATTTTCTCATGATAGTTTTTAACTTTAAAATATTTATTAATAGTTTTTTTAACTTTTAAAACTTCCTGCATGCTTTCATCATTTTGCAAATATTTTATAATATAATTTCTTATTTTAATTTAGATTAATAAGTTACTTCTTCATGTTTTTATTTTATTTTTATATTATTTTAATATGATATATATTTATTTTAATTCTGTTCTTATCTAACTAAAAAATAAGTAACTAAAAAAAATTTAGATAAGTATTATATTTATATTTCAGAATATATTAAAGCTGCAGAAATTCTGAAATAAATTTTATTTTATAATCTTAAAAATTTTCTTAAAACTTCTGATAGATCCGAGTTCTCTTTTATTAAAAAATCTAGTTATTTCAGAAAATTTCTTTTAAAAAATTCTAAGAAGACTTTTCTTAATCTTATTATTTATAATAATATGTAGTTTTTTTTTCTCTTATTTATTTTTTATTTTAATTTTTAATTAATATATTCTAAAATTATATCTTGATTTTAGAATTAAAATCATTAAAATATAAATCAATTTTTATTCTGATGAATTTATTATTATTAGAATAATATTTTTTTAGTTTTTTTTACTAAATAATATATATGTAAAGATAGCTTTTCTTTTTATAAAGTATTTATTATTATAATACTTTTATAATAATCTTCTTATTTATAATTTTTTTAAAATTAAATTAAATACTTATCAGATTTTTGCTATAATTCTTCAGACTTATAATACTAATATTATATTTTCTTATTTTAAATACTTTACTGAATGTAATTCATTTTTAACATGTATTATTATTTTTGAAAAAGTAAATAATTTCTTAAAAGAATTCTATGCTAACTATGCTTATGAGAATCATGCTAAGATTTATTCTTTTTATAAATTTCTTTTTATTTCATATCTGTTAATATCTTTTTCTATTTAATGATATTTCTAAGCATTTCTAATAATTCTTTTCTTAAGTTTTTAATTCTGATTCTAAAATCTTACTCTATTCAGATTATTTTATCTTTTCTGATTACTCTTGTTTATGCTGATATTTTATGTTTTTTATTAGATATTATGACTGAGTCTGATTATATTCTTTAAGATATCTTAAATATTTTATTTCTTTTTTAGTCTAATTATTACTGCAAGCTCTCTCTTTCTGATTTAATATCTTATTATAACATTAATTATGCTTTAATTAAATATGAGAAAATCTCTAAGTATTTCTTAGCTTTTATCAAGCTTAATAATAAGTTTAATATATAAATTTCTTCTGTTTTTTTTAATATCTTCTTTTATCTGATTTATATTCTGGATAATTTAGCTTAGTTTATTAAAATTAAAATAATTTTATTCTTCATGCTTTTTCTAATATAACTTGATTTCATAATTATAACATATGATTATATTTTATTCTAAGTATTCTAATACATCAGATTATTATCATTACTAGAATTTTTAATAATTTTTATTAAGATTATTCTTTATTTTTACACATGTTATTTTGCTTCTACTTTTTAATTTTTAATAAATAATAACAATCTTTCTTCAAGCTCTTTTATTTTCCTGCTTGTTATTATTTAATTATTTTTTATAATTTCTAAATTATTCTTTTTACTTCTAATTTATTATTTTCATAATTTTTTATTTTTTTTCTTTTAATTTTAATTAATAATGCTTAAGTTTAATCTTCACATTACATCTGAAACATATTTCTTGATTTCTTTTTTCTTTAGTAATTCTGATAATGAAATTTCTGATATCTCTTCTCTCATATTTATGAATATTAATTCTTTTTTTCTAATTATTATTAAGTCTTCTAGTTCTGAGAAATCTTTTTTACTTTCCTCTTCTTCAGCTCAAAACATTTTAGAAGATATTTATTACTTGTTTTTAAGATATTTTATGTTTATTATCTGATATTTTCTTTTAATTCTTATTTTATCAGTTTCTAAGATTTCTGTAATTCAGTTTTTCTTTTATTTTTATACTAATTAATATCTTGATAATTAATAATTATTATTTATTTTAATATTCTGATTTTCTGAGAATTCTTAATTTAAAATTACTATAATAATTAATAGAAATTAAGTCTATCAGCTTTATTATTTTTATTATTATAAGTTCTTTCCTTCTTAAGATTCTGAACATTAATCTTTTATTTTCATGCTATTCTAGTATTTAATACTGATATTTTTTAATATAAAATTTATGCTAATTTATAAGCTTTGTTATATTAAAGAAATTTTTAAGCTTCATAAGTATAAAATTATTATCAGATATTAATCATTCTTTATGCATCTAAGTAACTCATTTTATAATCTGAAATTACTTCTAATTTATTATTTACTTAATTAAATATTTACTAATATCAGAATTTTCCTTCCTGCATTTCATAATTTTTATTATTATTTAATAACTATTCTTTAGTTACATGAAGTTATCTTAGAAGTTGCTTACTTAACATGTTATGTGTAATATAATTCATTTTCTTTATATATTATATGTCTGAATTAAATGTTAGATTTTAAAATAAATACTTGCATTAATTATTTCTTTTTTAGCTAAATTACTTATAATAAGTATTCTAGTTTCTTATTTTATTCTATCTGCATTTATTATAATTTATTCTAATTAATTTTCTTATTTAAATACTGCATGCTTTTCTTTACATTTAATATTTTTTTAGCATCTTATTTTTTAGAATCTTTGTAATTTTCTTAATTCTTCAGAACATTCTCATATTATCATAAAAATTAACTTTAAAATTTCTAGAAATAGCATATTTATTATTATTATACAGAACTTTACATTAATTTAATTCAGAAATCTTTTTATTATTATAAATAAAGTAAGATACTTGTATGATATCTTGCTTTATTATTTAATTAGATTTAACTAATCATGTACTCATACTTATTCTTCTTAACTTCTTTTATAATTTATACTTATTTTTCTTTTTATTTTAATTTTATCATTTTTATATCATGCTTTTTAATTTCTTTAAATAATTTTTAGAAATGAAATATTTTAACTTAATTCTTAATTATATTATTTCTGCATATTAAATTATGATATTATTATCATCATATTCTAATCAGAAGAAATTCATTTTAAAAAATTCTTATTATTTTTACTTTATTCTGAATTATTTTTATTATTTTTAATATTTTTACTATTTAAGTTATTATCTGAATTTTCATTTTTAATTTTCTTAATTATTTTAGTAGTTTTAATACTTTGCATAATTCTAGTAATAATACTATTTTAATTTTTCTCAGAAATATTTTCTCTTATTGAGGTGGGGAAAGTGAAATGCCTAGTTAAAATAAATGATAATGAAATAGGAGTATGTTCATCAATGACTATGAAGCTCAAGACATGTGATCATGAGATGTGAAATGTATAATGCATAATTAATGTGCATGAAATGGAATAGAAGTGTGTGATAGTAATTAAATAGTACTAGAATAACAGTGTCAAACAGTGACAGACAATATAGAGGCATGCAAATCAGGAGAAAAAAATAAAGAAAAACAGTTTATATAATCATACTAATCTAAGAACTATGTACAATGCTAAAGTGTGTAATAAAATGATAGAATAAAATAATAGAATAGATTGATAATCTAAAGAATGACAAGAGAATAATAATAGCAAGTATCTAATCTTTATATATCAGAAATATCAAGAATGATAATAATAATAATAATTAATTAATAATTATAACTAGTCTCTAATAATAAGATATATCTGTAGAATAACTTAATTAATGAGCTGTGTATAAGATGATTATTAAACATGCATACTTAGACTAATTATCAGCTTTTATATACTTCTTAATACATTCAAATAATATAAATTCTTTTTTCATTAAATATCATATCTTTCTAACATTTTCTAATTTTATCTTGCATGTTATTACCTGTGATTACTGCATTAAAATATTTAATCAGTATCTAGATTATTTTATTAGTACTATGATAATAGTAAATGCATCTTCTCATTACATCTTAATCATTTCTCATTAACATTATTTTCTGACATTAATAAAAATAAAAATAAAACTAACTAAACATACAGTAATTCTTAAAAACTTATAAAAATAATATATAACTTATCATGTGAAATGTTAAAGATCATTATATACTGTAGAAATTATAATAAAAACATAATAATTAACTTAATTAGATAAATTAAATGCTTTATATGATAGCAGAATATTAATTAATAATTGCTATAGCAGAATAACTGTCTTTATTCATGTCTATGTTTATTTTAACTCTAATTAGAAAAGATTTTAATCAAGAGCTCTGTAATCTGAAAACTTCTAGTTTTTTATTTGTTTTTGAAAATTCCTTTCTTCATGCATGCTTCTCTCACACTCTCATCTTCATCTTTTTATTATTCTGTCTCAATCATACTCTCATTCTTCTTATTTATTTTACTTATTTTCTTCATTCATTTTGCTTATTTTCTTTATTCATTTCTTTAATTCTTTTTACAAATCTTATAATGATTTCTTTTATTACTTCAGTTACTTCTGATATGTTAAATAATAGTTTCTGAAGTAAAATCATTTACTAATACTTATTTCAGACTTAAAAACTTCTTATTTTTCTAAGTATTCATCTTGCAAATGTTCTGCATTATCTTCTGCTTTTACTTATACTAGTAAGTCTTTTCAGTAATGTTTTCATATAAGTTAATTTTTAATGAGATTCTTTTTCTGACATATTTTAATATTAGTGTTTAAGAAGATTATTATTACATCAGATACTTCATTACTTCTTAATTCAGAAGTTTTATTAAATTTCATAATCTTTATTAAAGATTTCAGTTTTAGTTTCTTTAATAATTTTAAGAATTATCTGAAAACTATTAATGTTAATAACATCATGTTCTATAAGAATTCTAAGTGTCATGATTATTTTTTTTTTACTGATTTTATTAACATTTTTCAAGCTCTTATTAATATTAATTATATGCTAGTCTTTTTCTTGTGATTTCTTCTTAATTTTCATCTTTAACTAACATGTTCTAGACTCTCATCTTAACTTCAGAATCAAGATTACTAAACTTCAGCTTGTTCTTTATTCTGATAACTTCATAATTTTACATGCTATTTTCTTCAAATTGCTTATGCAGAATGATAACTATACAAAATTAATCTTATTTTTTATAAAATATTTACTTAATTAGAAATTTAAGAATAGTCTTTCTGAGCATGCAAATTTCAAGAACTTGTCTAATTTTCATCAGAATTGCATTTCTATTCTTCAGATTCATAAGATTATTTCTACTTTTTCTTGCATCAAGTGCAGTAACATAAACAGATTATTTATAAAATGTGTTATGATTTCAGATGATATTAATGATTTTCTTTATAACTCATATATTAATTATATATGAAACAGTCATCTCAATGCCTGTTTACTGCATGTGTATTTTTTTTTACTCATTTCTTATTATCTTTTCATGTCTAATAGTATTTCTAAGCAAACATTCTAAGTCTGTTATCAAATTCTCTATTTCTGAATACTCTTTTAATTTTCTGAATACTCAGACTTTATCTTTAGATTTTAGTTTGATTAATTTATCTTATCTCATCTGTTCTATTATTTCTGTTAATAAAGATATTTCTAATAATATTTTCAGCAGTGCTATTTTCTTTACTGCACATAAATATTATCATCTGTTTTTATCTATTAATATATTTTTTTCAGAAATTAATATTATTTTCAAGAAATATAATCATGTTCATGTTTACTTTTAAAGCATCATGAATCTGAATAAGACATTTAATATTTAGTTTACTAATGTTTTTTTCTGAATCTTTATTCTGTCTTGTCTTATTTCTGAATAGTTTAATTCTGATAATTACTAATAAAATGTTCTTTCTTCTTTACTTTTTATTCATTATTATCAATTCTGTATTTGCAGTATATAATCATAATTTATGCTAGTAAGTTATTATTTATAAAAGTTTTTACTCTTCTTAAGTCTTAGTTTATTATTATTTTAATTACACTTTATTTTCATGCTCATCAGCTTAATTTTAATCTTTTCTTTTCTTATAAAAATTATTTATTTTTCTTCATGTATGTTTCTTTCTGTTCTTTCATTATCTAGTTATTTCTAACTTATATAGTTTCTAATCATTTATTCTGATTTTTTAAAATGAAGCTTGAGTTTGATATTTCTTTTTTTTCTGATTCTTATTCTGAACTTTCTTCTTCTTTAAATACTTCTAACAGAGAAATGCTTTCTACTGCTTTTTCTGAAATCATTAACATTTCTTTCTTTTTTTTTTTTTTTTCTAATGTTTTAAGTTCTTCTTCTTCTTCAGATACTTCTAATATTAAGTTTAATTCTAGTTTTTATTCTGATGTTTTAAGTATGTTTTTAAGTTCTTACTGCATTTCATGTGTTATTTTTAACTTGTTTATTACTTAGCATGCATAGATCTTGATTATTTTCTTTTATTATTTTTATTTCATTCTAGTTATAAGTATAATTATTCTACAGAGCAATATTATTTATTTTTAAGTTTAATAATCTAATATGCAGATTATTCTGAACATTATTATATAATAACTGTAGATATTAATTAATTTTTTTAATTATATAATTCACTTCATGAAACTTCTTATGTTTCTTCAGAATTAATTTATGAATCTGTTTTCATGATATTTTATTACTTGATATTAATGTTTTCTCATACAGGTTTACTTTCATCTCACAGTTTATAATACACTGAAAATTTCTTTTATATTAAGAGATTTAATATTTCTGTAAATTTTCAAATATTTTATGTTTCTTTAAGCTTTCTTATTCATGAATTGAATTTACTTCAGATTCATTATCTGCTAGATTAATTCTTCATTAATGCAGGCTTTCATTCTTCTCTTATAAGTAATCAGCTTGCATGTTTATTATTTATTCTTCAGTTGCATAATATTATTTCAGACATTTCTTATTCTTATTATTTTAAAGATTCTTTTTCATTTTTTACTTATATAATATTTTTATCAGAAAAGAATTATTCTGGACTAGCTTCATGTGCTAATTACATTTTTCATGATGACTTTACCTGTGATTAATGTTTCTTGCTTTCATTCAGCTTTATCATTTCTTGTTATATTTCATTCTGATTAATTTCTCTTATTCAGATGCAGTGCTTTCTTCTCTCAGAGCAAGAATTTCTACTTCTAATGATTTTATTTATAATAAATTAATTAAAACATTCCTTTCTAGCAAAACTTATGTTAATGTTAATCCAGTAACTTCTCATTATAATTTTTTTATTTTTACTACTCATAACTTTACATTACTTGAGTCTGGTAATCTTTCTATTACTCTTGATGAAGTATCTTATTTATATGATGCTATCTAATCTGCAGTAGTAAGAAGTAATTATTCTGATAACTAAAATCTTTCTTTTTTATTTTTATTCTTGTTTGATTTATTTCTTTTCATATCAAGCTTTTATCTTGACTTATTTCATGATTATTTTCTTTCTTAGATAGTTTTAAAAATGAGAATTCTTAAGTTACTTTTTAATTATATTACAGTTTCATATTAATTTATGATATTATTACTATTATATTTTAATTAGAAGAAATTCATTTTAAAAGATTCTTATTATTTTCATCTTATTCTGAATTATTTTTATTATTTTTAACATATTTACTGTTTGAGTTGTTATCTGAATTTTTATTTTTAATTTTCTTAATTATCTTAGTAATCTTAATGCTTTATGTAACTCTAGTAATAACATTATTTTAATCTTTCTCAGAAATATTCTTTCTTATTCTCTCATTCTTATTAAATACATTATTAATATTAACAAGATTATCTAAATCATTTCTAAAATAATATTTCTTAAGTCTATTACTTATAATTATTTCTATAATATATGTACTATCTAATTTCTTAATCTAATAATAAGCACATTGCTCATTAACATCTGTTATTTTATATGATTTTAATTAGCAAAATTAAAACTTCTGAATTCTTGACATATTCTTGTCATCTTTCATGTAATATAATAAAATAAAATCTTTAATACTTAAGAGTTCATTACATGTGTCATGATTATTATTAAACTATTTCTTGTTTTTTTTTTTAGTTTATTTCACATGACTAACAGCTTCCTGCACATCTTAATTACATTTTTTAATTTAGCATGCTTACATGATGATAAGATCTTGCATTAAGTAAATCTCATTTCAAGATAATATTTTTCAAGTTTCAACTTCACATTCTATCAGCAGAATTATATCTTGATTTATTAGAACTTAATAAAATAACATATTTGTTAATCATCTTGTAATAACATAATTAGTCATTAATACTGCAAGTAAATGTGCAACTTAATCTTTTTTAAAATTATCTGTCATTTTTAAAAGTGCATCTTTAATCAGATAATGATTTCATTTAATCATATTATTTACACAGAAATTATAAGGAGAAATCTGAATGCATTTAATCTTGTATTATTTTAATAATTCTTCAGTAATATTCTTATTTTCTGATTTATCATTAATAATGATGATTTTAAATATTTCTTATTATATAATTATATTCTGATAAATAAACTGAGCAACTTTTATAATGATGATATGTGATAAAAATTATACTTTGACTCATCTGAATAGATTATTTTAAGTAATAATAATATATTTTTTTTTATTATTCTTGAGCATGTATGTGACATTAATTTTAATTTTTTCCCAGATTATCAAGATTCACATCAGATGAAGCATTTCTTCTTGTTAATTCAAATCTCTCATTTAACATGTGTAACAGATTTGAACATATTTCTTAACATTCTTATACATCTCATACTAATAATAATAATTTATTAGTAGAACATGTATATTTTCTTAATCTTTATAACTGAATTCCTCATGCAGTACTTTGATTACAAGATACTGTTATTTTTTATTATTAATAACTTTTTTTAAGAAAATATTTTTATTAGCTCATTTAAATAATAGATTACTTTCTATCACATGTTATAAGATCTTTTAGTAAAACTTAACATAACTATTAACAAGATTTTTTAGTTTTTAAAGCATGATTAGATAACACATGATTTATTCAGATTCATCATTATAAAAACTATTAAAAATACATGAGAGATTTTTATCATTATCATTATCTTTTAAGGCACTAGTGAGGCCTACATGAGCATGATACATGCTAAGTTTTGTATTAATATAATTATTAATGTCTTGTTCTTTAAACTTAAGCTTATTATTAAAGATATCAGATTTTCAAGAAAAAATGTCAGTAATAATATGTTTCACATCAGAAATATGCTTCATGTTAAAGTTAAATAATTTAATTCAAGTAATTTAATTTATAATAAGAATATCTGGAAAATTAGTAGCAGTCTTATTTAATTATGTGACAAGTGTTTAAACATTAACTTCTAACTAAAAGTAAATATCATAAATTCAATGATAAAACTTTTTAAGAATCTTTAGAATTACATGACATTCTTGTTTACTAGCATCATACTTGCTTTTAGCATTAGATTATACTTCAGAATTAAATTATGCAGAATATCAAGTGTTTTTTTAAATTTGCATGAGTATAGCATCTCATTCTTTCTTACTTATGTTAATAATAATAATGATAATTAATAATTCTAGAGTATAGTCAAGCAGCAGAACACATGAAAATGTACTTAGCTTTTTTTTAAGCTCATTAAATGTATTTTCTTTATTATTCTCTTATTTTTACTGTATTTTTAATCACAGCAAGTAATAAAAAAATTCTGTAATTTAATAATACTTAATAATATATATCTGATAATATCTTATAAGATTGAGAAACTCATAAACTTCAGAAATATTTTGTAAAATAGATTATTTTAAGACTTTCTTAACTTTTTTTTTATTAAGCTTGTGATTATTATAATTATAAACTTATTTAATGATTTTTATTTCAGGCATGATAAAATATGATTTTTCTGCAGAAATTACTTTTCTAGATACTTTACTGAGCTAAAATATCTTATTAATATTTTGCAAGTGCTTCATGATGAATTATTATATTCTAAATTTAATTTCTTCTTTATTATAATTGATTTTTAATTTTTTAACATTAATATCATCTAGAAACATGTAACAGATGTGTGATATAGTATTTTCAAGAATCTTTATAAGTACACATATAAACTATTTTATTAAGTTTATCATGCTTATAAATATTAAAGTCTAATGTAATAATTCTAGTAAAGTTATTATAATAATCATATTACAGTTTTCAGAATGCAGTGAGAGTTAATTATAATCAGAGAACTAATTAATAATTATGATGATAATTATTTCTGTGAATTTTTTAGTAAATTCATTAATGTTTAAGAGTAAGTTCATATCTCATATCATGTGCTTATTAATATGAATTGTGAAATTAATAATTTAATAGTCAGATGTTTTTTTTTTAATAAGAAATTAAGAACTTTAATATAAATCATGACAGTATTTAAAAATACTAATCTTGATTTATTTTTATAACATGCTAATTATCTTAGCTTCTAGTACTTATAAGACATGATAATCAAAAATCTGTTATGTTTCATGAGAAACTGTTCATATTCTTTATGATGAAGTAACTTTAAGATAAATCTTCTTAATATTTAAGAAATTTTAAGTAAGATATTCTTCATAATATATTAACATGATCATGAGAATTTTTTTCTCTTTCAGTATGAGCTCTTATCTGCATGTGATTTTTTTAAGTCATTTTTGCATGAGCTTTTTATTAGAAGAAAACTTAGCTAAACATGATTAGAAGTATTTTGAATACTTATTAAGAGATATTTTATTAAATTCTTTTTTGCTGTATTTATTACTATAGTACTTATTAATGCAAGACTGAATCTAATTAACTAATCTATCTAATATGCTTTCATTACTGATTTCTAACATGACTAGCTTTATCTTCTTTTCTTTACATTTTCACATTATTTCTATATTAAATAAATGCTCTAATATTTCTTCATATTTTTATTTATATAATCACATGTCTTTATCTTGAAGCTTCTTTATCATCTTATATTTAAAGCTATATTTATCTGATATTTTTATTAAGAATTTTACATACATGTGAGAGCATTATAATATTATAATAAGTTTAACTTATTTTAATTTATAAAAATTATAATACATTAACAAGTTTACTGTTGCATATGTTATTTTTATAAATAATTTTTTTAATGTATATATTTCTACAGAATTTTTCTTATTACTAGCAGATAAATATTCTTGATTATATTTACTTTTCAGTTTAAAATACTATACTGCTAAACATTATTATAATAATAATATGAATTTTTTAACATATAATATATCTTAAATTAAATAATACAAGAATTATCAGTTAAATAAATATGTGCAGTAATATTTTCTGTTATGTTTATCTCATAATCTCATCAGATTTTCTGCTACCAGAATCTATCAAGAATAAAATCTTAATCATTATTTTTAATAATTATTAATATAACATGAGTTAAGATATCTCTAATTTTAACTAGCATATCATCATAAATTTCTACATATTTTATAATATTCTTTATTTATCTGATAAAAATGATACTATAATTATAACTGATATTAAGTTTAAGCTCTTTTATAAGATTAAAATTAATGTAATTAACTTTTAATTCATTATTAATAATAACATTTACTAGCTTATTATTAATGTCAATGTATGTTTTCATGATACTAACAGCAAGAATTAGATTTTTCTTTTTCACAGAAATTAACTATAGATGTTCTACTTGTATTATTTTCTGATATAGGATTTTTGCTTTAACTAACTCAGACTTTCTATCATTATAATTATTTTTAATAAGTAAGAGTATTCTAAACATGCATCAGTAAATAATGTGTGATAATTCTAGAACTTCTTAAATAATAAGATTAATGATGAGAGTATTAAGAATTTTATTAATAATCTCTTTCATATTTATTACTCTTTTAAGCTTTTTTAACATTTTCACTAGCTGTTAATAATTTTTATACTAAGATCTGAATTTTAAGATGTCTGTTATCTCTGCATCATTTGCAATCATTTCATTATCTGTAAGTTTATTATTTTTATTAACTTTCTTAATTCTTAACTAAAGATCATGTAATTCTTCTTCTTAGAATTTAATAAGCATCTGAAGTTTATTCTCTGGAATCTGATAATTAGTAATTTAATTTTTTTTTAAGTAATTCTTAATTTTAGCTAGCTTGAGCTTTCTGACATGTGTTTTCTTATTCTCTGAGATAGTAATAATTACTCTCATGTGTGTTTTATACTTGTTATTACTGCTATCAGATTCTTTAAAACTGTTACTTTTTATTATATTTATTCTGATTCTGATTAACTACACACATGCTTAATAATCTTGCATAACTTTAATATTTTAAAATCAGATAACTTATTCTAATATTAAGATGTGATTTTCTTTATCAGCAGTAAGAAATTAATTAATTCAGTATTTTCAAATGATATAATATTATAATTCATTCTAGATAAGTTATAAAATCAGTTCATCTTTATCTAGTACATTTATTTAAAGTTTTTAAATCTTAATGTTAAAGTAACATCTCTTTTACATAATATTATTTTAATATATTAGATAGTTTATTCTATTATAGTTATTTTCATTATAATAGAAACATGTATTATTAGAATTACAAAATGTATATTAATCTTGATTTTCATAATTTTCAATCATTACTTAATTATATATAGGTATTAGTAAAATAGTAGCAGAAGTAAACACAGGTGCAAGCTTAGCTAAAGCTAATGCTTGAGTTATCATAACATAAAAATTAATTCTAGTAGCAAGTACTTATAGAAGCAAAGTAAGAGCTTTTATAATTTAAGTAAGATTTTTCATTTAATTTTTCATTCTTTTATTTATCTTACTTGAAATTTAATCAGCACATGAAGAAGAAGAGTAATTATATATAAAAATAATGAGATTCTGAGAAAATTAAATTATTTTCTTCTCAGTTTTTATATTTATTTTCTTCATTTCTTTTCAGAAACTTTTAAGAAATTCTTTAATAATAATACTGTTAATCATTCCAGCTATAGCTATAATCATGTGAAAATTTATAATTTTCTTATAATTTTAAAGAAGAATTTCAAGTTTTTCATTATCAGAATCTTATGCATGTATGTAAATGCTTTTTTCTTTCTTATTAATAAGTTCTTTAATTATATTTTTAAGTATGTTTTATTTCAAGTTCTGAGAATTATTTTAATTAAGATACTTTTCTTAATATACTTTATCTGCAAGTTTCTTAAGCAAGTCTTAAATAAATATTTAATAACATGTGAATTCATTAATTTTATCTTTCTTATATATTTTTTCAGATGCAGAAATATACTAATAAATGTATAATTTAACTTTTTTCACATTATATTTTCAGAATTTCTTAATAAGAATCTTAAGATATTTGTGATTATAAATGAGCTGCTTAATGTTCTGATAGAAGAATTTTTTCTTTAATTTCTTTTTTATTTCAGATTAATCTTTATTTTATGCTTCTAGAAAACTTTGAATATACATTCTATTATTTAATTAGTAATAGTTCATAACATGTGATATTATATGATAATCATTCAGAATCATTTCATGATTTTCACACATCTGCTCATACATGCAGAGAAAATGAGTGATATTATTGCTGTTAAATGCTGGTGCTTCAACCTGTTTAGAATATGAGAGATTCTTGAGATATGAAGTGATTATCAGATTCATGATTAACAAGAACATGATGCTTTCAGTTACTGGAGTTTTAATTAACAGTTTCAGTTTTAAAGATACAGCAGTTATAGAGCTCAGGTTTTTGCCTGCATCAGTTCTTTTAATAATACTGTAATCTGAAGAAAGACTTAACATTCTGAATAATAGAATAAGTATTAATAATTTTCATTAATGAAAGCAGAACATGAAATTCTTTTTAATATTTTAACAGATTCATTTCATAATACTAGAAATAAATTAATTATATAATTGATTTGATTGTACTAATTAATTATATAATCATAATAATAATAATTTTAATCTTTCTCATTTAATTAAGAATAATACTAATACTGTTATTCTTTCTATGTAAAATAGTATCATAATTCTAAAATATTTTTTTTTATAATAATAGTATAATTCACTCTCATAATAATAAGTGTTTTCATTAAGCAAGATAAACTTCTTTTTTCAATGATTAGAAAATCTGATTAGATCTCTCATTCTTAACAGTTTCTAACTTTAATAGTTTTTTTAATAGTTTAATTTAATTTTCATCTTGACTTTTCTGTTTTCAGTTAATAAGACTTGACATCTTGATAAATGTGTGAATATCTCTTTATTTCTTTAATTAAATACTTCTGCTCTGCTAAGATTACCAAGATGAGATGAGAAAAGTGAAATGCCTAGTTAAAATAAGTAATAATAAAATAGAGATATGTCTGTTAATAGCTATAAAGCTCAAGATATATGATCATGAGATGTGAAATATATGATGCATAATTAATATGCATGAAATAAAATAAAAGTATGTAATAATAATCAAATAATGCTAGAATAACAGTATTAAATAGTAATAGATAATATAAAGACATGTGAATTAGGAGAAAAAAATAGAAAAAAACAGTTTATATAATCATACTAATCTAAGAACTATGTATAATATTAAAGCATGTAATAAAATAACAGAATAAAATGATAGAATAAATTAATAATTTAAAGAATAACAAGAGAATAATAATAGTAAATGTCTAATCTCTATACACCAGAGATATCAAGAATAATAATAATAATAATGATTAATTAATGATCATGACTAGTCTCTAATAACAAGACATACCTGTAGAATAACTTAATTAATAAGCTATATGTAAGATGATTGTTAAACATGCATATTCAGACTAATTACCAGCTTCTATGTACTTCTCAATGCATTTAAATAATATGAATTCTTTCTTTATTAAGTATCACATCTTTCTAACATCTTCTAATCTTGTCTTGCATGTTATTACTTGTGATTACTGCATTAAAACATTTAATCAGTGCTTAAACTATTCTATTAGTATCATGATAATAGTAAACACATCTCCTCATTACATTATTCTCTCATTCTTATTAAATACATTATTAATATTAATAAGATTATCTAAATTATTTCTAGAATAATATTTTTTAAGTTTATTATCTATGATTATTTTTATAATTTATATATTATCTAATTTTTTAATCTAATAATAAGTACATTACTTATTAATATCTGTTATTTTATATAATTTTAATTAATAAAATTAAAACTTTTAAATTTTTAACATGTTTTTATTATCTTTTATATAATATAATAAAATAAAGTTTTTAATGCTCAAGAATTCATCATGCATGTTATAATTATTATTAAATTATTTCTTGTTTTTTTTTCTGATTCATTTCATGTAACTAACAGCTTCTTATATATTTTAAGTACATTTTTTAATTTAACATGCTTGCATAATAATAAGATCTTGTGTTAAGTAAATCTCATTTCAGAATAATATTTTTTAAGTTTTAACTTTACATTTTATCAGCAGAACTGCATCTTAACTTATTAGAACTTAATAAAATAATATATTTATTAATTATTTTATAATAACATAATCAGTTATTAATACTGCAGGTAAATGTATAATCTAATCTTTTTCTAAATCATTCATCATTTTTAAAAGTGTATTTTTAATTAGATAATAATCTTGTTTAATCATATTATTTACATGAAAATTATAGAAAGAAATCTGAATGTATTTAATTTTATATTATTATAATAATTTTTTAATAATATTTTTATTTTCTAATTTATTATTAATGATAATGACTTTAAGTATCTCTTATTACATAATTATATTCTGATAAATAAACTAAGTAATCTTTATAATAATAATATGTGATAAAAATTATGCTTTAACTCATTTAGATAAATTATCTTAAATAGTAATAATATATTTTTTTTTATTATTCTTAGACATGTACATGATATTAATTCTAACTTTTTCTCAAACTATTAAAACTCATGTTAAATGAAGTATTTCTTCTTATTAATTTAGATTTCTCATTTAACATGCATGACAGATTTAAATATATTCTTTAATATTCTTATACATCTCATACTAATAATAATAATTTATTAGTAAAATATGTGTATTTTCTTAATTCTTATGATTAAATTTATCATGCAATGCTTTAATTATAAGATACTGTTATTTTTTATTATTAATAACTCTTCTTAAGAAAATGTTTTTATTAGCTTGTTTAAATAATAAATTATTCTTTATTACATGTTATAAGACTTTCTGATAAAACTTAGCATAATTATTAATAAGATTTTTCAGTTTTTAAAGCATGATTAGATAATACATGATTTATTCAGATTTATTATTATAAAAATTATTAAGAATGCATGAGAGGTTTTTATTATTATTATTATCTTTTAAAATACTGATGAGACTAATATGAGCATGATATGTGCTAAGTTTCATGTTAATATAATTATTAATATCTTGTTCTTTAAATTCAGATTTATTATCAGAAGTATTAAATCTTTAAGAAAGTGCATTAATAGTAGTATATTTTATATTAGAAATGTGTTTTATATTAAAATTAAATAGTCTAATTTAAGTAATCTAATTTATAATAAGAACATCTGAAAGATTAGTAGCAGTTTTATTTAATTATGCTATAAGTATTCAAGTATTAACTTCTAACTAAAAGTAAATATTATAAATCTAATAATAAAACTTTTTAAGAGCTTTTAAAACTGCATGATATTCTTGTTTATTAGCATCATACTTACTTTCAGTATCAGATTATATTTCAGAATTAAATCATATAAAATATCAAATGTCTTTTTAAATTTACATGAGTATAATATCTCATTCTTTCTTACTTATATTAATAATAATAATAATAATTAATAATTCTAGATTATAATCAAGCAGCAGAACACATAGAAATATATTTAGCTTTTTTTTAAGCTTGTTAAATATATTTTTTTTATCATTTTCTCATCTTCATTATATTTTTAATTATAATAAGTAATAAAAAGATTTTATAATTTAATAATACTTAATGATATATATCTGATAATATTTTGTGAGATTTAGAAAATCATGAATTTCAGAGATATTTTATGAGATGAGTTATTTTAAGATTTTCTTAACTTTCTTTTTATTAAGCTTGTAACTGTTATAATTATAAACTCATTTTATTATTTTTATTCCAGATATAATAAAATATAATTTTTTAATAAAAATTACTTCTTCAGATATCTCACTAAATTAAAGTATCTTATTAATATTTTATAAGTATTTCATGATAAATCATTATATTCTGAATTTAATTTCTTCTTTATTATAATTAGTCTTTAATTTTTTAATACTGATATCATCTAGACACATATAATAAATATATAACATGATATTTCTAAAAATCTTTATAAGTATATGTATAAATTATTTTATTAAGTTTATCATGTTTATGAGTATTAAAATCTGATATAATAATTCTAGTAAAATTATAATAATAATTATATTATGATTTTTAAGATGTAGTAAGAGTTAATTATAATCTGAGAATTAATTAATAATTATAATGATAATTATTCCTGTAAATTCTTCAGTAAATTCATTAATATTTAAGAATAAGTTTACATCTTGTATCATGTGCTTATTAACATGAATTATGAAATTAATAATTTAATAATCAGATATCTTCTTTTTAATAAGAAATTAAGAATTTTAATATGAACTGTAATAATATTTAAAGATGCTTATTTTAATTTATTTTTATAACATGTTAATAATCTTAGTTTCTAATACTTATAAGATATGATATTTAGAAATCTGTCATGCTTTATAAGAGATTATTCATATTCTTTATAATAAAGCTATTTCAGAATAAATTTTCTTAATATCTAAAAAATTTTAAGCAAGATATTCTTTGTGATATATTAATATGATTATAAAAACTTCTTTCTCTTCAGATATAAGCTCTTATTTACATGTGATTTTTTTAAGTTATTCTTATATAAGCTTTTCATTAAGAAAAAACTTAATTAGACATGATTAGAAGTACTTTAAATACTTATTAAGAAATATCTTATTAAACTTTTTTCTGTTATATTTATTATTATAATACTTATTAATGCAAGATTAAATCTAATTAATTAATTTATTTAACATGCTTTTATTACTGACTTCTAACATGATTAGCTTTATTTTTTCTTTTTTATATTTTTATATTATTTCTATGCTAAATAAATGTTTTAATATTTTTTTATGCTTTTATTTACATGATTACATGTTTTTATCTTAAAGCTTTTTTATTATCTTATATTTAAAATTATGTTTATCTGATATTTTTATTAAGAACTTTACAGGCATGTGAGAGTATTATGATATTATAATAAGCTTAACTCATTTTAATTTATAGAAATTATAACATGTTAATGAGTTTATTATTGCATATATTATTTTTATAAATGATTTTTTTAATATATATATTTTTATAAAATCTTTCTTATTACTAGCAAATGAATATTCTTAATTATACTCATTTTTTAATTTAAAATACTGTATTACTAAATATTATTATGATAATAATGTGAATTTTTTAATATATAATATATCTTAAATTAAATAATATAAGAATTATCAGCTAAATAAATATATATGATAATGTTTTCTGTAATATTTATCTTATAATTTCATTAAGCTTTTTATTACTAGAGTTTATTAAGAATAAAGTCTTAATTATCATTTTTAATAATTATTAGTATAATGTGAATTAAAATATCTTTAATTTTAACTAGTATATTATTGCAAATTTCTACACATTTTATAATATTTTTTATTAATCTGATAAAAGTAATGCTATAATTATAACTAATATTAAGTTTAAGCTCTTCTATAAGATTAAGATTAATGTAATTTACTTCTAATCTATTATTAATAATAATATTTATCAGTTTATCATTAATATTAACAGACATTTTCAGAATACTAATAGTAAAAATTAGATTTTTTTTTTTTATAAAAATTAATTATAAATATTCTACTTGTAATGTCTTCTAATATAAAATTTTTATTTTAATTAGTTCAGATTTTTTATTATTATAATTATCTTTAATAAGCAGAAGTATTTTAAACATGCATTAATACATAATATATGATAATTTTAGAACTTCTTAAATAATAAGATTAATAATAAAAATATTAAGAATTTTATTAATGATTTCTTTCACATTTATCATTTTCTGAAACTTTTTTAACATTTTTACTAGTTAATAATAATTTTTATGCTGAGATCTGAATTTTAAAACATTTGTTATTTCTGTATCATTTATAATCATTTTATTATTTATGAGTTTATTATTTTTATCTACTTTCTTAAATCTTAATTAAAAATCATGTAATTCTTTTTCTTAAAATTTAATAAGCATCTGAAGTTTATTTTCTGAAATCTAGTAATTAGTAACTTAATTTTTTTTTAAGTAATTCTTGATTTTAGCTAGCTTAAGCTTCTTAATACATGTTTTCTTATTTTCTAAAATAATAATTATTATTCTTATATGTGTTTCATACTTATTATTACTGTTATTAAATTTTTTAAAATTGTTATTTTTTATTATATTTACTCTAATTCTGATTAATTACATACATGCTTAATAATCTTACATAATTTTAATATTTTAAGATTAGATAAATTATTCTAGTATTAAGACATGATTTTCTCTGTCAGCAGTAAGAAATTAATTAATCTAGTATTTTTAAATAATATAGCATTATGATTTATTCTGAATAAGTTATAAAATTAATTCATTTTTTTTTAGCATATCTGTTTAAAGCTTTTAAATCTTAGTATTAAAATAATATCTCTTTTATATAATGTTATCTTAATATATTAAATAATTCATTCTATTATAATTATTTTCATTATAATAAAAACATGTATTATTAGAATTATAAAACATATATTAATCTTGATTTTTATAATTTTTAATTACTACTTAATTATATGCAGATATTAGTAAGATAATAGCAGAAACAGATATAAATATAAGTTCAGCTAGAGCTAATACTTAAATTATCATGATATAAAAATCAGTTTTAATAGCAAGTACTTATAAGAATAAAGTAAGAGCTTTCATGATTTAAGTAAGATTTTTTATTTAATTTTTTATTTTATTATTTATCTTATTTAAAATTTAATTAGCATATGAAAAAGAAGAGTAATTACATGTAAAAATAATGAGATTCTAAGAAAATTAAATTATTTTTTTCTTAATTTTTGCATTTATTTTCTTCATTTCTTTTCAGAAACTTTTAAGAGATTTTTTAATAATAATATTATTAATTATTTCAGCTATAGCTATAATTATATAAGAATTTATAATCTTCTCATAATTTTAAAAAAGAATTTTAAGTTTTTTATTATTAAAATCTTATGCATGTATGTAAATGCTTTTCTTTTTCTTATTAATAAAATTTTTAATTATATTTTTAAGCATGTTTCATTTCATACTTTAAGAATTATTTTAATTAAAATGCTTTTCTTAATACATTTTATCTGCAAGTTTCTTAAATAAATCTTAAATAAACATTTAATAATATTTAAATTTATTAATTTTTTTTTTCTCATATATCTTTTTAAATGCAGAAATATACTAATAAATATAAAATTTAACTTCTTTTATATTATACTTCTGAGATTTCTTGATAAGAATCTTAAGATATTCATGATTATAGATGAGCTGCTTAATATTTTAATAAAAAATTTCTTTTTTTAGTTTCTTCTTCATATAAAATTAGTTTCTCATTTTATATTTCAGAAAAACTTTAAATTCACATTTTATTATTTAACTAGTAATAATTTATAACACATGATATTATATAGTAATTATTTAGAATTATTTCATGATTTTCACACATCTGCTTATACATGTAAAGAAAATGAGTAATATTATTATTATTAAATACTAATACTCTGATTTGTTTAGAGTATAAAAAATTCTTAAGATATGAAGTAATTATTGGATTCATAATTAGCAAGAATATAATGCTTTTAGTTGCTGGAATTTTAATTAATAGTTTTAGTTTTAAAAATATAATAATTATAAGATTTAAATTCTTATTTATATTAGTTTCTTTAATAATATTATAATCTGAAAAAAGACTTAATATTCTGAATAATAAAATAAATATTAATAATTTTTATTAATAAGAGCAGAACATGAAATTCTTTTTAATATTTTAATAAATTCATTTTATAATACTAGAAATAATTAATTATATAATTAATTTAATTATACTAATTAATTATATAATCATGATAATAATAATTTTAATTTTTTTTATTTAATTAAGAATAATACTAATGCTGTTATTCTTTCTATGTGAAGTAATATTATAATTCTAAAATATTTTTCTTTATAATAACAGTGTAATTCATTCTTGTAATAGTAAGCATTTTTATTAAATAAGATAAACTTCTCTTCTCATTAATCAGAAAGTCTGATTAAATCTCTCATTCTTAATAGTTTTTAACTTTAATAATTCTTTTAATAATTTAATTTAGTTTTTATCTTAACTTTTTATTTTTAGTTAATAAAATGTGATATTTTAATAAATGTATAAATATTTTTTTATTTCTTTAATTAAATGCTTCTGCTCTGCTAAGATTACTAAAATAAGATAAGAAAAATGAAATGCTTAGTTAAAATAAATAATAATGAAATAAGAATATATTTGTTAATGATTATAAAGCTTAAAACATGTAATTAATAAATGCAAAGTATATAATGCATAATTAATGTGTATAAAATAAAATAAAAATATATAATAATAATTAAATAGTATTAGAATAATAATATTAAATAATAACAGATAATATAGAGATGTATAAATCAGAAGAAAAGATAAAGAAAGATAATTTATATAATTATACTAATTTAGAAACTATATATAATATTAAAATATACAGCAAATTAGTAAAATATAATAATAGAATAAATTAATAATTTAAAAAATAATAAGAGAATAATAATAGCAAGTATCTAATTTTTATATACCAGAAATATTAAGAATAATAATAATAATAATAATTAATTAATAATTATTACTAGTTTCTTATAATAAGATATATTTATAGAATAACTTAATTAATAAGCTATGTATAAGATGATTATTAAACATGCATATTCAGATTATTTATCAGTCTTTATATATTTTTTGATACATTTAAATAATATGAATTCTTTCTTTATTAGATATTATATTTTTCTAATATTTTCTAATCTTATCTTACATGTCATTATCTGCAATTACTGCATGTAAAACATTTAATTAGTACTTAAATTATTTTATTAGTGCTATGATAATAGTAAATGCATCTCTCTACTATAATAGCTTATAATACTTTTTCATAAGAAATAAAAAAAAAAAATTAATTTTTAATAAGATTAGAAATAATAAAATAATAGTTCTTATAAGAGATTAAGCATTAAAAATTCTACTTTATAAACTATCTTTTCTTTAAAATAATAAGAATTATGAGAATCAGATTAAAAATCAGAACTAAAAATATATAATAAAAGTAAAACAAGCAGCTAATAACAAGAAATACTAGAAGAAAGTGCATAGTAAACATATATATAAATTATAACCAGAACTCATTGCTAAGAAGCAGATGAGAATGGGGTTTTGTGAGCTCTTATATAGTAGAAGAGACCACAAAACTAAGTTAAATGAGGACTAGACTAGCTGGCATGACATACAGATAACTTCACCTCATATTATCAGATTCTGATTTGTTAGCTTAACAGGCTCCAGCAAGTTATCTTTCTGAATGATAAATAATAAAAGGAAGAAAATTCAAAGCTAGCAGCCTAGCATCAGGCATGATAAAGATACTTTAAGAGACACAGAAAGATACCAATATTTTAAACTAGATGTTGAGATATGATAAGACTTTACCTGATAAAAATGAAACTGGTTTCTGTCTTGCATTGATTGAATTCAAAGATTCAGGTTGCAAATGTCAGGAAACAGTTAAGTAATTGCAGCTGGGATTGCATATTCACAGGCCCCAGCTATTAGCACAACCAGGGTGTTTCAGCATCGTCCGTCCCATCGCGTGTCAGACGAATAACATCCAGCGCGCAGAGGCAGTCTATGGCAAATTTGGCAACCTGCGGAAGGTGCAAGCCAGATGAGATGTTGAGGTTCGCAGCCAACTGAAACCAAGTGAACCCAGAGGTCGCGTAGAATGATGTGCAAGATAGAAATGTTTGGGAGGGGTGAAAAAGCGCCTGATGGTAGGGACAGCAAGTTGAAGTGAGAACCGAAGTGCGAGCCAAATGAGATGCTGGAGTGTTGGACGAGTGGACAAGGTGGTAAAATGACCAAGGCTCCAGTCAAAGAACCGCAACGCCCCCCGAATTACATAACCGCACTATGAATAAGCTGGTCTTGATGAGTCAAGTGTTATACGCTAGCTGTTGTACGCCAGCTGTTCTATTTCAAAGGGCGCAGCTCTGTATCCATACATCAAAATGGCCCTCAGTCCAGTTATTCCACAGCTAAATATGGCTTGAAGCTTCAGCTCTATACCCACAACAGACATGCGGCAGAGTTCAGCATATTTCAACAGAAACACAACCACCATTGGCCTATGCCAGCTGGTATATATACTGTCTCTTTCCGCGCCAACGCCACCGAGCCAGAACTCAACGACGGCTTTTCTTGTTGCTAACTTGCTCGACAGATGGCTGTTCCCTTCGAGTTACAGTAAGGTGAGCCAAGAAATGCAAACCCCGCCAAAGTCGTCGACCTCAGCTACCTTCAATTCCATTCTTCATCGCACTTCTTCAGCGTGTTTCTTCAAAAAAATCATTGCCTTAAAAAGAGCAGGCTATCTGAAAATGATGCCCTTTAAGATTGAAGTGACTGTTATCCTCTATGTCGTGTTTGTTTTGGTAAGATGCGGGAGATCCAGGCTGGCGCTGACTTTTGTTAACGAATTTCGCCATTGGGGAGGAGCAATATCCTTGATCCTCGGAGCGTGAGTTATTGACTTCTTCATCAAATCTATAGCGAGAGTTTACTCAATGAGAATAGTGATTAACAGCCCTGTCACGGAACAGGTTATCATGGGCTCGTACGACAGCACTGCTTCGTCTGGGTTCCAGTCATCACGACACTCATATCCCCGATTATTGCATTCACACTGGTAGCTATACGATGTTTTTTTCCCCGCCGTCGAACGATGAGATCCCTCGCAACTGTCGATGGAGCATAATATCCAGTATACTCAATCAGATTCGAACCGTCATATTGACTGTCGTGGGCACAGTATCACTTGCGTACCTCTTGCCCGACAGGATTCTCTCCTGTAACCTAGAGCAGCAATGTCAGGGTTTCTTTCAATCCAAGAATTCGCACGCTATTCGCTCCATCCAAGATGAGTTTCGATGCTGTGGTCTTAGAAGTCTTCGTGACAGGGCATGGCCCTCCAAAAACCGGAACCACGGGGACAACGCGTGTGAGTTGCAACTAGTATTCAGAGGAGTTGCTTCGCGGCTTGGAGAGAGCAGCAGCAAAATACGTCTTGGATGATATTTGCTGCAGTCGTTTTGTTTTCGCGGCCAAGGTGGGTCAACTGCTTCACTGAGATTCGTGGTGTAATATCTGATATTCTACCACTCCGAGCAATAGAGGCCTAACGACCAGTCAGTTATTTTCAGTAAGGAGCCATCAATCCCAAAAATTCTATTTATATTAATATATCAACATAAAAAGTACGACACACAACGAAAAGGTACGCACGGAGGCTCGAAGCTGTTCATTGGAAGCAATAAAATATCATTACACGCATAGAACTGAACGCTAATGTTGGCTCCGCAAAAATATTCAACACCTGTGTATATTCGACAGGTCAACATCAGCATGGTATCGCCCGCACCATTATATTTCTGGAGGTTGGGCTCGGTCCTCGAAGAGAGGGCTGTGAGCTTGGCGTAACGGAAAGAGGAGGCGGCATGCCATCAAAGGCCCGGTGCGACAGCCAGCCATCATGCTCGATAGTGTCGAAACCGAGGACAAGTCTCCAGGCGGTGCACCGCAGACGCATGCAACTGTAGAGACATCTGGTCTGGAAGGATCATGACACAGAAATTGCATTGGCGGTCTTGCAGGTGCGCAGATCGAAAATGCCTCAGAACATCGGCATACCTGGAAAACTCCTTCCGGCACTGGAAGCATGCTTTTGGCTTGGCCGCCGACCGGATGTGTTCCTCGAGCGCTAGGAACTTTGCTTCCCAGGAAGGCACTGCAGCAGGGGTTGCGTGATTGGCATTCGTGTCTATGTCCGGGCTGGCTGAGTTGTCGCGATGTGTCTTTTGAGGCCGCCGTCCTCGGAGGGGCCCACCCTTGAGGAAGCCACAGTACTGTCTCACGGCCTCCACCGCCTTGTTGCGCCGTTGGCACTCATCCTCCAGGCAGTCTGACTTGGGCACACTCATGAGGCACTCGAGGAGATGCATCTGCGTCGGCGGAATACAGGACTCTCTCCGGGAAGGTCGCTCGGCGGCCTCGGTGTAGGCTGTGTCTCCAGATAGCTGGCGGCCGATATCGATCACCGCCTGCTTTCGGCTGAACTCCCGGCGCACGTCCTTCCTCAGCCGGTAGAGCAACCGTTGCCGAAGATTGGTGATCTCGCGGTCAAGATCGCAGACGATGGTCTCCATATCCGCATCGCTGGACCTGGCAAGATCATTGGCCTTCCGGCGACGAGCGATGGCCCGTAGCAGCTCGGGGTCCTGCTCCACAGAGCGCCGCTCGGCGGAAGTCAGGTGCCGCGGTCGCCGCAGGTCGCGTAATCGATTCTGCCCGGTCAACGCCCGCTCCCACTCCCGATCCGGGTCCAGCCCGCACATGACTTCCTGCAGGTTGGCATGGCGTCGGGTCCGATAGTGTTTGACGAACGTGTCCATCGAGGCATGGTTCATGATCACATTCATCTGCGCGCCACTGACGAAGCCTACACCCGACACGTTAGCTTGCACCGCGGTGGGCGGGAGCCGTCGACTTACCGCTCTCGTCGAGAAGCTTTCCCGAGCCGTACCGAAACTGGTGGGTGTAGAATGGCTTGAGCCATCCGTGGATCTCGCTCAAGGTCTTCAGGTTCGGATCTGGCGTCATGGGCTGGTCGCCTCGCGGCCCAAGCGTAGTCGTAAACTCTAAAATACGGTACCAAGCCTTGTCCAACTCAGCTCTCTCTTCTCTGACTCAAGAGTTCCATGTCCTTCTCCTCACGAGCCCGCACGGCTTCCAAGCCGCGACTCTGAATGAGACGCGTGGCCAGGGTGCAAATGATCTTAGTAGTAAGTCAACAGCGCTAGATGAAAGTCCTGGATTACTGACACACCCGCAGGTTAATGGAGCACATATCAGAGAAGCCACAATAACGCGACACTCCATCAACCCCCTGCTCATGGCTATGGCGGCGAGCAAAGGAATGGACAGGTGGGGACTTTCCAGAATGCACTGTCACCGATGCCTGTAGAACCGCCTACATTTACTAGCTCTGAAAGGGTGGCTGGCGGCATTCCAAGTGCCATGTGCCCTTTGGGTGGTGGAGTCAACAATTCAGACATTGGTGTTTCTGACAACCGGGCGTTTACATCGCGTTTCCTCGCGGCACCCACTGGTACTTTTTCAATTCCAAACTCTGGGCAGGGCCGGAACCGCGAACTGGAACAAGGTTTGACACTCCGCCCATGAATCTGACTTTCATTAATATTGGCAGGTTCAAACCTCCCATCTATCGACTTCCCGCCCCTGCACTCTGGTGGAGCTAACATGACAACTCAACCAAATGCTCAGAGGCGAATCGAAGTGACAAATTCAAGGTCTTCCTTTCATGAACCATCTGCTGCTAACAGACTGTCAGCTAGCCAAGGTAACAAGCAACCTCACAACACCGTCAGCAGTGCTCAGCCTATGGCAGTAGGTACGTCACCGTGAAGTAGCAGAGACCAGCGGAACCATCAATTTGTGAAGCTACTAATAACGAGCTAGAAACATTCGGCAACTGGGACCAAAGCTACAACTCAACTCCCTCTTGTCTCCCAAGCCCTGCTGATAACTGGGATCAGAATTATGATCCTTCTCACTTGGAACTGCCATTCAATTATGATATTACCGAAGATTATTCTAGCCATTGGGATCAAGACTACCTGGGCGTGTTCTTCAGCGGCTGGGATCAGAATTATGAACCCGTCCTACCATCAAATGTCACGAGTAATAATTTAGGTGGCTAAGCAAAACCCTCAGGCTCTTGAATCGGTTATGCAATTGCCCGAATTTCGGAAAACCAAGCTCAATAGAAATATGATTTCAGATGCAGGATAGAAACTATTTGAGATACACCAGGGTCAGGAATGCGCCGCCTCCCCCAGGAGAGTGGAAGTAAATCAAATCGCCCCGCCAAATCATGGCATCACCAGCATTCAGCTCAAGGGTAACAGGTTTTAGAGAGGTCATTGGTTGGTTCTTGCGTGAGCTAGCGTAAAATGTATACCAGCCGTTACTGGGAGAAAGGTTTGTAAGCGCAAATGTGACATAGACTTCACGCTCTTCTGCGGTTTTCAACTTTTTCGGGTCGGCATTCGTTTCGCGGAAAATACCAGCAAAGATATTATCGGGTTTTGATGGCAGATCGGTTGGCGTTAAAAAGTCCGCAAGTTGAGTTCTATTTGCATTCTTGAAGATCCGTTAGCTAGATACAATATTGATCGTCGATAATTCAAACCTCAAGAAATCTGTCCATTATCTGGTAACATTCATGTGGCACCTCATATGCATCATATTTTTCTCGAGGGTGTTGTTTCTGTCCTGATAACACTTCCGCTGCTTTCTTCGTCATTTCGGTAGGAACAATATTTCGAAGAATCTGGTATCCAAGAGAATTCGCCATATTCAATACCGGATGTTAAACAACAACTCAAACCTATCGAACTTCGTGAGGGAAGATATTTGAGGAGGGGCTCGGGGTAATGATGTTTCTGAGCACGTGATTTGATGGCAATCTGAACAAAGATTATTAAGCACAACATATTCTGTGGTTGCCTTACGTGGTTCGAACAATTGGGCATTGGAACTGTTTGATGCATGGTAGCTCCAGGAATCAATGTGGCAAATGAGAAAAGCGGCGGTCAGCGGACCGTCGTTGCATATGCACGATGAGTGTGCTTTTCAATTTATTGGAGGTCAGACTTTAGGGTGAATTGACTTACAAACTTTCTTGTCTAGACAAAAATGCCCATGTGATGGATAGCCACATACCAATATTCTTTGACTGGGTCATCAGAAGGCCTAGGCTTCGGAACATGTGTAATGTTTGTTTGTCAATAATAAATTATAATCCATTCAGGCTGGATGCATGAATACCCAACATATGGAGCCAACTTAAATAGTTGCAGGTTGGGTTGATCAGGCGGTTAAAAAGTGCTTGGATTTGGTGGTATGATGGGAAACACCTTTTAGTAGGTTTTTTGTTGATGAGGGGCAATGAAATTTCTTGAAAAGCATGTCACCACTTTTAAACCAGAATGCTGAGGCCACCAGAACAGCAGAGCACATTCATTAATCTCATTTTTTTTTCCCGCGTGCTGTCATTCTGGAAATCAAAAGTGCTGAATTTTAAATGTTGCTTTAGTTTCATTTCACCATTATTCACAACATCTTTCAAACTGGTGTTAAGTCTTGTTAATAAGAAAATATAACACTATCTCAAAGAATACAAGCAAGTGCTTATTAAGCACATAAGACACTAACTGACTGTCATTATATTTATATGCTTTTCTCATAAAATAGTTATTATTTCATAAATTATAAATTATATTATAATCTTCTTTGCATTATATCTTAATAATCTTGTTTTTACTTAGTAACTAATAATTATAAGTTTAAATTTGCACTTATTTATACTAAACTTTTTAATAAATTAATTTATTAATATTTAATTTATTAAGAAAATAAGTTAAGAATATAATTTCATGTTAAGATGAAGAAAGTAAAATGCTTAACTGAAATATATAATAATAAAATAAAAGTATATCTGTTAATAGCTATAAAGTTTAAGACATGCAGTTAATAAGTATGAAATGTATGATGCATGATTAATGTGCATGAAATGAAATAAAAATATGTAATAGTAATTAAATAATATTGGAATAATAGTATTAAATAATAATAAATAATATAGAGATGTGTGAATTAGAAGAAAAAATAAAAAAGAATAATTTATATGATTATGCTAATCTAAAAACTATATATAATGCTAAAACATGTAATAAAATAATAAAATAAAATAATAAAATAAATTAATAATTTAAAGAATGATAAGAAAATAATAATAATAAGTATCTAATCTTTATATGCTAGAAATATTAATAATAATAATAATAATAATAATGAATTAATAATTATTAAACATGTATACTTAAATTAATTACTAATCTTTATATATTTCTTAATACATTTAAATGATGTGAATTCTTTTTTTATTAAGTATTATATTTTTCTAATATTTTCTAATCTTATTTTACATATTATTATTTGTAATTATTACATATAAAATATTTAATTAATATTTAAATTATTTTATTAATATTATAATAATAATGAATGCATTTTTTTATTATATCTTAACTATTTTCTGTTAATATTATTTTCTGATATTGATATTAATAAAATAAAAATAAAATTAATTAAGCATATAATAAATTCTTAAAAAACTTGTAAAAATAATATATAACTTATTATATAAAATACTAAAAATAATCAGATATTATAAAACTTATAATAAAAATATAATAATTAATTTAATTAAATAAATTAAATGCTTTATATAATAGCAGAATATTAATTAATGATTATTATAATAAAATAAGCATTTTTATTTATATTTATGTTTATTTTAATTCTGATTAGAAAAAATTCTAATTAAGAGCTCTGTAATCTGAAAACTTTTATTTTCTTATTTATTTTTAAAAATTTCTTTCTTTACACATGCTTCTCTCATACTTTTGTTTTTATTTTTTTATTATTTTATCTTAATTATACTCTCATTCTTTTTGTTTATTTTACTTATTTTTTTTATTTATTTTTTTCATTTTTTTTATTTATTTTTTTTATTTTTTTTATAAATCTTAAAATAATTTTTTATAAACATACTTATTTTTTTATTAAATTAAGTATATATTAATGCATTTTTTTATAATAATTTTTAATTTTAAAATATTTATTAATAATTTTTTTAATTTAAAAAATTTTCTGCATGTTTTCATCATTTTATAAATATTTTATAATATAATTTTCTATTTTAATTCAGATTAATAAGTTACTTTTTTATATTTTTACTTTATTTTTATATTATTTTAATATAATATGTATTTATTCTAATTTTATTCTTATCTAGCTAAAAAATAAATAACTAAAGAAAACTTAAGTAAGTATTTATCATATCAGCTAGTCTAGTTCTCATTTAGCTTAGTCTTGTAATCTCTTCTATTATATAAGAATCTATAAAATCTCATTCTTATTTACTCTTCAGTAATAAGCTCTGATTATAATTTATATATACATTTTCTATATACTTCTTTCTAATATTTCTTATTATTAGTTACTAGTTCTGTTTTTATTATATATTTTTAATTCTGATTTTTAATCTGATTCTTACAGTTCTTATTACTTTAAAAGAAAAATAGTTCATGAAGCAGAATTTTTAACATCTAATTTCTCATAAGAATTATTATTTTATTATTTTCTATCTCATTAAAAATTAAATATATTTTCTTATCTCTTATAAAAAAGTATCATAAGTTACTTTTATTATAATTAATAATAATAATAATTCTGATTTTATTTAGACAGATAAGTTTTTTAATATTACTTTTATATTAAGTAATACTTAATAAGACTGCTTATTAAAATAAATAAAGTAATTTCTTTCATGTGTGAAAGAAATTAAAAACTTAAATAAGAATAACATGCTTTATAATTTCAAGATAATTATTCTAAAGCTTAAGCATGATAATTCTGAGAAGAAACATACTTTAATAAAGAAATTTAAGATTACTTAGCATAAATTATATATTAAAAAGCTTTATAAGAAACTAGCAGCTATTAATTAACAAATTAAAAATATAATATCTGCTTCTGATTTTAATCATGCAGTTTTTATTAAAATATCTTATTTAAAATATCATATATTAGTATAATTAGTATTAAATACATTAATTATTCTTATTTAGTTTTAGTTACTACTTCAGAATTTTTTTACAAAATATATAAATTATATCATGAAGTTATATTATAAAAATTTAGCAGATAATATTCTAGTAGTAGATACTTTTATAATTAAAGTTTAGAAATCTGAAAATACTTAAATTAATTTAAATACAAATCTAGCATGAGTAAGATTATTTATTATCTTATAATGATGAAGTTAGCAAGATTTTGTTTTATAAGAATATGAAGAAATTCTAAATAAAAAACATGCATGAATTAAAAAATTTTATAATAGCAAGTCATGTTTTTCACAGATATAATTACACATATTTTATAGAATAAGAAAAGTATAAAATACTTAAGATTATGTAATACTTTAATATTATACTTTTTTAAAAATGAGAATTTTATATAAATTTTCTACTTAAGTTATTTACTTAAGTATAATTTAAGAACTAGTTAAAGAGTTAAATTATAAATTTAAAATAAGTTTATAAAATCTTTTAAATGCAGTATGAGAAAGCTAAATAATATAAAAATTAAAATATACATGACTTCATACATATTCTGAAGATATTTAAGTACTAATTACAGAAATTTTATATTAAAAAACAACAGATAATATATTTTTATATGAAAATTTTCTTTAAAATTCATATAAAATTTAACAAATACTTAAAAAAAGTTAACATTCTTAGTTATAAAATGCTAATTTCTCATCTCTTTAATATAAAAAATAACATTTTAATTTACCAGATACTATTATAAAATAGTAATAATAAAAGTAAAAAAAATAAAAATTAAAAAAAAAAGAATGCTGATAATAATAAAAATGCACAGAAAAAGCATAAATTTAATTCTAATAAAAATAAAAATTCTAATAAAAAAAACTTCTGATATAATTATTATAAATATTACAAACATGTTATTTCAGATTATAAGATTCTTAAAAGCTAAGAAGCTGTAAATAAAAAGAAAGCTAAGAATAATAAAAAACTAAAAAACTAGTTAAAAAAGTTCTGAATATTATTATAATTCTTAGAATTAATAAAAAAAGATAAAGTTTACTCAGTTTTCTAATTACAGTTTAAATTTAAATTTCTAGAAATTTAAAAATGATTCTAATCTTGATTAATTTTAGAATTAAAGCTAAGTTTATTAATAATATTTAAGTAAAGAAAAACAGCTTAGAAATTAACTCATCTTAATATAAAATGATTAAAATCTTGAGTAAGCATCATGTGTGCATTTTCAGTAGAATAAATCTTAATATTAATATTATTAATAATTAGAAAAGTATGTATATTACTTCTTACAAGTTTCAAATAATTAATCTAGAAGATTATAATATGATTTTTAGCTTTTTTTAGTTATAAAACATTAATCTTCTGATTAACTAGACAGAAAATAACTAGATTTATTAGTTAAATTTCTTAAATATTACTCTTAAGAAAGTCTCATCACTTACTGCTGAAAATTTCAACATTAATGTGAATTTTATGACTGCTAAGAATATTATTAATAAGTTACTTAGTAGAACTAGTACTTATCTGATTTACTTAAAAACAGACATGAAGACATATAATGAGTAACTTATTATAACTTATCAGACTGAATTCAGTAATACATCTGCTAATCTTTACTTATTTATATAATTATAATTATATTTTTTTTCTGAAAAAGTAATACTTAACTCTCATTAATACTCATATACAGAACATATAATTAAGATGAAATTAAAAAAGAAATTCTCATTTTTTTTAATTTATAATTTTTTAATTATTAAATTAGAGATTCTGCATAAATATATTATTATTATATTGAATAAAGAATGAATTTTCTCATTAAAGTCATTTGTAAAAGTATTTATATTATTTATATTAAAAAAAAATAAAAATCTAAAATTTTATATAAATTACAGATAATTAAATCATATTATAATTAAGAACAAGTACTTATTACTGCTTATTACTAAAAGTCTAGATTATTTTAATAGCATGAAAATCTTCTTAAAATGTAATTTTTATAATGTTTATTATTATATAAATATTAAGTAAGAAGACTACTAGCTAACAACTTTTTAAATTTAATATAATCATTATAAATTTAATATCATGCTTTTTAATCTTATAAATGCCTCAGCTATATTTCAGATTTATATTAATAAAGTTCTTACTGACATTTTAAATAACTTCATTATAATTTACTTAAATAATATTCTCATTTTCTCAAATTTAATAAAGAAGTATAAAAAGCATGTTTAGATTATTATAAAGCATCTTAATCATACTAATTTATATATAAAAAATAACAAGTATGAATTTACTACTGATAAAATATTATTTTTAGATTTTATTATTAAATCTGATAGCATATTTATAAAACAAGATTAAATCAAGATTATTTATAAATAATTTCAGTCTAAAAGTATTAAGAAGATTCTCATTTTTTTAGAATTTGTAAATTTTTATTATAAATTTATTAAAACTTATTTAAAAATTACTCATTTTCTTCATGAGCTTATTAAAAAAGAGAAAAAAAATTAATAAAAAATATTATTTTACTAATTAAAAAATATTCAGAATACTTTTAATTATCTTAAAATTATTTTTATTACTGCTTTATTTTTTATGTATTTTAATACTTAGAAAAAGATTTTTTTTAAAATTAATGCATTTATTTTTATTATTACTAAAATTTTATTACAGTTATAAGATAATAATTTCTAATATCTTATTATCTTTTATAATTATAAGCTTATTAATATAAAAACATGTTATAACATGCATCATAAGAAGCTTTTAATAATAATTACTTTATTTAAATACTGAAAATATTATTTAAAAAAAAGCTAGCATTTAATAACTATCTTATCTAATTATGCTAATTTGTAATATTTTATAATAACTAAGATGTTAAATAAATATCAGGTAAGATAAGCAGAAATATTTAGTGCATATGATTTCATTCTCTTATATTATCTGAATAAGTTAAATCTGATAAACATATTTAATTATCATGTAAATTATATTAAATTTTATTATAATAAGATAATATTTTTTACTTTATAGATAAAGTTTTAGCATGAAATTAAATTAAAATGATTAATTAAGATTATAAAATTACTTTAAATTTTTACTAATTATGTATAAATATATGATAAAAAATATAAAGTACTTTCTTATATTTCATTCTCTTCTCTTATAAAAAGTATAATTTAAGATGAAGATAATAATATCTTTCTTATATTAAAAATACATTTTGCATGCTATTACTAATTTATTATAAGTATTAAAAATTCTTCTAGAAATCTCATATTATAAATATTAGTTAATGTTATACTAGTATCTGAAACAGCTTATTCTAACTTGCTTAAATTTTTAATTTCACTTCTTACTTAAGTTCAAGAACTTAATTTCTTTATTATTATTTAGAAAGAGAAAATTATAAATTTAAATAGCAAGTTTAAAGCTAATAAGTTAACATGAATAGTTAATAATAATATTTTTCATATTAATAATCATATCTTTATTTTATAATAAACAGTATTAATTACTGAAATTTTACATGTAAATTATAATAATTCTTAAAAAAAATATTTTAATATTAAATAAATTATGAAGATAATTTAATAAAAGTATTATTAGCATGAACTTTTAAAAAATATTATTAATTATATATACTCATATAACATATATCAGCATATTAAGTCTTATTATTATAAATTATATGATAAATTAAGCATTATTCTCATGCTTAAATAATCATTTAAAATTATTTTCATGAATTTCATTATTAATTTATCAGCTAGCTTATAAAAAAAGTTAGTATATGATATTATTTTAGTCATTATTAATATTTTTATTAAGTTTATTCTGTACATCTCATGTAAAAAGAAGTATATAATAAAAGACTTAATAAAAATTTATTATAAGCATATTTTTATGATTTATAATATACTTAAGATTATCATTTTTAATTAAGATTTATTATTTACAAGTAAATATTAATTAATATTATGTTTTTATCTTAATATATGCTATAAGCTCTTCATAGCTTTTTATTTTCAGATAAATAATTAAATAAAATATTAAAATTAAATTCTAGAATATTATCTGAGATGCTTTATTAATTTTAATCAAGATAACTAGATTTGCTAGCTGTTAATAATATAATATACATATAATTAGTTAATGTACAGCTTTACTAGCTTAGCATCTGCAGAGATTCTCATGAGTTTTTATTTAGAATTTTAAGTTAATATCTTGAAATTTTCAGAGTAATTTATCATAAAAATAATTAATTATGTAAAAACATTCTCAGAAATGTAATAATAATTTATTATATAGTTAGAATTCACATGTTTATAGCAGAAGTCTTACTATAATAAAAAACATATTTTTAAAATTTTTAAGATTAGAAACTTCATTATACTGCATGTAAAAAACCTTAATATACTACATTCAGCTCATAAATTAAATTATTAATATATTAGTTTATTTTAAATTATAAAAACTTAGAATAAGTAATTATATAAACTTCAGTTATTATTTATATATAAAAGCATATATTTTATTTTTCATGTATTACTGCTAAAAATATATAATTAGAAAGAAAATATATTTATATTATCAGAACTAGAGCTGGTTAATAATATTAAGAAATTTATAATTAAGAAAATTTTTAAAAGTAAATAGTAATAAAGCAAAAAGAAATATCTTATTTATTAAGCTGATTAAATTCTGAAAAATAATACATGAAAATCTAAAAAACATGTTACTAATATAAAAATATTAGATAACTTTCTTAAGTAAGAAGTAAAGCATTTAATATTTATAACTATGTTAAAAAAATAATATAAGCTTAATAATTAATCATCTCATATTATTAGATATATTTTTTTTCTCATAAATTTTTCTTTTATAAAATTTTTATAAGATTTTAATAAGATATTTATGCATGAAAAATATATTATCAGTATAAAAAAAAAGTCTTTATTTCATCTTAAAAAATATTATCAGTTATAAAATTACTTTAAAATTATAGCTAAGTTACATTATATCATGAAATTTTACAAGCTCAAGACTCATCTTTCTTATTTTTACTAGCAAGAGCTAGCAGAATCACACACCTCTCTAATACTTATTCAGACTTATCATAATTAATAACAAATATTTCTGAGATATAATTATACTCAGTAATTATTAGCTTTTTTACATGAGAAAATTAGAAGAAAATAATATCAGAATCATAATCTTCATACTTAACTCAGATTATAATAACAGCCTCAGTACTATTCAGCTCAGTTAAGGTCTCAGAATATTATTTCATGTTTTCTGAGAAAATAATTAATAAATCAGATTTTTAGAAAATCATACTAGCTATAAAATACATTAGCATCTAATACTTATAATAACTGAAAATCATGATAAAAATTATATAATATATACAGCAGAAGCAAGCTTCATACTTATTAGAAATATTAATTTATAAACTAATAATTTCTGAAATTAGAAGCATTACTTTCCATTTCTCTTTTTTACTAGAAGTAATGATAATCATAAATAAGCAGGCTTTAATCTTCTGCTTCTTTACTGAAGATTTAATAATTAATATTTTCAGATTAATTATCTTAATATCTAATTTATTAAATATCTTGATAATCTTCTTAGAGATAAAGACTGCTATTTTCTTAGTAAAGAACTGAGAAAATAATATCTCATTCTTATCAGAAAATATAAATAAATTAAATATTAAACTATTGTTATTATTCTTTACTAAGAAAGCTAATATTAGCATACATGCTATTTAATAAAGATTATGAAATATAAGATACTTATCTGAATAATTTTCTATACTTGCTTACAGAAATCATTCTCAGTTCATTCTGCTGATCATGATTAAGATCTCTGCCTTGCATCTGCTTGCTATTATTTCTTGCTAATTAGAAGATTCAGAATAAGTTTCTCTTATTACATGCTACTGCTCAGCATTCTTTCAGATAATAATAATTATACAGGCTAATTTCTGCTAATGCTCTGATATTAACATTTCTTCTACTAATATTTAAAGATACTAGTAATTTTAGCTAGCAGTCTGATTAAGATACTTAACTAAAATTATTATTACATGCAAAGCAGAGAGTTCACTTAGCTTTAGATGAATAAATTATAATAATTATTAGAAATAATATTATCATCACACATTAATAAGATAAAGTACTTATTAATTTATACTTTTTTTAAAGATAAATATAATAAGCATATTTTTTTTCTCAGTCTGGAAATACATAAATAATTAATAAATTAGCAAAGTTTTTTATGCATCTAGTGCATGAATAAGCATTATAAACATATTAATATAAGTATTTTCTTTATGAAAATACTCATTTATAATAATAAAATTACATTAAAAGCATATATTATGATATTTTAAAGCTTAAAAGAAGAATGAAACATGTCAGCATAATATCTTTAAAGAATATTTAATAGAATAAACATTCTAATCAGATTAATTAGAATAATCATCACTAAAAAATAATAAGAAGATTGTGAAATCATAATAATTTTAATAAAAAAAAGTACTAAATAACTTCATAAAGCTCTTATGCTTTAATAAGATATTAAAATAACTTATTTATTCTTTAAATTACATTATTAATATTAATTTAATATTATTATAAAGTTATATAATCCTATAATAACAGTAACTCATCTTTAACAGCATTTTAAGTAGAATATAATATTAATAATAACTTCTTTTATAAGCTTTATATTATAATTTCAGCTTCTTAAGTATTAAATACTTACATAATTTTCTTAAACAAGAAAGATAATATTTTATAATGAAAAGAAATTCTAATTTTATAACTTTTAATGATGCTTGAAGAAGAAAAAAAAGAAAAATAATAATACTACTATCACATAAATTATTATTTCATTCTTACTCATATTAATCTAATTACTTTTAATTATCACATATAATAATACAGTTCTAATATAATGATACAAATTCATTCATTAACTTTTATAATAATCATATTACTTTAAATAAACTTTAGATAATCATTCATATTAATAACAAGCATTATATAAGCATATAACAGCATTACTCTATTATTCTGTCATTTTCTATACTATTTACTGCTTGCTTTAGTATAATTTACTAGAATTTCAGAATCATTAAGATTAACTTTCTATTAGAAAGAAGGTAATTATTATGCCAGCTAGTCTAGTTCTCATTTAACTTAGTCTTGTAATCTCTTCTACTATATAAGAACTCATGAAATCTCATTCTCATTTACTTTCTAGTAATAAGCTCTGATTATAATTTATATATACATTCTCTATACATTTCTTTCTAATATTTCTTATTATTAGCTACTAGTTCTATTTTTATTATACATTTTTAGTTTTAATTTCTAATCTGATTCTTATAAATAATAAAATTTAATATGCTGACATATATTACATAAGTATATATAATTAATAATATTTTTTAAAAATTTATGTTAATAATACTTTTATTAGATTATCTTGATAATTTATTTAATACTAAAATATTTTTCTTAAGAATTATTATAATTTACATGTAAGATTTTAGTAATTAATATTATTTACTATAAAATAAAGATATAATTATTAATATGAAGAATATTATTATTAACTATTCATGTTAATCTGCTAGCTTTAAACTTATTATTTAAGTTTATAACTTTCTTTTTTTAAGTAATGATAAAGAAATTAAGTTCTTGAATTTAAGTAAAAAATAAAGTTAGAAATTTAGATAAGTTAGAATAAGTTGTTTCAGATACTAATGCAGCATTTATTAATATTTATAACATGACACTTTTAGAAAAATTTCTAATATCTGTAATAAGCTAATAGTAATATATAAGATATGTTTTTAGCATGAGAAAAGTATTATTATCTTTATCTTAAATCATGTTTATCATGAAAAAAAAGAATAAAATATGAAAGAATGCTTTATATTCTTTATCATATACTTGTATATAATTAGTAAGAATTTAGAGTAATTTTATAATCTTAATTAATTATTTTAATTTAACTTCATGTTAAGGCTTTATTTATAAAGTAGAAAGTATTATCTTATTATAATAGAATTTAATATAATTTGCATGATAACTAAATGTGTTTATCAGATTTAACTTATTTAAATAATGTAAGAAAATAAAATTATATATATTAAGTATCTCTGCTTATCTTATCTAATATTTATTTAACATTTTAATTATCATAAAATATTAAAAATTAGCATGATTAGATAAGATAATTACTAAATATTAACTTTTCTTCAAGTAATGTTTTTAATGTTTAAAAAAAGTAATTATTATTAAGAATTTCTTATTATATATATTATAACATATTTTCATATTAATAAGCTTGCAGCTGTAAAAGATAATGAGATATTAGAAATTATTATTTTATAATTATAATAGAATTTTAATAATAATAAAAGTAAATGCATTAATCTTAAAAAGAATTTTTTTCTAAGTATTAAAATATGTGAGAAATGAAATAATAATGAAAGTAATTTTAAAGTAGTTAAAAGTGTTCTGAATGTTTTTTAATTAATGAAATAATGCTTTTTACTGATTTTTTTTCTTTTTTTTAATAAGCTTATAAAGAAAATAAGTAATTTTTAAGTAAGCTTTAGTAGATTTATAATAAAAATTTACAAATTTTAAGAAAGTAAGAATTTTCTTAATACTTCTGAACTCAGATTATTTATAAATAATCTTAATTTAATCTTATTTTATAAATATGTTATCAGATTTAATAATAAAATCTAAAAATAATATTTTATTAGTAGTAAATTCATACTTGCTGTTTTTTATGTATAAATTAACATGATTAAAATGCTTTATGATAATCTAAATATGCTTTTTATGCTTTTTTATTAAATCTGAAAAAATAAGAATATCATTTAAGTAAATTATAATGAAGTTATTTAAAATATTAGCAAGAGCTTTATTAATATAAATCTGAAATGTAGCTGAAGCATTTATAAGACTAAAAAACATGATATTAAATTTATAATAATTATATTAGATTTAAAAAGCTGTTAGCTAGTAATTTTCTTACTTAATATTTATATAATAATAAGTATTATAAAAATTATACTTTAAGAAAACTTTTATATTATTAAAATAATTAAGATTCTTGATAATAAGTAATAATAAGTATCTATTCTTAATTATAATGTAATTTAATTGCTTATAATTTATATAAAGTCTTAGATTTTTATTTTTTTTTAATATAAATAATATAAATGCTTCTGCAGGTGATTTTAATAAGAAAATTTATTTTTTATTTAATGCAGTAATAATGTATTTATGCAGAACTTCTAACTTAATAATTAAAAAATTATAAATTAAAAAAAATAAGAATTTTTTTTTAAGTTTTATCTTAATTACATGTTCTGTATATGAGTATTAATAAGAATTAAGTATTATTTTTTTGAAGAAAAGATGTAATTATAATTATATAAATAAGTAAAAATTAATAAGTATATTATTAAATTCAGTCTGGTAAGTTATAATGAGCTGCTTATTATATGTTCTCATGTTTATTTTTAAGTAAATTAAATAAGTACTAGTCTTACTAAGTAACTTATTAATAATATTCTTAGTAATTATAAGATTTATATTAATATTAGAATTTTTAGTAATAAATAAAGAACTTTTCTGAGAATAATGTTTAAGAAATTTAATTAGTAAATTTAGTTATTTTCTGCTTAGTTAATTAAGAAATTAATATTCTATAGCTAGAAAAAGTTAAGAATTATATTATAATTTTCTAGATTAATTACTTGAAACTTGTAAGAAATAATATGTGTATTTTTCTTATTATTAGTAATATTAATATTAAGATTTATTTTATTAAAAGTACACACATGATGCTTACTTAAGATCTTAATTATTTTATATTAAGATAAGTTAATTTCTAAGTTATTTTTTTTTATTTAAATATTATTAATAAAGTTAACTTCAGCTCTGAAGTTAATCAAGATTAAAATCATTTTTAAATTTCTAGAAATTTAAATTTAAATTATAATTAGAAAACTGAGCAGATTTTATTTTTTTTTACTAATTTTAAAAGCTATAATAATATTCAGAATTCTCTTAACTAGTTTTTTAGCTTTTTATTATTCTTAACTTTCTTCTCATTTATAATTTTTTAACTTTTAAAAATCTTATAATCTAAGATAACATGTCTGTAATATTTATGATGATTATATTAAAAGTCTTTTTTATTAAAATTTTTATTTTTATTAAAATTAAATTTATACTTTCTTTATGTATTTTTATTACTATTAATATTCTTTTTTTTTTAATTTCTGTTTTTTTTATTTTTATTATTATTATTTTATAATAGTATCTAGCAGACTGAAATGTTATTTTCTGCATTAAAAAAATAAGAAATTAGTATTTTATAGTTAAGAGTATTAACTTTTTTCAAGTATTTATTAAATTTTATATAAACTTTAAGAAGAATTTTCATGTAAAGATGCATTATTTATTATTTTTTAATATAAAATTTTTATAATTAATATTTAAATATTTTCAGAATGTGTATAAAATCATGCATGCTTTAATTTTCATATTATTTAACTTTCTCATATTATATTTAAGAGATTTTATAAGCTTATTCTGAATTTATAATTTAATTTTTCAGCTAGTTTTTAAGCTGTGCTTAAGTAAATAATTTAGATAGAAGATTTATATAAAATTCTTATTTTTAAAGAAATATAATATTAAAGTATTATATAATTTTAAGCATCTTATATTTCTCTTATCTTATGAAATATGTATAATTATATCTGTAAAAAACATAATTTATTATCATGAAATTTTTTAATTTACATATGTTTTTTACTTGAAATTTCTTCATATTCTTATAAAATGAAGTCTTATTAACTTTATTATTATAAAATAATAATTTTACTCATGCTGAATTTATATTTAAGTTAGTTTAAATATTTTTAGATTTCTGAGCTTTAATTATAAGAATATTTACTACTAAAATATTATCTGCTAAGACTTTATAATATAACTTCATGATATAATTTATATGTTTTATAAAAAAATTTCAGAATAATAACTAAAACTGAATAAGAGTAATTAATGTATTTGATGCTGATTATACTAATATATAATATTTTAAATAAGATATATTAATAAAAACTGCATGATTAGAATCAGAAGCAGATATTATATTCTTAATTTATTAATTAATAACTGTCAGCTTCTTGTAAAGCTCTTTAATATGCAGTTTATGTTAAATAATCTTGAGTTTCTTTATTAAAATATATTTTTTTTTAGAATTATCATGTTTAGATTTTAGAATGATTATCTTAGAATTATAAAACATGTTATTCTTATCTAAGTTCTTAATCTCTTTCACATGTGAAAAAAGCTGCTTTATTTATTTTAGTAAGTAATCTTATTAGATATTACTTAATATAAGAATAATATTAGAAAGCTTGCTTATCTGAATAGAATTAAAGTTATTATTATTATTAGTTATAATAAAAATAGCTTATGATACTTTTTTATAGAAGATAAGAAGATATATTTAATTTTTAATGAGATAAAAGATAATAAAATAATAATTCTTATGAGAAATTAAGTATTGAAAATTCTGCTTCATAAATTATCTTTTTTTTAAAGTAATGAGAATTGTAAAAATTAGATTAGAAATCAGAACTAAAAATATATAATGAAAACAGAACTAGCAGCTAATAATAAGAAATATTAAAAGAAAGTATGTGATGAACATATATATATATATTATAATCAGAACTCATTACTGAGAAGTAAATGAAAATAGAATTTTATAAGTTCTTATATAATAAAAGAGATCACAAGACTAAGCTAAATGAGAACTAAACTAGCTAGCATGATAATTAAGTTAATAAATAGAATTTTTATAAAATTTTATAAGAATTTTATAAGAATTTTATTAAGATAAATTAGATAAAAAAAACTTAGCAGAATTATTTATAAGATCAGATCTTACATTTTCTTCTTTCTAAGATAATTTTATTTTTAAAATTAATTACTATTTAAATTTTTATAAAAATTAGAATATAAAATTAATAATATATATTATTTATAATATTTTTATAATCATGTAAAATTTCTTTATAAGAATAAAATCATGTATAAAAAATATCTGATTTATAATCATATTTTAGTTATGAAAAACTTATTACTTTTTTAAACTTTAGTAGAAAAAAATACTAGATATAACAAAATAACTAGAACTAATTAATAGTAAAATTTATAATTAGATTTCATAAGCTGAAATCTTCTTATAAAAAATTCTTTTATTTTATAAATAATTACAGTAGTTATTTATAAATATCTAATTTTTTTAATAAAGTAATTCAGCTATTCTAACTTCTAATTAACTAAAATAAATAATAACAGCTTTAGTAATAACTTATAGACTTATTATAATGAAATTTTCTATTTTATAAATAAGTTTTTCAATCTCATAATATTATGCTTACTTATTCTAATAATATCATTCATTTTTTCTTATTACTTACAAGCTTCTAATTAATAAGTAAGAATTTTAATTTGCAAAGAGTATATAATTCTCTTTCTTTTTCTTTTTTTTTTCTTTCTTTTCTCAAGTTTCATTTTCTTCTTAATTATACTTAAGTTTTTAATTACATCTTATAATAATTTTAATTAAGTAAGTATAATTCTAGTTTACAAGCATCTTGCAGCTCTTTTTTTATCTATTATTACATTTTATTTATATGCTAGTAACTTACAAATATCTTACAAGCTGCAGAAAATTTAAAATTATTATTTACAAGTATTTTATAATAAAATTTATTCTTTTCTTAAATTATGCTAATAATTTTATAGCATTTTTAATTTTTAAATCTTAAGTTTTTAAAATATTTATGCAGTTATGCACTAGCTGCAGCTATTACTAGTATAATATAAGTTTATTAAATTTATAAAAATATTAAGTTTCATGTTAAAGTAATTATAATATTTTTTAGTAATTATTAATGCATGTACTTCAGATAATCATTCTAAAGCTTATGAGTCTGAATCTTATAATTATCTTTATAAATAATGCTTTAAGTATCAAATTTTCTTAAATAAAGAAAATGTTATATCATGCAAATTTATTTCTTGCAGATCTTTAAATCTGAGTACTAGCTCTTTAATTATTTTTAGATTTATGAAAATGATTTCTTCAGCTAATTATTAAAGAATTTTAAGCATTTTATTTACTTATAATGAAGTAATAAGTTACTCTTTTAATTTAAATATTTTCTAATAAAGATTTTCTAGCTTATAAGCTAATCATTTTTCAGAATATTAAGATGAGAAAAGTAAAATATCTAGTTAAAATAAATGATAATAAAATAAAAATATGTTTGTCAATGATTACAAAGCTTAAGATGTGTAATTAGTAGATATGAAACATATAATGCATAATTAATATACATGAAATGAAATAAAAATGTGTAATAATAGTCAGATAATGCTAGAATAACAGTATTAAATAATAACAAATAATATAAAAATATGCAAATTAGAAGAAAAAATAGAAAAAAATAATTTATATAATTATACTAATCTAGAAACTATGTATAATACTAAAGCATGTAATGAAATGCTAGAATAAAATAATAAAATAAATTAATAATTTAAAGAATGATAAGAAAATAATGATAATAAGTATTTAATTTTTATACACCAGAAATATTAAGAAAAATAATAATAATAATAATAATTAATTAATAATTATAACTAATCTCTAATAATAAGATTTATTTTTAAAATAACTTAATTAATAAGTTATGTGTAAAATGATTATTAAACATATATACTTAGATTAATTACCAGTCTTTATGAATTTCTTAATATATTTAAATAATATAAATTCTTTCTTTATTAAATATCATGCTTTTCTAACATTTTCTAATTCTATCTTGCATGTTATTATCTATAATTACTGCATTAAAATGTTTAATTAGTATTTAAATTATTTTATTAATGCTAGAATAGTAGTAGATACATCTACCCATTATAATATTAATTCAGCTGACTATTAATTGCATTTACAGATTTTCTTATTTAATATGAGTGTTATTATTAGAAGTTTACTCATCTTATTTGCTTTATAAATAGCTATTTTAGTTTCAAAAATACATCTTCTTCAGATACAGTTTTTCTGAAATTATATTACTTTAGTTTTTTTTATTTCTTATAATATAACTTGAAATACTTTATTCAAGATTTCAAAATCTGCTATTAATTTACTTGTAAATTATTTATCAGATTTTTCAGTTATTATTTATAACATTATTTAAGTATCTTTAAATTTTAGTATTTTTAATTACAAGCTTATATGAATAACCCATTCTCTTCTCTAGTCTGCTATATTAATTAATAAACATGATATTAATTATATTCAGATTTGTGAGAATTTAATTATTACTTAATGTAATTAAATACTATTATCAGATTAAGCATGTTTATAATGCTATAATCTTATTTCTTATTATGCTGAAATCTTGCAGTTTATCTTATATGTATCTGAAAATCTTAAGTAATGCTATAATAATTACATTATAATTACTATCATCTGCTCATTTAAAAATGTCTAAATAAATTAGTTTTTTACAGAATTTATATTTTACTTTTATCAGATTTCTTTTCTTATAAGATAATGTAGTAAGAAGATGCATTTACTATTATTCTAGTACTAATAAAATAATCAGAATACTAATTAAATGTTTTAATGCATTAATTACAGATAATGACATGCAAAATAAGATTAAAAGATATTAGAAAGATATAATATTTATTAAAAAAAGAATTCATATTATTTAAATATATTAGAAAGTATATAAAGATTAGTAATTAATTTGAGTATATATATTTAATAATTATCTTACATATAGCTTATTAATTAAATTATTTTAGAAATAAGTCTTATTATTAAAAACTAATCATGATTATTAATTAATTATTATTATTATTATTATTCTTGATATTTCTGGTATATAAAAATTAGATACTTGTTATTATTATTCTTTTATTATTTTTTAAATTATTAATTTATTTTATTATTTTATTCTAGTATTTTATTATATGCTTTAATATTATATATAATCTCTAAATTAGTATAATTATATAAATTATTTTTCTCTATCTTTTTTTCTAATTCACATGTTTTTATATTATTTATTATTATTTAACACTATTATTCTAGTATTATCTGATTATTATTATATATTTTTATTTTATTTTACATATATTAATCATGCATTATATATTTTATACTTACTAATCACATGTCTTAAGCTTTATAATTATTAATAAACATATCTTTATTTTATTATCATTTATTTTAACTAGATATTTTATTTTTCTTATCCTATTTTAATAATCTTAGTAGAATAAAAGCATTTAATTAAAGAAATAAAGAAATATTTATGCATTTATTAAGATATCAAGTCTTATTAACTGAAAAGAAAACGCTAAGATGAAAACTAAATTAAACTATTAAAAGAATTATTAAAATTAGAAATTATTAAGAATGAGAAATCTAATCAGACTTCTTAATTAGCAGAAAAAGAAATTTATTTTACTTAATAAAAATACTCATTCTTGTAAGAGTAAATCATACTATCATTATAAAAAAAAATATTTCAGAATTATGATATTACTTCATATAAAGAAAATAATAGTATTAGTATTATTCTTAATTAAATAAGAAAAATTAAAATTATTATTATCATAATTATATAATTAATTAGTATAATTAAACTAACTAGATAGTTAATTTATTTCTAGTATTATAAAATAAATCTGTTAAAATATTAAAAAAAATTTCATGTTTTATTCTTATTAAAGAAAATTATTAATATTTATTCTGTTATTCAGAATATCAAGTCCTTTTCCAGATTATAGTATTATTAAAAAGATTAATATAAATAAGAATCTAAGTCTGATAACTGAAAGTATCACATTCTTGCTAATTATAAATTTAATAATTATTTTATATTTTAAGAATTTTTCATATTCTGAACAGATCAGAATATTAGCATTTAATAATAATAATATTACTTATTTTTTTCACATGTATGAGCAGATGTGTAAAAATTATAAAATGATTTTAAATAATTACTGTATAATATCACATGTCATAAATTATTATTAACTGAATAATAAAATATGAATTTAAAATCTTCTTAAAATATAAAATGAAGATTAATCTAAAATAAAAAAAAAACTAAAGAAAGAATTTTTTTATTAAAATATTAAGCAGCTCATTTATAATATATATATCATTAAGTATTATTAAATTATAAAATTTTTTTATTACTTGCTATAATTAAAAATATAGTAAAAATAAGAAAATAATAAAGAAAATATATTTAATAAGCTTAAGAAAAAGCTAAGTATATTTTCATGTGTTCTGCTGCTTAATTATAATTTGGAATTATTAATTATTATTATCATTATTAACATAAGTAAAAAAGAATGAGATGTTATACTCATATAAATTTAAAGAAATACTTAATATTCTATATGATTTAATTCTGAGATATGATTTAATGGAAAAAGCAAGTATAATGCTAGTAAGTAAGAATATTATATAATTTTAAAAATTTTTAAGAAGTTTTATTATTAAATTTATAATATTTATTTTTAGTTAGAAGTTAATGCTTAAATACTAGTTGCATAGTTAAATAAAACTGCTACTAATTTTTTAGATGTACTTATTATAAATTAGATTACTTAAATAAATTATTTAATTTTAATATAAAGCATATTTCTGATATGAAATATATTATTATTAATACACTTTCTTAAAAATTTAACATCTTTAATAATAAGCTTAAGTTTAAAGAATAAGATATTAATAATTATATTAACATGAAACTTAACATGTATCATGCTTGCATCAGTCTTATTAGTATCTTAAAAAATAATAATAATAATAAAAATTTCTTATATATTCTTAATAATTCTTATAATAATAAATCTGAATACATTACATATTATCTGATTATGTTTTAAAAACTAAAAAATCTTATTAATAATTATGCTAAATTTTATCAGAAAATCTTATAACATGTAATAAAAGATAATTTATTATTTAAATAAGTTAATAAAAATATCTTCTTAAAAAAAATTATTAATGATAAAGAATGACAGCATCTTATAATTAAAATATTATATAATAAATTTAATTACAAGAATTAAGAAAATACATATATTTTACTAATAAATTATTATTATTAGTATGAGATATATAAAAATATTAAGAAATATGTTTAAATTTATTATACATATTAAATAAAAAATTTAAATTAATAAGAAAAAATGCTTTATCTGATATGAGTTTTAATAATTTAAGAAATAATTAAAGTTAATATTACATACATGCTTAAGAATAATGAAAAAGAATATATTATTATTACTTAAGATAATTTATTCAGATAAGTTAAAGTATAATTTTTATTATATCTTATTATTATAAAAATTACTTAGTTTATTTATCAGAATATACTCATGTAATAAGAAATGCTTAAAGCTATTATTATTAATAATAAATTAGAAAATAAGAATATTATTAAAAAATTATTAAAATAATATAAGATTAAATATATTTAGATTTCTTTTTATAACTTTTATATAAATAATATGATTAAATAAAATCATTATCTAATTAAAAATATATTTTTAAAAATAATAAATAATTTTAAAAAAGATTAAATTACACATTTGCCTGTAGTATTAATAACTAATCATGTTATTATAAAATAATTAATAAATATATTATTTTATTAAATTTTAATAAGTTAAGATGCAGTTCTGCTAATAAAATGTGAAATTAAAACTTAGAAAATATTATCTTGAAATAAGATTTATTTAATATAAGATCTTATTATCATGTAAGCATATTAAATTAAGAAACATAATTAAAATATATAAAAAGTTATTAATTATATGAAATGAACTAGAAAGAAAAATAAGAAATAGTTTAATAATAATTATAACATGTGTGATAAATTCTTAAGTATTAGAAATTTTATTTTATTATATTACATAAAAAATAATAAGAACATATTAAGAATTCAGAAATTTTAATTTTATTAATTAAAATTATATAAAATAACAGATGTTAATGAGTAATATGCTTATTATTAAATTAAAAAATTAAATAATATATAAATTATGAAAATAATTATAAATAATAAACTTAAGAAATATTATTTTAGAAATAATTTAGATAATCTTATTAATATTAATGATATATTTAATAAAAATAAAGAAATGAAAAAAAATATTTCTGAAAAAAATTAAGATGATGTTATTACTAGAATCACATGAAGTACTAAGATTACTAAGATAATTAAGAAAATTAAAAATGAAAATTTAAATAATAATTTAAATGATAAATAAGTTAAAAATGAGAAAAATAATTTAAAATAAAATAAAAATAATAAAAATCTTTTAAAATAAATTTCTTCTAATTAAAATATGATCTGGTACTGATAGTATAGTGATAATAAGCATTACCAGACACTGGCCAGTCTTAACTAATTCTGAGATTAGAAATTTGAATTCTTCTGGAGCACATGTTCTTTTTATCTGTCAAGATTAGAAGATGTTAAAAATTAGAAGATTTCAAAATCTCTTCACATTCTTAAAAAATTCTGAATGTTTTCAGATCTCATGAGTACTGATTATGAAACCTGTGAACCTTGGAAATACCAGTCATAACTAGAGAATCTTTTTAAAAATTATTTAATCTTGAGCTTTTCAGAGAATGAGAGCAGTATGTAATTATATAATCTGAAAATTTCTGAAAAATCAGAACATTCTAAACTTCTGTAACTTGCTCATGTGATAAGCTACTGCATGCTAAATGAATACTCATGTTCTAAATAGAAGTAAAATCTGAGCTTAGTCAAGCCTAAGCTTTGTCAAAATCTAACAGCTAGTAATAAATTAGAACTAGTAATTGTAAAGATAATTAGTTAGCTAAAGAAGCTTAAAGCTCTGAAATTTTTAAGCTTCATGAGTACCAGAAAAAACTTAGTAGCAGATGAGACTGTAACAGCTGATTAATAAGCTGTAATGCTAAGATTAGCAGCATGAAAGCTATGAGATTATGATTAAAAATTAGTAACATGTAACTAATAGTAAGTAGCAGCTCTTAACTAAAAATGAGCAGAAAATTAGTTAAGAGATCTGAGAGAACAGTTTGTAGCAGTTAGTTATTATAAGCATTATATGTAATAACTTAAGATGTATTTCCTGAATCTTATAGAAAAGACTTAAACTTTTAAATAATAAGATAGCTTTATATTACTTGCATAACCTCAGTTGCAGATTATAATATTTTAATTTAATGAAATAATTAAAAATATCTGCTAGATAAATATGAGAAAATGCAAAATAAAGCTCTTAGAAAGATTCTAGAAGCTTTTAAAACTTTTTTAGTTTATGCTATGCAAATTAAAATCTCAATTTCACCAGTAAAAGTAAGATTTAATAGAATTTGCAGAAATTATGCTGCTAGACTTTTAAAAATCTTAAAAAATCATGTGATTAGAAAACAGATTTCTTCAAGCTTTCCATCTTATTTAAATGACATTAAATTAGATTGGAGAAAATTTCTGAATTGAAATTAATCTGAATATAATATTTAACAGGTTAAGCAAACATCAAGCAAGAAAAAGAGAAAAAAATCCAAGAAAATTAAGAGATTTTCCTCTCAGATTTTCAGATTATGCTCTTTAATTTCAGAACAACTATCTTCTTTAAAATTAGAAAAAATCAAAAAAAATTAAATGCACTCTGGTATTCTAATTTATCTGATTTAATTAATTTTTAAATAAAAAGCATTCCAGAATCTAATCAGGAATTGCAGTTAGATTCTAAGAAAAAACATCTGGAACTGATAAAAAATCTGCTATTAAATAACTTAATCATTTATTCAGATGATTTCAAATCTGAAAATGAAAATGCAGGTATTGGAATTTATGTTTCTCAGAAAAACATGAGATATTCCTGGAATCTGAGAAAATATCTAGAAGTTTTTGATGCTGAATTATTTGCTATTAAAAAAGCATTTCAAAAGGCTTTAGAAATAATTTCTGAATCAAATTTAATTCTGGAAGTTTGAATTTTTTCTAATAATCAAGCTGAAATTTAAAGACTTGCTAAAAATAATCTAAAATTTAAATTATATTATATTTATTTTCTGAAAACTTTATTAAGAGATGATAAATTAAAGAATATAAAATTTCATCTACATTGGATGCCAGCTCATGTGAGAATTCATGAAAATAAGAAAGCTAATAAAGTAGTAAAAAAAACTACTTAATTAAAAGACATCTTTTCAGAAAAATATATTTCTCATTTTTTTATTAAGAGGAAAATTCATGAGCAATCTCTGACTGAGTAACATGAGAAAATCTTTAATAAAGAAAATGAAAATAGTAATTATACTTAGTTTAATTTGAGAATTAAATGAAAGACTTCCAGATTAAAAGTTCCTAAAAGAATCTGATTTACCATCACTCAGTTAAAACTTGGGCATGAATATTTCAGATCTTATTTAAAGAAATTACCTGATTATCTAACTAATACTTGCTTAATCTGTCAGATAAAGAAGAATTCTAAGCATTTATTAATTAAGTGCTTAACATATCAGAAAAAGAGAAGAAAAATCCAAAAAGAACTGAATATCCCACTGCTTTCATTAAAGCTACTCTTTCAGACTAAGCTAGGGCTTAGATTCCTAATTTCTTATCTAAAAGAAACAAGAATTACTACCTAAAAATGAATTTTACAGGTCTAAAACAGCCTGATGATATTCATTTTTTCAAGCATATTTTGGAGAATTTCCAACCTCAATTTTGCTCCGGGCATGCATGCCCAGAACCACCCCTAAAGAATCTCGCTCCGGGGGTTAAAATCTTGCTCCAGGGCCTAGCTCCGGGGCTTCACTACCCGGAGAAAAACACCCGAAACAACTTGTCTTGAAAATGATTTTGAGATACTTTCTAACCTGAACTCTGCTCCGGGCATCAGATGCCCAGAGTAACCCCTAAAAAAATCTCACTCCAGGGGTCAAATCTCGCTCCGGGGCCTAGCCCCGGGGCTCCACTACCCGGAGAAAACACTGATGACAACTTGTCTCGAAAATGGTTTTGGGACATCTTTCAATCTGGGCTCTGCTCCAGGCATGAAATGCCCGGGGTAGCTCCTAAAAAATCTCGCTCCGGGGCATAGCTCCGGGGCCCCAATGCCCGGAGTTAAAAATAGTTGTATTTTCATTCCTGGGGAGAGAAGACATTTCATTTGCCTAGCTTATTTGTATTTTTTCTTATATTTATATGTATGTAATAGCTAGTAAACCCTGTTTAAACTGGTAGTCTTCTTAGTTACAAACTGCATAAGACTATAATGAATAAAAAAAAAAAAAAAAAAAAATTAAAATATGATAATAATAATATCATAAATTAATATAAAATAATAATATAATTAAAAAATAACTTAAAAACTCTTATTTTTAAAGTTATTTAAAAAAGAAAATAAATATGAAACAAGTTAAGATAAGAGCTTAATAAGAAAAGAAATGAATTAAATGAGAATAAAAATAAAAGAAAAAGATTTTAATTATCATAATAATTATTTCTTATTACTGCAGATTAAATAACATTATATAAATAAAATATTTTATTAAAAATAATAAAAAAATTATTAGATTTAAGTAATATAAAGTTATAAGTTATAAAAGTAAAAAGATTATAATAAGAAATTACTAAATTAACATTAACATAAATTCTGCTAGAAGAAAATATTTTAATTAATTTATCATAAATAAAATCTTTAAAAATAAAAGCTCTTATTTTAAAGAAAGAAAATACTGCATTTAGATAAGAAAAATTAATCAGAATAAAATATAATAAAAAATAATAAAGTAAAATAAAAGTAAGAAATATTAACTGCAGATGAAATTATTATAAAAAATATAATTAACATAAAAAGCTAGTTTAAAATGATTTTTTTCTAATAAAAGTATTGTACAAGTAAAGAATAAAAAAAAGTTTTCAGAATAATAAAAATAAGAAATATCTGAAATAATATCACATAATTAAAAAATAAATAATAAGCATGTAAGTTAATTACTTGCAGAAAGAGAATAAAAGCTTATATTAATGAAAAATTAATTTAAAGAATATTAAATTTAAAGTAAATCTAGTTTATAAATGAAAAAATTTAAGAAAATATAAAAAGTTTAAAAATTTACAAAAATATTAAATTTCTTAATATTAAAGAAATTTTTAATATATTATAAATTATAAGATGAAAGTAAACCTGCATGAAAAAATATTAATATTAGATAATAAAATATTATAAAAATAAATTCATAAATTAATTCTGAAAAAATATAAAAAATCTCATGAAGCAGATTATATAATTAAAAGAACTAATTAACATTTATAATTATTATTAAAATGAGAAAAGTGAAATATCTAGTTAAAATAAGTAATAGTAAAATAAAAATATGTTCATTAATAGTTATAAAGCTTAAGACATGTAGTTAGTAGATGCAAAATGTACAATGCATAATTAATGTATGTGAAATGAAATAGAAGTATATGATAATAGTTAAATAATGCTAGAATAATAATATTAAATAATAATAAATGATATAAAAGCATGTAAATTAAAAGAAAGAAATAAAAAAAAATAATTTATATAATTATACTAATCTAGAAATTATATATAATTTTAAAGCATGTAATAAAATAATAGAATAAGATAATAGAATAAATTAATAATTTAAAAAATAATAAAAAAATAATAATAACAAGTATTTAGTTTTTATATATCAGAAATATCAAGAATAATAATAATAATAATAATTACTTAATAATTATGACTAGTTTCTAATAATAAGATATATTTATAGAATAACTTAATTAATGAGCTGTATATAAGATGATTATTAAACATACATATTCAGATTAATTATCAGTCTTTATATACTTCTTGATGCATTTAAATAATGTGAATTTTTTCTTTATTAGATATCACATCTTTCTAACATCTTCTAATCTTGTTTTACATGTTATTACTTGTAATAACTGCATGCAAAATGTTCAAGCAGTATCTAGATTATTTTATTAGTATTATGATAATAGTAAACACATCTTCCCATTACATTATGTAATAATATTCAGAATAATTTATAGATTAAATTATTAAATTTAAAAGTAAATGATATTATTCTATAGAATAATTATACTTATAATTAAAATAAAATAAAAATAATAATAGAAAATAATCAAGATTTATACATGCTAAGTAATAAATAAATTAGAAATAACATATAAAATGAAGTAAAAACTTAAGAATATACTTGAAATATTAGAATAAAAACTAGAATTGAATTTTATATTAGAAATATCTGAAGAAGAAAGAAAGCTTAAAACATTAGAAAAAAAAAAGAAAAAAAAAGTATTAATAACTTTAAGAGAAGTAATAAAGAGCATTTTTCTTTTAGAAGCATTTAAAGAAAAAGATAGTTTAAAATAAAATTCAGAAGAAAAAAAAATATTAAACTTAAGCTTTATTTTAAAGAATTAGAATAAATAATCAGAAATTATATAAGTTAGAAATAACTGAAAGATAAAGAATTAAAAAAGGAAATATGTAAAAAGAAATAAATAATTATTATAAAAAAAGAAAAAATCAGAATTAAGCTGATAAGCATGAAAATAAAGCATAATTAAAATAATAATAAATTAAGATTTAAGAAAAGTAAAAACTTCTGTAAATAATAACTTATTAAGCATAAATTATAATTATATGCTATAAATATAAAATTAGTAATAATAAATAAAAAATAAAAAAAAGAGAGTATTTTATTATTAATCATGAAAGCTAAATTATCTAAAAATAAGAAAAAATAAGAAAAAGACTTAGAGAAGAATATCAGTAAATTAAATATTAAATATCTTATTTAAGTTTATAATGCTATGAAAATAAGTATAAATATAATTATATTTTTTAAAAGTAATATTATTTTCTGAAAAAAACATATTAGTAAATAAAAATAAATAATAATATTTATATGTAATAAAAAAAATAATATTATTAAGAATATTATCAGAAGTATTTTTATTAATAAAAGTAATAAAATAAGCAGAATAAAATAAATTAATTATACTGAAATTTAAAGATAAATTCAGAATATCTAAAATATTAGAAAAGTATTTAGTAGACTGCGAACAAGTCCTAGTATGAAGATCCCACCAAGTTTCGAGTCGAGTTTTCAACTCGAAAAACTTGAAATCTATAAAAATATATAATATTTTTCATTATAGCAGGGTGAATATTAGTTGTAATTGAATAAAAATGGGATTATTTGAAAGCTCTTTTAAAGACCTTTTCAATGAGCCTATTCCCATATTTTTAGCACTTTTTCCTGACTTTCTATTGGCTCCTAAAGTTGAATATCAAAAGTCAGGAAAAGTGAAAATCCATTTTTAGTACTAAATGTTTGAAATTCAATATAAAATCAACAAAAAATGCTAAAAATATGAGAATGGACTACTTTTATAGGAAATTGAAAGACCTTTCCAACAGACCCACTTTTATTAGGTTTGGACTAATAATGACCAAAATAGGTCCTTGTCAATTCTATGTCTCATTTGCAAGTTAAAAACTTGACTTAACTTGACTTGAAATGAACAAGTTTCAAGTCAATTCGAGTCCAAATCATATGAATGCGAGTCGAGTCCGAGTCGAGTCCAGGGAGGTCAAAACTCGACTCGACTCGGACTTGTTCACAGTCTAGTATTTAGAAATAAAAAATTTAATAATAAATTTAAAATATTTATCTAGAAATATTATTAAATATAAAAAAATAATAAGAAATGAGCAAAAAAAAATACACATGTAATGAATAAGTATTAGAATGCTCATCTCATATATAATTAGTATATAAGTTATTAAAAAAATTATTAAGATTATCTAAAATCATAATATATTTTATAAATGATTTATTAGTATTATTATACTTGAAATAAAAGAAAATAAAAACTATTTCATGAATTTACAGAATAAAGATGAAATTCTAATAAAAATTAAATAAGTTCTTGAAATCAGTATATTTAAAAAAATTATTCTTAAATTTCTAATAAAGTAAATATTTCATTAAAAATAAAACTAATTTTATATAATTATCATTCTGCATAAGTAATTTAAAAAAAATAACATGAGATATTATAAAGCTATTAGAATGAAGAACAAGCTAAAGTTTAACAATCTTAACTTCAGAATTAAGATGAGAATCTAGAATATGTTAATTAAAAATAAAAATTAAAAAGAAATTATAAGAAAAAGAATAACATATAATTAATATTAATAAGAGCTTAAAAAACATTAATAAAGCTAGTAAGAAAGAAATAATCAGAATATTTAGAATTCTTATAAAACATGATATTATTAAGATTAATGATTTTCAAATAATTCTTGAAATTATTAAAAATACTAAAACTAAAATTTTTAATAAAAATTATAAAATTTAGTAAAATATTTAAGTCAGAAAATAATAAAGTATTTAGCATAATAATAATCTTTTTAAATACTAATATTAAAACATATCAGAAAAAAAATCTTATTAAAAATTAATTTATATAAAGATATTACTAAAAAAATTTACTAATATAAATAAAAATAAAAAATAATGCAGGATTCTTGCAAGCTAAATATTTAAAAAAACATGAAATTTTTAAATCTGAAATAAATATTAGTAAATATTTTTACTTCAGAAACTATTATTTAACATACTAAAAGTAATTAAAGTAATAAAAAAAGTTATTATAAGATTTATAAAAAAAATAAAGAAATAAATAAAAAAAATAAATAAAATAAATAAAAAGAATGAAAGTATAATTAAGATAAAATAATAAAAAAACAGAAACAAGAATATGAGAAAAGCATGTGTGAAGAAAGAAATTTTTAAAAATAAATAAAAAAATAAAAGTTTTCAGATTACAGAACTTTTAATTAAAATCTTTTCTAATTAAAATTAAAATAAACATGAACATAAATAAAAATAGTTATTTTATTATAATAATTATTAATTAATATTTTATTATTATATAAAGCATTTAATCTGTCTAATTAAGTTAATTATTATATTTTTATTATGAGTTTTATAATATATAATAATCTTTAGCATTTCATATAATAAGTTACATGTTATTTTTACAAGTTTTTAAGATTTATTATATATTTAATTAGTTTTATTTTATTTTTATTAATATCAGAAAATAATATTAATAAGAAATAATTAAGATATAATAAAAAAATATGTTTATTATTATTCTAATACTAATAAAATAATTTAAATATTAATTAAATATTTTAATGCAATAATTATAGATAATAACATGTAAGATAAGATTAGAAGATATTAGAAAAACATAATATCTAATAAAAAAAGAATTTACATTATTTAAATATATTAAAAAATATATAAAAACTAGTAATTAATTTAAGTATATATATTTAATAATCATCTTATATATAATTTATTAATTAAGTTATTTTAGAAATAAGTTTTATTATTAAAAACTAGTTATGATTATTAATTAATCATTATTATTATTATTATTCTTGATATCTCTAGCATATAAAAATTAGATACTTACTATTATTATTTTCTTATCATTTTTTAAATTATTAATTTATTTTATTATTTTATTCTAGTATTTTATTACATATTTTAGTATTATATATAGTTTCTAGATTAGTATAATTATATAAATTATTTTTTTCTATTTTTTCTTCTGATTCACATGTCTTTATATTATTTGTTATTATTTAATATTATTATTCTAGTATTATTTAATTATTATCATATATTTTTATTTCATTTCATGTATATTAATTATGCATTATATGTTTTACATTTATTAACTGCACATCTTAAGTTTTATAGTTATTAACAAACATATCTCTATTTCATTATCATTTATTTTAACTAAGCATTTCACTTTTCTCATCTTAATAGCTATAAGAATTTAATTTATATTTTTAAGAAAATGAAATTAATTCTTTTATAAAAAAAATTTTAATTATAACTAATTTTTCTTCATAAAGATCTTCAGATCTGATGCATTTAAATTAGCCTGATAATATTAATATAATAACTTTTACAAATGCTTTAATATGCTTACAGGCTTTTAAGTAAACTCATCTTTATCTGAATAATCTTCTCATTAAATCTGATATTCTAGCTAGCATTCTTTCTTATAAAAATTAATAATTATCTTAATTATATACTTCTTCTCAGATTTTTCTACTTTATAAATAAAATAATAAGTTTTTATAAGAATTTCATTCATTTCTTGATAATCTGAAAGCAAGAAAACATGAAAAATGTTATGTATTTTTTATAAATCTGCTAGCAGTTTCAGCTGATAAATCTGCTTATTTATTTTTTCTGTAATCTAATACAAGTCTATTTACAGAAAATTCAGTTTCTTATTAGAATAATTCATTTTAATATTATAAAGAAATAATCATATTCTATTTTTAATCATGTATAATTTAAATGTGTGTTTTTTATTATAATAAGTTTTCTAATAAACTTGTATTTTTATAAGAAATTTTTCTATCTTATTATAAAAATTATAAATAATATTAGCTTTTTTATAAGTATTTATAATCTTAGTAGTATATTTATAAAAATCTACAAGTATTATTTTCAGATTTAATTTATATATTAAATAAAAAAATAATTAACTAATTAATGCTTAAGTAAAGTTATTATATGCAAACTCAGCTAGAAATAATCAGTTAATTTAGTTATTTTATTTATAAGAAATAAAACTTTGCAAATACTATTCCAGAATGCTGTTTGATTATTTAGTTTAATCATCTGATTACAGGTTAAAGATTATGCTAAGTAACTATTTAATTTAAAAAATTTAAAATAAATCTTTTCAGAAATTACTTATAAAAAGTAATTCATAATCTGATATAATTTTCTTAAATAACTCATGAAGATAAATTATCTTATAAAGAAAAATCTAAGCTAACTAATTCATTATGAGCTTTTTAGAAATTAGTATAAAGTAAGATATTTTTATAAAATAATTTATTATTATTAGAATGCAATTATATTTTATATTTTTAAAACTTTTACTTATAAAAAAATTAATAATAACATTTATACTAATTTTTTTTTTGAATCTTATAAAATAAGAAGCAGTTAAAATTTATTATAGAATTTTTTATAAATAATTCTATAGTTATAACATATATTATAAAAATGATAATATTCATTTATTATTTTTTACATTTTAAGTTAATAATACTTTTATAAGAGTAATTCATATATTTATTTAAAGATAAAATGATTTGCAAGAAATAAATTATAATATTTTTTAATAAGTTTTAAGTAGAGAAATTTATTTGCAGAAATAGAAAAATAATTATCATGAAAAAGTATTTTATTTTATTCAATTTAATACTTTATAAACTAATTTACTGAATAATTATAAATCAGAATTATAAATTTATTAACTTATAATAAGTTAGAAATGACTGATAAAAAATTATAAAAATGAGATATTCTGAATAAATTTTCAGATTTAAAGAGTAATTCTTTCTTAGCTAGAGCAGTAGTACTTGCTCTTTTTAACTAAGACTGTTTATCATAAATAATACTATTTATCAGAATTTTCATAAGAATTTTATATGAATATTTCCTTACTTACATAAGCTTAAAGAAATAGTTATGAAATATATTTTTCTTCTTCTTTCTTTCTAAAAAATCTATAATTAATTACTTAGACTTTATAATAGAATCTGCAATGCTTATTTATTATAAAAAGAGTATGAATTGCAATTTACTTATAATTTCTTAATCTTTTAAATTCTTGTAAACTATTTCTTTTTAATAATTAATTTTTCATGAAAATATATTTACAGAATTTTTAACTTCTATAACATGCTTAATAATAAATTAGTAAACTGTAAGTTTCTATGTTTATTAAAGTTATTATTATAAGAGTTTTTTTACTATTATAAAATATTACAAGTTATTATAATCAGTTTTTATAATAATAAATTTACAGAATTTTTCCAGCTAGTATTACTAATAATAAAAGAATTTAATTATAATAAGTAATTTTTAATCATGAATGCTATAATTAAGCTTTGCAGATTTTATCTTATAATAATAAAAGATAATAAAAACTTATTATTAAGTTTTTAGTTTAAACTGAGTAATGATTTTAGAAATTGTAAATTCAGAAGTATTAGTTTATAATTTAATTTAATACTTTAAATTAAAATAATAAAGCATAATCATATTTATAAAAAAGTTCTTTAGTTTATTAAAGAACTCATGAGCTTTATTCTTGAAAAAATTACTGTTTTTAATCTTATTCAGTTCTTTTTTTATCTGTTATTATTTTTGATAACTTAATTTATAATTTTTTAGCATGTTTATAAATTTTAAAGTTAGTTACAAGAACATCTTAATAAACTAATAATAAAAATTATAAAAGCTAAGAAAAACTTAAATATCTTAAATTATATTAGATTTAGATTAAGTTAGAATGATTTAAACATAAGCTTAATTCATGAAAATATCATTCATAAAAATTATATATTCTAGAAAATTAATTTCATGAATATTGAAAAAGCATTTTAAAAGCTTATAATAAAATTTTGTATTTATTAAAATAATTAAAATCTGTTTAATATAATTAACATAATCTTTCTTATGTTAAGAATAAATCATTATATTATTTAAATAAATTATCATAAAAACATCTGTAAACTTTTATAAGATTTTCATGATGTAAAACTAAAAAATTATAAAAGCATTTATTAATTTAAAAAATATTATATAATATTTAAAATAATTAAATAATATATAAAATGTAATTTTTCATTTATCATCTTTTCTAATTTATAAATAATAATAAGTATTTTTTATATTTAAATAATTAAAAATAACTGCATCTGCAAGACAATTAATCAGATTCTTGATAAGAAATAAGAAATATTAATTCTTAATTATTTTGCTATTGAGATTTCTATAATTTATATAAAGTTATAATTCATTATTTTTCTTTAATATAAACATGATAAGAGCTTCTGCAGAAAATTTAAAAAAGTAGATAAAATTTATAAATATTATTTTTATAAGATATTCTGCAAGTATTTTTTTTTCATTTTCTAATAAGTAATATACTAGCATATAACTTAATTTCATTCTGAAAAGAAGTTCTATAATTAAATTTTTTTCATGATGAGAAGCTAGTTATCAAACTTTTTCTTTATTAAAAGCATTAAGTATATCATGATATTTTATAAGAATCTTAAATTTTTATGAATTAACTTTAGAATTTTCTTAATAATATGCTAGATGTACTAGCATGAGAGAAATAAATTCTTTTTTTATTATAAAATTTTTAAGATTTACTGCTTCTATATTTATGAGAATATCATGCAGTATTTTCATAAAAAAAATGAGTTTATAAGAAATTTAGTTAATAACTAAATTGAGTTTAGCTGATCATAACATGCTTAATAGCATGCTATTCTTGATATTAGTCATATAAACTAATTTATAAAAAATTTATTAGTATTTTTTACTATTCATGCATTTAAAAATCATATTTATAATACCTGCAAAACTCAGAGAATTCTGAATTTTATTTATGATTTTAAATCTGACTTTCTTATTTTTCAGTTTTAAATCTAACTGCTTAGCTAGATTAAGATTAATAATTGTAATATCTGCATAATTATTTACTTGAATTATTTAAGAATACTTTATGAACTTCTTACTAGCTTAGTAATGTAATTAAATTAAGAAAAGATTTAATAATAAGTTATTAGAAATTTGTATTAATCTTGTCATATGTATAAATTTTCTCTTCTTATTTCATTTAGCATTTTTAGTTTTCTTAAGTTTTATATATTTAAATATAACATAATCATATTCTTTACAAGTATAGCACTTAAATTCTCATAAATTCATAAATTTCTTATTTTTTAGATTTTATAAAGAATTATTACTGTCTGAATTCTTATTCTTTAGCTTAAAAAATTTCTTATTTTACTATTCACTCTTATTATCTTTTTAATTTTTTATGAAAATAATTAAATTTAAGTTTTTTTTTTCAGAAACTTGATTTTATAATTTACTTATAATAATTTCAATTTTATGAAAATTATCTAAAAGCTTTTCTTATTTATTAAGTTTATTTTATATAAATAAATTATAAGTTTAGAAAAACATATTCTTATGTTATATAATAACTAAATTATATTCATTATTAATTTCCTGAAATTTAATAAGATATTTATAAAGATAATCTTAATCTATCTCATTTTTCTTCTTATAAAAGCATAGAATTTTTTTTTAGTTATTATAAATTAGATTTACAAAATTTTCAAGATTTCTAAGTAAAAAGATAATAAATAAATTCTAGTTATTCTTGTCTAAATATTTCATAATATAATTATCTCATTTCTTAATTATAATGTAATAAAAATTTATTTTTACATATGTAATTTAATCTTCAGAAGAAATATTAAGAAAATTAAGATTATTATTTATTAGAATAAGAAACTTCTTATATTTAGTAAAATCTGAAATCTTATAGATTAGTTTCAGAGCTTGTAATTTAAATCATTTGCAGTCTTTCTTTATAAATGATTTAGAATTTGCAGTTTCAAGAGATTTTAAGCATTAATACTTTATAAAATTATAGAATTTTTTTAATTTTTTTCTGATCTTCTTAAAATAAGTAATTAAATTAATTTAATTAATTATAATCTGAAGTTATATTAGATTAAGAGTTTAAATATTACTTATAATTATTATAGATGAGAAATTATGTCTTATAAATTATTTTAAATATCTTAATTAGTTTATAAATAGCTTATCTGCAGATATTAATTAATCTAATATAAAATTAAGATTTAAGAAGAATTTACAAGCATAATCTGATACTCATGAGTTAGTTTAGATAATTTATGAAATTTAAATTCAGTAATTCTTTAAGTTTCAGAAATTATAATTAGTTTATGAGAAAAGAATACTTGCTTTTCTTGATATTTAAAAGCAGAAATTATTCATAAGTTTTATCAGAAAGTTATTATTAAGCATATTACTAAGAATGAGTGATAAAATATAAGAAATTAAGTATATAAGTAATCTAGTATAATCTGATTCTTTAAGAAAATATGATGAAAAGATAAATATATTATTATTACTTATATTACTACTAATTTTCTATTTACTTAATTAATTAATAGTTTATATATTATTAATTTCTTATAATCTGATTTTAGCTTATAAGATTTAATAAAATCTTACAAAATTACTAAGTTAGCAGATAAAATTTCTGCAGAGCTCTACAAGAATCCTGCAAGAATTTTACTAAGATAGATTAGATAAGAAAGTCTTAGCAAAGCTGTCTGCAAGATCAGATCTTACAATCTGCATGAGAAAATATTACTAAAATAATAAATTTAAAAATTTAAAGATATATATAAAAATAAAAATATTATAAAAAAAATAAGATTAAATATATTAAAATTAATCATGTACTAATAAAAATATATATGATTATTTTTAAAAATTTAAAATTTAAAATTAAAATTACTTTTTATAATAAAATAAATACATATAAGATGTTAGATTATTTATATATAATTTATAATTTTATATATTTTTTAAAATTATAAAAATTATTAAAAATTCTTATAAAATTAAAGTAATTTTTAATAAAAAAAGATAAGATTATATGATTTATATACTGAATTAATTAGTAAAATAAAATAAAAAAAAACATTTAAATATAAATAATAAGTAGATGGGTAGCTTATAATTTCTCATGTTAATATACTAATTTACTAAAATATAAATTTAAATTTATATTATAAACATGTAAGTAATAAAAATTACTTAAAATAAGAAATTATTATAATTATACATATTATAATATTTTATAATACTTTTTTAAAGTACTTATTATATAAAAAATATAAAAGAAAAAAAATTAAATTTAGTTTTTTATAATCTTAATTTAAATAAATTAAATAACAGCAGAAATATAAAGCTAATAGACTTATAATTAAAAATAAAAATATTAGTAAAATAAGATAAAAAATATTATAAAAAGTTAAAATATCTTTATAAAAGATTATACTTTCTAAATAATTATTGATATTTTAATTTTACTTCTAGTCTAAATTAATAACATAAAAATAATAAGAAAATTATTAAACTAATTAATAAAATATTAAAGAATTTTAAAAATATTATAATAATTATAAAATATAAAAATTATATTAAAAAAATTAATTAAGAAAAAAAGCAAGTATTAAAAAATAAAAAAAAGAAAAAAGAAAAGACAGAAAATAAGAATAAAGTTGCTTTTTTAATTTTCTTTAGCCTGGTAAAATGCATGAAGCAGTTACTAGCTAATAAGAAAATTAATTCTTTTTTAATTACTAGTTTTTCATCTGCTTATAATACTAATTATAATATAAAATTAAGTTATCTTTTTTATAATAATCTTTTATTTAATTTTAAAGTATTTAATTATATATATAATTAATAAAATTAATTTATCTTATTTATACTTATAAGAAAGAAAATTATAATAAATATTAATTTCACATTTATAATAAGTTATAAATTAATTAAGCAGCTTATAATTTATTTTATATTAATAATAATAAAGCTTAATAAATAGATTAGCTGAAGAATGCAGATGAGAAGCCTGTGCTGAATTAATTAACTAGTATTATTAATTAATTTATGTTTATTACTAAAGCTCATAATTTAAATATCAGTCTTATCTGCAGATTCTTAGCTTAGCTAGTAATACTAATTAATAAATCAGTTAAAAAATATGAATTTAATATAAATTATATTAAAAACATGAACAGTATATTAGATAAATAATATAAGTAATTAAAGATTCTGATTCTGGAAAAACTAAAGAATAATTTATAATATAATAGCTTATTAGATACTAGATTTAACTTAATTAGATATGTATAAAAGATATTTTCTGTATAAAATAACTAGTAATTTATACTTAAATTCATGCTATGTAAACTACTACTTCATATCTGGAAATTTAATTATTATAATAAAATTAAATTAGAACTAATTAATATTAATGAGAATAAGAAGATTTTTTTAATCAGAATTAAAATAAATATAAATAAAAATAAAAATAATTATTATATTTTTATTATAAATTTTATAATATTTATTTATTTATAACATTTTACATAATAAGTTATATATTATTTTTATAAGTTTTTAAAAATTTATTATATGTTTAATTATTTTTATTTTTATTAATATTAATATTAAAAAATAATATTAATAAAAAATAAATAAGATATGATAAGAAGATGCATTTATTATTATTATAATATTAATAAAATAATTTAAATATTAATTAAATATTTTACATGTAGTAATTATAAATAATAACATGTAAGATAAGATTAAAAAATATTAAAAAAATATAATATTTAAAAAAAAAAAATTTATATTATTATATATATTAAGAAGTATATAAAAACTAATAATTATTTTATATATAATTTATTAATTAAGTTATTTTATAAATGTATTTTATTATTAGAAATAAGTAATAATTATTAATTAATTAATTATTATTATTATTATTATTTTTAATATTTCTGATATATAAAAATTAAATACTTATTATTATTATTTTCTTACTACTTTTTAAATTATTAATTTATTTTATTATTTTATTTTATTATTTTATTACATATTTTAATATTATATATATTTTTTAAATTAGTATAATTATATAAATTATTTTTCTTATTTTTTTTCTAATTCATATGCTTTTATATTATCTGTTATTATTTAATATTATTATTCTAATATTATTTAATTATTATTATATATTTTTATTTCATTTCATGCATATTAATTATGCATTATATGTTTTATATTTACTAATTATACATCTTATACTTTATAATTCTTGATAAATATATTTTTTTATTATTACTTATTTTAACTAAGCATTTTACTTTTTTTATTCTAATACTTTCATGTTATATTATTTATTTTATTATTTTTATAATTCATTTCTTAAAAAAATAATTATAATATTTTTTATAAATATTCTTTTTATTTATATAAATTTTCTAAGAAATTTAATTATTTTTATAATTAAAATAATAACTAATATTATAAAATATGCAAGACTTTAAAATTAGTAAGTGTAATTATATAATAAAGAAAAATAAAAAGAAAATGTATAATTATTAAATAAGTACTTATATTAAGTAATTAATAAGATAAAAACTTAGCATTTAGCTTGAAGAAAATATATAATTATTTTAGAAAAATGTATTTATATTTAAACTTACTAGTAATTATTAATTTATTATTTTAATTATATTATATTATTATATTTTTTCTATTATTATTTTATGTAATTTTTATTTTTAAATAAATTATATTTTAAATATAATATTATTTTATTTTAACTATTTTATTTTAAAATTTTATTTTATTTTTACTTTAATATTTTATATTATATTATTTATTTATTTATTTTTATTTGTTTCATTCTTATTTTTATTAATTTTTTCTTTTTTTTAAATTAAATTAAATTTTAATTTAATTTTTTTTATATTACTAATTTATTAATTCATTATTTATTTTTAATTTTAATTATATTATATTATTCTTATTATTTATTTTATTTTTTAAATTTTTATTTTAAAATATTTATAATTTTTTAAAAATTTCTTTTTTTATATATTTACTTTTAATTTTAATTTATTTTTTTAATATTTTTTTTTTTAATAATATTTTATATAATAATTTTAATTTCTTATTTTTTTTATTTATATTATATATTTTTTAATAAATTATTTTCATTATTTTTAAATTATTATTATTATTATTATTATTATTATTATTATTATTATTATTATTATTTTATTTTTAATTTTTATACATTAATTTTTTTTTTTTAATTATTTTTATCATTATTTTCTTTCAAATAATTTTTCTTTTAATATTTAATGCTAACTTATATTTATTTATATTTATTAATTTAATTATTTTTTATTTATATTATAAGTTTTCTTATTTAAATTTTAGAATTTTTATAATTTTATATTATTTTATATTATATTCTAATTTTAATATAAATAAATTTATTATTATAAACTTTAAATTAGAATTTATTTTAAGTAAATAAAATTTTAAATTTCAAATTTTAAATTTACATATTATAATATTATTTAATTATTATATATATTTAATATTAGCTATCTCATGAATTTTATATATTTATAAATTATAATTAATTTGCTAGATTATAAATAAAATTAATCATTATACAATTTATTCAGATTTATAAAAGAATATATTAAGTATTTTAATTGGAATATCTCATCATTAAACTACTGTCAAGCAGAACAAATGACTCATATCTTATTCCTGTTCTACTCTTCTCAGTGGGCATTGAAACATTTGCCCATGCATACCACAATGCTCTCCAGTAGCATGCCTCTGCCGCCTTGGTGAGATATCTCTCTTTAAATGTTGCTACACTATTATCTGCAATCTTTTTGGCCAACTCCGGACTGTTCAGCAACTCTTTCATCCTTGCCGGTAAATCGGAAAAATCTCGCTTGACCTCCACGAAATTCTGATAGGGACCGTCCGCCTGGAGCAGGTAGTGATGGTGCTGAATGTACTGCAATTTGTGAGCGACTATCACGGACCGACAAGCCTGTCGGTATTTAAGAGAGGATGAAAACGCACGACCTGATGCGAGTATAGGTTAGTTATCATTCTTTTCTCAAGATGCCGCCGGAGAGGAGGGTTAACGCACCCTCGACATGTGCAATGAATTTGAAATTGCAATGTTCTTCCATGCTCAAGAAGTTGTTCTTCCTATTCCAGATGAGCTCTTTCACGTTGCCCCAAGGTTGGTTCCTGGCCGCGTCTAGTAGTCCCCGTCTCAGCTTTGGCGAGAAGCTCAGCTTCCCTCTCCAGATGAGCTGTGGTTGTTTAGAATCCCATGTGATCTCTTTCTCCTCGATTCGTTCGACAACTTCGCTATAAGGGCCAAGACTATTGGAAAGGTTCTCCCATGACCAAAAACCAAAATCAGGCATTAACCATACCGACTCCTCCTTCGACTTGCGCCCAAGCACCCACATCGGATGGCCCACTCCACCAACATCTTGAACGAGGTCCTCGATTGAGAGAACGAACTCAAAGTCCCAGTGCGCTTCTGGGTTGGTATTGCTACAAAGAGCTCGATGGATGGAGCTCAATATTCCCAAAAGTTTACGCCGGTGATCTTCTTGCGCAGCGCGCACGTCGAGGACGAAAAGCTCATCCCGCCGAATCCTCGCTCTCGCCATCCCATCCTTGAGTGGAATGGCAGTAACTCTTGCTGCGGGGATTCCTCCCTCCCAAAACTTAGCCGCACGGCTTATATCTTCGAATAAACCGGGAAAAAAGGACTGACATTGTTCCCGATCCAAGCCAAGGTTATTTCTATCACGATCCGGTTGAAAGGTCGACTTCGGTGAAGAGCCTTCGGGCTTGGATTTCGCGGCATCGACCAAAGCCAGACAGCCCGAGCAATTGAACGACGTTGATTTGGAACATGTACAGTGGCCTGCGGGTATCAGTTGTGTGAGGAGAGGCGGGATGTCGTCTTTGTCTGAGTTCATGCCATACCAGAGTAAGACAATGCCTACTGCAAGAGTCGCAACCAGTAATGGGCGGATTGCCAGTGAATATCGCATCATTTACGTGGAGTCCGCTATGAGATTCATGTGGAAAAATTGCGCATGGCTCTTCGAGAATGGAAATCCAAGCCAGGTCACGGGAGAGAAATCGTTCACCACGCCAGGATGAATCAAATAAAATCATTGCAACCCTTGAGTCTCTTGGCTTGACTCGAAACGCTTTCTTTACTGGCTCCTACTCTGACCAAGGACCCGGGGAGGCAAAGTTCCTCGCTTGCTCCCGTTCGCTCCCGTTTGAGCGCAAAAATAGAGCGACATCGAATCCCTGTCGCGCCCAAAGCGACTCCGTACTCCCATTAATACTATTAACGGTTTCATTCCAGTCACACAATATAGAATTGCCATTGGGCTGTTTTTTGTTTTTGGCACCTTCCATGAACACGGTTTGTCGCTTCGATAACGAATGCAAAGTTCAGGGTTAAGGTTAGCTCCCAACTCGCGGTTCGGGCCTCTTAAAGCTTAGTTAGTCATCCGTTGAGCTAACTATCCGCTACTAATCATTTGCCTGGGTTCGTGTAACCTCTTGGTTTGAGAATTTAAACAAGACAGAAGCGAGGACAGTCGTTGTAGTATATTATATGTACTAGAAACAGTGCCCCGTACGGAGTAATTTGTACTCCGTAGGGTAATGTGCGAGCGAAGTACGGAGCAGCCACTTGGAAGCAGAGAGCCATCCCGAGCGCGCCAAGACGATTGTGCAGCTGATTAGATATAACTAGTTAAGCCCTCCACACGGAGTATTCAAGATTGAACAAGGATATCTTTCGTAAATGAGCAAGGGCCTCAGTAAAAATACGACCCTACGGAACAGCATCAGTCTAATTCTCAACATCATGCCAGCCGCTAGTTCAGGGGTTACGAGATCCCTCTTTTTGAACTCGATACTTTTCCTTGGAGGTTCGCGTCTTGATTCCTTACTCCAGCATCGGTGATCCTTCGTTAGAATCCGGAAGCAAGACGGAGACAAGCTCCATAATCCGTACGGAGCACTCCGTAGAGACAACCATACTGATATCACCGTGGGTATAGGTAGGGATGTCATTGCGCAGCTTGGAGTCTGATAGCCGAGTGCTCTGTAGGGAAACGCGGGTTCGGGACGGAACATCTATTGGTCCGCTCTCCGGTCCGCGTTGGGTAAATGTCACTTCAATCGAGGTCTCCAGCCATCAAGCAATCGCTTCATTTCAGCCTCTCAAATTTACAACGCGCTCTCGCAAGGCTCCCATCATTCGGATGCTTCCATTCAATCGCCGCCATGAGCGGTAATCTGCCCTCCTCTGGTGGGAGAGGTTCGCTGCCTGATGCCTCAACTGTCCGGGCCTTACCGACATTCGCTCGCTCCACCTCCTTCAACTCCAGCAACAATGCCCCGACCAAAGGAATCCCGCCTAATTTAACACTGAAACGGAGTGTTCAGCAGTCATTCGATGGTAATTCACGTTCCTCGCCCGCTCTCTATACTTCGCGAGTGTTTTTAGTGTTCCAATGATGAACGGCACTATTGGCGCCTGCCTCAGGCGGTGATGTGCGGCTGCATCCAGTCGCTCTTCGCTGCCTGGAGATCCCCTTGTTCCTCTCCAGTTCCCCGCCCGCAATTCTGTCATTAATTTAGCCCATGCTGCCCATCTCTTTCTCGTGGTCGTACACATCAAGATCTACACCTTTTGCCATTCATATCACATGCACTATGGAGCGCTTCTCTTCGTGCTCGGACGTAGTTGATGGATCATGCTCTTCGAGCAGCTTCTTCGCGCCTGCGCGGGAAGTCGGCTTCTCTAGCCGCCCTTCCCCAAGGAAAATTGTACCTATGTCCACAGTCAACAGAGTGTTCTCTCCACTGTTTTCCGGAGATAGTGCTGTCTTTGCGGACCCTTTCGAAGAAGCAATGTTTAGAGAATTTACACACATCGAAATGTTGGCTGACACACCTACCTCTTCAGAGTCTGGCGAAAGCAAGAAACCGACTCCGTTTTCGTACGCTCCCAAAGTCAAAATTCGGGATAAATACTCGATTGTTGGGTTCATTAGTAGTGGGACATATGGCCGGGTTTATAAAGCGAAGGGAAAAGCTGGATTCGGAGGGGAATATGCGATAAAAAAGTGAACGATCCACTGTGCTACCGCGTTGACAACTGTTCATCTGCTAACGCCCTCATAGATTCAAACCGGATAAAGAAGGCGAAAAGATCGAATACACCGGCCTTTCTCAGTCAGCCATACGAGAAATATCCCTCTGCACCGAACTCAAGAATCCCAATATTGTCCGATTAGTAGAAACTATCCTTGAGGACAAGTGTGTCTATATGGTTTTCGAATACACCGAGCATGATCTCCTTCAAATCATACATCACCATACACTACCTCAGCGTCACGCGATTCCCGCTCCGATGATTAAATCAATTCTTTTTCAGCTTCTGAACGGACTATTCTACCTCCATAGTAGCTGGGTCATGCATCGTGATTTAAAACCCGCAAACATTTTGGTTACATCCGACGGCGCTGTCAGAATAGGCGACTTAGGACTTGCTCGAATATTTCGAAACCCACTGAACAGCTTGTTTGCGGGCGACAAGGTCGTGGTCACGATTTGGTACCGTGCTCCGGAACTCCTTCTTGGAAGCCGTCACTACACAACTGCCATTGATCTCTGGGCCGTTGGCTGTATCTTTGCTGAACTGTTGTCTCTACGCCCGATTTTCAAAGGCGAAGAGGCGAAGATGGATAGCAAGAAAACTGTCCCGTTCCAGCGAAATCAAATGCTTAAAATTATCGAGATACTTGGTCTTCCGAAGAAGGAAAAGTGGCCTGGCTTGTCCTCCATGCCAGAATTCAACCAACTCCAACTGCTTGCGATGGCTCCAGGATCCGGTCATCTATACAAACCGATAACTTTGGAACAGTGGTATCATTCTTACCTCCGAAGTGGTGGCTACTCAAGTAGCTCAGTTGCAGGGACACCAGGAAAGGAAGGGTTTGACCTTCTCTCTCGATTATTAGAATTCGACCCTGAAAAACGGATCACTGCAGAGGAGGCCCTAAACCATCCGTTCTTCTCAACCGGTACCCCTGTGACGAAAAACTGTTTTGAGGGATTTGAAGGCAAATACCCCAATCGGCGAGTAAGCCAGGATGATAATGATATTAGAACCAGCAGCCTCCCGGGTACTAAAAGGAGTGGACTGCCCGATGATACGCTGACTGCCCGAGCGGCAAAACGAGCTCGAGAGATGTAAAGCTTTTTCCGGAAATTTATTGGACCTTTCAAACGCATTGGTGGCGTTGGAGTTCGGCGACGTCTCACCCGACACTAACATTTGCTACTCGTTCGCACTTCAGGAGCTAGGCGCTTGATAAATACCTTAGAAGGGCTAGTCAAAATTTTCTAGCATTTAAAAGAATATCCCATAATTTTGTCGTAAGCAGTAGATTGTTGCTCGCCAGACATGCAAACGGACTGTATCTCACTGCTTAGCTTGCCTATCAATAAGGATTAAAGGTAATATACTGATTTGGTGATCATGAAAAGAGTGTACCTCACGAGTTGAAGGGGAAAATGCAGAATCTAACTATGGAAGGATTCCGGATGGGATAACTAGACGTTACCGTCGTCAATACGGTTTTCAGAGACTACCAATGGAATTTATACAATTCAAGAAGTTAAAGAAGTTCAAAAATACAAAAAAGAAAAAAAATAATGAAGACACTGTAAAGTCTATACTTGTATGAAAAGTCTTGACTCTTACGCTTATATGAAGGACAGTCGAGAAAGAAGAAGCGCAGCAAAAGAAGCAAGATAGATGCTCAAACTAGTTACCGCTAGTGAAAAAGTACAATGCCTGGATGCAATAGTGAAAAGACAATGCAAACGTAATTCATCTGCCCGCTCAATGAGAGGAAACTTGAAGTGTTATCGCCGGTGCAGAACTTCCTCCAATCTTCCGATTGGCCTCCTCTATTTCACTGGAGGAGATGAGCTCATCGGGTTTGCGCATATCCGGCTCATATTGCGGGATGTGTGGGCTGTGGCCAATGGACATACCAACTCGGATCTATTAGTGCATTTTACGTCAGTATAAGAATGGGATTCTTTTGGAACGGTAATTCTTACCAAGGTTTCGAGTGCGCCCTTAGAGTTGTCCACAAGGTCGCTGTCGAAATTGAGCTGGCCGGGTTCGAATAGCAAGACAATAGTGCTGCCTCCAAATTTGAAATAGCCCAGCTCCTCTGCTCGTGTCACTTTTTCGCCGGCTTCGCGCGTTATGACGGTGCTGCCAACCATCATGGCACCAACGCAAATAACCATGACGCGACCGTGGGCAACGGAGTCAATAGGGATGAGGACGCGCACGTTTTCGCCATAAACGTCAAGCGCAGAACGGATTGCCATAGGATTGACCGTATAATATTCACCTTCAATAAGTTTTGGTGTTCCCATAACTCCGTCAACGGGGATATGGAATCGATGATAATCTTGCGGAGCCAGCCGGAAGATACCCAATGCACCCCCTCTGTAGCGTTCCACATCCTCTGGATAGGCATTTCCAAGAAGTCGCTCTAGCGAGAACTCTCGACCTTTGACCCAGATCTTCGTGGCTTCGTCAATCCGATCAAACACAACGCTTCGGCAGTCAGCGGGCGACACTACGATTTCCGGTACGTCTGCTGCTGAACATGGACGAGCTTCCGGTTTCAATGCGCGATAGAAAAATTCGTTGAAATTCCGGAATTGATCAAGTGGAAGTAGAACTTCTGACATATCTAGCTGGTGGAATGCGATGAAATCTGCGATCTGACTGGCAGATGCAGGGTCGTCATATTTTTTGCCTTGCTTAATGCTCAAGGATTTTAGCATCTTACGAACTGCACACGAGTGTTGTTAGCCTTGCATCCTTTTGAAAAAGGATGGAACTCTTACTTCTCTTCTTTTCCATGTCCCGGCTCTTGAGGCCCTTATACAACAGCCTAATGCCGAGCCTTACGTAGACACTCATACGCTCCTCATTTATCTGACCTGTTATACGATCCTGAACAAGAATGTTCGCCGAATTCGCTCCAAGCTTGTAGCCGCCATACGAGATTTTGGTGATGACTTTGCTATACCATTTTCTTTGAGCCTGGCTCGACGTGACAAATCCGCCCATAACTAGATTATCAACCTGTCGCCAGTCTTGACTGGCACAAGTAGCAATGTGGGTGATAATGTCAGCGTCTGAACGTTTTGACAGCCTTGGTTGGTGGCAGAGAGGGCATTCACGCAGTTCAATGACGTGTTCTTCGCCTCGTTCATCGGCGAGGTCATCAGGGTGGAGAGTGGCTTCTTCAGAACTGGACTCATCTCTTGGGCCTGATTTGGGGGATTTCCCACGGATATTAGCCATTGATGAAGATTTACTCAGGTGAGAAGGTAGGCTTTCTGTGGATTCGGCTTCCGGCGTGGATGTACCCATCCCTGGTACCACAACTTTGGCGATCCTATGCAACTGAGAACTTCCTGACTTTTTCTGCAACGCTTGCAAGGTTTCTTCAAGGCAGATGACTGCCTGGTCAAAAGTCAAGTCTACCGTGTCACTAGGCTCATTTTCGAGAGCGAATTTGTGGAAAAACCCATCAATCGTAGACTCTTTCAGGGTGGAACCGAGAGAGTCCAACATCGTGGTCAATTCCACCTTGCTAATACGGCCGCTCTCGTCAGCGTCGTATTGTTTCAGCATGGCTCGCCAAAATTGCTGTCGCAGTGCGGCATAAGGCATAAATTTTGCACGAACATGAAGTTCTGGTGAATATTTGTCTTCCCATCGGTCTTTGTTTTTCAAAGTCAACGGTATCACGTAAGGCTTTAAGTCATCAACGTCCTGTGGGACGACGTTGGCTTCGTTTTGGGGCGTGGAAGTGGCAGAGGGTACTCCGAGCTGGGTTGCAGAGTCGGAGGGGGTAGTGGTAGGCGGGAGACTCTGTTGCTCGGCTGTTTGGGACTGGCTCGACAACGAGGTAGCGGATGGTCGAGATTTCAGACCGGAACCCTTTGCCAGCTTTGACAGGTTCGAGGTTGACGTTGAGCGCGAAATGGCGAGGCGGAAGCGGGATTTAGACGGAGGAGGAGTCGCGGTAGTTTGGGATACACCAGCTAGATTATAAAGTCCCGTTTCGGGGTCGGTGACGGGTCCTGCCTGGATCAGGGTCTGCAATGGAAAATTGGCAGAGGCCACAAAATCATTGCCAGACAGTTTATCTCTGTCCATGACGGTAAAGCCAAAAGAGTATAATTGCTCGTGTTTCATCACCTGGAATACCATTTTCTCGTCAAAGACCGGGTTGAGATTATGGCGAATGACGCGGGTTCGCACTGTCTTCCGGCCAAGAGACGTCACGACGAACGGGTCCATGTCAAAAGAAGTACGGGTGACTAGCAATCGACGCGCTCAGATCAGATTATATTCCATATCAGTTTCGGGATAGTCAAACTTTTTCATACCGTTGCGTTCAGGAGGTAAATCCAAAACCTTTCCGACCTCCATAAAAACGATGCCGGTGACACCGTCTTTGGAACCTGAGAACTCATAGGCACGAGCAGCAATGGACTTATTCCTGAGCCTGGCAAGACGAAGCTTCCGGCGTCTCTTTTCGGCAGCGCCTGGTTTTGTCGGGTCGTCGGTGGTTTCGTCAGAAATCTCGTCGGTCTCGACGGAGGTTACGGGGCTGGCTTCGGCTTCTTCCTCGTCGGAGGACACCAGAGACTTGAATCGAGAGTAGATTTCCTCGGGGGACGCAAGGAGGTTGGAGGAGTCGTAAAGGGAGAACTGGAGTTGTATCTGGCCGGAGACATCGTTGTCCTTGCCTTTCTTCAATTTTGCATGGAGGTCGTACCATTGAGGCTGTGGTGTAGAAGGCAGAGTCAGAAATTGTTTTCTTTCCATTTATTCCTTTTCTCGGTATAATATACGCACCTCCTGATGGATCCGGCCATTGACAAAAAGATCCTCCAGCGGAATATCGAATTCGCCCATGTAGTCCTTGCCGAAGCGGTCCTTGTCCCAGCAAACAGCCTCCAGCAACGGGACGCCGACCACGGGTAGCTCGAAGGATACGTTCCATTCTGGATTCAGGGTTTTGGAGATGGTGGGCGTGGATTGTCTCGAGTCTCCTAAAGTCACAACCAAATACTATAACGGTCAGTCTCAACAGTCTTGTACAAAACAGCCACCAAAAAGGCGGCAATGGAGGGTATAGACAAACCGGATCACTCATGCCATTCCTATCCTTTGGTGCCAAATCTCTGCCCTGGAGTCCCAATTGTGTCAGCGGCTGGTCGGTAGCAGCGAAGTGCACTTACGCGAATGACGGTGGTCTTCAGGATCAATGGCTTGGGTTCAGGCGGGCAGGCGACGGGAGTGGTCGCCAGATCCTCCTGGGACACGGCGGCAGCGGAAGATTTGCCGTTGGACTTGCTGTTGCCGCGATACGGCAGCGACAGGCGGACCATGGTGAGTCAAGGCGAGAGCGGGAGAGCGACTCCCAGCAACCGAATGGGTGTGCCCGGAACTGAGGGAAGAGGGAATAGAAGGGATTGAGAGAATTAGAGCAGGTAGCAAGCAATCGTCTCAGACATGAAGGAGGGAATGAGGCAGAGCGTAACTTGGTGAGATGAAGCAGAAAAAGGAAGAGTAAAAGGAGGGGAAAAGGAGAGAATAAGAATAATCAACGACAGACAGGAATGAGGGAGTTGGAAAACGATTGTCTAATAATGAACAAATGCCGGAGTCTCCAGAACAAGTCAACAAGTATCAACCTAACAAGCTGAAGACGCCGTGCAGGGCCCAGCGCGGTGGGGCGTGAGAGTCCAAGCCGTGCAGGCGGATCGAGAGAGAAATTGACGGTTGAAGACTGACGATGTTGACTAAAAGCAGCGATTCAGGACGAAGCCATCCACAGGAGAAGATGATACCCCGTAACTTCTCGGATTTTAATAAAAAGGGACAAGAGCAAGACTTTTTCTGTTGGGAATAAAATCAATTTGTTCAAATCACCAATTCAATCCAATCAGTCCTTCAATCAATCAATCAATCAGGCTGTCGTCAACCCGCTTCTTTAGTGAAGTTGCTTATTCGTTAATAGTGGGTTTGGACTATTTATAGCACCACACGAAGACTCAACATTGGACGAAATGAAGTGAACTAATAATGAACCCCCCTTTTTTACGGCTTTTCACGCCTTGACGGTGATGAGGAGATTGTGAGTTTTATTCCCTGTCGACAGCCAGAAGTAACACTCAAAGAAAAGGAAAAAAAAGTAATATTATTTTACGAATAAAGGAGACAAGAAAGCACCACCGGCTGAGTGGAAGAATATGCAATCAGTTAACTAAACTCGCGATGATGAAAACACGTCGTCAGCACAAGGGAATCCAGTGGAATCAGCACGTAAGAAAAGCTGCACAGTTCAACGGTCGGCCGGTTGGCAAATCCACGGTTTGTGGTTCACGGCAGAGTTGCAGTTGAGTATTGCAATTGTGTACGGAGTATTTGTTCCTCATTCTCTCCAGGGCTGAGCTGCTGAGCTGCGGGACTGAAGCTGTGCCTCTCATCAACGAATTATCATCATCACTACTAACTAAAAGCTGACAGCAGGATCGCATTCTCCACTTAAATCCATCTTGTTCCCTCAGAAAAGCCGTTCCTCTTACTCATCTTCTCCCAACATTAAATGCACCGCCACGTCCGTCTCTGGCCGTTTGCTCCGAGGCTGCCGATAGCCGCTGTGCAACCACTCCCAGTCTCCCACTCGCTCCCAATTGGCAATCGCTGAAGAATTGCGTATTCAGCCACTTCTTGCAAGTCTTCGCCCTGCAGCCAAGTCAGGTCCCGTTGCTGCACTTTTCTCGGCTCTGCTGGTGGTGCGTCCAGGGATGCTTCGCTGCCGACCGCCGGACTCGTTCTCCGCACGATATCGAAATTCCATACGAGGTTCACAACCCTGCTAGTTAAGTTACTGCAGGGGGGAGATCAAAGCAAAATCACGCATCGAGGCCTGCAGGTCCCCGCGGGCCTCCATAAATCAGCGGTTCGTGCCCGTTAACTTAAGGCTGCTTGTGGCACTCTTCGAACGGCGACGGGCGCATCCACGCATTGTCCGCTGAACCGCTTCATCCCGAGCCATCCATCATTCCATCCATCATTCCATCCAACGAGGCCAACGAGACTCACAAGACAAACGAGCCGACAACTGTGACGCTCTCTATTCTATGCTCGGCCGCAATCCGATAACCATGACCACCTCCAGACTACTTGACGATATCAAAGACACTGCATGCTGAGCGCTCGTCATATTCTAGCTGACAAGGATCGTAGGGTAGTAGTCGCACAACCACCGAGATATGCGACATCATCACCTGTTCCGTGGCTTTCAATCGCAACGGTCCAACCCTCTGCCCTGATCTAAATGAATCATTCTAACCACGCAAGTACTCCGTAAAAAGCAACAAAAGGAGAGAAAAAGAAAGCACAGGAAAAAAAAATATTGCGCTATTAACTTAACCGCTGTAAGCACCTGCATGCATACCATACGTACGGAGTAGTGAGCCACCCATCACCTGAAACCACGACGAGAGAAAAGCGCTCATAGTTTGATCACCTTTTCGGGATCGAACTCATTCTCCTGTGGCTTCTCCTTCGGCTGTGAGAAAATAACATATCCTCGCTGGTTGCTGACGACTGTCACGTCGCCCTTGTTGAACTCCGTCGTGTAGTGTGTATGTCCAAAAATCCAGTATTTAACACCCGGCCAATCGTCAGTGTGAAGAATATCGGAAGCAAACGCACAGCTCCAGTCACTTTGTGCGTATCGGGGATTGGACGTCCCTTCAAGGCATGGTGCGTGGTGGCTAACGACCAGTATTCGTCTCCGGCAGGGCCCATTCTGTATCTCCTCGACTGCATTTCTCAACCAGCTGTAATCCAGTCCATGTGCGCAGTTGTGAACATCGACAGACCAGCCTTCGATCCATCGATAATCCTTAACTCTCGACATAACTACGTCTCTGGCTGCATCATGTACCTTCGACCAGAGAGTACATCCAAGAATAGAGATGTCCGAATCAGGAATATCATAACGAGTCCTGTCAAGCAAAACAAGCCGTCCCAGAAAATTCGGGTCTTTCTCCAATTCCTTCGCTTTCTCCCGACCCGCAGTGTAAGACATATGGTAGAACTCATGGTTTCCAAGCAGCAGGTAGACTCGTTTAAACCGATTCGTTTGCCTGAGCAGGAAACGTCGGTACTCGTCCCAGTCACTTAGACAGCCAACATCGCCTGCGAGAATGAGATTCGGAGCGCGAACAGGGAATTCAAAGGAGTCGTATTGTCTTCCATGTTCGAGATGAAGATCGGAGATAACCTGAAACACTTGCTCAGGTTGAGACGATGTCACTGATGGAGTCATTGTTGGGATTTATATGTATTGCTTTGGACGTGCACTGCGGTTTTGGAGAGAGACTATTGAGAGATGGACAGTTATTACTCCATAGTATGTGTCCGCCAGGTTCAGACTATCAATATTGTCAATCCATCCTTCTGCTCCATATTTGAGTGGCGTTTTCTCCCCTTTGATTCCAAAAGAAAAAAGAAATGAGAGAAATGAAACAACCCCTGGCAATCTTGCGAGTCATTCTTCAGCCAAGAAGACGTGGGTGCCGGGATGGACATCGCGATCAACATCACCAAATTGATAACGACATCAGGTTGTTCATCAAGACAAAATTCTGTATTGTTACTATTACCAAATCAATCATTACAATTATTATTATCGCCAAAGAAAGAGGTATCAAGAAGAACAAAAAACTTTTCAATCGCTCCAAGAAATCCATCATCTAGAAACTGAACAGCCCACTTCTTCGTTTGCCCAAAGGATAGACAACTAGAGCAGCCAGAAACAGCCCGACAGTAATCCCGATGCTGACCTGCACCATCCCATACGCCAGATCAAACACAATGTTGCCGTACAATTTATTCGCTCCGATCAGCTTCGCATAATCAGCCCCAAACGTGCCTGATGCGCCCCCCATTAGACCCTGAATATCGGATGGCATCACCGAATCCGTTGCGTTGCGACTGGTTTGCGGAACTCCCGTTCTATTACGAGTCACTTCATTTGCAAAGGCCAGCCCGGATATGAGCGAACCGCTCGATGCCAAACCGGAGGGCACTTGGACAAAAATAGCCGGCAAGATGGCCGCGGCAGCCAAACCACGGCCGAGGCGACTGTACAAGTTACCTAGGACCCCGATAGCAAAGGCCCCGAGGCTGCTCGCAATTTGTGTATTATTAGGAAACCGTTTCGAAGCAAAGAAATTGACCACGTAGCCAGCCAAAGAAATAATGATCATTACAGGCGCCTGTCTCCATTTTGCCTGGTTGATCATCGTGAGACAGAGTGTGAAGAGGATGACTGAAGGGAATTTTCTCGCATACTCATTCAATTTGACGAAGCGCATGGATCCGCTGCACGCGTATGCGGAGCTTGCGTAGGGGTCTATACTGCCGTAGAACGTGGTTCCAAGCATCATTCCAAATCCCAGCACTAGCGAATAGATAACGGCGTAGACAAGGCGTACAGATCCAGCTAGCATGTTCCGCGATTGGAGCTCCAAGCTGGCGCAGAGTACCATATATCCAGGAAGAATCAGGGCAATGGAGGATTGAGCAAGAGCTGGGAAGCAAAAGATTTGGCTCGTCTCCCCTGAATGGCCGCGAATGCTTCCTATAGCTCGCGCAAGGAATGAAGTGACCATAACCGCGGTGAGCTCGAATACATTCGAGTATAGAGGGGAGCGAGGGACGAGAATGTAATTCATTGCGCCGAGAATGCAACCAAGAAGGAAAGATATCGGTATATCCAACGCACCGGCCTCAAATGCAAACGGCCCAACGCTGGCGGAGGCGCAGCCGTAGAAGAAAATTAGCCACCATTTGTTGTATTTGTTCTTGCGCCGAATGATCTCTTCGAGCGTCTGCATCGCTTCTTCAACCCCAATGACATCGTGGACGACTTCTTTGTATACTTCGTGGACATCGGCCAAGCGTCCAAGATCCACGCCCTGGGGGTATTTTAATAGTTTTAACTCCGTGGTGTGCGTCGTAGCATCGCCAAATGAGAAAAACATACAACCAGGCAGGTACAAAAACTCTGCATCTATTCCCAGCACCCTGGCTGTGGTGGACATGTATTCCTCCAAGCGATGCGTCGGCGCACCGTATTTCATAAGCGCTTGACAAAGTTTTACTAGGTATCTTTGTCGGGAAAGAATATCTGCGATGTGAACCGTGATAGCAATTCGGTCCTCAGCAGGAGGCTGTCGAGGCAAAAGTTTCTTTGCCGCGGCGGCAAGCACATTACTCCCTCCCTTTGGCGTTTTGAGGGCCTCAGTGGAAGGAGAAGCTGCATCAGGAAGAAGTGTAGACAGAGAGCTCGCGGAAACATTTCGAGACTGGCTCAAAGAGCTTGAAGAAACATTCCTAGATTTATCGTACCATTTTGGCTTGGATCGAGGAGTATTGATGCCGGATGGAGCCTGCTCTGACTGCGGGCTATATAAGGGCAAGGGCGAAGGTGGAGGAACATGTTGGGATACTCTGCGTTGCCCTTCTTCATTTTGCGATAGCTTGAGCAGATGAAACAAGATACCTCCACGGAATTCTCGACGCGATCCAGCTTCCTCGCTTGCCGGTCGTTCTTCATCTAAGTGACTAGCCCGAAAACTGGTGCTAGGTGACGGGGGGCCAGGTCTGGTAAGACTTCGAACGATTGCAGACGCCTCCGATGTCCCAGAGTTGTGAGGTCTTCCAGGAAAGGTGTCATCCATATCATCCAATTCGATGATTGCATCTCCATTCCCTCCGGTATTGTGATTGTTGTAGCTGGGTGCTGTTGTACTGGGGCTCTTAGTGTCTTTTTTACGAACAAAAGACGGCCGGTGTACTCTCGAAGCAAGACGTTGAGCCCTTTCGTAAGCTGACTGCATGGCCTGTCCCTTTCGGCGAGCGGAATCAGTGAGCCTGAGCTCATTGTTATTCTCATCATCAATGGAAGAACGCGTCATGTCTGGAAAAGGCTGTTTGGACACGCTTTCATTGTCCGATGAAGAACTTGGACCAAAGTATACCGTGCGAGGAACCTGGAGTGGGGAGCCTGGGGCGCTTGAAGTACTAGGATGAGGATCATCCGTGGTTTCTGTTCTGATATTCGGCTCGGACTTCGGCCATGGTGGTGTATTCAGTTGCTCTGAGGCAATATCCTGAAGATTCTGCTTCGGGGCGGAGTGCAAGGGAGCCATTTGCAAACCAAGAGGACTTGATGCACGAGAGCTTCCTCTGCTAGGAGGGGCAGAAGATGATGCCTCTGGGTGTTGTGGAAAGTAAGGATTGGTCGCCATTTGGGTAATGAGTCCAGTGTAAACGCGTCTATAGGAATAGGGCGGAACGAAAGAGTGAGAGTGGAAGTGAAATTGTCCGGGATTTAAGGAGGATAAAAAAGCCTGCAGGTCACTGTTCTTGATAAGGATATCAAGCCTTAGTTTTCCACATGACTTTTAATTAAAAGGGTCTTTCTCCAGGCTCACAAACCGAGTGTTGATATAGGTATAGCCACAGGCCCCAAACTAGAATTCTCCTGCCTGTAGTACGGCAATCACAGATCGAGGGTCGCCAGCCAAAAGAAACAGGTGGAGTGGGGTCTCCAACAAAGCAAACGCTCTAATGGTATTCCTGATAGGCTATGGGGAATAGGAAATGTGTTATTGTTCACGGGGAGCGGGAGGTTATTACAATGGAACGAGAATCAAACAGAACTGCTCTCGGATCCCCAGGGCGAGGCCAATTGATATATGAAGCCATACTTTCTCAAAGCTTAGATAGCAGCCCTCTATCAGCGGCGAATAGTTAAAGGCAAAGAGGAGGGATGGCTACGAAAGGAAGATAGGCCTTAAAGGTTCTCAGTAATAGTGGGTACAGAAATATCTGCACTGTTGACTCGGTTGAGAAGAAGATTGAAGAAAAGGGTAGGGAGGCGAATCCACACCAGTCTAGAACCAAGCTATGATTTAAGACAAGAAGGTGGGTGCTCCACTTATATCAGGATTATCAGCGGACAAACTTGATCCTATTGTGATTGATAGCAGTCAACAGCGTCGACCATATAGAACGTGCAATCACGCAAGAGCTTGATTGCGTGTCCGAAGCTCCTCACTATCGGAGTCCGAAAGAACTCCACTGGATAAGGGATGCTTGAGTACTCTGTACCCATCATTTTGACCAGGAACCATGCAGGTTCTGGAGGAAGAAGTGGACGAGTCATGGATCAGCGTCTCATAGGACGTAATGGATAGGCCATGTGCATGGAACATGTGCCTTTCAATCCTATGGACCATGCTTTTTGTTTGTTTGGCTTTTCTTTTTCCAGAAAATTGAAGCCAGATAGGATGCAAGGTGGCAGCCTGAAGGAAAATCCATAGGTTGGCGGGACGCTAGAGAAGGCGAAGGGGATCCACCAGCCCACTGTAAAACGTTCATTATCAAGTTGCAGCTGACGGATGCCATCTGGTCCCTGGAAAGTAACATCAGTCATAGACTCATGGATAATGTAACTAGTAGTAACGCAGCGGGCGATCCACGGGCCTCCGAGCCATGACCTACAAGCTTGCCAAACAAGCTTCTCGACTTTGCCTCTCGGACTTTCGGGAGCTGGAAAATCTAGAAAACTCTGAAGCTCAATTTAGGGGAAAGGTAGATTGGAAAATGCTTCTATTTCTGGAAACATTTTTGTCAAACGACCCAGTAATGCGGAAAGCACTGTGAGATGTCCGGTTGATATCGAGGCCAGATCTTTCCGTCAAGATCTGTTAAGTAATGGTAAGACCGCTGCTAAGTGACCGAACATGAGTTCGAGAACACGGAGGACAAAATAGAGCTCCCAAAGTGGAGCCTGCTGTGTTCCCCGAAGCTCTACCTACTGTAAAGAGGGAATGCAAAAATAATCATATGAAGATGAAGTGCAAGCGAATGTGCGTTTTCTGACAACTGACGTTGCCGCGCCACCACACCACCACCACAAATCACGCCGAATCGACTCGAGGGGGTCTGAACACACCAACTCCTGTTGCCGCAACCGAGATTACGGTGTATCTCTTTTAAATTATTAAGATATTGTGTGTTTTGAACACATGGATATATTAAGCGTTTATTTGTCCCAACCTCCCCGTGTTGGCCAAAGCTCCTGCTTGCAGCCGATGTCGAGGGAACACACATGTTTCAGGTACACTGGAGATTGCAGGACGGATTTATTGCATGGAATCCGCCGAAATCCTGTTCGCAAGTAAACGGCTGCAGAAGCCAAGCGCTGGACACCCACAGAAGGAGAAACAGCTCTCAGTCTGCGATCTTTCATGAAAATCTCCTCAACCCCACTTCTTAATACTCCGTACTTTCCAATTTAAGGGGCAAATATCGGGAGGAAGACCGAATACTTTATCAGGCAAAATAATACTAGAACGTGGTCCAAATGCTTATATCACTATCATTTCCAATTTTCTGTGGTAGACACAAAATTTCAGGTAGCAAACAATCTGTTCGGCGGCCGTCACAGTATCTCAGCCTGTGAGATCAAAAAAAAAAAAAAAGGGAAAGTGCCTAAAAAGAAGACTATCAAAAAATGGCAAACAATGCCGAGTAAAAGGTGGAGTTAAAAAGGAGCGCTTAAGTCCACAAAAATGAATCGAACAGAGAGCCGTTTCTCTTCGGTTAAATGAGGAAAAGGGGTTCGCTGCTCTACCACAAACAAAGAAACATTCCACAAAACAAGAAGATAAAATGAGAATTATCCGGATCCCAAATACGTCCTAGCCGACCGAATACCGTATGACTGGAATTAAGGTGAGGCCCCGAAACTACATTAAGGTGCTCTTGCGTTTCTCCGCGCTGGAGAGCACAAACATCGGCATTTTCCGACGTTCTGGAAGCTGAGAAGGACCAGAGCCCTGGCTCACCACGCTCTCGGCCGTTGGCGAGGATGCCATCTGATAGTCGGTAAGGTTGCCGTCGATTGGCGACAGCTTTCCAACCGAACTATGAGGAGACGCCTCTCGTTCCTTCTTGTCGGACCCGAGGCCCTCCCGTAGACTTTCGATACTCGATTGGCTTGAGGGTTTTGCATAATCCTCGTCACCGGAGTAAGAAGAGAAATTGAAGTCAGTATCGCTGGAAGGTGTCACACTTCCTCCAGTGCTATGGTGGCTGCGACGTTCCATCCCGGCACGGACAAGGTTGTGAACAGCCCTGCGGCGCTGGCGAGTAACAAAGTTCTTGCTACCTTCATGTTTGGCGGTCGGTTTGGCGACAAGCTCCTCGAGCGATGGTGGCCCACGAGGTTGGCGAATTGGATGCTCACCAGCACGCGCTTGTCCTGGCCCGAATGTGCCTGTAGCCGGGGTGGCAGGGCCGTTTAACGCTTTTGCTGCACGGCCAATGTCGAGCCCAGTCTTAACGGAAACAGATGGGAGCTTCTTATGGAGACGTCTGCTGGAAAGCTGTTGCTCCAGTGGAGATGCTTGGCGAGCCGGAGACGGAATTCTTGCCGAGCTAGTGGAAGATGGAGTGCCAACCGGAGACTGGCCAGGCTCGCGAGGGGAGGCTGTATCATTTCTGGGGCCAGGAGTAGATGCTGCAGAAGTTTGGAACTGTTTTTGCGAAGTAGCCGACTGCGGTTCTTCTGCAGCACTATTATCAATCACGTAGCTATGTTGTCCGGTCATGGGGTTGTATACGGTGAAAACACCAGGTTGACCAGGAACCGGGCTCACGACTGGCTGCATGCCATGTTGCGCCTGCTGTTGGTAGAAGCTCATTCCCGGAAGCCCTGGAGTAGTCAAAAGATGTTGAGTATTCAAGGGAGTACCAAGATTCATGGCTTGAAATTGCTGTGCAGCTGCGGTAACTGTAGCAAGTTGCTGCTGGAGGCGTTGCTGCTGGGCTGCCAAAAACAGATTGGTTTGTAGAAGCTCGTTGTACACAAGTTCATCCATAGGTTCTCCATTTTCGAAAATCTGATCCATCGCTGGCGGAGCTAGAACGTGTTCTGGAAGCGAATACATCTGCGCTGCGAGATTCGCGCTAGCGGCACGGCCAGGGAATGCAGCACCTGTAGCAGAATGGGGAATTCCCCCGGCGTAGACAGGTTGAGCCATACCGTAGACCGACGGGTCTAATCCCATATGATTCCCATGCTGTTGTAAAATCGGAGCAGTTGACGGGGTTAACGGCTGTTTCGGTGCGGTTCTCAGCCCAGCAAGCAGATGGGAACGGCTGGTGCGAGGAGTAGGAAACGGTTGGGAGTCATCGCCAGTTCCGAATGTCGAGGGATGTGGGACGCTCAGTCGTTTGATATGAGAACCTTTTCCACGGGAGGCGAAACTGGAGCCCGGAACACCCAGAGAAGCACCGTTGATTGAAGCGTTGTAAGTCATTTGAGCTAGACCACCAGTGGCCATACTCGTAATCATTCAAGAAACAGGGAAGAAATCAGCAAGCGTATGTTTTGGAGATATATGCAAATGTAAACTCAGAATTCCGGAGGTAAGGGGTTCAAATCGAGGAAATAGCACGAGTGTCGATGGGTATTAAACAAGAATTAGGTCGTTGCGGAGGTAATGCAAGGCTAGATAGGTATTGCACGCAAAGTCGCTCGAAGTGCAGTGCGAATTAAGCAATTATCGAAAACGGTAGTATCAAGCAGAATCAAAAAAAAAAAAAAAAAAAAATACAGGTAAATATGGAGCGAGGCCACGGGCGTCGGTACTAGAAGATGGGAAATAGCAGGGTTCACGAAGGCGACCTTTCTGTAAGCCGAGAGCAGAGTTAGTTGGAGGAGGTAAGTGATTGTGAGACGAATTTCAGGAGGACTCACCACTTAGTTAATGGAAGTGAATGACAGGAGGGCAATCGAGTAGTTATTAAAAGGATGTACAGAAAAATGTAGAAGTAAAAAGAGAGAGAGAACGAAGGAGGAGGCCAGCAGACGATAAGATCGGCAGTCTGGATCCACCACGGAGGCTCGAAGGCACTTAGAAGCGGAGAAGGTCAGGACTCGCCGAGCGAAGAGAGAAGAGAATAAGAGTAAGAGTGAATGAAAGACGAGAGAAGAGAAAGAAAGCTTCAAGGCATGAAGCGGACCGGGAGAGTCGAGAGAAATGCCCTACAGTTGTTTAAGACAGTAGAAACAAAGCGAACGTGTCGGGAATCAACATAACACGTGTGAAGGCCCGGGAGGAGAGGTGGGAGGCAGCAGATTGTGCAACGACTCGGGAATCGGGAGTCGGAAGAGGGAGTCGAAGGCGATGCGAGGACAGGCTGGCAATTTTTAATATAACAAAGAGGGCCGAGAAAGGAATGCTCCAACGTTGTAAGGGAGCGAGTGGCGTGTTTTGAAGCCGACACGACAAGCCTTGCGTTGTTTCGAACTTTTATGGGCAGCACAGAATGCGGAGTGGAAGCTGTTTGTTGTTATATTCTTTTTGGCGATTGATCAAGAGAAAAATAGAGAGACAAAAGGCAAAGAGAAGAAAAGGGTAGAAGATAGAAAGAAAGAGGCGGAAGAAGAAGAGGGGAGAGAGAGAGGAGGAGAAGCGGGAGAGAGAAGAAGGGAGGAGGTTGTGATGGTGAGAAGAGAAGAAGAGAGAGAGAAAGAGGAATGAGAAGAAGCAAGAAAGACGAAGTGAAATCGGACGCGGGCGGAAGTTCGAAAGGGGAAAAGACGCAGGATTGGGGGTCGCTGGATCGGGCTTAGCGCAATGGGGTTGCCAGGGGCGGTGATGACTAAGGGGAGCAACTACGAGCGGTGATTGGTTGCTAATTATACGCTAGAGCAGAAACAGACTAGTGCCCTCTCGAGCCCGCGCCCAATCGGGTTAGGCTGAAACAATGCGGCTTGCCGTGTTGGACCAATCAGAGCGCGCAGGTCGTCTCTCTTGGCGCGCCTCGATTTCTGCTGACTCAGCGACAGATTTGCCAAGATATAAGATTATATAATCAGGTCCAACGCTCCCGTTGTGTATAAAGTTCGTTCGCCCGTTGTGGATTCGGAGTACGGAGGACTCCGTACGGCATGGGAATCAGTATGAGAATTGAATAATGTAATGTAACAGTTTAACTGCTTGAGATGAATTCTTCTTCTTCTCTCATACAGCTATCTTCGGCGCCCAACGATAGAACGTACATACATACTACTGAAACGAGTTCTGCTTCCCGACGCAAGAGATCGCATTGACACGACACCCGGACTCCCCATCAAATTTCCAACCAACCCCCCAACTCCAAACATTTTACCCATCACCCCACGCCGTTTCCATGCAAAAAACAGTTCCTTGAACTCTGACATGACTGAAAATCGAAAATGAAACGATTGAAATCCCGTCATTTGAAACGCATTGAAAAATAGAGTCCTCCTACCCAGATTCAGCTGTCGGTTTCGGCTGTGAGCCAGCATGTCCGCCTACGAGTTTGTTGGGTCGGCTTTGGTGTGCACGCGTAAACTCGAGATTGCTTGCCAGGTCTTTGGCCATCGGGTCGAGGTCCTTCTCCGGGAGTCCTGTCGCCAATGCAACCAGCTTGCGGTGCACGTTCCGTCTGGCATCCGGTCCGGCGTCCGCTCGGTGCGAAATCACGTCGAGTACCCCGTTCTGTCGCTTCGACTCCGCACGCATGATATTGCGAAGAATCTCTAATTTCTCTGGCCATTCGTTGGCCGGAGTCTCCTCGGTTTTGACGGTAGGAACAGCCTCGGCAGAATCTTTAGCTTTGTGATCCGGGACACCATCAGTATTGCTGGTGCTACTGGCATTAGATTGGTCTTCCTTCTGGGCTGCAGTAGTAGTGGCGGTCTCAGCACTAGCATCTAAGCTCTCGAACTTCTTTTGCAGCCTGTTTTCCAGCGAGCGCTCGAGTACCGAGCCGTACCCTTTTTTTGCGCCCTGATATCGGTCTGCCAGCGTCTCCAATGCTTCTGAGCCTGCCTCTTTTGACAATGTGTCGCTTTGATCTCGGCGGATGATTTCACGCTCTTGTTCTACTTGCTCAAACATGTCCTTGGGGTGGCTTTTGCTGTCGAGGTTCTGTGGTAGTAACCTCGCTTCGCTATATGCTCGAGTCAATTTGCTATTGGCGTCTTCCACTATCGAGTTGATCTTGCGTAGAAGAGCTGCTGTAGCTTCGCTTGTTGCTGTCAGCTGAGACGACTGCCCAGAATCGTGGCGTTCCAAGTTGTCGCTTCCCGGGAAGCTATTCTGAGTCGCTGAGGAGGGGCGATGCAGCTCTCGACTAACATGCTGTTTTTGAATCATCATCATAACCTCGTCCGCTGTCTCTCCATTCTTATTAGCAATCTTGCCGGCCTCTTGACATTTGGCTAGGAGGATCTCAGCTAGCCGATAGCAGCCATTTTTCGCAGCTGTAAGAGCTGCCGTGTCCCCGTTAGAATCCTGGCTAGCAAGTAAAGCTTCCATTTCGTTTCGTGAGTATGTTTCCGCGAGTTTAGTGATCAGTACTTGACAGTAGTACCGAGAACTCTTCCATTTCCCTTTACTTTTAGTAGCCGCAGCAAGGTGGTGGAAGACTGTGGCTTGATAGAAATCCCGCTCGCCTATCGTGCTCTTGAGGATTTCTGCTAGGTCGGGCATAGTGCGCCTTTCGTAATTGTTTGTAAAGAGCACAGCCCGGACGAGCGGAGTTTCATCCTGATAGGTGCGAGCGAATATATTGGCTCCTAGGTCTAGAAGATCACGAACGACATCTAAATCTCCCATGGCGCAAGCCCAATGTAGTGCCGGATTGCCCGCCTCATCAATTGGAAGATTTGGTTGAAAATTCGCAGGAGGCTTAGGTGCCTGGATATTTCGTCCCGCCGGAGCATCTCCGACTGTCATGAAATAATCTAAAAGCGCATCGCCGTACATGATATGCTGCTGCTCCAATGTCAAGGTATTAAGATCCGTTTCCCGCTTGCGTTTTCGCTGGTGTGTTGATGACGGCGGCGGGAGAGAGATAACCTCTTCCTCCACAGAAACCGATGATTCGCGACTCTCTTGTAAGATAGACTCATCGTCTCGAAGTGATGGAGCGGTTTGCGACTGCGTTTCCTGACTATTGATAAAGCTGGTGGTCTGGGTAGATCGCTTATTGGCCGACGCGAACGAACCCGCACGGCCGCCTCTCCTGGTCGGAGCTGTTGTTCTCTGAACTTTCGGCCTTGAGCCGTGCTTGGGTGCTGGCGGTGGAGTCCTATCACCCGGGACATAATTGAAAATTGGGAGCAATATAGACAATACAGCATTTCGTTCGGCGAGAATACGACCATCGGAGAGAGGGACCCAAGTTCCTGAGGCGAGAACGATCATGTGTTAGATAAATAAAAATGATCTTGACGGTTCAGGTAAACCCCGGAGAGATCTCCTTGAGATTCCAGGTTGGTGATTATGATTTAAATACCTTGATATTTTCCATAGCCGCCTTGTATCTTCTCGTGTATGCCTTTCTGAACTTCTCTTTCAAGGATCCGGGTTCGCGAAGGCTTGTCAAGTCCGGCAACTTTCAAAATATGAGTCGCATTAATCCAATCGTCATGGCGACGCCTCATCACACTATCCGAGCCCACTTTGATCTCATAAACTGGCACCTGCTCATAACACAAGTCACAATAATTAGCAAATCGTCAGAAGAGGGTTGAGAGGTCTTAAGGTTCGGCCTAGAAGAGTGCAGGATATAACCCACATTGCTATAAGTAGCAGAGTAAATGCTGGGTTCTGCCATTGCCGTGCCACTGATGGTCTGAGTGATCTTACACTTCGCGTCCTTATTTGCATTCACCTTCAAAGGAGAAGAAAAAGTGTGTGGGAGAATGAAAATGAGTGAGTGAAAAAGAAGTTTGTGGCCAATATTGTTTATTGCAATGGTCACAGCAATAATTGATTCTTGAGGAATGGTCACTAAAGGACAACATCAGGCTCTTCACCCCCAATTGCTCAGGTTGTTTCCTGTCTTGCGCGGTACAGACAGACAGCTGGTTGTCTCCAGGTTTGGGAATAGACGCGAACCAGTCGAAGCAAAACAAGCGCGTTAAGTGGGACACATCGGAGAAACAATCATCCGTCAACATCGGAATTGCCAGAAACGAACGATCTTCCTGAGGCGCTGATAAAAAAGAGAGGATTGTCCTTGAACACCTTGGAACCGAGGCCACAAAAACATGACGCTTAAGGAGTTAGTAACTGGCACGAACAGCCGTAAGTATTTTTCTATCCATTGCGACTTTGATCCGAACGGCTAACCCCCATTGCCGCCAGAGCCCGCTGGTGCCACTCGAGAAGAGATGGCCGAAGCCCGCCTCCCTCTTGCCTACAGAGACAGCTGTGCGCATCTACTCATACCGTTAAACCGATGCCGAACGAAAGAATACTATCTGCCATGGAAATGTGAGGTATGATCCCCGAAGTGGAAATGGGCCCTTCCGCAGGTCTTCGTTTGCCTCTATCTCGCGCAGCGAGCGATCGAGCGTCAAAGATTTCTAGGTGCTGATATTTCGAGGAATAGGATGAGAGACACACCTACGAGAAATGTCAATATGAAGAATTCAAGAAGCGTGTCGCGAAGATGGACGAGTTACGGGCGGCCAAAGGAGGAGCCAGAAGCAATTGATCACAGCGGCTTCGATCACCGAGGGTCATGTCTTTTCACGAGGCCAATCTTGATTCTGGTCAATTGTATTATATTCTATGTGTTTTTGATAAATCCAGCGAGGTATCATGGATACATACTGTCTCAATTACCCCATGAATTGATCGCTCAGCTTCCATCCAATTGTTCCAGCTACTTGTCTCGAATGCAGAAAAATTCCTTTGCCGCAATATCGATTATCCTCTATACTCATTTCTAGCCTTGTTTGGATCCAGATACCAGCTTAACTGTAAGTCTATCGCACTGTCATGGACTCATCCTGCCGCATAATTGCCGGACCGTGCCCTCGCGTCAAACTTCATCTAATCTGCTATAAAACCAGATTGCTACAGGGTCGAGTGGAGGCATGAGGTGGAATATAAATATCGTCAAGAGATATTTCCTTTAGAACTGAAGGAGGCAATTGAGATAATCTAAATACAAGTTTCGAGATTTTCGTTTTGGCAACATATTTGGCTTCCTCTGCAGGAAATTTGATTCATGAGAGCTTTTATGATTGTGGCTAACAATGGTTTAATTCCATTTTGGTTTGAACATACCTTCAGATTATCCAATGGCTTGAAGAGGATTCCTTGAGAAATTATAGCTTGCTTCTTCACTACGCTTCTTTGTTTTATGGCTCCAGATTCGGCACTATCATACTCTGGCCGTTTTCAAGAAAATACAGAGCGGCTAAATAGGTTTAACCCATAAATTCTCTCTGGTATGTACTGTATGTATGTACAGCATAATCAGCAAGCAAACATTTAGCGAATGATTTTCGCGGATCATCTAGTCGATTGCCATCAAGAATGGCTTACGATGAAGGCAATACAGAGTATTTCATCCACATAAGCTCCTCACCTGATATTGCTGGTTGCATTAAATATTCAATTAGATTAATATCGATGCCGGGAGGCCCACGAGTCCCAGTGCGCTAGAATCCAGTAGGAGCCCGACTCGTACATACTATCACAGCCATTTTCACTATGAAATCTGTACCTCCTTTGATCAACGTTTACTCACAAGGACAGATGGTAGGGATAATCTATCACGCTCGATGATGACGATGATTTCAAGACTCATCATCGATTGCGCATGAGCAGACTGCCTCGACCTGCACGTTATGCCGGGCTAAAACTTCACTGTGGGTGCTGTAGTTGGAATTTCGTAGATAATTGCGATCGGTATTTATTAGTGTATGTATGTATGTATGTACATACATACATACGGAGTAGTGATCCAAAGAAAGAAAAATGAAAGGAACAGAAAATGCAGTGAAGTATTCCTTTAGCTTGAGAATAACTGTGCCGCGCGAGGCGTCCTTCCAAGTTTTTGGCCGGCCAGTGTTGGGATCGGAATCCTGTTCTGAACAGAGTATCATTTCGTCAGTGAGTACGGAGTAGTTATCCGCGAACAAGCCGCCCTGAATTTTCAACGGAAATTTTATACGGAGTAGGTACTTGTTGAATTTGTGGGTATGGGCGGGAGAATCATTGATATCCGGTCCGGAGAACCAAAAGATGACAGCTCATTTCTTCAAGTTGCGACCGGTTCGCTTGAAAAGCCCAGGCTTGTTCACGCTGGTGATCCAGACTAATTTTCATGCATGTTTGCTTGATTTTATCGAAAGTAAGAGCACTACTTGCTGCGTGTCTCATAGCATAATCCACACCGGTCTGAAGCGAAGGACGGATCTCTTTGCCACTGGAAATTGTCTAAGCTGCTAACGCTAGGAATTGAAGAGATGGCTGCTTTGACGCATCTGAACCGGGCGAGTTCGTTATGGCGTGGAGTTCACGGGCCGTCCCGCTTGAATCAACTTCCTTGTTTTGTCTAGGCTAAAGATGAAGAAGTCCGACCACAGGAGCTAGCGGCTGCAACCGCGAAAAAAAACATGTCTGAGAACGCAGTAGGGCTGCTGTAGCTTGGATGTGTTCTCATTCCTGATCAGACAAGTGTCCATTACAAGGTGATATATTGAACACCACTTTGATGCCTTTGCGCAGACTGTTGATGAACTCCATAAACTGAAAAAACCAAACTTGGAAGACTGAGGAGGAGCGAAAACCACGGGACCAGCCGGGCAGGGCTTGGCAGGAGAAAAGGATGACTCAGCAAGATAAAAATGCACTAGTCCATTTTGGGTTGCTGCTGGAGTCGGGGGCTTGGCGATGGCGGGTCACGGGGGCTGCCGGACTTGCGGGGTGGCTCCCGCTGGCCGCGAACGGCGTTGAGTTGCAAGCAGCTCGCCACGATGATTATTATTCAGTGAATAAGTCTGGAGCATTACGGAGTATAATGTACGGAGGAGGTGGTCAATCATGATGAACAGATCCAATCCATGAAAAAAGGAGGCGACAGCACAGGAAGACGTAATCGTTGATGATCTTTTCAGTCTCACAAAAAGAGCACAGATGACCCACACAAGCGCTCCGCTAGTTACCTCCGTCCGTTCCCCGCTTGCACCGCAAGAAAAACACTCGTCCCAATTGGCAATTGCCAATGATATAATTTTATCTGACATTTCAGGAGATTGATTTTCATAAAAAAAGGAAAGCAGGAAAGGATGATTAAAAACAAGAAAATGCTCCCAACTTTCCATGGCTTGAAATAAATCCAAAATATGGTCAACATTGAAATGAAATGTACTCGAAGAAATGGCAGCAAGCTTGGTGAAAGCTGGAGGTCTAGATTGCTCCTTAAGAAAACGACGTCGTCTTCGTTATCGGCTTCTGTCCATATACGGTATAGTATCGGGAATATATGTGTAGATTGCGGTCCAGCAGCTCCTTGCGTACTCCCACAAGCAGCAATTGAATACGCGGCATAGTCCATCCCAGGACTCGAGTGAAAAGCGCGAGGGAGTAGGCCTCGAGCGCCTCCAGCATCATGGCCTGCTGGTATCGCCCGACCTCTTTTAGTTTTTTGTCCTTGGCCCATGGAGAGAAAGGGACCTGTCCATACATAGAAGTATTAGTAAATTGCCCAATTCGAAAGAAAGATAAGACGGTGGTGGCGTGCCTTGAATATTTCCTCTGTGACATTATCGAACCCGGCCTCCTCCATTAGGCGCTTATAGTCCTTCGCAACACCCATAGTCTTGCCGAACTTCGAGCTCGCCTCGAGGAGCCGATCGCGCCATTCTAGTAGGTTCGTCGCTTGATGTAGGGTATCATCGTCGCCGAAAACGCCGACCGTAGAGTCCGCAATTTCAAACCAGCCACCGGGCTCAAGGTTCTCCAACGCTTGCCGGAAGAGTCGTGGGTAGTCTTTTACACTACCTTCAACGTTGCGAGCGTGGATAAAATCAAAGTTGGTGGCATAGTTCCATGGGGATTCGAAGTCGTCGATCTCGAATTTACAGTTCGGTGGGAGCCTGCACGGAATCAAAATGGTTAGATTGGTCTATTAGCACTCGGAGAGGAACAGAGCGTACCAAGAGGGCTGTATAGGGCTGAGATCGGTTCCTAGGAAACTTCCATTAGATCTCGTAAGACGAACAGAGAAACAATTTTAGCACAAACCCGTGACCACGGCTTGGGGATGTTTACTACAGATCTCAAGTCAGTGATCGGTAGCATCCTTTGAAGAGGGTTGGAATCGCATACTCAGCAACATCGATCGCCCAGCTGCCAGTTCCGGTTCCTAGATCCAGTATTCTTGAGACACCGGGAAGTAAGGGAGCACGGTACAGGTCACCTCCTAGCATCATACTCCAGATATGGTGGTGCTGCAGCGGGGAGTTAATAGGGATCGCAAGCGTGCAGGAGCGTGATCGCGTGACTCGAGGAGATCGAAGAGAGTTGGCTTACCAGGTCGAGTCTATCTTGTTCCCTCTCATCGTTCGGCTGCGGAAAGTGAGTAGGTTGCGTGCTAGGGTGGTGCGGGATCTTGCATTGGGACCTACAATGATGTATTCCCCCTCTCTGTAGGCATGGTACCGTCTTCCATTCTAGGGAAGAAGTAAGTGAACTGAGATCCTGGATAGCTGTAGATATGCGAGACAAGAAAGAGACTGACTTCATATCTGCTCCGGATCAGATTAGATTGATCGTGTCATGGGAAGTTCGGACGAAAGCCTTACTGGTAGTTCAGAACACTTGAGCTCAGCGACGCTGTGCTACTTGTGATACTACAACCCGCGATTCTTAGCTGGCGGAGCTTCTGAAGTTCCGGCATACCAACGACTTACGATGCCTCGTCGGAATCTTCGCTGTATAGTTGGTGGTCATCCTGTTGCGGGTAGGATTGTCAGCAACCATGAGGGCTCCTCCTCCCTTGAAACCCGCCAGGTGTTCATCGACTGACCTCAGGAACAATAGGTATCTGTGTGCTCTCCGACCAGCCCGGGCGAGGCTCGTTGCTAGGATGACCCGCCATCGTAGCGCTTACGAGAGCGGAAAAAAAATAGATCGGTTACTGAAGCTGTGGACACTCTCACAAAGGACTTCTATTAATCAAAGCTGTTCGTTCGTCTTGAGAGATGCAGAAAGTCCAACTTTAAAAAAATCAAGTAAAAAAAAGAAGTATCAGATGCTAAAGCGGGTGCTTCCGAGGGTCCAGACAACTTATTATTATTATACCTGCGCGGTTGCGAAAAACAAGGGCCAAAAAGAAAGAAGAAATCATCGCCCGCAAAAACAACCATCGCCAATGATAATGAGACTAACTTCTTAAATAATGACAGCTCACGCTTGGGGACGAATAAAATACGGGGTCTAGGATGGGGCAAAATGCCAGGACAGAGTTCGAGTCCAACTCATAGCGCCAGCTGGTTCCATGGACTCGCTCGCTTTCGAATCATGAATCAGAGATGCTTCCGGTGGCACAGCAGCCACACCTGGATCGTTATCTTCCCTCACAGACTCCCTGCCCAGTGCCCATTGAGCCCAACGACATTCGCGAAAACAATCGGCCGTCTGGAGTCTATTCACCAGTGTTGGCCCAAGTTCCAGTCTGTTGGGAGACCCTAAAGGCTTCAGAAGCCGCGGTTGCGGAGTAGGAGCTCGTCACCGTATAACTAGGGAGTACGCAACCTTGTATGCTTCTGTCCAAAATACTCTGTACTCTGTGTTCCCAGGGTGCATTGGGAAGGAGAAAACTCTGAAGGGACCATTGCATGGAAAATACTTGACTTGTGAGGCATCGATTCGGTCCGGGGATGGAAGATCGTATTTCAACCCTGCAATGCTCCTTTGGACGTGCATTTCTGAATTGTGCTGTGCATTAGAATTTTCTCTTCCGCGTGGTTTCACTAGGATGCGTTGTGCAGACGGGTGATTTCTGTTTTTCTTTTTCTTTTTTTCCACAAATCCTCTGCTCGTCAGTCTTCCAACGCGTCCGGTCTCTCGAAGTCTCGAGCTTCCATCATTTCGCTCTTTTCTTTCTTGTTGGAAAACACAAACAAAGAAAAAAGAGACAAACCCCGTGACTTCCTTCCTCGTCGCCCGGAGGATGATGTAATCGCTGTTTTGGGTTAGACTGCCGGGCTCGATGCAAACACCACGAACCATTATTATGTAATCACTTTCATGTTTGCTCTGTTTGCTCTGTTTGCTTCCACTCGGCGAACCTTAACTCTAACCTTCTTGTGCATCGTGTGCCCCACGTGACCCACCACTAACCTCCCGGCTTCCTGCGCCAAACTCCGCGAAGCCAGTCACCTGCTGCGTCTTAGTCAACCGAACCCTGCCTTAACTGCGGGCTGCAGGGCCGGCTTCCCTTCAAAACCATCTTCATCTCCATCTTCACGACGCTTAAGTTAATTTATATTGCTAGCAAGTCTTTTCCACGCTGGCCCCTCCGTATCCTCGATGAGCTGTACGGAGTGCTCTAATGATACTTATTTTTATCCACTATTGTTACCATGTTAAACTATGGAGCCCACTTGATATCTTGTTGTACGGAGTATGTTAACTACCTTGTGGTTCTTGAACTGGCCCCGCTTGCAACACGGCTCGCCACTTTCACGTCGCTTCAACCCTGCTCGACGGAGAATGCAAAATGATTTTCGTCAGTCTTCCCGGCTTTTTTGAGCCGTGTCTCCCTTTGGATAACGCTCATATTGCAATTCAGCCTGCTTGTCCTCCCCGGAGACTAAACTTGGTTTTTCCGGGGTAGACAATCGCCTAGATCGGCACCTCTCACGGTTGAAACCTGCAACGCGAGGCATGATCACAGGGATGCCAATTCTAAACCAGACACTCTTGGGCTGAGAAGTGGCCCGCGCTTCCTTTTCTGCTAGCCTTGATGGGGTATCTTGGTCCAGGACAGGCTGACGAACTGCAGCCCTCTCTCGTGCATCTGCTACTGAGTCGGATGCTATTGACCTCCACATCCGACGCCCTAATCAGAACTTGCACGGTCCGGACTCTGTGCAATATCATGGGTTTTGCTATCGTTCGCTTTCGCTACGGCGTATTGTCGTCGAAGCGATAGCCCAAACTTTCCCAGAACCCTTCTTTCTCTTGGGTTCACGAGACCCAGAGCCTCGCGCTCATGCTATTCAATCCTTTTTCCATTATTGTTTTCCATTTGGACTCACATATCAAAAATGGCATGTGCATATGCCCTTCGGCAACAGTGTATGCCCTTCATTCCAGCTCTTGTCTTTGGCTACTTGCAACCATCCACCAGTCCGTTCCGTATTTGGTGTTCTTACCCGCCCTCGAAGGGAAAACTTCACCACCAATTTGCCTTCTTAGCGATCTTTTAGCGAGCGGGGCTTTCAATACACGATGAGGCCATCATTTCCTTTCATTGGCCCGCACTCGTCAATCATGGAGCAACCTTTCCACAAGCCTTCTGAGTTTGTACTAACTGATGGCCCGCAAATCCGCGAAATAGTAATGGAAACTCTTGATTTTACTGTTGCACTTCATGGAAGTGGAGTCTCGCCGCTATGGGTAGAAAAGGAACAGACATTCCGGCTGGTGCTTCCACTCATTTTTCAGTCAGCTTTGTAAACCCGATTCGATTGAAATGAATCAACATGGGTCTCCTGGAAATGGTGTTTGAGCATCCAATCCTGATCATCTTGGCAGCATGCCTGGCTTATACTCTTGCCCTTGTTGTGTACCGCCTATGGTTTTCGCCACTATCCAAATTCCCGGGTCCAAAGCTGGCTGCGGCTACGCTTTGGTACGAGTTCTATTATGATGCCATTTGTCATGGAAAATATACCTTTGAGATCATGAAAATGCATGAGATATATGGTCTGTGCTTTCTGTGCCATCCTACTTACCAAAGTTCACGGTTTGTTAATCGAACACCCTCGTTATCCAGGCCCAATTGTGCGCATTAGCCCCCATGAGCTTCACATCAATGACCCTGATTACTACGACGTTCTCTTCTCTCGGGATAGCCCCCGGGATAAGTATTCGTACTACACAGGCCAATTTGGCACACCGATGGCAGCGATATCCACCAGGGGACATGCTCACCACCGTCTTCGCCGGTCGAATATGAATCCCTACTTCTCGATGGCCCGCATCCGCAAACTGGAGCCCGCCATCAAGACTCTGGTTGATAAACTATGCGATCGCCTTAAAACATTCAGAGGCACCGGAATCCCAATAGTAGCACAACATGCATACACGTGCTTTTCAACCGATGTGGTATCTGATTACACCATGGGCTCTGGCTTTCACTATTTAGATGAACCCGATTTCGTTCCTCACTGGAGCGACACTTTAAGCGCTATTGCCAAGGCTACCGTCTTTTTCAAGCCTTATCCTTGGTTATTGTATTGGCTCAAAGCTCTACCTGAGACCCTAGTTGGCAGAATGGACCCAGGAATGAACCTATTTTTCACATTCCAGCGCCGCTGTAACGTCCTCATCAGTTCAGTGATTCAGGAACACAGCTCGCCGGACTACGAACAGAAACGGAAAGCATATGATCATCCTACATTCTTCCATGATATCCTTGACAGCGACCTCCCTCCTCAAGAGAAGGGGCCAGAAAGACTAGCACAAGAAATTCAAGGTGTCATTGGAGCTGGATCCGAAACGGTGGCCAAGACATTGAGCTGGCTCACCTACTACCTGCTTGCCAATAAAGATAAACTCGATAACCTACTCGAGGAACTCAATAGGCTGGATCCTGATAAAACTGCCACTCTTGTGGATTTCGAAAAGATGCCTTATCTAGTAAGTTGATGCCTTCTCCCTCTCATGCTACGAAAGCAGTGTTCTAACACGGTTCCTCTAAGACATCTGTCATGCTAGAAGCCCTCCGGTACGACTCCTTGCTATCCTATGCTTTACTTCAACTCTAACACCAGAATCCAGTCTATCGTATGGTGTCAGTACCCGCCTTCAAAGGATTTCTCCCGATCGCGACCTTCAATATCGAGAATGGTCCATTCCTGCCGGAGTAAGTCTTGACAGGCCTTTCAATTACATAGCAAGATACAGCTAACTTGTTGAAACTGCTAGACCCCGGTGGGCATGACGAGTGTAATGATGCATCACACCGAGAGTATTTTCCCCGACTCGTACAGTTTTATCCCCGAACGCTGGATGGATCCTGCAAAGCGAAAATACCTGGAACGATATCTTGTTGCTTTCAGCAAAGGCTCTCGTCAATGTGTTGGAATGAAGTATGAATCCGCGCATCACCCACATCCTTTTAGAACTTTGATCGGTTTTGAAACTAACTCAGTTATTGTATGTTGAACAGCCTAGCAAGGGCCGAGCTTCTCCTTGTTATCCCTAAAGTGTTCCGAGAATTGAAATTTGAGCTGTACGAAACCACACGCGAGGACGTAACGCTCACACACGAATTATTTCTTCCATTCCCTAGGATTGGAAGTAAAGGTGTTCAGATCTTGGTGCTTTAGCAAAGCGGGCGTGTCGCATTTGGCTGTTAGGAACTTCTGCGATTGTAATTATGGAACCTTAGCGTCTATTTTCAACATATATGAATTCAACTTCACGGATCGCTACCACAACTGATTTGAATGGAGTAAGTAGCTTAAAGGAGGGCGACTCTATAAGTACCCGATTTCTAACAGGTAATTGCATGTCCGTTCCGATAGGACTGGATTCTACTAATCTAGTTGAATGTGACCAAAGGAGAGTGCAGAAACTTTGCGGCATTGGGTAACTATTGACAACTACAGAGCTCACATAAAAGATGGTCTATAATGATGTTAACAAGGCCTGAAGGCATCATAACTCTGACTGACAAACTTCTAGTGGATTGTGGCAATTTATTCGGAGATGAAATGGTCTCGAAATGACCGAATGCCCTACTGCTGCGCAGAATTGAATTGACTGCTATCTATTGGTCAAGTACTTGAGCAAATAGCTTCTACAACAGCGCAGATATATTAGTATTGCTACAGTTCGTTAGAGGTTTTTTTTTTGAATGATTGTCACACTTTTTTGGAATAAATGTTACCTGAAAGTGGAGGTACCTAACCTCCGAGGAGCTCTATCACGCTAATTTCTAGAAACTAGTTAACTGGTTAGCCGCGGCGCACTTTCACAATCAGTGGAGGAGTTTAATCACTTCGTTTTGCAGGGCAGCCAGTGATTACCAGCGCTGCTGTATGTACTGTAGTTTTGGAGGCGCATAATACACAGTCTCGGGTTAGTCCCGACAGCTCCAGATCCTCTGACGTAACTAGTTAGTTATGCCTGTACCGACATAACATGCGGGCATGGGTCTGGCTCGATGGCCACCCGATCAGTACCATAACCGGTTTTCTCTGAAGTGACCGTTCATGCTTTCAACTCTACTAAGGAAGATGATGTGCGTGGCGAAAGGTTGCAGTACTTATACCCGACATCAGCAATGTCAAACATCAAGACGGAATCGCTAGTTAGCTTGGTTAGTTAGTTACAGACTGCTATCAGATTTTCGGAAGTTGATCAATTCACTGGATTTCGACCTTTGACAATTGGCTTTCAAACGCGATCACAGAATGGCTTCGCAGGGTATTCAAAGACCAAGAGTCTCCTACGGCAGTCTTTGTCTCTATGGAGTAGGGGCTGGCCTTGCGGGAGTGGCAGTGTACGTAGCAAATGGGTCTCGTTCTAGTGATGAAAATCGTACCCAAGCGTTTGAAAACTAACGATGAAGCTGATAGGATGACTCTGAGTGAGAAAATCGAGCAATTTTTCACCTCTCGGCCCAATTCGCTCGTTCCTGGGTACACAATGCAGCACCTCTTCGGTTTGGCACCCAGGCCGGAGAGCGACATGTTTCCGATGAACATGACCATGCACTACGGGCAGGGCGCGGTGGTTGGGATTATTAGGGCTATAATGAGTGTAAATGGGGTGCAGGGGCCTTTTGCAACACTTATTTTCCTCGGTGTCCGTCTTGTAGTAGACCAGACATTGGAAAACTGGACAGGCGTTGGCTCTCTGCCATGGTAGGTTCCTCCAACACTTCCGAGTGGTTACAACTGACCCAGAATCGTAGGACTTGGTCTATCAACGAACAAATCATTGACATTTTGCACAAAACCGTGTACGCGATAGCCACAGGCTATGTGACAGACCAGTTGTTGAGTTAAGTAGTCGGTTAACGATCCAAATTGGGAACATAAACCCCTCGTCGCTATCTTTTTGCAGGGCTTGTGGTATCAAAGTTGTCATGTTCATTAATGTGAATGAAATACATTGCCAGCCAATATGGCATTCCTAAAGATCTACTCAAGGTGGAGTGCTCTTATTTGATATTAATTCTTACTGGCCTGCCTGTTCTATCCGGATGGTACAGGAGGAACTTATGCCATCGATCCGGGAGACCAAGGTTCGATACCATAAGAAGAAGGCAATGAGGGCTGTCCAGAGCATCGACCTTGTTCAACGATAGGAAAGGGGCTGCCATTCCGGACATACTTAAGCCACCGTAGCGACGACAAGCATCCATACTCTCCAAAATGCCCAGTTTAAAGGAATGAAACATCATTGAAATCCCTTTCTAACAGCGTTTGTCTGGCCCCGAATGGCTGCCTCAATGGAACATTGATCTGTGGCGCGTTTCGAGATTGGTTTGATTTTGATTCCGAGCTACGCCGTATGTTGTGTATCACTCAAGCACACTTCAGCACGGACATTATACCCATATAAAGTTTTTCCTGGAAGATTTATCTTCATACATCGAGATATCACGGGTTCTGAGATTGCCCTTCTGGTAATATAGGTGGAAATTTACCTGAAGGCGCCACTAAAGAGGTACACCATTGCCCTAGGGAATTCAAGCTGCTTCCTTTAGGGCGCGCGAAACTATCAAGTTGGTTCACGTACTTTGGAGGAAGCTCTGTAATTCGGGGCATATTGGCAGCCAAGGTATAGTTATTCGTGGAAAGGAGTTTGGCAGAAGCTTCAGATAGGTTTGTATTTCTGCATCATACCATGACCTACAAAAGGTTACACAGATCTCCACGTTTGGTGATTTCATCCCCTCATGATGTAGCAAGTGAGTATACAAATCCGAAGCATTATCCCTGATGTTTCCACTTCTCTGCTCATTCGCATTGAAATCCTTCAACTTATATAAAAATAAGAGCGATGATCACCAAATTGTGTCCGGGTCCGCCTTTTCGGGCGGAGCATATTGGTTCGTTGCAAAGAACCGATGAGTTGCTCCGAAAACGGGAATGTGTGGAGAACGGCGTCGCTTCACCCGAAGAGCTTGAGGGCTTGGAGAATAGAGAGATCAAGCGGATCGTAAACCTCCAACAGCAGCTGGGGTTTCGAGCCATCACTGACGGCGAATACAGACGCCAAGGTGAGGTTGAATTCTTCCACGTCGCAGGGTATATGTGAACTAATCGGATGAAGTGTTTTGGGGATCTTTTTGGACGGGCCTGGAAGGAATGAGCACGGTGCGGACGCCGAACCCCGAATCATTTCGCCCTTACGTCCCAGACGCTGCAATCTTCGCTGAATGTCCGCAAGACATACCGCCGAATGTTATTTGCACTGGAAAGATTAGGCACGCAGGAAGCATGTATATCAAGGATTTCAACTATTTGAAATCACTGGTCACGGCGGAAGAGGTTAAGGATATAAAGGTAACATTGCCGTCACCATGCTGGTACCACCTCAGATATAGACACGGCTGCGCATTTCCTAAGGATGTGTATTCCTCGGACGACGATTATTTTGAGGACATTGCCACAGCATTCCAGACGGAGCTTGATATTTTGTATAGAGCCGGATTAAGGAATGTTCAAAGTGATGACCCTAGCTTGACATGTGAGTAGATCTTTTGGTTCACGTACCCGAATTTCAGCTGACACCGGAGATAGACTTCTGTAGCTGCAAAATGCTGGCAGGGTGGAAAGCAGACGCATCAAATCGATATAGCCCTGACGAACTTTTCGACGCGTATGTGAAGCTATACAACAACTGTCTATGTAAGAAACCAAAGGATATGCATGTGGGACTCCACTTATGCAGAGGAAATTACCGCGGTCGATATTTTACCGAGGGGGGATATGGTAGGATTGCAACAAAGCTCTTTGTCAAGATCAAAGTCGATACATACTACTTGGAATATGACACGGCTCGTGCCGGCGGATTTGAGCCTTAGGTGCATCTGCCAAATGGCAAGAACCTCATCCTTGGCTTGGTCTCCAGCAAATCGCCGGAGATGGAAGACATGGAGGAAATGAAAAAGCGGGTGTTGGAGGCTGCTGAATTTATTGCATTAAGAAACAATGAAGCCGTGCAATCGTCTTTGCAACGGATGGGAGTGAGTGCGCAGTGCGGCTTTGCAAGCCACTGTTTTGGCAATCCCGGAGGCCAAAAGGAGATGATAGCCAAGCTGAGCTTTGTGAGGCATTTAGCTGATGCAATATGGCCAGGGCAACCATAGTGAGGAGAGATGTAATGCTGTGATAGTTGAGGCTATTGGGTTGATGTTCGGATTGAATAATTGAATTATATCTCGGGAGATGAGAGTTAGCAGGAGCTCGAAGATAAGAGGGAGGTGATAGAGAATGAAGTTTCATGGTCATTGTTATTGTTTCCGAGTTCTCAGCTCTCTGTTGGTGTCAGTTGGTGGTCAAGACTCTTGCTTTTGTCTAGTAATAACATCCAGAAGGGTTGGTGTCGTGGGGAGATTGCCAGGATGCGGCTGAGACGCGCCGTGTCCGTTTTGGGAAGGACGGCTTGCACGTGATAGAGAGAAGTGGCGGAAACAGCTAAACCTAAAGAAGTTAGGATCCCGCAGCCCCTTTTTGAGTCACGTGCTTGCACCTGTTTTGGGTTCGACGTCGCGGGTCTCACTCGATTAATATCACGTCGCTTGGATTGAAACGATTCGCGCATTTGGAGACCCTTAACTACCGCAAATCTAGAGATAGATACCTCATACTCCTTATTTCTATCTGTGAAGCTTTCAAGGTGAGTAGTATTAAGCCCGCGGGTATCCAGCCTGTCCAAAGCACGGCTGAGTCGAGAATCCTTTCCGCTGACGAGGTAGCTTCAAACTCCAGGTGTCAGCAGACAGACGACATCGGTTACTTTTCCTTAACCTCCTTTGCATACCTAACGATTGAACGGGAATTGGCAAAATTTAGCGCCATTATCGAAGCCCTGGGTTGAAGCGCAACTTCTGCAAAAATGGGCGGGCAAGTCTCCAAGTTGATGGGCAGGATCTTCGGATCGAAAGAAATGCGTCTCCTGATGCTTGGTCTTGATGCTGCTGGAAAAACTAGTGAGCTACTTACATTCTGTACCGATGAGGTCAAGGCTGATATATTTGTTACTCGTATAGCAATTCTCTACAAACTAAAACTCAACCAAGACGTCACGACTATACCCACCGTCGGCTTTAACGTCGAATCCGTAACATACAAGAACGTAAAGTTCAATGTTTGGGATGTTGGTGGCCAAGATAAGATCAGGCCTCTGTGGAGACATTACTTCTCTGGAACGCAAGGTCTTATCTTCGTTATTGATTCCAACGATCGCAGTCGCATAGAAGAAGCACGCCAGGAGTTACATAGAATCATTCTTGACCGCGAAATGAAGGAAGCGCTACTACTAGTCTTTGCCAACAAACAAGATATCAAAGGAGGTTCGTTCTTCCAGCTTGTGGCCCGTGCTATGCTCTAACCCATGCTGACCTGATCGTAGCTATGGATCCGAAAGAAGTAACTGAGAAGCTCCAGTTGAACCAACTCAAAGACCGGGTGTGGTTCGTGGTGCCGAGCTGCGCGACAACTGGTGAAGGATTATTTGAAGGCTTGGTAAGCACCGTCACTGTGTTTACAAAGCTGTCTAAGCTAACTGTTGCTGGCAGGCCTGGCTCTCAAATAATGTTAAAACTCAGCAACAGCGACAGGGTAGATGAGAGGATCTGCTTTGATTTTCCCGTATTTCTATGCTGTTGCAATCCCTCTCTATCACCCTGTACCACTTTATACCAGACCTTTAACCCTGAGTCCGTCGTATTGGTGTGGTCCCACATGCTATTCTTTCTTCCTTGTTTTTTTTCTTCCTTTCCCGCTTTCTTTTCTCTTTTTCTGATATGCTGGGAGTTTCAAACCTTCTTGTTACTTCTTCTTTTTCATAAATTTTGTCTGTTTTACGATTAGCTGGGTTGTGTGTTGCAGGCATGCTGTCTATCCTGGATGATATCCCTTCGATTCTTGTGTATGTGTTTCTAACTCTACTATTTTTCTTACTTTGTTTGTAATATAATATTTCTTCTTCTCAAGGATAGAGGCACAACACGCAGGAATACCGATGGATTTACCAGTGAATCTATGCTTGGTGTTAGCTGTCTGCAGCGTCATATTTTCGAAAGTATGAATCAACTGGAGTGCAATTCCTGCGACATTTCTTCTATTACGCAAATCGCGGCATTCTCCATACGACTCATTGCGACCCTATGGTAAATCGCCGAGATAGTTAATTGCGCATCTGAATGATTCAATCAAGGCTTGAATGCTCCAATCCGACTCCTTTCGAGTTGGTCAAGAGGACGTCCTCTATTTCTCTGATACCACGCTATGACTAATGTTTCATAGATATTATTTACTATGAGTTCGAATGATTAGAAATTGTATTATTACTAAGTACAGGAAGATAAAATGGCATACATTTAATTAGTCACTATGAAACCGAAATATTCTCAACGATATGGGTATCAGTTAGTAGAACGATGTGGTGCTATCAATTCTCATATTGAATTTTGAGCTATACCGATTTTTTTCGCGGCGCGGGTAGTTCTCCATCAAAGTGGACTTTGAATGCTATTATTACCCAAAGTTAGCTAGGACCCATGAAGATTTTGTTAGGGAATAACTTACTCAATGGAAAGACAAAGTAACTACCATGATCTTCGCGCATGTAGATATAGAAACCACCTGGCCTTGGTATCTTCTTTAGTTCTCCTTGTGGCCCCGGTGCGCGACGCAAATTCTTCAGCTTCCCAACCACCCGAAGCATTGAGGTCAACGCGACCATGTTCGCATCTCGTCCTAAGCATGTATGAGGCCCATCTCCGTAGTGGATATACGAATCAAGTGGCCGGTCAAGGCGGACTTCATTCGGACGAGGGAAGATTTCGGGGTCGCGGTTTGCAGAAACAAAGCTCACAAAAACCTTGTCCCCTGATTTTATAGAAACATGACGCCCACCGTCATCAATTTCCATGTTGGCTGTGGCTTCGCGGTATGAACCGAAAGTGCCGTTCAGGCGGATGGCTTCCATACAGTAATGTAAAAGATTATCATCTGATTCAGGGGTATCTTCTTGAGCCAAGCGTTGAATTTCGGGGAGATGAACGCGCCCTTCTTCCGAGAGATAATAATCAATGATTTGGGTGAACTGTTTTGTGAAGAAATTAGCATATCAGGTCTGAGCAGGACGGAGTCAAACGTACCACTTGTGCTTGGTTGGGGATCATCGCGCCAGCCGTAGGCATAACCTGTGACCATGTGACTTGAGAAACACTGAGCCCGCTGGCAAGAAGCCTTCGAATCATATGAACTCCATAATCCCTCAGAGCCGTTTCATTGTTTTTGTGGAAGCAATCAAACAACCCGGAGAATACGTTAGTGGCATTGACGCTCTTCACATAAGCCTCGACAATTTTTCCTAATTGCTGTGCCACCGTGCGCGAAGCTTGGCGAAGAGGAAATGATTTTGCAGGATCAAGGTCGAAGAAGATACATGTGAAAATAACACACATAATCATGAACATTTCGTGCTCTGTAAATATGCCTCGGGGGTTCTCTTCGGTTTTGAGGGGCAATGCGAAGATGTTAGATGCAAAGTGGACGTGTGCGAGATTTCCAACACTGATGAAGTTGTGCTTTATTAGCTGTTTGTTTGGCAAGGAATTGATCGTCAAGATACTTACTCCCTTGTGATATCGACCTGGTTCACACCTGCGATTTTGCATGATTTTTGCCTCAATAGCTTGATTGTGATGTCTTCATAAAACTCCTTCACCTGCTGCTTCCATTTATCCTGGTATAGTGCCTTTCCCATTACCTGTCTTTGTTTCGAGTGCTTTGGCGAATCGCCGGACAGCATAAAATTCAATCCCTCTTGACCAAAAAGAAAGCCGGTTGCCTCACCCCAAGTAACCCGGAAATCTTTGGCATTTTCAAGGATAGCCTTGGCTCCTAGGTAAGAGGTAAGATTCACACGCGGTGGAATAAAAGTCGGCCTGTCCCAGGAGAAATGGGTGTCTCTTCCGAGATGCGCAAAGATTTTTCTATTTTCACTGGGAATGGTCATCGGGTAATGGACATAAATAGAATCGGGTTTAAAGTGGTTTGGTAGTGTTCGGAGTACGAGTTTGTAAAACATGCAGCCCTGATTAATATTCAAGTCGTAGTGCGTTTCAGTGAAGCCCCAGTTGGTCAGGTTTCTGGGATGATAATCGGTCTTTCACAATCAGCGACAGACTATGTATTGCAAATGGAATTGAGCTTACCGTATAAAACCTGTCGCCCCGAACCAAGGCAACCGCATCGGAGAGAATAGCACGGGATAGAGTGTATGTAGGACAGATACCCGCCCCAGGTACCATTGGAACCTTAGCCTCTTCTGCAACAATACCGGGATACAGCTCAACGTGGTCAGGATGCTCATATAAGTGGCGAAGCTGATCTGCAATATATGGATCGGAGTTTATCTCTTCAAAAGTTGAATACTCTTTGAGCCCAAAGAATTTTCGGAACTCGTTGAGTGACCCAACTCCCCATTTACGAGCCTGCTGCATGCCGAGAATTTCTACGGCTCGAAGAGCCTTTGGAATATTGCGCGGACCGAAAGACCCTATGGTCCATGTTAGCTGAAGAACATGAGTGTTGTCGACGGTGGGCTTACCAGCAACCTGTTCAACACTCTCTGTTAAGACCCTAGCAAGGTCGTCGTCATTGAATTTGCCATCTGAGCCGCGTGTCAGGCCTGAAAAAGACCGTTTTGAGGGATCCTTTGGAAGTTTTGACTGCCACTCCTTCATTCCCATAAGGAGATCAGGCATCGTAACATCCTCGGCAGCTTTCCCAAACAAGTCTTTGTATATATCTTCAGTCCATCTTTCGTCTTGTTTTCCAATGCACGAATGCCAGCGATAGGCCAAATTGAACTCAACGGAGCATTGATTGCCCACGCCGCTGGAAGCGGCCTCAGGGCTGGCGTTTGTGCGCATGTTGACCCTTGGATCCTACCTTGTATTAGCAGGTAGATTTGCAAAGACAAAAGAAAGGTGAGACGTACTAGACACCATGTTGTATTATCCCGTGTTAGGTTGATGATTGTGCGGACGTAGTCATACAAGGTGATGTTGATATATAGTCCGCAAGTAACTCTGACAAAAATTAGCGGACAATATGAAAGTGATTTATTTTGAGATGTTTTCTTACAATCTGGCTGTTTGGAAGAGATCATTGTCGTATTTTGCCCATGCCTTCGCAGAGTCTTCCGATGAAAGGCCCGAACGGGGTTTGTTGAATCGACCCCCTTCGTTGATATGCGCCAGCTGTTCAGCCACATAATTGTGAAACCTAACTCAATAAGTCCAAAGAATAGCTTACTATTCGGGTTATACTCACCGGTTAAGCATGACAAGGATTACACTGCAAACTGGAGGTAGAGCAAGGAGCCGCGGCTCGGAAAAGCTGTCGGGCTTCAGCTTTCCATCCTTGAATGTACGTATTTGATTCTGGTCTTCCTGGTTGTCGCCGTAGAGTGTCGAGAGGTCGAGATATGATGACGTCTGAGAGATGTTTGGGTTGCGATGATCCGTTTGAAATAAATCTTGTAGGTCTAATAAGCATGGTCACTTGTGAAAAAAGGGAAGAATATTACCATGAATTATCAAGGAAGCCCAGCCGAAGAAAACCGTAGAGACGCCATTGGGATGTGGCTTGAATGTTTCCCGAGCAAAAATGCTGTCAAAGATTAAGCCTGGGTCCGGAAGAGCACCTAATTGAATGGTAGTTGGAGTGATCGAACGGGCGTACGGCGTGTTGGCCGCGCCGAGCTTTGGGAATAGCGGGTTGTTGTTGGAACCATCGGCGGACCTATACATATATTCTTCGCCAAATGCCCTATGATATTTGTCAGTATTGGCAACGAAGACATGAGGGGATTTGGTTGCGCGGCCTACGGGACTGGTGGGTGAGGTAGAGTGTCCCAGAGTTCTTTCACGAAAGTATTCGTCAATTGAGATCTCATTCCGAACTCGGGGCCGAGTCCAGCAACAAGCTGTCCATTAGGAGTCTGTCAGCTACAAGAATGCTAACGAACGTGATATTACCGTGAAATCTTACCTGAATAACCCGCTCCATGAGGTAGGTCTTGTCGTCAACAAGACCTCCCGATTTTTTATTTTTTCTCACGGCAAGCAGAGTTCCCCAGCCACGAGGTCCCATGGATCTCAGATCCTTGAAAAGGGAGGATTTTGCCTTGGGGCCCTGTAGGTAAGAACCATCGCCGGATTGTTTTGGTAGTGGGCGCCTGGAGGCATGAATCAATTGCGCATATTGCTTGAACGTACCCTCAACTTGAGGTCTTTTCACGCTACCATTACCACTGCTCGTCTTATTGATTGCTCCGTTATTAGCTGCTTTCTGGCGGGGAGGCGCTCCATTGGCGTGGTCGACACCGTTGGAAGTGCCATTCAAAGCCCCGTTTTCAGCAGCCATGGAGGATTGCTTGTAACCAAGTCGGATCAATGGCAAGGAGTTATGAAGCTGAGTAGGAGCTCCACGATCACTTGAGAGGAATGATTGAAGTGGAAGGTATCAAAACAAGAGGAGCTCAGCAGGATGTCATAATTAATTTCTATTCGAAAACAGCCACAGATAGTGTACTCCAGGGGTGCTCAACGGAAGAAATCCCCGTTTTGTATCTCACAGCTTGCCATGACCCGCCATGGAGCTCAACCCCTGCCAATTGACAGTGTTTCGCCCGACCTGAGGTCTGAAAACGAGGGGATGTGGTCCACAGCGCATGATAATTGTAAAGCTGCCCGAACACCAGGTTTTGCCTCCAATGATCCTGGAGCGATTACAAAATTTGACTGGACACTGGCCGCAAGCCACATAATCAGTGTCAGCAGCCGAACCAATCAAGCTGATGCTGGATGTGACAACGCGACACTTTGATGTGCAGTGGGTCATGGCGCATCGACCGGAACGATCGTCTCTCGGTTGGGTCGAGAATCCAAGCTGCTCGGGATAACGAGACAGAGTTATTAACTAACTAAGTGGCCCTTGCTTTTAACTTAGGGATTTCGAAAGTTAGAGGAGGAGAGTAGGTGAAACTTGACAGGACGCGAGAGGGAGAGAAAGAGAGAGGCATGAGATGAAAGATGAGATGAGGTTGAAACTACCCAAAAAGTGATTCTGAGATACTGCCCAATCTGGTTAGCGGATCAGCACCTCCCGACGGAAACCTTCGCTCTCTCGCTTCGCTTTTCTTTTCTTCTCTTTGGCTCCGTAAACTAGTGAACGAGTTCTGACTCCGTATTTCTGTTGGCTTGCAGAATCTGCAAAAAGCAAACATGTTGCATGAGAATGCAAGTCCCAAAACCCAATCGATGGCCTAAGCAGGGATTTTGCTTTTTTGCGAGGTTCGATGCCACTTATGAACTTCCTTTGCTGGATCGAATACGAACCTCCAGCCAGCCCCGAGATGGCCGATCCACGTCTAAGGTTCACGATCAATGGAGGACATGTTCAACTACGGAGTACGGAGTAGTGCGGAGGATATGGCTCTTTGGCAGGGAAGCTTTCCTAGGACATTCTCAGCAAGCAGGTCTGAAGTCCAAAATGTCAGATCCTTCAGAGCAGTCTATCCAATAAGCTGCGTGTTGTGGGTGCTCGAAAACGGATATTCCTGCGAAAGCTGTGAATCAGAATCTGAGGGAGGACAAAAGAAATTCTATACCTTGAACTTCACTCCCCATTTGCAAACTAGTGATTTTGAACTCGACTGCACCAGTTGCTGACAAGATCCCTCGACTCCGTACTCCGTACTCCGGACCAAGTTTTCAATTGTGCAGCGATCATCCACAAACTTCTCCGTACGGAGTAGTGATAATGGAATGATGATATCGAGCTCGAGCGTATAGAAAGCCTGTATCAATCTACAGGAAACAAGGATTCTATCCAATTTCGTCATTTGCTCGTGTTATCTTTGGAGCTCTGAAGCCCTGCAACGGGGGAGGACGGAGTATGTACATACACTGCAGTGTATGTACATACTTACATGCGGAGAACGTGCATGTAAAGTTGTGAAACCGGCGGGATGATGCGATTCCAGATTGGAGAAGCCAGGAAGTCTCTTGCATTGCTCCCAATTACGAAGCACATTAGCCGGTTTCTCAGCGCAGCTGCCCATCCCTTTCCTGCTGGTTGCGGAACGCCGTTCCAAGGGCCGTGAACCGAGGAGAATGGATCCCGCGAATGGCCTCGAATCTGTTGTCGCATGACTTGATAAGAATTTAGGGAGAATCAAGATGTTGGGTGAACTCTATAGAAAAGGAGAGGGAGTACGTACTGCGTATGAGGTTTTAAAAGATGGTCGTTTTTCGCTAAGTATGCTGAGTATAAGAGCGGAATACGCTCATTACATCCATTGAACTTAGCCCTCGTCGCTTCTCACCTTACCTTTTGCCTTTCTCGTGACTATCGTGGAATCTTAGCGAAATCTTAGCGACAATGAGCATAATTTCTGACGATGGACCCTATTTGCCGCCCAAAACGTTCGTGTTATGTTTTGACGGGACGGGAAATAAATTCTCTGGAACTGAAGCGGATTCTAATGTATTGAAAATCTTTCGGGTGAGGTCTCTGGTTGTGCTGTTTTAGAAATGTTTGGTTCCTAACTGTCGTGTTAGATGCTGGACCGGAACCAGAGCCGCCAGTTTCATTACTACCAGCCAGGAATCGGCACTTATGTCACTTCCGCCTCACTCACAAACACCGGACTGCTTTCACGAATCAAAGGCTCCTATTTAAAGGCCAAAGACTCTGCTGTGGGCTCGTCGTTTGCGGAGCATGTAATGGGTGGCTATCGGTTTCTCATGCGATACTATTCCCCTGGCGATAACATATACCTTTTTGGCTTCAGTCGAGGAGCATATACTGCGCGCTTCCTAGCTGAAATGCTTGATTATATCGGTTTGCTTACGGCGGGCAATGAAGAGTTGGTACGGTTCGCGTGGAAAACGTTTTCAAAATGGCAGCAGAGAGGCGGTGATCACTCGGATGACCGTAAAGAGAAACGGAAATTGTTCAAGTTCATGAAAGCGTTTCGTGAAACTTTCAGTCGACCGGTTAAACAAATCCAGTTTTTGGGATTGTTTGATACCGTGAACAGCGTTCCGACTTTCGAATCTGCATGGATGCAACGAAACAAATTTCCTTATACAGCAAGAAGCTCGGCTAGGGTCATCCGTCACGCTGTCGGAATTGACGAAAGGAGAGCTAAATTTCGACAGGACTTGATCTCCGGCTGCCGTCATTGCACACGGTCCCACTCTGCAACTACTCGAAAGAACGCGCCGTCAAAAACTCTCAATGGGAAACGAAGAGGATGCGAGGGCGACTTGAGTGCAACACCTGGTATTAATGGTTTACACAGCGATAAGAATGGGAATAGCAGCAAATTTAACCGCATGCCCCACCTTGGACGCGGTAATCATTGTCAATCTCAATCGCCAGACCAAACTGATTCTGATGAGGGGGAGGATCGCTATCGGCCTCCAACAGGCCGGAGTATCCGAAGAAATCCAAGCGCAGGTCATCTAACTACCCACCGATTTGGTGATATAGACCCAGAAATCGATTCTACACGGAGTGGATCACAGATATCGCTACACAGGCAACCTCAAATCTTCGCTGAAGATGACGGAATGCAGGACATCCAGGAGGTTTGGTTCCCTGGAGGGCATGCAGACATCGGTGGAGGCTGGGAACTTAGGCCAGGGGAAAAGTGGCCACTTAGCCATGCTCCGCTGGTATGGATGGTGCAAGAAGCAGAGATAGCTGGCCTTCGGTTTGATGAACGAAAGCTTCGGCAATTCAAATGTGATGGGTTTTGGCGTGAGGGTAAACAAAAGGCAGCAGATGCTAACCCCTCCGTCATTGTTACCGATGAGTATGGAAAGTCTCCCAGCGAAGACGAAAATCATGACGTGACAATTTTCCGAGCCGCAGACGAAGAGTTTCACTCAGCACTTCATTTATCCAGCACACAAGGTCATATTCACGACTGCCTCTCGTTTGGCACGGGGCTATCCATGGTGTCCGTACTGATATGGAAAATCATGGAGTATCTCCCATTTCGCCGCATGGATCTACAGCCGGACGGCAGCTGGAAGCCAATCCGATGGCCACTACCCTGTGGCGAGGTGCGCGATATACCCCAGGAAGCCCATATCCATGTAAGTGCAATACGGCGGATGAAAGCTGATCCCAATTACCGGCCTGGAAATTTAATTGTTGGGGGTGGTGGGAGAGGGGTAAGGCGCGCTCCGGAATCGTTCGGGATTGGGGAGTGGGTGGTCTTCGCGAATGAAGGCGATGCAGTACGAGAAGCGTACGTGAGGAAGAATGCTTCGTAAGGCCTTCTATGAAGGGATACTCGCAGTATGGTTTCTGCTTAGCGTCTCTTGAGATGGATAGAGACCTGGGTGAAGCAATAGCACAATGGGAGGTACTCAATTCCATAGAGAGAGAAACGATGCGAATGAATGCATTGGTATAAGGATGGGGCGTATGTTGGTATTTATTCAGTTCCACGTGCGGAGATCACAGAGTAATGGTATAGAGTTAATAGTTCAGTCCATCCAGTATTTCTAAAGCCATTGTATGTATGTAACTATTTCTGACCATTGTTCTAAGAGTAGTAATTATTAGTGTATCATGTCATATCGCCTTAGCCAATTTGTTGCTCTTGGCCCCTGGCATTCAGACATAATTCTCCCAACCACTTGTTCTCGCATCCTTTAGCTCATTGAGTCGGCATTCTGAAGCGTTAAGAGTTGGTTTATAAAACTCATCTCAGAGCCCGATGCTGGTGATAACATCTTGGGTGTCGTCAAAAGGCACCTTCGACAGATACTCGCATGCCATTGCTGCCACACGGGTATTGCGCACGGTTATAGTTATGGGTTCGACCAGATTATTATGCTCTTAGTTAGGCTGGAAGAATGCGAAGATGCCCCTGTGTTTTATGTTAGCTGAGTTCACTCTTGGTTGTTTTGCAATCGTGAGTTCCTTGCCCACGTTTTCTTCCTCTTGTTCCGTGAAGGTGTGATGTCTTGTGCTCCCTTTGACGACCTCGGGTCAAAATCGGGGTGCGAAAGAGACTAGAAAGAAAACTAATTTCGAATCGGTGACCTCCTTGACGAGAACAGGAGATCTTCACGGCTTGGGCGCCGGGGATTAATTGGACAGGCTACGACTCATGTTTTGGCAACCGTTGCTTTTCATTCGTCTCTCTGCTTGCCAGTCGCAAGTATATACTTCACCTGACCGGTGTGATATAAACCCATAATGTTGATCATCGGCATTCAAATGCTGTAAATACAAAGACATGTGTTCAGAACTAGGGATGAAACTCTCTTTTGGGTTTCCAAAAAGGATGGAATTCATAGTTATTGGTGGCTTGTTCACAGGACTTACATTAATCCAAAGGCTTTTATGATCAGGAATATGCAAGGTGAATAATAGAATAGCTGTTCATTTGCCATATCCATACGCATAACCGCCAGTTCCAACACCACTCTCGCGATAGTGATAGTCACTGCTTATATCCGGGTTTCGAACGCCCCCGAGGGTATATGGGTTATTACTATTCGCCTCATAAGTTGTAACGTTGTATGAATGGGCGTTGGAAACCTTAGGGTTATTACCGCTCCCCACCGGCTTCCTTGCTGGTTGAGGTTTGCGGAGGGAAGAATTCTCTGAGCTGCTGTTGTCCGCATCTGGAGCGAGTGCTTGGGCATATTGAGGAGGCTTTTCTTCCGAAGGAGTCGGGAAGAATGGGATTGTTCCTTTAATACCATCATTGGACTGGTTGAGCTCGATGTTGGTAAACGGCGCTTCATGCTGTCTTCTTCGAGGAAATCGGAAGATGGAGCGAAGACGAGAGGGCCGAAATGAAGGAGTTTTCGCATTGCCACGATTGTGCATATATAGGTGTTGGGCAATGATTGAAATTAAAAACAAAAATCTTTCCACGGGTGAGAAAATGGAAATCGACGCCTCTGGATTGACGAGACTCACATTCCAATTATCGCAACAGCGAATGCAACTTTCTGAAGCCTGCAGGCAAACTTAAGGCTGGGCATGTAAGTCAGCCGCTTTCCATCACCGGTGCCGAAACCACCAGAACCATAGCCTCCCGGGGGCTGGTTGGCGTCTCCGTCCCCAATTGGAGTTTGAATTTGGCCGTTGCAAGTCTCAGTGCCATTGCGAGTCATGATACTAAGCGCAACGAAAGCGGCAGCAAAGGCGAAATCCAGGACCATAGCGAGACCAGCAACGAACGGAATCCCACCAAGCTTGAGGGTCAATAAAGAACCCAAAAGCGTGTAGAGCGTAGCTGCACCGGATATGCCTTCAACGGCAACGACCCACCTTTCAGCTCGCACATCATGGTTGGAAAGCAGAGCGAGAAAGTACGTAAAAATCCCGAAGATGATGACTGAAGAGCACAGTTGAAGGAGTCTGAGAATGAGATTACCAGCACGAATGGTAGAAACGGCGGCCATGACAATGAGACGTAGAAGGTGGTGGAGGGAAGTATAGTTCTGAATGACGAGAAGGTGGTATTTGTCAATTATCAGATTACCTAGAACGAGTATAAGATACCGCGTTGGGAGAGGCTAGGTAGGAAAGAAGTGGAGGAAATGCTGGATATGCGGATCTCGTCCCAAAGATGCATGCGCAGTGGCCGCCACCATGATTCCCATGGTAGTTTCTTCATCCGATGATGTCAATTTTTTTATTTTTTTTCTCTTTGAGGAACTCGCGGTTCACTATAGCCGGAAGCCAAAGATTGAGTCGTTAAAACGGAGTAAAGTTTGCACCACTATCCAGATAATAGCGCGATGCCAGCGGTCGCAAAGCAGTTCTACCACTCCGGAAGAGGTACAGAGGCAAACATTAGGAGAACTGCGAGGGAAAGGGGTACGGTGCCGCGATCTGTGGAAGGCAGAAACAGGGTAGATACCCCTGGGTCACGGCAACACATGAATAAAAGATTGGAAATATTTGAGACCAATTCATCACAATACCGAATCGAGCTGCACATGCATATTGGATTAGCCGGTATTCTTTGGGTGACAAGGAATGCCATTTCCCGGGCTGTCGTCTGGTGGACGAGGGAAGGGATGGAGAAAAAAGCTACCGCCGAGCTGGAGACTTACGGATTGAAGCCTGGGTTTCGAGTTTATACCAATACAAAGAAAGCGCAGAGTGTAGGTAGCCAGAATTAATTAATCTTCCAGAAGGTCGGCGATATCCTTGTCATCGTCTTCCTCCTTCCGCCTTTCAGCCTCTTGCTCCAAAAACTCCATGAATTTCCTTTGCTTTCGCCGAGCGCTTTTCCCCCATTGTGGAACCGCTGTCGAGTCGCCATCTTCATCCGTTTCCTGGCCCTCATCTCCGTGACTTTGCGAGCCGTATGCGTCCAAGGTAGCAGCCTGGGTTTCTTCCTCGGAGTGAGCCCCTCCCCTGTCAAGTAATTTGCGAAAGCCTTTGTCTAGGTAAGGGCGTAGAAAGAGATATCCACCGATTATCCAGACAAGCCGGATATAGTCACGAATGGTCAGGTTGGAAATCGAGTTGGCTACATTGGAAGTGAAGTTTGTGTACCAAGTGTGTAAGATACTAAGGAGAGGAAGGTCAGACATCGCTGTAGGTCTCTGAAGACTGCAATCGGGAAACCGCAGACGGGCCTGAGTACATAAGTTTTTAGTGAGTCGAAGCCAAAGGGTTTGGACCGGGGGAATACCAACCTCCTTTTACCAGTGTGGTTTATTCAACCCTCGTGCTCTGTAGTCAATGGATTTCAAAGCGAAATTTTTCTTTTCAAAACCGCGCGCGCGTGTCCGCGGAGAGTTAACTAACTGGCGAGTTAGCCGCGAGCTGTTTCGCGATCACGTGATAGAATAAGCTCACTGACGTAAACCAAGATTTGCTTACATAATCACCAGCTTGACTTCAGGCGCAGACGCGTCCGGATGGTTCAACGGGACTTCCAACCAACACGAAGAAATTGGAGACATGGGGAGACAGTGAATAGTGGGCTACAGTACGGAGTGCTCCTTTAGAATGGCTAGTGCGGGGAATGAGGAACAGCATCTGGAAGAAAGGGTTGGTTTCCATTATTCCCTTCCTAGTAAACGACTCTAGGGTTTGTTGACAATGAATAACTAGAGACTGAAAGCCGAAGTATGGAAGGCTGTTCGTCAAATAGCCCATGAGCAGATAGACGAGGAGGATGTAGATGTTACGCCCTCGTTCCTTGTCGCTTTGACTGAAATGGTATGGGATCGGATAGGTATGAACATATAGATCTTCGACCTATCATGCCCATTCTAACGGATGCCAGCGGAGTCGGCTGACGACTTGATCATGTTTGCAAAGTATGTGAAGCTTGTTTAAGCTTGTTTCAGCCCTGCCGGTTGATGGACAATGACAAAAAAAAGATATTAATGAGGCTCATCATTATGGTAACAAGTTGCTAATTTGAACATTTGGCGCGCAGGCATGCCCGTCACGCCCAAATACAGCCCTCTGATGTCATGCTGCTTGGGAGACGGAATGAGGGTTTAGAATCCGTGATGGCATCCTACATGGAGACTAGTAGCCAGCAGACGGAGAAAACTCAGCAAAAGCGTCGCAAAACCGAGTCTGAACCGAAACTGCGGAAGAGTTCGTGAGACGCGGAGAAAGCTACTGGTACACCCCTTGCAGCAGTATAACTACGCCGAGGAGCAAAGTTACTCAGCGAAAACAGGTTTCCTGATGAGGCCGTTGCAATTTGAACGAGCCACACCGGTCGGAAGGGTGTAGAGATGATCTTAGAGTTGAAAATCAGTCTTCGTGCTGTGTATTCGAGAAATATGTTCATTATGAACACACGATTTCATTCATTTGTCATTTATTACAACTTGCGTAGCATTTCTTAGGGGAGGAATCTGCGAGCCCAAAGGGACTTTTGAGCAGCTAATGCATTCTTTTCAATCCTTCGATAATTCCTCTCAATTGTGATAAACCAAGAAGTCCCTGCGCGCCACCTAGCTTGTCCATGACGGCCTCCTGGATGTCGTGAGAGCAATCTAAAAATTTCTCAATAAGCTCACCATCGACAAACCTGAAAGGTTCGTCAGCCCGCCGTGCATTGTTTTTGAACGCTCGGTACCCGTTAAAAGGTATCTCCCCAGGGCTCGTTACAAGACTAGCAAGTGCGGATTGCAAGCGCATCAGTAGATCCTGGGAGGATTGACTGATGCTGCAGAAAAGGTAGATAGAACCGTCGACCTGTGTGGCAACGTGAGAATCAGTAATAAAACCATTGTAAAACAAGATGTAATATTATCCTACCGTCGCCAGGAAAGCCCTCGGAATGACGGGTGATGACGATGACATTTGAAGGTCGATAGAATGAATTCGATTTACCATTTGCCCCAGATGGATCTCACTAGACACCTGAAGTCGACGTCTATCGTCCTCGGTAAGTCCTGTTATGTTTCGCCTCAGCACCACCAAATTACCCTCTGCATCGGCAACTAAAAACTCATTGTCAGCAGTAGAGGCCGTAGCCGTGGTCCACAATGTTTGGTAATGCCGAGAAACCTCGACCAGGCTGTCACATCGTCCGTTCTCTCCTGGTCGATGTTCAACCAATGATATACTTTTCATCATATCAGCAATTGCGATAAAATTGTTCCGCACTGATAGATCGACGGGCCCGGTCGATGTTCTATAGCTTGCCTCTTTCTCAATGTCAATTTTTTGCGCGTTGTTAACCTTCATGCTGAATACAACAACCTAATCAAGTTTAGAGATAGCTGCGGAATAATGGGGACTGCACGAACCGTTTTCATAAGAGCAGCAACTATCCTTCCGTTAACCATACCTAGGGCTCTACATGCTCCTCGTACGGGGATTTCTGATAATTTTCGAAGCTCTCTGTTGGCATCAACATCGAAAATGATTATCCTGCTTTTCTTTCGATCTTCGCCAGTTTCGGGAGTGTCCATGACAGATGTGCCAACTAGGAAAATGTCTTTCGGGCGGGTATGATTCTGCTGACCAGGGAAGGTTGGATGTTCAGTACGTATAGCACATTCGACAAGCTCATTCGGGAGAAGGTCAAACACGCTCAGCTGGCGAAATAGTATCTCGTCAGCTAAAATGAAATGACTTTTTATTTCCTCTACATTTTGCACGAGAGTCCGCTGGATGGTCCCAAGTCCAAAAGCTCGCTCAGCGGGGGAATATGCGACTCTTCGGACGGTTTCATTGATCCTTAGTGTTTGAATCTGTGTTGTTCGCTCGGTATCAACAAGCGCCAGTTTGAGGTCATCAGGGGTGGCAACCGCAACAGCACCTGGATACGCCTCTGCATTGAAGTGACAAATTCTGGTTGCTTTATCCGAATTGACTGCTGAGTATACTATCCTATTTTCGGATGAGTAGATCAAAGTGGGATGGTCACAGGTGGCGAAGATGTTAACAAGTCCGTCATCTCGGAGTAGTAGCTTGAACATAGGCGCCTCTGATCCGAGGACAAGTTTATTGGTATTGAGTAGGGTGTAGGAGGATAGATCGACGGAGAAGGAGAAAATGGAGCCATCCGCCATCGAAACGAAAGACGTAGGGAGTGAATTTGGTACCACATTTGCTATGGTGACCGATCGTGGGATAGCTTCGCCGGGTTCACCAAGACTTTCAGTATGGCGAATGGCCAAGTCATCAAGTTGAACGATGCTTATCTCCCCTTGCTGTGGGAAACATAGAATGCATGCGCGGGCGGGCATGGGCGCGAGAGCGACGCCAGACACTTGCCTTTCGGATTCGAATTTTTTGGCTCCAGATCTAAGAATCTCATGCGAGATGTCAAACACGACAAGTTCCTGACCGTCGACTATGAGCGCCATATCCTGTTCATTGGCAGACGCTGCCGTTATTTTTTCACCTTCGATTGGAGACCACTCCCAGAGCGCTACACCACTTTCAATATCAGTCACCTTTGCTGATCGATCGGTAATTTGAAGGAGACGGTGATTGGCCAAGTTTGACGCATAAATAGTGGGCTCTCCCAATTGCAGACCTAGGAAGCTTTCTTTCTCTTCAACTTCCCCATCAGCTGAGAAATAAAAAATTCTAGACTCGTCTACAAAGGTCACGAGTAGGGTATCACAAAACGGTTCTGAACAGAAGGCAGACAAGCCCCACAGATCGGTGATGTGCTCCATAGTCCCTAACACGCCCAAGTCTTCCATTCCGACACCACTTCTAACACTCCTCAGACTCCCATCATGAAACGCACCGGAGCCGGTTACGAGTCTTGCCTGTCCCGACGAAAATTCATGCGTCAATGATTCCCCGCGATGGCCCAGGTCCATGACCGTGAAGTCGAGGATGGGAGCAATATTGGAGAAGGTTTGGATTATATCAAAAGACCCTTCGGTGATTCTAATTACGTGAGAATCACCCTGGTGTGATCCTAAAAACACCACTCCACTGCCGAGATGGACAAGGACCGATGCACGTGAAGTCTCGCCGAGAAGATCGACTTTCCAGCTCTGAACAACATGAGAGGAGTCCAAAATCAACATCGAAAAGAAAAGTCGGCCGTAATCGTCCGCAAATAACCACCGTTGACTGTCAAGTTGCTCCCAGGCCACGAAGACCGTGTTATATTCCAGTGGCAGTGTTATGGTCTCATTCCTGACCGTATCAATGTATTTGATGAATCTTTCTCCAAGGATAAGCGCGCCACCTGCACTATTTGTTAACATATCGATGATTGACATTTTTCTTTCTCTTTGGATACTACCCACCAAGAGGCGAAGGAATGGGGACTAGTAGATCGGCTCCTAGCTCAAGATCGTCTTCCAACTCATCTACAGTTTTTAGCTCCACGGAGCTCGCCTCACCTGTCGCAATAGCTCGGTTAAATACCAGCTCACGCAATTTCAACTTTACTTTGCCTTGGATGTTTTCGTAAAGAATAGCGAGGCGAGGGGACTCCGATTTATTTCGGTGAAGAAAGGCGGTGGACCGGACAGTCAGCTCGTCGACTCGTGCCTGGTGCGGATCACCTAAATAATTGTGTCCTTCGGAATGACGCGAATCTGGCACCGCCTGGCGCTTGGGGGGCTCAGGCTCTTGAGAGATTGGTATGACCGTGATGACGCCTTCATACAGCTCCATGGTCAAGAAATTTCCCGATGGGTCCACCCATGAGCGGTCGCCGCTTTGGCTATCCTTGAGAGAAGGATCGGATATGTCCACATACTTCTGCTCGGTATGGAGGCGATTGCTTTTTGGGTCCCATGAAAGGGTGAAGTACGTGTAGCGATCCGTGCCGACAAATAAGAGGTCCGTACGGTGTGATCGAGAGATTTTCTGTAGGACTGTAATTTTACCATAGATCGCCTTTGCGTGCTGAAGAGCGAGACCATCGGAGGTCTGAGTGTAAAATTCAAGACGGTTTGATTTGCTACGGAGTTGGGCGGGATCAGGTCAGTCCATTGTGTATATCTCAAAGCTGGGGGCAGACATACGCGACGACCAGGCAATCTTCCCCAGGCTGTAGAAATTGAAGCTTGATGGCATTATGAACACCACTGGCCTGGTGAAGTGGTATTATATATGCCATTGCAAAATCATTAGTATTTGAGCAATTGATGTTATATATACTCCGTAAGCCTGTGCCGGTTAGTTGGAGCGGTTGTTGCTCAGCCTTCAGGTCAAGGAAAATAAGATATCATCACATTTGCCTGCTGAAGCAACTGGTAACAACTTAACCAGCAGAAGTGTCATATGGGTTCGGGCGGATGGAGTACCGCAAATATGGTGTAAGTTAATGAGAGAAGCTGGAGCTCTGGTAAGTTGTAGTTAAGTCACTCCGTATGCATAAGCTGCGTTGAGCAGCGGAAGATCTGCGGGCCGAGCTGTCGTCGTCGTCCTTGGATTCACAAGAACCACAACAACCAGATCCAACTCTGGTTACATACAACTGGAAGATCAAGCATGCTCTGTGTCTGTGAGCCATGCTGCTAGTAATATAAAGATCCGAAACCAATTGCAGCTTACTTGCATCCACTTTAGTACTGATCCTGTCTCTTAACTACTCACCCGCAATAGCCATGGCGACTTCCGCGTCCTCCCGCGCAACTCCATATCTGCTGTTCCTCATATTGATCACCACCTTGGGCCCGCTCCAGTTTGGCTATCATTTGGTAGGATGTTTCTGGTTCTTCATAGGCCGCCATGAATATGTTTTATCATGTACTTACCCTTTTCTGTGGTCTAGGCCGAGTTAAATGCTCCCCAAGCGGTTCTCACCTGCGAGAAAACGGGAATTACATTCCTCCGGGGCTTACTATCTCCATCCTCAAAGGCTTCGCTTCCTCGCTGTATCCCTATGAACCCTTCGCAGTTCGGTCTTGTCTCTTCTAGCTATACTTTGGGCGGACTGATAGGCGCCTTGCTCGCTGGTCCTTTCTCAACGAGATATGGACGATTACTTGCGCTGCGTATGACGACCATATTTTTCATCTTTGGCCCGGTCGCTGAGGCACTAGCCACTGGAATTCCCGCTTTCGTTATTGGGCGGCTATTGTCCGGAGTGGGAGCGGGAGCTTCGATCGTCGTTGGGCCCATTTACATTGCTGAAATTGCGCCTCCCCAACAGAGAGGCTTCTTCGGCGCGTTTACGCAGGTCATGACAAATGTGGGCATACTTGGGACTCAATCATTGGGTTATTTTCTGAGCAAAGACAACCTTTGGCGCATCATCCTTGCGGTTGCCGGTGGCATTGGACTGGCGGAACTCATCGGCCTTCTGTTTGTCCCGGAAAGTCCAGTTTGGCTAGCGGAGCACAAACGGTTAAGCCATGCCAAATTGATTCTCCAGCGCATTCGTGGCCGCGATGCAGATATAAATGCAGAGGTCAACAGCTGGCAATTGAGTGGATCTAGCGCCGCTCCTATCGACTCTGTAGAAGAAGAATCTCTTTTAGCATCCCCTCCAGGAAACGCTCCATCAAAGAGCCCGCCCGTTTCTATTCTCGGTGTGATCATCGATCCTACTTATCGTCGGGCTATCATCGCTGTCGTTGCTGTGATGGTGACGCAACAATTCACTGGTATTAACAGCATCATAATGTACAGCGTTTCCCTATTCTCTGGCATCCTCCCAACCACCGCCGCTCTTCTAACCGTCATTATCTCGGCCATCAATCTTTTCACCACCATTATCTGTGCACCGCTAGCAGACAAGCTTGGCCGAAAAAAATGCCTGCTGCTCAGCATTACTGGGATGGGATGTTTTTCCGCCCTGTTTGCCATCAGCATGTCCTCAAATTTTAAAGTTCTTTCTGCCGTTTCCAGTCTTCTAATTGTAGCAAGTTTTGCAGTTGGCCTCGGCCCTGTACCTTTCATTCTAGCTTCCGAGCTTGTTGGCCCTGAAGCTGTGGGAGCAACCCAAAGTTGGGCGCTGGCAACAAACTGGACTGCAACTTTTGTCGTGGCACAATTCTTTCCGGCACTAAACGTTGCTTTGGGAGGTAAAGGTAATGTATATTGGATTTTTGCTGCCATGGCGTTAGTATTGGGAAGTTTCATTGCCTGGTGGGTGCCGGAGACGAAAGGCCGGCATAGCATGGAGGAAGTTTGGGGTATAACAAGGCGAAGGGAGGATTAAAGCCAGGCTACCCAACTTTACGTCTGTATCGCCGCATCTTCGGTTCCTGCTTAAATGTATTGGTGCGATCGATCCGCAGTAATTGTTTTGCTGCGAACCAGGTTGACACTGGACTTAGACTATTTCGTAGTTGCAACCGAATTATATTTTAGGCTCATACGTATTTACTAGTATGGCCAAAAGAAGAAAGGTTCATGGGAGCGCTAACGATCAATATACAAAAAAGAAGAGGAAGAATAGGAGAGACGCTTGCTGAAAGGCAAATGGAAGAAGGATTATCTTCGTTCCAACCGACTTAGGGCCCCCAGAACCGGCTGAAGATCTTCTGTTCCTAAGCCCGAATTTGAAAAACCCCCTCCATCATCTACCTCACCCGGACTCCCATATTTGGAAGCATACCGCCGTTCTAACGCTTGTAACTCCTTTTCTTCTAGCCTTGAGGCGCAGGCCCGTAGAACACCACCAGCAAAGTTGTCCGCAGTAGACCGGTATAGTTCGAGATCATGAATTCCTGCGGCAAAGGAATCTAAAACAGGCGCAAGGGAAGAGGAAAGCAATGATAGTCGAGTGGTAAGAGGTGAGATGGAATTTGATACACTGAGGTTCTCCGATGATAGCGGCGTTGGTTGAGATTGTGGCAGTGGCGACAGGGTAGAAGACTGGACAGCATCGAGAACAGGTGCCTGACACGCATCAAGTAAAGAGCGGTTGACAGAAAATAAATCCAATGCCGCGGATTTCTGGGCGCTGAGAGGTATATTGGATTCTAGAGTTTCAGAATGCGACCGGTCTAGGGCTGAGATGGATGGTGGGCGAAGAAGAGAAGCCAAAGATTGACGCTCGGCTTGGAGTCTGGTTGGGGTTAGAAATGAACTTAAGACACTCTAGTGATAATGGATAGCATACCGTTGAATATGGTCCTCCAATTCTTTTATCTTTTCGGAGTTTTGGACGTTCTTTGGATTCGGCATCTTTACAACTACAGCCGGTGGGGTAGTCTCCTCGCGGCTGAGCCAGTCCGATAGTTCGGATCGAGAGGAGAACTCTTTAAGTATCTCCTCTTGTATCACTCGGGCTAATATTTGGTATCAGTTACCGCGGCCCCAAGGACTAGAGAAAGTATGTTAGGACCACGTACCCGATAGCTTAGCACTTTCATCATTGGACCTTGATCCAGATGGCTTTTCACCCATAGCTCGAGTCGCACACCAGGTCAGCAATTGTCGCATTCGTTTTGGCTCTGAAAGGTCCTCGCTTTCTATATGTTTGTAAAAATCCGCGGTATCGACCTTGTCGTGTGGAAGGGCTGACGAGAAGTTAGTAGAAACGAAGGCTATGTCAAGAGATTGGAATAATTCACCATTTGAAGCACCTGAATCAATCAAAAAACTTGCTCTCCTCCCCCTCATTCCAAAACTACTACGCCGCTTTCCCTTTCCTTTGCCACGTTCCTCCCTCATTTCCTTATTCCGCTGGATGACCGGTGTATCTGCGAAGGGGAGCGAGATTTTTGTGGTGCCGACTTCCGTAGGTTGCGGCGGAGTAACTGTCCCTCGCTCCACATTGTTCTCTGCCACGCCAGGAGATGTGCCCGAATTGACCGACCTTACGGGCCTCCCTTTCTTGGTTATCAATACGGCCGTTAGCCCTGAAGGCAGTGGTTTCTTTTTCGGCGCTTTAGATGTATCTGATTTGTCACGAGGGGGTCTTTTTGAAAGATGGTGCGTTTGCTCTGTCTTGCCGGGGGCGTTTGACAGAGATCCGGAGCCTGGTAAGTTTGGTAATTTCCCTTTACTTCCATGGCTGCGGGCCGAAGGCTGTTTCGTTACCGATTCCTCAGTCGTTAACTCGGAGGAAGAGCGTGGCCGTTTGGAAGAACGCGAGGTACGAGAGAACTGAAAGCCTTCAATATCTTCTTCATAATCCACTACGAGTTTGCGAGGAATCACGTTGAGTCAGCCACTGGTCTTGAGAGATTCGAAAAGAATGCTAGATGAACCCACCGGCTTTCCTTTTTCCTGACAGATGATTCCAATCAACAGTTAGATTCTCTTTCCCGGAAACGCTGATGCCATTTTTCGTCTGCCTACGTAAAGCGCTGTCCTTCTCTTCAACACGCGAGTGCGACATTGCGACTCGACCGTTCTCAGCTGTTACTTCCAATGCGACAGGATTTGGGGAAATATGCTGACACCACACTGATTCCGGGGATCGATAGAGTATGCGGCAGTCTAGCCAGTCTGCACCTGAGATGATAAAAGGGCGGTTTATTGGATCGAGAGCCACCTGGGGTTTATTTCCAGTACTAGTACAAGAAGAAAGCAATATGGCGGTCATGTCAAGATGGAGCGTGATCTGAATCGCGTAACGCGCACTTGATTGAGGATCCCTATACTTCAACTCCCTTCTCTTTGGCCACTTATAGTAGCTGAAGTCGCGAAATTGAAGGACGTAGAAGACGCAAGGGAGTAGTGCCGCGGGGAAACGAACGGAGCACCGATGGATAAGTTAAGCTGAGTTCACCATGGCATGATGCGACCGCCAAAGACGATAGTGGTATCAGCTCTTCCAGATTATAAGCCTATTATGCTGCCAGAAAGTTGAAAAATCGAATCACGGAGGCGAAATTCGCAATGAGTGACCGTCGGATAGCAAGGAGGAGATGAATCCCAAGGTTGAACGGCGAAATCGTTGATAGGAATTGGTTGGTTTGCGCCGCAAGCAAATGTCGCGCAATAGTCAGGTTTTGCCAGCCACAGCTCTGTTGCTGTGGTTAGATTTCATTCGGACCCGGTAATCCCCACGTCTCGACTCTCAACCTCGACTCCCGACTCTGTGATCGCAATGCGAGTCGTTCGAATGTCTCTTTCTGTCCGAAGTTGTGTTTTGGTCTTGGCGCGTTGCGAGGAAATCACGCTACTCTGCTTTTGGACTAGTGGACAATTAGATAATCAATGGGTGGATTAACTATGTTCCGAGATCATGCCAAGCAAACTAGATATGACGTCATGCGGAGAATCCGGCCATAAAATCCAGGAACCGGAACAAGTGGAAATGAAAACAAACCCAAGTAGGAAAGCCGAAATACTTCACTGTTGACTACCTATCGATAACTCCCTATCCCTCTCACACTGTGACCGTATACACCGTTCCACTGTGGAAAAAGTTGAACAAGTAGGTTTCACATTTGTATTTTTCACTACCTTTTTCTAACGTGTCTCGAGAAGATCAACAGAGCGTCTCCCTCGGCCTAACCGAATTGCGGTCAAACCAAGTCCTCCGAACCTTTTCAGTCATATACCTTGCAAACGAAGATGCCGTTCTTCTATTCAAAACGTTTCGGTGGCCGTCATGTTAGTACTGGAGTCACCGTTGGACGTCACGGTGTCAGACGCCAGCCCTGGGCATTCAGATTCAAAAGATTCATGTGTTTCCGGTGAACAGCTGGCAAGGGCTTTCAATCACCAAAGATACACGAAAGCATTATGACGAGGGAAACGCGACATTGATTTCCCATGATACCCGATAACGCATGCCACATTCGTTACGATCCCAATGTATTACTGTTCTGTCAATATGTCTTAAGAATTTGAAGCATTAATAGCCTAAACACAACTATGTTAGCGTAAAACAGATAAAGAGCGGGTTGTAAGACTGATATGAATGCACTTGCCACTTTGCTCTCTTCTTGAGTTCCCTTCGTCTCCGTCATCACCATATGCGCCGTTTCTCCTTGCTCCCGCTTCCCTAATCGCCTCATCATCACCTCTGAGTTTCTCAAAATAAGCCTTAATATCCTCAGCACCGACAGCTTTCCCGCTATCGGCGAAAGGTCGCAAAAATTCTTTCACTTTGTGCTTCAAATGGTTGTACGCCATGACCCCCTCAATTGCTCGCACTCGATCAACGTTGCTGAGCGCCGCCTCACCTCGGTCAAGCAAACTGCCGGTATGTTGACTGCCGGCGCTGTGATTCCTGTTAACACCATCACCAGCATCTGAAAGAGGTGGCTCGTAGACCTCCTCCTCCTCGCAAAGTTGCGGATGTGGAATCAAAGAGGTGAAGCAAGTAGCGCAATGACAGAGATGTTTTCGGAAGTCTTCTGTAACGAAGAGGGAAAACGTCCCTGGTGGGCCTTCGGTGGGAAGAGAACTATGTTTTTCATTGGTGGGTACTTGTGGAGCTGTGGTATTTAGCACTTGCTCTGTGGGCTCGCTTTTTACGCGTTTAGATGAGGACTCCTCCACAATTTCGCTGTCTAATTGGCGCTTGTTCGATTTCACTTCCGAGTCGGGTTCTGTCGTCAAACACAAATTAAGCCCATCTGATGTATGCGTGGGTTCGCTTTTCCTGTATACTGGTGGAAGGAATCCATCGGTGCCAGAATACCTTTTAAGCCACGGATTTGACTCTAGACATTTGAAGCAGAGAAAGGTTTCGAAATCGTTTTCCGCCGGGAACCCGAGTGGCAGAGGTGGATCGTCATCAAGAACAGTATCTTCCCCAGGATCCGCACTCGGCTTTTCCTCGTCTGCACACTCATCTCTCGATTTATTTTTAGCTTTGTCATTCGCGGGTCGAGGAAGTCCAAGTAGGCACTCGGGATGATACCAATCCTCCCCACAACCACCCGAATCTACACTGCCCAATCCTAAGCACTGGAACATTGTCCCTTTCTCTTCATATGGGTCATAAATCTCTCCGCAGCAACAGAATCTGTTACGAAAGTTCTGGTTGTATTTGTTGCTGGCCGACGGCTCTTCTGAATGAATAGATTGGGCGCTTGTCTTCGGATCCGCTCTGAGTTTGCATGGTGATGTCGACGGTAGTCGGGTAGAGCCGCAATCGCAGACGAAGTTGCGTTTAGTGAACAACTCTACAAGAGTATGTTCGCCGTGGCAAGAAATAGAACAAGAGTAGCACACGCCAGCCGGAGTATAGGAAGCGGTTGGGTCAGATGGCGGTGGATTACAGGTAAGACAAGAAAAAAGACTCTGTCGAAGAGGGCCTAGTGGTCGGGTGCATGAATCGAATGACTGATGCGATGGTCAGCAGCGCCGACAAGCAAGTCGGGAGTAGCCTCTTACATATGGGAGAGCCTCACGAGCATCAGCTTCGAGTTGCAACTGTTCATTGATGAAGCTATCACCAGGAAGATCATGTTAGAGTTGTTACTTGAACTGAAAAAGTACAGTATCTCATACTCACTCTGCCGCAGTCTGCGAATCGTGGGAGGCGAAACTCGCGCGTCGGGAGGAATTTTCAGCATCCAAGCTGTTATTGCCGACTGTTGATGATACCGGAGGATCCATTGGAGGAGAGAGAAGAAGAAATCAAAAGAAATGCTGGCAATTAAAGCTTGCGTCGAATTGCGCTCTGTGATAGCGATCTTCGTTGTGAGTTGAACGCGTCGAGATTCACTCGGAAGCCGATTAAATGGACTGTTTGCTCTGTTTGTCAGCTAGGCCACATTGGAACTAGCCCCTATTAATGTTTGCGCTGTTTGCTTCATCACGCGCGTCCGGCGCAAGAACGCGTAAATTGATTTTCTCGGACGCGTTTTGCTTTCTCCATTCAAGTTATCAACAGACAAAAAAGAACATGACTGCTCGACAACATCTCGAATAATTCGCGACTACAAACGTTTGCCGTTAGAGGTAGTGTCATAGTACTCTGATATTGACCAATATGAGGTAAGATCGTTCCCCCTCCAATCATCCTTCTTTCAACCCATTCTTATCGTGATCCAGTTCACCACTGCGCCCGAGTATGTCGGCCGCCAACCGTGGCCCAAATACCAATAACAGAAGGAAGCGATCGCGCGAGAGAGACGAAGATGTCTCTTCAGCACCCCCGCCATCCAGTCGTAAGTCTCATCAGCAATAAATGTCTGAAACCTCTCGCTAACTGGCGTACAGCGCCCGCCTCTTCACCACCCTTACTTCCGATGGATGATGATGACGATGAAGATATCGCCCAGGAAGATGGCTTTCGTGACATTGATGATGTCGATGAGATGGCTGAGGATGAGGATGGAATCGATCTGTTTGCCGATTCCTTTGAACGTGATTATGAATTTCGAGGGGACGACAACTACGAGGATGCCGGTATCGATGATGAGGGAGACCATGATGAGCTGGATGCTGCTACAAGGCGACAGCTTGAGGCTCGACTAAATAAAAGGGACCATGAACTAGCGCGGAGAAGAAAAATGCCAGCTGCCTTCCTCCAAGAAGACGATTTCGACGCAATTGATCTCTCTCAGCTCCGACGGACTAGACACAACTATGATGAAGCGCGGTCGGACATTGATATGGATAACCCCGATGAGGAGCTCACTTTGGAGGACATGGCAGATATCAAAGCTGATAATGTAACGGATTGGGTGGCATCACCGGCAGTGCATCGCGCAATATACCGAGAATTCAAGTCATTCTTAACTGAATTCACAGACAAAGATGGGCTTTCCGTTTATGGCACGGCTGTGAAGAACCTTGGAGAAGACAATGCGGAATCTCTGGAGATTTCATATCCGCATCTGAGTGAAGCAAAATCAATCATCGGGTTCTTTGTTGCCAATGCGCCTGCTGAGCTGCTAAGGATTTTTGACACGGTCGCCATGGAAGCTGTTCTACTGCACTATCCTGACTACCAGCGCATTCACAGTGAGATTCATGTTCGGATCACTGATCTACCTGTGAGATATAATCTTCGTCAGCTGCGACAGAGCCATCTCAACTGTCTGGTATGTGTCACTGGAGTTGTAACCCGAAGGACAGGTGTCTTTCCCCAGTTGAAATACATCATGTTCAACTGTAACAAGTGTGGTGTAACACTTGGACCTTTTGAGCAGCAGGATTCTGCATCAGAACTGAAAATCAGCTACTGCCAAAATTGCCAAAGCCGCGGGCCATTCACACTCAACTCGGTCAGGACCGAATATCGCAATTACCAGAAGTTGACTTTACAAGAATCCCCTGGATCAGTTCCCGGAGGACGCCTTCCGCGCCACCGAGATGTCATTCTCCTGGCTGATCTGATCGACGCCGCTAGGCCTGGTGATGAGGTTGAGATAACGGGTATTTACAGAAATCAATATGATTTGCCCATGACAAACAAGACTGGCCTTCCGGTTTTCAGCACAATTATTGAAGCCAATCATATCAAGAAATCGCATGACCAGCTCGCTTCATTCCACATAACAGAAGAGGATGAAGAGAGAATTCGAAAGCTTTCCAAGGATCCGAGAATCATTGAAAGGATAGTCACCTCTATAGCTCCAAGTATATATGGGCATGATGATATCAAAACCGCGATTGCCTTGTCTCTATTCGGTGGAGTCAGCAAACAAGCTCAAGGAAAGATGAACATTCGAGGCGATATTAATGTCTTGCTTCTTGGTGACCCTGGTACAGCGAAGTCTCAAATGTTGAAATACGTGGAGAAGACGGCGCATCGGGCTGTATTCGCAACAGGACAAGGTGCTAGTGCTGTCGGTCTTACAGCTAATGTGCGGCGTGATCCGTTGACCAATGAATGGACCCTGGAAGGCGGTGCATTGGTACTTGCGGATCGAGGGACGTGTCTAATTGATGAATTTGACAAGATGAATGATCAAGACCGAACCTCCATACACGAGGCTATGGAACAGCAGACAATTTCTATCTCGAAGGGCGGGATTGTCACCACACTGCAGGCACGTTGCTCAATTGTCGCTGCTGCTAATCCTATCGGGGGTAGATATAAAGGAACTATCCCATTCTCTCAGAATGTGGAACTTACTGAACCTATTCTTTCGCGTTTTGATATCCTTTGCGTGGTCCGCGATACGGTTTACCATACCGAGGACGAGCGACTTGCTAGGTTTGTGATTAACTCTCATTACAGATCTAATCCTCTCCGCGATTCTCAGGGAGAGATTGTACAAGAGGAGGATGATGGAAATGAGATGCAAGAAGATGATACAAATAAGCCTCAACCAATTTCGCAAGATCTCCTTCGAAAATATATACTCTATGCCCAGCGAGAATGCCGCCCAAAGCTGTACCAGATCGATCAGGGCAAGGTTGCTGATGTTTTTGCGGATATGCGCAAGGAAAGTCTCGCAACGGGAGCATATCCAATCACAGTAAGGGCCCAGATGATCACCTTGACCGCGAAAACAAGCTAATAATCAAATTCCTAGGTTCGCCATCTTGAATCTATTATGCGCATTGCAGAATCATTTGCTAAGATGCGGCTTGCCGAGTATTGCACATCGGAGGATATCGATCGCGCTATCGCTGTAGCAATTGAGTCATTTGTGAGCAGCCAGAAAGTCAGCTGTAAAAAGGCACTCTCGAGGGCTTTTGCGAAGTGAGTTCTTGGTAAAGGCGATTCACACAACTACTACAAAGGCTAACACGTCCATATAGATACATGCTATCCAAACCAAAATCCCAGAATCAGAGGAGGCCTCAACGTCGTGAAATGAGGTCTAGGGAGGCTACCGCGGGTCTGTAATGGCCATACACGGTTTGCATGGAGTTCGGGGTTTGGCTGAGTACCGAGTATTTACGATAATGGGGCTTGCTGGGACGTTTCCAGGTTACATATATGACGGCATTTATAGGTAGAGAGATAACGGAGACAAGATACTATTCAGGTTCAGTTATAGTAATGTTCGATCATCCCGCGCTCGTGTCCCTCAGTTGGGAGGAAGGCTCTTTGATCCATACACCCATTCCATCATGCCTCCATTTACCTCGTAAGCCGTGATTCAGTTTATTGACAATGCTGCGCTGAATTGACTCAAGCTCAAAGTCCCAGGTCCTGAATTCTCTGAGCTTTCCTTGAACACCCAGGTACCTAACAGTATGGGATATCAACGAATAACTCGTATCTAACTCCATCCAAGGGTCTCTGTTGTCTGCACTTCCAGATTGCAGTTCTTCCAGTAATATGCGATTTAGACTTTGATGCGAAGGAGCAAGTTGCAGGCTAAGATAGCGGAGGTTACTCATGTTTCGAATAACCTTCAGCACTAGATTGGTGTGATTGTAAAATGGAAAAATGGCGGTGTATTGGAAGGAAGTCAGGCGCGTGATAACAGAAACCGGATAGGGCATTGTCGCATTCTGGAGTGGGTCTACGGAACCCCAATGGTCCATGAAAGAAGGAAGACGTAAAAGGTAGTACTCGGAGATGCAGTATGCTTTAAGCGAAGACCCTTCATTGAAGTGAATCTCTGTCCAAGGTCGAGCAGTAAAGAGCGACACTTGATCATCGCTGGCTGTCGATGCGGGAAAGTCAGCCCTTACATTTCCCCCACAGGACGTCCGAGCGAGTGGAGGCTGCCGGAAATATAAAACTTGTAAAGGCAGATCGAATGCCCAAGAATGCGTGCCCTCCAAGGTAGCTTGGGCCAGGTCAGCAAGAAAGAATGGCGGAGCTACAAGCGTGATGGTTTCCGGGTTGACTTCATGCAGTAACTGACGCCACCACAGCGGCTGTTCGCTGCCCGGGAAAATGGAGCGCACGGAAATAACTAAGGAGCTAACGTGTTTGATGAGGCCGTACTCGCGAAGAAACGCTAAAAAGCGGCTTTGATCACGAAGCTCATAGCGAGATCGAGAAAATAGGTATGGTCGTGCTAGTGCGCAGAGCCGGGACGACGTTCGAGATACGGCCTTCAGGTCGTGGGTGGAAGTGGTCGAGATGTCATGGCTGGGTATTTCTCGCAGTTTGTGTAAAGATGGAAAGGTATCTGCCGAAAGAAAGGAAAGAATATGGTCTAGTAGTTCATTCGGTAAGGAGAGGAGGGTGGTAAAAGCTGAGAGTTCTTGTGCCATTGGGGAGGGAATAGTCGTCGTCCACGGCCAGAGTACCTAATTATCAGTTATTCTGTCCAGCTTTCTTGGACTGGATTTATTCCTCCTCTTTTTCTATTTTCATTCTTCCCTTTTCCAACAGATACCTCTGAACTTCGGTGCGGCCCTGAATAAAGAACACCTCTTTAGATTTATGGCCAAATGGCAAATAGCAGTTGGGAGAAAGTCGGGAGCCTCGCGTGTCATCGAAGTTGATGCCAGCTGGTCTGCTGACTAAGAGAAAAGGGCCCCGTTGGAATCACATCATCCAATCCATTCGTCTCATGAAGAGCGTGTGCAGTGCGTCGAGCTATCAAATTGATTTCATATGTATTGCTGCTCATAATGTTCCTTGCTTCTTCGAATGTGATGTTAAAAATGGCTCAAAGGCAAAATCCCATCCGCTCCACCATGACTACCACAGATGCGAATATCGAACGACCTTCTTCCCAGCAAAAAGAGTTCCAAGGCTCGTAAGAACCTTGTATTGACGTTGGCTTTATGTCAGGCGATAGGTACATAACTACATACATACTCAAGGACAACCGAAAATGTCTCAAGAAAACTCCATAAACTGAAAGGGGGTTTTATTTGAGCACAAGGGCTTCGCCTCACCCGCTACAGGCTGCGTCTACCCACAAGACTTCACGAAGATTTGTCATACATATGGAGTATTCTTAATGAATACCAGAGCAAAGACGAATCATAGTACTCCGTACTCCCTACTCAGATCACAGTTTTGTCGCTAGACCAAATTTTCAATAAGCAACTGACATCCTCTCTCATCTGTTAGGTTATTTAGCAAGGATGTGACTAGTTTCATACCATTTCTGCCAAAAAATAAAAGCTGGTTACACAGCGTTCGGCTGAGAAGCAAACAATGCCTGGAATCAATTCACTTCACAGGTTCACATTCGGCACACCTGACTTCTCGACGTCCGGTTGGATCAGGGTTGCCAAGGCGGGAGAGGCTCAGGGATTCCCGCCGATTCGGTCGCTTTGTCACTCTTCAATATTTGCATTTATTAGTTGTTTTCCCACCGCCTTATTTTTCTTTTCCTAAGCATGTTTGCTATGTAATAATACAAAAAGGTGAGGAAAGGTGTTGGTCAATGTTAGGCTATCCGTGTATCGATGTCTTGAGCTCCGCATGCGGAAGTATCCCGAGGACGTGATGCCCGTGAAGACGATCTTGGTGCGACGGTACGACGGTTTAAGAGTCGAGTTCTAGGCTTTGGCTTACAGATCGCGCGCAGATGACGACCTCGTTTCGACGTAGGATCTCCAAACAGCAGCGTCAGGATGACAAAAATGTTCGACACAATCAAGCGGTGTTTCTTTTTACGCTCACGAAGAATCCACCGGTACCCCTGAAAGCTGAAAGGCTGGAAGCAAGGAAACGAAGATCGCAACGGTCGGAGGAATAGATACCTCGTATCTGGACAGCTCAGATTCGCGACTGAACCTTGTAACTGTGCAGATTTGCCCCGCTGAACTCATTTTACTACGACTCCATGATGCAGGGCAAAGGATGCGTGTTCCCTGGAGGGCGGAAGTTTCATCCAGTGCCGAGCAACCAACCCCTCGATCCAGCACCCATCATGACCGATGCTAAATCCTTGAAGAATTGAAGAAAGTGACATCCACGGTATCAAACCTGGATCACAATCCCGGCTGCTAGGACAAGGCATCACCACCACCACCACCACCGTCATAACCACCATTCTTTCAACCTTTTGATTCCTCTAGTTAAAGATAGATAGATAGAAGATGCTGTTGCACCCGCATTTTCCCGTCCGGCCGGAAGACATCACGGAAAGCATAACAGGAATCAACTTGCCCCTCGCTTATTAATCCCAACCAGAAAATGCCGAGCGCTCGGGCGTTCAGATTTATCATCAATCGTGACATTTTGGATTTGTGACGATTTTTATTTGTGTCGATTGGCTTGTTATATACCTGCTGGTAGGGCGCTGATGGATTAGCGAACCAATTGACGGTGCTGGTCCTGATCGGTGTCTAAACTAATAACTCACCCGCTTGATATTTGCATCATGGGCTTGCTGTATGTGTCTACTCTTTCACCAAAAAGTTTTCCAGATTTCTTTTTGGATAATCAGCTGACAGATATTTGCGCCTAATCAATCAGTGCCCTCGGAACACCGCTGGCATGGCCGGAAGCAAAAACCAAAGCGAATCAAGTCCGAGCGTGGGGAATTGAGGTATACCGAAGATCGCTTGCGAAACCTCATCAGATCCTGACGAACGCTTGTAGCAACTATTGAGCATATGGAACAAGGCGAAGGGCAAGGAAAGAGATGCACTGCTATGGGGTGATGAGGTATTTCCTCCCGAGTTTACAATAGCTCAGCAGTTTTGGTGACATTGATATTTGTATCAGGTCGAATACCTCGTGGTCGCAGTGAGCGATGAGGAACAGAAAGCTCGGCTGTCTCTGTGTCAAGCAGAAATCCTGAAGTCGCTAGCAAAAGACGAAGAACTTGCGCAAAAGAATAACTCGTGGGTCTCATCTTCTCTCTTCTCGGCTGTTTTTCGCGGAGAAGCTTATTGATGAGCATTCTGGATTAGATCGGAGCCGCTTCCAAAATTCCACCCTGAATTCGGACGATTCATGCTGGAAGCAACACCAGGAAAGCCGTGGGGAATCGAATTCAAAGATCTTTTGACAGTGGAATCAAATATGAAATGGAGGTATGGCTATCTGCTCTGGGTTTGATGTGACGTCTTACTCATGCATACTTCAGACGAATCATTGCGAAAAATCACATGTCGCCGAATGAGTATCCCATCACCTTAACTACTTTCCCTCGCCTTGGGACAAACGATGATTTCTCCACGCCTACTTTTCCGCTTTCCGGTAATGCGCTGCGCTCGCAATTCGTTCCCGATGAGATTGCGAATCCTCACATTCGATTTCCGACGCTAGCTGCCAATATACGGCAAAGAAGAGGCCGCAAGGTGGCATTGAATGTTCCGGTCTTTCGAGACACCAATACTCCCTGGCCATTCAGCGACCCTACCGTCAACTATGACCTTCACACTTGGCCCGAGGACAGTGATGTCCGGAAGGGTGCTGTGAAAGAAGGTCATGTATATATGGATGCCATGGCGTTTGGAATGGGGAGTTGCTGTCTGCAGATCACATTCCAGTGCATGAATATAAAGGAAGGCAGAAAATTATATGACCAATTGAGTCCTTTAGGCCCTATTATGCTGGCCTTGACCGCAGCCACCCCAATTTACAAAGGGTTCCTTGTTGACACGGATGTTCGATGGAACCAAATCAGTGGTGCTGTTGATTGCAGGACTCCTGAAGAGTTGGGAGAAAAGGTATGCCCATTGCCTGAACTTGCTCAATCTTCTCATACTCATTAATCGCAGCCCCTAAAGAATGATCGGTGGAGGATCCCAAAATCGCGTTATGGTTCCAACTCCACCTATATATCCCAGGACTCGAGGTTACGTCCCGAGTATATGGACCCAGACCTCGTTATAGATGAAGACATTAAAAAGCGCCTGGTGGAAGGTGGTATGGATGACCTTCTAGCTACTCATTTCGCGCATCTTTTCATTCGCGATCCTATTGTTGTTTTTGCGGAAGATCTCAAAGAGCTTGATTTGAGCAAAACCGATCACTTTGAGAACCTCCAATCCACAAACTGGCAGCATATCAGGTTTAAACCACCGCCCGCCGAGAACGATATTGGTTGGCGGGTGGAATTCCGGCCCATGGAAATTCAAATCACGGACTTTGAAAATGCTGCTTTTAGCATCTTCATGGTTCTTATCACCCGTGCCATTCTGAGCTTCGACTTGAATTTCTACATTCCAATCCCTCAAACAACTGAGAATATGGAAACCGCTCACGCCCGCAACGCGCTTCAGGAGAAGAAATTCTACTTCCGAAAAGACCCTTTCCCACACCGCATTCCTCAGCACAATACAAGCAGTTCTCCTTCAAGCTCTCGCTCCTCTACAGCACCTCCATCCCCCCACCTGGGACCTGTCCAATCCGAGTACGAGTTGATGACTATCTCTGAAATTATCAATGGCTCGACCTCAGGCCAGTTCCCCGGTCTTATTCCCATTGTTGAATCCTACCTCAACAGCATAAATATCGACATCGAAACCCGGTGCGCGTTGGCGAATTACATCAATCTAATCCGGCAGCGTGCTGACGGAACCCTACTCACTAATGCAGCATGGATTCGAAACTTCGTTGCTAAACATCCAGAGTACAAGCATGATAGTGTGGTTTCGGAGAAAATATGCTATGATCTTGTCAAAGCAGTGGAGCAGATTACGGAAAAAGAAGGTATTGGTGGGAGTCTCGGCTGGGAAATGCTGTATTCAACTCTAGAAAGAAGCCACGAGGCAGCCAGGAAGACATGATTCGACCCCTGGGCGTCTTGTATTACTATATAATGCTAGTTTTGGAGCTGAAGCCTGAGAAGTATCCGTCCATTTGTGGTTGAGTATAGAATTTCTTGTGTAGCAAGCAGTCAGGATCCCCCATCCCACCAACAACTTACAAACACACATTCCAAAACCTGTTAGGAGTGAAACATGCAGGATAGATGGATGTATCAAGACGTATTTCCTATTTTGATAATGAATATCTAGCTTGTCAGGAGTGGGCCTTCTAAAGCCATTAGTCATCCACAGCGATTCCAGACTAGTTATCCCGAATAGGAAAGTCACGAGGCGGAGTCTCAACGTCTTCCATTGCTCTCTCCTTAGATCTTTCGTTCTGTTAGCCACTCATTCAATCATTTATTTCACAACCCGAGACTAATTTAAGCAATATACCTGACCCAATGAAGGATGCACTTGTTAGACGATTATAGGTTTTACATTAGGGGCGAATGCAAGAGGGATCAAGGTTTGGGCACAGGTAAGGACCAAGCCTTTCTTGCGAGTCGCGACATTGTGATCTGACTCACTGAATAGCTGGAACTTGAGAGATTTCTTTTCAAGCTCCAGATCGCAAAGCATCTCGATACTCCCCGTGGCACGTCGCACATGCTTCTGGTTACATGGGGCTGGAAGCATGGGACTCGCCCGCCCACTCAAAGCCTTTTGTTCCAACTTCCAAGCACGGCGTTAATAACCAAGAACCACTCCGTATCGAGTACAGAGTACAGAGTAACGTGAAAGGATTTGAAAGAATTTAATCAGATGATTATTGGAGTGTAGGTCCCTCACATACTACATACATATATTACCCTGCTCATCGATGCCATTGCCGCAATGAAGCGAAAATGTATGCATGTATATAAACATGAGGCTTCACTGCAACTCATCTGAAATTCAGATTCAAACTGCTCGGGATTCATGAGCAATATCCAGAAGCGGCTGGAATTGCTGTATTAGCACGCACTGAAACTTTCGCAGCACATATTCCGGCTCACCACACATGCAGCCCAAGACGCAGATCTGGACGTTTCCGTATCTTCTTATGCATGCATGTTCTAACAGCCAGCAAATCGGATTCATTGGATATGGCTTGGGAAGCGAATGCCATGAGCACAGAGGGCGTGGCTGCATTTTTTGTCCCTGGGCAATATCTTGACAAAGAAACGCAATCCCGAGTTCCCTGATGGCGCACAAGAGGACAAGATAAAATATTGCAAGGAAATATCGCGCTTTTTGTTGTTGAGAATTTCGCCTCGCCGAGGGAAAAAGTGGGGATAGATAATGGGAGAATTCTGGCCCGCGAGGCTTCGAAAGAGGAAAATGACGATATCCAAATGTGGACATGTTTTGTCCATGGGTCACACAGGTTGTTACGCGATCACAGTGGGTTTAGAAATCGAGATGTTGGTTTGCTCCTTGCTCTGTCGGCTGAGCAGAATATCCCGCCGCCTGACTTGCCCGTGCGTTATACAGCCGATCGACGGGGAACAAGATCTGCTGCAGCTTTTCACCAAGGGTAACACTCCATGGCCGATTTACAATCGCTGTGGACGAGATTCGACATGCTGAGTGGCCAATTTAATCACAAGGAGTGTTGTATCAATTCATTGTCATTCACCTCACAAAGCAGCGAATGATGCCCCGCACATCCTCGCCCCAGCACACAAAGAGCTATCATTTTCTCAAGGCACATAAGAAGCCCATTGAAAAGAAGCTACCGGCCTCCGTTGCGATTGTTATACTAGTACGGAGTACTCACAAGCAAACCAAACACACAGCCCAAAATTGTGAACCATAATCGGGCACTATACTGCGTAATTTATCAGGCTTTTTTAGCAAGGGCAGATGATATTGATGGATTGTCCCATGATTATGGAACGGAGTCACACAGGTCGCTTAATTTATGCAGCCGCTTGACAGGATGTTTCTCGCAGACAGAGAGTTACAACATCAACAGATGTCAGTCCCTCAACGATCAAGGTTTCAAAAAATTATTTCTTTTCACTAATGGTTCACTAACAGTCTAGCATGAGGCGAGTGGGATAAGGTTTCCTGGCGCGGGTTCTAATTTGGTGTGGAACCAAGATCCAAGATTACTTCTAGATCCGATCCACGATGATGTCGAGCAAACTCAGGACCGTGCGGTGTACATACAGTCGTGGTCAAGGCCCTTGCAATTCCGGATATTTGTTGTTTCTCCTCCCGGACTAATTTTAGCCGCTCAAAATACGGTGTAGGGACTAGGGAGGACGTCGAGCACATGCGCTTTTGAGCCTCGGGATTTGGGGGTCGAAATGCCAACAAACTTGATCTCCATGCCTCAACGTCACCCAACTGCACCCAGCCAAGATCAGCAAGCAGCAAAAGGACGCCTGTCTACTTGAGAGTTTGAACACCGTTGGCGCGAACGTCGAAGAACAAGAAGAATTTGCCACCAAGGTTCATGATTCCAGTGCTCTCATTATTGAGTTATTCCATACCAAGAACGGATCCTGATGAGACCTAAGATTGTTATTTTCGATCGCACGAACATATCCTCATTATTTGCGGATGTCAAGATCCAAGAACTTTTGAGATTGATTCCGGAGCGATCAGCTATCAAAAATTGGCAGGGTCTGGATTACGGAGTATCTTGAGATGGACTCCTCATCTACGGAGTAATAAAAGGAAACATCCACCTCCAAAAGCATAACTATACCCCCACCAGCCTCTGTTAAGCGATCTTCTGGTTTGTACTCCGTACTCTGTAAGACAATAATGGAATGATTGATCATGAAACAAGGTAAAAAAAACCTACTAGCTCTCGAGGGCCTGATTTGAGGACAAATAATTATCCTTAAATGAATGGCAATTTTCCCCGAGAAATAACCAACCTGACCAGCGCAATTTACTGGTGAAATCTTCATTGATGAGGATCGTTATCTTATGGGCACCCATTTTATCGAAGCGAGAGCTTCTTTTTGAATCAAAAGGTTCACTAGCGCCGGGCACGGTCATTCCGATGGCGATTGAATTTTGGCTCAAAAACGTGTTCGCAAGTGTCAGCTGGGTGCGCTGGATCCGGTTTCATCATCGCCAACTCGGACTTCCACGTTGCAGCCGTAATGACAAGCAATCTTGTGAACGTCTCGCCTGATACGATCGTTCACGCGTGGACGTCGAAGCTTCATAGCTGCAATCACGATGTCAAATGGCGTACAGATGACGGGAGGGAGAAACTTACAAAAGCCAGCCATTTCAATACGTATGTATGGATGTACTCCGTACAACAAGGGCGCGCCATGTTCAGATTTATTTGATTGGATCACGAAAGAATAATATTATTAATGATGATCTCCTGTGCTGGGCTTGCCACTATGATTCATGAACAGCCGCTAAGCTCCTTGTTCTCGAGTCTTCACACATGGCAAACCCCGGGGTCCACAGCCAGCCCATCCCCACACCCGACCGTTGAAAAATTATGAAAGTGATTTCTCTCGGCGCTGATCACAGGGAGTAAAACCATCTGGAGGTTGCATCATGATGATTACAAGCAATCATTGACTTTTGCTGGAAAAAGTGTTCTCATGATTAATTCAATTTATGACTTTATTAACTGCATTCTCAATTGGAGATTGCGATTACAGCGACAAAAGCAAACCAAAAGCCGGAAGATTGCCAGATCAGGTCAATTGCATCATTTGGACATGCATCTCCCGGTACCATGGATGCGATGCCCCTCGCTCGCGTCTCCGTGAAAGGTCGGACCGTTGACGGGCTAAGGTAAAAAAAAAAAAAGTGACTTTTCTGGAGTTCCTGACACCATTCGGAGGACACCCGCCCCTGTTTCCCTTGCAATTTCAGCTACGAGCTCTCATCAAGCGGGTGAGGTTCCGATACTCTGGCGTTTCTCGGTACTCACATAAGTTACTATGATATGTGAATTTTATTATTGCTCCCCCGGTCGGGATTTGTGTATCCAGACACCGTATACGATGTTGCAAATCCCGAAGCCCTTGTCGATCCGGACTCACGACCAGTTCAAAACTTCAAACGCAGAAGCAGAAATCGAATATCATTTGAATCTCCAGACGGAGCATGTCCTCGAGAATGATCAATAATTAAGATGATCAAAAGTCTATTTCACCAATTCTTACCGATCGCGCGGGAGTATTCAACCATTTTCTCAATTCAATCAGCCTGCGGGAAACAACAAGAATACATAGTATGGATTACTCTGGACTCTTTTTCCTTTATCCTCCTCACGATGTTTGATTTTTGGCGCTTGGCCAAGCAAATCCGAGGTCCCAAGTCTAGTTTGAACTTTTCTCTTCCAATGTGGAATTCTGGGGCGACGATGTGCAGCGCAAGTCAACGGCTCCAGGCCATCGTAATAATGCCTCCGGCTCCTCGTACCTGACCCACGATCCAGCCCGATCGCCCCCTCCCTTTCGACTGGTAAGTATGTATGGTGCTGGTAACGGTAAATCTCCTCTAGGCACTCCCCAACGTTTTGGGTTCTGGGCAAGGTTGCGTCGGTGCATCGAAGCCTTTCATTTGGCCACAACTGGCTCACTGGTGCTAGCTATGGGTCCGCCTGTGGGATCCGATTGCTCGCCGGGAAGGTCTGGGTTTTACGGAGTACTCCGTACGGAGGAGACGGCCACAATGCCATTATTTTCTATTATTATTAGTTTTTATGATCGATTTTATGTTTTGTCGTTTTTTGGGATAATGATAATCAAATTTCCGTTACGTTTTCGACTACGGAAAAAGCACGGAATTATGCCTGCTCTGGATCTCATTTTTGAGTTGATCTTGATGAACTGATGCTGATGACGTGCGACAGGGGGTTCATGTTATTATTTCTTTCAGTATCGTCAGTATCGCCCTCCCCAGTTCGGCAAATATACGCAAGACAAAAGGAAATTGAATCCTGGCTCCTTTTCTCCGAGTCTTACACAGACAGGAATGCTTCTGTGAGATCCTTGTTGAATGTAACTTCCACATGCTCGCTCCTCATCTCCTCCTTTTTTTTTTTTTTTTTTTTTTTTTTCTACTGGCTTAGTATTATTGGACGAACTCGAAGCCAGAGCCACAGAACTCTGTTTGGATGCATGCATGCATGTATGCATGGATTGATGTATCATGTATGATCATGACGGCGTTCTCCGTATCATACATACATACTTCGTACATACAGCATGCAGGCTCTCCCAGTTACACGCTGCAGGGGCCGGCAGATAGTTTGATCTACCGACGAAGAATTCCCGAATTATTTCCATCTTGGCATTGACCTCAAGCGTGGTTTCAGGTTTTCTGATAGGTCGAGAAATGGCTGCATTCAGAGCTTCGCGGTCAGCCAACCGTGCTTTTGTTTGTGCAGGGCTCCCCCTGTAAGGCCAGCCGGTGATCCAATTCTCTGGGTTTTTTCCTGCTTGAAGCAGAAGAACGCTTTGATCGCACCACAGCAGGAACTGCAGCTGCAGAGGACCACTTGAGCACAAATTTAAATTCTCAGATAAATCAGAAAAGCCTCTCCGTCTCGCCCTATCACAAACAAGTTCTCTACTACGGAGCACTTCGTTACCGGGACCACTTTCTTTGTTTGAATCTCATTATGTACGGAGTATTGCTTCTTTGTTCTCAAGCAGAGCGGATGACGACAAGATGTCACAACCCGTTCGGGATTTGAAAAGGAGGCCACTGGAAATCGGTACCTTTCGTAAAGATAGAGCTTCACCGAATACGGAGTACGAAGGATGTCTAGATTTCTACGGAGTATGTAGCGAGGATCCAACACCGCGCCTCGTCTGCAGATTTGGCGAGGTCAATTCAATTCCAGCTGATTCGAGCCATGTATAAGCTTTGAAGAGTCTCATTTCATAAGGCTAAAGGCTTCTCCGTATTATTATTACTATGGATTTAGAGGTTCGGTGTGGAAAGATAAGGCGATCTAGATAGACTCGCGATCTGGAAAAGCTGCGTAACGTGCTATCTTATTTAGTTCGTTTGAAAGCGGAACCCGGTTTAGTTGAAGAATTAAGATAATACCTGTACGTAGTATTAAATTTTCTTAATTCTTATTAGTTCACTATTGGAAGAGGTTGAAAGAAAGGACAAGAAATAAGAAAAAAGCCCGAAGAAGCAAAAAGACATGGAGATCCACGAGCTCCACCCCTAACAGCCCCTAAAACTCCAGGCGTCGTTTTAGTTAAACACCCGCATCCGCGGCCCAGCGTCATCACCAAACCCAAAGCGGTGACTTCCACTGCAACCCATCAGCTCGACTCGACTCGCCCGCAACTCCCGCGGCTTCACATCCTCAATTCCTTCTTTCGCTCGCTCGGCTCCGTGTCATCTTCTTGTCTTCTTCATCTCTTCTTCTCCTTCTTCTCCATCGTTCTCCATCCTGCTTCTCCTCTTCTTCTCCATATCCGCATCTCCCCATCTCGCCACTAGTTGACTACTCCATCTGCTTCACGTCTCACACCCCACTTTGCACTATCACTCCATCTCGTCTAACTATCTACCCTTGTATATGTATGTACATACATACGTACAGTACGTACAATAATAACACGCACTCCGGCTGCCTTTCTTCCCTCATCGCTCTACGGGTCCCATTCCTTCTGCCACCTGCAGCTACGACGCTCCCCTGTCTTTGCTTCACCAGATCCCTACCCGTCACTTCTCTCCAACAGGCGACCATGCGACTCTTTTAGTCTCTTCGTGAGAGACTTTATTCTCCAGCTTGTCTGCCTTCGCCCGCTCACATGGGTGTGCTTGACACCCTCTGCTATCCTCTCCACAGTCCAGCTCAATTGAGGCCCTAGCTCCTCTCCTACCTGGTCCTCTGGATCCCTCACGCCAAAAGATACCAGATTTGATCTCAATCTCGCCTGCCAATTATATAATCCTGGTGACATAAGTGCGTCACATACCAGAAATCCTTCCGTGCATACGTCCTAATCATCATTCGCTCTGCTATTTCCAACAGGCCTGTCTGGTGTGAACTATTTCTTTCCCTCCCGGCCTTCTCTGCTTTGGCGCGGGAACGACTGTGCAACCTTCCATAATTGCTGCTTTCTGCTGGCGCTGTTTAATTCTTAAGAGCTGTTTTCGTCGGCTTTCTTCGCGCTGGCTTAATTCGCTCCCCACTGTCCCTACCTGCCGATACCCTCTCCGATACTGGCGTCTCGTGCGAAGTACTTCTTTACAAGGAAGCACGCCTCTGGTTGCCACATTTTGAGCCCAGCACTCGCAGACCAGGGCTCCATTCCGCACCCAAGAAAACCACAAGATATCAGCCAAACAGCAAGGCTCGGGAAGAAGATACTCTTTTTGAGACGAGGTTCGAGAAGGGCGTAGTTTGTTCTGCGAGGTTGAGGAGTTGAGAGGGTGTGAAGACCTTCACGTTGAGTGGTATCCTATCGTCCCATCGTTCTGGAGGGCAAAAGCCGAAAAGCGGGAAAATCGACCCCCTGGACAGTCTGATCTACTCCTTGTTTTCAGAAGAGTTCATCAAGGATACATTCCGAAAATGGGACCCGTTGGGGCTCGAACAAAGAAGTGGCCTCCATTTTCCTCCTTCACGCCCGGCCATCTTTCATTTGCGGTGGCAACGCGGGATTCACATGGCGTGAACGAATCAGCCAAGATGAACCCCGGTTACGCGGCTGCGGACTCGCTTCCTCCCATAGGATATCTGGATCTTGGTACGAATGCCAGCAGTGGCCAACGTCCACAATCTCGTCCACCCCAGATGAACGGATCACATCCGGCTGCCACACCGCCTGTCAGCCCCACTACTTCCAGATATCATACAAACCCGTCCTCGCATACTCACACGTCGTCCTTGCCAAACTCCGACGCCATGCCCCAGCAAGCTGGATATGTTTATCACCAGAATCCCCAACCCTTGCAACATGGTGAAAGGGATCACCAATCGCCCCTTCCAGCTCTGAATACCCATCGACAATCATTACCATCGATCCATGAAGCTCTTGGAGGTAACCCACTGTCGTTTCAAACCAGTCCTTCGGCCGCTACCACACATCATCCTGCCTCAGCGGAAAGTGCAAGTGGCCCGCCGAACCCGTTTGCTCATACAACATTTCCGACCTCCTTTGACCAGTACTCGACCCGTTCGATTACGAAGCCTGCGTCTATGTCAGATGGCCAAAGGTCAAGTATCGCTTCGATCCACTCTCAAGAGTCCCGAAATCCATCTATAATGTCCTTGGGTTCAGGGAAATCTCCAACACAGGCCGCAAAAACCATTATTACCCACAGCGCGGGCTATGAATCTCAGAAAGCCGCTTCTCCGGGCCCGGCTTCCCCAACTGTATATAGCTCCTTTGCTACGGGCCACTCGTACCAACAGAACGACCCACAGCCGACTGCAGCGACCGCCACGGGGCCTTTCAATACGCAGACTCCGGTGCCACGCAACGCAAATCAAGCAGAACCTGCTTTAGCGGAACCTGCAACCTCCGGCCCCCTCCCAAGGGATACTTTGCTTGAAGCTTCAAAACGTCAGCTCGAACCTTTGGATTTGCAAGCTACCTGGATAGAGGTAAAACCACCATTGCTAGGGAGTATATCTCAGCTTTGCTAACTTCACGCAGATTGCCGAGCGGAGTGGCCACATCTTGGATTTCACGCGAATCCATGTTGCCCGAATTTATCAATCAAACGCACCAGATGAAACAATTCCGTCTTTGAACGAGATTGACGACTTACTCCAAGCTCAACTTCGGAACGTGGAGGCTCTCAAAAGAATAAGGGATGTCGTGTTAGATCAAGAACACGCCGTAGCAGAACAACGTGAGCGCATGATGATAATGCAGACTGAGCATCCGTATAACGGTATTCAGACGACTCGCTACAGAGAAGAGCTGAGAAACGGTGGTGGCTTCGCCGTCAATGAGGCGAAAAAGCGGCGTGGGGTATGAATCACTTTGCGCAATCTTTTGCTCTCTGGAATTTTATCTTTGTTTTCCTTCCGGTCCAGACCTTTTAGCTAAGCATTTTATTTTTTAGAAGCCTGCTCCGCCGGGAAAGTGCCACAGCTGCAACCGTTCGGAAACTCCCGAATGGCGCCGGGGTCCTGATGGCGCTCGGACCCTTTGCAATGCCTGCGGTTTGCATTACGCCAAGCTCACCCGCAAAATAGGCCCCAAAGCCGCCGCTCAGCTACGATCGCGAAGTCTTCTCGATCCAAGGTCCGCACCACATCCTCAACAATGATCTTTACACTGAATGTATTACTTCGTTCTCGAACGACCGGCGGCATATTTTACCCTTTCTCGTACCCTTCCTTACCAGGCTTTATGATAACGGCGGATTCTTGACAATATAATTAGTAAGGTTTAAGCATTTAGAACACGGAGGAATATTCCTTATCTTTTCTTTTTAATTTTAATTTCATTTGTATATCCTAACAGCTCATCTGCCATCGCTGACAAGCCCGACTTGAAAGCTGGCCCGTTGGCCCCCAATTTCTCTTTCCCTGTCCATGTTTGTGTTATACCCCGATACCCTATTGTTTAAAACCCTGTTCATCTGACAAATACGTCTTTCCTTATATTAAAAAGTGTCATGGGCTCTGGGCGGAATTTTCCTTCTTCTCGAAGCATCGGGAATGCATTTCTTTTCCTCATAGCAAGCAATTATTCCCTCAAAAGGATCTTCTTGTTACCAGTACTGTTAACTATACGTTCGGCCTTTTTAGGCAATGAACTCAGAAATATTATGAATGAATCAACCCATTTTTTAACCTTAATAGTGGATGGCTGCATCAATGAATGTATGACTGAATGAGTGATCTGATAAAGAATCCCCCGTGTCTCCGTAGAAAGCACGATGATCTAAGGGGCAGGGTGCAAACAACACAAACAGGCCAGGGGTGCTGAGTCAGCTCCCGGCTTTCCCTTCTTGGCAACTCGAAGTCGAGTTTCAACTTCGGCGCCCGCGAATTTCGCACGGAATCGCAGGTGATGGACATTCGCTGCAGATCAGCGTGGACCCCTTTTGCCAATTACTAACAGGATCCATCCTGTTCAATTGGCCTCGGTCTGCCAGATGACAGGTTTTCAGTGAGAAGTCTTCGACAGATCACTCTGATCAGTGATCATCTTCGCGTGTGGCGTTAGGGCTGGGCTTCTGATCAGTCCTTGTCCTTGCTCTAATCACCACCCACACCCCCAAGTCCCAGCTCCACAGATAATGCAGGTCTTGCGAAGGTCTTGTTGTCTTGTTGGTTGACTTACCCCGTTTTCTTCTTTGTGACTTATTCCGGGATCCGTGTAATGCCCGAGAATTCTCCTTAGGAATCTTGTTTCTTCCCTGCTTCTGCCTTGGGCTTGGAAAGAGGGGCCTTTTTTCTTGACCTGCCTCCTTTTGATGATACCCTAGCGATGCGGACAAGAGTCGGACATGAACGAGGCCTCGTCGATTTTCAAGGATCAAAAAAGAATAGACCCGATTGACAAGGACAAGGGAAAGAGCCTGAAATTTTAGCCGCCGCATGAAACAATAATATGCGGCTGGTGCCTCAATTCCCTACCATATAACTGACTTGCATGCTATTACTATGGAAATAGCCCCCATGAAAGTCGCGCGAAGGTGGGATAATCCATGTTGTCTCGGTTCGATCCCTGCGCGCTCAATGGAGGCAGAGGGAGCATTCGTTGGAGATTGACAATGAGCAACCACGGAATGATCGTTTTTCGTGCAGACGGGCTATCTCACTTCGTCAATGAATAGAAAGAATAGCGTTGTGACATTGTCTTCACCGAAAAGATACCCTTTGTCGAGATCCAAACAAATTGCATATTCTGCGACGCTGCCGCTGCTTCGCCCCAATTCCATAATATCCCCGAACCCCGCTGGATTTAATTAACATTGATGTTCCTTGCGCTTTCATTTCCTTTATTGTTGTTTCCCTTTTCTCTTTCCTCTGCGCCCCCAAGGAAAGAGGGAAAGATGGGATTGGCCACGGAAGGTGCGCGTTGGAGTGAAGCTCATATCTGATATCCAACCTGGGGGCCGAATCACCATGCAGACGTCAGAAGTCCATCGGCAGTCTGCGCTGCGGGGTGACAACGGACGTTGGTTCCACGAACGCTGGACGGAGAATTGTTCTAAACGTGGACGAAGTGCGATTTCACACTGATGACCACTGTTGTATAAAAGGTGACCCGGATTTTCCATCGAAGAGTTGCTAATCATCATCCAATTCTATTCTCTTGGGCATTCAGCTGGAATATAAAGCTGGAAAATGTCTGAAACTTCCACAAGAAGTATCATGTTGAACTCTGTTTCATGGCTGACGGTCTCAGTCTCCTTTGCTCTCTACTGGTTGCTGTACGTGGCAGCCTTGGTTGTGTATCGCTTATATTTTAGTCCCATTGCGAAATTTCCCGGACCTCTTCTCCCTCGAATCACTTTCTGGTATGAATTCTATCATAACTGGTTCAAGACCGGCGAATATTACCTGAGGATTCGCGAGATGCATGCCAAATATGGTTGCGTACCCCCTTAGTTTACTGGCCAAGGCCTTTTACCTGTATGCTTTCCAGATTAACCCCCGTTCTAGGTCCAATTGTTCGTGTGTCCCCGGAGGAACTACACGTTCTAGAACCATCATTTTACCATAAGCTTTTCGTCACGAGTGCTGTGAGGAAAAGCGACGGCTATATGCGATTCTCTCAGGGAACTGGCTACGAAGGTGCTGTGCATATACCTGTTTTTTGAGCTCTGCTGAAATATTATAGACTTAGCATCAATCTCCCTGTCTCACGACGACCATAGACTATCTCGAGTGCCGCTTGACCCATTTTTCTCTCGAACGGGAATCGTTAAAGTTGAGCCCAGAGTAGTAGAGCGCGTACGGAGACTGAAAAGCAGGCTCAACACTCTATTGGACACTAATAGCCCTGTGAACCTTACCCATGCCTTCAGCTCTCTCACCACTGGTAAGGAAATCTTTCACGCACAATTGAACGAAAGCATGATTGAGTCCAATCTTAGATATCATCTCATCCGTTATATTCGAGGAGCCGAGTGATTATCTCGGCGACGCCACGTTTAATCATGAATGGTAAATATCAGAAATATATTCGGTTGAAATTCATGTACGTAGCTAATAGGATTCTAGGTTCCAAACTCTCAAATATGGAAACATGACCGTCCCTCTTCTGGCGTCCTTACCATGGCTAGCAAGGTAGATCGTTACGTGCAAATAGTTTGGGGCTCTTTTTTACTGACAGCTATACCGTAGGATCTTTACATCGCCAGTCGTGCGGTCGATGACGGAAAAAGTTACACACTGGCGACTCTGGGATGATGTTCGTATTTTTCCCGCCATACTGGTCCAGAAACTAACATGGTCTTAGAAAATCCGCCGACAGGTTCTTGAAACTAAATTACGTCCCGCAGATGAGGCAAAAACCCGTACCAATGCCACAGTCCTCGATCACCTTGTGCACAACGAGTTCTACGAGTCTCGACTTGGTAGTCAAAGCTATTCCAGATTGGCACAGGTAAATACATGAACCAGCTCCTGCGAGTTTCTTTGGTTTTGGCTAAATTATCCGTGCAGCTTATTCAACAAGCCGGTTCTCACAACGTTACCGCGACGCTCACTACGATTATCACTTATCTATGCCTTGACGAAACAAAAGCGAATAAGCTCCAGGAGGCGCTTCGGCCCGTCTTTGATGCTGCAGGGGATGGATTTCCGACGTGGCAAGAATTGGAGAAAGTGCCATACCTGACAGCCTGTATTCAGGAAGGACTAAGGTTAACTCCCTTCTCTACTGGTTCAACGTTGTCACGGGATGCTAACGATTGGATCTGTAGAATGGCAATCGGGAGCATGCTTCGTGCACCGCGAATTTCCCCAGACGTAGATCTTGAATTCGAGGGCTGGGTCATCCCAAAAGGAGTACGTATCATGAACTATGCATATAGACCCGCAGTGGGCTAACACATGGTCAGACACCAGTTTCGATGTCGAGCTTCTGGATGCACAACGACCCGATTGTATTCGTTGATCCAGGGAAATTCGAACCGGAGCGCTGGTTTTGCGAAGGAGAAAAGCTTAAAAAGCAGCAAAGCTACTACGTTCCGTTCTCTAAAGGGTCTAGAACATGCATGGGCCAAAAGTGAGTCATACTCCAGTCTACTTGGAACAGGAGACTGATAGCGTGTGTGTACTCCCAGTCTTGTCTACATGCAAATATACCATACGCTTGCCCAACTTTATCGACCTGGCTCTGCCAAAATTAGGCTGTTTGAGACGGATGCAACTGATGTAATTCCACGCCACGGGTTGCTATTCCCTTTCCCAAAGTTTGACTCTGTTGGTGTCCGGGCGACTATTTCGTCAGAGTGACCGTGCAATATTGGGTGTGTTCTACAGAGGACACTGGATATGTGATCCCTGGAAACCATACGTTTAATCAACTACATTCTAGAATATCCGACGTCATTTATGTGTGTGTTGTTGGGGATGTGGTCTTTTTAGGCTTTAGGCACCCATGGTATCATTTCGCCACTGCAGCCTAATCAATAATATGACTATATAAATGGGAACCCGCGACTTTTCTTCGACTTTTCCTTTTTCCTCCTTCACTATCAAACTACACAACATACAAAACTTTCAAACTAAGCTACTGCCTATCATCAGAAGGAAGACCTTTGCGCCCTGCTCAAGTTCTTACCATTTAAAAACCACACTTTATACCAACACCTGCTCTATTGAAAATAAAATAAGAAAATATTCACAGAAAAAAAAAAGCCAGGAAAAAACAATAGTCCTTACTGTCGTTTGCAAGATCTTTTATTCCATCGATTATACCGATCCTCTATTGCCTTCTACATCGAGGCGTTTTGCCGTTACTCGCGCTCTGTACTTACACACAGATATCTATTCTTGATACCAACGTTTGAATTTACTTTTCATCCATTATTACTACTTTAAAAACCAACCTTACCACCTTTAATATGGCATTTCAACAGAACGTATGCGGCTGCTGGTACTTTAACCCAAAGACCAGGGTCGCGGAAACTCTTCGTCAGGCTAACCTCAATGTTCACTCGAAAATTCTCGCCACCGCTTCCGAAACAAGTTTAAGACAGACCTTTGTAAATCCGAGTCCCGATAAGGTCGAGGAGGTCTCATATCAGTTCCCGCTGGCCGATGGCATTAGCATCGTTTCCTTCAAGTGCGAGATTGGAGACCGAGTCATCCACGGCATCGTCAAAGAGAAAAGCCAGGCTCGAGAGGACTATAAAGCCGCGGTGAGCCATGGCCAGCATGCGGCATTATTGGAGTCATACCGAACGTCAGATACCTTTACCACCAAAATCGGCAACGTACCCGCAGAATCTACAGTAGTAGTTCACGTAACCTACGTTAGTGAGCTGCAGCATGATGCTCAGGCGGATGGAGTACGATTTACCCTTCCAATGACCATTTGCCCGAGATATGGGAGTCCCAGGAGTGGTACCTGGGATATTTCAGGACCTTCACAGTTGGCGGTTGGAGGAATCGATATCACTGTTGATGTTAGAGCAGATGAGAAATCACTCATCAAGCGCTTGTATTCGCCTAGTCACCCATTGGACGTGCACCTAGGACGATTATCAACATATCCAGAGGAAGATCACCAGGCTAACAGAGCATCCGCTACATGGAGGTACCGTTCCACCCAAACTACTTCTGAAGTATCCCTGGTGAAAGACTTTATTCTGGTCATCAACATTCAGGGCCACGGCGAACCGTTCGCCTTGTTAGAATCCCACCCAACCATCCCAGGTCAACGAGCCATCATGACTTCCTTGGTTCCAAAGTTCGATATAACCAGCAACGAGACCGAGATAGTCTTCGTTTTAGACCGAAGTGGGAGTATGGGAGGCAAGATTGCCACTTTGATCTCGGCTATGAAGGTCTTTTTGAAGTCCCTGCCGGTTGGTGTCAAATTCAACTTTTGCTCTTTTGGCTCTTCATATTCATTCTTATGGGAAAAAAGCCGGACATATGATGGATCGAGTCAGCAAGAAGCTATGGACTATATTCAATCACTGGATGCAAATTTTGGAGGAACTGAGATGTTAGCCCCGGTTCGGGCAACCGTTGAAAACCGGTTTCAAGACCTGGAGCTTGATGTTTTGCTTCTTACGGACGGAGAAATATGGGGTCAATCCGAGCTTTTTGACTACATCAAAGAAGCCGTGGCTAAGAATCCAGTGCGAGTTTTCAGCCTTGGGATTGGGGATGTGGTTTCTCATGCGCTAGTTGAGGGAGTTGCTCGGGCCGGCAAGGGTTTCGCGCAGTTCGTCAGCAGTAATGAGGAATTAGACAGGAAGGTCGTACGAATGCTAAAGGGGGCCTTGACCCCGCATGTCAAATATACCCTCGAAGTTGAGTATGGAGAAAATGGAGGAGTCGATGACGATTTCGAGATGGTTGAGAAAGTGGCGGATGATTCTGCGTCTCCACCAGAAGAAGCGATGGACGTGGAGGAAGCACCCCAGAGCCAACCCCAGCCTATCTCCCTATTCGACAAGAACTTCAGTGAAACGGAGAATAAACCCATCAAGTATAGCATACCGCAACCACTGATTCCGTCAGTCCTTCAAGGCCCACACGAAGTCCCTTCATTGTTCTCCTTTAACAGAACTTCTGTCTATCTCTTACTCTCCCCAAATGTCTCCGATCGACCTCAAGCAGTGATTCTCAAAGGAAAATCGAAGCAAGGCCCACTCTCGCTCAAAATACCTATCGAAGACATTGGCGAGGCTGTCACAATCCACCAACTAGCTGCACGCAAGATAGCCGTCGATTTGGAAGATGGTCAAGGGTGGATTCATCATGCTAAAGACAGCTCAGGGAAATTGTTCCTTCGCCAGCACTGGAGCAGAGAAGAGGATATTGTCAAGGCCGAAGCGGTCCGTCTAGGAACAAAGTTCCAAGTCTCCAACAAATGGTGCGCTTTCGTTGCGGTGGAGGGAGCCGAGCAAAATTTAACTATGATGGATGCAAAGGAAGAAGGAACTTTTATGAAAGAGTCATTGTATAAATCTAGTGTTTTCAGTTCTGCTGCTTGTTCTCGTCATAGTTCCAGCGGTGCGTATCGTCATCCGAACCACAATGCCAGGTTTGGAGGGCAAGGAGCAAGTTTATACAGATCAGCGTCGACAAACGTAAACACGCCGGTTCTTCAATGTATGCTCACGTCTTTTGGCGCGACGAGAAACGCATCTGCAGGCCTATTTTCAGCTTCCGAAGAGGTTTTGGAATCAACACCACAGTCGGAGTTTGATCGAATCATCTCGTGTCAGACCTTTGAAGGCCCATGGGAGTGGAACGAACAAAATTTGAGCACCTTTGGCTCGTGTGCAGAGGACCTGGAGAAGAAAGTAGATTGGTCTGCCATCCTTGGGCTTGATAAGGCCGCAATCGACAAACATGATCCAGAATTGCGGAAGATCATGGCAACACTTCTCGCTGTTGCGATCTTGAACAAGAGGTGGGCAAGCCGCAAGGAAAGCTTCGAGCTGCTGGTGGAAAAGGCGATATCGTGGGTGAAGACGAAACTTGACGCCCGAGGAGCGCAATTTTCGGGCTCACAGCAGGATATCACGAGCCATTTCGGACGAATTATTTGATTGATCGCGAAATCCTGTTTGTAATAGGTAGTTAGTGGACAGGATGCATGAACCCGGTGACGCTAAACGGGCGTCCATATGTAAGTAATTTTGTAACAGCTAGTAGTTTAGCTGAGGTGATGTCTCCTGGAGCTCATCTTAGATAATAATTGGATATTTCTTACATATATCTTTCTCTTCACTTCTCCTCTCTTTTGACTGTTGTTGGAAAGTGCTGTCGATCATTGGAACAACAACTTATAGGAGAAGCACGTGACCTCATGATCACGTGCAGAGGACCCCACCAAAGCGTTGCAGATTGACGTGATTTAGTGGGGTTGTGACGGATGACATAAACCTTGGGAGCTTCTCCGCAAGCAGAAGACGAGAAGCAGGCAGACTGACTGACTGACTGACATGGAGATTTAACAAAGCAGAACAGACACAAACCTCTCTGCATTGCTCAAGCAACTATTTCAAACACTTACAGTCTCCCAAGGATGGGAAGAGAGCCTTCTTCCTCCCTGGTCTGGATTCTGTGAGCTTGTGACCTTGGTCTCTTGTTTGCTTGTCTTCTTTCTCGGCAGTCATTAGCTTCCAGCTTCCAATCCTCATTCCATCACCTGCGTGTTGGCACACAATCACTTTGTGCGTTTCGCTTACCAATTCTAAACCGCACAATGGCTTCTTTGATCCCATTATCCGAGATTCCTACCATTTCCCTCCTCTACCGCCTGAAGCACATCGTTCCATCTCGCTATCCCCAAATTCTGACTCCTTCACAAACCCTGAACGAAACCATTTGCCATATCACGAGTGACATTACAAAACTCGAGGTCGATTGCATTGTCAATGCCGCCAACAAATCTCTTCTCGGCGGAGGAGGTGTCGACGGCGCCATCCATCGTGCTGCGGGACCCGGTCTCTTGAGAGAATGTCGCACTATGGGAGGCTGCCACACTGGCAAGGCCAAGATCACCGATGCCTATAATCTTCCGTGCAAGAAGATTATCCACACTGTTGGACCCGTGTACTGGACTCCGGCACGAGAGGATGAGGACCAGCCGAAAGATTTTCTGCGCAGCTGCTACCAGCAGAGTCTTGCTCTTGCGGTCGAGAAGGGCATGAAGACTGTTGCATTCTCCTCCATCAGCACCGGTATCTATGGCTACCCGAGCGGTGAGGCTGCGGAGATCGCAGTTAAAGCGACAAGGGACTTTTTGGATACTCGCCCAGGAAGCCTCAGGAAGGTGATTTTCTGTACCTTCGAGAAAAAGGATGAGAGATCATACCAACTGATTATCCCGTGAGTCTTGTCCTATCTTTTGATTAATGTGCCCCTCGTGTCTCATTTTCTTCTCACCATTACCGAGTACTGACCCGGAATCATGAGCATAGTCAATTCTTCCCACCTACCGATGCCGATATCCCGAAACCTCCTGCTAAAGAGGAAACGCCAACCGCCGAAGGCCACGCGCCATCCTCCGCTACGCTCGCTGCTCAGTTGCCCGACGCGCCGACCGCCGACCCCGTCACACCAGCAGAACCCGATCTGAAGAAAGCCAAGGGTCAGGCCGGGTCCGCCGAAAGCCACAACACGGAGCGCGATGGCGACAAAAGTGAGGATGATTGGGAAAAGGTCGACCAGGCAGAAGGAATCACCCCTACCGAGAAACTCGACGACGACCCGGTGGAAGTAGACAAGGCTCCTACCGCGGCCGATGTTCAGAGCGTCGTATCTAGCGTTGCAGACATGGAGTCATCATCGGAGCTCAAGCAGAGGAAGGATTAATGGTTTTTAAGTTTCTGTTCCTATTTCCTTGTGATTAACAGTTAATCAGGGTTGATTTGGGAGTGCAACATCTCTGGCGAATTCGGAACGGATACAGGAGCGGGTAACTAAATGAGTGGAATTATAGCGACTGTCTTCTTTTCTGCTTTATGTATTTAATCTGACTGGTAGGAAACTGGGATTTTTCGTGCATCGGTTGCTGAATTCAATTTTTTGCATACTTTTTTCCTCCTCCTCATTAGGCCAAAAAGTTAACTAACTATTAACGAGTTAGTCCGTACTGATAACTAACTCGGGCAAACGCTGCAAAACCTTCATGCAGTCCTGCAAGGAAGTGATACTAAACAGGAACTCATATACGGACTATCCTTCCGGGAAACAAAAGAATAAGATGTCTTCTTATATGCAATACAAATCTATCGTATCATAAAGGTCATGTTCTATCCAACTAGAACTCGTCTCCCTCTTGTCAGCACGCTTCTCCAACCTGTCTCAGTATCATGAACCTGTTCAAGGTTGTTATAATCTCTCCTCCCACTCCAAATATCCATGTCTTCCAGATTGACAGTCTTTGTTCGTTTAACGACCTTCCATACGACGACAAACAGTACGAATATTGGCAACAGAATATAATTGATGACAAAATTCTCAGCGCTAAACGGACGGAGGAATGCCGTGTATCCCTGGAAGAAAATCAGGAACACATTCGCTGCCAGAGCAAAATACGTTCCATAGGGATAAAACATTGCTTTGTATGGAAGGGTGGAGATATCCTGGCCCTGCACCACAAGCGCTTGTCGAAAGCGGATATGCGTAACGCAGATAACCGACCAAACCAAAAACGTGCATACTAAAATAGAAAACGAGTCAGACTTTTTTACATAGCAATTGACTCGGTGAATATAGGATATAAAGAGTGGAAAAACTTACCTCCAGAGAGCGTAATGAGAGCAGAGTATACTTTTCCTGCGCTCGAAGATAACGACAAGAATGCAATGCATGCAAAAAGGTTGGACACGAGAAGGGCAACCCAAGGTACACCTGCGTGGTTTGTTCGAGCTAAGAACTTAGGGGCCTTCCCTGTGCGCCCCAGATATAGAAGCGTACGCGAAGAGACATATAAAGAGCTGTTGCCAGCCGAGATGACGGAGATCACAATCAAGGCATTGATGAGATCTGCAGCAGGCGAAATCCCAGCATCTTTCAAGGCAATGGTCAATGGTGACTGAGCGGTCTTGGAGCCGGAAGCGAGCAAGCGCTTGTCATTCCAGGGAATAAGGATTCCGATGAAAAACATCATTCCTATTATTTTCCATGAGTTTCGGGACTGAAGAGCAGGCAAAAATGCATTCATTACTTACCGACGTAAAAGATCAAAATACGCCAAAAGACTTGTTTGATGGCCCGAGGCACTGCTTTGATAGGATTTGAGGACTCTCCGGACGTTATTCCAACCCTAATGGAATTAGATGTGTAACCAGGGAGCCAGCGCAAAGAAGCTTACATTTCGGTTCCTGCATAAAGGGTTCCGGCAATGACAAATGTCTTTGCGACGCCATTGATCGAATCCGCAAAGGCGCCTGGATCCTTCCAGTATTTGAAACCAATGGTTCGTCCTCCAATGCCGCCCGCGCTGATACAAATGGCGAGAATGAAGAAGATCGTGAGAGAGATAATTTTGATTCTGCAGGATGGTCAACGAATGGGCTTCCAAGATCACGAGTGGATTGGTCATACAATGCCAGCCAAAATTCGACCTCACCATATGCCAGAACGCCCAAGTTGGACAAGCCGAGGAAAATGACCCAGAACATCAAGATCCAGGCCCATTGCGGCACGACATCGGTCCAGTATCCCATCACTAAAGCTAGGGCATTATATTCATTTGCCAGAACCTGGACAAAAGGTAAAAGGTGGTGGTATTTAGTGCCATTCGCGTTCCATCGAGATCACGCTGGGAGGAGGTATCTCACTGTCACCCAGAGGTACCAATAGGCCCAGCCTAGACCGAATGCTAGGGAATCATCGACGAATCGGGACGAATACTCGGTAAATGAACCAGTGACAGGAATAAGCGTGGCCACTTCACCCAATGCCTGCCTACGGAGAATGTCAGTTCTCCTTGTGAAAAAGGTCGGGGCAATAAGTTGAACGAGGAAACACACATGACGAAGAATACGATGAAGCCGACCAGAGAGAAACTGATCAAGATGCCTGCCGGACCCGCAAGATGTAGAGCATTTCCAGAACCAACCAGCAAACCGGGACCAATGATTCCTCCAATGGCGATCATCTGCAGATGGCGCGACTTCAGCGACCTGTGTAAGGGCTCGGCTGAGGTACTGGACGCTTGGCCATCCTGTATCGACCTCTCCTCGAGCTCTTCGGGTATGTTCTTGTTACCGATGGCCATAATTACCAATTTCGCCTTAAGGCGTCTCTCTCTACTGAAAACTCAGAAAAAAAGACGTAGGTTTAAAAAACGAAAGGTTATAGTAAATATTTGCGAAGCACCCCCCGCCAAACATAGGAGGGTTGGCACGGACGGGAATTCTCGCGTACAGGGTGGGGGACTGTCGAGATTTTATATGCTGGGACGGAGAAATAGATTTACCCTGGGTCCTGGACGATGATGTATGCATTCACAGGGGAGAGGTACGGCTGGTTTATAAGGCGGGAGCCAAGGAAGCCGGGCTAGTTGGTTACCAGAATGATAAGCGGCGGCGGATCCAGGAAAAGAGATTTTTGTTCGTACGGTCCGGGCTTTGTCTGGTCGGCGTCCGGTGAGTCCCTGATAAAAAGCTTGAGGGAGTTGATAAAAAATATTTGATAAGGTGCTTGGATGATTGGATCCGCGGTTGGATGGCAGCGAAGCGGGGACAAAGTTGCGAGTTTGAGACCTTTTTAAGCCCATATTTGTGGATCTCAAGCGTCAAGCCATTCAAGTTCTCAGATTTAAGCCCATAAACTAAGAAAATTAATTAAAAAAAGCATCAGGAAAAGGGCGAGGTGATGGTATCATCGGGTGCCAAGATGGCGAGCTGTTTCGTTTCACAACAGACAGAGACGCAAGGGATCATAGCGAGTGGTGGTATCCATTATTGCTTGGAGCGGATGTCTGCAGCAGCAGGACAAGCCCGCTATTGTTCTTGAGTGAGGATCGCATGGTGCATTTAACGCGTAAGGCAGTTGGCACTCCGGTGAGAGAGTGAGAAAAAAGGACGCGGTTCAACGCTCGTCACTGGCTCGAGGAACGTTCCATCAAGAAATGTGGGCGCGAAGTTGGCCGCTTGCCGAGCAAAACATGCGGATCCCAATCGTTGAGGCAGTTAATTATTGTGAATTATCAATTCTCTATCTGCATATCTGCACTCCGCAGTTCTCCAGTATCGCAATGCGCCTCGCGAGAGGTAATGATTCGGGTGGTGTTTTCGAGAAACGAAGTCGGAGGTCGTCAATTGCCTAAAAGAGTCCTTTCATCCCATATTGGGTTAATCAATAGTTAGTAGTACTCTGTAGAAACGTTCATTTCAAGCAGAACTCCTCAAGCCGAAACACTCGGCATTGATCATATCTTCTGGATCCTCTGTCAATCTCTATTGTTGGTAGAATGTCTTTATGGAGACCTTCCCATCTGATGAGTCGACAATCTGTGTCTCTCGGTTCGTTGCTCGGGCCGCATTTCGGCTCTTCCTCAGCTTCACCTCTTTTGCATCATCACGACGTGAACAACCGCTAATTACCTGACTCACAAGCTACTCCGTACAACCCAACCTCAATGGCCTTACGACGATATCGAATATCGTATACGACTTGATAGCTACCCTAGCACCGAGTTACTTTCTCCCAACCGCCTGGTCGTGCGTCCATGTCTCCGAGAATCTTCCGTGAACTATTCAGTTTACGTACACCACCACTCTCCCAAGCTTGGTACTTCTGCGGGCGACGATACCCATCGCAGATCGCTCGTGTTCGCTCGCGGAACATTTCCTCTTTCGATTCTCAAAATCACGCCTCCAAGGTCCCGAAACTCGAGTCTCCGGGTGCCGCCGCATCTCGTCAAAACCCCGGGTCCACACCTCCTCCACGCTCCCCTATCCTCACCTTCATCAAAGCGTTCTTTTTAACACTCATACCAGTCACACCAATTGTCATTATATTCCGGGAACATGTCATCTCCACATATCCAGTGGGCGGACCGTCTATGGCACCTTACCTCAATCCTACTTACGGAGTGGAAGACCTATCACGAGAGACCGTTCTCGTGAGAAAACTGTTTTGGCTCAAGGGCAAGCAGCAGGGCAAAGAAGGCGGCGTTGGGGATGAGAATTGGAAAGACCTGCACCGAGGAATGGTGGTGATGTTTCGGTTCGTCGCTCGGCCCCAATGGTAGCGAAGGAACTCCCGCAAGACTAACAATATAACCTACGTTACTATATAGGTCGCCACGAGACCCCGAAATACTTGCTATAAAACGTATCATTGGCCTACCAGGCGACGAGGTGACTCCTCGGTCTTCACTTCCATACCGATCCCTCTCCGACCATTCTTATCACCTCCACCATCCACAAATCGTTCCATATAATCATGTCTGGGTTGAGGGTGATGCGGACGACAATTCCAAGAGTCTGGATAGCAATACCTATGGGCCAATCAGCATGAATTTAATAACAGGAAGAGTCGTCGCGGTAATATGGCCCTGGGAGCGACGAAGGTTACTGAAGTGGCAGCTATGGGATGATCCCGAACATACGTCGCCGAGTGCGGAGCAACCGGCTTCTGAATTTGAAAGAGTCACGGAGAGCGGAGGTAGTATTGGGAGGTCCCAGAGGATGAGAGTTAAGAAAAGCGTAATATCTGTCGGAGCGCCGATTGCTTCCTGAAGTACTCCGTAGGTACTACGACGTAGTCCGTAAATGCGACATGATATGGACTTGGTCTGGATCAAGCAGGGCAGTGGGGAAAAACATGCGGAGTAGATGGGCCGGGGTTCATTCCACGGCATGTATGGTACTGAAACAATATATAGCACATGGTCACAACCGAAAGCTTGACTGGAGCCAAAATAAATTAAAAGAAATAAAAGATGTATATAAATAAAAAGAGGTTTGGAAGGATGCAAACTAGGAACAATACTGCGCGGCGGCGGGTAGCAGCAAGGCACACATGGGTATCCACCTCCCCAGAAGAGAAACACTGCGGAAATTGTTTGAGGGTATAGAACAGGAAATACAAAAACGGACCATCTATACCTATCCCAAGAAAAGAAACTAACGAGACCAATCAATCGACTATAAAACAATCAAGTCGACTCCACAATCCGCAAATCCTCCTGTTGCTGAAGTCGATCAATTTCCGTGGCGATTGCCAACACCCACATATCCCTCTCCGCTCGGCTCCGTGCCTTGAACAGGATCGATCTGCCCGGAACACCCAGCGCAGAGACCTGTCTCCACCGTCTTCTCCTAATTTTTCCCTTTTCGGTGAGCTCTGCTCGAAATAGTGACTTCCTAGTCGCATGCCAGACTACGAAACAGGTTGACGTATCCTCATCGGAACTTGTCCAACCGTCATCAACATACATTCGGGGTCGGGCGTGCTGACCGGGCAGGTTGCTCTCAAAGGACTGGTTTTCGTACAGCAGTTCTGAAGATGTGATGATTCCGCTGTAGACATAGCAATCACGTAGGTCCATGGCGTTCTGTCGGGTGAGATGTGTTTGAGAAAGCTGTTCACCGGTCCATGAACGGACGGCGCCCTGGAATACTAGAAGCTGGCCCTCAATCAGCAGGACACTGCAATTCGTGAAAGCGCCACGGCGACGAGGCTTGCGGTATAAATCTCCAGATATCTGTCATCGTCAGCACAACTCTTATGCTCGATTTTACTAAAGTAGGTGAAATATACCTTTACGGTTCGACATCCGGAGAGTCCACAGGTATGGTATAATTCAGGCGACGCTTCAGCTCTAGACACCTCCCATTTCTGCGCGAACTGGCCCAGCATCGACTCCTGGGTCTCATCGATTTCAAGCCGCTTTAGATTCCTTCCGCGTACCTCCTTCATAATTTCTATGTCCTCCCGTGTACGACCTTTCCAGTACGTCGAGAGCTCAGTCAGCCTCTTGACCCATTCTTGTCGAGTTTCGACGTTATAGCTTCGAAATCTAATGGTCAAGCCATTTTCCAAGACAATCTCGAAAGAACGTTCGTCCTTGCTTCCGTGTCTAGTAGAATGCTCCCCAGCTGGTCTACCTCTCTCTCCGTGATATTCTACATCCCCAGCGTTAGCAATATGGTCTTCCTCCGTACTCTCCGTGGACATAGCGCGTATTTCTGCCACGCTGCAAAGATCAATATAGCCCTCCGCATTAGCGGCATTTTTCGTAACTCGTCGGTTCTCCGCAAATGCTTCAGCGTCCCGCTTCTTTGCAAATTGCCTATGGCCCGCAGAGAGCCAAACGATCTCTCCATCTTTCAGCGGAAAAGGATCTACATCGTAGATGGTTGGACTCTCTTTTCTGATCTCCGTCGACGAAGGAATATGCCTTCCGGATATTTTAGACAATCGAGGAGGCGCTGGAGGAACTGCCTTGGCTGGTCGACAGAAACATAAGTATTGATCTTGGGTATAAAAGTATAACCTTTTAAAGAACTGCTTGCCAAGCAATTTTTGTCTGCCCTTTTGAGAGGTGAGCAGTATCAAAAACCCTTCGGTCGGAGCGGGCTCGTCTAATTTCGGGCGGCCGGTTCGTGCCCGTGTTGAGGTCGGGTAATGCTGCTTCGGCCGTAGCTCCAATTCGTGAGTCGTCCGCATGGCCATGGTTCCGTACATTCTTTGCTCATTCGCACCCTGAACCCACTCAAGGCGATCATAACGCCTCCATGCGAGTCCCATCTTGGTAGAAGCACCGCCCCACATGGTCAATATCTTGTTCCATTCGGAGCACCCAGACAAGGTCGCCAGGCATGTCCTAATAATTCCGGATGCAATGGCGCGTTCATCTTTCATTGTAGTTAACACCGCAGCGCAGGCATCTTCATCTTCATTTCGGCTTTCACCTAAGTGTGCGAATGGGTTTTCCAGCTTGAGTGAGATATCAAGGTCAGGGACATGAACAAGGAGGCCCGAGGGCGGCTTCCAACCAAGGGCTTCCCGAAGGAATGTATACCATTCGACAGAATGAGCCGATGACCTCGGCCGCATGATGAACATTTGCGTGCTACCCTTGTATGGGCGCCAAGCGACCAGGGTCTTGTCTAGAGTTGAGAAAAGATTGACCTTGGTGTGGTGGCGGGCGACTGGGATCTCGTAGGACCACTTTTTCTTCATATCAGAGGTCTGAATTTGTGGGATAACTCGCGTTTTGTAAAACTGCAAAAGGAATGGTGTATTGTCTTCACATCCTTTGCGACACACGACCAGAAACTCTCTCCACTTGGATATGACGCTCTTGTCGATCTTGATGCTATCGTTTTCATTGAACCCGTCAGGCACCGGCTGGCCTGTTCTTTCAATACGGACTAGCATTCTTTCCGCTCTAAGGATCTCTCCAGACCGACTTGCTTCCCGTTGTTTCTTAGCCGTGGACCCTGGTTCACTCCCAGTACGAGAAAGGCGATTGTGTATTCGTCTTGATCTGTCACCAAGGTTGTCTTCGATATTGAACCGAACCATACCGGAGGTCACACGGTTGATCAATCGCTGACCTCTACTCTTGGTGTCCATTTCTTCTTCCGCAAGAGAGGGATCCTGGCGACGAAGGAACTTTGAGGACAGACGTGAGGAGGTCTGCGGTCTATTATTGTTGGCGCTTGGGCTCGGAAGTAGAAACGTTTCGGAGGTAGCCGATCGCGCTTCTCCAGGAGGGGTTTGAACAGATGTCAGTGACGCCTGCTCATTATTTAATAGTGGAAGTCCGTCAATGTTCCTGATCCTGTCCAAGGCTGGCGGATTCGATTCACGAGGAGTCGACTCAGCTGCCCGCTCTGCTGTCGGTGACGTCGCTTTCAGTACGCCGGGTGCGTCTCTCTGACTCTCGCGAGCTGTGTAGAACGACTCAGGCAAGAGAGTAGAAGGCGATGGTCTGGAGGTTGAACTTGTCGCATCTGACAGTCCCGGTCGGGGTTCTGGGGTAGGGATAGGTCCAACCGTTGTTGTCGACGAAGACTCCTCCACCGCGTTTGGGTCCGACTGCGGTTCGGCCTCCCGGGACGTCTGGTGGGCAGTATCAACCGGAGCTATAGGAGTCGGTTCGGCGTCAGGATATTCCTCTTCGTCCTCTAGCTCCTCCTCCACGTCGTCCGGCTGAGGAAAGCTGGGCCGATACATAGCCGCTGTAGAGGGACCGAGTAGGCCGGCAAGCTGGCGTTGGTGGGCGGCATGGACATCCGCAGAGAACGTCACAGTCCGAGAGGAATAATCTCTTAATCCCAGCCATGATTTATACCACGACTTGCGATGAGCGGAAAGCCATCCTTTCGGTAAGGGGCCTATGAACGATCGGCGACTAGTAACATGCAGATGTTCAGGAGAAGCATGTTCCTATCAGAAGTATGTTATTAGTTTCTCGCCAGGGATAGTTTTAGGTGCATGGGTGCATAGTTACCAATCGTTGCGATGTGTAGGTCTCGAAGTCCAGGCCCTGACATCCTTCCCGAAAGGAGAGTTGTCGCCAGCAGGTGGGAGCTGGTCGTTCGCAGGGACGTTCACTCATCTCACATGGTTGAGCAGATCCCAATTGACGGGCGGGTTGCAGTCGCGGCGTGAGCTCTCTCTCTGCTTCTTTCTGTTCAAGCTGTTCTCTCGTCTCATCCCTGAAGCTTCTTCTTCTGGGTTGGAACGGGAGTCTTGGCGGGCGGCGATGACGTCGATTAGTCACATCCTTGGAGCTTAAATGTTTGTTTTGTTTGTTTAGTTTGCCATGTTTATATCCTTTGCTCTGTTTGCACTTTAGCCCCTCACTTTCTCCTTTTTGCTCCACTTTGTTTTATGGAGACACGCGGATTCAAAAGCCAACAAGAAGAAGAAGAACCGAAAAGGAGAGAAAAGGAAGACGAAGAAGAACACGCGAAGAAGCGGTGACACGTCGGTGCCCCGCCTAAAGACCCCTGGACATTAGAATTCGACAACACAGCCTTACTACTCCGTAGAACAACTCCCTTGAGACCACAATCCGTTTCTTTTACTACTACAAATTTAGACCATTACAACCCTCGTTAGACGATAGACATATCACCATGGCTGCTACCGAAATCCCCTCCGACGGTACCTGGTTCGACACCATCAAGCGCTCATTTGCCGACGTCCCCATTGACGAAGCTAATGACAATGCTATTTCCACAACTGAGTTCCTCGAAGCTGCCGAAAGCTTGGTCGCTTTGTTCGGTAGGCATTGCTGCCCATCATACTCCTCAAATACCTGCTTGGACTAACGACCAGGACTATCAGATCTACTTGGATCCGTCGCCTTCACTCCCGTCAAGAACGACCTCTTGGGAAACATCAAAGTCAGCCGAGAGCCCTGCAATCACTCCCTTCGTCCGAATCTAATCAAATTTCACTACAGAAAATCAGAGACCGCCAACTAGCCGCCCCTGCCGAATCGGGAACTCTTCAGGAGCTGGTCCTCAATGAATTGAAAGAAGGCAAAAATACTGCTACTGGAGGTCTGCTATGGCTGGTCCGGTATATTCACTCCATACCCCATACTCAGTCAGAGTGCAAGAAACCCACTAACGTTCTTCCGATGCTTGCAGTGGCCTTGATTTCACCGCCCAGTCCCTCCGCCAGAACCTCAACAAGCCCGATGAAGAACTCTCCGCCTCTTTCCGCTCCGCCTACGGCACCTCCTTGAAACCACATCACAGCTGGGCCGTCAAGCCGATTTTCAGTGCCGCCATGTCAGCGACTCCCTACCGGAAAACTTTCTATTCAAAGCTCGGAAGCGACAATAGCAAGGTTGAAGCTGCAATGAACATTGAAGTTGCCGCCCTGGAGAAGGTGGTGTTGATTCTTCAGAAGTTCCAAGAGCGACCAGGCGTTAAGATGTAAAGCGTCCACATCATTTGATTTTCAAATCGCTCTCGCCGGTCGATCTGTCACGACTTCTACCTCCTCCGGCGAGTCATTGGCATCATTACTGTCCCGGCTTCTATATCTTCTCTTTGTGAGACATAACGAGGCGATTTATCACGCTTCTATACTAAACAAAAAAACCTGCGTATCGTGGTATATAGTCTGACTTGTCTGAGATTTTCCAGCATCATGGTTTACTACTACAGTTATAGAAGCTTAGCTTGGTGGTACTAAAGGATATAGACTTGAACAACAGTGCTCCATTCTCTTCTTCCAAATACTCTATAGTAGCCGCTCTGGGTTTACGATTGCGTAGAGAAATCTGTAGTGATATCATTTAAACATTTAGATTGACTATACTATACGCTGCACTCTTGCTGATGGGAATAAAATTCAAACACAGTAAATAGGAAATGTATCCTGGTAAAAAAACGCCAGCTTGAATCAGATGTTGAGTCCTGTTCTAAACAACAGTATAAGGTATATGGCTCGGAATCTCACAGAATATTTCCGTAGGGTAAGTCAAGATAGTAGAAAGCTGATGCGTTTGGTTCGAGGCTCGGTGATAATTGACAGTTATGGAAGGATTTCTGGAGGTGAATAATACGGCCGGTGGTATGTCATTAACCGTGGTCGGTCGATGCCGAAGTTGCAAACCGCCGTTGAAGGAAAACGACCTAGAGCCTGTGTACTATAAAGAGATACTCTCCATATCTCTCATGACCACGGCCATCTGGGCACGTTTCGCCGCCTCGGCGACAAGGCTGAAGTCCTTCAGGAACGCAGCGGTAGCGGTCGGGCCACCTTTCTCCTGTGGTTGTTGCGAGATTGCGCTTTGAGGTATTCGGTGCAATTCATTCTCTGACCGAGGTTGACTGGGATTGTTTGTCTGTGCGGAGAGATTGTTGAGGGTAAAACCGTTGGAGCAGGCATTGTGAGAGGCATTGTTGTTCGACGAAAAGGACGTTGTTTGATCCGACATGCTGGTGGTCGGCTAAACGAGGCTATTTCTATTGGCCGCTTGGGGGAATACGGGGTCTATGCAGATTGGATCGACCGGGAGTGCGACTATGAGGAACTTGTTTGGCAACGCAATGCACCGAGGAATGTATGTATGCTGATCTGGTCGCTCGCGGGCAAAAGCAACAATTGTTGAAGAGGGAGTCTGATCGAGAAATAGGGTGGTCCGACAATGAACCCGGCGAGTGGGAGAAAAAGCGGGTATTTGAGTGAGGAGTAAAAAAATCTCTCACGACGTCAAGGCTGTGGATGATGCGGGCATACCGGAAGGCGCTGAGAAGAAGCGGAGGAAAGAATAGGACAAAGATAATAAATGTGGGAGAATTGCAGATCAAATAGAACCGGAGAAGATGGTTAATTGGCTAGGTAGTTAGCAGGGTAGGATTTGGATGGTTCAAGGGAGCTCCGGAGGGTCATCTGGTGGTTAATAAAAAGAGTTGAATCTCCAGGGATTCAGGCCAAGGGACCAGAAGAAGGAAAAATGGTCTGATGAACAGGTCCTGGCGCTTGGAGCTCGCGGACTCCCATTAGCCGAGCTTCAAAGAGGATAAATCCTGTTGCCGCGCTTCTTCAGGTCTCTTTTGCCTCTGAACTCCCTTTTTTCCACTTCTTTTTCCCTGTGAAATTCGCGTTCTTCTTGACTTCTTTTTCTTTCTGCTGATCCGCGAGTTCTTTTGGAGTTCGCGATTCAGCCGCGGCTTCTCGACAGGGGTGGCTTATGTAAGCAAGGGCAGGTGGGGCTGCGGCCAATCATAGCCGATGCCAAGGACCGGTCGATCGGAGTCTCTTGGCACGTGATGGAACTTTGCTGGTAAGCAGTCACGTGAATATCTTCGACTTCACAATTTCCCTTTTGGGACACCAGTTGGAATCGAATTTGATATCAGTTCTATAGAGAAAGAATTCAGAGTAAAAACGGGGTTTTAATGCCCTTCCACGCCTCAAATGGCCTTCGAGTCTGCCGAAAATGATACTTTCGCTCTCGATGCCGTATTCCAAGAGCCCGACGGCTTCCTTCCTCCTCCGAAACCCCCTTCCTTCGCTGAACACCGCATGCTGTGTGGCCACACTCTCAAAATACGGCTCGTGGGCGACCATCCGCTTTATGTATGCCCGCCCTTTATCCACTCACAAAATAATACGCGGTCTCCACTGACTTCTCTTGTCTTGAGAGGGCTACCTCCTCTGGAATGCCGGCAGAGTAGTATCCGACTATCTTGAAGAGCGAGCCGAATCCTGGATTCACGCCAAATCTATTCTTGAACTCGGCGCCGGTGCTGGTCTACCTAGTTTGGTCTGCGCCATCAAAGGCGCGAAAACAGTCGTCGTCACCGACTATCCGGACCCGGATCTAGTTGAGAATTTGCGCATCAATGTCGCTTCTTGCCAGGACTTGATCCGGTCAAACTCGCCGTTTCCAAATTCCTTGCATGCCGATGGCTATAAATGGGGTGAAGATTCTGCTACAATCCTGGAATATTTAGAACCTCCGAAAGATGGATTCGACGTGCTCATTCTCGCCGATGTGATATATAATCACCCACAACACCATAACCTAATTACCAGTGTGCAAAAAACTCTCAAAAGATCAAAAGATGCAGTCGCTTTTGTGGTATTTACACCATATCAGCCCTGGCTTTTGGACAAAATCGCTGCCTTTTTTCCTAAGGCTGAAGCCAGTGGGTTTGAAGTAACCAAGCTGTTTGAGAAAGTACTTGACAATCTTCTGTTTGAAGATGATCCCGGGGTAAGTATATGCTTCATGTAACGGTAGCTCGGACTCTAACAAATTACAGGATGAAAAGCTCCGTCGAACCGTATTTGGCTATGAAATGAAGTGGAAGCTAGAAGAGCAGTACAGATAGCAGTTCCACGATCAATCCCTAAACAGTGGATTCCAGTGCCTACCCCATCTTCGAAGGCTTCTTTTTAAGAACGGATCAAAAACACCAACCCCCAGATCAGTAAAATAAATAAACAATTTGACTACATACTAAAGCCGCTGGTATTTAAGACAGAGTTTTGATTGCTATTTTTGGTTCCGTAAAGGCCTCTCACATTAGGACAAGTCACAAACCGTTGACTAAGACCGTTCGCTCTTCCAAATAAACGCATTATTACCAGAGCCAGGCAGGTTGGTAACGGAATATCAGTTCATCAAGCCTTTCAACATTACCTTTATCGAATAGATCGGATCCCACATCTATGACCTCACGATCAATGGCGCCGTCCATCGTCTCCCTAATCGTCTCCAGAAATCCTATTCGTATGTTTCTGAACTCTTCGCAGAAATCGTCGAGCCCGGTGATTTTCTTCAACGATGGGTGCGAAGATTCCTTTTCCTCCAGAAACTCCCTCACTTTCCAATAATAGATACCACGACACGAAATAGTGCTTCCACATGACCACCAGGTGTCCAGGATTTCGAGGTTTGGAGGGAGGCGCTCAGCGAGCTTGAACTCTTCTATGAATTCTTTCGTCGGTGGCGTCTGGTTGACTGACCGCAGCGGAAGTAATTTCTCGAGTTGGATTGAAAGATTTTTCAATCCGATCATTCTGTTTAGACAACTAATTATCCCTGGCGGGCTGCCACAACCGTCACGACCAGAAATGTTGCCTAGGGCCAAGCCTCGCAGCGTGAAACTATGGATGAGAAGAGCGTCCTCGAACTCTGTTTTCTCGAAATCTGTTTCCCAAAGGTAGTCACTGCGTAAATCACACGTGAGCTCCACTAGACTCTTGCTCAGTCTGATCACCCCGACAAGTTCTCTACCCGGAATGAATCCTTTTACATGGAGGCGCCTGACTTTCGATGTGCCCCATTCAGGCTCCGGGTAATAGTGATGTCCAATCTCCCATCCATTATTGAAGCCTAGTGTACATTCCTCAATGCTTGGAAGCTTGCGAAGAGCCAACACAAGGCCAGGCTCGAAATGACCATCGATATAAATTTCTCGAAGGTTCTGAAGCACATTCTTTCGTCCATCGTATGTACCCGTACTGTTGATTTTGTCTAGCAGATCAGTAATGCAGGGGCCAGCACTGTTTTCCAAGCGCAGTCGGACGAGATTCGGCAATTGGGCAACCAACAAAGCAGCTTCCCGGTCGATAGAGGGAGGAGAGGCGCTTCTACCCCAACTGGAAACAGTCAACAGGCGTCGCCATTGCAGCTACTCGACTGGAAAACTTACGTGTCATAAGCACAAATATCAAGAGTTAGCTCCTGGACATAGAAGGAAACTCGCGGGCAATGGCTCAATTGTTCTCGTATCTTATGAGGCGTCGGGTGTGTTGGGCAACATGTGCGTTCCACGCCATCTCCCACATGGACATGATGATAAGGCCGCCGATTGTCAATGTCCACAAGGGTGTGCAGACGTCGGCATGATAATGCAAGGGCCGTTAGGTCTTTAAGGGAGTCCAAGAGGCCGATAATTTCGTACAGTAACTCGGAAGCCAAATCCATTAACAGTGCCATCTTGAATCCAAGCAAGATGTTGACAAGAGTGGGAATGAAGAGGAATGAAGATTTTTCAGAAAAAATGTTCGCTCTATAAAGTGAAGGAAATGGAAGTTTCCGTCAATTCGGAGCTTATTACTATGCAGTAGGTTGTTTGAGAAGTTGATTTCCGGCAAACTTGAAGCATTGCAAAAGATCTATTGATGCTTCTATTCGATGACTCTATCCTTCATATCTAGAAAACAATATCTATCCGCGTTCATTCAGAGCAGGAAACGGTCTACAGGCGAAGGGCCGAGAAAGAATGCACAAATGATGGCCGGACGCTTGTGCCGATATTTCTCCAGGAATTCCCTCGCAGATTAACCTCTCTGAGAAACTCGGACAGCTTTTCTTCGTGGAATTTGCAGCGCCGGAAACTCTGCTTGAAATAGAAAGTCGTGATGTTCGGGGGAAGACTGCCCTTCAGCTTGAATCCTTGCGGGGGAGGGTATTTGTTGACCGTCTCTTTGAACCCGAGCATCATATGAGTGTCAAGTCTAAGCTCTTTGAGCGCAACCATTTGGTTCAACAAAGGCAAAACTTCAGGATAGTTGAGGCAGAAATCAGAGTTGCTCACTCGTCGACGCTTGCGGCTGAAGGCCGTAGAATCAAAAAGGTCCAACGTTTTCAGGGTGTCTTTATGGCCGAGTAAGGCCTTCATCAGCAGTGATGAATCAAAGTGGCCTCCCTTTGCAGCGAACTGCTCCAAGCGCTTGCAATGGCAGATGATTCGCATGACTTCACTAGTTGATATGCTGGGTGCAAGGCGAAGTTTTATGCTTCTGATGAACGGCATTCGCCATCCAGTACCAGAAGAGCGGTGAAGTACATCTCTCGTTAACGACATATAACAATGCCTAATTGTTGGGATGTTAAGAAAATGAAACAGGGCGTCGGCAGTTGAAGACGTGTTGGCACCAGGGCCAAAGCCAACGCACTGAAGCTCCCGAAGAAGCCGCTTTCTTTCCAAAGTTCCCGGATCAGCATGATTGATTCTGCAGAGAAAATGCCTGAGCGGGGAATTGATTCCGAGAGGTGCGTCAAAGGTCAATGTTCGGAGGTTTGGCGACATGACAATGAAAACCACTGCGATCCATTCTGCTAGAAACCTATAATAAAGACCTGTGTCACGAAGAAGGGAAAATCTAGAGCAATTATCAGTTGTAATGGCTGCAATACTGGAGACACTTGTACTTACGGCTCATTTGGATATATCATTTTGCAGTCCTTTTTGGATAACCCTGCAGCCTCGAAATGAGGCAAGAGATAATCACAATTTGTGGGTAAGTAGAACTCGTCAGGAACGGGTATCATACTTCGCACCTTGAGCTGACGGACATAACTTCGCAATCTCGGGGATTTGTCCATATCTCTTAATTTAGAGAAAAGATCACTTCGGATCGAATTTATAGTGATGGTATGGAATCGTCGTCGATTTTCGAGTTCAACAATTTCAGATAAGCCACGGCATGACAATCCGAGAGCTGTTAGGTCTCTCAGAGAGTGTAGATAACTGATTATCTCATAGACGATCTCGACAGCCAGGTCGCTAAAGATCGCCATCGTGGAGTGCGACTGAAGTTGGCCTGAAAAGGTTGCACAAAGCCGAGAGAGCTATTCTTTAGTAGACCCTATGAGATAAAATACCGGGAACTCGTGTAATAGATGAGTTAGAGAATATGAAAATAGGCCGATAAAATTGTAGCGCTTATGTTTTCTTCTGATTTCGGGCTGGTTGCAGGGTTCTTGACTGTACTTAAAGTACTTCCCTAGAGGTTTGTACCTTTAGTTATGACTCAAAGCAATATGTAGATATGGATGGAATGCAAACTTGATCACAAACATGCAGAAGAGCCATCTATTTTCCATTTACCGTACGCTTTTGTAGTTCTTCTGTCGACTTGTGGGGGCCGGCGGTTACAACATAAAACATAATGAGAGAAACCCCATGAAACCCTCACTTAAGCGCCGACAATCAATCTGAAAGGTACTCCCGTAACGCCTGATTCTTTAAGCAAGTATTTAGGTGTAAACATTAAAGGTACTCATGTCTGCAGAAAGTGGATTGAATTTATATGGCTATTGAAACTAGTCGTCTCTCCTGACCAATGCAACAGGCGGCACATACTGGAACCTTCCAATAAATGCATAATATATAGTTGCAAACGTGATCACAAAGCCATACATGACAATGGCCCAGTTCATAGTTTGCGGCGTAGGATTGGGCGTCGGTGGGAAGAATGCAAACACAAACATTGGAGCCAAGTAGCAGAGAGCGGCAATGTTGATAGCCATACCAAAGCGGCCGAGGGACCATCGGCGAGCGGGAAGTGGTTCTCCGCGAATACGCTTGAGAAGAACGCACCCGATGGAGATCATATATGATGAAACCAGTGACGAGTTGGTGAGTGAGATGATGGCGTTTAAGGCGATGGAAGAGCCAAGATTGATCAGGGAGAGCAGTGCTGTCACAATCAAGGAGACGAACACAGCGTTAAGTGGAATGTTCCACTGAGGAGGTACCTAGAAGTAGTGTTAAGATCAATCTTAGATCCTTTGATAGATTAAGCGAGACTTACATATGAAAGGGCACCAGAAAATGGCATTCCTTTGTCACGCGAGAAAGACCACAATTGCCTAGAAGCGGTAGCGATTTCACTGATTGCACTCGCGGTAAGCGTGAGCACGACGACAGTTGTCATCGCCGACGATGCACCGAGGTTTTTGGTCGTGTTAAAAAAGACCTGGATGAATGGGAAACCAGTCTTGGTCGCAAGGATATTTTCGACATCACCCAATGTAAAACAAAGGGTGACCATCATTATGAATCCAAGTATACCGTTGATGATGACTGTTCCCATGATTGCTTTAGGGAGCGTCCGAGAAGCGTCCTGAATTTCCTCGGCTACGCAGGATGTTAGAAAATGCGGATCAAGTTTCTCTCAAAAAGGGGCACAAACCCATATGCACCGTGCAGTCATAGCCAATCATCGAGGGCAAAGAGGTGGTAAATCCAATGAGTACTGAAGTACCGATCGAGCCCCAGCCGCCGCCGTCGACGAATTCGGTGAACACGAATTTAGCAGTATGTCGTGGAGCGAGCACCCATAAGGGGATGATGATCATGAAAATGCCAATGACGTGGAGGATGAGAAACATGCCCTCGACCATCGGTAGCTTCTTGGCCAGCATAGTGTTGAAAAACACCGCGAAGCAAGCGAGAGCAATGACAATCAAAGTGCCATGCCATGGCTTAGCAACGTAGTTCTCGTTATTGAGCGTAATGAGCCCCTGAATGACGGTACCGGCAATAAAAGAAATGGCAACGATGGTGCATTGCCAGCCTAACGTGCAAATCCAGCCTGCGCAGACATAAATTGTCAGCCGTGGAAATAAGGTGATATCGATGTCTGTCTCATACCTGTAATGTAGCTAAGATATTTCTGTGCTGATCGAGGAGCGAATTCGGAAACCCAGTGGTATTGACCTCCAGCTGTAGGAGCCCTAATCAATGAGAGTTAGCACTCAGATGACGGCAAGCTTTGTATAGGGGACTTACATTGAGGCCATTTCTGCCAGACTGGCAAAGACCAGCAAGGCTCCGCCAAAGATGACAAGGAAGCCCCATACCAGCCCAGCAGTACCACCGTTAAGCAGACCAAACGCGAGAAGACTAGCGGATATCAGCTGTTTATCACTCTGCCAGTGAGGATCGATTCGAGCTCCACGTACGTAAGAATAATCTCCCACGTCGAAATCAACGTACTGCCAAATCCCAAAATCGATATGAAGCGGAAATTTCGCTATTTCAAACAATTGCATTGTCAGAACCACAGCTTAGAATATCAGATTAAAGGAGAGCAAAATTGACATACCCGAAGGACCTGTGACTTTCCCAAAGCACTCATCTCACGGCGATCGGCCACCGTTCCCAGGTATTTGGATTCCATCAAGCCATTGCCATCCTGGAGTTCATAATCCAGCTCGTGGTCGGCGATTGTTCCGGTATGGGGTATTTTGGTCTCCTTGGAGAGCCCGGGAGAAGAAGCACCTGACATTTTGGCGGGCGATTGTCTGCTGAAACGAGTGACTTCCTGTCCGTAAGACAATCACTGCGAAAAATAATTTGAGAGCAATCGGGCGAGGCACCGGTTGTTTATTGCGGTAGAAAAAGGAGTCCTCGTTCAGAGCTGTGGCCGCATCGCGGGCCCTAACGAATATTTTTCCCGGTCGTAAGCACCATTATTGCCGCTATCAACGTGCCGGACCGACATAGTCTGGATAGCGTGCAGGGAAGGGAAACCCGGACATCGTCCCCATGTTCAGGACTAAAGCAAGGGTCTGCATGAGGGGCTTGCAATGTTGCGATGTGAGTCGTTGAAACGGCGACCCGCCAGAAGTCTGCAGAAGAAAAGCGAATCCACATCCCGACCAAGGCGCTTTTGCGAGCGCTCGATTCCCTGTCTCCCTGCTTTAGTGCGTCTTGACGACATCCAGAACCTCGTGGCTCTTGCTGCGCTCTGTTTCGCAGGTTTTTTTCTTTTTTCAACCTGAAGTTTACTGATTCCTGCCCCAGCCTGCAGACGAAAAAGTCTGCATCCCTGCAAGACTTTCTGGAAAACGGGATGGCCATTCCAGGAAACAGACCATCGGCCTCGCATGGCTGTGATACCAAACCTGACTCGTTCTTTTCCAGAGCCATCGTCAACCTTGCATCCTTGTTTACGAAGGAGTACGGAGCTGCCCATGCTCTCTTTTTTAGTATCGAACCCCTGGCACTCCATACCAACGCCGGGTTCACATTCCGATTCATGCTGCCCAAGGAGAACCCCGGTCAGGATTGCGGAAGTGTTGTGGGAATTCCATAAACTTTCAAAAAATAGTTAAACTGATAGCTCGATTCTCCATGAAATACTCCGTATGAAGAACTTCTTATATAATATAGGAGTACCATTTCAGAACCGGTGCCCGGAATGGTCAAGTGCTCAAAGACAGTCTCGTTCAACTGAGAGAGACAGCTGGCTGATGGGTTGATGCAACATCTTGCAGACCATCCGCACACATTTTGATTGACCGTGCCTGTTTAGATGGCGGCCTCAGATCTTCTACCGCCCTTGCTACCGGTCGATGAGCAGCACCACGGCGCCTGGGTTGCGCTTGCAGCCGCCCTGGGCTTGACCATCACACTGGCGTGTTTGCTCATCCGACTCTACGTGCGACTTTCAATCAGTCCTTCGTTCGGTACGGATGACATTGTCTTCCTGGTTGCTACGGTAAGTACGGAATAGATTGCGCTCTAATCCTCTTCCCGCGTTGCTGACAGTTTCAAAATTTAGGGTTGCACTATAATACAAAACGGAACGATCTTTGGCGCGATATCAAAGGGATTTGGCAATGCGATTGAGCTCATATCGGCCGAGGATAGGGGGTATATCTTGAAGGTTAGAACCATTTCGAAAGTCTTCCAACATATGACCGTGAAGTGGTGGATTTTAAGCTAACATCCAACACCTAGTCTTTATTTACTGCGGATATTTTCTACTTGGCCACATTATATCTCACAAAATGCTGTATCATCAGCGTTTTTCTACGCCTTACACCGGTCAAAGCCCACAAGTGGCTGACTTGGACCATTCTTGGATTTGCAACCGCGTGGGCCATTGCATCGGTGTTTTTGATCTCGATTGATTGCGAACTCAACGCGTCTTATGGAACAGTTGTGGCCAAATGTTCTGGCTTTGTAAGTTGAGATTCAATCTTCCCCTACCTCGAGACAAATTGACTCACAAAGTTGAAGTTTTTGCGGTGGCAGCTTATAACGGCGCTCGACATTATCATCGAAGGCTGTCTCTTCTGCCTCGCTATATTTGTTTTATTGGGCCTGCAAATGCCGCTTAGGAAAAAGCTTGTGGTGCTCAGCACATTCGGCTCCCGGTTACCGTAGGTGCCACTCGTGAAGACGGCTGATCATTTCTTTCTGGACTGACATTTATTGCTTGGGGTAGGCTCATCGTCTTTGTTGGTATCCGTCTCCACGCCTTCTACAAAGGCTCCAGAGCCTCCGACCCTTCCCTCGGCCTCGTCGATGCTGCTGTTTGGACGCAGGTCGCCTTGCATTTCAGCGTAATTGCATGCACTAGTCTGTGCCTCAAACCCTTCATGGCTGCTGTCAGTACGAACTACGGGAATGCGGGCGGTACAAGCAGTGGTGGCTACGCTACTGAAGACGCAACTCCATCGGGGACCCATAGCTTTGCTCTCAAATCTTTGGGCACCAAAACTGCGAGCAGATTACGAAGCATGGTGGCAAATGATGAAGCTGACGATGAAGAAATGAGAGCACATTCGAGTCAAAATGAGGGCCCTGCATTTCGATGTGATGAAACGAACCACCAAGCGACCGTTAAGTCTAAAGCCGCTTCCAGCATCGACAGCACGGAAAGCACTAAAATGATCATCAAAAAGGACGTGGCCTATAGCATTCAGTACGGGCCGCGAACTGAACTGAACCACGGTGAGATCTACCGCAAAGACGGGCCCTCTCCGCAGGGAAGTATCTGGTCCACCGAACAGTACCGATGACAAAGACCGACGGGATGACGGGATCGCCACTCTGAAGCATCTCTGGAGTCTGGAGAAAGCCTTGAAGAAGCAGCGGCCGAGCAGCGCCTGACAAAAAATCATGGCGTTGGAATCACGGGAATTACGGCAGATTAAGGTTTGGTTAAGGTTCCGCGGGTCCGCCGCCGAGCCGAACGGGAAGTGGGGCCCGATACGAGTCCCAGTGGCGCGCTAACGTTTATTCGCGGGTCGTGCAGCAACCTTGAGGGTCGTGAGTTGAATGAGGGTCTCAGGGCGCAGAGTTTTATCAAGACGGGCCTTTCCACCAGAAGTGGAAACTCGGTTCTCGGATTTTTATGTTTTTCTTTTCTTTTGATGATGAGCGTCCTTTCTGGGAAAAAGAAATATCCAATAGAATTTTCATAACGGGTTTTTGGAGCCAACTCCAGCGAGCGACCCCGAGTTTAACGGAGAAAAAGGGCCCTGCTAGAGTGACTGGGGCCTGAAACATCGCTTCATCTCCCCACATGGGGAAGTTCAAGAAGATTTCTCTTCTCCTTGCTTTTTCTCCTATTTTATTAATATCCCAAATAATCGAAAAAAGAAAACAAAAGAAGTTAAAGATATCATCTTATTTGGGTCATTATTTCATGCTTCTTCCGTACTTTCGAGGGGTGTGAATCCCAAAATCAGCCTGTTCGAGATAGGCCCTCCAATAAATGCGTCCGCCTGTTCAATGCCGTCGGCATTGATGATGAAAGTTGTGAAATTAGAATAGATGGCCACCGTGACGAGTTTTAGTTCTAAAGTACGGAGTACAGCATCCAAGTTAGCACGGAACGCAAGAGGTGGAGCGTTGAGCGGAGATAGTCCCAGCATGGAACTCTTACCTTGCAGCGCCAAATTACTTCCAAGGCACATCCGCCCACCACTACCAAACGCCCAAAACCAACGGTTCATTTCCTTGACCTCGGCTTCCTCACTTTGCAACCAACGTTCTGGTATCCACTTTTCTGGCTCATAGAAAACAGACGCATTTCTATGTAACGTATACGCAGACGAACTGACCGTTACACCTTTGGGGATGGTGTATCCTTCGATCAGAGCAGGTTTTGAATTGCAAATGCGTGGCTGGGGAGAACCGGCCGCGGGATACAATCGGAGGGTTTCGCGAACAACTGCTTCAAGAAGGGGAAGTTTGTCAATCTCCTGAGGCGATGGAAGGAGAGAGCCGGACCCACGGACTCGTATGGGACGACTCAAGTTACCGAACTCCCGACGAAGGGCGGCCATGATATCAGGACGGCGAGATAGCTCGTACATAATGTAGGTGATTGTTATACCGGTTGTTTCGTGGCCAGCGACGATATGATCCAACATTTCCGAAGCAACAGTGACGTCTGCGTCTGCCGAGGACCGATGTGCTTTGGTTTGTTTGAGTGCCGTCCATAGCTGGTTGTGCACCACCGGAAAGGTTGACTTCTCGACCCCTTTCGCAAACTCTGCAGCTTTACATAAATTGAGACACCATTGCTCAACGGGGCCGAATGCACGTTCCTCTGGCTGTTGAAACTTAAACTTTTCATATATCTGAAGCCACTGATCTCGGCTCTCTTGGTTCGATATAAAGTCGGTACCGTTCGCAGAACCGAAAAGATAAGCGGTAGTAAAATCCATGCCAATTCCTTTGCCTAGACTCAGAACATTAACAGGATTTCCGTCACGAGCTAAATCATCTAGCAAAGGTAGTGTCCTCTCCAGAATGATCTCGTGGGATATCTCCGCGAGGTCTCGTGAGTTTTGTATGTAGGATTTGGAGTAAACATTCGTCATCATCCGTTTCTGAACAGAATGCGGGCCGTGTGCTTGTGTACTGACTAGATTTGGCACGTTGTAATTCTGGAAAAGGTCGCGATACCATCTCGTCTTCTCGAAGGTCCCGCTGACATATATGCTACGTAGACCGTCCGCGGAATTAACACTGATCTCCCGTGGACCTAGTCTGACGACTGGCCCAAGCTTTTGATGAAGTGCAAGGATGGTGCGGTTTTGTTCATTGTTCCAACGTTTCCACCAAATCCATGTTGGCAAGAAAGGGACGGAGAAATGGGCATTTGGAATCTTCGCAAGTGGGGAGAATGCGGCGGGCTCAACGAAAAATTTGTATATGGCGATCAAAGCCAGTATACAAATCCCAACAGCTGTAATAAGCAGCATTGCAATAGATTTTGCCAGACTTGTATAGCGGCTTTTTCACTCTTATTCACTCAGGCCTTGGCTAGGGACTGCATTGCGTTTTATAACGCCAGGAAGTCATGTTCCGGACTCCGAAGTTTTCCGGGAGGGTTTTCTGAGCTAAGAGTCGTTAGTGGAGGGGTCCGAGCCATTGGGACGGCAGCTCAGTCAATAGTTTATGGGAAACTCGAATAACGGGAGCAACTATGGATGAGCGGTACGGAGCATGCATGCTGTACTCCGTACGTTCTGTTGGCTTCGTGTCCGCTTGAGGGCGAGATGGTGGATGACTAAGCACATTATTTGCTCCACCAAAATGGACTTCCGGATTTCCATTCCCCGCGCTGAATAGTATGCTCGCGGTATATCGTCGAAAACAATGCCAGTAAGTCAGTCGCGTGCCAGGATAATTCGGTTTTCCCCTTGCTTACCCTTTTGTCTAGCTAATAATCTTAACCGGCTATCCATGCTCCGGTCTGTCCTACCGCGCAAACCAACTCTCCAAACTCCTCGCAGACCTCCAAGACGAGCTTTATCCGTCAACATCGGGTCCTGAGACCGCTGATAATACACAAATTCAGCCTCAAAAAGGTCGCTACAAGATTCACATCGTCAATTCACATGATGTATCTCATCCAAGGACAGTCTACGATGCTGCGCGTTCGGAGAAAGAAGCTCGCGCGGTTGTCTATGGACGGACGAAAAGGTTGCTAGGAAAGGACAGCATAGTGATCGTTGATGGGATGAATTACATTAAAGGCTGGAGATATCAATTGTGGTGTGAGAGTAAAGCGGCGGGGACGACATGCTGCGTGGTAAGTATATAGATACACCCCCTGGCAGCAGCGAGTTAACGACATTCCGTCTAAAGGTCCATGTCGGAACACCAATAGATCAGTGCACCAAGAATAACGAAGCGCGTCTGCAAAAATCTCAGATAATTGAAAGCGAGACACAACCGGGGAAGGGCGAACCATTGCCCGAAGACTTGGTCGATACCTCCAGCGAAACCCCTACGACGCATGACAATGAAGAGCCATATCCCTCCGAACTCTTGCAAAACCTCATATTTCGATACGAAGAACCTTCCACTTCAAGCCGGTGGGACAAGCCCTTATTTACTGTTCCTTGGCCCGATCCCACTCCGCCTATAGGAGCTATATGGGCATCATTAACTGGCCAACCAATACCCTCTTCATTTGAGTCGCCAACTTCCCAACTAAACCCTTCAAGCGACCCAAAGCAAGTAATTCCCACCGCAACCGCTGATTCTACATCCACAACCACCACTGCGCCTACTCGTACCTCACGTCCTAAAATTGTACCCCATCAAGCAACCATGCAGCCCCCCACGACCGACCCTGGTGCTCTTTACGCTCTCGAGAAACGCACCTCCGAGATAATCACGCACATACGTAATTTCACCCAGTCTTACCCAACCATGACTTCCCTCGGAGTCTCTAGCACTCTTACCGACCCAAATTCTCCCGGTATCTCCATTCCTATTCCGGATGTACCAACACCAGTATTTATTCCCAGTTCAGCCCTCGCAAAATCTCCAACAGAAGAACTTGCCGGTGCTGGAGGGGTCTTGGCCTTGCCACGGCTACAAAGGATGAGGAGGCAGTGGGTAGGAATGAATCGAGCATATGCTGGGGTACATGCGAGGAGCCAAGGGTCGATGGGGCCTGAACAGGTCGGCGAGGCTTTCGTAAGATTTTTAAATGGGGAGTTTGAGAGCATCGAATAGATATAAAATGAAAATGCATTTTTGTATAACAGTTGACACAAATCGCTTTGCTGCAGCCTGCTCGCAGCGCTATATAAGTCTAAAATGCCCAAACCATCCCAGGAGACGCTTTCATGGTCAATCCCACAAACACAAAAATAACCCCATACATATCGAATCGAATACATCCAACCCCTTACACAAGTCGCACAAAGATACATTTCTTTGTCATACACGTTCGAGGCGCTATATACGCCTTTCCACTTTTTGTTCCAGCCAAAACCAGTACATGAAGGGTGGAAAACATGAAATTTTCAACACAAATAGTCAACACAGGTACCCTAGCCTGAACAAAGGAAATTCGTTTTCTCATCTCAACCCACCAAACCAAGTAAAGGGTCCCGATCCACCCATCAGGAGAAGGCCTGATATCCCATACTGAACTTTTCGATGCTTTCTGTCGTATCCACCCGAAGGCGGGTGGTATTGCGAGCAAGCACTAGAAAACCTAAGGGCCATAAAGGGAAATCCATCGGAAAAAGGAAGCCAACCAAAAGGGTAGTGAAAACACCGGCAGTAAACCATACAAAACCAAGAATAGACAAGAAGAAAACTGCTCGGCCTATCAGCTCACGAGGATGGTCCGGTTCGCCTGGGTGGCTGGGTGCCTTTGATACACCGGTAATTGAGTGCATGTGTGTGCAACTCCTGGAGCCTCGCGTTGACCCTTTCATGCACAGCGGGATCCTGAGGATTGATGCATCCTAGATCTTTTTTGATCTGCGCCAGGCATTCGTAATACTTCCTCTCCGCATTCCTTAGCTGAAGTTCAGTCTGGGCCGGAGATGGAGTCTTCACACCAGCCTTGGGCTGAGACTGAGTAGATCGAGCCCGCTTGATGGTCTGAGTTGTGGAGATAGTATTCTTGCGCTTTCGAACAGCGCTGTTACCATCCTTCTTTTTGTTTACAGAGGATTTGGCAGGTGTCACTGGAGATCCTTCAGGTGAGCTGGCCTTTTCGGAGGTGTTGAAATCATGTACACGCCTCATGTGGTCATGGAGGTTCCAGCGGCGGGGGAATCCGTTTCCAAGGATGGATCTATCACAGGAAGGAAAGTGGCAGAGATGAGGGTTCTCTCCGTGACCATGCATACCGTGAGCCTCGCGCTCATGGCGGAACAAACATGCATTGGAAGAGAAATGTGCATCGACACATTGAGGGACCTTGCACCGGTAGGGCTTGAGGTGAGAGTCCAAGTATTTACTAGTTTGGATGTTAGTGACCGAGAATTGGTTTTGCTTCACGACGCAGAACTTACTGGTAAGTGCACTTTTGGGTGGTAGCAGTGTGTTTGCAGGGATTCTCCCCAGTGGCATATGGACAATGATATTTCCCGTCACCCTGGGTTGGAAGGGAGTAAAAAGGATGGTCCCGAGGGGCTTTACCATCGATGAGATCCTTTGGTTTTTCATCCAGCTGGTGCGGCACAAAAAAGTCCATGTCTTTGTCTGAAGGACAGGTAATCGCGGCAGACAAAATCGGTCTGTGCGATTGCTTTTGAGGACGGATGGTCCTGTTATTATACGAATTAGCCGCAGAGCCCGGGTTTTTTGTCTTGAAAACTTACCTATTTGGATCCTGATCGGTCAGGGGTGGAGTGAGGGGGCAGAATGGCTCGCCGATAGTAAAAGTTTGACCATGGAGAGAGGCTGTATCCGAAAGGTCGAAGGGGGATCCATCCTGACCGGCATAGGTATAGGCCTGAGGGCAAACAGAATTGGCAGACAAATCCTGGGTTTGTTCCGGAGGTGTAACTGGCAGACGGTTAATCTGGCTGCCACTTAAACCGCCCGCTGGTGTGGAGTTGAAATCGTTGGACATGTTATCCCAGGGAGCTTGTGGGAAAGGCTCAGGCTTGATAATCGGCTGGGGAGTCATACTTAATCCCAATGGCTTGGTGTCATTCAAAGCATGTTGCATCCCATCATTATCATAAGCGAAACTCAAAGCAGAGAAATTGTGATAAGATTGAGTATTGCTGAAACACAACTGCGGGCTGTTATCCTGAGATGCTGAAAGGCCAGGAATGTGGGTGAGGTCGGAAAGAGGTTGATCCAGGGATCCGTCAGGCTTGGGGAACAATGGAGGAGAGCAGGAAGAGAAAGTGATCATTTGGGTATCATAGTCTCCGGCTTGGATCGATCTGGTGTCAAAAGACTCCTCTGTGGCCTCACTGGTGGAGCTGATATCAGAACTCATCATAAGAGCGTCATTGAATGCCCAGTTTCCTAGGTCATTGAAAGCCCTTTGGCCATAGGAAGTTGGAGACAAAGCAAAAGTGTCTTGAGAATAATCATCCTCTGGTACAGTCCTGGGAATGTCCGAAAAGTCATGGCTTGTGGAGTTGTGGCTGGAAGGAATCTGGGTCTTGGTTGGCCTGGTACTGGTTTTGGGTATTGACAGCCTCAAGGGGCCTGTCTTTGCTTTTGAGGTCATCTTGAATGCTGCAATCGGCAAAAAGCCAGCAAAAGACTACAAGTAGAGAAAGTTAGTAACGACATTTTCCAGTTGTAACAATATTCAAGTACGACAGAACAAAAACAATCGACTAGAGAAAAGCATAAATCAAATCCTATTGAAAGTTAGTGGTCGGTCTCAAATACGTGTCATGCAACTGTTACGAACCGGACATAAGAGATCAGAATTACTGATCCTGTCGAGCCCACTTGAGGTGAGGGCTGGTCCAGTATATTTGTCAAGGCATGTCGGTTAAGGAAATCCAGGGCTGAATATATTCCACGGAACGGCTGAGTTGTGATCCAGAGGCAAGAAGGCGAATCATTATAGAGGTTGGAAGACATTAAGTCGCAATAGCAAGCCAGCATGGCAGGCAAATTCGTGGCGTAGCAAATAAATCCTGGGCTTGGTGTTCGGGGCACTGTTCTGTCAACCAGGCACACGAATCGACATGTCGATGACCAGGCATTAAAATCAACGAGATAGAAAAGAAAAAAATAGACTGGTATCTGTATCCGGGCTTCTGGGTTTATCAAGGTTGTCCAGGGGATGAAGAAGCCACGGAGGGCAAAGGGATATTGTTGGTAACCTGGAGCTGAGACTAGGCCATATAAAAGCCTCGCTAACTGTATAGTATGTCATTCATCATAGACCAGGGCTGGTCACAAGCTTCAAAGATCCAGGGTTGGTGTTGCAAATACATGGCTGAGGGCGATAGGAGAGTCATCATTATTTGTATATCCACGGACAACCCATGGCTTGGGTCGAAAAGTTCATCATTATCCTTTGGAGAATGCAGCATTATGCACTCAAGTGTAGTCAAAACCGCACCATCCAACGCGGATCGCGAGGAGGTAGGTAGTGAGCATGGCTATATAGCCTCCAGGTGGCCGCCTGACGGCGAAGTCCGGGTTGGTCTGTATACCTTTAGGCAGTTCATAGGGGCGATCATCCAGGTCCGACATCCAGGAAATAAGAACGAAAGGAAAGAAAATACAAGAGTTCAGGCATACATGAAGAGTAGTCGAGGGGAGTTGTGATTACATGAGGAAATAAGCACTACCTGACGTTTCTGAGCAACGGCTCTGTTAACTGAGCTTAGAACAAGCTGATTATCCTTGGAAGTTCTGGCAGCTGGGCTGATCTGTCTTTAGGCAAAGAAAAAAAGCAATGCAACCAGTGGACTGGAATCCAGTATTGGGCCGTAATTGGGTTGAAAAGTTGGAATGTCCAGGGAAGCGGTGCGCAATATAGTCCACGTCGAATAATATTTGGCAACAAGAGTCTGAAGAAGTAATGGATAGTGTTGTATAAGAGGAAGATGGTGCTGATCGAATAGCAGAGCTTTAGGGTGAAGAATTGTTTGTACCTTGGGATGAGATCCGAGGAGTATTGGGAAGTTTGGACAGTGGAAAGAGAAGGGAAGAAGGAGAGGCCTGACGGGAAATGGGATTTGTTCAGGCTTTAACTGCTGGAGCGAGCGAGAAGCCTTCTCTCCTGAGCCAACTCATCACCGGACACCCATGCCATGAAAAGCGGGGACACCTTGTCACAGATTTCGAGTTCAGCTTGGCGTTTTGTTTATGGATACAGGACGGTGCAGTTCAGCGAATAGTGAGATGGAGCTTGAATCCACCGCATAACAAAATTGCCAGGGCTGGCTGGTATTGGTGGGCGAAGGACGACGGGTTTCGGTGAAGCAGCTCGCCATGACCCCATCCCCCCATGACGTTGGATGGACTTGAATCTCTTGACGTGGCATCACGACAAGCCCTGGTTTGCTCTGATGCTGAGCATGACCGCCAGTCCGTTCAACCCCAAATCAGCGGTGATGCGAGAATGGCTGATTTGATTCGATCGCAGCGAACCCGAGAATGTGATTACGAAAGGGCTGCTGCATGACGCCCAGGTAGTGATTATTCCGCGTTGAACCTGTACGATCCAAGCGGAAAGGCTGGGGCTTGGCAGTTATGGGTTTGGACAGGGAGGCCAGTTTCTCCCTTTGGACCATCACGGGTCACCAACGTTTACAAGCTCAAAAATTGATAAGAATGGGAATCGATTTGAACAAGACTAGAAGAAATAATTAAAGGGGAGGGAAATGGGACTGTGTTTACAAAACTACTTTCAATCAAAAAAGAAGAAAAAGGGGGAGCGAGAAAAACCAAGAATCGAGGGATGGGTGGTCTGAGAAGAAACCCACAGTGTCTTCCTTCCGCTCCGTTTAATTGGCGGCCGGGACACAAGTTGGGCAGCAATGCAGCGAAGAGTGTAACCCACCGCATCTTTTCCCCACCGAATTCGTCCTCTTGCATTCTTTGCTGCGAGGCCACGACAAGGTATAAGAAAATGACGCGAATTTTAGTATAACGAGGATGGAGACGGAACGGGCAATGTTCGGCAGACTTTCGGGTGAAACATTGGAATAACCTGCTTTGACTGGAGACTTTTGATCAGTCAGCTTCCAGGAAGTAAAGTGAAGGTTGGAAAGAGATTGAAAAAGTCGGCTTGATATCAGAAATGAAGTAAAGATGGTTATTCGTTGTCGTTCAGCGGTCCGAAGACCTTCAGGTGAACTATGCATTGAGAATGTGGTTCATCACAACGGGAACGCGGATTGAAGAGAAGAAAATCCTGTTACTTACCTTACAGTGTAAATGGCCTGGAGCTTGTCCCTTACTCTGTTTTCTCTCCCATCAATCTGTGGATTGAAAAAAAAAAAGAGCGCAGAAGATTTTTCTCTTTTGCCATTTCGCGACCTTTTTGTGGACAAAAAGACGAGGTCACGGGACCGGATGTCACGTGGCTATGTGATACGGATTAACTATATTCCAGATAGACATGGGGTCCTGTCACGCTAGTCTGCATTGGTCATGTCCGCCCTTGGAAGTGATGGTCACTGCCACACTGGTCAGGAACCCCCGGCACCAGGTGGTCTCAGATATACGGCTCGGTCCGTCTACGCCACTCTTGGCCAGGGCAAACGAGCCTCCTCATGCTGGACAAGTTGGAGATCTAATATTGCTCTCGTTCAGCCAACAAATGGGCCTACACAGCCATCATAGATTCTATATTCTAGCTGAGCTGGTGACGTCAAGGCATCACGAAATTACATGTTCCTGAACCGTCCCTGAGAAATATTTTCAAGAGGTACGGAAACAAAGAAGAATGCTTTCCCTTGAATGTCGCAGCGTACATACAGAGTACGGAGTACTTATCTGATAATCACAACTATGCGAAGCTCGCTTTCGAGTGAACCCCTGGCCTTTTTTTAGCCCCAACTAACTGGTAACTAAACTCCCAACGTCTGTTTGAAAATGTTTTCAACTCCGATTTGCCAGCCTGTTGCCGCCACACTTGGAAGGACGGAAGCACCCCATCTCTATATAGTCCCATCTCCGTATGTATGGATGGATACGGAGTCTGGAGTCTCTGGAGATAACCCACAAGCACTCGTTGATCCCTTATTCCCCCTATCTCATTTTTGAAGTTGACTCATCGTTATGCTGCCCGCCATGCCGAACGACGAAGAAAATATTCTCACCGAGTCACAGCAACAGCTTCTGCCGAAACATGACCAGCAAACGCCCACAGAACTTCAAACTTCTCTGGGCCATGATCATCAAGCAACAACCGATGCATCACAGCCAATCACCAGCCAAAGCTCGATTGATGTAGCACATATGTTGAAAACGGCCACAATCCGCAAAATGCCGAATATACCCAGGAAACGTCATTTTATGCCTCTTTTGGTGGTACTAGTCTATAGCTTTCTTTTCATCTTCTCATGGGTTCTTACTGTCATCATTTCACATGGACCTATGTATGGTATCGAGAGGGAACAAACATGGACACCGCCTACAGCCACATTCATCGATGTGGATACACTTATATTTTTTGAACAAACAAGACTTCAAAGTGAGGTGAATTGGCACACACTGGAAGTCCTTCGACGCCGCCGACGAATTGCGTCTATGACTGCTACCATCTTAACAGTTCTTACTCTGCCTCTGACTTCTGTAGTGTGCGCGCGAGCGGCTGTGTTGTTTATACAGGGCGCGCCGGACGGCACTTTTCTGCTCCACAATCTGTTTGCTTTTGCTGACAGAACTTGGAATCCTCCCTTTGCTTTCTGTCTTCACATCTTCAAACGTCCTCGGGAAACGAGCGCGTCCGCGTTTTTAACCCTCTCGGCTTTCCTGTCAATTATAGGTTAGTCAATCAAACTTCTGTCGAGAATCCCATAAATATTCATTTTTTCTGACTTTGGACAGGCGTTCTGGTATGGCCTCTCCAAACCTATTTCTTGGAGGAACAGAAAAACTACGTGGGTGTGAATGGAACCACCGCTAGACCCATATATGATGCGGATATTACCGGCCTATCTCAGGTGAAGCTAGGGAACGCACTCGTCGCGGCTCGAACTTCGATGAGCTCCTCGACCGACAAGAAATCGCTGCCCACTGAGTGGGGTTGGAATTATGACTCTCTATTTCCTGAACCTACCCAAGACTGGGCTTCCCGGGCGCCTACAAGCAGCTTTCTCAACAGTCCCTCCTTCATTACTCTCGTTCCCCAAATAACCAATACTGGCATCTGCAAAGGCCATGCCTTTCGCTTTAACTCCACTGTCTCCTGTGAAGACGTAGAGGCAGCCGAATATCCAAATGAATGTCCAGGATTGTCTGCTACTTGGACAACAAATTTGACTACCCCCAACGAGCAGTTCACATTTCGTATATGTGCAACCGGAGATCCAAAGGCGTTCCCATGGAACATCACTCGAAATAGGCAAGATATTTCAGAAACAGTATACTTGTTTTTTAATGAAGGAGCTTCTTCATCATATGGAGGGAAAAATGAAAGCCTCACGCGACGGTGTACTGCGAAAACAACGGCCGGTTATTTTCTGCTCCCGCATCAATACTCCGAGGAAAGCCCCCATGAGTTGCTCGAGAAGTTCGATTTGTCAGCGTCAGGAGTTCCTGATCCGAAATTAGTTATCCGGAATGACAGCGTGACAGGACCAATATTCCTTCAGTACGTGAAAATAGTAAACATTTGTGTTGCCCATAACGCTAACTCAATCCTCTACTTCTAAGTAATTCAACCCCCCCTAGAGTAACCGATTCGCCGGTCCTAGGCCCTCTACTAACGACAACACTCGCTCTTTTCGGACCTTCCAGCTTTTTTGAAAGCAGAGCGAATTTCAACAACAGCACGCTCCAGGGAGCCGTTCAGGAGTGTGCTGGCATCACACCTTTCTACTGGTTGAATCCCGAAAAATTGAAGCAATGCGCCTCAAACAACCCGTCGTCAATCCACGAGGATCTTCGGAATTGGCTGCAACTATTTCATCGCAAATATGACAACTCCCTTTTTGAACATGCCCTACCCCACACAACTTCAGCAATGCTAAAACAGGCCCTTATTATCCCCGAGTATTCACGTGTGCTGTATAAATGCTCGGCCTATAGTGCTGATACTTGGAGACTTCCACGTCTTATTGAGATGCTCTTGTCCGTCATGATAGCTCTACACCTTACGGGATTGTTTGTCTTGGCGCTTTTCTCGGCCATGATCCCAGCCTGGACAGACACTCTTGACGCGTTAGCAATATTCAAACTAGGGGCACAGATGGATGCAGGGTGGACAATAAATACAGAGCCGTCCATGCATGCAGGTGGCTCCAAATCTCACGCACGAAAGAGGCTTCACGAGAAATATGGTGACGGTCCCGATGGGGACGGCTTGGGTCAATCTCAGGCAGAAGTCGGATGGAAAAGGTGGTTGAAGATTCCGGGATCTAGACAGACTGGGTTGTTAAGGGTTCGCAAAATCAGAACTTAGGTATCACGAATTGGGAAGCTAGGAATGGACTAGGCAAACGAGAAGGAACCAGGAACTTCAGGTTAGGTTTAAAGTGTTCGTCTTTACCAGAGTGTGGTAATAGCTGCATATATCCGATAGACATACTCCGTATAATTACTTCAAATTAATGAACTTCATAGCACATTTCCGACAAACCGACGACTCTGGAAGAGAAGCGATACATCACGTGGTCCTTGGAATACGGATAAACTATATTCCAGCGAGACGCTAGTCCGCATGGGTAAATAAACCACTTTTCCGACGTCCCGTCTTGGCAGGAACGCCTCAGGTCAGCAAACTTCCGTATCAACTTCATCAGTTGTTTGCTACCTACTTCTTGAGCCAGTACAGCAGGCAAATGAGCAGTCGAACAATTTTGCTCATGCAAGGCACCCAAGGCATACAGACTACCATGGAGCAGACTTCAGCTCATGTGAAGCTGGAGAATACAATTTGTCTTTTCCTGAACAGTTCCTAGTGCCTCCAGCTCTAGAGTATTTCCTCTAAATGGACGGAAGCGAATCAGACAAAGATGTTCCTCCATTGTTGCAGTCTTATATCCCCCAGCTACGGAGTACTCAGTTGATAATTCCAACTGCGCGAAGCTCGCTTTGCAAAAAACTTGGCCTGGTTTTCGCCCCCATTGCTGCTCGGTAGTTAACCGGGATCTGTTTCAGTCGTTTAAAATCATTTCAGGTCCGACCAGCCGCAGCCATGCTTGAGGTACGTAAGCGTGTATGCAGGACTGCAAGCGCGACTTTCGGAAAACTCCATTAGGGGCATTTTAAGCGCCAGAGAATCTGATTCGACTAGAAGCCTAACGGAAGGGTCGGTCTGCGAGGGACCTCCAATGTATAAAGTCCCAACTCCGAACGGGTTGCCTGAAATATTTCTTCATTCGAGACTTTACCATTAAACCGCGAGGGCCCGTTGGAAATTTCTACTTTCTGATTATATTAGTTTAGAACTCCCCTTTCCATTATGACTCTTACTCCAAACGGCGGGGAAGATCATCTCATCGAGTCCCGGCAACACCTCCTGCCAAAACACGACGCGGAAACGCCGACGGGATCTTGGGCCTCCATGAAGCATATGTTACAAACGGCCACAATCAGCAACGTGCCAAATGTACCGAGGAAGCGCCGGATACTACCACTTCTTCTAGCATCACTATACTCCATCCTCCTTCTTTTCCAGTGGATTGTCACCGTCGTCATGTCCTACAGGCCCATAAACTACCCATCATGGAATCCAAACTGGACACCGGCGACCGTCCAGTCTAATAGAGAACCACAACGGACAACCATCCCAAATGGACTCAAATTACAAACGCACTATAAGTACTACATATCAGCAAGATATATTGAATCTTTGTTGGCAGTGTCTGCTTTACCTCTTACCTCAGCAATTTGTGCGCGTGCAGCTATTGTTTACATACAAAACATGCCAGACGGCACTTTTAAGCTCAGCCAGATAGTTGCTTTGGCGGACAGAAATTGGAATAGTTTTTTCCCACTCCGGCGTTTCACCTCCGTCCGTCACATTTGCCGTCGTCCTTGGAAGCTCGGTGGGTCCAAATTCTTAATGCTCTCGATAGCCCTTTCGTCTCTAGGTCAGTCAGCCAATACATCCTCAATCGCACCAGTGAGAAATGCCTCTAACTCTCGTGCAGGCGCAATTGTCTGGCCTCTACAACAAGGTCTTGTCTCAGGTAAAACGATTCCGGTCGGATTCACAGACGATACCGCAGATCCAGTGCTTGATGCGGATATTACAGGCTTATCTCAGGTTAAATCTAGGGAGATAATCGTGGCAACTAGGGCTTCGATAATCTCTGCAGCGAAGAAAGGTCTCCGGACCAATATATGGCAAACCGCATCTAACAACAAGTGCACTACCACCATCGCTCTCCAACAATCTCCATCAAAGCGTACGGAAAATTTCTTTGTCTCCTTGGTTCCGCCTACCACTAGCACTGGCATATGCGAAGGCCATGGCTTTCGTTTCAATTCCAGCCTCCACAGTGAGGAAGTGGACGCAGCTGAATATCCTCAATTATGCCCTGGATTTTCTACCACTTGGGCCGATCCTCATCAGACATTCGATTTTCGAATATGTGCCACTGGGGATACGAAACAGTTCCCATGGGATGTCAGATCACGAAACCGTCAAGACCTCGAGGAAGCGCTATATTTACAACTCCATGAGGAAGCTAGTGTGCCAGTCGAACACAAAAACAGGAGTTTCACTCAGCGGTGCATCGCGAAAACGAGCATTGGTTATTTTCGGCTTCCTAACCACAAAGAAAGGGGCTATGGCGAATTGATCACAGAATTCAACTTATCAGCAACCAATGACCCCAAAATGCTTCTTGATGATGCCGACGGAGTCGAACTATATCTGCAGTATGTGATACCTATACTGCGTGTTGATCAGAATATTAGATTAACCTTGGCTTCACAGTGACCCAAAATCGAATCCGGTTGTAACAGATGCCCCGGCGCTTGGCCCCCTGCTAACGGCAACACTTGCTCTCTTCGGGCCTTCAAGCTTTTTCGACAGTCGCGCGAATGCCGCCAATACGGGTGCCAACGGCACCTTTTCAGAAAAATTTGACGATTGTGCCGACCTTGTGCCTTTCTTCTATATAGATCGGGGCCACCAGTCCAAGCTAGAGCGTTTGAAAAGGTGTGCCACAAATGAACCGTCCATGATCCTCCCTGACCTCAAACACTGGCTTCAATACCTCTTCTCCCGGAAAAATACAACTGAGGCTGTTTTTGATGACGCCTTACTTCACGCGAGTGAAGCGACCTTGATGCAAGCCATGCGGGTTCCTCGATATTTTCGCGTTCTATACAAGTCACCGGGCCACGGAGTGTATAGATTGGAGATCCGGCCTGCTTTCGTGTATATGATATCCGTGATGATAATGCTGCAGATTACGGGATTGATGGCATTGGGCGTGTATTCAGCCCGCTTTCCAACCTGGACAGACACGGCTGATGCTTCTTCAATGTTTCAATTGGGTGCACAACTCGATTCTGGGTGGTCAATAAATACAGACTCGCCCATTACGGCAGATGATCCGAAGCCTGAGGCATGACGGGGTTAAATGAGGAGTTTGATGGAGGCAGAAATGAGGCTGCGGCTCTTGATAGTCACGACCATTGATTGAGTGAATCTCAGGCGTACCGTGGATGGCAGACGGGAGTGAGGATCGGCTTCCTCGGGAACAGCCATGAGAATTTTGCGGTGTTCAGCATTTGGGTATCACAGATCGGAGATTAGGGAACGGCAAAACAAAGCGAAATGGAACCGGGAATTTGGGTTGGATTTGGAGTGTTTGTTGTTGCGATTCATTTTTCTTACTAGAGTATGTACTAGCATCTGCACGTATCCGATAGACATAATTATGTACTTGGATTTGATAAAACTTTAAAGAGACATACGATCCTCCATATCAAGCTTGCTATCTTGTTCTGGGTGTATGATGTACGATACCGATCGCAAAGCTAAAGGTCAGACAATCACGATCGAACAAAGAGAACACCGTCAGGAGGCGTCAGACAGTGTAGCACAAGTAGCACATTTTCGCGGACCAAGACAACTCAAGCTTTGTAACATCATCAAAGGTGTTAGACCTGATGCACATTCGCGAAGCATGGCACCCCATGATCAAAATGCTTCGATCTCGCCGATTTGATCCTCAGGGAATTCATCGAGGATTTCGAGTGAGTCATGGAGGATTCGGATAGCTCTCCAAAGAGCAGTAGCTTAGGACAGGATGAATGTACCGCTCTGACGATTGTTGCTAGTCGGAGAATCAAGGTTACGACAGAAGATGTGAGTCGGCAAAGAAAAGTTTCCGGATTGATAATCGATTTATGTTGCTAACTTGGACGGTCATTCTGTCTTTCAGAACGATCGAATTCGAAGAAAAACAGATAAAGTGATACTCTCTATCCTGGTTTGGGTCTACTTCTTGCAGGTACGTAGACTGACAGCTCGCTGAAAGGATGAAAATTGATAATTGACATCACTCTGTAGATCTTAGACAAATCAATCCTTGGGTATGGAGCCATATTCGGCCTCAAAGAAGATACACATCTCGAAGGCAATCAATACTCACTTGTCGGCTCAATCGCCGCAATAGCTCAGTTGCTATGGCAGCCCATCTCCATGATCCTCATTGTAAAGATACCACACCGCATTCTAATGCCATCTCTGGTCTTAGGATGGGGTATCGCACAGGCGACAATGGCTGGATGCCATACCTATGGCGGACTTCTTGTGACCAGGTTTTTCCTTGGTCTATTTGAAGCTGGTTGCCTACCGCTTTTCAGTCTTATCACAAGTCAATGGTATCGACGAGCCGAACAGCCTCTTCGGGTTGCGGCTTGGTATGGTACGAATGGTTTAGCAACGATAGTAGCATCTGCAATGTCGTATGGGCTAGGTCACATTCATACCGCGACGATGAGATCGTGGCAGATGTGAGTTCCATCTACGAGAGAAACGTTGAATACTTCTCGCGGAACTAACATTATCATAGACTGTTCCTTGTTGCAGGCTTAATTACAATCGCTTCTGCACCTGTTGTCTATTGGAAGCTAGACAACGATATTCCGTCAGCACGCTTTCTGACAGAAAACGAGCGCCTGCAAGCGATTGAGAGACTTCGAGAGAATCAGACTGGAATTGGTTCTCGCGAGTTCAAATGGAGCCACGTGCTAGAAGCGGTCTTTGAACCCAAGACCTATCTCTGGGTCAGCATGAGTTTGTTGCTCAATATCGGTGCCTCAGTGACAAATATATTCGGCCCCCTAATCCTGAAAAGCTTCGGGTTCGACAAGTACCGTACCTCACTGCTCAATATGCCTTTCGGGGCGGGACAGGTGATCATCATTTTGTTTGCTTCATACGCAGCACAAAAGGCGCGAGTGAAATCGGCAGTGCTCGGAGGTTTGATTGCCCCAGTCATTGCCGGTCTCTGCATGCTGTACGTCCTACGGCGCGGAAAATCACAGCAAGCCGCACTCCTCGCTGCTTACTATCTTCTCGCATTCTTGTTCGGCGGCAACCCGCTGATTGTCGCATGGATTGTTGGAAACACAGGTGGCACGACCAAAAGGTCCTTCAACATGTCGCTATACAATGCCGGGTCTGCAGCCGGGAACATCATTGGCCCGCTGCTTTTTGACCAGAAGGATGCACCGCAGTACAAAAATGGACTGCGGGGGGTCTTGGGGGTATTCCTGGCTCTCGGAGTTGTGATAGTGGTGCAAGTAAGTACCCTGAGAGTGCTCAACAAGTTGCACCAGCGATCTCGTGTTGCGGAAGGGAAGCAAGCGGTCATCAAGGACTACTCGATGATCAATGAGTATGTAGCCCACGATCGGGACGGCAATGACTCAGATGATGACAATAGCCGAAGGCTTGGAGCAAGAGCATTTTTGGACCTGACTGATCGAAAGAACAATGAATTTGTGTATATCTATTGAGAGATATCATTTTCCCTAGACGGCAATCGATAGCCGTAGCCTATACGGCGGAGATCGCGGAGATAGAGGCGAGGTGATTCCTTTCGCATATGATGGAATCAGCTCGGCAATGACAGGATTTGTTAGACCAATTGGGAGTGATCTACAGACTATCTTTGGAGCGATACATGAAACATGCGTGCGTATGTATGCAAAAAATTTGTCTGCAGCTGCAGCTGCAGGCTGGGTTTGAAGGAGTTGGCTTTTTGGTGGCTTGCTGCGAGATCGTCCGCTGCAAGTCTCGGAAACTTGTTGGAGGGAGTACTAGTAAGGAGTGACAGCAGCTCCATCAATATCATACATGTGGCTTGTGATTCCATCGTATGATCTGGTGTTTCCATCGAGTTTGAGAATAGCTCAACCTCGGTCATATTATTTTTGATGACGAGTAAAATTTTTATATTGATTTTTACCGTTTGAAGGGTGGAATAATAGTCTCTTCTCCTGACTCAGAGCGGATGAAGGAGCGTGGAACTTCCGGCTGGACGGGAATCCCGTTCCGTGCCCCACCGAGCGCTTTGACAGCAAGACTTGAAAGTTGAGGGCTCTTAATTCTTTCTCCGCATGCTTTTGCTGCGAGTCCTGCTGCTGTGATTAAGGTGATTTTCTTGATTTTGACTTTTCTACTCCGCGCGCCCAAGGGAGACTATGTAATGCTGGGGCCCGGCATAAAAGCGTACGTACGGAGTACATACATACATACGCAACAAAGTCTGAAAGGGATGAAAATGGACTATTGGATGCTGTGCTCGAGTAAAAAATCACGACGTGTTCGATAACTAGTCCTGGTAAGTGTGGAGAGGGCTCCAGCACCGTTGACCGGATAGAGCGACGTGCATGCCGAACGGTTGTCAAAAATCCTTCGCAGCGAGTGGGGAATCAGGATGGGACCGATTGACTCCTTTTGACAGACGAGGCCAGGAGGTCCGAGGGTCCAGGATTCTCGGGAGGTTTGCTGGAGGAGGAGGAGGAGCTGACGGCAGGGGTCACAACCGGCCGAAGAGGTTGCACAAGGATGGAATTGCAATCAGAATGCGTTGATTTGCAGCTAAATGAGTCCATAAATAGGAATGCTAGTCAGTGATAGACTCTGAAGAGATTAAGACTCTCGCTTGTGGCGTTGCGAAGAGACCATGGGAGAGAGAGAGACAAGCGGTCGATGTTGGAAGTCGATGCTGTTCAACGCGAGCAAAGCGAAGTTCGACAGGGGCGGAGGGTTTGCGGTGCTTGGCGGCAAGTGCGGGGTTTCATTTGGTGAGCAATTGGGATTTGTCGAGTAAAATGATGATATGCACACCGCAAGAGTAGAAAACGAGAGAAAGATGCGAGATGAAGAGAGCATTCATTGGTGTGTTTGTCCCCAGGCTCTTGTGTTCCATCATCTTAGGTATCAGGCTGTGGCCATGATTGTTATTTCCGAGTTGCGGCCGAGAGAAGTTCACGGATTCCCAGCACGACGGCACCCTAACGGATGAGAAGACGAGAAGCCGGCCAACTCAGCCAGCATTTTTCTTCTTGGCCGCCATGGGTCATCCTGGCCATCCTGGTCCATAGTGTAACAAGTCAGAATAATTTCAGCAAACAAACGGGTGACAACCGAAGAGCAAAACACATCGTGAAAAAAAAATACAAAGTGGGATCACCGCGAATCGAACGCGGGTTATGACGGCCACAACGTCATGTCCTCACCACTAGACCATGACCCCGGGTGCTGGGTTTTTCCGCGCCGGGTTCACCTGATCAGGGCGCAGAAGGTGTGAAGACCCCATTAAGGCTGCTGGCAACGGAGGTCGTCAGTTCCTTTCCATCATCTCTACTAGTTACATCTCCAGACTGCAGGTGGTATCATTGTTATGCCAGTCATTATCACTATCACCGGGGCTACTGCACACTACCGAGAACAAGGGCGGACAGCTTGGGACAAAGCCACCCATCGTCGCGCCAATCTCGTACCCCGCTTGCCGTACGGTGAGACAAGCGATCAACGACTCCCAGGAGTCAATTCCAAATCCTTGACAACGGGAAGACGGACACCCGGAGCGGTCCATGTGAATTTCCCACCAGCCAGCAAACAAAAAGGAAAAAATTCCAAAATTGTTCGTTGTTGGATCGTCTCAGTAGCAGTGGACCAGCCCAGTGCACGACGACAGGCTAGTAACTCACCCTCCCAACCCCCCCACGGCCGGGTTCCTGTTGTTCAACCTTGGTTACGATTGGGCCGGCTTGCCGATCAGGGAGAGGAATCTCGCTTGTGGTCCTGCTGTTGAATCAAAACCGTCACGGACGCTGGAACGCGCGCTCGAAACTCAACTGCTGGATCTGGTAAATGAGCTCCAGGGTGGTCCGACCGCAATTTTTCTCCAACTGCCAACTGGGTCACTCCGTACGAAGTACACTCCTAACTGACTAGGTACCGATCCACACTCCCAAAATGTTATATGGACACAACGAAGAGGGGGTGCCAGGGTGGGAAAAAGCTCAGCTCTGATCCGCGCGGACCGCTTGAAATTCAGAAGGGTTGGCAAGGAAATTGGTTGGCCCAATTCCGAAGTACTTTTCTGAAAGAGGACCCATGCTGAACAAAAATTCCCCATTATTATTGCCATCCCTACCTTTCAGTGCTTCACCTTCTTTTTTACCTCACGACTAAAAACTAACTCTTCGACTAGTGGCTTTTCATCACCCATGGTTTCGATAGTGTAAGAGTGCCACCGATGACGCCGCGCCTCCATCACCGATTTCAGACAGAAGAACCAGGAGCAAAGAAGGGGGAAGTTTCGTTTGACCGATGGGGATTTTTAGACTCCAGTCCGTCATCCTCATTAAACAAACTTATTAATAATAATTGTGGGCACAGAGCGTTGGGAAATTCTAATCAAGCGTCACCCACGGGAAGGGGAGACACACTCCGAGTTGAATCTTTCTCCTCTTTCTCTTTTTTTTCCTTCTTGGAGGGTACACAGAACCAGTCCGGCCACGCGCGACGCACGAGTCTGCCTTTCTCCCGACGCCATGGTGCCGCAGGAGAATGAGCTCCGTCCGGGACCCAGAGAAAGTCATCGAGAAAATGCTCCTCTTTCTTGGATGCAATACGGGAAAGGAAAGCAACTCTGCTCCGTATTATTTTTGCTCTCAGTTCGTGTGCACTGGTCAAAGGTAAATTAAAAGGACATAACTTTGGAACCAGCGAAAAAAAGGGTGACGCCGCACGCCGCCGGAAGAGAGGCTTTGCGCCTTTTTGCATTAGTTTTCTGTATTATTCAGAGTTTCGGCAAAAGCTGGGATTCAACAAAGAACTTTGATGGGTGATGATGGATGATGAGAGTTCCAATCCGCAGTTGTGAAATGAGCTCCATCTGCGGCTCGCCCGATTCTGAAATAATGCACGGTGCTTTATAACCCTGGTAGCTCAGGAAAGTCAGAAACAAACTGCTTGCAGCTGCGCGGTGTGGGATAATCATGCAAGTACCCTGGACCAGAGAGGACGGAATACAACCATGGTTGTCTGTCTGTATCTCATCGGAAAAGGGCGCCGGACAGGGAATTCGAAGATGCCAATTCCGAGCAGCTGTGGAGGCAAGACAAGGAGAAGCAGAAGAAGAAGCAGTAGTAATTCTGGCTACTCCGGACTTGAATCATTGGATGAATTGGTTTATTATTTTTTGGCATTTCAATATATTTCTTCTGCTTTTTGGCCCCGACTTGGTCTCCACAAAACCCTTTTTTGAATGCTCCTTCGTTGTGTTTTGTCGTCCCGTTCGCCCCTCTTTCTGTGACGCTCCCCAGAATTCTTCCCCTGCAAATCCCGTATTTGGGCATTTATTATGGCGATGGATTTTCTTTGATGATTATTGAATGATTCCACCGCAACAGCCGACGAGTTACTCCGTAGTTTACGAGTTAGTTTCACGTCGTAGGTTTTTTATTAATAACTTCTCCAATTCCCCCCTTTTCTCCTTCATTCTTTGCTCGTATGATTTCTTGTCTCCATCACTTTCATTATTGACAGTTGCTTGCTGCCTTCAAGTAGTTATCTATCATCTGCCAGTCAGTCATCCTGTCACCTGGCCCTTCACTCTCCAGGTGTCTCAGCTGGCTCGTTTCGCCTGTCAGAATTACAACGGCTTGATAACAACAATATTTATTTTATCTCCAACTCGTCCACCTCCTTAAGATCCTCAATCTATAAGAAACACCTTCCCATCGCCTTGTTGGGGCCCGCGATGTTTGCTGACCGTCCTGCAACCCTGCGAGTGTGCGACAAGAATCCCGTTTCCCACCATCACAACAACACCAGCAACTACAACAACAACGACCTTCACCACAACTACAGCCACCAACTGCAAACCCAACAGTTCCAGCAGTTCTCGACCTCCTACTACTCCCCAATGTCTCCTCCGCCTCAACCTCTCCGCGCTGCGTCTCCCGCGTCTCCTCGTCCTCGACAGCGATCTAAACAAGTCCCCGCTTTTCATCTGAGCCTCCCCAGATTCCATCCCGCCATCTATCAATCCCAACACCCGGAGCAACCGCCATCTCCTCAACAAGCTCGCTCAGCACAGCAATTCCGCCCATCCAATTCTCGAGACGCCTTACGCCAGTATCGCGAGCTCATGGCGAGCATGACCCTACCTCCTCGCTCCGGTTCCGCTCTGATGACACGTCCTTCCAAGCCACGTCTTCATCCGATGGGCAGCCCTGGCCCAGTCACTCCATTGGCCTTGGAGGAGTCGGAAGATAATTATTTCACAGCTGGTGCAAGACATTCCGCTGAGAATTCTCAAGACAACAACACCATCAACAGCGCCGGCGCTGGCGGTAGTGTTGGTGTCAGTGCCAGTGCCGGCGGCAGCAGCAGCAAGGGCGAGCGTCTCGCGTCCAAAGAAGCGTTGGAAAGACTTCTACAACGAGAGAACGAGAGACTCGCTGCATTCAATGCGTCACGCAAGGACGGCAAGCCACGGTGACGACATGACCGGTCCTGTTGTCGTCGTCGGCGTCGTCACTGCTGTGTGCCTTTTTCTTTTCTTTTTCCTATTTGACGATCTCATCATCGGAGTAACACGGACTTTTCACCTCTCCATCCACGAGTTTCTACATTTTCTACGGCGCAGATTTTGTTTCTTTCTTCATTTCTCGATTTGGCTTCAACGAAATGCCCACCTACTTTACAACCACTTTTTCACGACGCTACGATCGTAGCATATCGAATTGACCCTTGACGCTTTTCGGCTCGATGAAAAATAGAACAATGCATCGATGAGGATCTATGGAACTACAACAAAGTCCAAAAGCACTTTAACTGGGATTGATACTTTCAAAAAAAAAAAGCCACGGAAGTACGGACCATGAAAAAAACACACACAAAAAGGGGTTCTCGACATCGGACCCAAGGCGTTAGATTACCCATAGCATAGATCGGTCCCAGTCCGCATTTGCAAAGAGTTTTTGTTTTCGCTATATCCTCGGTCAAAGAAAATATGACAAGGTCTCTATCTTCCTTGATTGACTTGTTCGGATTACTACCTAGTTCTTCACGGGTCGGGCCGCATCCATCTTCTCCTTTCTTTCTTTCTTAGCACCATTGTATATACCCTTCATAACGTCTTGCCTTGCTAAACTCATCGGATACCTATCATCCTGAACCAGAGTATTATTTTTTTTATGCCATCCTTGAGCAGGTACTTGGTCCTTCAGCATTTCGCACGTAGTACTCCGTAGTATTAATCGGCTTATGAAGCGATGTTGTCTCATATAGATCGTCCTCGCAACCCCTGAATACCAAGCTGCCAGCAACCCGCTTCTCCAAGTCTATTCGTGATTCTGGGGATATGAATCCTTCCGGTGGGGATACAAGCACTTAGCAAGCACATAGGTAGAGATGATGAGCAGGAAACTCTTCCGTAAACTGCAAATGGAAAAGAAAGCTCCATTTGCCGGCCGCCGACATGTCATCCGGCTAACTCACGATCAACCCTCATCCTTCTGTATGATTACTTCACGATACTATCCACCGTGTACCCCTGACACCTCTGGGGCACGAAAGCAGTTGATCACGGCTATTCCGACTCCACCAGCCAAGATTCCACAACACTCACGCGCCATCTCCCGCGATCTTCCTCTTCCCTGATGATCGCCTCATCGCAAGGCGTACGCGCATTACTTTAACCACACTGCAGGAACCTGACCTGCAGAATGACGCTTGACACCTTGGTCGTTCACCATTAACGACATTATTCCTGACTCGCAGTCCTGATTTATTCTCCATTCCGGTTTGCAGATCGAAACGACGTCGGAATCCTTCGAGAGTTCTGGCGAAGGGGTGTCCCGTGACACATTGAAGTGGCGCTAAATTGACGACGTCGCGATGAAGAATTGGATGTCTTTGTTGGATTTCGTCCCAGTTGAGACTTGATTAATAACAAGTTACGGTGGATGAACATCTTTTCCCTCTTCCAATTCCGTTTCAACTTCTTGCTAACATTCAAGACATTTCCAGGATATCAAGAAAGCACATCCGGTTCTTGCTGGGAGATGGCTTCCCACGTTGACACTCCGGCGATGTCTCGGAGGAAGGATTCACCCAAACATGACCGGCGACTCAACCCACCGACGGCGTACAGCAGTCAGAGACTCGATTATCTCCCTTCTGACGCTGCTGTTCCCATTTATTCATATCGGCTTGACTAGATTATTCTATTTTTGATATCCTATCGCCCGAGACCTGATGTGCCTGCAGCCTGCTGGACGCTTGACTTGACTGCGAAGCGCACAACCAGAACAGCCACTACGAGCGAGACGAAGGGGATCAGTATACTCCGTGTCCACTATCTACTTCGGTACTTCCGGACCCAAACGAGAGTACCCAATTATCTGGTGCCTTTCAAATGGAAGCTCAACCCTGGGCATACCGCGTGAAACTATGCCCGCCATGGCGCCCAAAGGAACGGCCTCCACCCGTCAGTCGCGCAACGCGGAGACGCAATCGACGGATACTCAGCTACATCTTTGGATTGCTCCCCGTTCACGCGGTTCGACGTATATTCTGGGAATGTACTCTGGCAGACATAAACATGTGGATGGACTTCGTTCCCTACGCTGAACGTTTTATTACTTCTATTCGCGAATACGAAGTCTTCCGAGAAGCCGCAGGAGAGACGCTTGAAGCGATCAAAAACACTGGAGTTGCCAAAGACTTCAAGTTTGCAGACTTTTACAAGCTGTTATTACACCCGTTTTGCTACTTCTGCAGGATAAATTTCGCTCCTTTCCTATTCCTACCGCTCCAACAGCGTTGCTGTTACCATTGCAATTTTATGCATTCAATGACCCGCGTGGCCCCGCTTGACGAAGCCGCTGCCAATTATAGAATGGACCCAGATATCATTGCGACGAAAGTAGCTGTCGTTGAGACCCTTCCAGGATTCTACGGGAACGACGACCACAAGATGTACTGGGGCGAACGGGAGAAAGTCGTTTCCCTGCACGCGGTGGAGAGCCTCGTCGAAGATATGGCACTCACACTTGTAAATCGCACTAAAGACAAATTCGATGCGCTAAGAAATAGTCGACGCTTAGGCTTGGTTAGCGCATGGAATTTAGTCAGTGGCGGAGGCCTTATTCATTGTGAGCAGAGGTCCACATTGGCTTTCCTTCCCCCTTTCCAAAGCGCGTTATATCCTGCTCTTTACGCATTCAGAGCTACACTCGATCTTCCATACATTGACCTCCCGAGCGGTCGAATTGAGGACGGCTTTTATTGTGCCTGTTGCACCAACGTCTATGTCACCGCTAAGAGATCGGGAAAGGTGAAAGGAGCTTACCTCGAGGTTCTCAAGGTGTACTATTATAGGGTGTATCTGTCATATGAACTAAGGGATCACTTCAGGGTCTGTCCGGCGCGAAGGTTCCTGGGAACTATTGGGTTCAATCGAGACCTCATAGATTTCAAGCAAGATTTGGAGCCGAACGGCCACGCCGTGTTAGTCCGGCTCACTGACCACGCGCCGATAAATGGCACACAAAATTGAAATTGATAGCGATGGCTATCAATTTGAATTCAAGTTTTGACTGCACATTTGGACATATTATTACATGCATCGAGCAAATTAAGCTGGTGTGACTGCATTGTTCGGTTGCTTTTTCATTTTACGTTAGATTATCATACCACGCACTGTATAATTCAACGTCATCAGACGTTCTCGCTGCCGTTTGTATTATATTCGGAATGAGCTGTGCAATGAGGGCCCGGCAACAAGCTTTCACGGGAACTCGATGAAATCAAAACGAATTGTACTTGATTCCCGCTATCTTTACAGTATACTCGCCGCATCCCATTGTTGCTTTCTCTTCTTATAGCTTGCCTTGGTTTGGGCTCCAGTTCATGGAAATCCTGCCAGCGGATGCAACTCGACTTTGAATTCAAATCACTTATTATTCCTTGAGCAGGGTGGCTGAGTTGGGACTCTCTACCCTGAAAGCAATATCTGCTTCTCATTCCTCGAGTTGGCTCCCGTGGTGCAGATTGTCTTGCAATGTTGGCATGATATCGAGTGATTCAAGTGCCATTGAGATTGGCAAGGATGCCAAATTATCATATCGGACTTCATGAACCATCGTGGAATGTGTTCGAGTTGAATCAAAGAGTGCTAGATATGAAAACTGTGCCCAACGAATACCCCAGGAAGACAACTAAGCGGCAACTCCGTTATTGTTTGATCTCTGTGATATCCAAAATCTCCTCTGCCGCTAGCCAGACGCAGGAACGGAACTTTCCGTTTGAAAATCTTTTCACATTTTATAAACACTTCCCGCTGCCCCTCTCCTCAACATTCATCCTCTCAGCTCTCAACCTGTCAACGGCAGATTCTTCCAAGATCCCCACCCCCATCCGACCGCGATGGCGCAAAAAGTCCTGGAGGAGCTTCATGTCCTTATGAAGAGTGGAAAGTTCAGTGATATGAAAATTGTGTGTGAAGACACAGAGTTCGATGTTCATAAGGCGATTGTGTGTGCTCAATGCCCAACAATCCTGGCATATCTTGAGGTATGGGGTCCGCATTTTACGGTCTGTGAGACGATCAACTAAATGAGGAACAGCAAACCAACTTAGGAGTCTTTGAGGTGAAAAACTTCAAGCCAGAGATTGTCAAGCAAATGGTCGATTTTTTCTACACGCGGGATTACACCTTTCAAGCCACAGAACCTGAGCTTGATGCCGGTGCGTTTTCGAGCTATGCCTCCGTTTGCTTAGGTTGCTAGCAGTGGGAGACTGTTTGACTAACCCGAAGCCAGACTCCCAGGATCCGAACATCGATAACAATGCGGATGATACCCAATTGTCGGAAACGGCTGATGATGCTGTTGCTATACCAACCGGATCTCTTGAAAGTCATGTCGAAGTGAATGCTTTAGCGACGTACCTCGATCTACCCGCGTTGCAAGAAAAAGCAAACGAAAAGATCCAAACGATTCTTGCTGATCAAGAGCCCTGTTCTGAATGGATTGAAGCAGCAATCAAGGTTGTTCATAGCAAAGACAACAAGCTACGCGAGATTTTTGCCACTAAGATTGCCGTCAACACCCAGGAGCTCACGCCCTTGAAAGACTTCGAGCGGCTGATGGAAGGGAGGTTCGGAGTGCTCATTCTGGAAAGGCTGATGCAGACCGTCGCGGAATTAGTGACCGAGTATGGGAAAGAAGCCAAAGAGAAAATTGAGACCATGATAGAGAAGCAGAAACTGAAGAAGGAAGTCGCGGCCATGAAGAAGGCCCACGAAATTTTGGACCATCCAAATAGTCAATGCCGGAATTGTTCAACGCCTTTCGACTGCTCTATCGAGCGTTTTTCCGGCCTTTGCTCTTATGCTCCTTCCGCTTCCTATATTGTCCGCTGTGCTAAATGTCACTGCAAGCACCCCGGCTAGACCTCATTCTTCGCTACCAGCTCAAAAAGACGCCATTTGGGCACCTCTATTAACTAGTTTGACTGACTCCACTCGCGCTAAAGTGAAGTTTGGGCAGGGTGTTTCATTTGGACGGATTCGTGGTCAGACAGTGAAATGACATGTTTAGATAGGCAATTAGACCTGAATTGAGGATGAAGTGCTAAATATGATATCTGTAACCCACAGAATACCCAATGATGAAAACCCAAGAAGCAAGGTCCTTCTCTATCTAGGCTAGCATGATATCCACACATCGGCCGGAGGAAATATGCCAACCTCTATAACTTGGGCTTCTGGCACGTTTTTTTTTCGCCGTTCGGGCTCTAATGAGCTGTAATTTTTGATCTTAATAGAGAATGTTTTCTAGCCCTAATCAGCTCTTTGTGCTAAACAAGAGACGGAACTTTCCGTTTGAAAAATCTTTGCTTCTTATATAAAGCCTCACTGGTATCGTCATGCCTTTTCTAAACATTCATCTTCTCAGCTCTCAACCTGTCAACAGCAGCCATTTCTGAAATCACCCTTCCCATCCCACCGAGATGGCACAAGCAGAAGATTTTCGACCCCTTTTGGAGAGCGGCAAATTCAGTGACTTGAGTATTATTTGCTCAGGGACAGAATTCAAAGTCCACAAAGCAATTTTGTACTCTCAGAGCTCGGTAATCTCAGCATGGACAGAGGTATTCAATCTGCTATACTGCAATTCCAGGGTGATTCACTAAGTGGAAATGAGACAAATAGTGATAACAGAACTTTTGAAATTCGAGGCTGCAAGCCCGAGATCTTTAAGAAAATGGTCGAACTTTTCTATACTCGCGATTATACTCTGCAAGCAACCGACGCACTTCCTGCCATCGAGGGCCGGCAGATTTCTGCTTCAAGCCACCATGCCGAGAGTGCTTCAGACGATGTGCAGCCCATCGACTCCGCTGCAAGCACCATTGCACCGTCCTCGATCTTAATGAAGCATGTTTATCTGAATAATTTAGCAACAATCTTCAGTGTTCCTGCGTTGCGTGCAAAAACAACTCAATACGTCAAGACAATTCTTTCCGAGGAAGAGCCCGGCATCGGCTGGATAGATGCAGCAGTCGAGGTGGTCGAAACTGAAAATAGCGACTTACGCGGTGTTTTCGCCACTGCCATTGCAGCCAACATTGATGAACTCGTGAGATTTGACGGCTTTGCAGGTTTAATGAAAGGATCGTTTGGCGTGTCAATTTTGGAAGAGGTGCTGCAAAAGTTCGCGGATAGCAGGGCTCAACTAGAAGCGTTGAACTCAGGGATGAGAACGGAGCGCTTCATAGCGAAGATGAAGGAAGAGGCACTCGAGCTGCGCATTGAAAACATGTCCAAGGCCATTAACCTTGTGAACAGCACCTCTATATGTCGAAACATCTCGTGCAATTCTTCCTTTGACTGCCATCTGGAGGCATACGGCGCAGGCGGGAATTTGTACCGCCTTCGTTGCAGAACTTGCCATTGCAAGCATTCGTGAGAGTCTCAATTGACGATCAACAGGCCTTTCTTTTGGTGAATTTCTGCTAGGCTCCGCGACGATTTGGAAAATGATTGGTCTCTACCGAGTGTATTTATGCTGAATAACACCTAGAGTTTTCCATCACTCTACAATTCTAGTTAGTCACAATCCAGGCAACAGCCTTTTCCAGTTATATTGAAGATACCTCGAGAAGGGCATAGCAAGAAAAAGTGACTGTAGACTACCTACAGGTGTGATTGCTATGATCAAATTATTATTCGAGTATGAATATGTGATATGTTCAGAAAGGCAGTTGAATACGAACTGGGAATGTAATCGGCCAATAAAGCGTGTGGTTAACTGCTAGTTAGTTGGCCCTTCCACACGGAGTACCTAGTGAGGCATATGTGATGCCAACGTCGAGGCGGAGAGGACGCTGATTTGAAGCGGTAGCCACATAGTTAACTGGGCACATTGTTAGCCCTCATCAACCGACAAAGGTCATAGGTATGGTTGATTGTTTCTTTCCCACATCTGACGTCCAGAGGCTTCGAAATTGGAGTTGTATTTCCGCTCTCCTTCATGTATGTATGTACGCCATCTAGCGCTGACCGAGGTTGAAGGATCCGTTGTTGATGTAAGCATTAGACTCTAGCATATCAGCGCGCCCTTGGGTATCTAGAGTATGAAAATTTCCATTTGCTTTCAATAGGACATCTCAATTCCGCCATAGATCCTAAACAAGTCGGGCTCGGAAAGCCTTCAAGTCCACTAGTTCTTCTCTCGATGGAGCACCGAGAGAAAGGATCGAAAGGCGTACTTCAATCAGAAGTGCAGGAGAATCCTTTTCTGATTGCCCTGGCAAGACTTCAAGACCACTGCACCATATTTTGAATATCAAAAGCCGCGTTCCCTCTGGCATATGGCAATGAACGCTGAATGAAGTCAAATCAGGCCCACAACCTCAGCCAGCTCCTGGTTGTATCAGACGATATTTAGAATCTTCTAGCACAAGTCAGTTCTTTGTCAACAAGTGACGGAACTTCCCATTCGAAAATTCTTTCCTACCTAATGCCCTAACTCTCCATTTCTTCTTTTAAACATTCGGTCTCTCAACCAACCCTTCTTTCTCCCACAACGGACCTATCTATTCGAAATCGCGTGACAATCGGTTAAGATGGCAGATCGGGAACGTTTTCGAGCCATCCTGAATAGCGGAGAATATAGTGATATGAGTATCTATTGCCACGGAACGTGGTTCAAAGTTCACAAGGCTATTGTGTTTGCCCAGTGCCCGTCACTTTCAAAACCTGTGGGGGTACGGAATCCCAGACATCCACTCTCCAGAGGCGAGCAGCTAATGCAGAATAAATAGGCTGGCATGGGTGTTATTGAAATTGAAGCTTTCACACCAGAGATCGTTCAGCAGATGATCGAGTTTCTTTATACCTTCGATTATACTGTGCCGAAAAAAGTGCTAAGCTCGGAGTATCAAGTTGGTATGTGCATTCAGCAACTCGCACACATCATCCCCATGTTTAATTCCCGTCAAAAATGGTATCAATATTCCCGCTAATATTCCATAGAAATATTAGAGCTTCGGTATCCAAGCAACCTTGATGACGATGTCAATCGTGCAGAATGCGTACTCCTTGATAATCATGTCCAGGTCAACCAACTCGCGCACTATTATAGACTGGGTGCACTACAAGACAGAACGACTGAAAAGATTAAGGAAATCCTTTCCAAGGGAGAAGCCAAGGCAGCATGGATCCAGGCAGCAGAGAAGGTGGTCCCCTCTCTGGATAGCAAACTACGCGAAGCTTTTTCCACGGCTATTGCAGATAACATGGAAACCCTCATCGAAGCAGGGAGCCTTGGCAGGCTGACGGGTTCTTCCTTTTCCGAGTTGCTTCTAAAACGCGTGGTAGAACGATTAGTTGAAAGAAAGGGCCGCGTGGATAAAGTTGAAAGAGAAAACAAATTGAAGGACGAGGAAGTCTGGCGGTTGGAGAGGGCCCGGAATAACCTCTGCGAAGCCATGAAAGCGATGGAAACCGCGGAAAAGTGCCGATATTCGGATTGCGCGAGCACTTTGGGAGGCTTCCTTGTGAGCGGCCATTTTCTGACGGTACGATGGCTTATGATGTTCGCTGCCGTGGATGCAAAAATTTCCAGGAGTTCTAGTGGTAACTAGTTAGTTAGTTAACTTAGTTAACTGACTGGGCACAAACCTCGACATTGAAGTAGCTTGCTTGGCCTGTAAGGTATTAATCCAGTGAACTACATAGTTGCAATCCATCTCGCTGCGTCTTCAAAACATACCATAGTCAACTACGGAGTACTCCGTAGTTAGGTAGTGAAAGCTGAAAGTTACTCCGTAACTAACTAAGTTAGTGCTTCTAATGGCTCCCTATTCGCACTTCCAGCAGTCAAAAGGTTCATCCGATGCCGGAGCACCGCGGCTCGATTTCCCATTAGTTTTCGCGACTTTATCAGATGTCACCTGCATCTTATCAACCCAAACGAGTTTCATCGACAGGCTGAGCGACGGTCAGGCTCGGCATGGATTGTTCATGTGGCAGTAGGAAAACGATTGACTTGTTTGGCTTCCGGTGACAGCGTCCGTAAAGGACGCCTGGGGAGCGACAGGACGAGGAGGAAAGTGCAGTGAAGTTCCGCTGCCGATCCGTCGGCTGATTCTGCGAAACACACTGCAGAGCACCTCCTGGCCCAAAATCTCATTCAAGCTGGATCGGGAACAAATGCGGGATATGGCTGTATCTCCCACAAAGAATAAGTCCGAGGCGACAACGATATCAACCTCCGGAACCTCAAATGATTATAAAGGTTTCGTGGCTGGCGTCTTCTCAGGAATTGCGAAGCTCAGTGGTGAGTGCACCAGGTCCTCAATTCAATCGCACCACAATGCCTTTGGTTCAAGACCCGTGGCTGCTGGACACCTTCATACCCACACGAGTTCCGGAGTTGCTAACATTTTCCCCGCTTCTGATCGTGATCAGTTGGTCACCCGTACGTGATACTGCTCTCTCTTTTGCGAACGCAACGCTGATTATAGTGAAAAGCTTTGATACCATTAAAGTCCGATTACAGACTACAAAAGCCACACATTTCAAGGGACCCTTGGACTGTCTTCTACAAACGGTGCGCAATGAAGGAGTATCAGCTCTTTACAAGGGCGCAACGCCGCCTTTGATGGGATGGATGGTTATGGACTCTGTGTAAATGCCCCGAGCCACCCTGGAATCTTGAGAACCCGAGTCACTAATTGTTTGGTTTAGCATGTTGGGCTCACTAACTCTCTACCGAAGGCTGCTTTTTGAGCATGTTTTTTCCAACCAAGACGTACGCAGATTCCTACCTTTTGCAAGCAGAGATATTCCCGATCGACTTTCCAGTTTTGGTCACGGCATTGCTGGGATCATGGCTGGCTCAACCGTGAGCTTTATAGCAGCGCCGGTGGAACATGTCAAAGCGCGATTGCAGATTCAGTATGCCGCAGACAAAAGTAAGCGGTTATACAGTGGTCCAATTGATTGCGTAAAGAAGCTTGTGAGTGTCAAGCGCCCCTTCCACATATCTACAAACTGTGGTATTGTCATGATCCGGTTGCTGACGATACTAGGTCCGCTATCACGGAATTCCTGGCCTGTATCATGGCCTCTGCTCTACTTTACTGTTTCGTTCATTCTTTTTCTTCTTCTGGGGATCATACGACATATTTTCAAATGCGATGCGGAAACATACCAACCTCTCTACACCTGCTATCAATTTCTGGGCCGGCGGCCTCTCCGCACAAGTGTTTTGGCTCACATCATACCCGTCGGACGTCGTGAAGCAGCGGATTATGACGGACCCGTTGGGAGGCGGGCTTGGTGACGGACAGCGAAAGTTTCGACACTGGAAAGATGCCGCAGTCGCGGTGGGGAGGGAAAGCGGTTGGAGGGGTTACTGGCGAGGATTTTTGCCTTGCTTTCTCAGGGCTTTTCCGGCCAATGCGATGGCGTTGGTTGTTTTCGAGGGCGTGATGAGATCGCTGCCATGATACAAAAGTGTTGATCTCTCATCAATAACGAAACTGCAGAACTGGAAAATGGTAATCTAGTTAAAAACTTCATCGGCGCCATGAAGATAGAAGTGAGCGACTTCGTTTCCATAGATTGTGGCCCTTTTTAGTTATTTCATGAACTGGAATTTTAAGGCCCTCGACAAAACTGCAGGCTGCCTCCATCTTAAATAGTATTTCAGACCCTTGCAGGCATCCCAGCCGCAGATTGCAGGGGCCAAGTTATCGTCATGATTTCAGCAGATCCACAACCCTGCGAGCTAGTTTGTTTAGTCTGTCGAGTCGATATCTTCATCGAGTTCACCAAATCCAAATCCCGTCGAAAGTCCACAGGCTGGAAACTCAAATCCAAAAGGGACTTTGCGGTGTTTGACTTTCAAGAACAACAATTTAATTTCTTCAGCATCGTGAATTCTTCCCAGCCGCATTCTCCAGTCTTTGAATAATTGAATTCCTTTCTTCTAGACCACTTATTACATCTTTAATTTGTTTTAATTCAAAGGTCTCTCGCTTGCTACCTGCTTCATAAGTTGTCTGCCGTTCGCTGCCGTTCGCCCTGGGAGTTTCGTCATGTCCTCGGTGCTGACACAAAGGGCCAGATAATCGACTACATCAGTACGGGAGAAATATAACAACCATCAAGACTCGACTCGCTTGCGTTCTGAAGATCCCCTGCCATTGTCAGATTTCCTACCCTAAGTTGTTCCGGGGCCACCATGGCCGTACGGTCGCTCCGGCGGACGAATCCCATCACACTCGTCCTAGCCTGTGCTCTCGCTATCGGCTTCCTCGTCTTCATCTTCTCTCCAAGCTCATCTGGAGCAGAAACTACTGCCCAGAGACAAAATGATGCAGCCCAGAATCCTCTATCTCCGCCGACGAAACCATTCCGAAAACAAGCCTCCACATCGAACGGTCGCCGAGTTCCTCCTCCGGTAGTCGTCTATAACCTGAACAACCTCACGACAACGGAGACCGCGGCGCAGCAGCATGAAAAGTTATTGATATTGACTCCGCTGGCTCGGTTTTACCAGCAATACTGGGACAATTTAGAGAAATTGACGTATCCACATCAAGATATTTCCCTTGGATTCATTATTCCGAAATCGAAAGAAGGGAATGCGGCTACGTCTGCGCTGCAAAAGGCTATAACAAAGACCCAATCTGGTCCTGTGGATGACAGATTCGCGAGTATCACGATTTTACGGCAGGATTTTGACATTCCATTGATGTCGCAGGATGAGAAAGAACGGCATAAATTTGAGAATCAGAAGGTTCGCCGGGAGGCTATGGCACGGGCAAGGAATAGTTTACTGTTCACCACTCTTGGCCCTGCTACGTCCTGGGTGCTTTGGCTGGATGCCGATATCGTCGAGACGCCGCCAACGTTGATTCAAGACCTCACGAGGCACAATAAACCCGTCCTCGTACCCAATTGCTACCAGCGATACATGAATACAGAAACGAAAAAAATGGACATCCGTCCATACGACTACAATTCGTGGCTCGACACCGATAAATCATTAGAAATAGCGAATCGAATGGGCGCCGAGGAAATAATGCTAGAGGGATATGCTGAGCTACCTACATACAGGACTCTTATGGCACATCTGGCAGACCGGAGTCCAAATCGACATGTTAACCAGGTCATGGAGTTGCATGGAGTGGGAGGTTCTGCATTGTTGGTTAAGGCTGAGGTGCACCGCGATGGGGCCATGTTCCCAGCTTTCCCATTCTATCATATGGTTGAAACAGAGGGTTTCGCAAAAATGGCTAGAAGATTAGGATGGAAGTGCTATGGGCTGCCGAATTATTTTGTAAGTTCTCCTCTCGCAAGTGCTCTATAATAACTTTCTTTATTCTTTACTGACGAGCCTTGACTAGGTATATCATTATAACGAGTGAAGCTTTCCAATGCATTCGCTCTATAGCTTTCGCTCAACCAATATTCATACTGTTTTCCGCTACCGCGCTCGGCCGCAGTTGCGGAACTACCTATGTATTCACTTCTTTTTCCAGCCGAGTCCCGTTTTGGAATCGACTGTTGAGCAAATGTCGTTCTGGTCCTTTGTGAATGTTCATCTGTCTTCTTTCTACTGTATATCTACGACATGGCTGTTTTCTTATAATTCCTCTTTTACTATGGGCATTTTGTTCTTGAAGTTTGATACTGGCGTTCATGGATTCAGACAAAATCTAAAGAATGCGGACTTTCTTCCACTTTGACTATGACTTCTCCTGAGTCACGAAACTATAAAATCTGGCTTTTACACCTTCTAGGGAAAGAAAATATGCGTAGAAAACTCGATTATAAGCTTCATTTTACAAAAGCAATCGAAATATTACCGAGTATAAAACAATGAAGATATAAAACTCCGAGGTTGCTCACGACCACGAGATTCTATCAAAGACTCTATTAGAACAGTGGCGGGTTGCACGGCATGTTGAACAAGAAAGGGGAAACTTACAAAAGCATAATTCCTGCTCCTGCAAACATTGCGGCAAATTGTTTGAACGTCTTCCTTAGTTCAAAAGCTCTATCCTTTCCAGTTTCTAACAATTCGGGAATGACAGCAACAGTCCCAACATAAAGGAATGTACCAGCAGTGAACGGCAAAAGCAGATCGCCCACTGTGAGACTGGTACCGAGAAGTCCGACTGCCGAAGACGAGCCAGAAGTTGCATCACTGCCGCCAAGCTCCTGAATGGCAATTCCAATGAAAGTACCCAGGAACGCGCCAACTGCAGTGACGAACTGAGCACCCATGGCCTTCCGTTTTGAAAATCCGGATTGAATCAGAAGCGCGAAGTCTCCCACTTCGTGCGGGATCTCATGGAAGAATACGGCCACTGTTGTGGTCGCTCCAATAGTTGGAGAGGCGTAGAATGAAGAAGACATAGCAAGGCCATCGGTGATGTTGTGCGTAAAGTCAGCAATTAGATTGAGGTAACCTCCGAGCTTGACGCTTGGATTAATCTCCTTCTCTTGAGTAGACTCAGAAGTCGCGGGCTTCTCTGATTTACGCTGTCTGACCTGGCCGGAGTTGTCACGCGACGAACTTGTCGTCTGTGCTGTATCTTCAGACTTTGAAGCAGTTGGCTGATGATCGTGACTATGGTCATGTCCACTTTCTCCGCCAGTTGCAATTCGGAGCGCCTTATCCATTGCAACGAATGTGACGAAGCCAACTAAGATGGCAGCACCGAGGAGGAGATTCCGGTTGGGCTCTACCAGAACGAAGCGAACATGTTCCGGTGAATCTTCACCCAGAAATATCTCAGGGAGAAGATGGAAAAGTGTATCTCCAAGCAATCCTCCTACAGCAAACGACACCATCACTGAGAGTGAAGATGGGTCGATGTTTGGTGGACATAACGCAAGGAGGAAATCTAAATTTAGCTTTTAGAATTGCCATCGTTGAGCGGAGTATGCAAGTAAAAGTAAAAGTAAGCTTACTCGGAGGTCCAGAAATATAGAATGTAGCTAGAATTGCATTGACAGCAGGGCTGCCAGGGAACAGAATGGCAAAGATTTTCGAAGTCAGGCTCGCGGTCTGCGGAGCTGTCGCCTGCTTATGGGTATTCAAGGCTTGTACCAATGGACAATCCTGGATGTAACATTGGTTAGAAAGCTTCCATAGAGCTATCAAAAGCTACAGCTATTCAGATCTGCCTGTCTTACTTGCAACTTTTCCTCGATCTGCGACACCGAGAGCCCTGAAACGGCAATCTGTTCTTTCTGGGCAACGGCTGAAGTACAGAACAACAAAGCGAGAGCAATTAAAACAAAAATTGGCACGCGACACCCCGCACGAGCGAGCAATTTGTTAGAAGCCATCTGAAAAATTATTTAATGGGCCTGAGGTGACAAGCTCCGTTAAACCAGAAGCTACCCAGCAAGGTCCCTGCAGCTGGAGATTTCGCGATTGTTTTTAATTTTGAGCTTCGAAGTTGCGGAGAATTTATGAGGGACTTTCCCGAATAGGCCTGTTTGCTATGTTTGCTGGGCTTGGAGGCTCAAGATGTAGGCACGTGATATGGTACTATTCTTAGACTGAAACGGTCTTGGCATAATGGAAGCAAATGTGCCAAGGATTAATGCAAACACGAAAGTTTTGAACTTTCGATTCTTTTTGCTTGGACTTGAAGGGAAAGCGAAAGAGCGACGAGGTGGAAGACCGCAGGATATCAGCCATACTTGTTCAACATGGGTCGCGTTCTGCAGAAGAGGAAGAACCGGTCGTCGACATCCAAAAATGTTATCAAAAGTAACAGAACGAAAAGCGGGAAAAAGAAAGTCAATGTTCTTGGAAATGAGATCATTGCGAAGAATTGGTTAGTATCTGTCCTTCGGGCTATTGGGACGAATTCACTGACGGGATCTACTCAGGGATAAGCGATTAACACTTACTCAAAACTACCGTCGACTCGGACTTGCAACTCGCTTAAATGTACCCACCGGCGGTGTTGAGAAGCTCCCATCTACCCTGGCGTCCGGCGATGGGATAGCAGATACCAATCCTCTGGCGATCAAAGGCAAAAAATCTGCAACATTACAACCGAACGAAGCGCGCGTAGAAAGAGACCCGGAGACAGGCCGGATTCTTCGTATCATCCGCTCTGCGGAAGATGACGATGAAGACGAGGAAACGATAGAGGTTGCTGGCCGCAAGCGCCGAAAGATGAATCCTCTAGAAGATCCTCTTAACGAACTAGCGGAACCCGATGAGGCTATGGCAGATGTGAGGAGGTCTACGACGGACGTTGTTTCTGCCTTGGAAAAACAAGCAGCTGAAGAAGAGGAGAAAGTTGGAAAAAGAAAACCGAGGCAGCAGAGCAAACGAGAGGAGGATTGGCTCTTACGACTTGTTGAGAAATACGGCGACGATATCTCGGCAATGGTACGAGATAGAAAGCTCAACCCAATGCAGCAAACAGAAGGAGATATACGAAGGAGGTTAAAAAAGCTGGCAGGAAATAAAAGCGTTTGAATGGGCTTGGCATGCATCGATATGGCGTTCACGGCGATCTATGACCTTCAAAATTTTTCCTGTCTGTTCCTCTCTGTCGATAGAATGGTACAGATGCCCATCCCTCGAATCTACGTTCTGGACTTGAGTTTCTCTGCTTGTGACTTGGAACCCCTTTTCCACATTCTCTTCGATGTGCCCCCTCTCCTTTCCTACCTTTCTATCTTCTTTGCATACCTACTCTTCAATATGTGACAAAGATCTCATCCCCATGCTTTGTACATGGTGAGCACCTTGTTGCCTTTTTCCCTCAACCCTATGATACCCATTCTGGAATTAGATATTTGACTGTGTATGCTGTCAAGAACTCTGCTCCAACCAAGCAGGCCTATTCCTCCTCCATTGGCCCCTTACACCTCAATGCACTATGATCAGTCACCCACACCACAAGGCACGTGAATACCTATAGCGGAACTTCCCTTCATTTCATTCACTAGCGCAGACACAGATAACGTGATCGCCCAAAACGGTAAAGGCGCTGGTTTGTTATTGTAAACAGGACCTCACTTTCTTTCATATAAAAATCTCTTTCTTGTTGCAAGGATTTCCTCTTCTTTTCTTTCTTCCACAAAACTGTCTTGCAAGTGAGCAGCTCTACCCATCGATTGCACCAGCAACCCATTGAACGCCAGCTCTTATCAACTCTCGATATCTCACCTTGATTTACAATTCTGTGACTGTCATCATGATGAAGGTCTCAGTTGTTTTGCTGATCGCGACCGCTGTCGCTGCGCGTAATATCCAGTGAGTACTGCCTTTCTATCATTATATGAAATACATGAACTAAACGTGTCAAAGGAAACTAGGTATATGTGATGTCTATGATCCAGGAAGCTACTGCGAGGACAACAGCAAGATTATCAAATGTTCTGAGCTTGGTAAAGTCCAGTATATTGACTGCGTTGATGTGTATGTGGTGCCTTTCATTTTCTCCCAGTCTCAAACTCTTTAGAACTTGAAGCTAATTCAACTTCATAGCCTCGGATTGGGCGCGAATTGTGAGTGTCAATGATACATGAACCAAGTTGTTCCCTTCAACACTTCATGCTGACAATCTTGATTAAAGGCAAACAAGTTGCCCCTAATCGCGCCGAGTGCGTTCCAGGAGGTACTATCACCCCGAACATTGAGCCTGCTCACTTGGAAGCCCACAATAACCATCGCCTCCTAGCATTTACCGCCGACAAGCATATCCTCAGGAAGTTGGCTGGCCATCAGGCTCATTTGCCTTACTTGAACACCACTTTCATTCAGCCCGGCATCACTACTACCGCTGAGACTACTGAGCTTGCCTCCAAAGTTGATTTCGCCCTTCCGACCAGCACCGACATGACCCTTACGTATCCAGCTTCTGGCGGACTGCCTGTCACGACCGCTGCAACAGTTATTACCATTACTGTGCCAGAATCTGTCCGCCCGACGGCTGCCGCAATCGATCCCATGCCGACCAATGGTACCAAGCCCCGCATCACTCCTTCTGCGACCCCTAAGACCAATCGCTCCGCTCGCAACTTTTCTGGATTGGCTAGAATCATTGGCGCTGCCATGGTTATCGCAGCTATCTAAATACATGAGGCACACTCTATCTTCTGCTTATTACAGTCACTACAATTCACAAATTCTCTTGAACAGGTAGATGGACATGAAAGGAGGGCATTCGGTTCCGGCTTGCTTCTCTTCTTATCAATAAAATGTTCATTCATCATGAAGCAACACAGGAATCTTTTGAACCAAGTGATGTATTCTAACTCAGAGATTAAATTTTAATAAGCAAAAACGCTCCTTTGAAAGCTCGATGAGTTCATTTGGTCTTTCTGCAGTTGTGGCTTGTGCTCTTCATCCCGTCGGTCCTTCTCTGAATCCAGTCACTGTTTCCCCTTCATTGGCTTTAAAGACAACAATGTCTCGAGGCAACTATAGCCCACATGAATCCCTGGATATTAAAGTGATATCACTGACAGTTCTGGATGGATATCATAGATTTAAAAAGTTCAGTGCCAAAGATTTTACAAGAAGTTCTGACCAATGCCCCATCTCATACTTGCAAAGAGGGCACATCATGCCCGAAATCTGGCAATCCAAATAAGTTTCCACCTTGCATATGGTAGTTATGATAACCTCGAGTTAACGCAAGAGGATGCGGAGCTTGTCGGTACCACAAAGGCCTATGCTGTCTTGTCTCTGGAATCTGATGAGGTGTTATACGATTGCGACATAGTCCGGTACCTTCATCGCAAGTCCCAAGGATCTCATCCTTGTCTGAATGAGGTTCATACCCAAATTCTGCTTTTGAGATAAAAGATCACGTTTAACATGAGAATCGGCTAGATCACCGAATGGCTGGACGTTATTGATGCGTTCGTCGAGAGCGATTCCGGAAAATGGGAAACATCCCTCTTAAAGCTCGAAGCTCACCTTGGACTACAGTTCTTTATTGCCGAATTTTCGGCAGGCGTTACAGATGCGATAGTTTGGGGCGCTATTCACCAAAACGAGCCTTTGATGTCCTCAGTAAAGCAGAGAGGCGGAGCCGTTGCGCGATGGTTACACTATGCCGCTACCCCAATTGAAAACTTGGAATTTGAGGATATGGCCATGTTGATAGGCGGAGCCACTGCCGGTAACGCCTTGAGTCCTAATGACGATACTAGTCGCGATCGATCCATTGTTGTTACACGATTTCTCTTAGAACCGTCCGGCTGCATCCACATCGGGCATGCTATGTCTGCTTTACTCAACGAACGCTTCGCGCACAACCAGGATGGCATGTTCATTCTTCGTTTTGACGATGCCAACCCTTCGAAAGGCATGCTTTTCTCCAATGAAATAGTTCACGATCTTGCGATGATGGGGGTCATCCCCGATAAAATCACTTTCTCGAGTGATTACTTCCAGTTTATGCACGATAGCTGTGCCACACTGATTTCTACTGGAGATGCATACGCTGACGACAGCACGGATGAAAATATAGCGAGGCAACGTAAGAAGGGGCTCCCTAGTCCACATCGACATATGGCTTGGGAAACTGCATTTCAAATTTTCGAGAAAATGAAAGATGGGTCCGCTGAAGGTATAAAATGGTGCATCCGGGCGAAGATATCAGCGGACCATCCCAATGAAGCAATGCAGGATCCTGTCATCTATCGTTGCGACTTGCAGCCCCATCACCGATCAGGAAATACTTGGAAGATCTACCCAACAGATGAGTTCTGTGTGCCCGTTTTGGATTCCATTGAAGATATCAGCTGTGCCTGGCGACCCACTGAATACCCAAACGGGGATGCGCAGTACCACTGGATCCAGGATGCACTCGCCATTAAAAGCGTCACGGTACATGAATTTCCCCGATTGAATTTTGAGCGGACGGTCTTATCAAGGCGCAAGCTGTCAGCACTGATCGAACGCGGAACTGTAAACGGATGGGCGGATCCTCGACTCCCAACTATTCGCGGGTTAAGGCAAAGAGGGCTTACCATGACAGCACTGAGGGAGTTCATTTCGAAACAAGGCCCAAGTCCCAGTTTTCTTCCCTTGGAGCATTCTGCGCTCTGGGCGCTCAATAAAAGGATACTTGAGCTCAAGGCACCACGACACACCGCTATCATTGAAAAAGAGGTGGTCGGCGCTTCTGTAGTAGGAGGCGAAAAAAAGCTCGGCAATGTATACGGCACACTGATTCTGATTGAGCAAGCGGATGCATTGTCAATCAAGACCGGGGAAGAAATCACTTTGATCAACTTGGGCCACTTCTTCGTTCGCGAGATTTTGCAAAATGCGAAAGGCGTCATAACCAAAGTCGTTTTCGAGCTTCGCGAGGGTGGGAACAAGAAGAAAGAGTGCAAGAAGATACCCTGGCTGTCAGCACCTGAGACTGAAAATCATATAGTACTTGTCGAATATGATTTTCTTCTGATACAAAGCAAAATCGAGAAGAACGACAACATACTTGAATTTGTAGATCCTGTCGGCAAATTCCTCCAACCAGCTTTTACAGACTGCGATTTCTCGGAGTTCCAAGAAGGGAAAATAGTTCATTTTGAACAGAAAGGTTTGTATCGTTTTTGCTTTGGAGGCCCTGGAGCACCCCTCTTCTGTCTTCTCCCTGATGGCGTCAAGACAGACAGGCCGCCCGGATGTCCTCCCAAGAGGCTTTTCATGGATCACTTTTTTTTCCACTATGAGTAAAGGATTTGCAGATTGTTGACACACATTTTCCTATTGCATATAAATAGTGGCAGCCACAGAATTGTTAGCTTTCTGCTATCTGCAGTATCAGTCGGGGTTTAGATTGAAAAGGAGAATAGTTATCAATGCTTTCAGGCCTGTTTAAAAAATTGTGCCGAGCACTACCCGGACAATTTTACTAAGAGCTTCGTTGATATTCTATTTCGAGCTTCCTAGAGGCAGTTAGACTCAAATGAGATTGGAAGAGATTGAAAATCATGTCTGTAGAGCCTTGTAGATAAATTATGATAACTTCGAGTTGCATTAGTGAAGCTGCAGATCAATCACTACCTACATAATTCCGTAGATATCAAGTGAGTGAATCCGCACTTTGACTCAGCACTCTTAAGCACTTTCCTGTCATTTTTTACCCAGCAGCCCACTCCTTTGATACAATCTTAGACCTTGTTGAAGAAGGGGTTTCCTCTTCTTAGCATAAGATCACAAGCCTATTTCATGACCTTCGCTTTTGTGCCCAACTCCTCGAAAGTGACTTCTCTCTGTACCGCCCAAAAGTTGTAGCAGTGCAAAAAGGAGCCTTGCTCGAGCGATTGAGTACCCAATCAAGAGTAGCGTAGCGTGATCGTGACACTCATGATGCAACCGTGAGCGCGGATTATGAGAAATAGCAGGCGAGGCCTGATCAAATTGAGGTAGATCTGATTCAGCCTTGAAGCTGACTTGCTTCGCCGGGTATTGAGAAAGGTCCATTTTATCGGCCTCCCACTAAGGACATGAATCACAGATACGGCGTTGAGCGTTTTCACCACTACTTGCCGCTCTCTGTCCTCCATTGCGAAATAACCGAGATGTCGAATCACGGTAGGCGGCCGCCTGGGGGCGGGTCTAGAAGACCATTAGAATGATGGAGTGCTTCAATGCAAAACTATCGTTTGTGGAAACGTAGCATCTTGATGTCATTATCGACCCGAGAACCCTTTTATTGGGTGGAATTTAACTGGCAGTTTGTGTCTTCTCATCGAGTTCGATTCGTCGCACCATGCGGACCCATCTTCGCCGCCTCCACTCGCCAGTCCTGTCAGAGCTTTGTGTAGCTTCTTCCCAATCAACTTCGGAGAACCTACTTCCTCGATCTTTCCGTTGAGGGGCCGTGGTAAATGTAGCTGTGGATCCGTCATCGCTCTTTGCCTCGCTTGTTCGGCTGTATATGCTTTGAGCGGAATTCTGAAGCGGCAGATCCCATACCCAACCACCAACTTCTTCATCATTCTTGCTGCTTGGAACTTCAAATTCCACTCCAGTGACCATACGTTCCATAACCCACTCCCTACATTCCAGATCTAGCTCCCATTTCTTGCTTTTCCAGGCCCAGCCACGCGGAGCAGAGATATCCTCGAAGAACCTGGTGCCTTTAGGTCGATCTCCTGAAATTCTACTTGGAGATAAAGGGTCATATGGTGTAGGAGTAAACAGGAATGACTCCCATTCTGAATTTCCAGAGAACGGCGAGACAATCTTGTGTTGCAACTCAAATATCTCAACTTCGCGCTCTTCAGGGACAGAGTCAAGTGATGGAGCAATGAGGGCTTCTAATGCAGCCACAAGCTCCGTGGGAGTAGTCGGGATAGAATAGCCGAATATTGTAAAGGGCTCAGAGCCCTCTTCGTGCTCTGATGATTTGAGAATTCGTAATACCATCTCGGCGCGAGGATGCGCAGACAGAACAGCCGCGTTGCCGGCGATGAGAAAGATGGCACGCCAAGGTAAGAGATGGGCGGTGATAAAAAGTGATGAAGTAAGTACCATCAATACAAGGAATATCATCGATGAAAGCTTTTCATCAGAGAAATTGGTAGCAGGCGCTATAGTGGTTACAGCAGCATCATGAATGACAGAAAAATCAGCCATTGAGTTTTGTAAGTCCCGCATGTTTTGAAAGAAATCCTTTGACGTTTCTGGCACCGGTTTTATGGTTCTTGCGGGAGCGAGGGCGGGGCCTTCGTAGGAATAGTATGGAGTTGTGCTGGAGGTAGAGGTATTTGGCGGCGGCGGAGGATGTCGCGTTATGAACGCTGGGATCATTATGAAGAACAGAATTACAACGAACGGTAATATCGGTAGCAAGTATGGGTCGAGGCAGATGAAAGAGTAGACGCAAAGAAAGGACCAAGTATGTGTCGGATTTCTCCAGCTAAAGAGCTTGAAGAGGCTGTTTTGGAAGTGGAAGACGATACCGATTCTGCGTGCGGTTAGAAGGACAGCGTTTCGACGCGACGATCATATAACTGACAGACCTTGCATTAAATCGTCTGAAATTATTGGTCATCGCCGGGAGACTGAAGGGCGGTCTTTCGTGGCGAGTAACCGCGGATGACAGATCCTGTTCGGTGCCGCCATCGTCCAACGGTATCACTTGCTGAAGTAGCCTAGATCCCGAAAACAAGATGATATTAGCCCCATCCATAGCTGCGATAGCCCGAACAACTTACTTAGCTAGAAGCCGGTCCTGTAAGGATGGAGAGGGACTAGAGGACCGGCTGGAGGTAATGTTCCGCAGTTTATCCCGCACATGGCCGGTGACGGAGTGCTTGTGCGGCGATGAGGCGGGAGAGCCATTATCAGCGTTCATGCTAGCGGATGAGGACTGATCCTGATCCTGATCCGCGAATAGCGCAGCGGAGTACTCGTCCATGGTGGAGGAGAGATGGGAGAGAAAGGACGGAAGCTAGATCCAGAGCTAGAGGCGGGCGTTAGGGGAGCTCATTCAGTAAACAATCATCGTATAGAAAGAAGAAACATATACGAAAGAGCGGGTCATTCACATAGCATGTCCTTGCGATAGGATCATGATGTTACTCTCGTATGACAGCAACGCCGCGGGCATTTCCGTTTTAGGAAAGTCGTGACTTCTGTCGGCTTCATGTGATCTGGCGTCATAGAAGGGTCCGGGTCATAATTTATCCGATCTGAATACGGTGGGTGCTGAGTCAGCACCCTTCTTCCCCGCTGCCCCTTTTTTTCCTTCTGGAAGGTTTCCTTTTCGGCGGTTCAATCAACAGTGGAAGAAGACTGTGAGAAGAGATGAATTCTTCTTATTATTATGTTCGTACTCGGTAGCCTTGTTTGATTTGAGATGATTTTTTCCATGATCTTAGTTTCGGATGTTATAGATTGCACTCCGGACTTACTCCATCCGCCAAAGGCTGGGGTTTTCACGATAAATCAGTAGTTTATGGAGTCCTGGTCAAAGCTCCCCACAGGAGACTCCGCGACTAACTTATAAAATTGAAGATCAGCCATATAGAGAGGCACGGTGAGCCATTTCCACCAATATCTTCAAGGATTCTGAAAGGACCTGTTCCATGCTAAGGGCGGAAGCAGGGTTTGTACTCCAATAGAGGGTAATTAGTTCGGTAACAGGTCTGATTTTTCCGCCAGACCGGGGTACAAAAGTATTGCGACAATGGGCAAGGGCTGCAACAACAATGAGATTAGAATGAAAGTACACCGTACAGAGTACTCCGTAGTGAATTATTAAACTCATTTTACGGAAATAACCAAGACTATAGTAATCACCTGCAAGGAAAATCAGATAGTGCAGGTCTTCTAAACTAGTTACCAGTTAGTTCTGCTTTTCACCTTCACCTCCTTTTTTCTCTAGACAGGCTGACTAAGCCACCGTTTCGCTGCACCCGCAAAACTCTCGCTCGCCCGTCAACAAGAAACACTCGCAAAAAGACGGCCAAAAGGGCACAAGAGAACAGCGACGGTCACTTCGACCAGCTCAACCCATTCTTCCTTCTATCACGACCCGTCTAATCTCTTCACCCACTATCGAATCCAGCCCATCCAAATCGTCTTCCTTCTGCCGAAAAAAATTCTCAATCCTTCTGGTCTAAGGATTCATCGCTGCTCCTTTGTGATTGAGTTCACCACGCCGTTAATCTCTTTGTACCATGGATTCGTGACAGCTCTGGACTCGACGGGTCACGCTTCTCAACGACCTGCCACCGCCCGATCGCTGTCCACGCCCGCTTATCCTCTCTCCCATTCTCTTGCTGACCTCTCCCACCTTCACTTTTTGCCAATCCTTCGGTTCTGGGCACGCTGTTGGATCAGTACTTGGCGGTGCATGGTTCACCATCCATGGTGACCTTTGCTGGGATTTCGACTATGTCGAGCAAAATGAGCTCCCAGAAACTACATAAACCGTCCCAATCACGGATCTCGCAGTCCGACTCGCCAACCCGAGATCGGAACGACAGTTCTGCTTCTGGAAGTACCTCGCCCTCGAAGTTCTGTAAGTTCTGCGTGCCCTTTATAGAGATAAGCAGCCAAGCTGACATCGACTTCCCAAATTTAGCCGAGCCTTCATTGCGAAAAGTTCTGCACAAACCTCAGTCCACCGTCTCCGTTGCACGCTCCCAAACGCGCGATTCACCGCCTGGGAGTATATCAGGAGCTGTTCCTAGCTCGAGAAGGAGGAGGTCCATTCTCGAGCGATCGTCTACGTTCGGCACTCGAGATATGGAGCCTACGCGACGGTATTACCCCTCTTTCAATCACACCACCTGAATGTGATTTGATCTAACACTATGTCCCTTGCTATCTAGGGCCATGTCGAGTACATTTAGTTCCCAAATGCATGCCGCTGTCCCGTCCGTACCCTCCATAGATACAGGAAAGTCTGTATTGCGAACCCAGCAAACTACAGGTTCTTCAGCGGCCAATGAAGAACTCGATACCCCTTCGGAGAACGGCGAGTTCCTTATGCCCATCAATTTCGACGACTTTCATAATAGCATTACCTCCAAGGAGCCAAATTTAAGCCACTTTCCTCTTCCCGGCCACGGCGCTCCGGTGCATGATGATAGATCTGGTGTTCCAAAAGCCACAACTCGCTGGTACGCGGCCCATGCCGCCAACACAGGCGTAAAGGAAGCTCGGTCAGCTGGTACCGGTCGTCGACTGAGCAATGCTACCCGCCTAGGCCAAGGTGCAGCAGGACCGAAATCTGCACCTCCACCTGCTCCATCTGCTGGACGAGCGAGACGACAGAGCTATGTGCCTCCTGTACCGCCCAACACGATAACCTCTAGGCGTCCCAGGAAATCAATAGGGCCCGGTAGCCTTGTGTCAGACTCTAGCGACTCCCAGGTTCCTCCCGTCAGAAGACCGAGTTTTTCAAAGAGGAGGCCACTGGATGAACATCGTGTGTCATCCACGGTGGCCCCTCGGAACCCTCAAGACACCTTATTACCGAATTTCACGTCAACGGTGTTGAGCGCAGGCCGTAGCCAAAAGGCGAGATCACTTCAACCACCAAACCATTCCCGACAGGAGGAGAATGCGATTGATCATACTAGATCTTCTTCTGGTAATATCCTTCGCACGCCTGTCAAGGGTGCCAGTGGGAAATCGACTACTCCCTCTTCATCCAAACGAATATCTATCATGCCTCCCCATGCAACTGGTCTAGGCGCACGTACCATTAGCCCGACTGATGCAAGACGCATGAAAAGAATGTCTCTACTTCCCAATCCGCCTCCATTACCACAAGCATCGCCAACTGGACAAGACTTAGGTATTCCAAATCCACGATGCTCTGTTCCATCTCCTTCTGCCATACCCACAAAAAGCATTACTCCTTCATCGTCCAGAACAACACCGGATCCACAGCGCAAATCATACGGCTCAGGGATATCATTATCATCAAACACGAGCTACAATTCCGCCAGAAACTCTAGCGGATCTCTCCAAGCAAGGTTATCGCAAAATATACCCTCCTCCCGGCTGCCTACCCCAAAACCTCGCCTGGAGAACAATAGGAGTAATGATGACGATGTGCCACCTGTGCCCGCCATCCCTAAAGCCTACGAATCCCCTAAAAACGAGCAACACATACTCTTTGGCCCTCGAAAATCTAGTTTACCTCTTGAAGCTCCAAGTTTCGCGGAAACATCGAGATTGGACTCGGACTCCAACTCAAGCTTTCGCGGAGACAGCACCCGTAACTCGAGACCCATGTTCGACGAGACTCCGGTCAAACCAATGAAACCCATACCACCATCTAACCTCAGCAAAAGAAATCTCCAGCCGTTGAAGCTTCCACCTCTCAATTTGTTACCCTTGAGCGTTCCTATTAATTCCAAAATCGATGCAATACGCGAGAAAGCATCTCAAGATCTGTTGCCGCAGGTTGCCGCTGCTACCCCTCCTCGCCGACCTGATGCTAAGACACCCAGTACGCCTTTGACCGCTTCGAAAGCGAACTTTTCTCACTCTCTTGCTCCTAATGAACCCGGACGCAGTAATACGTCCCATTTTTCGTTACGTTCGGATTTTACAAAATTTCGATCTGACAACAGCTCCAGCGCCTTTGATACCTTAGAAGTTTCCTCGACGAGGAACATTTCCCCGTACATTTCTTCCTCTCTGCCTCGAAATGGCGACGAACCCTCCTTTAGACTTAATCACAATTTAGACGCATACTCAAGAGGAACTCCCCGTAAAGTTACGGGACCGAGGCCCCAGACTCAAATCTCCTCTGTATCCAATACGGATCTGTTTTCATTTGGACTCTCTCCGGAGGTTCCTGACGCGGAAATCAGTTTTCCACCGCCTTCTCCCCGAAGACACGAGAGCAGGGCGGCCTCTAAGACCCATGCCATCTCGGATTCTACGGGAGATCCTGTCAAGTTCGATAACATGCCACCACCTAAACTACCAGTGTCGGCAACATGGAGCCAGATGTCTGGCCCACAGGTCAGCCCAACGACGAAACAAATCCAGTTGCCGTCGAAAAGAAGTACTTCGATATCAAATCTAGTCAGTCCCGCGTCGCGTAGACACCAGAGCATCAGCGGTGATAACGGCTCGGCTACGAACCAGAGTTCTGCTGAATCCGGTGAAGCTGAGACCCCGAGCCGTTCTGGCTCATCGATCTTATCGCCTATGCAGAAGCTTTTGAGCGTATCAAAAACGTCGCCAACTCCAAAACACCGGCTTGACCCAAATTTTGACCGCGAGGACATGGCAGCTGAAGAAGAGATGCGAAAACTTGGCAGCAAACGAAAGGAATTCGAGGTTGCCGCGAAAGAACTTGAAGAATTACGACGCAGAGCGAGCCCGAAAGAGCGTGCAACTGCCGCTCAAGCGCTAAAAGTTGCAAGTCTGAACATTTTCGAGAAAGGAGAAATCATCGATTTCAGAGACATCTATTTCTGTGGTACTCACAAAGCCAAGAAACTCATTGGCGATTTAGACGCCTCAAGTGCCAATTTTGGCTACGATGATGATCGTGGAGACTACAACATTGTTATCGGTGACCATCTCGCGTACCGGTATGAAATCGTTGACATCCTTGGCAAAGGGAGTTTCGGGCAGGTTGTTAGATGTGTAGACCACAAAACTGGGACGCTTGTTGCCGTGAAGATCATTCGAAATAAGAAGAGATTCCATCAACAGGCTCTTGTAGAGGTCAACATACTGCAGAAGTTGAGGGAATGGGTATATCTTACATCTTTTGTTCTAAATCATGCCCAGAGCTAACTCGTGGTTATAGGATCCTCACCGGAGGCATAGCGTTGTTAATTTCGTCCAGAGCTTCTATTTCCGTGGTCACCTTTGCATATCTACGGAACTCCTGGGCATAAACTTATATGAATTCATCAAAGCGCATGAATTCCGCGGTTTCTCGCTCAAGTTGATTAGACGGTTCACTCGACAGATTTTGAGTACCCTCGTTCTTCTACACCATAAAAAGGTTGTTCACTGCGACTTGAAGCCCGAAAATATTCTGCTGGTCAATCCTCTTCAAAGTGGGATCAGAGTCATTGATTTCGGTTCGAGCTGTTTCGAGAACGAGAAGGTGTACACGTACATCCAGAGCCGCTTCTACCGCTCTCCAGAGGTCATTCTAGGAATGTCCTATGGGATGCCTATCGATATGTGGAGTCTTGGTTGTATCCTCGCTGAATTATATACCGGCTATCCGCTTTTCCCTGGAGAAAACGAACAGGAGCAACTTGCATGCATCATGGAGATTTTTGGCCCACCAGAGAAGCATTTGATAGAGAAAAGTACTCGTCGAAAATTGTTCTTCGACTCAACTGGCAAGCCACGCGAAGTCGTTTCGAGCAAAGGCCGTCGCAGAAGACCCAACTCTAAAAGTCTCAGGCAGATCTTGAAATGCGATGACCCGGCTTTCCTTGACTTCCTTACCCGCTGTCTCCGATGGGATCCTGCGCGGCGCCTCAGCCCTCAGGATGCAATGAAACATGAATTTGTCACTGGCGTAAAATTCAATCCTCGCACACGATCACATCTGTCGTCTATGGCACCTTCGCCTATAAAAAGACAAACCTCAGGAAGTACGGCAAGCTCGCGCCCACTTCCAGAGCCTCCGTCAAAATCAGCCTCAACGAGAACCCGGGATCCATCAAATCACTCGCCTGTAAGAACGGGTGTCCCGAAGCGACAAAATGTTCCTACGGCCGCTGCCCCAACAGTCCGAGCGACGAATGCACCTCCAACTGCGGCGGCTTCCGCCCTTCCTAGGGTTGCAGGAAGGAGTGTCAGCGGGAAACCAGACCTGGCAGCCGCCGCCGCAGTAACGAGCTTGGTGAGTTAATTAGTGGCCTTTTTCACGATTGATTCATACTCATTATTTTTCCAGAAAACAAGAGTTTAGTCTATAGACACTCCGCAAATTTCGCAAAACAGGCGGTCTATTAAAAAGCAAAACAAAAAAAAGCATCTACATCATTCCTTACCCCTCTAATTTTTAGTTCATGTCCAAGACTGGTCATAGACTATCCTACGTTTACGCCTTTATCAAGGTTAAAGTGTCTTCTGGTTATAAACTCCTTAATGAGTGCATTTGAATGGTTGTTTTCGAGTGTTTACGATGTTATATTGGCTTAATTGCCCAAGCCAACTTTGATGAAATGCTGGAGGATCATTGTCTCTTCCCGGAAATCGTTTTCCTATTATCTCTTTTGTGCATAATGTTTTTCCTTTCTTTCCTTTTCTTGCCACTACAAGAGACAAAGTTATCCCTATATCTTTCGTCTATGTCCTTTTCGCTCATCGGAGCTGCTAGACCTGATATATCCCAATGTTGCTTTTTCTTCGCTCAATACTCCAACACTATTCCTTATGTTCCTCTATCACCGGTTGTTTTTAATAACCGAAATTCCCTCTAAGATTCTATTCATGTTAATATTTTAAGATAATATCTATTTAATCTGACGGAATAAACACTTTGGTGACACGTTTCTATCGTCCTCAGTCTTTCCTCTCATCTGTGTGGCAGAAAAAGGGGCTACACCAATTAGGTTTAGCGCGACCAGGATCCTGCCATCTGGCCTTAACGTCGGATGAGTCAGCATTCGGAGCTCCCTATCAAAATGATCAAAGTCGCGCATCTAGATTTCCCTTGACTGAATTACTGCTCGCTCTGATTGTTACAGAGGCGGAATTGAGGCCGGATCAATGCTGGTGTGCCTCAAATTCAAGTATATACATGCGTCTCGTTAATTGATTTTGCTGAGACCTCCCCGCATGCACTCCGGCCCCAATGAACGGCTTCGCGGACCATGGCCTCGATGAGGGTGCGTTTGGGGAGAAAGATGGGCTGGCTTCCGGATTAAGGACATTCGATGCTTTCCGTACGTTTGCAGTTTTACTTTGCTTTCTTCTTACTGCGAGCGAGTTTCTCGTGGTCTAATAAACCGAGTTTTTGTGGATTTTGTTCAGGCAAGGCTGACCGATCTATTCTTCTGTAGCAAAAACCAAACCAACTTACACAACCGCCAGCCGTGGCGGAGGCCAATGGACGGTGGTTATATTCATTCTTTGCTCTATACTAGCCGTTTCGGAACTCGTCTCATGGCACCGAGGCACGGAGAACCATCACTTTAGTGTGGAGAAGGGCGTTTCCCATGAGCTCCAGATAAATCTAGATATGGTCATTAAGATGCCCTGCCAGATGGTGCGGGTGAATATGCAAGATGCTTCTGGAGATTTTATCATGGCAGCCCAGCTTTTGGAGAGAGAAGATACCAATTGGGCAGTTTATAACCGTGAATCTAGTTCTGGGTCACATCATTACCAGACATTGAGCGCCGAAGACAATGAGAGATTGGCAGAGCAAGAAGAGGATCAGCATGTGGGCCATGTTCTCGGAGAAGTTAGACGGAGCTGGAAACGAAAGTTTCCTAAAAGTCCAAGACTTAAATCCGGCGACGCTCTGGATTCATGTCGAGTGTATGGCAGTTTGGAGGGCAACAAGGTTCAAGGAAATTTCCATATCACCGCTAAAGGTCTCGGTTATTTTGAGCCCGTGAGCAGTCTGGATCTAGCCGGTACGTCCTTTTGCCCATTCCCATCGTATTCTCAAAGGTTGAGCAGAAGGTATTAACAGTACCAGCTATGAACTTTACGCATCTTATTTCGGAGCTGTCTTTTGGACCTCTCTACTCTACCCTATTGAACCCTCTGGACAACACGGTCGCCTCTACAAAAGATGCCTTCTATAAATTTCAGTACTACCTGTCAGTGGTTCCGACGATCTACACCCGCGCCGGCACGGTGGATCCATACAACCAAAGACTTCCCGATCCTAGCACTATCTCGCCCAAGCAACGCAAAAACACCATCTTCACTAACCAATATGCGGTAACATCACAATCCCGCAGCCTACCTCAAAGCATCGAATCAGTGCCAGGCATATTTTTCAAATTTGACATCGAACCCATCCTTCTAGTTGTGAGCGAGGAACGAGGGAGCCTTCTTGCCCTGCTGGTAAGATTGGTCAATGTGGTTTCTGGTGTCGTAGTCACAGGTGGCTGGATATTCCAGCTGTGTACCTGGGTCATTGAACTTTTGAGTAAACAGAGCACGAATATGGGTTACGGGATGTTAGGCAATTCGAATGTTTAAATGGAGTTTTTCATCAGGGAACATAGGTGCATTCCTGATTTCCCATTTCCCGGGATGTCAGTTATACTATCTGCTTTTAACTAGGAGGCTACAAATTGTCACGTCCCAAAGTAACACACCCGATTCTTGCTTCAGTTCGGGTCGTATAGGTCACCAATACCGAAAACAATTCCATCACAGACCAACCGAGATACACAAGTAACAAATCGAGGAGGCCGCATCGGGTAAGCGATTATAATAAGGTGACTGCAGACCTCGAAATGCGCTAGTCATGCAGTAGAAGAGAAAAAGAGTTGAGCATATTGGAGTCTCAGGCGTTGGAATCACCTCCTTTAATGTAGAATAAATCATCATTTTTTTTTCCGGTGCGACCAGAACGGCCCTATATCTCATTGCTCCGCGCTGCAGCTTATACAACGCCGCTTCAATACCCTGTTCATTCATATCGAAACATTCAACAATAGGCTTTATATCATGCCGGACAGCAAAGTCAAACATTCTCCTGTAGCACCCTGCCGAAGCCAGCATTGAGAAAACGATTTTCAGTCCTTTCAGTAGTGACGGAGTATACGGGGCCTTCAAGTCATTATTTGACAGAGTAAGCGGATAGAGAGTCCCTTGAGGCGCAATGGCGGCAAGGTAGGGAAAGCTCTCCATTGGGGCACTGCTGGTAATGATCAGATGGTTCACGGGCTCAAAATCTTTTGGCAACTCGGCTCCGTGAGTGACATAAAATTCGTCTGCTCCCAGAGAAAACGCTTCTTCTCTCTTATCCTCCGTTCCAGAGAGAACTATTGTTCGACAACCCATATGTCTTGAGAATTGAACTGCGAGATGTCCCAGCCCACCGAGGCCGAGTATTCCAACCCGATCAGTGGTTAATATCAAAGGCATCAAAAAGGGTAAAAACACTAGCGCCGGCGCACATCAATGGGGCGGCATCGGATCCAGATATTCCATCGGGAATCTTACAAAGGAACGGTTCATTCCATATAGCCGCGGCAGCTGCCGAGCCCTGGTCAAAATTGCGACTTCCATAGAGATGGCGATTTGCGCAGTACACCTCATTTGCATTAAGACATTGCGTGCACAGGGAACAGGTGTTTTGTAGGTAGCCCCAACCAACCCGGTCACCTCTACAAAGGATCAAATTAGCCCTAAACACTCTAATCTCAACTAGTTCCAGACGGGATTTGACCTTTGTAGTGATTGAACCTGGGGTCCGATCTCCATTACTACCCCAATCCCTTCATGACCCAACACAATTCCTCGATAATAGCTCAAATCCGTCGCGCAAAGTCCGGAGTGAGTGACGCGGACTAGAACCTGGTCTTCCTTCAGGGCTTCCTTGTATGTAGTATCGCGTACGATTCTCCCGTCCGAGTTTCCTCTGAACACCGTGAACTGATATCCGGGATTTGGGGTGGCCATCTTAGCTGTGCAAAATTATTGAGCGTAGACCGCATGAAAGTGGAGCGCCTGGCCGAAGAGGATAATGGCGATCTATATCAAAGAAGAGGTATGCAGTTCAATCGACTATTTTCCGGCTATTACCTGAATAATAAGTTCGGGAAGAAGTCATATAGCCCGATGTATAAGAAAGGGCCTAACTCGCGGCCGGACTTAATCTCCATTTCCGATCCCTTTACGGCCTCTTTTGAAATAAAGTGTATTGCCAATGCGGCCCTATATTCAACGGATCTCAAAGTCGAGACCAGCCCATCCTGATTTCTATACGTGAAGACAAGATTAATCGAAGCAGCTGACCCGAAAAGCTTTCATTGCTTTAACTCCATAGAAGGTATACAAGCTTCATCTTGTGACACGAATCCCCCCTCTTTAAGTATCCTGCACCGACCCAATAAAAGTGAATGGTAATGGACCCTTCAAGGAATATATCGAAACCGGTTCTTGTTGAAATTATATCGGCTAAGCCCCTATTATGGTTAGCACTAAGCTGCTAAGAGATACCGTATATACATACACAGAAGGATTGACCACTCTTAAAGGTCGAATATCTCGCCGAGTCCTACTCCGGCACCTTGTGCACCATATCGGCACTCGACAAGATCTAGTCTCCAGCCTTTCCATTGCTTAACCTTGCTCTTCACCTCGCGCTCCCACTCCTGCCGGTTCTTCGCTTCCTCTTCCGCCTGCGCCCTGGCAAAGGCGTCTTCATCAAACATGCCATCATCCTCCAAGAATTCACCAGGATCCTTTTCAGAAGGCTGCTCAAGGCTTCTACGCATGCCACTGGGTCTGTAATGAGTTGGTTGTGTCGCACTAGCACCCGTAAATGCTGCTAAGCCGCTGGATAGCACAGTTGCAAAGGAGGAGTGCCGCTGCTTGCTTGCAGTATTGCTGCGGCGTCGAGAGTAATCTGGACCGCCGCCCATCAAATCTACATCGTCAAAGGAGCCTTCGGGATTGGGCATGACTTCAGGTATGACAATGTCGGTTCCATGACTAGCAGTAAGTTCACGTTTCCGCTCCTTCCAAATCCCACGGCGTAGCTCAAAAACCTCTCCTTCGAGATCGCGAATTCTACGCTCGAGACGTGATCTCTCCTCTTCTTCGAGCTCATCCAAGGCTTCATCATCTCCAGTACCTGCTGCTTCGCGTTTTCGTGCCCTCTCCCGCTCCTCTTTGAGCCGTAAATTTTCGTTCTCAATGCCGACGAGTCGCCGACGTAAAGCAAGAACATCTTTTTCAAATTTGTCTCGTTCTGCGAGTCGCGTATGATGTCGAGCTTCTGACTCTTTGTGAAGGTTCCCAAGTGCTTCGAGCTTTTTCTGCATGGTTTCCCGCTTATTTTCAGCATCTGTTTTCGCATTCTTCATTTTCTCCAACTCAAACTTCAAATTACTGACTTGGGTCTGGGCGGAAGCTTGAGTCACTCCTTCGTACATCGATTTTTCAATCATTCTGTTCATGGCAGTTTTTGAGTCCGTATGTCCTCTCTCCTCCCTAGCTAATGCGGTTTTAGCTATGGATAGGTCCTTCTGCGCGACTAATAGTCTTTCTTCAAGATTGGTTATCCTGTCTATTTGAGAATTCAATTGGTCCCGTAATTGGGAAATTTCCAATTCCATGGCCTCGATCGTTTTGGATTTGCCCTCTAGTTGGTTCTGAAGTTCCGACTGTGGTGAGCTCGACTTACGAGGAGCGGCTATACTAGTTGAAGAGCGGTGAGACTTTGTTTGGAGCTGGGAGTTTTGGCGTTCTAATGCTGTGATTTCTGAGGTCTATTAAATATCAGCATCAAGGCAAAGCCATACCTCAATCCTTCAGCTAGGCACTTACCAAGTTGTCAACTTCCTCCGCTTTCTTTTCTGCCGCAGCAAGCTTCCCTTTTAACCCAATCGTATCGGCATTAGCTTCGCGCAATTCTTCCAGCGCATCATCGGACTTTTTCCACTTCGCATCTGCCACTTCTAGCTCTTTTGCCAGTCGTTTGTTTTCTTTTTCCAATTCTTCGAGTCTCAGAGCTTGTTTTCTGAACAGCTCCGGGGCGGTAGATCCATCCGGGCTGAGAGGGACTAAAGGAGGAGATTTCATGCCAGATCCTGTAGTTCCCAGCCCCGCATGCGTAATTGACGACTTTCGGAAGGAAGATGATCGCATCTGGGACTGTAGAGAGAGGGATTGCTGGCGACGATGGCCAGATTCCGAAGATGGTACATCCTGGGCCTTGTCCCCCTCCGCCGAACCTTCAATTGCGGGTGTATCCGGCTCCTTTTCAACAGGCACATCTGGGAATGACTCAGTCGCGGTTTCTTGCTGTTCTTTGGGTTCCTCGGGCTTCTTTTCTGGCTCCGGTCCAGGCTCTGAATCAGCTTGCGCCGTGTTGTCTTCATCGGGTTTTGGAGTCGGCTCAGAAGATTCTTCACTCGGCTCTCCCGCTGCCTTGGCCTTTTTCCCACCCTTCTTAGCTTTTTGCTTTTGTAGCTGCGCGACCTGTAATCATCGTAAATATTAGCATGGATATCTACGCATCGTGGGGTATGGGATGGGTATCAAGGCTGTCGAACCCTTTTCCTAGCAGCTGCGAGCTTTTCAGCTTTTGCTTTCTCGTCGTTGTCTGCCATATTGAATCAAATTTCAACGAGGAGCAGTTTAATTGAGAATGAATAACATTGAAACCAGATCGGTATCTTCGTGAGTGATCTGGATCTTTCAGTTCTTGCAACTTGTTATTCGCGACCGGCTTATGTCATCAATCTTCTTGGAAGGAGAGGTCGAAGGATAATATACTACTTCAAAATGGAAGGATTTAATAATAACACGTTGATATCATTGATTTGGAATATCTCGTGGGAAGAATTGTCATGATTTGAACTTCGTTGAAAAATTCCTATGTTCTCATGGTTATGTATTCGAAAACAACAACCCCCTTGCCCCTGATCCCGAGGTTTCCACGAAGCGCCACATCGCTGAAAATCAAGAGCAGTGGAAAGAATAATCGAGCTAAAGCATAGAGCATTATAAAAAGAAAGAATAAATCCGAGGCAAAACAAATTAAGAATGGAGGATGCGGGAACGGCAGTAGACCACACTGTGGTAAATAGGATTAGAAACAGATATCAGGAGCCGTGAAAACAGAACGTTGAAACCGAAAAGAAGAAGCCCAGAAACATTCGATGTATACTCCGTAGGCATCCAAATAATGCCAATAAAGGTAGCAATTTTCCATTGCTTAAAATTCCATGGAATCAGCGAGTTCTTCGCTCATACTTCTGATGATACTGGCCTTACTGCCAGATCTCGAGCGAACCTCTTCATCACTTAAGGTATAATTGCCATGTTCGTCGACTACCGGGCGGGAAGGGCCTGCAATAGGTGGCATGTCTTCATCGTCGTCACTGCTGAAGTCTTCAACTTTCGCCAGTGTATCTTCGCGTAACCAATATCTGGCACGCTTCCGAGCACCGAAATCCGGAGTTAAATAGCCCTCGTCAATATTTCTCTTCGTTGCGATGGGCGTGGCGGTTCCATCAGCTAGGCGAGTGAGAGCGCTGATTCCACGAAGGTAGAGATAACAAACGCGTTTCCGCATTTTGTTAAAGAAGAAGTAGTTCAGACTCCATACTGACGCATCCTCTCCATCGTATGGATCCTCCTCAGGGGCATAGCAGTAAACGCTACATTCCTTTAACGACATTTGATCGTCAATTATTTTCCACATCCTTGGACCCCATGAGTGAGAAGCGGTAGGGACGTGTGGCGAGGTTCCGCTCAAGGGAGTAGGCGGCGTCACATCCCTCGCCATTTGTGGCCGGAGATTGAATAAAGTTGAGTCAATCGTGCTCATGACTTTCTTCAAGCTCTTTTCGCGTCGAAAGTCCGAGGGGCGCAACAAGTGGGAGAAGTCATAATCGGGATGACTCGCGTTTAGGGTCGCGATCAGGTACGCGAAAGTTCGCCGACTCGAATGCTCACTTAAGGGCCCAAAGGGACTGGAGCGTGACAGGTTGAGCGAGAAAGCCGCAGAGGATGCATGTGGTGGCGAAAGCGACGCAGAAAGGCGGAGAAGCGATTCATACTGCGTTTCAAGTGAGGTTTCGATATTCCGGTACAGTTTCTTATCACCACCAGCTGCTTTTGTAGTATACAAATCGCATCCTCCAACAACGTGGCAGTCGGAAGTATCAAAATTAAGGGCGTTCGTGACGTCTTCGAACTCGCTGAGTGGAAGGAACTGGACAGAGTATGTCTTTTAAGCCATCATAGGATCTCCGGCAATCGCCATCGTATTATCATACCTTCATTTTGGCGACTAATTTCAATGAATGGGATTGAGCGTATATTTATGCGCATTTGATTGACGCGAATCGGCAGTTTGCGCGCGGGTGAAGAATACCAAGCCCAACGAAAGTCGTCAGCTCGATCCCGGATTGGGAGGTAAGCGGAAGAACAAGTAAAAGCGATGAAGTCGGAGACTCCAGAAACGTGAACTGAGGTGAATTTTGGGATGGTCCTGCTGTAGCAAGCCGAACAAGCGATAAGGGTTCTCCCAGCTGGCTGCAAGGACAACACTCACGGATCGACTACGCCAGACGAAGCCGTCTAGCAGGAAGCGGATCTAGTAGTGGAAGCCATGAAGATGAATATAAAAAAGGGATAAAGTAGGTAAATATAGCGATTTATGATTCTCTCAGTTGATGATGAAGACGGGTTCTGCTTCACAGATCAATCGTCTTTTGGATCCTCCTTCGGGATGAGTTGGAGTGTTGGGTGATCCCGGGGAAGTTCGACCGCAAGGACCAGGTCACGTGGATGGCGTGTTGGCGGCTTGACAGCCAGTGACATCACCGGATTTCTTCACGGGATCCCCAAAACCAAAGTGAAGGCGAAACTGAAGTCAAAAGAAGATGAAGAGAAACAAAGGAATTAATATAGTCTCACTCCGTATTCTGCCGATATACGTAACCAGCTTTCTTCCTGGTCCCTTTGTCCTATTAGGCTCCACTGGGTCCGCCCGCCTGTCCGTCTTTTCTGGCCATTAAGAATGCTGCTGTTGTGGAACGAGGAGAAAGCGGTGGAGGAACTGGGAAGTATTAGAGCCTGGTGCCAAGCAGTCCATAACCTGTAGGAAACTCTTCCCATTGTGTCGTAAAGGAATGCCGAATTTAAACTCGTTGGAGGGCGGTAATGGAGTCGATAAGCAACGTGGAGGTTCTCGAAGGGTAGCTTGTAAAGCTTAGCTGAAACGGAACTAGACAATTCCTAAGCGTTCTAACTTCTCTTCTATCAGTGCAGTATCCTGTGATTCAAAAATGCAATCAGTATACCAAGGAATCGCTAAGTCGCTGGGACATTTGGCCGTGAAATCAGTATAAGACAAAACCATCATGTATGTACACCGTTCCTGGGAAAACTCCGGATAAAATGATGTAGACAAGGATATCAATGTGGTCCCCAAAACGCCAGAATGCAGGGAGAAATCAATCCGCTACATAAGCTTCGTCACAATATCTTGTTCTGTCTGAGGGTGCGGAGAAAGAGTGAGAATTAGCATCACAGTTTCGGGCCACAGCGATATGCCTTGTACATGGTATTGATAGGGGAGGGATGGTAGGAGTGAGTGGATTCGGTCTCGTTAGCAGGGCAAAAAGTAGTCTTACCTCCATATCCTCCAAACTGTCTTGCTGGCTTATGCATCTTAGCACGTTCTTCTTGCTACTTTCTTGCATCTCTCCGGCAAGTAGTAGTTCATCAAGAATGAAATATGCCTTCTGGAAGTTGAAAATAATGTCTAGCTCACAGACATTGCCGTAATATTTATCCATTTGTTCGACATATCGATGGACGATTTCGAGGGTGATGAGCTCATTGTCTGTCGACGCACAGCCGGCAATGAAGAACAAGGAGGCATATCGTCGGTATACTACCTTGGAATCTACACATACACCCGGGTTAGTCACTTTCAACCCACACCTATTGAAGTAGGCAAGACTAGGTAGTCGACGACATAGAGGATTATTACCTTTATATTCAAGGAAATTGCACATCCGAGTGCGTCGGGACAAAACAAGTTGCGTAACATCTTTAATGATTTTGGCCTTATCTTTTGGAGAGAGTGTAATGAACCATTTCGCAAGGCGCTGGTGTAGACGTTAGAAAAGTTTTCCTCGAGAGTGCGGTGGGTGACGACCAAAACATACCACTTTGCCCTGTCTCGACAATAGAATCAAATAGCTAATAACGTCAGTTTATCCACAGCAAATGTAGCACAATATTAAGCGAATGATTTACCTAATTGCCATGTTGTGTCCAACGTTTGAGAACAGGACAGCACCGTTGCAAGGAGGTGGAATATTTTTTTCACCAGCGGGGGTCTCCAGGCTCGCTTTCGATGCAACAGCCTCAAAACGATGCAGGAGCACGGATTTTAATCGGCCCGGGAACTGCTTCATTACATAAGCATATAAACGCCAAGATAAGAGGGGTCGTGATCGTACTCCAGATAACCATAGAGACCAGACCCGCAGAGTCGTTCTCGTCTGACAAATCCAGCGTACACGACGGCAATTCATGGACTGAAAGGCTATCAGAAGGATTTCCTGCAGGCAGGTATATAAAGACAATCTTTTCGAAGTATAGGTATCAGGACAGATATCAAGCCAGGTCATATTCTAAACCGTAATCTACCAAAGCAGTTTTTTGGCAGGATGAAACTAATTCTATCTACATCGTGAGATGATCACCCCGCAGTCCATTCAAATCCAATCTAACCAATTGTCCTGCTGCGCATAGAAACATTGTCAGCGGTGGTCCGTCCGTTGTTCGCCGTACGATAAGTAAGAAATCGAATATAGAACTGCTTAACTCGCTTCGATACAACTTCGTCGCTGCACAGCAGATCGAGCCATCTCATACGAACGATAACTATCAGACAACCCACTTGCCTCCCCAGAAACTAAGCTATAGCGACTATACGACGTGGACTTCCACGAAGGGAGATACTTTGTTTGTTCCGAAGCTCGATTTCTCAACGTCCGGCCTCACGGAAGATCGCCCACAATATGACATCACCGTCAAGCTCTTCTACCTACCTGGAATCCCAGCGTCAAGGAGATGTGAGCACACTCGGGCAGCTATCGACCTGGTCCTTAAAGAGCTTCATGTCAACTCCATAGACCTTCTTATTGTTTCATTTCCTGGGGTATCGTTCGACGCCGATGAAGACGACGAAGAGGAATGGTCCAACGGTGATTCGGAGTCTGAATTTAAGAATATGGTGCAAACTTGGCAGACCATTGAATGTCTGTATTCAAAAGGAACGATCGCGCAACTCGGTTTGGCCGAATTCGATAAAGATCGATTAGAGAAGTTCCTGCCCTACACCAAAGTCCAACCTTCGGTCGATCAGATCAATGTCAAGGATTGTTGTGTCGTCCCCAAGGACTTGATTCTTTTTGCAAAGGAGAAAAACATCGAGCTGTTGACGCACAACGATTGCACAGATATCCTCCCAATAGGCACCACGCGAGAGTTACTTTCTCGTGGAGAGGCTGGCGCTGGAATATTGGCAGTAACCGCGGATTCCGACGACGGGGGTATAAAGGGGGACATTGAACCACAGTGGGTGGTGAAATACACAGCGGTGGTCAAAGATCGTGGTATAATTGAGAATAAAGGGTATTTCGCTCTTGCAGAAGTTGGAAGTTCTGAGCAGACTCCTTCGTAGCGAACCAAGCGTCTCGCATAGCGTTGTATAAAATTTTCAGACTATCGAGCGGTCTTTCTGGTGAATATTATTTTTTCATGAACATATCGACATATTCATTCTCGATTGAATCATATCAAATACTGTAGAAGACAGGCACGAGTTTATCCAAGCATGCTTCGTTTCCGGCCTCTCATCCGAACTTTTTCAAGTGTTTGGAGTACAGAGCTGGCTCCCTTAAAGGAATTCCTGTAAGATTTGAGGACTTCATCAAAAAATCTTTCTGTTTTCGGATGCGAACTACCGAAGGCACGCTCGAGGACGTAGAGATCCACGGCTCTATCTTCATCTTGCACACTCTGACTTGCCAGCCCAAAGTCGATAAGAACAATGTCCCCGTCTAGAGTAGGCATCTTCTGAGAATCTTCCTCGGTTCTGATATCGTTTGAATTCCCTCGCAAGATGAGGTTGCTGGTCGTCAAATCGCCATGAATCACCCCCGCTTTGTGCAGGTTGCCAATGGTATGCCCAATCTTCGCCAATAATGACCGAATACCCGCTTCGGCCTGCACTGTTTCCTCATTTTGTTCTGAATCTGCTTGGTTGGGGCCGGTCTTTTGCAGCTTCATCCATTTCTCCCAACCATTAACAATTTGTCTCACGGGAGGTCCTTCAATCCACTCCATAATCAACCAGGCGCCCCCGTCTCCATTGTTATTCCCTCCAAAATCACCATTCCAATCAACCGATAAAACGCCGGGTACGGGAATACCCTCTTTTAGGAGTTTGGCCAAGCACCTTGCTTCCTGAAGAACTCTCTGCCTTGTCAGTCTTCTATCAAGGATCGGATGTCGGTAGGGCTTTGAGGGCCGAAACTTCAACGCCGCCGGGATTGAAGGCTCAAGAAAACAGGTTTTATATAGGCGAGCTTCGGCACCCTGGGCGATCAATGTGGGTGCATTTGCGCCAGAGACAAATGGTGGGGGCAAGGGAGGGGGAATAAAGGCGTCAGTCATGGCTGAAATCGCGCGTCACAAAGCTAGCGAATGGCGTCGGTGTCGGTTGAAGATATAGCTGCTAGCCTAGACACCGATCGGGCCGAATAGCTATTTCAGCGGATTCGACTTAATTGGTCCAAAACAATGTCATAAGAAGGGACGTGAATCGCGAAAAGTAAATAGCTAGTTACGGAACAAAGCTATCCCGTTTCCGCGATCAGCCAAACGCCAACTTCCAATCGGCGTTTGCTGATCTCACGATCAACGGTGTTTAGAGCGTCGTTTCGAAGACTCACTTAGAATTTTGTCGTGATAACATACTAGAACCATATATTGTATTCTTACTTCCATATTGGCGGTGTCTCGGTCCTACCTAAATGGCTCGGCACGGAAAAGCATTTGTGAGACGGCCTATGGAGACGTCAACCTCCTGCAGCCCTGCATTCCACAAGCTTTAACCAGGTTGTGAGTATCATGTGTATGTGTTTGATATTATCGAATGATACCAACGAAGCCTAAGCTGTTTAACTCGGGGTAGCAAACGCATGGCAGAGGCCCACAGCTCGCCATCACATCTTGAGCCCTCCCTAGGCTTGGAGGTACTTTATCAATCAGTTGGAGCTAGACTACGACTCAGCTTGGATAATCTTCGGCATGCTCGAGCCGTCTATATGTTGGCTGGAACCCAAATGTGCACCTTGCGCAAATTGATTTCCTTCGCCTCGGACCGCGTGAAGAGCGGTTCCCCGGGCGAGCATGGCGGTATGAGATATTTCCAGATTGGCAAATCCTCGAGGGCATCGGAACGCCACCTTTGTAAAGCGAGCGTTAAAAGGTGAGAGCGGTTCTTCGTATTTGGCCGTGCCAGCCTTCTCATCCAATATCAGCTCCGGAGCGCGCTGCAATTACTTCATTGAGAAGAGATAATGTGATACATACCCGCCCCAAGGTTTTCATGGATTATGCGATGCACCCTTCGCTATCCTGTGCCCTATTAGTTAGGCACTGCCAATCATCTGCCCGGACGTTGTTCGTGAGTACATACAATGACTGGTATGTGTCAGGGGATGACAAGACCAGTTAAGGAATTCAGTCGATCTGCATACGGGGATGGCTCTCCGGACAAAGATCCGCTTTGAGGTACCAGGGACCCTATTGGCCTTCGAACCCTGTTCTGCACGGCTTTTCACCCGAGAACCTTACGTATCTGCAGGTTGGATCGGTTTTGGGGGCTCAAACCAAAGCCTGTTATCCACGGATATCCATCCTCCTTTGGAAGTTCACGGCCGGGAAGTCTCATGTGGAGCGGCCTCGTAGCTTGAAGCAAACAAATTCGTTTCTTTTTTGACTTGAAGCCGGTGTCTGAGAGCTGCAGGGCATAAGTCGGTCTTCTATCTTGATATTGAACCGCACACAATGGCACTCAAGAACAATCTAGGGCTGTCGAATGCCGATTCTCTAATCGCAAGACACATCCAGTACCCCTAACCAGCTTTTTCTCTCTGTTGAAATTGATCGCTGAAAGTGCTCTCACAGCATTGAAAACCCACCCAGGACATTCCAAATGTCCATCATTTTCATAGTTTTCAGGGTTTTGGAATTTGGGTTGAGGTGTTCCCGCGTTAGTATTGTTCCCTGCATAAGAGGGTCTTCCTTGCTATTGTTCTCTGCATTTTGTGGCTTGTTGACCCTGGCGGCCTGGCTGCTGACAAACAAGCCACCCGCCAACCTTCTATAGTTACTTGGCCTCCTTCTCTATGACTACACACAGCATCAAATCCATATTATTCTCCTTTCATGTATGAATTTTTATTTGTCACATCCCATCTACAATGGCCGTTTTTCTGCCGGCCAAGATTGTCCCTCTGGCCCTGAATATGTCCGGCCTAGCATGGATATTGCTTCTGTTAAATAGCCCGTCTGCCTTTGCCTGCAGCATTGTCCGATGCGATTCTCTCTCTTTAGTATGCAGCCTCAAGAAGCATACTACCCGCAGGATATATAGGCATGCCTTTTATATCTTCTCTTTCCTACTCTTCCTCTTCACCTTGGATCTTCTATAAAGCTCTCGACCCTCTGCTTTCTGCTTCTTCTTTCTGATCCCCTATCAAGAACTTCCATATCTCTCAAGAATATCAATCTCCTTACAAGATCTCGATCTTCAGCAACTCCGTTGGGCACGTTCAAAATGCCGGCTCTTCCTGTCAACTTCGACCCCTTCACCCAGGCAATCACTCTCATGGACACTAGCGGCGCTGAGATGTCTTACTCTCTTGTCGATGTCAATGACATTATCCAAGAAAACACCAGGCAGTGCATTACTTTTGGCTCCCAGATCGGTGCAACACTTGCGGTAGTGATTATATTGCTTCTGCTCACGCCACCGGACAAGAGGCGATCCCCTGTTTTCTGGCTGAACACTACCGCTTTGTTGCTGAACTTCGCGCGGCTGCTATGCTCCACTATCTATTATGCGACCGGCTACTCCGACGTCTATGCCATTCTCGCTTCCGACTTCTCGAGAATCTCCTTCGGCGACCGCTTCAATTCAATCCTCGGCTCGGTTCTTCCAGCACTCTTGGTAATCTGCATTGAAATTTCGCTACTTTTCCAGACGCAGGTTCTATGCGCAACAATCCGAAGCTTCTACCGCTACTTCATCCTGATCTGCTCAATACTCATGGTCCTCGTCACCATTGCCTTCCGTATGGTACAGATGGTAATAGGTTCACAGTCGATAATGGCCGACCACTCATTCTACTCCTTCTTCTGGATTCAGCAGACCACCAATATTCTGACCACTGCCAGTATTTGCTACTTCAGCGCCATATTCGTAACAAAACTTGGATTCGCCATACGCGCTCGTCGAGAATTGGGCTTGACTGGGTTTGGGGCCATGCAGGTGATTTTTATCATGTCCTGCCAGACTATGGTTATACCCGGTATGCTCTCCGCTTTTTTAACTGCTTTCTAAGGCCCATTCTAACGGTTTTACTAGCTGTATTTTCTGTCCTTCAATACGTCGTCAAGAAAGCTGAAATGTCACCCCTTTCTCTTACATTGGTGGTCCTGTCGCTTCCACTTTCGTCTTTGTGGGCTGCGCAAGCTGTGAAGAACAGTTTTGCGGACAGTGGGAAAGGAGCTTCCGATCCACGCCTTCTTTTTGCCAAGGGTTCATCCGAAAAGACATCGGCAAATGGGACCCAAGCTTCGACTCTAACTACTCTTACCGGGAAACGCAATGCCGCTACAGACCCAACAGACCGTCTTTATCCAGAGCTCGAAAACGATGAGATCCATGTCGAACGCGATTTTACCATCCAAAGCGATAGAGCATAGTTCGTGTGTACCGTACATACATAAAAACGAAGACGGATTATGGGTACGCAGGAGAAGCTCTCATGCTTTACTTCCACTTTCGTACGCATTGCATCACATCCAACAAGCCAGTACCATTCAAAAATAGCGTTGCCAATTTAGCATACTTGTTTTCACTTGATTTCCATTACCTTTCTGCAGACATGTCATTGCTTCCCTTCAGTATTCTTCCGTTATTGCTTCAAGCTTCGCCATCGGCCCTGAGGATTTTCATTTATGATTCTTACATGCGTTTGTAATACGTTCTAGAGCTATTTAAATCAATCCAATGCGAATATTGGTCCTAAGTACCTCATTTTTCTAATCCATGCCTTTTGCAGTGTGGTCTCCAAAGTAGACCACATTAATTGAGTAGGGGGTATCCCAGGCACTCCTCGGACTTCTATAGCCATCCTTCGAGTAAAGCATGACTAAGCGGAGTCCTGGGCATCAATTTCCAAACCATCTTCTTGTTCAACCACAAGGTTTCCAGCCCGCGAAAATGCTTCAGCAAAAGAACTGTAAGCATCATGGCTTCGGTGCCGCAGAGGACATTAGACTGGCTATATCGTGTTCTTATAAGTGTGTGTCTTTAACCTCTTGCTTGTGGACTACTTCCATGCCTGTTTTCGGTTTACTGAAGTTTGTTCGCTAGAACCGCGATAGCGGCCAGGGATATCGGGATCCGAACAGAACATACAACGATATTGCATTTCTATTATCTGTATTTCCAAATTTTACCCCGCGAACAGACGTGTATAGTGAGTCAAGTCCCGGGCTCTTCTTTCGCCATGAGAAATCCCATGCTGACATCGGTATCACTTCTACAAGCTTACGAGAATGGCGCATCGGCGTTACTTCTTAACCTTAGCGGCACTCTGCCCGTTCCTTTTCGCGGCGTGGAGTATCGATTTCCGATAACCGTATGGGTCCCGACAGGTTATCCAAGAGAACCGCCGATTGTGTACGTTAATCCGACGCAAGATATGGTCGTTAGACCCGGGCAGCATGTCAGCGGGGAGGGACGAATATATCACCATTACCTAGCACATTGGGCAGAAGCGAGCAACGTGAGTGTGAAAAATCTTGATAGGCCTTATAAACTGATCTAACGACTCCGGATATAGAGATCTACGGTAGTGGATTTTCTCCATATACTCCGAGATGTGTTTGCCAAAGAGCCTCCTGTTACCTCAAAACAAGCCCAATCTGCTCAGATGGCCACATCTATACCGCACCAATTTGATACAGGCCCTCCACCCGTTCCTCCACTTCCTACACAGATAGCAAGGCTGGATCCTCAACCACGGCCTACCCCGCACTTGGGAGACATTCCGCCGCAACTACCCCCGAAGCCCGGGAAACTGGTCGAGCAACATGCTCAGGGAGGATCTTCATTACATAGAGAACCAGCGCCTCTACCACCACTGCCGAGCGAATTTCAGGGCCCGAAGCGACACTCCTTCAAACCTCCACCGATTCCTCCGCAAACCGCACCCCCACAAAATACGGTCCATCCCGCTCACCGGCCTAGTCCGCTCACAACCTCTATTCAGCTACCACCAGTGTATACTCCATCATATAACTACTCACAGGAATCCCGTAGCCCAATAAGTCCGATATCTCAAACTGGGACGTCTCCCGTTTTGCCAAGCAGTACTCCGCAGGCCCCTCAACCCCCACGCTATGCACAACCAGTTCCAGTCCAGCCAGTTCGAATTCAGCCCAGATTCATGGCACAACCTCCACCTCAACCCGCTTTGCGATCACACGGAATGCAGAGCCAACAGGAGCCGCCCCGAAAACAACCTCCTGCCGACCTACTAACTTCTCCCTTTGAGCTTGAACTCCCGCGCCAGACCCCAATTGGTCCGCCTCCACCAATTCCACCAAATCCGGAGAAGGATTTTCTTCTCAAAACACTCTCCAGCACACTTACGAAGACCTTGCATGATAACATTGATAAAACAAAGTCGGCGCTGCAGCCGCTTGATTCACAATCCTATGCTCTACATGCCGCCATTGCTAATCTTAAATCCGAAATTGCTGCTCTAAACAACTACCATGCGACATTGCAATCAAATACTTCAATTTTAAAACAGTCCCTTCATCGCGCTGATGGTATCATTGCCGATGCACGTGCACGTATGACATCGACCGCTGCCGGTGCTACTGGGCCGTCAGCAGATCGGCGCATTCGATCCCCGACAGGCCTTCCTCCTGTTGATGAGATATTAGTGCCACCTACGGTTGTAGGTAAACAAATATACGATCTTGTTGCGGACGAGCGCGGAATCGAACGGGCGCTGTACGCTTTGCAAACAGCCCTGACGCAAGGCCGTGTGAGCTTGGAAACGTGGGCGAGGCTGACAAGAAGTCTTGCGCGAGAATCATTCATTAAAAAGGCTTTGATTAAGAAAGCGAGCAAAGGGATGGGGTTGGACGTCGTCCCTCTAAGCTGATAGGTATTTCCTACCTGCGACCTTGTATATGGCCTCCAGCTTGGTGTAAATAGGAATATTTAGTCATTGGTTTTTATAACCAATCTACCAGGCAGCCACAATTTCTTGATACAGCTTCCATTGTAGGCAACCTGGAAATTCGATTCATACAGAAACACAATCATTGTATACGTATACATAGCTCAAACCTATAGGCTAAAGGCTACAAAAAGAAAACCGCGGATGTAACCGAATATCGCAGTGAAGTATGTGTGGTGATAGGAGCGTTGAGGTCCCTTGTATACAAATCCGCATGCTTTGAAAGATGTCTAGAATGAGCCCAGAAAGAGACGCATTAACATGATCTTGCTTTAAAACTGAGAGAAAATGAAGGAAATTAGATTCAAATGGCTGGATTCAAGCAATGGAATGACGCTGTTCTTAAACGCTGTTCTGGTTGAATAGTTGTTGTATGCAGTATAAGCAGACAATGCAAACAAATCCACGAGCGCAGAATCATTTATATCAATCCTCCAGTTCACGTTTTGTCTAAATGATAGATGTACCTGTTGTTACACGGTTTTATGGATTGTCCATAAAGCCCTACTGCGACCTCGCGCAGTAACAAACGAGTCTAACCCCTGTAAAGGCCTCGGGCAGGTGAGTGACGCGCGCAGCCGGATGTGTTCAAGGGTGACGAGAAGCAGTCTAAGCACACTGTGACATGCAGACTTTCGGCAAGACACCGCAAAGGAGTGGGCATCCGGAGATAAGAAGGGTTTGAAAGCAAGATCATCGTAGTTTTTGAAATGTTCGGAGGTCTGAATGCTTTCAAGACAAGAATTTAAAAGAACGGGTGTTTGGCGCTTTGCGATGCGCGAGCGGTTCAATCACCAATGACACAACCCTCCCTCACTTTCGGCCATTGACCACGTCCCAGCTAGTCCGAGGATCTCGACTTGGCCCTCTACCGTCTCGCCAATCTTGGGTAGTTCAATCGCCTTGACTTCTGTTGTTCGCTTCGGCCCCAGAACGTTTTTGCCTAATGAACCAATAGCGGCGTCGGCTGTTTCGTCGCGCGCTTGTTTAAGAAACGGAATGAGAGCGGTGCCTCCAGTCCCACGGAGCTTCTTGCCACCAGGGCCTTTCGCGCTCGACGCAGTTGCGAGATTAAGAGCTGGAGCGCCGGCTGCGAGCGGGCGAGTGCCCGACGTTCGTTCGCGGGATTTGACGATGATGTATCGAGATACCATGGTGATATGGGTTGTACGGAGAGATTTGACCATCGCGATGGCGTTGTTGAATGCCTGCGATAAAGCTTTATCGGAATCGTGATCTGCGACATATTCCCGAATATTTGCGACTCTGGCGGTATCCTCAAGGAATCTGCGATGTGGACCGGGCATGTAGTCCCGCATCTCCATCATGAAACTATTCTCTGGCCGACGACCGGTGGCTCCGTCTTCAGAACGTACAGGTCGTGGTTCGCCCGTGGGTCGATGCTCAACTCCTAAAACAATATCGAAGAACTGAATAAGGGAGCTTTGCGCATTGCTACCGCCACGATACTTCTTCCATTCCTGTTTTCCGGGACCGCTGTCGAAAAGAACACCATTAGGGAGGCCAGCCTCCTCCATATTCATACTTCCAGCCAGCAGAGGTCGGATGCGGTGGTAGAAAATGTGTGGGTCACAGTGTTTGTACATTCGCTGCAGAATCACATTGATATCTTCTATCAACTCTGCCAGCCTATTGAGTGCATCCGTCAGCTTCGCGCTGTCGCCTCCTCGGGCTGCGGATATAGCATCGAGCATAAGCGGGAGTGTTTTGGCACCGCGACCTTCGATAGCGACCGAAATGAGGTAAAACCATTGCTCATCTGCTGTTCCCGACAGGGTACACAGCGTCGATACATTCTCAAGTTTATCCGCCGGTTCGTCAGGGAAAATCGGACGGTAGTTCCACAGGCAGACGCCGGCGTATGTAGCAACGGGAGGCAGTTCTAAATGTTCGGACACTCGCAACAAAGGAATTGTGAGGGGTGGTGGGATTCTCTAGAACAATTGGTGACACCATGTTAGCGAACAAAAGCGGACGAAGAAGACAATCCCGAACCCGCCAAGAACTGCATGGATGGCTGGTTTCCATCTTGTCCAATGTGCTGACTGGCACTGCAGGGTGACCTCGTACGAACCTCTTGCGGCTTATTGCCAGACCAGATATATGCATGCAGCATGAACACGAGGACGACATAGGCTCTTCTCCATTCTGGAGGAGTGTGGAGATTATCGGTGGAGAGGGTTGGCATGCATTTGATCGTCGCCCACAGTCTGCCGCTTAAGACCAAAGGCTGGAGGTTATCGATAACATTTTCCCATGCCGAATAGTATTCAGGCAGCCGTGCTAATGGAGGGTCGGGAGGGAGAAAGCCGCACTCGGGATCGATCCCGTAGTCGGAGAGTTTTGGCACTGGTGGAAGCATCGTGTGTGATAATGGCCCTGGAGGGAAAACAGGGTCGGAATATGCAGCAGGAGGGCCAAAAATGAATTTAAGAATGAGGATCTATTAAGGATAACGAGTTGCCTCCTCGGCCAGGTGGGCCAGAAAGGCTAGAAATAAAAAATCCGGGGATTTCTGTTCGAGAAGAATGGGCACGAGAGCGAAAGCGGCGGAAAATTTGAGAAAAGTTTCCGTCTTTGATGTCACCGAACGGCGAAAAAAAAGGGCGCGAATATTCAGTGGAAGGAACCAGAGGAGTTACGCTTTTTGACTTCGAGCAAATCGGGGAAACCCGCAACGAGAGGATCAGGACTCAGGAGTGAAGCCAGGGAAGTAAGTAGCCTCTATTATGCGGTGATAAGGATGACGATAATTATAATAAGATGTTTACGGAGAAAGATGACTTGTTGAAGCTATTTTCAAAACGGCAGCATCTCGGATCCATCCGAGTGGACTCACCAACTCTTATACCAAGGACGAAGAGTAGCAGGAGGCGGATTTCAAAGCAGCTAACTAATGATTAAGAAGCTCCTAGGGAGAAATCGGAAGAGTAGTAGAAACCTAACTACGGAGTACCTGGAGAGACCAAGAACCGCGTAAGACTCTATAAACCCGTTCTTGTCCTCGAGTCCACCGATCAACAGTCCGCCATTCCCCAATAATGCAGCGCACGGAGGAAACTTCAGATTTTGATGACCGAATATGGTTGTTTAAGGTCCTGCAGGCATTGGGATTCCTGCAGCGGCCAAACAGGGCTACTGCCGGCAATCCTCTTCGAGTCTTCAAGCGGTGCCTCGGTGTTTTTTCGTTGAAAAGAACAATCAAATATATCAAAATGGTTGCCAATTCTGACCTGCTAACCACGGAGTATAGGGTTTCAGAAAGAGGTCATTGTGCGTCCATGCTCACCTTGACCAGCCCGGGTTGTCTATCTCCCGAAATATCCGAACTTACCCTGGTATCGCGTCCTTGCATATCGGCCTCCTCAACCAATGTGGAGAAGCCGGGGACCATGGTTGACTACCGTCCTCCGTACTGACTGACTAGATTTTAGACCCGGTCCATCCTGTGTATTTCTACGCCATTGCGATGCAACGAGACACCACTGAAGTCATCGAGGATTGGAACCGTATGTCGGAGTACTCTGTACTTCGTACATCGGGCTGTCGAGTCGCGGGCGTCACTTGGTGTAACTCCGCAGTGGAGGCGCCATGCTTCCTGTCGGATATTCAAAGTAGCGCTATCGGCATCCCTCTGATAAGCCTATTGACCGAGCCACTGGTTTATATGGCGCGGGTAGTATGTAGATCGCCAGGCGTCGTCAGGTTTTCGACGTGGCGGCCTCAAGAGTAGTAGGCTTTGAGTAACGGAATTTCAAGTTGGTATTAGAATTCAACTCCTGCACGATAGTACGGATAGTAGAAATCCAGGTTCCAACTGCAGAACCCTTAGGCTGGCATGAAATCCTCCAACTCCCGCGTTGGACGAAGAACGGAAGCCGCCACATGAAATGAAGGTGGTTTATATAAGCAGAAGTAGGCCATAGGTAACTAGTTACCGTTTTAGGAAAGGCTGTGGCTGATTTCTGGGAACGTGATTTGCTCCGGCCCGGCCCCGAGTCATCCTCTCGGGCCGGATGACCGGATGCCTTCGGATGGGATCCTTGGCGAGGTCTGGGGGACTGGCATACACTGCTCAATTGCTCACAATATAAAAGATATCTACGTTATTACTTCCAGCTGATCAGGCCTTTGGACCCAAATTTTGGAATGCGTAGAGCTTTTTATCAGCCTGGAAAAGGCAAATATGGTAATTGTACAACGACAAAAGGCAGATGAGTACTCCGTAAATCCCTTCCCATAATGTCAAATAAAAAGTGGTAAATGGGCAATGTCAAGTTGCACAGCCCATTCATAATAGATCAACCAAGTCCAGTTTCACAGAACCATGGGACAAATTAAAAATCACCACCAGATACCGTTGTAAAGAGAACCAGAACGCCGATATATGCTTGAAGACCAGAAGATGATGGTCAAAGATAATCCTCAGAAAGGGGAGGTTGATATTGGACTGGGAAAGAAGGGAGGTGGAGAAGAAGTTGGCATGTATAGAGGTTAATGCTGACTCCACTCAATGGTATTCAGGTCCACGCCCTCTTGTACCAATTCCCAGAGAGGGCTCAGCTCGCGGAGGAACTGAACTCTTTCCTGTACTGCTTTGAGGACATAGTCAATCTCACTATCTGTCGTGAATCGACCAATTCCGAATCGGATACTGCTGTGTGCGCTCTCATCGCTGTTTCCAAGTGCCCGAAGAACATAACTTGGTTCTAATGAGGCAGAAGTACATGCGCTGCCCGATGATAAAGCAATGTCCTTCAGTGCCATTAGGAGTGATTCACCCTCAACGTAAGCGAAAGAAACGTTGACGCAGCCTGGGTAGTGGCGATCTGGGTCACCGTTTAAGGTTGTATGCTCCATTGCGAGGAGGCCATTGACAAGCTTCTTTGAAAGCCGATCAATGTGTTTCGAGTCGTACTATTATAAATCAGTTAGCCAATTTCATCGAAGATTTCCACAGAAGATGAATTTTGCTGATAAGGAAAAGCCTGTGACACAGTATCATAACCCCTGCTATGTAAATCAAGAACCGGTAGAAACACGAAATCGTGCTGCTCATCCACCCGCTTCAGAAAGCCATGCATATTAAAGCGTATAATCATTTCAAGTAACGAAGGCATGATCAAAACAAAAATAGATGATTATCTTACCTGCATATCTTCCAAGGCAAGGCGACAGGCCTCTCCGAAACCGACCACAAGATGGGGGGCGAGCGTTCCACTGCGGAGGCCGCGCTCTTGTCCGCCACCACTGATCAGAGGATCGATACGAACTCTTGGTCGGCGTCGAACGTAACAAGCCCCAATTCCCTTGGGACCATAAATCTTGTGACTGGAGATCGACATCAAATCTACGTTCCACTCATTGACGTCGACTGGAATTTTACCGACTGCCTGGGCCGCGTCGGTATGGAAGAAAACCTTCTTCGACCTGCAGAGCGCGCCGATCTCCTTCATGGGCTGGATGACGCCGATTTCATTATTGACTGTCATAATACTGACCAAGGCCGTGTCTGGGCGGATTGCAGCCTCCAGGTCCTCCATCTTGATCAGTCCATTGCTCTGTACTGAAAGGTAAGTCACTTCAAACCCTTCATCCTGTAAGTGGCGACAGCTATCGAGCACGCACTTATGCTCCGTCTGTGTCGTAATAATATGCTTCTTCTTCCCCGATCGCCCAAAGAATCTTGCCACACCTTTGATACTCATATTGTTACTCTCGGTAGCTCCGCTTGTAAAAATGATTTCTTTGGAATCGGCACCAATAAGTTTCGCGATATAATCTCTGGCTTGCTCCGTCGCTTTCTCCGTCTCCCATCCATAGGCGTGTGTGCGTGAATGAGGATTGCCGTAAAGGCCGGTCAGGAATGGAAGCATCGCATCGAGAACTCGAGGATCCGTGGGAGTGGTGGCTTGCATGTCGAGATAAATTGGACGTTTGCCTTCGTCCATTACAGTCGCCTGTTTCAAAATCCCGGCATTGGGGCTCAAAAGGGTGTCTCCCGTGACGGTGGCACCTGGCACTTGAACGCTATCTGGTTTAAGTCCCGTTTGTTCGGTGAACATTCGTTGCTCTGCCTTGATTGTGGACTCCACCGTAGCCTGAGCCTTTCGGTCTTTGCTGTCGGATACATAGCTCCGTCGAGGTGAGCAAGCAATAAAAGCTAGCGGCCGAAATAGCCCGGAGGAAGAAGATCGCCTCGAGCAAGCCCGAGTGGCCTGTCGAATGGCATGGGGTGCCAGATTGGACATCTTGGCAGATGGATCTCAATGCACTGGAAAGAGATGGAAGAAGAAGAGCAAAAGAGATGAAATGGCAATTGCGAGTTTGTGAAGCTGAAGGAAAAGTTCAGATCTGATAAAGTGGCTGGGCGCTGACAAATGTGTGCTGACAAATGGCCCGTGACCCGAGCTTATGCGCACACAGCGTTATCTGATTGGAGGGGTCATAAGGAGCATTGCACTAGTCCTAACTTACACTAGTCCTAACTTAGCAGGGTGCTTATCTCCGCGTGCGAAAGCGCAACCGACGCAAGGAGCATGACATTCTTCGCTATGGGATTTCTTTTACATAATTACTACAGGGTACTCCGTCTAACTATGTGATAGAGAACAAAAGCTGCAAAGCATCCTATTGCTACGATCTATTACTCTCAAATCTAAGCGGTTGACTTGATATCATCCTCGACAGCTTTCCATGCGCGACGTGTGACAAGTTCGTTGAACCACCTAGCAAGCCGTCAGCAACAATCACTGGATCGCGACTTCATTATGCCTTACCTGGAAACAGCTGGTCGTTTCTCGATTGCGTCGCAGCCGAGTGAAGGTAGCAATGCGCCCATTGGCAGGTGGAACAGATCAGCAAGTGTGAGAACCTGAAGAACGATAAATCAGCATTATTTATCCTGGTCTCCTGCCATGTCTCCATGAACTGGTCAAAACCTACATCTCCCCCAATGAACTTCTGCTTGCTGAGGATCTTCTCATACACATCTAGCTTAGTGTTGAGCATCTCTACGGCATGTGAAACAACAGCCTCGTCGGCGCTGAGGCCTAAAAAGTGTCTTTATTGAGGAATCGGACCGTTAGTCTATTGGTGAATCTTCGGTCTAGTTTTGCTGCAGACCCAACTTACGGTTTCACACGCTTCTCGTACGCAAGCTTCGATATGGGCGGATCAAAGTGACTTAATTCAATCGCAACGCCCTGTAGGTAGATTGCATGTTCTTTGGTATCCTTTGGAACCAATTGGGTGCCCTGGTCGGCATATTTAGCGGCTATGTATTGGCAAATAGCTCGGCTTTCATAGAGGGTAAAACCCTCATCATCCTGCACAAGTCACAAGTCAGAGATTCAGACGTCTTGGGCCATTATTGACAAAGAAATACGCAATGGCTTGACGCTTACAATGTATGGCACTTGGCCGAAAGGTTGGTGTGTAAGGTAGTCGTTCGCCTTGTGTTCTCTCTGTGCCATATTGATATAGACGAACTCGAAGGGTACTTTCTTTTCGTTAAGCACCAGAGCCACCCGCTTGGTGGCGGTTGAGAAAGGAGCGCCGTAGAGTTTGAGAACCATTGTGAAGCTGAAATTTCAGATAATGCCCGCAGTGGAAAAGTGTTTAGAGGGGTGAAAGTGTCTTGATGAATTGACTACCCCTCTTGGTGCGGCACAAACCCGATTTATATCCTTCGTAGCTGAAGCTACTAAATATTTGAACCGCGTCTTTCGTCCGACTCTTGTTTAGGGTGGATATCATGCTCGTATTACAAGAGTAAAGCCGGAGCGTGGCCGGTGGAGCTATCTATTTTGAGGTGTTGTTGATGTTCAGAAAGTCGGCCAGGTCCTTTCCGTCTGCCCGCGGCCAAAGTTCAAACCATGAGCTGTCCACTTCCAACGGCAACTCTGTTTGCTTTCCGCCCGTTGCCTACTCCGTACTGGTCCATCGTCTTCGAGCAGCCTGATGATGGACCAACTTCATCCCGGAAGCCGACTCCTCAATCCTCTGGAAGTGTTCAGGTCTACGTCCCTCACGATGTGGGGACGTGGAGCCGGATGTTTTTGCTTTCGCGGCCCCATTTGATTAATAACTACGGACTCCGTGAGTTAAAACAATCGATGGTAGCTCAAACGTCCATGCCTTTCTGCAGACCGATCTCATTGAAAGCAACGTGGCTGGATCTTCAATGCTTTGTTTATTAATCGAAGGGATAGTTCCACCGGCGTCCGAAATGACTTGTTGATACTGATAGACAGGAGTGTCGATACCCAACTGTCGCAGAAAAAGGTGATATCGCCCAATCAGAGAGCAAGGAGAATTTCGTCTTGTCACAAGTCGTTCGTTCTTGGATTGTTCCTAAAGTCAAAGGCTTCAAAAGTGAGAACTGCCAGACCTGGGACGTTTGAGGCCCCTCACATTTTCCTGCTTGATTCTTGAACCAGGCTGACGGAGGTTACTGGGAATTGAATGGAGATGTCGGCTATCAATTTGAGTTCCCCACCTTATGCAGTTACTCCGTATACGGATCAATGATCGCGGGCTTCGGAGCATCTTGACCGAAAAGAAAATGTCCGTCCAGCACTGGATTTCTAAGACTTTTCTCCTTGGCACCGGCTCACCCATTGGGCCATTCGTGGTCTCGTTCTGTGGAAGACACTGAAGGGAGTGATAGGGATGTCCACAATCATTTATATCTGTACAGAGTGCCTCGATTATTACTCCACGCCGAATATGCAAAACCTACGGAGTATAGAATACCCTAAACCGTTTCGCCCGACCCCGAACCTGAAGTGCCAACAGCGACAAGAGCAACCTCATGCAGAATAATGGGTTACGCCATGAAGACAAAATATTTCTCCCATGCCCTAACACCAAGAATCATTCCCGCTCCCTCGACACTTGATAAGATGATAATCTAGGCAGCTGTCTCAGGTTGAGCTAGTACTTCCCCAGGAAAATCGATTCCGCTCCAACGAAATGATAGGATTAAATACAATATCTCTTTTCTTACATGAAATTCCAGACTGGTTCACGCCAGGCCAACTCGAAAGCCCAGTCCCTCGCAATTAGGAGCCCATTAGACGTTTCAATTGAATCGTTAGCTTCAAACTGGGTATCCGATAGCTCTGCCAACGCTCTTGTCCGTGCTTATGGTGCCGTTCTTCTGGCCCTCGCACCAACATGCTCCTTCATAATGAAGAGGCTCGTCGCGAAGATTGTAGGTGAACCCAATGTCTGAACGTTGTTGAAATCCATTCATTTCATCGCAAAAGTTGACGCATGCGTCAAGATCCCTGAAGGTGATAGAAGATAATATCTTTCTATCGCTGAAATTGTAGTCGCAGAGGATGCGATATCGCCTTTTTCCGATGCTGATGTCGGTAATTTTGTTGTGGGCGTCGGGGCAGCGAAGGGTTGGAGTCGAAGTGATAGTGGCTTTCGGAGAACCAGCTGTTGGCGATACCAGGCTGGTTACCGTCGCTGTTCTCGTGTACCACACCTGATATTCGACTATGACGGGCCGTTAGAATCCACAGATAATATGAATTGTCGGAGAGCTACTTACGGTATGCGTCATCTTGGTTTATTTTTACACCTAACACGGCGCCGAGCGCAATGGCTATCGCGCTGAGTGCCACTATCGCAGCGATGAACCACAACCGTTCTTTTCTCCTTCCGCGCTGCGGCGTAGGGGTATCTTCATGATCAGGATTGTCGTGTGATTCAAGGGGCATGGAAGGCTCTTGAGGGTGGTGATCTTGAAGGTGGTGGTCTTGAGGGTACTGGTCTTGAGGGTGGTGGTCTTGGACTGGATATATCGAGTCATATTCTTGACCATTCTGCACCACTTTCGAGGAATCCGTTCCGTCGTAGGGAAAAGACATCGTCGTGATCATCAACAAGAGGCCATCAACAATAAGAAACACCGAAAGGGAACAGGTAAAACACAGGCCTTGGGATGTTTGCTTTCCTCGCGATAAAGCTGGGTATGCATGATGGAATTTTTCTTGCTCAGGAATTCCATTTCTCAAGAAAGGGATATCAAATCACACCTGGCGTTGCTAGTCTAACTAAGCGAGCAACGGTCATGATTGCCGGGGGAGTCAAGCCGAATGCTTTGAGACACACATGACAATGGCAACCAAACATGATAACTATTCCGAACTTCACTGTTTGCTTGTTGGTGGAAGAGCCTCTGCCCAGACAATAAAATGGGGAGCCAACAGGAAAGTGAGCCCAGCGATTGGACTGATGATCGCAACCTGAATTTGGGATAACAAGGGTTGAACAAGTGCTTTGCAACGGCAATCTCCCAGAAAGCCGCATTAGGTTACTCTCGTCATTGTTGCTTTTGATACATGGCTAACTAGTAAACTCACTAAGTCAACGACGCTGTACGGAGTAGTTAGATGAACATCTTTTCTCTGATCTTCTGCTCAAAAGGTGCCTGGACTTTCAGAAAACTTGAGCAAATATTTCTGATACCCAAAAAGAGAAGCTTGAAAAAAGGAGCGTCGAGCGTGATAGCATCCTTGCTGGACAGCTTAGAATTCCTGTGTTGTTAGGTAGTAAGTTGACTTTTCCACCCTGAATGGGGGTTTCCAGCCTCCCTGGTCAAAGAGAAAGACACTATCGGCAGCCACCCGGTATTCTGGCAATTTTCCGACACTTCCAAAGCCGCTTCTTATTACGGAGCATGGCATCTGCCAGCCCGAGCGCAGATCCTTGAGGCGAAGTGCATACGGAAACCATGTGAGCATTCTATTTTTTACAGGAGCCGTTCTGGTTGCCATAGCCACAATATCCCGCGAAGCCCCTGTTGAGTTGCTTTCCAGGCGAAATATCCTTCAGATTCCCGTGTCTGAACGTTGAAAACTGAGAGGTTGAAGAGGCAGGCTTCCTGGCTCATAAAATATTCAACAACCCTGGATTCTCTCCCCGACCTAGCCATAGGCGGTAGTGATGCAACCCCTGCGTCGAAACAAAACCGCATTTCCGTTTTTGATTGGTCGATAGAACAGCCAGACGTTGTTATGGCTTCTTCTTTACTTCTTCGACCTTCCTCTTTGAACGCAAGCTACACTACACTTAGGCAATCCTGAATGAAGCATATTGGGAATTGCGGACACCATTGTTCTGCTACATCACGTCACAATAATCATGTTTGATACTCGCTGGGCTGAGGAGCACAAAAGGCCTCGATGTCATAATATGTGGTTGGTTTGCCTTCTATTCGCTGTCCTTTTTGTCATAAGAGTCATCACCAGGAACTATGTAGGACACCACCCGAGCAATTGGACTCAACTATCCGCAAATTAGTTTGTGAACGATGTCGCCATTAAATCTATCCTCACAGAATCTTGATCTTCTTTAGATCCTAACCCGACGTCCGAATCGACATGGTGCTTGAAAATAATTCAGCTTCAAATATCCTCAAAGGCAAATGCTGAACAGCAGGTTCCATACCACAGCAGGTGCACCAAACACCATCAGAATGCTAGTGAGCAGAATGAGAACCGGAAAACTTTTCATTTTGTCTCGACTGGTTGGTTGAGGTTGCGATGACCACAATCCTGTCTAAAACTCTGCCAGTGACGGTTATCGAGAGGAGGTTGAATGAATCGATGTTTTGGAAATATATGGGGAAGAAGAGCCACCTGGTTTCTCACCCATTACTGCCTCTTATATCTCTACGGAAAGGGTTGGAAGCCCATGGCTGAGCTGGTATCACATGCATCTCTTCTGGTTTATGCTGGCACACTGTTAATTAAATGTTGCATCATCTAGGTCAGGTCTCATTGATATCGATATAAGTGACGGATATATTCTCATTTCAAGGTCCAATCTCCATATTCTTTCCGTCTTATCTTAGGACTGCTATGGCTTCATATAGAGGTGCACTCGCACATCACCATGAGGAAAACGCCGGCCGAAAAAGGCACAGTCAAGATTGATACAATGGCTAATCATTCGATGAACAAAGTGTGGTACAGGGCTACTTTATTTCTGCTCATTGTGTCTTTGGGAGTCTCCATGTTTTGCAATATCATACTTTTCTTTGAGGAGCTCAAAGGTTTAGATCTTGATAAAAGTTGCAGCGTGTATACCACTCAGTATGGTATCGGAACATCTTCAGTCTCACCAGATTTCTCCCGCCAGCTGATAGTCGACCTAGGATCTCCAATTTTGAAAGATATCAAAATATCTTACAACACTATTTCATTCAACGGTTCATTCATGCATGAATCGGTCTATTGTGGACCTCCTAGCGATGAGGTAGACGGGGCATGGAAGAACCTAGGGATAGAGTGTAAGTATGATCGAGCCATGATGTGCTACCTGTACGCTAAGACATCCATGTGAATTAAGACGAAGCAATACTTATTCCGGAAGGCGAAGCAGAAAGCTATGGAATACGGAAAGGCCAAGTTAAAAGACCCAAAGGCAAAGGGGGCGGCTTCTTTGCAAATGTTGAAGTTCTGCACCACCTACACTGTTTAGTAAGTGTATATTGCCTGTGCTCCACGGGTGCTACAGCTGAAATTCAACCTAGAATGTTCTTCGTCAGACCTCCCATTTCAACTATAGGTATTACCAAAGGAAAGGAAAAGGAGCCTTTGATAACTCCGAGGACATCCTTCGAAAACATGTTGGTAAGTTGCCACGGCTTGTACCACTGGCGGTTGCTCAATGTTGGAACTTAGGGCATTGTGTTGATATACTCCGACAACACATCATGTGTACGGCTGATATTGGTGTCTTTGGTCAATGGTGGGTCAAAGGCGTTGGCCCATTCGTTGATTTCAATACGAAACACAAGTGCAAGAATTTTGATGATATCAGGAAATGGGCCGAAGAGCGGCAAATCAAATCAGTAAATGGGTATGCTGAAAGAAGAGCAGACGATATTGTCCTGGAGGAGATTCCATAAACTTTACCATAAGAAGGATATCATTCTCTCGTTTGGGAACGAGACACCCAGTGATACAGCCCGAGACGAACATCTGATTAATTTACCAGATCCAACCTAGCACACTTGCCAAAAACGAACTGAACATCGGCCTTTGCACCGATCCTATGGGCCTGATCTGCAAGAACCTCGCCGCAGTGCTTTACATGCGAATCAGATATTATCTGGTCATGAACCCACACTGTTTTGGCACCTTCTCTGATCATTTTCGTCGCTTTCAAAAGCCATCGCCATTTATATAGGCAATGTGCGACATGAAATGTTTCCCAGGTATATGCAGTCATACCATCCAAAGACCAAAGTTTGTCCTGCGATATAGGCAACGTGTGATTCCTATCCTGGAACCAAGATTCAGCGAAAGTTGCATTTTCGGCTTGTGAAAGCTGAACGAGTTCCGAATCGTAGCAGAGTGGTGGTAGCCATGCCGAGGCTAAGACATCGAAAGTACAATCTCGGGAGAGCGCCTCCTCGCGGGTGCGACCGCAGCTAGTCACCGGGGGGTTCTGGTGGAAAATAGGGCTATAATACGCTGCATCTGATGAAAATGGCTTCGGCGACAAGATGTTTTCTGTCGGTATGCCATTCAGAATGGCGAGAAGGACAGCGGCAATAACAGAAATAGAAACAAGTATGCTCAAATATATTGAAATATTGGATCTTCCGCGATGCTCATATTCTTGTGGTATGTTCTCGAGGGTATCTTCCGTTACAGTTGGAAACTGGATGCTCTTAGGAAGCGCGCAATCCATGATGAACATTGTTGCAAGATTTGATTGATGCAACGGAACGTTTCTGTGACAATGCTCTGCTTTTAGATGTTGCCGACTTCGCTACTGGAAGTCAGGGGGTTGTGCAGTAGGAGTCAATGAAGCAAACTGAGATCATATGAATATGAATAATTCGGGTGGAACATGAAATTCGAAAACAATGAGTATCAACAAGCTTGAATGGGCAAACGAAAGATGTAGTATAGAGCATATCGATACTACTCCGTGCTTGGAAGTTAAATACCCAATGCAACGGAAAAGCCGCCGGCATGCTGCAGGGCCAGGACCGAATGTGACACAATATGACCGCAGGTTCGGTTTCACATAACTAACTCTTGAAGCAAAGCCCACATAGGCTCTCTATGTAGTCTATCAGAAATTATCTTGGCCTTTTGCCCATACCCGAGAAGAATCGGAAGCTGCAGCCAGCAACAATGGCGAGCACAGAGGCGGCGCTTCCTGATTATGTGGTGGAAGTCGTCCGCAATCCACAAATTTTCTTTGAACATGTTGACTTTTGTTGAATCGTGAATGTCGAAGAGGTCTGCGCGTTATTGAACTTATCAGGCGTAGAATGAAGGCGAACTCCCGAGTGGAAGCTTGATAAGTTTCTATAACTAGTCCATTGATACGGATGTGCCGGTCGAATCCGCTTTCATATCAGTGGCTTGACGCTGTGTTTCTCAATTATAGAAATAATGGCTGAACTTCCACCTTGTGAGCTACGGCGTGGCGGAAGAGCTCAATGCTTTAAAGTGAGTAGCAGCGTTGAGTATGCCGCTTCTGAGGTTCAAGTCCCAATCTGCGAGATCGGACATGTTCGAGACTTTCACCAAGCAGACTGCGACACTGCCATATCAACTGAGCATCATTCGCCTCCATAACGTTGAAAATTCAGGTTGCGATTAGGACCGTAGCTTCGACTTGACAACTCTTTGTTTCATGCGCTTCTTGAAAGAAACTTCCGCTAGAAGATCGACTGACTTCTTTGTGCCGGTGACTCGGTGAGCTTAATTAAGTTAGTGAGGAGTCAGGAACAGTGGAGGGGAGAGTTACGGAGTACCGACGCCCGAGAATCCTACAAGCAGGGATCAAACCGACTAGTTAGTTAACTAGTTAGTTAGCGTTTGCCTCTTTTCCGTGCTTCTGAGTTCCTCGGTGGAAACCAAAGTCAATTTGGAAATTCGATGCCGACATCCGTAAGAAAAATTGAAATTTCCCTCATCGATGAACTCAGCTTCTCTTTTCGATATGTCTCGATTTCCTTCGCGCCCTTCGAGGGATCAGCTTTGAAGTTCTTCAGTGTTGATGTTGAGTCAAACTGGTGAGTGAGTTGTGCGCGATTGATGATTGCCCCTTTTGGGTGGTCTCGTGATAGTTAACTGACTCCGTTTCTCACGTGTTTCCCCAGATGCTGATCTCGCCGCCCCTCTTTTTCGCGTCGTTCAGGATCGACTGTTGTGTCCCTTTCCTCCAGCCAATTCGTCCCTATTGAGTACGTTGAGGTCTTCAAGGGATGGCCGAGAAAGACGACGATGTCATTGAACCGGCGAGGGTGGTGTCGGTTGTGTCCGGGGACGAGCGGGTGTACGACCGACCGAATACCTCCACCGATAAGATCATTGAGAATGCGAAGTCGGCCACCGATAAAGAACATAAGATGACATTGCTGCAGGGGATTAAGCTATATCCAAAGGCGGTAGCATGGAGCATGCTTATTTCGACGTGTATTGTCATGGAGGGGTACGATATCAGCTTGGTCGGCAATTTCTATGCGTTTCCGCAGTTCAATAAGAAATACGGCGTCAGGCTGCCGGATGGAAGCTACCAGGTCCCGGCGAAGGTATGAGCCCGCAGGTCTTCTCTTAGATCAAACACGGCATGCCAATAATTCATTTTCTTTTAGTGGCAAGCAGGTCTCAGTAACGGTGCGGCCGTCGGCGAAATATTCGGTCTTTTTCTAAACGGATGGGCATCGGAGCGTTTTGGCTACCGGAAAACTATATTAGCGTCCCTCGCATTTCTGACCGCGTTCGTGTCAATATTTTTCACGGCAAAGAATGTGCAGTCTCTCCTCGCAGCGGAGATCTTGTGCGGTATTCCATGGGGAGTTTTCCAAACTCTGACCATTACCTACGCTTCAGAAGTCTGCCCTGTTGCGCTTCGGGGATACCTTACAACGTATGTCAATTTCTGCTGGGGTCTAGGACAGCTCATTGGTATTGGAGTGATAAAATCTATGCTCAACCGACAAGACGAGTGGGCATATCGCATTCCGTACGGGCTTCAGTGGATGTGGCCCGTTCCGCTGTTTATCGGCATTGCCCTAGCTCCCGAGTCGCCGTGGTGGCTGGTTCGAAAAGGTAGAGTCGAGGACGCAAAGCGTTCCCTTCTTCGCCTCACCAGCTTGAACCGGGAGACCGATTTCGACGCGGATGAAACGGTCTCAATGATGGTGCATACTACGGCCCTGGAGGAAAAGATTACTCGCGGAGCTAGCTACTGGGACTGTTTCAAAGGCGTCGACCAACGCCGCACTGAGATCGTGTGCATGGTGTGGGCGATTCAAAACCTGAGTGGTAACTCATTTTCAAATTACTCCACATACTTCCTACAACAAGCCGGATTGGAGACGAAACATGCATACTCGTTTGCAATGGGCCAATATTCGATCAATATGGTCGGAGTCTTCGGTGCTTGGTTCCTGATGAGTCTAGGTGTCGGTCGCAGATCACTGTACGTTTATGGTCTCTGCGGCCTCTGCTGTATGCTTTTGATCATGGGCTTTCTGGGATTAGTCCCGGATGCTCACCGCAACCAAGCATCCCTAGCCACCGGCAGCATGATGATAATATGGGCCCTGTTCTACCAGCTCTCTGTTGGAACCGTTTGCTATTCATTGGTTTCAGAGCTTTCAACGAGACGACTGCAGATCAAAACTGTAGTGCTGGGACGAAATCTTTACAATATTGTTGCCATAATTGCCAATGTGCTGACTCCCTACATGTTGAATCCTAGCGCCTGGAACTGGGGAAACTATGCTGGATTCTTCTGGGGTGGTATTTGCTTCTTGTGTATCGTATATACATACTTCCGGCTTCCGGAACCGCAAGGGAGGTCTTTTGCGGAATTAGATCTCTTGTTTGAGCGTGGAGTAAGCGCGAGGAAATTTGCGTCGACGCAAATCGATGTGTTCGAGGAAGAAGTGGCCGATAACGTGATGCAAAATTACAAGCATGAGACCGAGAAGGTACGAGCGGCCTGACCTTTGAAGCTCGCATAAGCGTCCTTGTGTATATACACGGCTAGTTTGCCGTGATAGCAAGATTATTTATGATGCAGCCATACACAGAATGGCTGGTGTATACTATGATGAATGTATATATATAATGATTCACCCTCATCGGCATTCTTTTGCAACCTACCTGTAGGTACAGGTCGTGCGACCCCTGAAACATTTCCTCTTTGAGCTGGGAATGCCTGTCGAAACAAACATTTTAAACGTGCCAAGCTTTTCAGGGCTGAGTCACGAGATTTGTGACATCATAGCACCGCCACGGACCAAACAGAAAGTGTGGCTTATTAAGCAGCAAATCATAGCGACACTAAGCCTAATCAGGCCACTCCCTCCCTTCTTGGCACTCAGCCACTTTCTATGACGAGCGTCAATCCCTGAAGTTACATAAGCATTTTGTTTGCTCCGGAAACTCCAGCGAATCCCAGGGAAACACCCATCACTCCCAACTTGCGGCCATATTCAATTGCTTCGCGGTTTGAGAATTCTACCTATCTACCCCGGTTATTTTGCACTTTTTTGGGATACAATCTAGTTCTTTCAAATACCAGCCTTCAGGTAGGCATCACTCCCTTGATCTCAGCCGATACATGGCTTGCTAATCCATGGGTTCGGGTGGCGAAGCAGTTTGCGCTTCCCCGCGTTCCCGGACTTATTACGCACACTTACGCGGCTTGCCAACCTCTCTCAATCGGCCACCTAAAAAGAGAGCAACATCTGGTTCCTAGGAGCAGTGTACAATTGCAAGGACATTGAAGAGCTACTGAGATGAGTTTGAAAGGAATTCAAAAGGGCTTCGCGCGAGCTCCGCAAACATTCAGGGCCAAATTCAATTTGGGCGAGACTACCAAGGATGCGGTTTACCTTGATGCCGAACGAAGGTTTCAGGAACTCGAGAAGGAAACAAAGAAACTACATGATGAGTCGAAGAAATATTTTGATGCCATAACTGGTATTTTTCAATCCTCCTAGTTTTGCGCTTCTTTTTGGGACGAGATGATTGGCTAACGATCAAGATGCAATACCACAGGCATGTTAAATCATCAGATCGAATTTTCCCAAGCCATTGCCGAACTATACAAACCAATTTCAGGACGAGCTTCCGATCCATCGTCCATAATCCCGGAAGGTAATCCTGAGGGTATTCAGGCTTGCGAGGAGTACGAGTCGATCGTGCGGGACTTATTAACAACCCTGCAACCGGAACTTGAGTTAATAGAATCACGAATCATCAGCCCTGCGGATCAGCTTTTGGAAATTGTTAAGGTGATTCAAAAAGTCTTGGTGAAGCGGCAACATAAACAATTGGATTATGATCGTCACCGCGCATCACTGAAAAAACTTCAAGATAAGAAGGACAAATCACTCAAGGATGAAAAGGCGGTCTTTCGAGTGGAGAATGATGTGGAGCAGGCCACCCAGGAGTTCAATTACTATAACGACCTTTTAAAGGATGAACTACCCAAGCTATTCAACCTGGAAGCGGAGTTCATCAAACCTCTATTCCAATCATTCTACTACATGCAGCTGAACGTGTTCTATACACTTCACGAAAAGATGCAGGGTCTGAATATCGGCTACTTTGATTTAACCTCGGAAGTTGAGGAGGCATACGAAAGAAAGCGAGGAGATACTAAGGAAAGAACGGAACAATTATCGATTATCCATTTCAAGACGACAGGTGGTCGACGTCCCGGCAGCAAGTTTGTTCCGAAATCTGTGGAGGCTAAGGCGTATGCTTCTCGACGCACACAAAACTCATCCGAAAACCCTCCTCCACCATACTCAGCCCATTCCACCTCTCCCTTAATCGGTGCCTCTGCAAACGGATCCCTTGCTGCCGCTGCCAAAGCTAAGCCTGCTCCTCCACCCCCAAAACCGAAACCGTCTAAGTTGGCCGGTACTCAGATAGAGACCGCCACTGCACTCTACGATTACGAAGCACAGGCTGTGGGAGATTTGAGCTTCACCACAGGAGAAGTCATTGAAATCATCTCGAGGACGAATAATGAAAATGAGTGGTGGATGGGGAAAGTGAATGGAAAAACAGGACAATTTCCTGGTATGTTACCAATTATCTTTGGTATGAAAAGTGAATCAAAGAAAGATATGCTGACTTTCACAGGAAATTACGTCAAGCTTAATTAGAAGAGGTCATCTCATCCTTCATTGCCAATTTTGGTGGTATCGTTGTAAGGCTACGTTATTGCATTATTTGGAGCTTTGCATGCATTCTAAGCCTTTCCGGGGTCGACTTATATATACCATCTGCTTACTTGTCGATTCACGTTTCTTTTCGCCCTTGCTTTCTTTTAACTATGGGAGGTTCACGGCTGTGTTTCGTCCGAACCATTTCGGCCGATATTGTCCGGCCGATACTATCCACAATCATTTCTAGACTTGGTATTCCCTACTTTTGGACCACCACTTGGTTGGACATGGCCATTGCCATATTTTGTGTAAGATGTTCTAGAGAGTTCATTATTAGAGATTGAGAGCTTCAATGAGAAAGTTTGGAATTCATTGGATAACAGGCTCGTGACCATGGCTGGGGAGAGGTTCGATTTTAGCTTGCAAATAGTTTTTACTTCACCGTCATCGTGATGCCGTTGCCCATTACTTGGAAGGCTTTACGTAACTGACATGTTTGTGGAACGATTCGGCTCAATCGCTGAAAATAAGACCGAGGAGGAGGGTGAGGATAGTGTCGATTCAGGAGTGAGACAATGTAAGTATACATGATCAAAATGCTGGAGAACTTGCATAATGTATTGACCTGGATTCTCCTCAAAATTGTCGAAATTAGACCTCTTCTTGCTAGTCATTTTCACAGATAAAGGCACACTTACACTGCTGATAAGAGCCAGTTGCACACACACTCATTTCACTGGGAAGCAAAACGGGAATGTTGCCCCGAAAATGATCATATTCTAGCAATCTAGTATCTTAAGTATATTTGAGTACAAGAAAAATGAAATTTTTTTTATCGTCCCGAAAGCGAGAATAACTAGGTTGACATGGCAAATCTCTAGACTTGCACTTGTCGCAGTTCGGCAGGCAAAGACTGAACCTTTTCGTGATACAATGCCTCAGCCCGCTTCCAGACAGGATGCGACTCCCGATTCTGGATCTCAAGCATCGATGGTAAAAGGTCGCTTGAGAATGCTTCAGATGACTCCAAAGGAAGGAGACTCGGGAGATGGTCGATCGCTTCGAAAATCAGTACCAACACCTCAATCTAAAACATTCAATACTAAAGATCGGGAGAGTGAGCTTACAAATTACATCCAATGGTGGGTTGGTGTATTGAAGTTGGATAGTAGGTTTGTCAAATGTCTGGATGATATCAGTTTTAGTGATTTTCAGGAAGACGGGACGTCAGATCAGTACACTTACGCTGTTGGCATTGTAGACGGGCTGATACAGTAGATGGTTAGTATACAACACTCATTCCTAGAGGTAGGATTATAGGAAACGGGAAAGAAACTCACGATAGGATTATTTGGGTTTGTAGTGTCACAGCTCTGTCAATCAATCAGCAATGCGCAATCCAACTAAAAGTAAGAAAATACGTACCACGTCGCAAATGACAGAAAGTTTGCGATTAGAGCTTGACAGGCTCTGATGATCCACAAAAGGGGGGATTTTGGTAGTGAGATAAATGCAGTTTATGAAACTATTTTGACAGTCAGTATATTTCCGCGATTTGAATCTGAAGATCACGTACATGTCCGATTCGACAATCTCAGTGAAAGGGCCACCCTTAGCGGTTTCTGCCATATCCCATCTTAGAATATCTTCACAGCCCGCTTTGACACAGGCATCAACAGCACCCCTATGTTAACACGTTAGATTCAGAGCTCAATCAATTGGTGAAGTTGCACCCACCTTCCACAGCGGCCTAAGGCTCCGATTACCAAGATTCGGGGCTTACGGCCGGCGATCTTTGCTCCTCGCTCGAGGTCCTCCCGAATCTGGTTTAGCATCTCATCTTCGTTGGCATAGTAGCCCTTTCCATCAGTGAACGCGTCAACACCCGGAAGAGGAGTGCCGTCGGGATGTTCTTGTTGCCATGCCCAAGTCTTTAACGATAGCGCCGCACCGGCGAAGCCCGCATGGTAACCGAACGCAGCTACTCTTCGGCCAGAATCATCCTGCGGATGAGTCAATACTCCCGCTCAATGGGCCGGATCAAGATACGAAGAAATATCCAACCTGTAAAAATTCCAAGTCATACAGGGTACCACCACCACGGCTCCATCTTCCCAATGCCTTTTCCCAACCCCCTTGGTTCTTGTAGCAATGCGCAAAGGTAACATGACTATGTACCAAGGGGAAATCCTTAGTTTCGTCGAGTTCCTTCAGTCCAACCACAATCGTTTCCTTGGGCGCATTGACCCAGCTGCCTTCAGGAACGAGCTCCGCGCCGATTTTTTCGAATTCTTCGTCAGCGAAAATTCGCTTGCGAAGAGGTGAAGTAGACGAGCGCTCGACCTTGACTATGTAGCCAGCGTCAAGGAGGGCACGGGCAGTGGACGGAGTGAGCGCCGAGCTAGATTGAGCGCGCCATTAGTAATTGTAACGGAGATTTATTCAACCAGGGTCAATTGGAAAGCTGGATGCAGGGTCTCATGCTGGATGAGGGGTGGGGTGACAGCCTACCGGTGCTCGAGGATCTTTTCCTCCGCACGGAGTTGAAGGGTTGTAGATGCCATTGAGGATACAGCGAATAATCCGGTAGATCAATTGAGACGATTCAAATGAGTCTCAGAACGAGAGAAGCGAATCTCACAGGAATTCACTCGAATGGGCACCTTTTGATAAAGAGAAATACATGGATGAGGTTGACTCATTGCGGGAAAGTCACGTGTCAGAAACAGGGGCTGGAAGGCTGAAGCTTTTTCGTCGTACAGACGGCGAAAAGCGGATTGATGGATTCAATGGAGGTTCAGTATTTTCAATTGCCCAAATTGCTTCGTATTAATAATATTCTATCTAGTGAGTGTTCGACAGGAATTGTTATGAAATGATCCAGCCCGTGTCTTCCACGCATTACGCATCCGTCATCGAAGCCAATATCCGGTCATCTCGAGATGCATAGCCTTTTGGGTGGTGTACCATTCCATTGTTTCTGCAGGCTTCCGATTCAAATTGTGTTCTGGGTGTACAAACGGCTGGAATTGCTCATCTGAGTATGGTCGTGAAGTTGTAGAGTAGGACTTTGCTTTTGAGAGGGATGGTAGTGAAGAAGGAGGTATTGACACCGCCTCTTCGTTTTCCAGTGAGCCTCGGATCTCCCGGCCTGATGACCTCTCGACATTTGTGTGGCTCTTCAGTGGCTTGAGACCCCTGAATCTGATTGTCGGATCGAAGTTGACCAAGACCATCATTCGCCTGTGATCTTCTTTCGACGGTCCTCTTGTCGAATAGATAATCATCCGTTCGTCAGCCACTGCCGTAATATCCCCTGAGGCAGAGCGGGGGCAAATTATCCTGAACAGCTCTTCCGGGGCATCATCAGGAGGCCACAATTTTATTCCTCGAGATTCAAACCGTTCTTCCGAATACTCCATGGGGGAGCCATCCTCATGATGATGCTTAGGAGGGTACAAGAATCCAGTCCCAACCTCCTCGCCAGCTTCATCCATGGGACACTTGCGTTTGCGTGAACCGATTCGAAATCTCAAGCGATCCTCTGGGGGTGCTGAAAATGATCCAGAAGGGACAGGGTCATTCACAAGATCGATAAAAGACGATGCAGGATGATTATACGCGCAGAACTTAGTTTTGGACAACGGAAAGTCCTTTCGAATCTCAGAATCCCTCTCCTCTGATGTATACTCGTCGTGGTATTGACGCCGTACACGTTTCCGTGGCGGAACATAGTTTGGCTTGCTAAATTCACTCAGGGTCCGGGTCAGGGGATCATTGCTTGGGAGTCGGCTGACGGGCCTATACCGAGGAAAACCGGGGCTAGGCGGATCATCTGCTGGAAAAGGAGAGTTCATTGTGACTGGATCTAGCTTTCCAGCCTCCCATTCGGATCCGGCAGAAGGTCGATCGATCGGTTGCATGTAATACGTCCTGTAGTTTTCGCTGCCACCATCGCGCCACTCCCTTCGGCACTCCACAATATTCAGGTTTCCAGTCTCTTCGTCCGTTTGAAGGGACAAATTAGTCCAAGAGTCGTTCAGAGGACCTTCTTGGTGCTGTCGTCTCCAATATCGTTGCCACATTGGTTCTGTTGGATTTGAAAGCGGAATCCTCACACAGACATAGAAAGAAGTCCAATCTACCTCTTCTTCATCGTGGGCTGTTTGATTGGAAACAACATAGAGAAATTCATCTCGTATTTCAAAGCAAACGGATGATCCGATCTCGGACCCAACAACATTCTCCAGCTGAACGGGCCTTTTGGTGAGGAGTTGGTTCTTAGATATACACACCCCGTTGATCAACCACTCGAAGTGTTCGGACTCGGAATCCTCCACAGCCCCCGAATGGGTCCCGTAATAGAGGTAAGAAGCATTATTGCGAACAAATAGTTCCCGTGTCGATGTTAACAGTCGCGCCATTGCCACACGAGCCGAAGACTTCGAGCCGATATCGAAGGCCATTAGCCATGAACTCCCCATCTCACACAAGCAGGTCAAAATGCCATCTGAATAATGCAGAAGAGTTGTCTGAAGGTGATCCCGAGGACCCAAGGGAACAACAGCTTCAGAGAACGCCGATCTCATATCGATCACCTGTTCGGTGTCCTCCGCCTCACGAACATTCAAAACTCTAACTGATTCACCGTCCACGTAGCATAACACGCCTTGCCTGAACTGGAAACTGTCCGCGTAGCCAACAATGCTGACAGAGTAAGGCTGAGCGGTGGCCACAGCCTCTCGAACATCAAAGGCGCGTCTGATAGCTTGGCGATAGCTGATTTGCCGGGTTTCTGCTAGTCTACACTCGGCAGCGTGAAACATGAATTTCTAGAAGATAGATCAATACCAAATTCTCATGTATAACGGAAGTGGATAATGAAGGGGAAGCCATTAAACAGGTAGGGCGTGCAAGGCGCCGTGTGTTTCATAACAGCCGTACCTGGGCGTACCTGGGCGGATTTTCGGGCCGTATACTCGTCCTTCAATAGGTCGTACATGTCCCTGTTCACGAGACTGAGATTGATGTAATCTTCAGGCCCGAGATATGTAGCAATCTCATGCCATACATCGTAAGGGATGTCATTAAAGTTTGGAGGCATGACCGTCAAGGCGAAAGCAATAAAGGAAAAAGCCGGCCCGCCAGACACTGCAACTGATACAAAAAAGGACCCGACAAAAAACAATTATCAGAATTTCTCAAGGGCGAGAAAAAATGGAAATGTCTTCGCGATTAGGGAGTCCTCGAGGTGTAGAAGGTGCAGGTGGTCTAGTGAAAGGGCAAGCTTGACAGCAACAACAACACATCGTCATCATGGGAGGGAAGGGAGGCTAAGATAGTTCGGAGTAAAAGGGATAGATATTTAAGATAAAGACAGGTCTTCGGCGTCAACAATTGTTACGTTCATTGCGCTGCCGTGCTCCTGTATTTGAAGTTGTAAACACAAGAACCAAACAAGTGCGTAGATGGCTTCATTTATAACCGCCGAGTCACAGATCATGCGGCTCTTTCAAAAATGAAACATTGGAAATATCTGCAATGCTTTAAGGGGCATTATGAGGCTGAAAATTCCATATTAAGCCTCCGCGCAAGCGGATCCCATCTTTTTGCGGCAGTTAACTTGGGGCTTTAAATAAAACTTCAAGCCATAGGCAAAAAAATACCCACCTAAAAGGGTTAAAATCTAGCGCAATCTTGGTTACAAAGAAACCCCGGCTTGATTCGTTGAACTCTTTTGGGACTGGGTACAAGGTTATTGATGACCTGCATTAGGTATAAACAGCATTATCAACTACGAAAGAATAAGGCTGCTGTTTGCAACAGCCAATGATAGCCGAATTTCAGAAGGTACGGAGAAGTGAAGAATGCTTTCTCTGCGGCTCAGGGTGAACGGTAAATATCTTGAAGCCGCAAAAGCCCCCTTACCCGAAGAGTTTGATGCTAGGCGAAAACGCGCCCTCAAAACTCGTAACATTAACTAAATAATCAACTCGTTTCTCACCAGCTATCCCTTGCAGACATTGCGATTCGGTTTGTAACTTCGCAGCTAGTATCTCTGAGGCGAGATTTGCCGGAGGGTTTGAGGCTGTGCAGATCTCCGCTTGTGTCTCATGACCCAAGACGTAACCGTACGTATATATGTGCATACTGAACTACTGCTCCAAACAGCAAGTTTGGTATGAGCGACGTAAAGCATCGTCCCTGGCATATTAGCGCATAGTAAATTTTGCCAATCAAGCCAGGGTCCGTGATGCACGGGCGGCACTCAAAAAAGCCGAGAAGTGTCGTCACCGTCCGAACAAGGGCAAATGACTTTACACACGGGTGCCTGGCGGCAAAAGTAGAAGCTGAGTGAAGCTGTCAGCTGTCAGAGTCAGAGGCTGCGTGAATTTTGCCGCTTGGGTTCCGACACGAATCGGGACTCCGTCTATTTTCTGAGAAGAAGTTGCGGCTCAGCAAAGAACGAAAAGCCCCCAGAGCCGCACTAGGCACACGGAATAATAGGGTTTGACTGGCTATCACGTGCGTGGGTGGTGTTACTGTTATGGGCGGCTCTGTGCCATGCCAAGACAACCCAATCCCCTCTTTTCAGCCTTGGCGATATTGGAACCTAGAGCCGCCCGAACCAGATTGGGAACGGCACCCAAACGAAAAGGATGGAGATCATCAGGGAAAGGGAATGGAGCTCTTGGTTTCGAGGTAAGATATAGTTTTGTTACTTCAGATCTGATAGGTCGGATATTGCGTGCTGTGCGACTGGTTGCCCTCCAAACCTTTGCTGCAGGATCAACAATGGCGAGCAGTTTGTTATTCGTATTACGGTCGAATGCAGTCTAGCGCCGCCGTGTGAAATGTGAAAAATGTCTAGCCGAACCCCGCGCGTGGCCGCACCGTTTTCTAGAAGGAGACGTAGTAATCCTAGTCAGATGCGGGGACATGTTTGAGTATGAAGATCTATTGGCGTAGATGCCCTCAATGTAGCCTTGAAAGTCTGGTCGCCTTGTCGAATCGGGCCGCCTCTAAAAGCGGTGCAACGCCTAGACCATCACACTGAGTAATGGAGAAAATGAATTCGTGCGCCGAAGACCTAGAGGCTTGAGGGCCTGAGCATGCTCTGGATACCCACACTCTATCAAGTCGTCTCAATGCTCGGGCGCTGGAGGAACGGGAGAGTCCAGGCCCCTTCTTAGATCACCCCATTGCATTGTCAAGTTTTGTATCTGATTCGGTGGTTCAAGGCTCCGCCCATTGACGGTGGCATGATTTAAGGTAAGTATGTACATAGAGGCCGAGCGTATTTATCCTTGCACTGACATTGCAAGGAAGAACCAATGTTTGTGGCGGATATAGGAAAACCTGTCTCACCGATGTCATAAGAGGAAATGGGCTCGAATTTGTACGTTAGCCCGTGGCCTTACAATACGAAGGGAAGGTGGTGTTCAAGGAATTATTTGGAAAAGCTGTCCAGGGTGAGATGCAGTGTTCGAAGCGAGAGCCAGGGAAACCCTCCCGCCCGCTGGGCCAAGTCAACCTTGCATAGACTCGAGTCGAGAAGTGTGACGGCCTGTAGCGTTGGAAATTGGAGGGTAGAATGAGATAACTGAAACTTTTTAGGCTAGAGTATCAGTGAAAGGTGAAAGATACAGAGTAGTGATACGATATAACGCATTTCTCGGGTGGGAGAATTCGATAGTTGACCACCTACTCCGGACTGATAAGGACTTTGTTGGTAAGAGCAAGAAAAGGAGAAAAGTCGCGGTTTCCAGTCTTGAAGATAAAGATCGATAAGATAAGGGGTGACGATCACGCTAATCCCTTTTCAGATGAACATGGTTGAGATGAGTCAGCGATTTTTGGCCCAAACCCCACCAAGTTTTGAATATCAAACCACTATGATTCAAGCGAGTTGTCAGGTTGAACTTCATTTTTTGAGCTGCTTGAACCCAAAATTTGCTCGTCATATATATGCCAAAGCTGGGGAGCAGTATTGCGCTTTCGACAAAAAACAAGTGAACTTGTCGAACCTGTTCGATTTCCTTTAACCTCCTTCAACCATGGACGCCCCTCCAAGCACCACCGACCTGCCGGAACGGCCAAAGGAACCCAAGCCGCAAAAAAAGAAACCCGCAAAGCAGCCAAAGCAGCCAAAGGACAACAGTGCCAAATCTACCAATAAGCCTCCCAAGAAACCAGCTGGTGGATCCTCTGGAGCAGACATCACTCAGGATCCCGAGTTCATGTTCAAAGTCGGGTTCCTGGCCGATGTGTACCAAGAAAGACCCAAGTCGGAGAAACACCCTGAGATTCATACGCGATTTCCCCCGGAGCCAAACGGTTACTTGCATATCGGGCATAGTAAAGCCATTGCAGTCAATTTTGGCTTTGCGAGACACCACGGCGGCACCTGCATTCTACGATTCGACGACACCAACCCTGAAGGGGAAGAGGAGAAATACTATACTGCTATTGAGGATATAATACATTGGCTTGGATTTAAGCCAGTCCGCGCCACTGCCGCGAGTGATAACTTTGAAAAGCTCTATCAACTGGCCGAGGACTTGATACGCCGGGATGGCGCATATGTTTGCCATTGCACCAGTATGCCCTACCGTTTCTTGGCGTTACTAAATCATGTTGAAGATAAGACTAACAGGAGTGTACAGAAGCTGAAATCAAAACCCAACGTGGAGAAGGTACAGGAGGCGAGCGGTTTGCCTGTAGCCACCGCTCTCGTCCCATTGAGGAATCCTTGACTGAGTTCCGATCTATGCGCGATGGCAAGTACAAAGCCGGAGAAGCAGCATTGCGCATGAAACAAGACTTGGAGAACCCGAATCCACAGATGTGGGATCTATTTGCCTTCAGAATTCTTGACCAGGAGCACAAAGCGCATTTCCGAACTGGAAGTGCCTGGAAGGTTTATCCCACATATGATTTCGCTCATCCACTGTGTGACAGCATAGAAGATATCACTCATTCTCTATGTACTACTGAATTCGAACTCTCTCGTGAGTCGTATGAATGGCTGTGCGATAAACTGGAGGTGTATAAGCCCATGCAGCGAGAGTATGATAGCTCTAGCCCTATACCTTGTAAATGAATACTTGCTAACCTCCTATAGATATGGTCGATTGAATATCACTGGCACGGTACTTTCCAAACGAAAGATTATCGAGCTAGTTAAAAAGAAATATGTTCGGGATTGGGATGACCCTCGTTTATATACTCTTATTGCGTTGCGGAGGCGCGGCTTTCCTCCCGGTGCTATTCTTTCTTTTGTGAATCAACTTGGTGTGACAAAGGCCAAAACCAATGTTCAGGTTGTAAAACTTGAACAAACCGTCCGTCAATACCTGGAAACCACCGTCCCGCGGTTGATGGTGGTCCTCGAACCCCTCAAGGTTATCATTGATGACCTGCCCGATGATTTTGTGGAAATGGTTGAGGTACCGTTTTCAAAGGATCCCTCCTTCGGGGTATGTATTTGAGTCTCTTTGAAGGAGAAAAATAGCGAGAAACTAACGGGTAAAAACACAGTCTCGTAAGGTTCCTTTTACGAAAGTGGTTTATATCGAAAAATCGGATTTCCGTGAAGTAGACTCACCAGACTATTTCCGTTTGGCCCCAGGCAAAACTGTTGGCCTTATGAAAGCTCCCTATCCCATTACCGCCACATCATTTGACAAGGATCCGCAAACCGGGGAAGTTACTTGTGTACACGCAGCTTATGAGACGCCTAAGGAAGGGTTGCCAGCGAAGAAGGCAAAGACGTAAGGTTCCACTGCTTGGTAATTGGATGATATGAGATGTGCTGACCATCATCGTGTAGCTATATTCACTGGGTTGGCGAGTCGCCCAAGCACAACAGCCCCAAGGCCGCGGAAGTTCGTGCCTTCAATCAGCTCTTCAAATCCGAAGACCCGGCAGCTCACCCTGACGGTTTTCTCGCGGATATCAATCCCGACTCCGAAGAGATATTCCCCAAGGCTCTTGTCGAAACTGGCTTTGATGAAGTTTGTCGTACTGCCCCTTGGCCTAAAGAAAAGAACAAAGAATCCGGAGAGGGAGAAGGTGAGTCGAAGGCAAAAGAGGGCGAAAATGCTACTGCGCTGGAGCCCTATAGCATCCGGTTTCAGGGTATGAGGATGGGTTACTTCTGTGTTGACAGGGACTCCAAACCTGAAGCCATTGTCCTCAACCGTATCGTTACACTGAAAGATAGCTCGGGAAAATCCTGATTCAAGACTAGTATTAGGTATCAACATGTGCATAGTGGAATGTTCGGTAGGGGGTTGAATATTTTGCCTGCGTGTGATCATTATAAATTCCCCGACGGAGTCCGATTCGATCCAATTCATATTCAGATTTTGCGTAGCCTTTGAAGAGTTGCCTTAATTCGGAAATGAAGAACCGACCCATGACAGACTAATGCGCTCATACCATATATACCATGGCATGTTTCCTCATGATGAAGCCGCATATACGGGTGGAACCACTATCGTATCCCCACCTACTGGGAGACAACATTCTCCAAAATCCCATTAATCAATTCTTCAAAACTCGGTTTTGCTCCGATATCAATCGGATCCCTAGGAGTGCGGTTGAATTGTCAGACCACCTTCTTTAAATGCAGTGTAACATCCCAGACGCCCTGTCGAGCGAAGCCTTGGTTATTATTAGTATGGTTGGTGCGTCCAAACACCAGATGCCTTACAAAGGGCAAGGATTGTAGGCCGGCGCCCAACACTTCGGAGGCCGAGGGATTTCTGGTTTTGAGCCTTGCGATCAAACTGGAAATGTCCCCCTTTTACTCGAAGTAGCTAAGTATGTTCATCTAGGAATGTTCTTGACTGTGGTAAAACTCTTGACATGGCTCTATTCAAGTAGGTATGTACTTAGAACCAACCCAGGCTCCGAATTAGTGTAGTTATTTGTAGTACAACAATGTAAATCTATGCATGTCAAATATGGAACACATTGAATATAAAATGTAAAAACCAAGCAGAATAGTGCAGCTTCCGCCCCTATCTATGATAATCTAGACCTTTCTTTTCGCCTCTTTTTCCCTTTCCAGTTCCTCTTCTTCTCTTAACCTTCTCGCTTCCTCTCTAGCGATTTGCTCCGGCCGCCTGATGGCGATATCCTTTGGCTTGTAATCGCTGAAGAAATGTTTCAAGCCTTTTTCAACTATCCAGCATCCAGCATAATCCACGAGCATCAGGGAAGTCAGAACGATTTTGAACTGGGTGGAGAATGGTACAAGACGCATCTTCTGGTTCAGTTCAGGAATGAATTCGGTGGCGCATGAGATGGTTACAAGGGATGTGAGTAGGAGGCCCCAGTACATGCCGCGATTTTCGCGGATAGATTCACGGAAGGGTCGACCCTGATAATTAATGGAAAAGGTAGAAATTTGCTGGATAAGCTGGAGGAGATAGACTGCGGAGTTGAGAAGGGAGGGCTCAAACTCCTTATCAAGATCGATAGTCTCCTTGCGCCTAGTTTCAAAGAGATTATTAGTGTGAGATCGAGAGACAGCAGAATTGGGAAAGGACATACGGTTCTACAGAGTAGACATATTGCGAAAGGTAGATCAGAGTAGCGACGTGGATGGCAAATTGACCCAGAACGGAGCCGACGATGTAAATATTGAAGATGTTCGGTTGTGGGCGCTCTTTCGACAGGCCTTCGACGGGCTATGGGCTCCCGGTTAGGTATGATGAAAATTTTAAAAGGGGAAGAGGACATACCTTTGCGCGAGAAATGGAAAGGAAACAGACACTCATGAGCATACCACTGATTGTGATTTGCCCATCTCCAAATTTGATCCCGTCAAGATATATCACACTCAAGCTGTAAGCGCTGATGAGACAATTTAACGCCAAAATTTTATACATTTGAATAGTGGCGACGAGAGTGCAACGACCTTGGCGAATAATGTTAGGAATGGCAATAACGTTGGCAAGTTTACTGGTGAATGGAGCGGCCACTGATGCATCGCCTAATTTAAGAGTCGGTGGTTCGTCTTCCATTTCTTGTTCCATCATTGTTGCTGTCAATTTATCTGCAAGACCAGCAGCAGCATTCTTTGCTTGCTGTTCTCGGCGTTGTTGAACTGAAAGGTTGTCATTGCCTTGCTGAAGCGCTTGAGCACCTGGTGAGACAAGAGTTGGGATATCATTGGCCTCTCGGAATGCGGCGACGGCGGCTGGGCCCTTCTTCTCAGCTTCACGCAGCATAGCAGTCTCGTAATGAGGATTGTTCGGGCCAGCTGGGAAGAGATGAGCAATATTAAGGGGCACTGGCGGTGCTGGCTGGTTGAATCTTTGCATGAGAGATACTTGTTTCTCATAAAGCTCCTTCATCTTCGTCATTCGGAAGTGTTCGGCAATTCGGTTGAGATCCTCAGGAGTTCCATTCAACAGCGCAACTCCAATATGAGCCTGTTTCAAAGCCCCGACATCATTAGTGCCATCACCACACATCAATGTTGTATAACCCGCGTCCTTCATGCCTAACAAAATGTCTTCCTTTTGTTTTGGAGACACGCGAGCATAAACCCAAGTGTGACGAAGAATATCGCGAAGAGCTTTTTGGCCACGGAATTTTTCCAATGCATAACCGGTCACGCAGAGATCCTTTGTCTGAAGAATAGTTTCATCCAATGGTTTTGTAGGATCCACGTCAATGCTGAACTTGTCATCGATGCTGCGCCATACAAGTCTTGAACCTGACGTATCATGCTCTGGGGCATCTAAAATAAGGGTGTCCCGATCAACGATTTCGACTTTTCTCGCAACGTGAACCGCAGTCAGGGGGTTATCTCCAGTGATCATGACTACTCTATGACTGCTTTCATTAAGCATCTGAAGTGCCTTGACAGCGTCTTCTTTCAAAGGACACTGGAGAACCAGGAATCCAGCAAAGTGCAGACCAGCTTCCACTTCCTCCCTTTTCAAGTTGTTGATTTTCGAGGAGCTCAGCTCAGCTTCGGTGTTCAAGTACTTATAACCCAGGGCAAGAACTCTCGCACCGTTGCGAGTGAAATACTTGAACGTTTCTTCGTAAAAAGGTGGGACCGAAACGAGCATGGTGCTGATAGTTTCAGGGGCTCCCTTGACACCAACAAATGTTCCTTTTACTCTCTTAGAAGTTCTCCTGTCCACACTAGTCACCGTGGCGACAGCACTTTGCCGTTTTAACGCGGAGGAAAACTGGAATCGTCGTCTGATATGGACAGATTCAAGAGAATGTGCGCCATTCCTGCCAGGAGCACCGGGTTTGCTAGTCAAAGTATCATTTTGACCAAGGACCCAGCCAAGAGAAGTGAGCGTCGCCTTTTCCATAGGATCACCGACAATTTCACCTTCATCCAATTTCACAAGAGCGTGGGCGGTGGCAAGTACAAGTGTGGTCTCCTCGTTCACATTTTCGACTTTAGTAATTTGGGTGTGTGCTCCATCTGGGGAGACTGTTGCGCCTTGTTTACCCAGACTGAGGCCAGCGATACCGTCTACTAAAAGGTCTTCGCCGGTCAGGGTTCCGGTCTTGTCAAAGCAGGCGATATCCACCCGTCCGGCGTAGGGAATCCTGAAAGGTTCGGTACAGAAGATGGCTAATTTGCTCAGTGCAGCAAGACTGGTGTTGACTGCCAAGCTAAGCTCCATGGGTAGTTCTGGTGGAACAACGCTTGTAATGATCAAAACACAATCAAGCAACAACTTCGACCGTTTTCGGTCTTTAGAAACACCTTCTTGCCACACATACCAAGATGCCGCGATGGCAAATATTAGTAGGAAAAGAATGAAAAGCAGTGCCTCCACATTGTTTGCCGATACAGGTTCCGTAGAGTAAATCATGGTGCGCACCAAGCTTCCTTGACTGGTTTCAAAACCCGTTCTGATAACGACGCCTAGCGCTCCATTATCTGGTGGAGTTGGAATTGTGGATTTGCTGTTGTTGGCCTCGTCGTTGGCTGCGGTGGATGGGTTGATTTGTAGGACTTTTGTGCCTCCATACAAGAAGGAATTCTTGTCGAGACCATCAGGATCAATGCGTTCATCACTGGGGCGAAGCTGAATAGAATCCTTCAGCAATGGAGTACTCTCGCCTGAAAGCATAGCTTCGTTGACAATTGCACTCCCGCGGACCATTAAAATATCGCAAGATACTCCGCTATCTTCCTTGGTGCGGTTGACGGACAGCAAATCACCTGGGAGTAACTTGTCGCTGCTGGTTTCGACCCATCGGTTTTCGCGGTAAACCCACACCTCGTAGGGTTTGATACCCATACTGCGGAACTCACTCATCGTTCTTTGGCGTTGCCACACGACCGTGCTTTCAAAAGCGACCAGCATAAGAAGTGTGAATAGAGAATAATACCAGTACTCATCCAAGAGCCAGAGCCCCACGCAAAATACCTGGAAAACAAAAAATGGGGCAACAGCGTGTTCTTTGAATAGCTCGACAAAGGTCGGTACTGGAATATCAAAGGTATTGTCGCCATAATGATTACTGATATGCTCGATCTCGGCTTCGGTTGTAATCCCACGGCTGTTCTGGAATTCCCACAAGTACGGTTTCGGTTGGACGTCGAGGGCGTAGGAAAGAGGGCCAAAACACTTCTTTTCTGGCGAATACAAAAACCGCCTCTTTTGGAAAAGAAAGGAAATCTCAGACTTCCCGTTAGAGCGTTCGCGAATCAGAGGACAGATCTCGGCGGAGCCTGCATTTGCTACCGGTAGGACCTTGATGAGTTGAGCGCTGTCCACCGACCTCGCGCTACTTGTAGTGAACAGCGCGGCGATATTGACATTCCATTTCGTCATCAGCCACAAAAGGGCTTGGGCCGTAATTATAATACCAGTCCAAACAAATGTCCATTCTTGACCTTGAATGTACTTATCGTATCGCGTCGGGGAGAGATAGAAAGCGAGAAAGACAGGCCATAGGATCAAGAAGGGCCAGACGTATGTATGTAGTTGGGTTGGAAGTGGGTTGCGGAGGGCGGCGGAACGTATTTGATCATTATCTATCAGCCGTGTCCTTGAATTCTTGTTAGCACGGCGCCATGGGAATACAAACTGGTCGGGAGGTCAAGCTCTTACATGGTGACGGCGGCTTCAATGATCGGCTAAAAGAAAAGGATGACGGAGATCAACCATCTAGAACAAATGTGCACGCTACAGAAACAGTGCAAAAGAAAATGGTTTTAACAAACTAAGAATTAGCAAATTGCTAGTCTGTCAACAATTTCAGCTTCGGTCCTCCGCAAGGCATTCAACTTGACAGCTTCAACTTCCAAGAAAAAGACTCGGTGGCCCCTGTGTGCTTATGTAATGCTCTTTTTGAGCTTGAGCTTTCGGGATAATTATTCCCCGAGGAGCCTTATTTGCCCGGAAGCCAATGAGAGCGCTGTGTTGCGGACCCCACCAAGCTTCTTTCGACGCCTTTTCTCCGGGCGTGAGCCCTTTGAGATCGCTTAAGGATTTAGGCTGGGGATCCCTGAAGGCCCGGGCACTAATGGGGGCTGGGATATCTAAGTTTAGGTGGGTAATCTAGGGGTGCTAGAGCCCATAAGTACAACCGCTCTGTGCCACCTGCATTTCCATTTTTGTAACTCTTCCAAATTGACTACTCCTTACTATTTTTTGATTTGTAGTGATTGAAATTCCCGAGTGCAGTTTATCACCCCAAATACTTGCTCTTTCTGCTTACAAAATCGCGATTTGAATGGCATAGTTAAGTGATGCAACGTTGAACCGTGCTCGGCAGTTGGTTTCCAGCCCGCTTGTCCCTTTTCGACTCGAGAGTGGCATCGGACAAAAGTGACATAACCACCGCATTCAGCATCCGTTATTGGGTCTTTGACCACACCCGCCTCCTGAAAGAGCATATTTTGGTAGTCGTTCTCCTTTCACAGAAAAAAGAAAATGGGCACAGCTATTATTCTGCATTGGTAGTGAATCGAGCAGTTGCCGGAAGGTGGCGGCCATCACCTCGCTGCATTCATCTCGCCAACGCCGACCCGTCCCCGATTTCAAACGAACCGCTCGGCCTCAAGAGACCTCGATACGATTTAATCAACTACCAGCATGTCAAAAAGGACTCTGGGAGGAGGTAGAATCCTTGGGAGCGGGAGATCATTAAACCCTTCGCTTCCACCACCCGTCGCTGTCCATTCGTCGAAAGTCCATTCTCCCTCCGCCAGCAGTGCTTCCCTCAACTCGCAAGTGTCCGCCTCGCAGATATCTTCAGACAACCAGGATTTGGTATCAAGGATATCGTTAGAGAATGGAGAATCTTCAATATCCAGATCTGCAACTGCAACGGCCAGCTCACAACTTTCGTGCCCCATTTGTAATGAACATATGGTGTGTGTCCGGCTTTTAACGTTTTAAACATCCCAAGCGCTAATGGTTACAATAGGTCACTTTGCTGCAGTTAAATAGGTATTTACTTGGTTTATGATTCATTTCAAGGCTACTGCTAACTCTTCTCGTCTTTAGACACCTCGACGATGCCCACCAAAATCTCGAAGATCAAGAACAAGATGAGGTCAAGGACTGGTTTCAGACACAAGTCGAGAAAGCAAAGCGATTTCAACCGCTGGCCGTATTAAATCAAAAGCTCAAAGCCCTAGACGTCTTTGAGTCGAATAGCAATCCTCAGTTCGGCGCCCAAGTCACATCTCGACCAGCTCCTGCTACAGAACCTCCAAGGGTGTTAGAGCCGGATGAGCTAGTGACCAGAGCTCACTGGCAACAACGCACTTTGTATGACCTGTGCCTGGAACCTATGTGTGATAAAAGACTCAATGTGTCGAATGGCTGTGTGAATTGCCGAAAATGCGGAAAGCTATTTTGCGACGAGCACACGATGTATCAAATGAAGCTATCCCGGTCTGCCCAGCACGATCCTGTCCGTGGCCTATGGTGTCGAGTGTGTGAAACTTGCTACAAGTCTCGGGAGGGCTACAGTAACAAGAATGGTAACGTCTCACAGTCACCGTACTCTTCAAAATCACTGACAAGAAACATCAGGATTCGAACGCGACCACACCTCGACTTTCAAGTCTATAAGAAAGCCGGTGGTAGACCGGGCGTTTCTAGAAGTCTCGAGGTTAGAGAAACGTCTTAGCAGGCTAACTCAACTTCTCGCCGAGCTGCCTACCGAACAAATACAATCGAGCGCGGGCAAAAAATGGTCATTCTCTTGGCAGACTGATCAGAGGAAAGCGATTGAACAGTCAGTCGTCAGCTGGCAGGATGATGCCAGTGTCTCGAAGTGTCCATTCTGTCACCAAGAGTTTACCACATATACCTTTCGAAAGCACCACTGCAGAACGTGCGGACGTGTTGTATGTGGTGATCCAATTACTGAGTGCTCGTCTGAAGTTGGACTAGATGTAGCAACGAGTATGCCCTTCCGCAGAATCCCCTTTGTTTGGCATGTATCTGATCTTTACGTATAGATACTCCTCGACTTTCGGAAAAGCCGTCGGCGCCGGGAAAATTAAGCATTGACATTCGGCTTTGCCGAGAATGTAAGGCCACGCTCTTCGATAAGAGGGACTTCGCGCTGGGTCTTGCGAAAGAGCCACCTGATTCTCGTGCCTATAAAAATCTTGTCCAGTTTGAGAGAGGCATCCGACTCCTTCTACCGCGGTTCCAAAAGCTGCTGAACGCCTTACAGTAAGTACACTGTCATTTTTTCACTGGAGTATTTACTCAAATTTCATTACAGAGACCCGGAAAACCCGCCTTCCTCTGCCCAACTGGCTGAAGCTTCCAAAGTCCGTAAACGCCTGATTGACTCCTTTGCACAATATGATGTTGCGGCACGTCGGATCCGAGATCTTCCTACCAATTCCCCTACCCAATCAAAACTACAAAAAGCCGTATATCAACAAGCTACGGGTTTCCTTCACTTGCATATGCTTCCTTTAAAAACTCTCCCAAAAATACTCAAGCATGCCACACCTCATGGCCGACATCTAGAAGCTATCTCTAGCAGCCCTTGCAACGGTACAAATTCACCGCCCCCTCGAGCTTTAGCAGCCATAAAATACGGACAAAATCATAAGCACGGTAACAGCGTTCGAAGTGTAAATACTGACAACAGTAGCGTTATATCTGCCATGGAAACAGAGGAGAAGGGCCTTCGAGATCGACTAATAGTATTGGAAGAACAGAAATTCTTCGTATCCGAAATGATTGCTGATGCTCACCGAAGGCGAAAATTCGATGAAGCCAGCAGCCTTGCTGTAAATGTGGAAGAACTCAGTAAAGAGATTGACAAGATCAATGGGATGTTGGGACAATTGGACTTCGCCGGGGCCTATATTGGTGCTAATGATGACCAGACCGTGGAAAACCAAGGATGAGGATTGGGCTCCAAAACTGATGATAATGATCTGCTTTTCGAACACCTGTGCATATATATATTTTCATTAGCGTTGCTTGCATTTCAATATACTGGTTATATATTCCTTCGGGTATTATATTAATGATTTCCCAATTTGACTCGGAAATATTTCGAACGTGCATTCCAGCGTAACTTTTCGCTACCAAATAGCCATCTGCTCCAAACGTTTCACTTCCTATTGCAATCATGCGGGCCGCGGAATTTCCTTCGGCTCGGTGCCATCGCCAGATTTAGCAGCTTTCTCGCTTTGTTCGATAAGCAGGGTAATCATTGCCCTCAGCTCTTTGACTTGGTCCTTCAAGTCTCTAACTTCTGAGGTGCATGGATCCACTTCTACATTCGGCTTGACTTTCTTGACACTTCGGTTCCAATCCGAACTTTCCGGAACCAGATTGTTGACAATCAGATCAGCTTCCTCCCACTCTTCTGTCTCATCGTCTTCTTCTTCACCTAGGCGTCGATTGACCTGGATTTTGCGCGCATGCCAGGATTCTAAGAGGGCGGTAACACACAGCAGCGGAGAGTAAATTACGCCCATGATATAGTGGTTTAGACGCTCGTAGCGGTCAGAGGGAAGCCACCATTCAAAGGGGATAATTAAGCAGAAAATCTCAATGAGGTTGAAAGCTGGGAAGGGTTAGCAGTTGCTGCATTGTCGATGCTACGGAGCTACTCACGAACGATGAAAACGTTTTCATCGGGCGCCCGAACGAACTGCAAGGTACGGTACGCGAAGAGCGCCAGGTACTCATTGGTTGAGTTACCAGTAATGTCTTCATAAGCGCTGTTGTATAGAGCAATGAGAATGTTCAATAGGACTATAAGTAAGGTTAGAGATCAGTCATTCCCAAGACATGAGATGTGCCATGTCGAACTTACCAACCATGACGACAAATGTAAAGAAGTAGTATAGAATGATGCCAAATGGGGCCGCAAACCCCTTGAAAGCTCCAAAATCAGGATTCTGCATCACGGTATTTGCCATGCCCTCCAGTATCATTGCGGGTGTCATGAGATTCTCCGGATCGGCCTGGTCCATACCGACAAAGCCTTGCAAAAACCCAATGATAACGACACCGAGCAATGCGAAAAAGATCAAACTCTCTTTCATCATCACCTTCAAAACAACAAGCATCGCGCCGAAGAAGCGGAATGTGTCGAGGTATAAGAGCAATCGACCCCAAAAGAGAGGGGCAGAGCAGGCTAAGAAATTGTAGCTGAGTTGGTTGAAGTGGCGTCTTTCAGCATCATGGACGTCCGAAGAGCGAGTGAGCGCTACTATTCGGAGAATAAAAGATATTGCGAGTAATGTATAAAGTGAAGAGTTAAAGGCATTCCAGAATCCAAAGTAGTTGCGGCCGACTTTCCAAAATTTGGACACTTCATCGCAGATAAAGGCAAAAGCCATCACGTATACAATACCTTCCACGAAATCGAGATCACCGGTTGGGTTAATAGTGTTGATGACAATCGTGTACAGTATCAGGAATAGCACTGAGAAGAAGATCTGGACTGTATTTTGATATATCGGTGCTCGCATCCGATCGGGATTAAAATGGGCCCAGTACGAAGTATTGGTTCGTTCCTTATACTCAACAAAATTGGAGGCATCCTTGTCATCCTGGCAGAGCCAGCCATGCCAAAGATACTTGATGCATTTCTGGTATCCAGATGAGCCAATGACTTGGGTCGCGTGCAGATCAACGGCACGTTCAATCACATTGGTGGGAGGCGTTTCTTTCCCATCGCCGGTGATGATCGAGTATCGCTTGAGGAGCATGTGCTGCATGAGAAAGGTCATACTTATCTCCGCCTCGATTCTAGAGAAGGGTTAGGACATCGTTCTCAGAAGTATTCAGCCAATTGAGCAAACATACATGCGTTTCGCGAGAATCTCGCATGCTGTCACCCTCAGCAAGTGCAGATCTGAGTCCCATAGCTCTCTGATGGCCTGAATCCTGAACCACCGTATACAAACAAGCAGGCCAAAGACGACACAGGCTTTGTACTGTTCCCCGCCGGCATTATTGGCAGTTTCAATAACAGCCTTCGTCAAAATTGGGCTATTCGGCTTGGTGACGAGGGATTCTTCTAACTCGCAGGGAATAACTTCTTCGACGAGGTGTTTCAGGCGAAGCGCAATTCTTGTGACATCTGCGGCTGGAATGGCGGGTGGAGGACCTTCGCGTTCAGTCGTAGGGAGAGCTAGAGATTATCAGACGAATGCCAACTCCGGTACTCCGTAGTGTGTGTTATTGAAACGATGACTCACCTGTGTCACCCTCCACAATGCTGAGCAGAGGCCGAAGCTCATCCGGATTGAAACGACGACGCGGCATCCTTGCGCGCTTCGCTTGATCAGCTGCCTAGTCGATGTACAAGGAAGATTTGAATTAACTATTGGTTGATGTAAGGATCTTCGAAAGAACGAAAACAAGCTGCAGGTACCCGCGAAATTGACAGCTCGGTCTCTGGTATGAAGTGGATGAAGAATGAAGAAGACCTTGTTAGCTTCCCGTCTGAAGCTCCAAAGTCGCGGGGAAGGCTTGGGTTTAAGCCATGAGGAGTCGCCACTCTAAAATAGCCACAACAAGCTTGTTATTAACGAATGACAGCGTTGCTTTCTCCCATGAGTTTGAAGTCAAGAGACAGAGTTTTCTTACTGTTGAGAGTGACGGATTTGGTATGGCTTGTAGGCGACTTGTTGGTGCCTGGCTACCTAAGGCCGGGATGTGGAGGGCGGGAGACGAGAAACATCTCACCGCTCGGACTCTTACGTGGTTACGGAGTTGATACGACTCGATCATCTTTGAAGATAATCGATATTTTCCATTTTATTTAGAGCTATGACTTCCAAAGAAAAGGCAGGATTTTTATTCTCCAGACGATAATTCCAGGTCAAATTCATATACTCGAGCGGCTGTAAATTCATTTCATATCATAAACGTGGGGCGCTCCAACACTATTCAACCGCTGCATCGTCACTGTCGCTGACGCTTTCATCACCACTGACTTCCTGGTTCTCACGTTCTTTCTTCTCCATGAGCCGTTGCAGGTCGGCTTCATCCTCTTCAGTGACTGCCTTAGGAGCCATCTGCACAACACAAGACCCGCCCGATGCTTGGATGTTTTCAGAGATATTCTTAATTGCCTCTTCCAATGTCCTGATCCCGAGATTTTTGTCCAAGCAGTGGTTCGTCAAAACGTATAGAGGAGGGGAGACCAATTTGACTCTGACCTGGGAGTCGGTCGTGTTGTTTGCTTCGGCAGTTCGCAGAGCGGCTTTGACGGCGTCGATTCCCTCGTAGCTGAAACACGTAACTTGGATATCGGCACGGACTTTAGTGGGTTGAGGCGTGAGTCTCTTGCTAATATGCAATAAGAGTTCGTCTTTGACGGCTTGGCTAGGGAAAGTCACATCGTTCCATACGCTCGGATTTCTAAGACAACAAGTCAGTTTTGAATGCTCCAGGGAAAATAAAGTGCAGTATCGCCCTACGTGATAGAAAGCTTAAAAGCATCGTTCGCGTGGCCGAATTTTTTATTCAATGGCCATCCAATTTGCTGGTAAAGGGTTTCAATTGGGGTCCTTGTCTTTTCGGCAACATGTCGCATGATCGAGTGGACGGATTTGCTTTTGTTGTATCGCTCTTCACATTTCACCACGTCTTCTGCGGATACTCGGCGCTTGGATAAATCAATATAGCCTATTTGAGCACCGGCAAGTTAGTGCGGGCAATGACCTGAAAAAATTGGTGTGCGAACCTTTCTCTTTGTCTACACGAAGGACAACGACAACCTCGCTTCGTCCAACGCGGATAAGTCTTTGTATACTTCTGATACGACGTCTAGACAATTCGGACAGAAGAATCATCCCATCAATGTTGTCGTATTCAAGGAGCTTCACGTAAGCTCCCATCTCCGCAATCTAAGGGCAAGGGTTCTGTCAGCCTCAAGGTTACAGGGGCACGCCAAAGACATTTATTGGAACGAACCTGCTTCACGTTCACCATCACAAAGCTATCAATCTCCGGGTACTTCTCCTCGTAGAACCGACAATTGGTTAACGACATGTTGGCGGGGTTAATATCCTTCTGCGGAGGGGAACACTGGAAATTTTATATTGGCGCGCGATCGAAGAAAGATGTACCGGCAGCGCTTGAGTAAAGCTTTCAAATTCTGAAAAGACGGAAAGATATAAAACGGGGTGAGCGCGCTGTTCCGCTCAAGTTTTTAAATTCCTGGAGTTGGATTGTGGCAGTTTTCACTGTTCGCTAATGCTGGTCGAGTGCCTCGTTGACTCTTTCGTGCACTTTTCGAATTTGTGCAAAAAAGGCTTAGCGCAACATTACCTAAGTGTATCACGTGAGAGATGATCCTGATAAGCCTTATGTAAGCGATGATGTAATGACGGATTGCGCGTTGCGATTGAATTCGACGACAAAACGCTAATCGACGCCAACACTTCACAGCTGTGAAAGGGGCCCTCATTTGTGTTGGAGGGCTGGAAATAATAAAATAAGTAATGCAGACCAGCACAAGCCAGGATACGCACTTCCGAGATACCTCAACTATGCGTTGTCACTTTCCGATAACAAATCCGTCTTCAACTGATCTCTCCTCTCAGCAAACTGCACCTTAATGCCTACGAGCTCATAGGACCCCGGTGCTTAATACCTTGCACCTGGTCGCGTCAACAACGTGCATTGCTCGCCGGGAATGTACGAGGCCCGGAATTAGGAGGATTAATCTACATAAAAAACACTCGCTTTCGGGGAAAATTCTGTGTGCAAGAAGACAAGTTGTGGAGCTTACGGAGCAGTGCTTGACTCGACCGCCATGGCAAGCAGTGCAGCTCAGACCAACAACAACTCCACAAGCGACGAAAGCGCCCGCCTCCTTCAACATACTGAAGCAAACGATGGTCACGACAGTCCTGGACATGGGACGTTTTCGCCCATTCCGTATTTAAACCGCAGCGCAACTTCTCGCCCTGATAGCCCATTCCCTGAGAGTTCTAGTCAAAGCGGCCGCGGAGATGGCATTTCATCCGCGCCGTCTCACATTATAACGGGCAAGTCGGCAACTAGGCGGCTTGCAGAGGTTCATGGCGTAAAGAACCGTCGGATCATGTAGGTCGTTCATACTATTTTATTCGCCTAAACAAGAAACTAATCAATTCCAAAACTTAGGTACCTCTCGTACTACATTCCTTTCCTGAGTTGGATATCACAATATGAATGGCGATATCTTCGAGGCGATTTTGTCTCTGCCTTGACTGTTGCCTCAGTCTACATTCCATTAGGCCTGTCCCTTGCCTCGAACGTCGCCCATATCCCTGCCCTGAACGGACTGTACGCCTTTATTTTCCAACCATTCATGTACGCCCTTCTCGGCAGTAGCCCACAAGTGGTAGTTGGCCCAGAAGCTCCTGGATCATTGCTAGTTGGTACCGTTGTGCGTAATGCTCTGGGCAAAGGTAAATCAATCGATGACGATCCTTTTGCAAACGCAGAAGTTGCCGGAATAGTGGCTGGCATGGCTGGTGCTATGATTTTGGTTGCTGGTCTTACTAGACTAGGCTTTCTGGACAATATATTAAGCCGACCTTTCTTGCGTGGCTTTATCAGTGCAATTGGTTTTGTTATCTTCGTTGACCAGTTGGTTCCTGAAATGGGCCTCAACGATCATGCAAAACACGATGGCCTGGTCACACATGGAAGTTCCTGGGACAAACTGGTCTTTTTATTTGAAAATGCAAAGTATAGCCATGGCTTGACCTGTGCGGTTGCATTTGGCAGCTTTGCCATAATCATGTTCTTCAGGTGAGTAATTTGCCGCCTCTAAACCTGCCCACGCCCCTAACCGCATACAAAGAACCCTCAAGAAGTTCCTGGAGCCGAGATATCCAGGCGTAGTCTTCTTCCCAGAGCAACTGATCGTGGTTGTTCTTTCGGCAGTCTTTACCTGGCAGTTTGGTTGGGATGAAAAAGGGCTGGAGATTCTAGGAGACATCAAAGCAGTTGGAAGCCACAAGTTTCTATTCCACTGGCCCTTCCACTGGAAGCAAATGCATCACATACGAAGCGCTATGAGCACCTCTTTCATCATATCGCTGCTTGGGTTCTTCGAGTCGTCTATTGCAGCTAAAGGTCTTCGTGCCAAAGCCGGAGGCAATCTTGAGGGAATGACCTACAGCCCTAACAGGGAACTAGTTGCTCTAGGCGCAGCTAATATCCTTGGTGGTTGCTTTATGGCTTTGCCTTCATTCGGTGGATATGGCAGAAGCAAACTAAGTGCAGCGACTGGTTCAAGGACCCCCATGACCAGTGTATTCCTTTGTCTTATCACGGTGCTATGCATTGTGTACTTGCTACCATTCTTCTATTACCTTCCGGTAAGTGCTTCCAGGGAGATGCTTGATCACCGTTGCTAACAAAAAGAAGATGGCTGTCCTATCCGCAGTCATATCGGTCGTTTCATGGTCACTTATCGAAGAATGCCCCCACGATATCCGGTTTTTTATCCGCATTCGTGGCTGGTCCGAACTGAGTCTCATGCTACTAATTTTTGTCTCCACTGTCTTTTACTCCCTTTACCTTGGAATTGCTTTGGGAATGGGTCTCTCCATTCTTAAAATTATTCGACATGCCACCAAACCCCGAATTCAAATTCTCGGCAAAGTCTTCGGTACAGATAATCGATTTGAGAACGCGGAACTTGATCCCGAAAGAATTGAATTTATAGAAGGCTGCTTGATCGTAAAGATTCCTGAACCTCTTACATTCGCAAATACCGGGGATTTGAAGAATAGGCTTCGCCGACTCGAATTTTACGGAACTAATGCTGCCCATCCCGCCCTACCTCGCCTTCGATCTCCGGAACACAACCGAAATATGATATTCGATATCCATGGGGTCACAAGCATTGATGGATCTGGTATTCAAGTACTTTCGGAGATTGTCCAAGAATATAGAAATCAAGACGTTAGGGTGTTCTTTTGCCGGACTCGACCCGATAGCGACGTATTCCGATTGATGGTCAAGAGTGGTATTGTAGAGGTTTGTGGAGGCATGAGACACTTTGTACAGAACGTTGATGAGGCTTTGAAACTCGCGGAGATACCCCGTATACATGAAGATTAAGAGAAAATAGCAGAAGTGAAGGCTGATATGACGACCTTGATGGAATGAGAATTGCCCATTTTATAGCGTTTGATTAAATTTTCACGATTCTCACGATATCACCTCGTTTATTCTAGAAGATACATAGTTCTAGCAAAAGCAAGCCATTCTCCCTCAGTTTGTTTAGATGATAAAACAATAGACATGTATGTATTTCCGCGTGTCCATACAGTACCATAGGAAATTGACTGCTTTACGTATACGCAGTCAGATCTCGTTTACGGTCGCTTTACTTCCATCGTCCGGAGGTCAATTGATATCGGTTCACAAGATGCCATCGGGTGGTCAGAGCTTGCCATACCCAAGAGTGCCACGCAACCACTCCTGTACCGGTAGTTTCGCATCGCCCATCCAAATAGCTTTCCGGCGAAGGCGGTATAACACAGCTAGCAGAACTTCTGTGAGGCCATGCGTAGGTTTATGAGATCCTTCAGCGCTATGCGTGTTCATGATGTCAATGCGATTTTAGTCTAGTTGAAAGAAACAAATGTCTGAATCAAAATTTATATGGCCGGTGTTATATCATGTTCCGGAGCGCCCGGAGATGTTTTCGCCCTGGGTTTGGTTTTGCTTTCCGATAGACTTATCGATCATCGACTGTAGTAAATCTTCGTTGGCCTTCCAAATCAATCGTTTTTCCTTTTCTTCAACGTCTTCAACAATGCTCGTATCGGCCTGGTCGAGTTGGGACTCATCAATGAAAAACGTTCTGCCAGGGTTCGCAAGAAATTTTATTCGCCCTTCAAAACCAAGCACAAAAGCACCGCAGGCAATTTTCGTAAGTCGGACGTATTTCTTTTTGGGGGTAGAGCCACTTTTCATCATGTTCATGCCGCTTATATCAAGGGTCATTGCTAGGTGCTCTTGGAAATACTCTGATAAGGCAGTCATGAATGGCCCTGGCGCCTGGTTACTTGTGGAACTCCTAGGCAAAGATTCGCCCTCCCTGGTGGGCTCCGAACTTGTTTGCAACATCTCTAGTCCTTTCATATATAATGTGCTGACGGTTCGACGCGGCAGAGATACATCCATACTTTTCAGAGCGGGTGCAACAGGGGAAGCGAGTGACAAGGTCAATTGAACATCTTTGATCACTCGTTCCAAGACATCTCGGGCACCATCGGGCGTTGGAGAGATCTTGTATAATGTTGCAAGGTAAGATTCCAGACTTGAGCACAACAAGCCCGAGGGTACCCTTAATACAGAGCAACGTGTATCGAAAGTCGACTCTAGGAAAGAAATAAAGGCCTGGCGAAGTGCGTTCGGCATACGGGTCAACAATAGGGGGAGATAGGTGACTCCTTCCTCGTGAGCGCCATGATAACCATTCGGATCGCAAAGGAAAGCCGCTCGGTAAGTAGCGGATTCATACTCAAGGGTAGCAAGAATTCCAGCCGATTGATCCGGCGTGATAGTGAGTGTCTGCTGGTCAGGATCTTCAAGAATTGAACGCTCCTCGTTCCAGAAGTGCCAAGTCGGCAAAGATTCCCATCTGCATAATATCAACGGCCCAGCTTTTGCTAGTGCTTCATCGAGCAGAGAATTGTTATTAGCTGAAAGAAAAGCCCCCTGGAGTGTGTCCCCTGTGAGGAACTCCTGAAGGCGAGTCGCGTAGGTGGATAAGTCATGTTGGTTATCAAGAAGTGTGCCTTTGCAGTCTGAAGAGTGGTACAGGGGAGAAATGCGATGCACTGTCCACGAAGTGCCGAACAGAACCGTAGGAGATTGTGCCATTTGACTATCGGTTTTTGTTTTCTCACTAAATACTCCGTATGCTGTGTTGACTGAGAACTCAACGCGGTTGCCTTTCCCTTTTAGGTTTGACCGTTTGACAGTTCGTGGTTGAAGCAAACAGAGCAAACAGGTGAATGCCAAGCCCCTTATCTCGCAGCCGTGATCTCGTGATCTTTTGGATCCCGTGATATGCCGCCGATAACCATTTTTAACCTCGGCTTAGTTGATAACGCGCGACCAATCTTTCATATCACGGGAAGACTATAATAATGGAGAAACAAATGTGCGGATACTAAAAGATCTCCAAACACCTTGATAATTCTGCTAATTGTGAATTATTTAGCTTATCTAGATCTTATACACAACAGCATAGGTAAGACCCCCAGTCGACCCTATACACGGCTGCTCGGCCCAATCCGTCCCATGATATACGTCTGACCAGCGGTGCCCATTTTCTCCACCCCAAGCAGCTTCTCATAGTAATTTTTGGTTCTTTCTCCTCGCGTCATCAGTATAATCCGTCTCAGATTCTGCATCTTATTCAATTCATCTTGGATGATACCCATCATCCACGTCCCCAGTCCGGTCCCCTGATACTCCGGTAGGATATATACGTCGCAAAGATAGACAAAGGTCACGTAATCCGTAATCAACCGGGAAAGTCCGATCTGCTCCATTTCTCGAGGTTCATTTGAGCGGGTGGCGGGAATTAATCTGTAGAGCCCAAAACAAAGGGAATTTTCGAGCATTTTTTGCGTTGATTCTTCAGATACGGCGCCTGCCCAGTAAATATAGTCCTCGCGAAATGCGGCCATGACGGCGGGTACTGATAGAAGAGCCCGATCGGTGGAAACGACAAAATTCGATTCTCCGCCAGTAGAGTCAGGAATGGAGCGCGTCCATTCTTGCGGCTTATTTTGAAGATCACTCATGTTGTGTCTGGGGTAGGCTGAGAAAAGGGTCTTCTGGATTCAGCGATAGCAATGGCTTTGCAACATGTGCGCACTTGAGGTCACGGATTGAATTCAAATTTTTTAGAATTCACTTCTAAACAGCCTGTATTCAGGCTTTTATATTAGTCTCCTTCGCATGTTCGAATCGAAAGTTAATAAATGAGTCACATTCGTGATCTCGAGTTTAGCATTTTTAGTGGAAAATTCTCCTACTATTCATCTCAGAAGCAATACAAGGAATGTATACGGAGCCCAACGAGGCAGAACGATTTTTATATTCAAACAACGGAACTGTAGAACTCGTAGTACAACCCCATGGGAAATATCGAATGAGAGGAGGTCATTGTGAGGTTCTCCTTCCCGATCTAACGCCAAGACCAATCAGGTGAGAGCGCCAGCTGACTAATGTCTACCTAGCGCTGTGTGGCGAAAACGACCAGACCGCACAGCCACGTGACGTCTTGTCAACCAAATAGCCGCCTTTCTTCTCGGTCGTCGTGTTAACATCGCCTGGAGAAGAATGTCAGTGTGAGCAATCTTTTCTTCATTTCTTGTTCGATATCGAGTGACTTACAATCATCAATGATTGTTTTCAATTTTCTCTCGCATTCTTCTTGCGAAAGAGCAAACTCTTTTGATTCTTCGCAGCCCTCTCGGGGCCAGCCACTTCGTTGTATCTCTGTCTCAAATTGGTCAAGGGACCTTACGTTCATCAAGACAACGATGTCGTTCTTTAAAAATCTTGTTTTTGCAGATCCTTTTTCCGGGAACTGGTGAAATTTAGGACTGGGTGCCAGGTTAGGGTTGTGTGTTAGCTTTTTACCGCAATAGTCCTTAATGGCTTCCAAGGCAAAGTCCCGCGTCACCGTTTTGGCATCCGTCCTGATATCCTCCCCTTGCAGTCCACAAGAAATCCTTTCAACATTTCTTGTTTTCAAGCTGAACAGTCCACAGTGATCGGCTACTGTACCGCCGAATTTTGCTATCTGTGATTTGGTGTCACATCCATCCACAGCTTTACTGAGGAATCGTTCACATGCGGCCTGGTCGACATCGTACTCTGGTACATCCTCCGTCTTGCACTTGGAATCATAGCTTACTGAAATCTCTGCTGCTGAATTGCCTCGTTCGTATAAATACTCCTTTCGAAATTCGGTTCCAGGTTTGACCGACTTTCCACCGTTGTCGGCACAGAATTTTTTGATACTCCCCTGCGTGCAACGGGTTAAAATTTCGCATGCAAGACGATATATGTAGGTAGTTCCTACTTACAATCACATCTTCTCTTCTAACGCCCAAATCACCGTCTTTCCCTATTTCTTTCTGGCACTCGAGATCGCCTTCATACTCCTGTGCCACCGCTGTCATGACGAGACACCCGTCAAACACAGTGCCGCCATGCTTTTGATCGCTATGAGTGTCGCAATTGTCCAGACACGCTCGTAGGAGCCATTCGCAATCGCCATCTTGCATCATGGTTGCGAATTTCGCAGGGCAGATCTCGCTCAGCTTTGCCGACATGTCGAATACTATCCCTCGTCCTACATAGGGCGAGTCTTTGACTCCTTCCCCATTGATTATGGACGATTTGAATTTCTTGCAAAACCCTTTGATTTTGTCTAAAGCGACCTTTCGCTCAACTTTAGGCCCATCCATCTCTGCGCAGTTTGTGCTTTCGTGAGGTGCCTTGATTGGATTCTGATGATCGAGCTTGACAGAATGCTCAAATTTTGGCTTATGGATAATCACCGTTTGTGGCTTCTTTGTGTTCGTCCATGTCGCGCTCGAAGATGTAGGTGCCGGTTTATCCGATGTTGTCGTTTTGGGATCAGGAGTTTCCGGAGGATCTGGTACTTCTGGCGGAGGCGTCGGTGGAGGCGGTACTGGCTTCGGGCCTGCAGCTGCAGCAGCAACCCATGCAAGCCCACCAGCAAACACTCCTATTAGGATAGCCTGTCCGGCCTTGTCCGTCGAGGTGATCGTTGTTGGACCGGTAACAGATGCATACTCTTTCAATTTAGTTGGCGAGTATGTCTGGGTCCATGTAGATCCGCCTTCAGTCGCTGTCACCACGACTGGTGCCGCTGAACGAGATGCTGGAGTGACTCGTGGCTGGAGCTTGGGGTTCCGACTAGCATCAGCCGGTCCAATCAGGTTTCGGAGAAGCAAGAAAACAGTCAAGGTCAATCTCATTATGACGTTAGGACGTTAGGAACGCCTATTAGTGTATTATCGAAAGGAAATCGAAGTTGGAGCTATAGAGCGAATATCAATTATTCTGCTGAGATCCCTCTTCCTCTCTAAGCATCTAGGATAGAACTCCCATTTTATCTCCTTTCCGAACGATGCACCGCCGTAACGCTCTAACCCAAAGAAGACTCTTTCCCGGCTTGACATTTGACATGGTTATATATTGTTGGAGTTTCACCGGATTGGAGGCGTTGCAAGGTCGGGACCCTTGCTTTCCCGCCCCCTTGGCCCCTCCGCTCTTCTGCCCCACTCATCCAGGCATCAACCATATCCCCGGATTTCGAATTCATTTTTGTGAAACGAGATTGATATAAGTTCGCAAGATCTTAGATCATGCTTTTGGGTGATCGACAATGGGGCCACCCATTCCAGAACTACGCACTGACCCAGGACGGGACGAACCTTTAAATTTGAAACCATGCTTACTTTAGAACACTCCTGGATATCTGTTGGTTAGTCCTGGCTGCCTGCGCCTACAGGGTTTTACTCCACCTGCCTACGTTGTCTCTCCTGTTTGATATCCGTGCTCTATCTGTGGGCGTTTTCTGTAGCCGTAGCTGATGGCGGAGAACTTCCTGTTCACCTGTCCAAGCTAATCAAGCAGCATGCCTTATCAGGAAGCATGGCCGATGGTGTTGCTCCTATAGTCTGTTTCATTAATCCAGGGATACTATCTACGTGATCGCGCAGGCTTCCTTACTTTTCAAGATACCCTACCCGTTGGCATGATGAGTCGCGCTCCGTGCCTTGCAGGAACTGCCCTACCTCTGGCCGTTTTTGTCCAATTCCTCCGGTCTCCACAATCCTGATATCATTTCGGAGACGCATGAATGCAAAAGAGCCAAAGACTCAAGTTTTCAGCAATCCTCTTCCGATATCCGTCCAAATACTCCAACTGCATATGGCCTTGTCTCCATTCCAACTGAGGAAATTTGTCCGCTATCTATCACTCATCCATGATCCCTACAATGAGGGGCTTCCAGCGAGTTCAGGGGAGAGACTTCGCCCTATTCAGATGGCCTCAGTAGTGTTTCTTTGAGGACCCATTGAAACACGGAATGCCCAGTAATGAATCTTTTGGGTCAGAATATATCTACCCGGCGTTTTTCCTCGGAAGAAATGCGACAAATTCGCGGATTGCTGTATTCATCACCATACCACAAAGATTTCCAAAATGACGAGTTCTCTTTCCTTTCACTATATCTTTCTTCTGAGCGTGCTAGTTTTCAACCTGACTTCATTGACCGGTGGCTACGCCATTCATTCCAGTTGCAACCATGTCAAGACCGATATTAGAAACGCGGCAGACGAGGCCTTGAAGATAGCTGCACATGCTTTGCACCGAGTGAGGGTAACGCCTCACCCTGGTGATATCCTAGATACCCTATTGGGCACTCACAATGCCGATTATTTCTCTCGTAATGTTCTTTTGGCTTGATCATATTCATAGTACCTAATCATTGCGTTATAGATGCCATGCAGCGGGTAATCAACGAGGTCAGACCATACACAGAGAGCTCGCCATTCGGCGCGGCGTTGATCAAGTGCAGCACGGATCATATGATCGAGATCCCAGGCCGGCCAGACCACTGGGTTGATGTCGAATTTCCCCAAATGCTTCCGTTGTCCGAAGGAGACGACCTGTGCCCCGATGGAGTCTCTGGACTTTCGTATGAGACAGACCTGCCAGATCCGAAATCGGTGGTAATATTATGTCTGCGGAATGGGCAAATCCAGCACCCTGATATAGGAATATTTGACCATTGGAACAATCAAGCACTGATTGGAATAACAGTGGAAATAGTCGAGGATTATTTGAGTGAAACGATCTTGCATGAATTTTTTCATGCAATTGATCCTGAAAAATGTATGTGGCAGTGGACGGAATGTACCACTTCAGTATAACTGATGTTACTTTCTCGATAGGGCCCGGGACACTGCCTGGAGATGAACCGGAACAGTACGACCTTCACGAAATCAGCGAGTTGCGACCTGATCAGAAAATGCATAATGCAGAAAGTTTCGCTATGCTTGCCGCAGGTAACAGCATGCCCATGTCCCAAAGGCCAGGTCTAAGCCGTATTTGCTAATTGCCATCCTCCCCAATAGGCCTCTATTTTCGATTATTTCCAATCGATAGAGAAGGAGTTTTCCAACACCCATACCCGAAGGCAATAGAACCGCCACGTGGCCCACATCCCGAAGATTCTTCACCTCCAAATTTAGCTCACAGATTTGGAGGTTTTAAGAAAAAGCTTTCATCGAATTTCTCAGTTAGCGCCAATGGAAATGAGATACAACCTGGTATGAGGCCGGTCAGGCTGGAATTATAGAGGACCCATATATGGCAAAGTTGTGACTATGCATGTAGTTGGTCGCCATTCTTGTATTAGAGCCTTTGAAGAGAATGTGATATCAACGAACTGTATTTACCACGCTAATTTGTGAAAGGTGTTAAGTAGATTGTGATAGGGAAAAGGAACACCGACGGTTAAAATATCTGGTAGGGAGAAAAATTGATCAGGCTTTGGGTCGTACTGTCACAAAAATGAGTGTTATTATTGCAAGCCTAGTTGAGGCTATTGAACCTGTAGCATAAGACTAGAATCCGTATCCGTATCCGCATCTCCATCGATTTGAACGGGTCCAAAATACGTTTCAAATGTCTTTTTCAACACGGGAACCGACAGTTGCATGTGCTCACCAGGGGTAGAAAGAAATTCCAGTTTTCCTGCCTCGTTTAGAACTTTAAGCCCCAGCCAGTCAAATTTATATATATCCCTCTCCCATAACGGCGTTATCTTTCCGGTGGTGGAGTTAAAGTCAGCAAAGTGGGCGGACTCCTTTGGGACAACGGTTTTGTCTTCCTCGAACACGAACGAAACAAGTTTATTCAACGTGATCATGTTCTGCCTGTACTCCTCATTCTTTTCAGTACGCTCATTGTTGATATCAGCCAAGAAGTTGCTGTGTTTGAGATAGAGGTCGAGTTCAGATGAGTCCCGGAAATATTGCGCCGGAACCAGCCGTGATTGGACTAGATCAGACCAAACGCCAAATCTCAACAGCGCTTCCGCACCAAGACAGAACCAGTCTGTCGGTGCGCATGCCTGGAATTTGGCGATCCCATTGTGCTGGCTTCCGAAAGTTACGAGGTTGCGCACGGGAGGATTGTTACATCTTTCCACATATCCACGCAGAAACTGGCCACCTTGTGAGAAGCCAAGGGCGTTTATAGCTGGCGCAAAGCCGATAACAGGATCAGATGCAAGTTGTTCGCAAACGGTCTCGAGTTGTGTGGTTAAATTGCCGAAAAAAGAAGCTTCGCGGTCATCCTTCGGTTCACTACCCAGTCGAATTATATGAACGTAGGTGCCCGGGTTAACTTCGGCAGCAAGTTTCGCAACTTGCATTAAGCCTTCACGAGCGAAGTCGTCGCCGAGACCATGCCAAATGACGAGTGGGAGAGGGCTGGGTTCGGCAACGCTGGAAGCACGGGTAGGGGAGGCAATAATCAGATGAGCGAGATAAGGTAGGAGAAATAGAAGCGTAACGACGCTCATATCTAGGAACATCGTAAAGAAGTAGAGACCAAACTACTCTTTTGATGTTGTGATCCCTATAGGAGACGAAAATGATCTTTGGGGCGGTCAGTTGCTTCCCGGAAGTTGGTGTTCGTGCTTGTCGTTTGGGGTGGCTGGAAATGCTTGGCAGATTGAGATAAGATAAGATAGGGTTTATAGGGCTGCGCTTTAAACTTTATATCAGCCTTATGTGCCTATATTTAGAACATGGGTTAAATTTCGATTTCTGAAGAATTTTAGCAAAAGGAACATCACAACACCCTGGATAAACGATTTAAATATTGCTAGTCCCTCGTTAAGACTCAACAATCATCCGAAAATAGTTTACAAGCCTTTGATAAATGAATTTCCTCATCATTCTCGAGTTTCTCAGCTTAGAACTTCCTAGACTTTTATCATATCTTGCATCCAGAGAACTATCAGAGTATATCCGAGTCCCGCATTTGGTCATATTCATTAGTAGGCCTTTTTGGGTTAGAATTAGCCTCGTTTACATCGTCATGGAATCCCTCCGGCTGGCTAAGCCCTTGGATCTCCTGGCCGTCGAGCTTGCCTAAGTTTCGTAAGAAGCATCTGTCTCTAAGGAATACTTCAGGCGAGGACAAGTATATCGAATTATTTGTCCTCGCAGCGTTATTATATACTGACATTTCGCCGAGTGCTTCATCTATATATCCCTCCATGGGGCTGAAACGTGATAAAAAGTCCGTTTCGGAAGGAAGCTCCGTATATGCTTCAGGCGAAATAGGACAGTTCAACGAAGTATTTGCGGTTGTTTGGATTACTTCGCTATTGGCATACTCTTCTCCAATATCACCAAGGTCTTCAATCTCATCGAGGCTACTTGCGTCATTGATGTATTTTCTCTCTTTGTTCATGAAACCGCCAAAGGACGAGCCATCCTTCTTTTCCTGCGGTTTGAATATCAGTTTTTTCCAGATCTCATCTGCATTATCTTTTGCTTCCGCGACGCGTTGACCGAAGAAAACTGGGCCTTGTGACCTGTCTGCTATATGTTTCGCTTCTGGGAGGGGCTCATTGGAAGAGCGACGTTGCGGCTCGCTGTTCTCGGAGTCTTTCGCCCCTTTAAGGAAGAAAGGTGAGCTCTTGAAGAGACTGCTGTTATATCTCCAACCCTGCGAACTACCAGAAACTGGTGCTGCTGGTTCCTTTTCTCGGGCTTCGAGGTGTGTGATATCTTCCGTTTCTGGTGGTATGTACCTAGTTCGCCGTTTATCAACGGCGAATGCACCATGACGGTTTAGCACCGGAAGCCCAGAGGTACAATCCATAATAAACCTTTCTCTTTGTCTTCCGTCTTCACTCAAGGACCACGAATATCCGACGCCATCCTCAAGCTGGAAGAGATCGAATGTCGAGCTACTCCTTGGATTAGCAAGCGCAGACGACGGTTTAACCATATCCGATTCTTGATCGAGTAGCATATAGTCGGATGAAACCTGGTTAGCTACTCTGCTAGTACTTCGTATTGAGGGCTCGTTAAGCACTTGTTTTTGGGCATTAATTCGGATACTGATGTCATCCAGAATTGGCTGTGTTGAAATATCATCCTCGACCCTTCTTTTTCTACGCTTGCTCGCTAGCAATCCGCGTGAAGGGACGATCGGAGCAGGTCTTTTCTCCGATGCTGCAAGCCTCTGTTGGTCCGCTTTCGTTATAGGGCGTCTTCGACCATAATGGTATCTTTCTTCTTCGGTTGTGAAATGCACGTTAAGTGGGCGGGCGACGGAGAGCTTAGCCCAGTCATTCTTCCGAAGCAGCTTGCGGCGTATTTCGTCTAGGTTTTCTGACGAGGCAGGACGCCTACAAGAGGTTCGGTGACATTTGTCGATCTGGGATGACGAAGAGGCGCATGGACGCTTACTGAAAGCCCGTTCTTCCTGCTCTCTTGTTCTACCCCGGTAGCCAGCTTTTCTTTCGAAATATGGACTTTTTTCTCCTCCTGTTAGATGCTGGCTTTTGCCCTCTGAGACATCTATCGCAGCGGTCGACGACCTTGTTATTCTGACCGGGGAGAGTGCCTTCTTTCGGCTATTGTGGGCCGAACGTCTTGCTTTTGCAAAATGAAGCTTTTCGCGAGCCTTTGTCGTCCTTTTGTCTTTGAAGGAGTGGCGAAATAGTCTTCCCCCGGTCCAGTTCATGGGGAGTGGTGAACAGCCGAAGGGTTAGCGGCGACTCCAGATGTCGAAATGGTTTCTTCGAAAATGATGAGCCAGTGCGAGGAAGCGGTTCAATGTATGCCGAGAAAGCAAATATTCAGCTGTTGTTGAAGAGTTGAAGTCCGCGAAAATGGAGGTGGAGAAGATCGATGGGATGAGGTGCCGGCCTTCCTTCCGTTTTGGGAAATCGGTCTCTACCTCTGGATGTACATACTGTACACATAGAATCACCTGTTTGAGATTATGACTATTAAAATGCAGCTATTAACTTTAGTAAATTGGAGGCATAGAAGAAAGTCATTGATACAAACCAATAGATCAAAAGCACCGCTGAAAAAGGCTGTCAAACCAAATACCAAGAAAGTCATGATGGTAGGTTAATAGCAGTATGTGGCTCATAAAGCAAAATTGAAGCTAGATGTGCTGGCGTGTTTCCTCTCTCCTTGCTTGGGTGCCATAATCGGGTTGTACAAAATTTTCAGGCCCTTGATTTCCATGTCAAGGATGGGCCAAAGCCAGGAAGGAATGGTGGCAACCTCGATTGTTCTTTAATGGCGGCGAGCTCTTCTCCGGAGCACTCATTAGAGGTACAGTGCTGGGCCTTGGCCAAACAGTCCTTGGTTGATTTGGCGTCGTTGCCAATGATATCGATGATGTGGTTCAAAGTTGCGATCTTATAATCAGTGCACTTGCCAGATAAGCACTCGATGGTGACGTGAGAAGGCGTTGAGAAATGATGGAGAAATGAGGATGAAGGAGTGAGGAAGGTGGTATTTGTGTCCCATTAAGGCATCGTAATGACTCAACATGAAGAGTCATAAATTACCATATCGCGGTCCAGTAGCGGAGCTGTGATCTCGACGCTGACTGAGCTGTGAACCAGGCCTAGGCGCCTAAATTCTTGAATACCTGGTGTCATCAAAAAAGTCTATATCGATGTACAGTACTTTCATAGCTGATATGAAGTCCGATTCACGTTCAACGCTCGACGTCAGGTTTTGGCTTGTTGCAGATAATAAGTCCTTAATTAACGTTCTCCGGACATGTTGGCCATGACAATATGGGGCCGGCGTGGGCAACGGCCATCTCCTTTGAAGAGTCAAATGGGCGGGTTGGAAATTTGGATGCGTTGCTAGGGTCGAAGTAACTTTCAACGTTCCGTTCCTATAGAGCATAGCAACCACCGAATGGGAAAGCTAACAATGACTCCATCGTCACGGCGCATTACTCATTTTCCCTATATATAAGGCCGTAGCTATCATTTCGATTCTTCATTCTTTCATCCTCCTCACTTCTACAAGCAAAAATACATTTACTTGAAAGAAATATCCAAAAACACTGAATATCGTTGCTTGCGATGGCAGCAGGCAGAAACTCCGAAGAAAGCCCTTTCCTTCCGGTGTACGATGTGGAAAGCTGCGACTTGGTGCTGCTTTCCAAAGAAGAGCCATCAAAAGAGGCACCAAAAGAGTCTCGCTGGCAAAACGCATCAAACAACTTGAAAACAGCAACGCCATACGCACTTTCCTTTCTAGTCATCCTTCAGATGGTCATCATCTATGTGATGGCTGCTTCAGCGTGGGCTGCTGGAGATGCACTTCTTCCTATTGTGTATTGTGAGTTGCCAAATGGATATTCAACAATATGAGCGAGCTAACGTGGTATCCAGCGCCTGCTCAGAATATCAGAGAGCCACAAACAGTGCGTTTTGACGGTAGTGTTCATACCGACAACGCTTTCAAAGGTCCTCCGAGCGCAGGGCTTGACAACGCTTGGAAAGAGCTCTACGATGGTAGGTTCATTTCTGCGAGTCAGTTTCGAATACCGAGCTAACACGGACTAATTCAACAGTTGACCCGCTTCTGGTGACTCAAACCGAGCTCAATAAGATCGAGAAGACAAGCGTGGAAGTGCCTTCCCGCCCAGGGTATCATCTTGCAAAGCTGGCTGTTTTCCATCAACTGCACTGCCTGGTGAGCCTTACGAGAAAGAGAAAACAGGGAATCATCAAGAGGTGTTAGCTAATATCCTTGGATACTAGGATAAAATCCGGAAGTACGTCCACAATGATTATTATCGCATGACAGATGCGGGCCAGACGGTCTCTGTGATCGACCATGTCGGTGAGTTGGTCCAAATCTCCAAGACCCACAGAGCCAAAGACCTAGTGGTAACGGTAACTGATTTATGTGCAGATCATTGCATTGACATCGTTCGGCAGTCCCTGATGTGCCATGCGGATACTTCACTCATAACCTTCAAGGAAGGGAAGAACCCATTCTCGCCAGTGGATCCTGATTTCGAGGCCACTCATTCATGCACCAACTTTGAGAAAGTCCATAGTTGGGCAAAGGAGAAGAGCGTGAATATGACGGAAGAAGTCCATCGAAATCCACACCCGTTCAAGGACGCTCTGGTCGCTGAAATTGATAAGAAGATCCAGGAAAAACAGCAATGACGTGCTAGGTACGATCAAGATATCGAATCCGATGTTTGCTTTTTATCGTTGGAATGTTTATTGTAATATTAGGGATACAAATTTGATACCTTTGTACCACTAGTCAGCATAATGGCATATCATCCAGATCACTTTGGTCATCTCTACAGTAAATAGAGTTCATCACCTTGTTTGTAGATTCTATCCAGCCATAAGGCAAAGAGTTGGGATGCAATACTGGGCACCTGCATTGTTCCCACTGGCCCATAGCCAACCGGAAGGATTGTCAAACAGACGAAGCCGTCGATCCCGCGTCGTGTTCATCCAGCCCAGCAAAAATTTCCATAACATTGTTTGCTCCCGAGGTAAGTTGCAAGCAGCCGATGATTAATTTGGGTATCTTCATTCTCCGGTATCACCGTTATCGAATTTTTCCCAACAAAATTTCAAGTTCCAAGTCTGTGTATCCCAGCAAAAGTATGCTTATGTAAGAAAGATGACAGACCACCAAACAGTGCAAACATTGATCGGCGGGGTAAAAGATATTCCGAACCCGTTTGTTTGTTCTGTTTGCTTGGCTATAAATTTCTCTCCCGTCGCAATTCGCAAAGTCGGCGAGTGGAATCCAGTCTACAGTTTCAATTAAAATCCTTCTTTCGGTTCTTGAAGGGCTTGAATTGGAAAGTAATGACTCATGTATATTGATCCCTTGTTGATATACTACTTCTTGTCCAAGCAACCAAGCTCCAGAAAATATGGGACTCTAAGTACGGGCCGGGGCTCCATCGCAGCGTAAAAAGCAACTCCGTACTCCGAAGGGACGCAGCGCGAAGGCCCCACGTTTCTCATGAATGCCGATGACATCAGCGGGCATCCCGGCCGGCGACAAAGCGGAGGATATTCACCTGCAGTTACTAAGTATTTCATCAGTTTGACATCCACAACAGACTTCCAATCTCCCTTCCAGGACTCTCACTTCCCACTTTCGCTTGACTGCAATTCCGTGAACAGCTGAGTGCTCCTCAGTAAATCCCACGAGAATTAAGAATTTTTCATAGGCCAGCTTCCTTCAGACTCCAGACTCCGTTTCAGAGATCCATCATGGCTCCGCGAGTCCCACCGCCTGGCGTTTGGTGCCCCGCAGTAACATTTTTCGACGTGAAGACGGACAATCTCGACTTGGCCTCTCAAGAAAAATACTATGCCTATCTGTCCCGTGCCGGATTGACCGGCCTGGTTATTTTGGGCACCAACTCCGAAGCATTCCTTCTCACCCGCGACGAACGTGCGCAGCTCGTCGCGACCGCTCGGAAGGCCGCCGGTCCAGACTACCCAATCATGGCCGGCGTCGGCGCATATTCGACGAAGCAAGTTCTCGAACATATCCACGACGCAAAGGAAGCAGGGGCAAATTATGCGCTAGTACTCCCACCGGCGTACTATGCAAAAGCAACAAACGTATCGGTGATCAAATCCTTTTTCGACGAGATTAGCAGTAAATCTCCTCTGCCGATAGTGATATACAATTTCCCGGGCGTGTGCAACGGGATCGATATGGACTCAGAGCTGATCACCACACTTGCGATTAAGAATCCCAACGTGGTGGGTGTGAAGCTCACTTGCGGGAAAGTTGGTAAAATCACTCGTCTCACAGCCAAGCTGCAGCCAGAGGATTTCTCTGTGTTTGGAGGACAGTCGGATTTCTTGGTCGGCGCTTTGAGCGTTGGCTCGGCCGGGTGCATCGCTGCATTTGCCAATGTTTTTCCCAAGACTATCTCCAGAATATATGAGCTATACAAGGTGGGGAAGGTCGCCGAGGCATTGGAGTTGAATCGTAAAGCCGCTTTGGCAGAGTCCCCCTGTAAATCTGGAATCGCGGCAACAAAATACGCTGCTTCGGCTTTCTCAGCCAAGGCCGCCGGTATCGATGGAGCTGAAGACAATTTGCGACCGAGGAGACCCTACCTGCCGTTAAGCGAGGCAGAAAAAGAGAATGTGAGGAATGCGATGGCCGAAGTTGCAGCTATAGAAGCTGGACTATAGACCGCTTCGTCAGGATTAGGGCCCTGCAGATGACCAGATGCATATAACTAGGCTATAGCCCGAATTGAGCAATCGAATACCACCCTTCTTGATTTCACATACAAACTCACCCCTGCTGCAACGGTTATTCATCGTAATTTCGTCCCGAGCTCGCGATGCTCAAAAGAGAAGCGTGCAGGAGATGCATGATCCCGTTCTCTAGGCCCATCACACGGTAATTTCATTCCAAACACCCGCAACCCTGTCCACATCCAAATATGAAATATCCGCTAGAATTTACGAAGGGCAGAACGTATCACAAAGGCGCCTCACTCTATCTACGAAAAGAATTGTCTAACAGTTCAACCAATCCTGAACTACGCATTACTAACATGAATCACCATCACCATGCCAAGTTAGCTATTATTATGCACGGTCTCGACTCTCCAATCCGCTGGTATCCTCCGTACTCGGACTCGCAATTTCAATCCTTCACACACCAGACTATTAGCTCCTGTGGAGACTTGACTTCTTGCGACCGTTTGATAGTCTCTTCTAATAATAAAACCTCTAGTGACATTAATCCAACTCCTACTGTCTATCCTTTTTTATGCTACGGAGTACGGAGTAGTTACTACTGCTATGTACTTCGTAGTGCGGAGTATATGGCTGGTCAATGGTCACCACGGAGTAGAACCTGTGTAGGAGGACCTTCGAGGCATAGACAAATATGCCATGTGTGACTCCGAATGTCTAGCGTCTAGGACGTTTTGAAGCGCGAAATATAACCTAAATAGCAAGGATTCCGGCACCTCTGAAGAGCAGCAACGGCCTGGTTGAAAACTAACGTGGGAAACTTGTTTGAGGCCAGGGGCAGAGCTTCCGAACCTGACTGGAAATAAGGAAATATCCGGATGATCAAGCAGAATTTTCTTTGGTTTCCAGTTACACGGATGAAGCACAAAGCTATCCGTTCTTTTATCTTCATCTTTTTCTTCTATCAAACTCGACTTGAAGCGGAAAAATTCCACCGCAGTATCAATGACGTAACGCTAAACGGGCGGGTCCGAGTGTGGCTGCCTAATTGGGCCTTAGCGCGGGCTGTCGGCTTTCTCTCGGCTTTTCCCCGGCGCAGGCTCGGCAGAAACGCGCGAATCGGGCCTAGCGCCGCTGTCACCTGGGCTGGGCGGACCGACATCGTATGATTCAAACAAATTCGCATCAAACTGCAAAGGAACCGCAATCCATGACCGCTTCATCCACTTCATCCACATTCTAACTGGTCGCGAACTCCCCAGATCTCCTCTTCCTGGCTTGGACCAGCATTAGGCGTGTGATATGGTTGTCCGGGCTGTCCCATCTACGTATCAATTGAACTCATGTTCCGTCTCGTGAGCTACACTACTACTACATACTACTGCTTGCTACCGGAGTAGTTACACCAACCACAGCCCTCCTTCGGATGCATCAAACGGTTTTCCTGCAGCAACAAGCCTTGGCTCTTGGGAAGAAAAAAGCCAACAAACACCCGCAAACCTGATATGTGAGAAAGACAGAAATGGAAAAAAAAGCCTGTCGGCGGACTCCGTCAAACTAATCCTCGGCCACTGGCGGACTGCCACTATCATCGAAAAATATACGGGCTGTGCAGCCTCCCGTTCAATTCCTAACTTCTAAATTATCTTCTTCTTGCCTCCTCCTCTATCACAAGCCCGGCTCCACCCTTGTCCTTGCTTGGCTTCGATCCTGTGCTTCCAATAGCATCAGGAGTATAATTCCGCTCATTCTCACCGGTCCTCCTGGCGGTGTCCACACAGGCTACAATCGCTCTGCATCAATTGAAGTTCTCCATTTTAAGCTCGAAAAGTGTCAACCAGACAATAATCCGGTGCTGCAGCAGGAGCTTCAAACTGAGTCGACGTAGATTCAGGGAGGCAAAACACGTACCCCAGAGAACGCCCTCCCAATTCCTCCCGAAACCTTCCTTTGGCCGAGTAATACTCTCTTGACTCCGAAACCCCTCCGCCCTAGGATCCTGCTTCTGGCAAGGAGATTTTTTCCCTTGTCTCTTCTCCCCTCTCGACACTATAACAACATGGCTTCGTCATCGTCTTCTGCCTCTGAGGCAGACACCTGTGATCCAGCCCTCATCTGCTCAACCCAAATGACAGAGAGAGAAAACACACCTATGACTGATCTAAGCGCCCTGTTCGAGCCAAACCCAAACGAGACAGTTGCAGATTGGACGCAGTGGATGCGTTGGGACGAGTTCGACACTGAGGATATATCCAGCGCGGATATCCGGAAGCCCAGTGCCACCTTCTTGGGCGACAATACCTCAATTCCCTTGCCTCTTGGAGTCAATACTATCGTCCCAAAAGCTCCCTTTACCTTTCAGGGGGCCGCCGTCTCTCCTATCCAGACCTACAACAACGCCCCTAACAGCTTCAGTCCGCAGACAATGGAAATTCCTGTCTTTTCTCCCAAGTTCGGCTTCGATGGCCAGGACTTTCCCGCATTTGTTCCAGCTCCCGTGACGAACTGCTCTACGGAACGCAGTCCTTCTCTGACCACTCCTCACTATTCGCCTTCTCCTGTTCCCGCTCGCCAAGGGCGGAAACGGAAGTCTTCAGAGGACGATGGCGCCGCCCATGCATCTCATGATAGTGTCTCGCCGCCCGCCACAAAGTCTCTCCCCTCGAAGAAGAGATCTCACAATGTGATCGAAAAGAGATACCGAGCCAACCTCAACGAGAAGATAGCAGAGCTGAGAGACAGCGTGCCGTGCCTTCGCGTCATGTACAAGCAACGATTTGGTGGCGGTACAGGTCCCGAGGACGAGGAAGAGGAGGAAACAATTGCCTCTACGAACAAGCTCAACAAAGCTTCCATCCTTTCGAAAGCAACCGAATACATCAAACATCTCGAGATGCGCAACTCACGTTTAGACGAAGAGAACATCGCCCTAAAAAACCGCCTGAGGCAGCTAGAGAAATCCCAAGATCAAGGGTTGGCTGCTTTCCCGGCCCTCATAAACATGCAGTCATCTCCTGGTGAGTGTGCCGCCTCGATGGGCTCCACAGCTGGCTCACCGCCAATCATCACCGATCAAAATCCCGATTTTTTATCGGATGGTTCCCCCAACCCTTTATACCCACCTGAGGGCTTAATCAAAGTCCCGGATTTTTTCAAGCAGTTTCGTGCTGCAACAGAGCCTCAACCACACTACGCAGACTCTTTCACATCCCGTCCGGATGTATGCCATGAGCCCAATTCCCCTCATCATCGACATGGCAGGGGTGGGAAGTTGGCCAATAAGCTCATGCTCGGTACATTGGCGGGTCTAATGATAACCGGCACGCTTGAAATGCGAAAGGAAGAGTCCTCTGATAGGGGATTGATGAGTGTACCGATCCAAGCCCTCTCCTATGGCGTGAAATATGCTCGGGATCATTTATACATGGTCAAAGCAAGCTCCTGGCATATCAGAGCTCTGTCTCATTTTGCGTTGACATCATTCGTCGTTGTGGGATGTGCATTCCTAGTATATCTCTACCTCTTCTACTCTAGGCCTAGTCGACCGAAATCAAGGCCTCAGAAATCTCGTTCCACAACTGACAGTGCTTCCGAGTTTCGACGAGAGGCATGGCTCACAAGCATCCAAACCGTCGGCGTCCCGAGCCACACGTTCTTCCCAGAGTGGTTCGCTGTCACCTCTCGTTGCCTCGAATACTGCCTTCGTTGTCTTCTTGGCTGGAACTTGTATTCAATGCTCACTGGAATTTCGGAAGATGACGAGAATGGCCGTGTCAAGGCTTGGGACATTGCTTTGGATGCACAGCTGACTGGCGGTGATGCAGAGGTCAGCAAGAGTCGATTAGTACTAACCATTTTTGCGGCAGGCACACTTCCAAGAAGCTTGTCTCGAATGATGTTAAAAGCTCTGCACTGTCGAACACTTCTTTGGCGTGTTGGGTCTCCTGGCACTCTTGCTTGCAGGCTCGCCGACTACTCTGCAAGAGCCTTGGCACAATACCAGTGGCAGCTGGCACAAAAGATGCAAGAAACCCTTCCCAAAGACCATGAGGATGTATTGCCTAGCCACCTGGCATATCTTCTCGAATATGGCTGCGATGAAGTTTTCACAGATGCTATTGTCCAGAGAGCTTCCAACATGATCTGGAATCGTCCAACCCAGGAAGCAACGGATGGAGAAGACTCTCTTCTTGACGCTGTGGTTGAAGACAGCGCTATCCGTTCTCCACTCGATGCCATTGCAGCATGGTTCTCTAGCCGAGCTCTACAGGAGGCTCTCACCCACTCGTTGGATGTTACCTCTGTGGACTGTGGTCCTCGACGCCGAAGGGCCTTCGATCAGCATCTCGAGGTAGCCCTTAGGTCAGCACCGCCTACTTCCGCCGCCTACACCCGGGCTGCCACAATCAAGGCCCTCTTTTTCGACGAAGACAGAGTCGCAAATATCAACTCAGTGTTGGCCGCACTACCACATCCAAAACGAGAACCGTCGGCTTGCGCAAGCATCTTCCTTGATTCCTCGGTTCCTCCATCTATTCAGGAAGAGATCTGCATTTCAGTTCGCTGCGCCATGATCGCCGCCATCCTTCGAGGCCAAGCCGGAAACGAAGAGTCCGAATCTTCGACTCTTTCCTTAAATAACGCTATTGAATTATTTAACAGACTACCCATCAACGCCGTTGAACTTACTTTCTTGGGTTTTGCATCCCTTTATCATCTGTTACATATCGTTTCTAGTGATAAACGATTGGTGGCCTCTTCGTCCTCATCTTCAGAGAAGCGACTTCCACTTCCCAACCTTGGAAGAATTGCCTCAGGACTTCGGTACTGGGTGGAAAATGCTTACAATCCAATTTCCTCTGGTTTCAACGACAGTCTCGCTGAGAAGGTCATTCGCGGTTGTGTGGAAGCTTGTGAAAATGCTGGCGTGGACATCGATGAGTCGGCAAACTCTAAAGACCAACGGCCCTCTTGGGAGGATTTCGGTGACGCATCTTCATCGACATTCTCAGAGTCTTCGGGCCAAGAAACCGAAAACGGATCAAGTGTCTCTAACGACTCGTCAGGCGAGTCTGAACTCACAGAACCCGCCACACCAAGTGCTGACATTAACGAGACGAAGACTTCCAGCCTTGGGGATACTGGTGGTTATCTCTCCCGTCTTGGAACTAAGTCTTCTCCTGTATCGAATCTCCTTCTCACCGCCGATTTCGAATAGCCCTTCTTTGGTTTCATTACCAGTCCATTTTTGCTTTGGAGCTTCTCTCCTCGCCTACATTCTATCTTTCCTTGCCTTTTTGAGCTCTCATTTTACTATTTTCTTTTCTTTTGCTGCACCCGCAGATCGCATTCGTTTTTTTGATTCAAACCAAAATCATGGATCACTGAAGATTTTCCTCCACTCCATGTATCCTCTGTTTGTTATACAGTCTCTCACCTTCGCTCGACACGGTACTCGAACAAGCGTGTAATATCTCTTTCATGTTCGGGGTTATGACATTCCTTCAATGGGGAAGTCGATGGAAATGGAACTAAAAAAAAGCTGAGGTTGTGTGTTGATTGTAGATGTATGCGTTTTCGCCATGCTCTTTAGACATGTTTATACAACACATCTTGCGTTGCGTTATTAAAAGACTATGTTTCTGTAAATATCTCTTGATTGAGAATAGACATAATACTGTTGTTTAGAGAGTTTCTAATTCATATTCAGTTACGTTTGGTTGTATCTGATCGAAAGTAAGGAATGAAGTATCAGTAATTGATAGTGAAACGAGAAAAAGCAGTCAAATAGCAGGATCAGACAACAATTTGTGACCAGCAGAATAGAAAAGACTGAGAAAAAAGATTGCTTCATAAACCAGATTCCGTCAAATCCGGCCAGGCAGGCACTGGTAGGAATAAATGCGAAAATCAATTTGACTGTGTTGAACAGGTGAATGTGCTGCCTTGCTTATTGTTTTTCAAGAGAGTCAGACAGTCCGGACTTAGTTGATAAGTCACCTCTGCGACAATTCGTTTTAGATGCCTCATTTCTTCTCAATAGTCTCCTCTCTCGATTCGACTAGTATACCACCTGCGGGCATCAGACCAACTCTCATCTCCGCGTCTTCTAATGTGAAGACATTATTCTTTCCACTCCCAATTCCCCATGCGCGCTTAGCAGCCTTCCAGCTTTCAATCAGCGCAATATAAACTGCAACGCTGCCAACGACGACTCCCCATTCCCAAGTAATGCTCAGATGTTTGAACACCAACCGATTCACAACGGGAAGATAAACCACCGGGAATGTGATGAAGAATCCGGCAGCGACAGCCCAGAATAAGAACCGATTTCTCCAGATGGTATGGAAAACGGAGAATGGCCCTTTATTCCGTGGACTTGGATCCATGTTGAACAATGAGCGCGAAAAATGTTTCACTTCCCAAGCTGTGACGAGGAGTAGAAACGAGAGGGTAGCAAATGTGGTTGCACGCGCCCGAAACACAACAGCACAAGTGCCGTTCCAGTCTTGATTGCAACCTTGTCCGAGATATCCGTTTCCGCCGGCGTAAACAACAATGACAAATGCCACGAGGCAAAGAGAGCCCATGAAAGCGCCATATATTGTTTTATCCATGATCAACTCCTTGGTGAATACGCCGGCACGAAGATCATGCGGAGGTTTGAACATGATATCAGGTTGGCCTTCCTCCAGGCCAAGACCAAGGGCAAGGAAGGAGGATGTGACAAGATTAGCCCATAAAATTTCCAGTGGGGAGAGAGGAAAGACGGAGTTTCCATCACCGTCTTTGAATGCTAAAGCAATTAGAAGAAGGATGACTTGAGCGATGTTCGATATCAACAAGTGCATCAAGAACTAAATACAAGTTAGTAAACCAACAACTGATTAGGATACTGCAATAACATACCTTCTGGATGTTGTCAAATAATCTTCGTCCTTCTTCAACAGCTTTCACCACGGATGCAAAATCGTCGTCAGTCAATACCATGTCCGCTGCATCCTTAGCAACATCACTTCCATTTTTACCCATCGCGATACCAACGTCTGCACGTTTCAATGCCGGTGAATCATTCACGCCATCACCAGTCATCACGCAAAACGCTCCTCGCCTATGCATCGCTTCAACCATACGAACTTTGGTTGCAGGACTGCATCGAGCGATAACTAATGGTAAAGCTTCAATAGCGTCAATCTCAGAGTCCGATAGCTTATCAAATTCTTCCGCTGCCATAACAACAGTACTGGCCTGAGTGGAGGGTATGACCCTTCCCAAGATACCGACTTCGTAGGCAATGGCAGTTGCGGTTCGAATATGATCGCCGGTAAGCATATGTACGGTAATTCCAGCTAAGTGACATTTCCTCACGGCGTCTGGTGTTTCTAATCGCGGAGGATCATATAGACCGACGAGTCCGACAAAGTTAAGGTTGGTTTCCGTGTCCGAACGCTGCGATATCTGAGAAAACTCGTTCGAGCTGATAGACTTGTGTGCAACGCAAAGTACGCGGAGGCCTTCACCCGCGAGTCGGTCAACCGCGGCACGGATTTCCTCCTTCATACGGTCATCCACGGACAGAAGGGGCAAGAGCGATTCCGTGGCACCTTTTGTAAATACACCAGCATGACTGGAGCCCTTGTTCTGATAGACAACCGTCATTCGTTTGATGGCCGAGTCGAACGGGAATTCAGCGAGTAGTTCCATCGGGTGACTCTGGAGTACTGCCTCTTTTCCTAGATTGAATCGTATTGCGAGAACGTGGAGCGCTATCTCAGTGGGTTCGCCGACAGCCGTCCATTCATCTTCTGAGTCATCTGAAGATCCATTGTCCACCGAGGCTTTATCCGAAGGATGATAAACGGAGGATAAGTTGCAGAGAGATATCGTCTGTAGAAATTTCGCCAACGAACTGTTCTCACCGATAGGAATTTGGCCGGGAACAATAGTTGATCCGTTGATTTGCATGAAACCGCTTCTCGGGTCGAAGGGATTGTTCGTATCATGTACAACCAAGGTTCCTGTGCCGGGGATCCAGGCTTTGCGGGCGATCATCTTTCCCTGGGTGAGAGTTCCGGTTTTATCGGAGCAAATGTTTGTCACTCCACCAACTGCTTCAAGAGCTTGAAGTTTTCTGACAATGACATTACCTTTTGCCATTGCTTTGGTACCAACAGCAATTGTAATGGTCAGGACTGCGATAAGTGACTCTGGGATGACAGCCACGGCAACACAGATACCATAAATTAGTACCTCTCCATGGATATCCCACTTGTTAGCAGAGAACACAATGACAGCCAATAAAATAGCTAGTGCAAAGAGCAAGAGTGCGAATTTGCTGAGCTGGACCTGTAGAGGTGTCCCTACTAGCCCAAGAACAATCATTAGACTTCTCTTAAATCTTGCCCATGTTCGAATAATAATATTTGCGCCGCCATCCGGTCGTTTGTCTCGAAGAAGCTGTGCAATCTTGCCAACTTCAGTTTTCATACCAGTCGAGACGACAACGCCAGTAGCGCGACCTCGGGTCATGGTACTTCCAGCATATGCCATGTTGACACGGTCTCCAACCGGCATCTCACGTATAGTGAATACTGCATGAGGATGCTTGGAGATAGGCAAAGACTCTCCAGTCAGGAGAGCTTCATCGGTGGAAGCATTGATACCGTCAAACAGTCGTAGATCGGCCGGGACCATGTCACCCACGGTAAGCTGTACGACATCGCCGACCACGAGTGTTTCCGCTTTTACAGAGTCAATTCGTCCGTCGCGTAGCACTTTGCATACAGGTGCCGACAGAGCTTGGAGGGATAAAATCGTCTGCTCAGCTCGATAGTCCTGGATGAAACTTTTGAACACACGAATTAGTATACTCTTTTGCTTTTGCGGGATCTAGAGGAATTACTCACCCAACAATGATATTGAGGAGAATGACCGCTGTGATAACGCCTCCTTCAATATAGTCATGGATTCCAAAGGACAGAGCCATTGTAAGGACTAGAACCTATTACGGGCAGTTAACATGGACATCTCCATTTCAAGACCGTTGCGGCCGGGGATGCCGTTTTCGGAAAAATTAAGTGTCTCTCGTACTAAAGTCAGACTATTCGAAACCTGCCTTAACAGAATTTTCCACATGGATATGCCCTCTGCACTCTTAACCTTGTTAGGGCCATTGTGCTGAAGACGAGATGCCGCTTCGGCACCGGTGAGTCCATTGCTGAAAGGGCGTAAGTATCCATTGTGAAGACATGAAACAGATATGCTCTCGTGGAGGGACCAGCGAGTTCTGGTTAACTTACTGCAGGTCAACCTCTAAGCAAGAGGCGATCTGAGAAGGAGTGAGCGTATGGGCAGCTTCGTACTGCTCTTCCCACTTGACTTCGATTTGCGAGCAGGCGATGGTAGATCCCTGGAAGGAGGTATCTGGAGTTCCAGCCCGCTGATCCGGTTCGTCCTGACGGCGACCGGAGGGCACTGAACAGTCTACGGCTTGTCCAGGTTGGTTCGTGGTCCCTTTAGGAATAGGAGCACATGGAGGTGGTTCTGTCGATTCCTCGACATCCGGTTGAGCAGTCTCTGTTCCCATTCAATAAGAGAGTAGAGTAGGAGTAGGAGCGTCGTGACGGGGCACGAAGACGCTGAGATGATAGTGTGTAGGTAGCTTAGACAGCTAGCTTTCTTTATTACAGAAAGAGAGGAGAGGTTCTACAGATCAGAATGAGGTGGAAATCCTCAAGAGAATGCAGTGTGGAAAAGAACAGACTGAGAAGAAAGAGGGGATCTGAAACAAGCCAGCGTGAGGCGAGAGGTCTGTTTATATGTGTGAATCTTTTTTCTCCCGGCGCCGAGTGAACGTGATCGCCATAAAGCATCTCGCTGATATCACTTAGCCAGACAGGGAGTGCACGCAGCATCCCTGGCCGTGCAGCAGAAGGCGGCGACCTTCTGGGCTCTTCCGCACTGGCCACCCAGCAATCCCAGCACATTGACTTCTTGGAACCTGTCATGACTTTTCTTGGGAAGTTTCGCTTGCAGCTCTGACTGGCTGAGCCGTGACAGTGATCCATCTGGGCGTCGGAGCGCTATCGACGAAAACAGTATGGTCAGGCATTTTGGCTGAACGCCAGCGATCAATCGGGTTGGCGTCGGATGGTTATGTACGATGACGAAATCCACAAAAAGGGATTTGAGCATGCGACAGTTGTCACCTTTCATATTTCCTGGGCCTTCTTGCTTGCTCTATTGCTCCCCAGTCTCGCCGGGCGGGCCGGACTCCGCTGAGAACCAGACTGGAGGCTGCTGGATCATTCCGGCCGGGTTCGCACTTCACTGCATGGCATTATTAGCAACTCGACCTCTCGAGAGGTTTTCCGTCGTTTGGTTTACGAGCGGGGTTCGGATCCAAGCGTCTCGGCGAGAGGCAAATACCAGCACCGGGATGAGGATCTTTTTGGTGGATACCCGGAGAGGAGAGGAGATGAGATGGAGACCAGACTCGCCTCGTTCTGCCTGTTTCTCCTCCCTCTTGGCCACTCCGCGGAGCGATCCCTCTCTTGTCTCTCGTCAAGTGTTACCGCCTCCGGGTCAAAGGCCAAGACTCGACTTCTTGGAGGAAACTCCTGTACCTTGATATTAATGTGAGCAGCCTTAGTTATCTATCCCTGGAGGTAAAAATAGCATTTCCCAATCCCTGGTTCAACAAGGGTTAAATTCCGACGGAACATCCAATTTCTACTCTACACAAAAGAAAACCCGCAAACGAGGGACGAAATCGGTCCTTGGATCGACGGGACCAAGAATTCTACATGCAACGTCCACCAGGTCAGCTCGGATCCATGCAGGTTTGGTTGCCTCTTAGGCGAATCCATGCCCGTTCTCGCAGCGTTCGAGACACTCTCCATCTTACGTGGATGGCTCTTGGAAGCCCGTTCATTCTGTTGGCGGCCATCTCGAGTGTCCGTATTCGAGGCGAGTGATGCCTGCATCTCGCAGATTCGCTGACTTTCAGCTGCGGATCACGAATCCCTGTGCATATCAAGCAGTGCTGGTTGACGGTACCGGAGGCTTGAATCACACACGTGCACTGCAAAGAGCAGCATTCTGTTTTGCTTCTTCATGTCGGTGGAGGAGGAAAAATGACCGAAGTTGAGAAAAAGCAATATCGTTGCATTGCTGCAGCCAACAGTTCGCTCTGTCTAATACTCCGTAGTGCGCGAATGCTCGTCTTTCTCTCTGCGTTGTCAACTCCATTCGAACTTTCCAAAGGCTGTAAGCCGAAAAGCAAATAACAGAGCGGATCATCTGTTTCTCCGTAAGCCGTAGCAAATCGAATTGAATCCAAACAAACCGAAAATCCGATGAATTCCAGCAAGAAAAGAAACAAAAAAGAAACAAAAAAAGGCTGCAGTCTCGACATCTCACGCGACATCCGACAAGCAGGTTTATTAGTCAACCCCGCATCAGTTGACCCGCTGAGCTTCGTTCATCATTCTCGTCCACCGCCTCCGTTTCAGCCTTTAACTGGAAGAACCCAAGTCGAAGCTTGCATTTCCGCGGTAATGGCGGCCCCAATCGCGTCCCTAATGCCTCTCCATTTCGGCAATGGATCCGCAACTTATACCTCACCCTCCGGGGATCATTCCATTACTGGTTCAGTCAATGGTCCTGTCGAAGTGAACCGCCGCGATACCCAGAGGCCCGATGAAGCAACATTGGAGATCGTCGTTAAGGGAGGAGTTGGCGCAACTGGAGTCGGCGAGCGATATGTCGAGGATATTCTGCGCAGTGCCATCAGCCGAGTCATTCTAATGCGAGACAAAAATTTGGCTCGAAAGGCGATTGTGGTCACTCTAGTCGTTGTCAAGAACACCATCACTGGCGGAAAAGTTGACGGGCGAGGTGGTTCGGTAAGACAGCCTTGCGGGAAGAGCTTTTTGTTTCACGATTGATCATTAACCACGTTGTGCTAATTCCTTTTTGTCGGCATCGAATAGTATCTTCCGATTCTTCCTTCGTTACTACACACTGCTCTCTTTGCTCTGCTCTCTGCTGCAATTCCAATGTCAATGATATACACAGCAACCCTTGTCGCGGTCAGCCAGTCAAATGAAGTGATCCTCAATCCTTCCGTTAAAGATGTGAAATTAGCAAGTTCTTTACATGCTCTTGCTTTCTCCTCTCAGGGCCATTTACTCCTGAACGAGAGCCAAGGCAGCTTTGACATGGACACCTGGGACAAAGTGTACGACGCCGCGGAGACCATGTGTCGAGGTTCCACAAGGACTAGCCTTACCAAGGATGGAGATGTTTCAACGGGCGATATGGCGAACGATAGCTCTTTAGAGCAATTCGTCAGGGATACCGTGGAAGATAAAATCCGCGAGCAATTATCGTGGAAACTTTCTTCGGCTTGAATCATATGATGAACCATGCCAATCAACTCGGCTCCAGAAACATTCATTTCGGATTCTATAGGAACTAATCTCGATAATGGTGACTTCCAATGACTTATAGCACCCAAAAGCTCGGCGGAATATAGACCGGCCAGGCTATACACAACTCACTATGCCTCCTTCCAGGCATCGAGTGCTTCCGGGTACACTGAGAGCTGCCGGCCGCAATATCTTATACTATCATTTAACCTGAATCTGTATCAGGCTTGGATTGGTTTTCTACGCTAGGTATCGGCAGGAGCCGTCGTCTCCTCCCAAGCCGTTCACGGCTCAACCTCTCGCACCGCTCTCTGGTAGTGGCCTAGGAGAAATCCATTTTTGTGACCTACAGGTCACTCTGAATGTGTCCATAGTATGGCCCGGCCTTCCAATGGCATCGGTGCTAAATACTCAAGACGATTTTCCCTGCCAAAGTCTTTGCCATCTCATTCCAGCCCCAACGAGAGTGGTAATGATATCATTCATTAGGTAGTTCCTGACAGATATAGCCCTCCAAGGTCAAAGATTTACACACTACTTTTCGGAGCTACAGGCGAAGAACCTAGAACTTTGCTGATAAATAGTATAACTATATGTGTTTTCGTTCGATAAATATATGCCCCTCCCTGGCCACCACAACGTACCCCCGGCTTTCATCTACCTCACCATCCCAATCACTTCAGTGCGCTTATCGCTCTCCTTGCTCTTCGTGACAGCGTCCAGAACCAAATGTCTCGCCATTTGCTTCGCTGACCCCAGCTGGGAAAACCACATCGCGACCATTGCACTCTGACGCACTATTTTTCAAAATTAATACACGAGTGACTTCTAAGCACATGTTCAAAGAACAAGGTTTACATACTCGAAGAGAGCGCAGACACCACTAGTAATGTTGACGTAGTCAACGTTGCTAAGATTTTATCATTAGTTTTTATGCACAACCAGATTCGATCAATAGACTCCTAACATTGGGCTTGCATCAGGGCGAAGATTGAAGCAAACAGTCTGATCCATGTCGTAAGTTAGGCGTTCGCCATCAGTCTGAGTGATTTCGACCTAGATGGGTATACATTAGACAAATTCTCGAAAAAGTGGTGCGGTGGCATACATGGATTTGATTGTCCTGAGCAGCAGACAGCGAGGGCAGGAATGCCAGCGCAGTTGCAATCACAATTCTAAGAATCTGCATGGTCGCTAAGGTTGGAAAAATGGTAATATTTTTGGTGTTGGATATGAGAATGAATTGGATCTTTCAATAAGTTATGGGAGGGAAGGGAATCTTGATACCCGGATGGCCAATATATGTATATCTCAAGCCACGGCAGGAAATTCAACAATACCTCGTTCAGGCATTGCCAGAGAGGAGAATTGAGCCGTGTGATCGGCACAATGCAGGATACCCAAACAACGCTTTCGGGAATTGACAAGAAGATCGCATGTTGGCGCTGCTGAATTCTGATGATCCGTAATCCCGAGTGATCAAATTCGCCTATGAAAAGAATGGTCTTGGTCCTGGTTTTGGTGGTTATGAGAATGAAGTGGAATCTTTGATACGGAGGAAGCCGAACCTTTTATACCCAGATGGCCAACATCTACTGCATTTCAACCCCCAGCAGGAGATTGAATAACACTCCATTCATACATCGCCGGAGAAGAGGATTCAGCCGTGTGATCAGCCGATTTCCCTCTCGACACGTAAGACTGAGGACTTGTGGTTCAGTGCTTGCGGCACGATGAGGGGATATCCAACGAAGCTCCTGGGCGGGTTGGCAAGAGGATCGCAAGATGGCGCTGCTGAATACTGGCGATCGTTAACTAACGTTCAACTTCTGCCGAGACCGCAAGGCGGGATCGACAGTATAGTTACCTGTTGGTGGTACCAATCGATCGGTAATCTCGAGCAGGCATCTAGTAAAGCTATACTCCGTACCAAAAACGGATTGATGTTACAGCGACCTTGTTCGCTCCTCATGGAGTAACGGCGAGATGAGGAAACGCATTCATAGAGAAGCCCAATTGAAAATGGAGCTACTCAAGCGAGATTTGCCAGTTTCCAGGTCGATCTCATGGCACAACTGAAAACGGCCATCGGCAAGCTTGGTTCACCCACAAGCGAGGCTTGGGGTAAATATCAGGTGCCTGGCCGTTATTTTCAAATTCATGCAGCTCTGAAGGATGTATGAGCTCTGCAGTGTAACGGATGCCGATCCCTCAACGGGTCCGTTCTGCATTTCACTATTGGAGGAGGTTCAAAATTGTTTTCATGAGCAACTGCCCAAACCTGAGCAATTGTACTCCGTAATCCGTACAGAGTAGTTATCAGTGGACGGAGTAGTTGATTGAGAGAAAACGAACGCCAACTTCGTCATTTGGTGGTACCAAAGGCTCCTGCTTAGTCGCTGATCAAAGTGGTCAAGGCGTTGTTTACTTGTCGATCTCGTTAGAGATGATCTTCGTCAATCATTTTTATTATCGTGATCTTCAGGGCGGGCAGGCTGATGAAGTGGACCAACCACTCACCACCAGGTCCCAAGCCCGCTGTCCATGCTTCGAGGCCAAAGCTCCCGCTTGTGCGATATTGCACGGCGGAGGTCGATGTAAATCTTCCACAGAGTTCATGAAAATCCCAATACGCAGAAGATTTTGCCTTGATTCGATATGGGATGTTGAACCTAAACCTCCGAGCCATTAAGGCTACCTGACATCGGAGACTCAGATCTATTGCGAAGTAGGGGCATCCAGCAGAAAAATTAGATTTATTTGCATTATTTGTCTGAGTAAAAAGCATCATTCTGGGCGGTGCATAGTATTTCGAAGCGATCTCATATCATGAACAAGTATGGATCACAGAGTATTTGCTTGGAATTAGGCCAAAAAGGGGACTTCAAGACATCGCATTTATTTTATCAATATGCGGATCCATGCCCAAAAGATATCTATCTCCAAACAGTCATTATATCATTGAATGCAGGGTCAAAACGAGACAGACAGACATGTCTATCATGGCTTGGAAGTACGAGTGCCTTCTCACGCAAAAAAAAAAGTAGCTCGATACGCAAAGAAAGGGAATTGTTTGGAGTTTTTAATCATTGCTCCAGATAATTTCTTCCGGACCTCTTAATAGAACAAGGAAATTTCCATAGGGTATTTTATATGAGGTGTGCATCAGACAAGCTGATAGATAGGGTGGAAGGTCGATTCAAATGCGACGAGAACATGCCAGTCCAGGTAAAGCTGTTAGAGGAAAAATGCTAAAAATCAAAGGAAAATCACATGTTAAGGAGACTCATTACTCTTTTTAGGGGACTGGTTGTCCCAGGGCTATCACCGCATTCGCTGGGACCCATTCCACTATCAGTACCCTGTCCAAAGTCGGTGTAGCTGTCGGTATCAATATCCCATTGGTCCTCTTCACCGTCATTATCGTCTTCTTCGGCTAGGGCGTCGGTTTCAGCTAAATGGTCCCTCAGGCTATCCGTGGGGTCTCCCGAAGCAAATCCACTCTTATTTGATTGGGTCTTACCACTCCAGCCCTTTTGGACGGCACCTCTCACGTTCCAGCAAAGCGTGCGTCTGACGCTTTCGAACCACTCGCCTCCGCCAGAAACGACGGTTGGGAAAGGATACTGGCTCGCTTCAACTGTCACAAAGTCACCTGGACGAATCTCAATGCGACCTTTACCATCAAAGGAGCAATAAGCACTGGACCGAGAGCTGGCAGGGATAGCAATTCTGAGAAGCAGCGCGTCCGAAAGGACCATGGGACGGAATGAGAGGGTATGTGGACATATTGGTGTAAGGAGAATAGCGGGAATAGAAGGATGGATTAAAGATCCGCCAGCAGAGAGAGAATATGCCGTTGATCCTACGAGTTGTCAGATAAACCCATGAGACAGCAGAGACTTTCACATACCTGTGGGAGTGGATAATATACACCCATCAGCCTGTACTACCGTTAGGAGCTCATCATCTCCATAGACCTCAAGATTAGAAACGTAGGGTGAGGGTCCACGGTCGATCACAAGCTCATTCACGACTTCAAACTGCTCTCCCTCCTCAGCAGGGCCATTTTTTTGCTTGCTACCGCGGTAGACGGTGCAGGTGAATCTCATGCGAAGATTAACTCGCATGCCGACATCTCCCATGATATGGTTGAGATGCTCTTTGTATTTGGAGAACTCGAAGTTTGTCAAAAACCCAAGACTGCCAAGTGAGAAGGCGAGGATAGGAGGTACAATGCGCTGGAAGAGCCATGATGTGAATAACACGGTCCCATCTCCTCCTAATGTGATGACTAGGTCGAATGTCTCCGGAGATGTCCAGCACAGATCCGGCGTCCAATATTTCAACATGGACTCAAAGAGGGGCTCTTTAGCAAGTAACCCCGCAGCATCGAAGCGCTTAGATTTACGCAGCTTCGAATCAACGTAGACATTGACGCCGAGATTGCTGCCGTATCTCGGAGCGCTGAGTAACCATTCGGCCAATTCCCGGGTAAGATAAACCAGGTTATTATCCCGAGCCTTTGTCACAATCATTACATTTTTCACTGCAACCTTGATAGGCCGGCGCTGGAGCTGCTTGGATACCTCACGGACACCGGTAGCCGTTTGCATCAAACGCGAGTGTGACATCCATTCATCCGCAGCAATCTCCTCCAGCACCCTTTCGATATTAACAGCACCATCGAAACGTTGGTGGTAGTAGCACGGCGATTTCAGCGGGAAGCGAGCTGTAGACGGCGTTTCTCCATCGGAAAAAACAGGCGCCTTGGTCGATAGGGCTGCAGACAACTGTCGGTGCAACCTTGTGTCACCGGTTTGCTGATCAGGCCCGCCACTGCTGGTTGGACTGAGCATTTCGGCCAATGACATCGCGAGAGGCACTGACGACGTATCGGCGGACGAGGAAATATGCGAAGATGCAAGGGCTTTGATCAGCGTCTGCCGAGGAATGCCATCGATGGACTTTGCGCTTTGGCGATGACGATATGAGGTAGGTGGTGGACGCTGTTGGCTGCGAGGGACCGGAGAGTTCGGGAGAGAAGTAATTGTGCGAGATTCTTCGGAGCTTTTGGAACTCTTCAAGGGAGCGAGGTCATCCGTAGGGCATTCGGAGCAGGAAGAGTCTAGTTTTGTAGGCGGTTGCGTGCCGGAGAGGATCGGCGCCAGATGCAGCGCGGGTTCGCGCCGTATAGCTCTCCCGCAGGAACGAGCTGGGAGCTCGGCGGTGGTTTCTGAGGAGCGGTCTTGCTGTGGAGGATGCGGATGAGATGGAGAGTGGGAGACGGACAAAGGAGACGGAGGGAGGAAGAACGACATTTATCGATATATAACTAGTTGCCGAGACGTCAGTTAACTAAGCCCGCTTCCTTCTTCTTGCGCCTCTCTCGGCTGGTCGGCAGGTGGAGATGCTGATTCTTAGGGTTCCACGGCCAGGCTGAGGGGAAAGTCGAGAGATCAGAATTAAAATCTAATAACACGGAAACAAAATCCAAGAGTAGAAAAGATAAGAGACGGTTAATCACCTTCGAATGTTAACTAGGTGGGTTGATACTCAGTGCCATATATGTATGTACTCCGGATACCTAGTTAGGTAGCGATGTCACTTGATACGATGGCTTTGGTGATGCTTTTCTGGTGGTCTTCACGGTCAATTCTCAACGGCGCGGGAACCAAGAGAACACTCCACAGGTAAACAGGATCTCATGCTCGATTTTATTTGATTTATCACAAAACCATTTCTTTCCTGTTTGATATTGCTTTGAGCTTGGCTTATAACGTGAACCCGGTGTGGGCCACCAACGAGAGACCTGCTGCAGCGCAATGGAACGGCCGAAGTTTGGGATACTTCCCACTGGTCTCCCGGTGGTACTTCGAGACAGCTGCCGCCGGAGAAGCGCTACTCATTAGTCAATCCTTACCCTCGAATTAGACTTGGTTTTGTTTGATGGGTTGAATCAGAATGCTCAGGTGGCTGGCGAATACCGGATTCCATCGCCGCCATGCCTCATGAACGCTCACAACAAGACAAGAGTTCTCAACGTCTCAGGCTATGCACAACATTGTGATTCCAACGTCAAAAGACCCTGAAAATATTCTGATAGGCTTCCTGGCAACCCAGGCGCTCTGGACTGTGGCCCAAAGCATGGCAGCGGGCCCCTTCAAACGCGCGGTGGGAAAGATGTAACTTCCGGGGATTCTACCCATCCTGCGACAGGATCATCGCTAAAAATAGCTGCCCCCGGCTTAACTTAACTACTGGACGGTCCGAAGATAGTCTAGAAGTATTATTTTCAGCGGTTTCAGCGAGACATGTGCTGCCAGTAAGTGTGCAGATTGGTCTTCGAAAACTGCTAGCTAATTTGATGACAGCTTGAGATGGAGGATCTCGTCCCTCGTATTGAACAAAGCATCCTTTCCAGCAGTATGGAGCGTTAAGCAGGCCAAGCACTGCAGCCCAAGAGCGACTGCAGCTCTGTTCTGTGAGAGGAGCTTGGCAAATTACTCTCCTGCAGCGCAAAAAGCACAATCACATCAATTCCTCCAATACAATTCAACCTGAGTGAGTTGGACTGGATTGCACCGGCGAGAATTTCCACATGCGGTAAGATTTTTTCCAACGTGGCGCTTGGGCTGCTCGTTATGAATGGTGTGACAAGAATGACTGGGAATATGCCCATTAGCAGACCGTTTTATATGGCAACATCTCAGTAGTTACCCATGCCGCCGTGGCTCGTGGATACACTCAAAAACTGGAAAAAGAAATAAAGGGGAAGAAAAAAAAAATATAACCTCCTTGTTGCATCGGATTTAACTAACTAACGGAGCCGGAGATATCGCTTTAGCGAGCGGTTCGCGAACATGCCAACTACACAAAAAAACTATCCTATCAGAACCGTGAGCGATGGTCAAATCCGAGCCGTGAGTTTACGGTTATAGGTCACGAGTAGAGGGACGACGATCGACCAGCCGGTTTTGTACTTCGGTGCTTCTCTATCAGCCTTTGAAGGTGATGGAGACAGATAACTATACCCTTCTTTACAATGGTCAAAAATTTGAAATGAAAGAAGCACTCTTGCGATCGAACTTTGAAAGCTGAGAAGAGGTTTCTGCTTCTCGTTTATTATTGTTAATCTCTGCAATTAACGTGTCAAATATTCCGCTTCCTGTTGCGTGGGCCCCGGATCAAAAATGTAAGGGTCTTGTCCGCGCAACATGGGGTTTTCCGATTTGGTTAAAATTTGCGGCGACCGTACTCCGTACAACCTGCAAGGGTTAAATACTAGAAAGGAATGAATTCTCAACGGGAAACGGTGATACCTAGCTGAAGCTGTTCGGCGCAGGATTTTATCCTGAGAACAGTAATAAATCAGGGTCTCTCTAACTATCAACATTTTACCAAGTCTGTCCTAACAATCAAGTTGATGCCACTATAGATGAGAGTCGATCTCAAAGCTTCCAAAACTGCTCCCTTTAGGCCGAACTTAGCATTCTAACATACCCAAACAATTAACTAAGCAGTCTCCGGTGACGGACTTTGTGCCATCCGTTCGCGTGCTTGTGGAACCGAGCAACCTGAGGCTGGGTCTTTCCCCGCAGCTTGTGCGCCTTTTCAAGCTCTTTGCTGCGAAGGCCGACCCTCGCGCTTCTCTCTGATGTTCCCTTTATCTTCCATCTCCCAGGATCTACCCCTGGCTCTGAGAAAATTTGCTTACCCTTGCTTAAACCCTGTGCACGGGAACACCGAAGTACAATACGGTATGTATGCATGCATGCATGTACAATGTACATACATACATTTCTACTTCGTCCATACTGTAGTGCCTTTAGCCACGCAGCGGGTTGTATGCAACTACTCCATTGCACGGAGACTTATTCGTCTGAGAGGACCCATTTTCAGGGGATTTCTTATGGCGCAAGTCAGCCCAATTTTGGGTCGATATTCGACAAAGGATTGCGGTATCAACAAGGTAGGCCGTGTCAACGCTATGCGGCCCGCGACCTTTTACTCGAAAATACTTTCCCCATGGCAGGGTTTCATGATACAGGCATCAGATACCTTCCTTAACTGCTATTGCGTGGGAACCAAGAGCAGCTGGCTCGATCTGCCCCATCTAGCCAGGGCCATGTCGAATGTTAGAAAATTTGCGCAACGGTTTACTCAGCTGCCGCGTCTCCCCAAGGGCGGTTCTGAAGTAATTTGCAATTATATATCAAGAGAACGCGGCCCTTTTCATTCGAGGTTTTAATACGAACTCCAAAATTTTTGAATTGACGACAATTGAAATACCTGCCGCGATTATGTCCTCTGGAGGCCGGCTTACTGAGTTAGCCAGCATTATTGCCGCTTCAGCGCAAAACCTTGAGCACTCGGATTTCTCTGAACAGTCCGCGAATGGTTTCAACGGCGGTGTTAATACAGTGGAAGCCAACAGGCGGCCAATCCATGAAATCCGAATTGAGCTTCTCGATGCATGTCGAGAGTTGCTTAATTTGGCTACCGGACCTGCGGAAATGCTGAAGAATATGGCACTAATCGTAAGATGCGAATCCCATGGGTTTCTCGAACGGCATGAATTCAATTGACATGCTTTTGTAGGACAAGCATAACCTTGCATCACTGAGAATTATTAATCGCTACCGGATCGCAACTTTGGTTCCTCTGGACGGTGAAACCTCAATGGCTGACATTGCAACGAAATGCGGGCTTCCTGAATCTCTTATTACCAGAATTTTACGCCAGGCGATGACCTACGGAGTTTTTAGAGAATCTAAAGAGGGTATTATTTGTCACACTGCCGTCTCCAGAGAAATCCCACGACTTTCACCGCTTCTGTCATATCAGCTAGATACTTGCCTGCCATCCACACTCGGTTTGATAGACTGGCTCAACCCAGAGAAGATGAAAAACTATAAGTGCGCGTTTCAAATAGCACACTCCACTAATCACACATGGTGGTCATACGCGGAAAAACGGCCTGATCTTATCCAGAACTATTCGAAATATATGGCTCTGATCACAGACGGCGGGCCTCATGATGTGAGCCACGTTGTGAACGGATTTGACTGGGAGGGACTCGGTGATGCAATTCTTGTTGACGTAAGTGTCCCCCATTTCTCATGATTGTATATATGAGGTATTTCGCTAACGGACCTCCAGGTCGGTGGTGCTGATGGTTTTGTAGGCGTGACCCTTGCCGACAAATATCCAAAGCTCACAGTCTTTGTCCAAGACAGCTCAAACCTGGAAAACAATGCGGGGGCCAAAACCCCTCAAAGCCTCAAGAGCCAGGTATATTTCACTCCGCACTCTTTCTTTCAGCCACAGCCAGCTACTAGCTCTTCTGCCGATGTCTTTTTACTGAGGCATATATTGCATGACTGGGATGATAATGACTGCTTTACCATTTTGCGTCATTTATCGAGTTGTATGAAGCCCGGTGCGAGAATAATCGTTGCCGATCAAGTTTTCTGCAGCCCTGGAAAAGTGGACCAGTACACTGAGAGAATAATGCGGGCTTTGGATATGCAGATGATGGTTCAATTTGGAAGTAAAGAGAGGACGCTGGAAGATTGGAAGGATCTATTCCGCGTTGCCGATCCATTGTTCGAAATAGTTGGCATGGTACAGCCACCTGGAAGTGCTGATACTTTAATGGAACTCCGAAAGAAAGAGGATGGTGGGTCATCCACTGCTGAACTGCGATCTGAGGAACTTCATGAAAATGGACGTCATAGTACCGGAAATGGACATTAATGCTTAGATCACAAAACCCACGTCTCATACAAATGATTTGAAATATACGCCTCATAACGAAAATCTGCAAAGCATATAATCGCTTGTCCGAATTCAGTAACTGAATCATATTCTTGTATCGGCGCTTTTTAGAAGGGTACCTTTCCTACGACATCCAAAAGAACTTCCGCCTCGGCCATAACATCATGGCCCCAGACTAGATCCTGGAAACTTGGGTCCGCCCAAAGATCCGGATGTTTCCAGCTTCGCGTTCGGGGCGCACGCATCTGAGCATCGCGAGCTTCCTGTTCTGGCCCGTCCTTCATATGCAACACGCTCCGTAAGGCAGCTGCAGAGCCCTGAACAAGCTCCGCACGCCGCTTCCGAACATATTCGTAGATTAGAAATGCAGTTGGTATATCTTTTGCCGCGGATAAGCAAATTCCGAGCACGGCAGCATCTTCGATCGACTGTCCAGCACCTTGTGCAACGTAGGGTAACATTGGGTGACACGCATCGCCTAACAGACATGTTCTATTTGCTGACCAAGCAGGGAGATTGGAACGGGTATTCAAGGGCCACACAAGGAGTGTATCGGGGTCAATGCAGTCTGCCAGACGGCAGACCGAGGGATTCCAGGTTTTGTAGAACGACTTAAGGTCATCCATCTCTCCTTTTTGTGTCCACATATTGCTTTCATCGTCCGAATCCAGTCGATGTGCGTGTATCATGACGACATTACAACAGGAGTTACCTCTAATAGGATACGCCACGATGTGGCCTCCTGGTCCAATCCAACGAAGCGTTCTGAACTGATCAAGTTCGGACAGCAAATCGGGAGAATTTTCGAGTTTTGCTCTAGGAATCATTGCACGGTATGCGGCATCGCCAGTCGGCACGATTTTATCTTTGACCCCGAGCAGCGTAGTCAGCGTGGTGCGAGTCAAGCTTTTGATGCCATCAGCGCCGACTAGAACATCGCCTTCTACCGTCTCCCCGGAAGTTAGCGTCACCCTAGCCGCACACAGGGGATCGATCTTTTCAACTCTCGCCCCTAGACGGAGGTTCACTTCTGCGCTACGGGCAGCCTGGATCAATACACTCTGTAGATCAGCTCTATGCTTAGCGACACCCAGTGGTATTAGTCAGAGATAAAGTTACAGCATTCAGTTGCAGGCTCACAATTGTTAGCATAGGTGTTGTGAAGCGACGTAGCAGAGGTGCGGTATGCCCGGGAGGGCCAATTTCTTCATCATTATCATATCTTCGAATGATGGTACCTGCCGGTTGGTTGGCATACTCTAGTACACTGCTTAGAAGGTCAAATTTCTCCAAGATTCGCGTGGCATTTGGAGCCTTGGCGATAATTAGCCTGGAGCCATTTCAAATTTACAGGAATCCATACCAACTGAATGCCAGCGCCGACCTCGGTCAGTACGGCAGCTTGTTCAAGTATCGTCACTTGAAGGCCGTAGTGACGAAGAACTACCAACAGAATTAGAATCCAATCTCAGCAAAGCAAAAAAAGGCTTTTGGGCGATACGAACTGATTCCCAGGGTTAGACCGCCAATGCCTGCACCAACAATCACAATATGTTTTGGATCGGTCATTCTCAATCTAAGGAGGAGGGATGTTGGTCAGCATTCTTGTGGGGTTAAGAAGAGAGGTTTTCTCAGCTCGCCCCTCTTATATATTTCAAATTTCTGATTTAATATCTCCGCTCTCATGATACCAAGGTTCGGAAAACCAGCGGAAAGGATAGCGTTCACATCAAGGATTAAATGACCGAGCGGGTTTCACTTTCCGTGTAAAATTGGGGAGAGCCTCAGGGTTCATTTGGAAAGCGGCATGCAGTGTCCGGGGTCATTATACCGTCTGTAACATTGTTTATATGGGCCACGGCCTGCATTGGTGGTCTGAGTGACCCCAAATGTCGATAACTTGTACGGCTCCGCAAAGCCGCAGCCCTTCCGTACAGCCGTTTAGGAACCTCTTCCGAGGACACGCACGCATGTACAGTACATGCATATGCATACCGTATATGGAATATTTGTACGGAGTACAGCTTCTGGTTTCACAACTATAACGGAGGCTGACAACCATTGCGACCCTGGTCGCCCACCTGATAGGGGTCGGGATTATTTTCGAGCGCATCCACAAAAGAAATTGAGCTAAAATTTAGCCATTATGCAAACAGCATTGAGGTCGAAAACGAAACATTTTGCCGAGAATTTTGGCCTGTAGTTGCGAGGTTGCCAGGAAGCAAATCATGATTCCCTTTTGAACCGTTACTTAATAACGGGGTGCTCGGTACACGTGATTTCTCATGGTGACTGATAACCCTTGGCATTTAGAAAGCTTGGCAGTCATTAGTCATATAGACTAGTCTTGGCGCTATTTAAGCCTCAACCTTATTTCTGCCTTGGCAGAGCCGGCCGGATTTGGAGTAGCTTGTTAATAATAAACTTCTAGCAAACCACACCCCAGCAGCTTCCAGATTGAACGCCTCGCTTTGCGATGTTCATCGCGATGGCTGCCCGTGGGTGTTCGGAGGCTGTCTACGCGACCAAGTAAAGCGGACTGGACTCTTCTTGAAGATTCAAGCCTGACAGCCATGCAAAACACTAATTAAGATCCTTAACTAGCAAACTAATTCTACCCAGACGTGTCGAGATTGAAGCCAGCATTATACTCAAATACCTCGAAAACAATCATCCGTCACTATTGATCCCTTTAAAAGAGGGACGTTGGCGCTTTCGATACTTCAAACGCAGCCGTTTGACCATTTTTCTCCAGGATTTCATCCCGCGCTTTGCATGCGCTTCCGGCGTACTCGGATCGGGATCTGCCATGGTTCGAGAGAACAACTCTAGTGATACCCATCCTTTAAAACCCAATCCGAATATAGCGCTGGCGATATCAACTACAGGTAGATATCCTCCACGATCCTCCTCAAAAGCAAAAAGCCTAGCGTTTCGCGACCAACTCATTCGACTTGGCTGTTCCTCAACGTACCATTCGTGGCCTTTGATCAAGGGAGCAGACAGGCGTTCGCCGTCTACTACCTGGACGAAGAATACCTTTTGTATGTCAATTTGGCGAGTTAGCCGTGTGATTGAAGCTTCAACGTCCTTATCTGCCGTTGGCGTCTTGCCTGTGGGATCGGCCGGATCGGCAAAAACTCGGGCGGCAATGTTGAACGTATCCAAACAAATGCCAAAATTGGGCATATTGACTCGACAGACGATTTCCCAGCTCTGCTCCCAAGTATTGATATGCGTGCCCCAGGCAAGCGATTCATACGCAAATCGGAAGGGCGGCGATTGCTTTAAACCCAGCTCCGCGATCTTTCGGAGGTCCGAGACTATGATCTCGAGGTCGCCGGTAATTCGCGGCTTTCCCGTGATCGGGTCCAGTGGCAAAAAGTTAGAAGGAATGAGAATCATATTCGTTTTCAAGATATTGCCGAGCTCGAACCAGAGTGGCAGCTTTTCATTTAAGAGTCTATCGTGTTCGGTGCGGTCCAGGAGACCCTCATAAAACCAAAATGGTTGGAGAACGAGTATCTTCAGCTTGAGGAATTCACATATTTTCCGGGTCTGACGAGCTCCTTCTAGAAGGTTGGGCCGTGTAAGACCACCTGGCAGTTGGCGACTAAAGTATTCTAGATCTTCATAAAAAAGTTCGATGCCTTGAAAGCCATGGGCTGCAGCCTGTTTCAGTTTCCCGGGCAGCTCATGGACCCAGGCACGGCCTAGGGACATAGACGAAATTGCAGGACGAACGGACATAGGTGGCGTAATGATGATTGACCTGTTGAACAACTTCATGCGTGATATCACGAAGAAAAAAAAATCGATTCTTCCCGGGTAGGTGCCGTGCGAACTATAATTTATACTAACTAGTGGGCCTCTACAACAGAAAGGACTCTCCTTACGATTTCGTTATGCCCGTAATACCGCTAGTCACGAAATGTTGTCCCTCTCTGCGGCTTGAGAATTAAGCCTATCTTTCTTCCAAGGGATAAATGGACTGAGGCACTTTGCTCCGCATCCAACTCACGCAACTCAATACCTAGTCTGATTTCTAATCCAAATACGTTGTTCTCGGTATCGCCGATTCGTGGGAGCACGGGAAGGGGTATAGTCAGCTGTTGGGTAGTATGTATGTATGTACCTCACAGCCAAAGTGAATCCTAGTCATCGGCGGAATTATCGGCCGACCTGCACTTCGTCGTATATACACTCCCCATGCTCAGACATGCATCTTCGTCTATTGAAACGAGAGCCGGGCGCGGTCACACATGTATGGCTTGAGACACGTGGGTAGACTCACCAAAGTAGGTTATAAATTCCGTGACCACTGTACGGAAATAACGTCCTTCCGGCTGCCCAGCACGCCTCTATTCCCTTTCAAGAACACTCCTCTTTGTATACCATAGTGCAGTGTTAGAAAGTTCAAGTAATAATTGCACTCATCTCTTTAGTAATAGAGCTAACCCTCTATTCTTTGGATCTCCTGAGTGAGGGCCAATCCCTATGTTTCGCTAATTCACGCTCTGTTTCATGGCTTTATTGGAGCTCACTTCAAGCACGGTTACCGTCAAAACGCCTCAATGACCTCATGTCAAATGATCTTTTGTTTCAATGAAACCTCTACATGCCCCGGATTACCCACGAAACAAACCCTTTATAGCCTTAAGGCGGTGAAGGGGATTCGTCCCTAGTTAATTTCTCATCCGCCTTCACCAGTCTGCACCTTCGGGAATCGCCGAGGGTGGAAACAGCACTAAGGATCCTATCTCTCTAGTCCAGCATTGTATGGACTGTACGTCATTATTTACGAATGGACGGGATCAAGGATAGTATACGAATATGTAAATGCGAGTAACAGGGAGCCTTGCGGAATAATACTTCCGTTCCTTGCTACACTAAAAGCTAAGTATTACGGAGAACTTCTCATTATGTAGTTTTAAGGTTCGATCGATCTCTACCCCGTAGTAGATCGGTTGTCTATTTTAATATTAAAAGCAGTAAGCTGGGACAGATTTTAGATAGTCTGGCTGTCCGCCAAGGCGTTATGGCTGGAGGAACGCAAAATCAGAAGGTAAGTCATATTTTTTAGGATTATAGATATGAAGACTGACAGTATATAACTATAGTCAAAAGATTCAAAAAGCAAATATCGAGTGATCCGCACATTAAAATCAAGGAAAAAGGAAAGCATCTGGGACAGGGGCATTAAGCAGAAAAGCACAACAGGCAACAAACATTTTCAATCATAGACGAGATTGACGTGCTGTATATACGTCGCTCTAATTTTATCGCCGTGGGTGGAGAGCATTTCGTCGTTAAAGTTCTTAATGGCTTAGACCCGCTATTGCCAAATACCGATCGAGCGGTTCAAATGTAAATCTTAACTTGTGAAGTAGGACCAGTCACAGCCCCTTGAAAGGACTTTCGCAAGCGCCTCAAGCGCCAGCCTATCAATGGCGTCAAAAGCTGCGGGCCTGGTACAATCAATGTCGATCAAGCCCATTGTCTTCAAAATCATAACTGTCAGTCATTCGATGGCTGGCAAACGAGATGGAAAGGAAAAAAGGATAAATTAGCGAACTTAGCTACTCACCTCTCCATTAACCAGAATAGGGACAACAATTTCACTGCGGCTCTCGGAGTCACAGGAAATATGATTAGGGTACTCAATCACATCGGAGACGATGATGGAGCATCGATTCGCGGCAGCGGAGCCGCAGACACCCTTACCAAAAGGGATGTGCTGGCATGCAGGTTTCCCTTGGAAAGGTCCAAGAACCAAATGGTTCTTGGCATCATTTGCAGCCGCCTGCGCTGGCGAGGGGGACTGATCCTTTCGGATATAGAACCCAGCCCAATTTACGTGGCAATGTGGGGCAGGAAGAGCCATATATCCATGCCAAAGAAGAGAGGCTGCATTTGCAAAGTTGCTAAGGTATCAAGTATGATTAGCACGAGCCTCCTCCAGGGAGTATTTCTAACAGTGGACAAGGCAAATGAATCCTCACCTAACCTACATGAATCAAAATCGGAGAAGTTAGTATATCAACATCGCTGCTTTGGTATTGGTGTAACATGAAGTCAAGAAGTACATACCCAATTGCGATTGCCCTCAATCAAAGCCTTTGTTTGTTGAATTACCTGAGCATAGATCTCCGTCTTGGTGAGACCAGACTCGAAGTAGGCTCCATCTGCATGAGGCTGGCGGCAGACGCAGTAAACCTAAGGGTCAGTTTAATTGAGCAACTAGAAAAACAGCAAGGGCAGTACGGATCCTACCATGATTGAGGTCTGAGCTTTCTTGGGATGTTGTGGCTTGGGAAAACAGTGATAACTTCTGGAAGAGAAACCAAAGAAAGAAGAAGAAGAAGAGAAAGAAAAAGAGGGAAACGGGACGGAGGGGGTGGGGAGAACCTTCTTTTTAAGTTCAAAAAGTCGGCGCTTAAATGCCAAGCCTGGCGAGGACAAAAGGGGGCTTGGCGTATGGGTCACGTGCAAGCCACGGGCGCCAACTCTATCGGAGCGGCATAATAATAATCCGGGTGCCAAGGAGCCCCTTTTCCAAATTCTCGGTTAAACCTTCCACGAGAGTTCCAAGAGAGGCAATATCTCGTTCTGGTTGACTTTCTCCACCGCCTGCGAATTTTCTTTCACTCCTTTGGGGCATTTCGCCGCATATGGGGCATGAACCACTCCAAGGTGATATTCGCAAGTCTTGGAGTTGGCGCAGTTTGTCAGATTTATTGGGCTGAAGGCCAATAATGACCCTGAAACCCAAAAAGAGCCTTTCTGAAAGCTTCAAAGCACCTGTCATCTGACCACCTTCCACGCAATGGCCGAATATGGCGGAAGACTCCGGCTCACTCTCCTATCAGCGCTAGTTAATCCAACGCTTGGGCTCCACCGCTATCCACCGCTATCTCGCCGAAACTCCACGATGCCGTTGTTTCGGTACAGAGAGTCTGTGGGCCGTGGTTCCCGTGGCTTGCGTTCCATGTTTTATGTGGGGTATTTAAACCAGCGTTAGGGCCGCGAAGCGGCTCTTCCTTTTTCCCTCATAACTTTTCTCCGATCGGCTCTGCGTTTAGCAATGTTCTTGCCGTGACCACTGTTAGAGCATTCTCATTTGCAGCATGTATTCTGCTTCAATCTACGGGTTCTCCTTGGCCTTGCTTTGCCTCGGAAGTGCTGCCAGAAACATTATCTTCCCCCCTCCTCCTGATTACATTTACCAAGCGGTCCTCGACCGGCAAGACTCAGATGTCGATATAACCTTTGGAAGCCAGTTCTCAGGACTGTCAACCTTCGCTCATGTTCCGTATGTGAACTGTTTTGTTGACAGCGAAGCACAGAAAGAAAAATATGATATTGCTTTCCTCGGCGCACCTTTTGATACGGTATGAATTGATGGCTTTGTGCTATATATATCATCGATTAATGTTGGAAACAGGCAGTAACTGCTCGCCCCGGAGCAAGATTTGGACCGGGCGGTATCCGACGAGGGTCCTCACGCATGCGGGCACAGACAGCATGGAGTGTATACACAGGAGAAAACAATCTCCTTAGTTGGGCCAAGATCGTTGACTGCGGTGATGCCCCGTTGACGTTCTTGGATAACACTTTTGCATTGAAGCAGCTTGATAAGGCACACAAGGTATATTTTTTATAGCCGTTACCCTGCGAGCAAGATTGCTTTTGCTTTTTTGTTCTCATTTGACTCTTACATTTGAGCTTGAATTAACTGGCTAGTAAAGGTAGTTGCATCTCGAATCGCCAATACGACAGCCTTGTCTTCCGTCCCAAGAATCATCACACTCGGAGGAGATCACACTACTACTCTCTCTGCGTTGCGCTCGACATTTGACCGCTGGGGTCCTGTTTCGGTGATCCACTTTGATAGTCATATCGGTATTTATATATGTACCCTTAACTTCAACGTTTGTACTAACTATTCTATCTAGACACCTGGGATCCGGCCGTTTTAGGTATGAAATCGAATTTGGAAAGACTTGACAGAAGTATACTTGTAATTGTAACATGCTAACTTACTCTCCCTTCAATTAGGTGGCGGAATTTCCGATTATGCGTAAGTTTCGGACAGAAGCTGCTAGATGATGCCCTACTAATTTGAGCTACAGAGGAGTAAACCATGGCACCTTTTTGCACATTGCCCATGAAGAGGTACGTGTAGACTCGAATTTATTACGTTGACCTACTTATATGAAATCCAGGGCCTCGTACGCAATGACTCGATACATGTTGGGATCCGTGCGCCCTTGATTAGGGCTAAAGGCGATATTCGAAATGATATGCGATGTGGCTTTGACATGATCAAAGCACGCGATATAGATATGATCGGTGCTCGCGGCATTATTGAAAAGATCAAATCTCGAGTTGGCTCAAATAATGTATACATCAGCGTTGACATTGATGTTTTGGATCCCGCCTTTGCTCCTGGTATTTTACCCTCTTTTCCTTTTGAAGATTCTCTTATCTGATTTAATTTGGCAGCAACGGGAACTTCAGAGCCAGGCGGATTCTCTACGCGCGAATTATTGACCATTCTTGACGGGCTTAGCGGACTTCGTGTCATCGGGGCAGATGTCGTAGAAGTCGCCCCAGTCTACGATACAATTGGTGAAACGACCGTTCTTGCGGCGGCAGAGGTCGCTAATTCCCTATTGGGCCTTATGATTGCACGGCCCGTCCAGTCCACGAAAGAATTGCAGAACTCGTGACTGCTTTTAATGTTTATTGGATAACAGTACCGCTGAGCGCTTGCCGGTGATCTTTTTCTTGGATTGGGGATTCGTCATCCGTAATTTGGAACAGTTCCTTGGTTTACCGTTTATAGATGGATCAATGATAATGAAGCTTTTTATGATGATGCTAGGTAATTCTACTCCGTATGGGCTTGGATTACCAGTCCGAGTATCAAGCGAAATACGGAAGATACGTCAAGTAACGCAGGCTCAGAAAGGAAAATGTATCCGGCTCTCTCAGTCTATATTCAAACCTGGCCGTCCGAACTAAGACGGCTACCGAATATAAACGTGGAATTCTAAATTTCGTGTCTTGTCAAAATAAACCTTTATCTGCACTTAAAAGGGGTAAAGGCAATTTCTGTCACGTGATCTCGTTGTCCTTGGTCTTGGCAGTCCCTTCAACCTCAACTGTTGATTTCGTCTGAACTTCACACAATTCGCACATCCTGAGATAGGAACTCTACTATGCTGTATTCTATGTTTCTGGGCATAAAAATAAACCTTGGAATGTATCAGGATGCTTTATGTCTCTGTCCTGCGATCTGGGCCTTTCAAGGCCTTTCTGTCAAGATGTGAATGTTTTGGTGTGAACATAACTGCTTCAGCTTGCAACATGATGGAAGTAGGATGGCTACATCGAATAGCTGTGATAAATTCTTAATATATGAACCAGTAAGTGTCTTCTCTAAGAGACCGACTAGGCTGTTTACTAATACCCTTAGGCCCTGGATAATCTTTGCAATGCTCCTTCCATTGATACCCAATGCTCCGCCAGAGAGGAGTTTCTTCCCTGGCAATATCCCTCAAGCCTTCATGAAACTGTTCATCACACCTCTCGCCAACTAGACATGCATTTGAACTGGGCAAGCTGGTGGGTCCTGAAAAAAGGGTTAAGCATTCCATTCACTTTTCTTTCTGTATGGAGGTGATGACGTCTTTTGGCCTTCCAGCAATGATTCAGAAGAGCACGTGTATATGCTCGCTGGAACTATTTCTGTGGTGATGCCAATTGTTTTCTGTCGCGTTATTTGATGTCACGGGATTTGCAGATGTTTTTAGCGAACACTGTGGGCGCTAAATATTCACCCTTCACACAGTGACTTTGAGAGTACTTCTCAAAGTCGAACACATCTTGTTTTGTCCATTTTGTCCAGCCAGTTTTGAATCCTCAAAGTCTTCCATCTTGCTATCTCGCTTCGAAGTGCTGTTCCAGCACCATGCCGCTTCTTAAGTTGCCAGCTGAGCTCATGCTCGAGATCCTTGAGGATGTCGGCGCGGCCTTCTTCCAACAAGACCTTGGCCGGTTGACTATCTGCAAGCAATGGTATCCATTAGCATCTACTGTTATCTTCAAAGACTTCACTTTAACCAGCGACAATCTTCCGAAGATTATGAACTCGCCCAAGAAGGATGAGCTGTTTACCATGTTCAAAGCCCACGCACAAGAGCTTTACGTCCGCTTTCATGGTCACCAGCTTCAAATCCCTGTCCCTTTGACTTTCACCCACGACCCTACCGAGCCTATACAGGTCCTTCAGATCGAGCCTCGATACACTCCAGCGGACATGGATGACGATCTTCGTGAATTTGTGCAGGAGCTTGGGGAGTGCCACCGCCTAAAGGGACTTTTTGTTAAGGCCACTCAAAGTCGAACAACTCAGTGTATCAGCATCCGCTCGTACACAATCGCAGATATGTTTCTGTCCCAAAAGCTGACCAATTTGGAACTTGATTTCTTGGGTTGCGTTATCCTTGCTCGGGATCTTCGATGGCCAGATCATCTTTGCCATGGAATATCAGCAGTACTCTCAAGTCCGAATCTTCGCCGCTTCCGTCTGCGTATCAGCCATGTTTGCTTATCGTTGAGCCAGTCGTTACTTAAGGTTAAGACTACAAGCCTTACCGACGTCGTTATCAGCATATGGCCTGTTGACCATAGACGAACCAATTTTGTTGTCATTCCAGCAAAATACCAAGCCATGAAGGAGGTCATTACCAGCCTTGCAGCAGCGATGAACAATGCACAGAGAGTGGAATTACATGTTCCCACAATCCACAAACGTATTGAAGTCTTGGACGCGTTGACCGGAAGGACTTGGAGTGCGTTCTGGGACGTCCTTTGGGAAGAGGAACGCGGCAGATTCATCGGAGCCCATAGAGATCACTATTCTTTTCTCAAAAGGCTAGGTTCCAGTTCCTAGTATTGTCTCTATCAGACCATTATCTCCGCAAACGGAATCTATTCGGATGACATTATTATCTCTGGTGCTACAGCGAGTGCACTGCCGAATACGATCTTTTTCTCGATAACAGTTGTTTGGCACGAAACCTATACTCGTTTTCAGAATGCGGATTTGGTTCAACTCGCACTTGGTCAGAATCCGCGACAAACCCGACGCGACGCGTGAAACTCTTACTGTTCACAAACAAAGAAAATACGGCAACTTGCAGTATTCTCTCTTCTGCTTTCATTTTGAATTTTTTTGATTTTCGCTGTGACTGTATGCATGTTTGCTATGCCAAGGTTTGCGCATGCATACAGGCTTCACTTTCAGGGTCCTATGGCATCAATCTCATTCTGTATCGCTGTAATGAGACATCCCTTCGCATTTCGCACTTCAGTTTTTTCTCTTGATAACATGACTTTCCCTATTTTCTGTGTATAAAAGGAGGATAAATTCCATGGAAAATCCCAAAAAAATTTCAGATAGTTAATCAAGTTCGCAATTGCAACAGAAACAGTCTTTTGAAATCAGATATTGATCAAAGTCTTCGTGTGAGTAAACCTGTGGATACGATTTCCTCAGGGGGCATCCTTTTAACAATTTACATAGAACTCATCAAATATCAAAATGAAGTGGACCATCCTCGCCATTCTCTCCCTGCTCCCAGCAAGTTTTGCTAGCGCAATCCCGGACCAATCAACAGCTTTGGATGCTCAATCCGTTGTGCCTTTCGATGTCTCGGAACTAGTCACCCGAGGCGAAAAAGGCGAGCGGCAGTGCATCTCTTGCACCAGACGATGCTGCCCTAAGAATCAGCCACACTGCTGCCTTTGGAATGGGTGGTGCTGCAGTACCAAAGAAGGCTGTAATACGGGACTCGGCTGTTCTGCGTAAGTGTCTATTCACCCACCCTAACGTTGATATACGGAACCTGACGGCAGCAGAGCCCCAAGGAAGTAAATGGCACGATCGCCAGTATGGCAGAAAATCAGATGAGGCGGGTTTGAAGGAAGCTCAGTATAATTCTCGTGGTCTCAAATTGCATTTATCCCGTCTTTGCCCCTAAAACACCGAACTGCCATATTCATTTACAAAGAGGTTATTGTCCAACGTGGGCCCTTGCAGACTGGAAGAAAAGCATGGTGTTTGTTACTTAACGCCGCTCCCGTTGTATTTTCAGACAAATATTATTCCTTTCGCATTTGGGTGAAACTCATTCTTATTAACGCGATCCGTCCGTAAGCTCCACTGGTAACAAAAGTCGAAAGCCATAGTAGCTTTAAGATGAATTAACGCCCAGCGGTAGCGGGTTTAATAATTTTTTTGACTTTCCTCTCGACGTCATCCCAATCCCGGGCATCAACGCGTTCAATATGAGTGTTGAAATAGTGTTGAATGTCCTGAAGCATCTGCCATTCTTCCTTGTTGGAGACGAAGGAAACAGCCACGCCGACACGTCCAAAACGTCCAGTGCGCCCGATACGGTGAAGATAGGTTTGTGCATCAGCCATACGACGGACCGCGCCAGGAGCATGATGCTCAGGAATGTCCTTCGAGCAGTAAAGTTAGCGTGTAGGCAGACACATCAGTGACAGGTATACATACGTAGTTGATAACCATAGACACGGTAGAGACATCGATTCCTCGAGCCAAGACGTTGGTCGTAATAAGAACTTTTGCAGTACCATTGCGGAAGCGATCAATAATCTCATCTCGCTTTTGTCCTTCAATGCCACCGGTTAATGAAACCACAGTATGGCCTTCAGCAAGCATGCGTCGTTCAATTTCCGTTGCAGAAACTCGTGTCTGGTAAGTTGTTAGGCTAGCGGGTCAAATTGTATGTTGGGCGATAGGAAGCGTCGTACCTTGACAAAAATGATTGAAGACCCAATGGTAAGGAGACCATAAAACTTGACCAAGGTTTCATATTTGTGCGCATCCGACTCACAATCTAGATAAAGCTGTTTGATTCCCTCTACTGTGAGTTCCTCATGTTTGAGCGTGAGCTGGTTAGCGTTGGGGGCGAAGTTTTGGGCATATCGGACCACATGGTCAGGGAAAGTGGCCGAAAACAAAACGACTTGAATAGTCCGTGGGAGCAAACTGTAGGAATGATAGTTAATATTCAGGATCGACCAAATCATGTGCGATGGCATACCTCTTAACACGAATGCACTGGTCACCGAGCCCTTGCTGATCCAACATGTTATCTGCTTCATCCAAGACTAAAACCTTCAAATTCCTTGTGTCAAACAGACGTTTTCTAATTTGGTCCTGAACTGTTCCAGGTGTACCGACAACAATTGATGCCTGGACTCTCTGGTTACGGCTCGTCTCCATCGGAACAGCGGTTGCCACCTCAAGGGCTTCAACGAAAGTGCCCATGCACTGGATAACCCCGACAATCTGGCGTGCCAACTCTCGACTCGGTGCTAGGACAAGAGCCTGAGGACTATGTTGCATCTGTGGAGAGAGGTCAAGACGACTCAAGATGTTCAGAACGAAAGCAGCGGTTTTGCCGGTTCCGGACTGCGACTGGCCGATCATGTTTGTTGGGGGATTCGCCATGAGAAGGGGTAAAGCTCTCTCCTGAATTTTGGAAGGTCGACGGAAATTCATGGTCTGAAGCCCCTTCTGAATAGGCTCCGCACTGTTCAATTCCTTCCGTTAGCTACTTCCCGTTGAATCTATATCATATATCACTGGAAATCAACTTACAGGCCAAGCTCCTCGAACGTTTTAATGGAATAGAGAGGGTTGTTCGGGTCTGCCTGTAAATCACTCAACTTCACGTTGACGTCGAACTCGGAGTCCTGTAAATCGGATCCATGTTGTGTTTCCGATGCACCGTCGACTTGGGGAATAGATTTGCCGTTGTCGGTTTTGGCGGCCGGGGTTTCAACTAGTAGATACCTCTGTTAGCTCAAGCCTGAAAACGAACGGTAATATCATCCATGCGCAAGTACATACCGCTCGATTGGGGCTCCTCCGGCTTTGAAATTCGGGCTGCAAGTGGTCCGCCCGCTGGGGTGCTAGGCTCCGGATTCTCTGACGCCATGTTGGCGCAACGCTATGGAAATAATCTAGCTTTCGGCTGTAGCAAGCTCTCGTCGTTCGATTACTAAAGGGAATCTTCCGTCCGCAGGTCAGAGATGATTCGAAATGTTTGTGTACGCGCGCATCAGATCGTGAGGAAACCGACGGCGTGTGTAAAAAGGAATTGAACGGGGGAAAATGTTGACTTTATAGCAGCAATAACTCATAAAGCAGTACACGCAGACAATATAGCCATAAATAACAATGAGTAAACTCACTAATCAGACCTTCGCGGCTGTTGCTGAACCTCGTCACCTTCGAGTGCACTTTTATTTCTCCGCGACTGTTGCTGTCCGACCGCTCAATAGAAGGAAGGTTTGTTTGTGCCGCGGAGGAAAATGCTGACTCAGCAGATGACTCAGCAGTCATCCAGCCAGATCAGGACTAGCCCCGTCAACCCCTCCATCCGGCGCCTTCCCTTTATCGGACTAGCGCAAACCGACTCCAGCCGGCCGATTGTGGCTTGGCGGCTTGGCGTCCGCGTCCCCAACGCCCAACTTTAAGTTGGAGGCAAGCGGGAGTTGCGCTGCAGCCCGGCATCCCTGCGTTTTCGCGATGATATACGCTTCTAATACCTCATTTCAAGTTTGCTACATGTCTTTAATACTGATTGGGTTATCGCCCTTCTTTCGAAATACTTAAGCTCCGGGTCTTGTCATTGTGCTGCATGGGGAGACGCTATCATTCCAACCCGTTATGGCGTCCGAAGTTGGAGTTGATCCCCATTTTGGCGCCGAGTTAAGGGTATGCCTTGCATTCTTCTTTTTCTTGAACCCGCTTCATATGAACTGATACCGATATACATAGGACTCGTTTAAACCCGTCAATGCCTGGGTACGTGGCAGTCAAATCCCCACCTACGTCCTACGTATCCCTGCGGAGAACTACAACTAAACCAAACTTCCAGGTTTCCAATGGCATTGCCTGGCTGGACGACATACAGCAGTTTTATCGAGAACGCGGCGCTATAGAGAAAGAATATGCGGCTAAACTGACTACGCTATGCCGGAAATATCATGACCGCAGGGCTAAGAAATCCAGCAGCCTGAGTGTGGGAGACACTCCCGCCATGACGCCTGGTTCCTTAGAAGCCGCTTCTTTGACAACATGGACTACACAACTAACTGCCATTGAAACTGAGGCTGCGGAACGACATAAATTCGGTGCTGACCTTGAGTTTCGAATCGCTGAGCCATTGAAGCAGATCGCTACCCGGTACGAGGAGTTACGGAAGCACCACGCGGACTGGTCGACTAAATTGGAACGCGAAAGAGATGCTTCATATTCTGACCTGAAAAAAGTGAAGGGGAAGTACGATAACATTTGCCAGGAGGTTGAAAACCGAAGGAAGAAAATGGAGTCCGCATTCGACCATGGAAAGACAAAGGCTCAGAACTCCTACCAGCAGCAAGTCCTTGAGATGAATAATGCGAAGGTACTCGATACCTATCAATGCGGAATTTATTCAAGGCTGACCAATTCCAGAACACTTACCTGATCGCAATCAACGTTACAAACAAACTAAAAGAGCAGTACTATTACGAATATGTCCCTGAATTGCTCGATGTTAGTGGCCTCTACACCTCTCGTTTTCTTTAGCTAAATCACCGTATCAGGGCCTACAAGAGCTCAATGAAACCCGTGTGGATAAATTGAATTCAATTTGGATACTTGCGGCGCAACTTGAAAAGGGTCTACTTGCGAAATCGGACGAACAGGTTTCTCACGTACTCTCCGAGATCCCACGGAACAATCCAAAACTCGACTCAATGATGTTTGCTCGGCATAATGTCACTAATTGGCAGGAACCAATGGATCTGCAGTTCGAACCAAGCCCCGTGTGGCACGATGATGCCACTATGATGATCGACGAAACTGCTAAGGTCTTCCTCCGAAATCTTCTCAGTAAGAGCAAGCTTCAAATGAAAGAGATGAAGGGCGAAGCAGACAAGAAAAGACGAGAAGTGGAAAATATAAGAAGGCTTCGCCAGAACATTCGCGACGGCAAAGAGAAGCGGGATGAGGTCGAGGTTGTCCGTGCTATATTTGCGGCACAGGAAGATCTGCATCAATTGGACCGTAAACGATTGACTGCGGAGGTGGAAACGTCGACCATCACTGCTGTGGTGGGAGATTTATCTTTTGGGGCCAAGAACCACAACTTCAAGCCCCAGGCTTTCAAAATACCTACGAACTGTGACCTCTGCGGTGATCGAATCTGGGGTCTCTCGGCTAAGGGTTTTGATTGCCGGGATTGCGGATATACCTGTCACAGCAAATGTGAAATGAAGGTTCCAGCAGAATGCCCCGGAGAGCAGACTAAGGAGGAGAAAAAGAAACTGAAAGTAGAGCGTCAAGAAGCTGCCAGTGCCAAACGCCCCCTTGAGGCTCCGCTTTCATCGGCCACAGCTGAGCTACCCTCTTTGAGCCGCCGTGACACCATGAATTCACTAAGTTCTGGATACGCTGCGAGTGCCGCCAGGTCAACATCGGCTTTGTCCAGCGTCACCACCGATCCCGCGCCAACAGAGCTTCCAGCTGCTTCAGCCCCAGCTATCTCGGCACCTAAACCATCCACATTAAGGAAACATCGAGTTGTTGCTCCACCTCCGGATAAATATGTAAGCTCTCCGCCGCCTACTACAAATGGCGGATCAACATCGAAATCCGACGAGCCACGTGGGAAAATGCTTTATCCCTACCAAGCAAACGGAGAAGACGAAATAAATGTCGATGACGGCCAGGATATAGTTGTTGTCGAGCCCGATGGTAAGGCATTTCCCCACCCATTAATTTTAATCGAGTGATCTAATCTTTTCATTTTCTGGTAGACGGCTCTGGTTGGATGCGTATTCGTGCTGGTCATAGTACCGGCCTTGTACCGGCATCCTATGTTGAGGTGAATACATCTATGGATCCGGAAGGTCGTCCCGAATCCGCGCATTCTGCATCAAGTTTAGCAAACAAACGCCGGGGCCCGGCCGTCGCCCCAAAACGTGGCGCTAAAAAGCTACAATATGTGATCGCATTATACGACTACGAGGCACGAACGGATGCGGAATGGAGCATGGCGGAAGGCGATAAATTCATTCTTGTGAACCGCGACGGGGGTAATGGGTGGGCGGATGTCGAAAAGGGCGGCATTACGAAGTGTGTACCGGCGAATTATATTGAGGATGCTGCATGAAACGTTTGCATTTTCACGTACATGACGTCCTTTGGTCATAATGTGGACTCCAATCGTGGTCCTCGTTGTTTTTTGTGTGTTGAAAATGAGCTGGATCTTGGTTCTTTATATGCATATAGGCTTACTAGCCCAGCCGGTGTTGAGAGACATTTGTATTTTCCTTTATTATGGCGTCTTGGGTGCTTTTCTCTGCATACTGAGCATGAATTTTAGAAGGACAATGCAAATTTTGGTACAGCGGCAAGATGAATTGACTTGGAACTATGACAACTCGACTTGGCTTCTTGCGTGCGAAGACTGCGGCATATTCCCTTGAAACCAGGCTTGTACTCTTCTGCTCGTGAGGCAAATCATCCCTTTAGTTACTTCTCACACGACCAAAAATAAGGGAGTGCCTAGAGACGAAATGGCTCTAAACTGCAGTCCCGCCAAAACACCATGCTCTAGCATCAGCCAAGTGCCCAATAAACAATCTCTCGCCCGCTAATATGAACGGCGCTGCCAGGGTGATTTTACCGAAGTGTGAGGCATTTCCACTTCTGGCCGCTGGCCAGCCGTGGCGGTCCCGGCGTCCAGGGTTTAGGCTTGAATTAGCCCGATCGATCTGCCAAGCTGAAACAAGGTGGCTAATTTTGGAATTTGGGTATGGGCACGGCCTCGAGGACAAAGATGCACGGCGGCAAGCCCCTGAATGATCAGTATGTATGTACGGAGTGGTTTGCGTCGCAAGGGTCGCACAACATCACCAACTCTGGGAATATTCTGTCGTCGAGTTCTCAATTTAACTGGCGATGTGGCTACTCTTAGAGAATTCGAAGTAGCGCAACTTGATTCCTATATACATGGGCGATACGGAGTAGGAAAACCTGATATGAGGGCCTCAGACGTTGAAACGAGTCGTGAATTGCTGGCATTCTTTTGTCTCTGACGCAAGAGAAGTAGACTTGATCTCCTCAGGATCCAATACTTACCCCTTAACTATAACAGCCGCAAACCATCTGTCGTCGAGGTGCGCAATAAGTCTTGTGGTATAAAGCTCTGCTAATCGGTTGGCAGGTAACTACGCCGTACCAACACGTCAACAATGACACGCTCATTTATCCTCCTCACCGGACTCTCCTGTCGATCACCGTAAGAGATCTCGCAGCACTCTCGAAGAATATCGGCCAGTGAAAAAAGTGGGGTGATATGTGAAAATAATGTCCATAGAGGCTCAGGTGTTCTAAAAGAGCGATGCTGACGAAACCATTTCAGCGTCACGGTAGAGGTTGGAGCAAATTGACCCTATAATCAAGATTAGCAAGGCCGATTGAGTAGCTTCTGATTGAAAACACGGTAGAAATGAGCGGTTCAGTCTCAATATATCGCTATCAAACCTGAGCGTGGATCTATGGCATGGGTGCGTCTGCCAAAACCTGTTCCTGGCACCATTGGTTCAGGAACGAATTCCAAGCCGTGGATCATCTTCAGACATCCCGGCTGAGAAGTCAAAACACGGAAGACAATTGGATTGAACTATGAAGCGCTGATGGGGATTTTGCCCTGTGGACCAGTCTTGTCGCAGATTCTGTGCTTCCAGATTCATATTACGTCGCCAAAGGCTTCGTGGCCCACTTCCAAGCTGTGCTGCGTCTCCTTTTTTGTCTTGTCCTTTTCTTCTTCTTCCTCTCCATATTCTTTCTAACTTCCATCAATTATTTCATTGCTTTCTTTGAATATCTCTTTTTCATTACTCCCCCTTTCGTCCCTCGTTTTCCTCGCCGTTTAAACTGGCGTTTCCAAGGTAGGGAGGGTTCAACTGTCATTCGTTCCAGTTTCGTCCCTTCCTTCAACCCGAATTTCCATCTCTCGATCCTTCTATTCGACTCTTCAACTACGATTTTTTAATCAACCGACTTCTACATACATTTTTCTTTCTCGAATCCTTTTCTACGGCGCCGACAATGAAGGCTACGCTCTCGCTCCTGGCCACGGCCGCTCTTGGGGCTTCGTCCGTCTGTGCTGGCACAGTTTCCACCAGAGCTTCTAAAATCACTGCCATCACCGTTAAGGGCAATGGTAAGTTACTGGGCGCCGACAGTTTGGCGCCGAGACTATGCTAATCACGATCAATCTCAGCTTTCTTCAAGGGTGATGAAAGATTCTATATCCGCGGCCTGTAAGCTTAGCTCCCTGCCCATCGAACAGCGTCGAAATTGATACTGACTATTATGACTCTTGTAGTGATTACCAGCCGGTTCGTGATCGAATAATGTGCCGCATATTTCGTACCATCACATATCTAATTCCTTGTTATAGGGTGGTGCTTCGAAGCTTGAGGACCCAATCGCCGAACCAGACGTCTGCAAGCGTGATATTCCCTACTTCAAACAGTTGGGCATAAACACCATCCGAATTTACTCCGTTGACAACTCCAAGAGCCACGAGGAATGTATGGATGCCTTGGCTGACGCCGGCATTTATCTGGTTCTCGACGTTAACACCCCAAAATACTCCCTCAATCGCAAGGGTGAGCACTCTATGGCGATTATTGCACCTTGGAAACGAATTCTGACCTACCACAGATCCCGGTCCATCGTACAATGAGGTCTATCTCCAGAATGTTTTCGCTACAGTCGAGCTGTTCGCCAAATATGACAATACTCTAGTTAGTTAAAACATTCCTCTCATGCCCAATATCTACTAATCGTGTTCAGGCTTTCTTTTCAGGAAATGAAGTGATCAATGATGGCCCTACCTCTAAAACCGCTCCGTATATCAAAGCTGTCACTCGTGATGTTCGAAACTTCATCAAATCTCGGAAGTTGAGAAGCATTCCCGTCGGATACTCAGCAGTATGAATTCACCCGAAGTTTTATTTCCTGTGGACATACTAACACCTTCTTCAGGCTGATATCGACACCAACCGCTTGGAGACTGCACAGTACATGAACTGTGGCTCTGATGAAGAACGAAGCGACTTCTTTGCCTTCAATGACTATTCCTGGTGCGATCCATCCAGCTTTACTACCTCCGGATGGGACCAAAAGGTCAAAAATTTTACTGGATATGGCTTGCCTCTGTTCTTGTCCGAGTATGGCTGCAACATCAATAAACGCGAGTTTGGTGAGGTGAAGGCTCTGTATTCTGAAAAAATGACCGGCGTTTATTCCGGCGGTTTGGTCTATGAGTACTCCGAAGAGCCCAACCGTTACGGTTTGGTTGATCTTAATTCTACCAAGCCAAAAGAACTCCCTGATTTCGAAGCTTTAAAGAAAGCTTTCGCCGGCACGAAGAATCCTTCTGGTGACGGTGGTTACAACTCTAAGGGTGGATCCAGCGAATGCCCCAAGTATTCTCCCCCTAATTGGGACGTTGAAAACGATTCCATTCCCGCAATGCCCGAGCTGGCGAAGAAATTCATGAAGGACGGCCCAGGAAAAGGAGTTGGATTTAGCGGTGACGGCAGTCAGACTGCGGGAACACCGTCACCTGGCCCTTCCAAGCCAGGTTCTTCTGGTGGCTCCAATCCTCCTAAGAAGGGCGCAGCTGCTGCATTGAATTCCGGATTTGGTCTGGCGATGACGGCTGTGTTCTCGACTTTGGTGGGCGCTTCGTTTATGGTTGCATTCTAATCGTGATCTTTGTGCTTTTCGCTTGGGCAGACAGGGTTCGGGTGGTTCGGGCCTCCGCGAAAGGAAAATAGTACAGTATATTGTTCGGCTTGTTGGGGTGTTTAATCCGATTGTTCCATTGTTTTAATTGTATCATACCACGGGTTCATTGTGGAATAGATCCATGCCAATAGCTGATATCATTTACTTCTTGTCCCGCTCCTCGATTTGCAATTTTTGGTTCTAAGCCTCCCAGCGGAACCTCATTTTGGTCGACTCACCAGATTATTTCATGCGGAGTTCGTATTCCTCGGATTTTAGCCATTCCTGATGCATCACAATTAAACCCCGGTCTGCATATAAAAGAAAGGCGCCGCAACCAAAAGCGGAAGCGGGCGCGTAAAGTAACCAGCATCAGCCCCTCTCCCCGCTACCCAAAATGTCCTGCTGCACACTCAATCACATTCATCCCGGTAAAGGATGCGGGCACTTCCAAAACGTCAACGGAATTGAAATTTACATCACATATCCACGGACTAGTCCTGCAGCTAACGACGAGGCGACGGCGATAAGCCCGACGCAAAGCGTCCAGGATGCGGCTCAGCCTTGGGACCGTGCGATCATCTTGCTCTCAGAGGGCCACGGAATCAAGCTACCCAACATCCAGGTCCTGGCAGATGCATTAGCGAAAGAACTTGCATGTCCTGTTTTCGCGCCAGACTTGCTCTGCGGGCTGGAGTATCCGCTAATCAAGCCCGCGGGATGGGACGGGGACAAAGCGCTAGCGGAGTTCCTCGAGCGGCATCACCCGGGCACTGTGGATCCGATTCTCAATGCGGTGCTGGACTGGATGCGGAAGCCCGTTAGGGATGGCGGATTCGGAGGGGTGCGGGCGCTTGGAGGAGTGGGGTATTGCTTTGGGGGCCGCTATGTGATGAGGCTATTGGCGACAGGGGACGTGGATGTTGGCGTGGTCAATCATCCGAGTTTTTTCACGATGGATGAGGTGAGGCGACTTGGAAGAAGGCATGCGGATGACACGGTGACGACGCCGTGCATGTCGGTGTGGAAGCCCTTGGCCGTTTTTGCTGCGGAAGAGGACGATATTTTCCCAGAACAGAAGCGGAGGGTGACGGAGGATGAGCTGAAGTTGGGCCGAGTGACATGGATGTGCCAAACCTTTGCGCATACCGAACATGGGTTCAGGTGCGTTTTTCTTTGTTCCCGATGCTCCTTTGGGATGCGGGAACAGGTCCAAAAAGCTAACAGTTAACCCCTGCTGCAGCGTGAGAGGAGACGAGAGCCAACTAGTGGTCAAGTACGCCAAAGAGGCTGCGTTGAAGGGGGCTGTGGATTGGTTCCGGGCGTTTCTCTGAGGTTGCAAGGGGTTGCAGACGGCGACTACAGGAATCAATCAGAGCGTGAGATGCTCTGGCGGGGTTCTCTTCCATTCCTACTTTTTCCATGCCTGCAGCTCGTCTACGCACATCAATGGACGAAGAGATTCCGAGGTGCATGCATGCGAGTGGATCTGCAGTCAAAGCACAGCCTTGTTCTCAATTTCTGGACCGCCAGACCCCTGAAAAGCCCTGGCAGCCTAAAGTAGCTCCCGATCCCAATTAGGAAATCCTGTAGACCATCTCAGGTATATAAAGATGGGCACTTCACGCCATGTTGAAAGGAAAGTGAAAACCAGCAACGATCAGTCCGAGAAAGCATTCTTAAATCTACTATATTCTACAATCGATCCTCGATCCTCATTCCCCTTTTCAACCGAAAACCATCCTCAAGAGTAAGCCAAACCAACTCAATGAACAAATGTATACATGATATTAACCTATATGCTCTGTACAGTGTCTTTCCTCCACGATCAATACGCCAAAATCTTGTGGCTTCAGACCTGCTGGAGCAAAGACAATCCCGCCCCAGCCCTTCACTTGTGGTTCCATTGCCTCAAGTCAAACATCTTTCCTGAGGATCACTGGCTATTTCAATTCGAAAAAGGGGAAGCGTTGCAAACGTGCCTATCACTTCGCAACATACGTGATGGCGAAGACGAAGTCGTCGCCCTTTTTTTCCTCAACACGGAACGAGAACTCGGCTTCTGGGACCGAGTCGAATTCGAACGAGAGGCCGTAAAAGAGTCACACTTGACCATGCAAAAGCCTACCTGCCAGACTTCGAGCCCCTTCATTTACGTTGTGATTGGCTTCGGCGGCAACGCAAAGGTCTGGCGATACTTCCTGAAAAGCGGCAGATTCCAGGCAGTTATGGGCGACTCGATCTGGGGCCAGGAGCTTTCATACATCAACCTGAATTCCTCTCGGGCCGACCTGCTCACCCTATCATTCCTTGTCGTGAAAAGGGCTGGATGTAAGGCATGTCGCCACGCGGTGATTACCGACCAGCCTTATCTGCAACTGGATAGATTCTTGCCCCAGCTCTGGACTGATGAAGACCAGGAGGAGGTGGGCGCCCAGCCAGATGTGGGCTCTCAGTCAGATGTCGAATCTCAGTTTTTGCCCGAGTTCTGGACTGACGACGACCAGCCGGAAGTGGGCGCTCAGCCAGATGTCGACACTCAGTCGGAAATGAACGCGGAGCCGGATGTGAACGCCGACAATCAACCGAACGGTGTCTTCATTCCGCAAACCGCTGAGGTGATGGACGGCCCGGAGGAAATGATAGTTTAAGGTCCTTGAGGCTCTTAAGGCTCTTGAACCATAAGGAGTAGTCGTCATTTGGAGGCTCAAGTGCAATGTTTATGAATTTCTTTGTGTTTTTAATGAGTTAGTAACTGACAATCCATATATCGCTGTGATTTATACACCATTGTCCTTTGATTGAACCGTTAGAGGCCGGAGAAGCATCCGTAATTCCCGATGATAGTTGCATGCATATTTTACCTTGCTTAGATGATGCGAGGTGTACTTCGAATCAGTGTTGAAAGTAGTGCCACAGTAAGCATTTGCAATAGTTGAAGGATAATCAATTGCAAATCTTTGAGATAATAATTGATATTCTGGGAACGATAGGCGTGTAAATAGAGAGCTAGCAAAGCAATGAGTGGCCAGATGGATTCGCTTTCAGAAGTCTATCAAGTCTGTCAGCAAGTAACTTAAGCATGAGGTCTATCATAACATTACCTAGAAATTCCGGGCGGTGCGAGCGCTTCCTGCATGTAATTGTAGAGAATGCGAGACAAATAACGGCCTGATGTTTTCTTCTATTTACCATAGTTAATTGGAGGTACTCCACGAGTGGCTCTCATTGATTGTAGAATCAGCCAAAAGACGAGAAGATCGGCGACCCTGCGTCATTCAAACCACAACCGGAATTGCATATTTTTTTCTCTCTGAAAACTGCTGGATACATGAATTAGTTCCTCCAAACAAGAACTATCACCAATTCTTTGCTCGTGTTGCTCCTGGCGTGTTGGTTGTGGCTCGAGCCCTATTCCCCGCTAACGTCCAGGCGTCAAACCTCCCCAAACCGCCCTTGTTTCCCGACCTCCCGGCTTTTCATAAGACTGATACGCTCCGTGTATCACCACCACGCCCATGCCCTTGAAATGCCCAAAACCGATGCCAATTTCGTCTTCAAGAGCAGGAATACGCGGGCTTTGTCCTTGTTCCCGCAGGAAAACGAGCCGGATGCGTCCCAACTGTGAGGAATGGGGGAATGTACCCGAGACAGGATCATGCGCTGGAGTCAACTGGGCTAGTTGCATCGCCGCCAGCGGTAGGTTTAAGCTTGTGCTTCCAGGACAAAGGGCAGGTTGACTCGAGGGCTTGTTGCATCGAGACTATATTTAATATGAGTGAGTTTTGTCGGACTTTCAATCTTTCTCTTCAGGAACCGGCTGCGGAGAAGGTTCTTTTGCCATCCCCTTAACCAGATCCTTCTTTTCGAGTCGAGCCAGCGGCAAATCTCCTCGCAATCGGACTTTCTCTGCGCTGCTCGAGGGAAGCGACGACGATTGCCAGCTCGGGAACAGAGTCGCGAGTTCTGTTAAGAAGAAAGCTGCTGTCCTGACGAGTGGTGGACATCGTGCCATGGGTCAAACACTCCGTGTTGATCGAATGACTCCTGTATAAGGAGGCGACGAAAAGGAGAGAGATTTCTTTTGCTCATCATATCTTCTTTTCTTGTCCATCCTGTCCTTTAGAGCTCAACTCGTTGCGGAAGGGAATGATCTGAAAGCAGAAGTGTCTAACTAAACGTGTAAGACGGATAAAAAGCGGTTCCGAGGCAGCGGGTCAACAATTGATGTCACTCCAACATGTCCGAGACATCGCTCGAGACAGGCCATCTGGTGTCCACCAAAAGCTCGCACTCTTCCGCACCAACGGGTATGCCACTTCACATCCTCCGCTTGCGAGCCTCATCGGCAGTATACCTTTGTATAGCTAAATTAACGCATATGGCTTTAGGAGTTTCGTGGGTTGGATCTATGCGCTCTAAGGATGGCGCCGTCAGCACCCCGCAGACCATTGCCCACCGAGGCTATAGCGCGAAATACCCAGAGAATACTATGAAGGCATTCACACACGCCGTTGAAGTCGGGTCGCATGCTATCGAAACGGATATTCATCTATCCCGAGATGAAGTTGCCGTATTATCTCACGTTCGTTGCGAGCACCCCACTTACCTCCGCATACAGCCTCAAGCCTAAGCTGACCATTTTCTCTTTTGATATGTAGGATGCGACGCTAAAACGATGCTTCGGTGTTGATAAAAGAGTTGTCGATTGCGACTGGAGTTATCTGAGCTCGCTACGAACCTTGAAACAACCACAAGAGCCTATGCCTCGACTTATAGAGCTATTACAGTACATTGCTGCCCCAGAACGTGCAAACATATGGATATTACTAGACATAAAGGTCACATTCTTCGTATTTAATATATCTTACCTTTGTCGTCATTAACGTTCCCTCTAGGTTGATAATGATACAACAAACGTGCTGAATGCACTCTCTCACGCCTTCAACTCGGTCGCATCCCCCGTGCGACCATGGAATGAGCGTGTAGTGCTCGGCTGCTGGACGGTACGCGAAACACTGCAACATGACCTTGTTTTGATGCTTTTTGCCTAACCTAGAACTTCATTTAGGCCGAGTTTCTTCATCTCACTCGTGCCCAGTTCCCCACATTCCCACTCGCCATCACCACCTTCTCGCTCCAATACGCACGCCAATTCCTTCCATTACCCAACGTCAGCATTAGCATATACCAAAAGGTGCTCATGGGCTGCGGAGGTAAGCGGTTTATGGCGGATGCCAAACGTGCCGGTAAAGCCGTGTTTGTCTGGACAGTGAATAATCAGATGCTGATGCGGTGGAGTATACGGCGGAAAGTTGATGGTGTGATCACTGACAAGCCGGAACTGTTCGGTGAGGTGACAAGGCAATGGGAAGAAGAGGATTACGGAGAAGGATTTGTGGGCAGTGAAGTTAAGATTGGCATAGAGCAGAGAATGGCGGCAATAGTGGCAACCATGGCTTCGTGGGTACTAGGCATGGTCCTAGTCGCCATGTATCCGGTGAAAGCTCCGGAAGAAGGGGCGGCTCAATCATAGATGAAGAAGTACGAAGCAGATTGCATAATGAGGACAATGTACTACACTGTACATACAGTACATACACACATGAATAGCATAGAAATTACATGAAGAAAGATGCTCGCAATATACAAAGAAGAGAAGAAAAGAAGCCGTGAATCAGAAAGAGGCTGTTCCAGCTGCAATCATGCACAACAATATCAAAAATGACTCGGCAAACCGCCAAAAGACACAGTAAGATGAAGTGTTTAAAGCAGACAAAGAAGAGGTATGTCAGAATGGACAAGGGTATAAAGCTAACTCCCTGGTGCTGTTGCCCCTTTCAGCATCCAAAGTCCAGGGAGCAAAGGGAGAAATGAAAGAAAAATGGAGAGATAAGAATATTAACAACAAAAGTGATAAGTGGCAGGCCATCCATAGCCGCAGGTCAAAAGCAAAAGATAAAAAAAGGGGAAATAGAAAATCAAAATTCATAAAGATACGAGTCATCAACCCATATCTTTTTCAATTCCTCCCATTTTTTCCACCAGTAATTCCAAATATTCCCCGGTTCCGTGGAGAAAGATAAAAAGAAAAGTCACAAAAAATTACATATATTAAAATCACAATATATATAAATCTCCCACCCAAATTTTTGTTTTCGGATATTCTTCGAACTCAGCAAATATTGTCCGAAGGGTATATTAGGTTGGTAAATAGATCTATATCTCATATCATCATTAACTTCGTCGTTCTCCGTTCAGGGAACCGGCGTGGACCAGAAGCTGGTCCTCCTTCGCCCAAAGGTGGTGGCTGTGATTGTGGAGGTGGTGCAAGTTTGTCAGGTGATGGTCCGCGAGCGTAGCCGCCTCGATTAGGAGGATACAATCCAGGGGGTCCTGGTGGTGGAGGACCTCCTCGGCCGCCTGGTCGTGGATATCCACGTCCTCGACCACGACCTGGACCTAGTCCTGAGCCGGGACCGGGACCCATTCCTTGACCAGGGCCACCTTGCCTCGGTACACTTCGTGGCGGCGGCCCGTGATAACCTGGTCTGGGGCCGTATCCTGGAGGAGGTTGATTTCCAAAGCTTGGGCCAGGGAACGGACCAGGTGATGGTGGTGGTGGAGGGTAGGCGATAGACGCGGCTCTTCGTGCGTCTCGTTCACAGTAAACTTCTCCATTCCAGACAAGGTAATCGCCTTTCAATACGATGCGGCAGGTCTTGCATCGAAAACAATCAGGATGAAAAATTTGATTTCGCTCTTTTCCAGTACTGTCTCGAGTGACTTCTTCGGTTTGAAGACAAGGTCCTTCAATTCCTTTACCGCAGGAAGAACAAAGAGAGCCGTTAAGTTCATGGTAATGCTGATCACAGTATGGTTGGTTGTTGAGAACATAGAAATCTGCAGTCTGAAATGGCGAGCGACACGTCGTACAAACAAAGCAAGCTTTGTGCCACCTGCCAGTGAGGCGACCATCGGCAGAGGAAACAGATTTGCCGATGATAATTTCACTACAGCCACGGCATCGAACACGCCTAGTCGGTCCTGGTGATTTTGGAGGAGCTTGTAAAACTGGAGATGATTTAGATTCAGGCGAAGCTGATTCGGGTTTAACTTTGGTTAAGGTCGAATCAGATCGGGAGTGTCGAGGTACTGCTACTGGCTGTGATGCAGCCTTCGTTTCCGTTTTCAGGTCATGCTCGGAATTTATATAGCGTTCATACGTCGGTACAGCAGGTTTTAAGCGGCCTTGCTGGAAGAGTGGATCAGTAGGAGAGTCAAGATCATATTTGTAAGGATTAGTGGGTGGCTTGAGATCTGCACTAGACGGCTCGGACGGTTGTGTGGAGAAAGAGCTGTGCGTTGTGGCATTGGAAGGAGAGGTATCCGATGATGAAGTCGAATCATTTGTAGCATGATATGGGTCTGTGAGACCAAGACCACGGGCGAAGTTGGACACGGAAAAATCCTCATCGACGGAATACATTGGAAGCGTCAAGTTTTCAGTGGATCTCTCGGGCGAAGTTGAGAAATTGTCCACCACGGGTTCATCATCACTGCTAGCCGTCGAGAATCTAGCTGAGTGCGAATGGTGATCCTTCAGCTCCGGCTCCGGATCTCGCTCTGGTTCCGGTGGTGGTGACTGAACTGTATTCTCCCCATCGATTGGGAAACCAAGCTCAAAGCCAGGAAGACCTGTGGCACTCCTTGGCGGTGATACTGTCCTGTCCTTTTCGAAGCTTTGCTCATCAGAAAACCGATACGGCTCTGGAGCCGCGGTGAAGGGACTCGGCGTATGACTCTTGATGGGACACGGAGGAAGCGGAGGGATTTCTTCAAGGAAATTACCAAACGCACGTGACCCTGCCGTATTTGGCAGTCCAGGGGTGGACGTCCGAGAAAGCGATTCGCCATACCGACTGCTCGCAAGCGACATGCGGGAAAGGCTCTTACTATCAATGGATACTTGTCTATGAGCACGTGAGCGACGCCGTCGTTCTTCTTCCTGTTCTTCGCCCTCCTTGTCTTCTGGGATCGGAGGAGATGTCCGAGGTAGAGGTTTTCTGGTGAACACCTCCACAGGACTCTCGACCAGAGGACTTGGCGCACGATCGGCTTTGACTATGGTTTTTGATCTGGATCTGCTCTTGACGCCATCTCTGGATTCAGGTCGTGGAAACGGAGGAAAAGCACAGTCAAACCCGACAAGCTCTGGAGACGGTGCGCGAGGTAGAGGTGTCGTTTGGCTTCGTTGAGGATGAAATATTGGTGATCTTGCAGATCTTTGAGGAGTAGCGGATTGAATACCACCGGTACTAGGTGATGATGGCACACGAACCCGGAGAAAGGGGCGGTCTAGATGACAAAGTCATGTCAGCGTGGAACGTGAAAAAGAATTGAAACAGGAGGAGCGGAATGATGACGGACTTGCAGCGTGAGGGTCTATGGGCGGCGGAGGAGCCATTCGTCCAATTTTTGTCAAAGGACCGTCCAGTTGGCGTAGCCCAGATGAAGGTGGAGTATTGAACGGAGAGTTCCGTATTTGAGGTTCAGGAGTGGCAGCTGCTGGCATTGTCAGTATTCTCGACATTGGCTCATTGGATTGTTGTGGTTGTTGTTGTTGCCAACATACGTTTTTGGACTGTGCGGCAGACATGTTCGCCCATTGCCGAGAGCTCGACCTCCGCTTGGCAATTTGAGCATTTTATTTTTGGCAAGAAGTCGTCCATGTCGGCGGCGATCGTCGTCAACGTCAACGTCACTCAGCGAGGGAATGTGAGGAGTGGACGGGAGCATTAGGAGGAGTAGATCGTTTGGTGGAGATTATGAGAAAAAAAAAGATGGAGGGCTATGGCCCTGGAGGCAGGACAATATCCGGTACCTCGCACACGGCCAACAATGGCAAGAAAAGGGGTAACAAGCGAATGTTCGTCCAGAGATATAGAATGCTGTTATGCTTCTTGCTTCTGACTTCTAAAATCGTCGTCCGAGGGATGATAGGGAGTAGAGTCACGGAACAAGCTGTAATTATATGGAAGTGATTCTGTCGACAAGGTCAGTTAGCTGAGGTCGATTACAGCGAGAAGACACAATCAAGAGGAATGAAGTAATGCTCATTTCATGCTACAGGTGAGTCAATATGCAGATAGTAATAATATGAGCGCAATGCATAAAGCCGGGATGGCATATAAGAGAAAAAGGGGGTACGTTCAGGCCGTCAAATCTCGCACGCGTGGCAGGAACTTACATGGAGCAGGATCGATAGGATTGATTAGAGATTAAGAAGGATTAAATACAATGTATTCTGTAGAAAGGAAAGAAAAAGAAGAAGAGTCTTTGAGAAGATGTTCTTGACGAGGCCAAAGAACAAGAGAAAGAAGCTGAAAAATATTCCAAAGTCGCAAGTCAACGAAGAGACTCGAAAGACTTCGACTGAAGTTGCAAAACAACCAAAAAGAGAGTCACAAAAGCCAAAACTAAAAAGGGAAAGTCAGGAGAGAGTCGCGGCCTTGGCAGGGGCCCACCCAAGACACTAGGCTGGATAAGGCTTAGTGCGCTGTCCGACCCCCTGATCGGCAGCTATTCTGGCGTTGTGATTGGTGCAAGCTGCGGGGTCGTGTGGGTCATTTCTTTCTTTTTCCAGCCAATGGCAGGTGGCCTGAGCTCAGCTTCGGCCAATCACAGCGTGGCGGCGGGTCGTTGCGGAAGTCGCGGTTCACGAGATCAGACGAAAGAGAAAAGGAGAAGATTGATTGAAGGAGAGACGAAAGGATAAGAGATGAAGAGAAGATGGAGACTGGAAGAGTCGGGCGTGATGGAGAAGAACGACTGGATTGAGACAAGACAGCCACCACACAGTCGGAGATAACGAACTAGGAACTCCGACTGAAGCCGCGTCAGAAGCGTTTCCACTTCGCTGTCGCCCTGCGTGTCGCACCACTCGGTAGTCTCGCACTAACATTCTAACAGCAAGATTGAAGCCGAAAAATTCACAAGACCAGAGGTCGTTGACTGCCTTGCGAACTGCCAAACTGCAAGAGTCCCCACTGCTAGAATCAAGCATCTCCAGACTCCTCCGCAACCAGACCCAAGTCTCTTCTGGAAACCGGGTTAGCCACACACCTGAAACTTGACAGCTCCAGCTTCTCCAAGTCTTTGATTCGTGATCACTCATCATTGATGGTGATCACTTATATAGTATCAGTAGAGTAGGAGAAGAATAGCAACCTCTGAGGTGGTGCCTTTCTCCTGAATCGTGACTCGTGAGTGTTCCTCTGTTGCGCACAGGGCATGTCGATCAGGCGGACCGCCACCATTATGTTTTGCAGCAAGGCATATGAGAAACCAGGATGAAGCCTGGAATCCATCCATTGCCAATCGGAAGCCAAGACTCCCAATAACACTCATTTTAAGAGTTGGTCAACGGGCAAAAAAACATAAGAACTGTCTCACCCCTTTTCTTTCCCTTTATCCGTAGTTGAATTCGACAACATCCTCCGGATAAATAATCCGCAGTTTTCGCCGGCTATTCAAGAATTAATCGCGGGAATTCCTTTTCCTTTTTGTCTTTTCTTTTTCAATTATTTCATTTTCCGCGACTCAGAAGGTGTTATCAAGAAGCCGACTGGCGACTGGCGTGTGACCGGCAAAAGAGACAGAGGGCGATGCATCCCTGGAGCATTTCAAAATACTCTCTCGACACCCCGTCTCCTTTGCAATTCGCCTGGCCCATCGCCAATGCTGTCAAAAGCCGTCAGTTCAAAACCCAGAAACCGCGTTATTTGCCGAATTTTTCTTTTTTTTTTTTCTTCGCACAAAGATTGTGGTCTCGTTCTCACCTCGCCGTTAGGCGGCGCTTAAGGTGGGGTGGAAGCCTGCCCAGGCCATCCTGGAGTCCACTCCGTATGACTCGAGACTGAGGGTTAGCATGAATATTTCGGGCTCGCACAGTATGTCGAGACCCATGAAGACCCTTAACAGAATAGCTTCGTACTCCCGTAGTCACCGCAAGTCCTCCGACGGCTATTCAATGGATTCCAGTCTGGATTTGCACTTCTTAATTTTTGAAGCATGACACATGCAAGAATCGTATCAATATCTGCAGAGTCCTTTGGGGCTTCTCCGGGTCGATCTTCGTTTCAATGCCCGCCGGACAGCAAAACTTCAGGGATCAGTCTGACCGGATAATGAAGGGTAAGAGTAGCAAAAAAGCAAAAACGCACAAAAAGCGACGCACAGAAGAAATCATAAATCTTAAGTTGTTTTTCTTTCCGGTGTTACCCCGCGGCTTTGCCCCGCTGTCTATTTTGACGGGACCTGTTGTCGGTGTGTCGGTTCGTTCTCTCGGGATTTCTGCTCCGCTTGCGGCAAGCCATTGCGTGACAGTCCCTGGCTGTATACATGGATGGTGAGTGGATGGACGCGGTCTTAAGTTGGGATCAATATGCAGGAGTCAGGAGCCAGCGAATAGGACGCTTCGTCGGCTAGAATGGGTTGGATGCCCGACAACCTCACTTCATCCTTCGGATATAGATGGCGAGTATCAAAATTGAGATGGAATTGGGTGACTTGAGGCGCCGTAACAGCTTGTATTTATTCGCTGACGAACACAATTGTGCCTGTCGGCTCAGTTTCTTGAGCAAACATAATAACTGAGCTCTCTTTCTTTCAATGAAAACAGAGGATAGAATGATTATTAGATACGAAAGACCTACCCGAAGGTATGTGTTGGCAGTTCCACTTGGTGCAGTTCTCCGCTGCGGGACTTGCGAAATGCCTCACTCTCTGCTCGGATGCTGCGTGCACAGGGACTCAAGGAGTGACAGCGCGCAGCGGTATCTGCGGGAAGCCTCCGCCAGAGTCTCCCATTGCTGCGAAGTGAACCGGGGAGTGGAGATGCGGTGGAGGTGCTGGTGTTGATCAACGATCAGAAAGGTGAAGTTTCGTATAACAAACAGGCATTCTGGACTGACCGACGGACATCTCCAATTGGCAATTGCCTTCTTCAGACACCGGGACGATCAATTGTCCCTCTCATCTGGTCTCTTCTGCTCGTTCTCGTCTTTTGTTCCGTTTCCCGTAGCGCGATTTCATTTCATCTTTTGCTGGTAAATCACGAACCGACTAGTCAAAAGAGTGGAGCTTGTTGTGATTCCTGCCTTCCGACTGGACGAGCTTCCTCTCACCGCAATTACCACTTGAGTTCCGCCCAAAGCTTCCGCTTCCAACGATAAATACCGTCCTGCTCGCCCCTCCTCATTCTCTTCTTCTTCCTCTTCTCTTTCTTTCTTCACCCAACAGTCTTCGCAGTTCGTCCCAGCTCGTTCTTCTTTCGCAATCGGTTCCTATTCAAAGTCCAATATACAGATCACTATCCTGCAGTGATCGTTAACACCGCCAAAACGTTTTCCAATCTTCTTCCCTCGTAAGTCATGACCCGCCATCCTTTATCCCTCACAGTAGGTTGGAACGGCTCTGCTAACTCTTCTCCAGGTGCCACCACCCGTTCAACGGTAGCCGGCGCTCATCCGCTCGTGGAGGAGCATCGGATTCACCTCACGTGCGATAAATTCAGCCTGCCATTGAGTCTACTCAATCTGCCAATATCACCTCTTTCAGAACTCTCGCTCTGCAATCCGTCTCGGAAACTCTTGACAACCTCTAAACAATGGCTCCACACGCTGATGTTTCCGCCAATGGCACCGTGAACGGGTCGGTCTCGGCTCCTAAATCTGACCTCTTTAAGGTCGATTCTCCTAACGTCGTCTACACCGACAACGAAATCAAGACTAAGTACGTCTACCGCACTACTGCTGTCACTCGCTCCGATGACGGCAAGTACGTTGCTGTTCCCAAGGAGACCGTCTATGACTTCAAGGTCGACCGCCATGTCGGCAAGGTCGGCACTATGTTGGTCGGCTGGGGTGGCAACAACGGTACCACCGTCACCGCCGGTATCATGGCCAACCGCCGCAACCTCGTCTGGGACACCCGCGAGGGCAAGCGTAGCGCCAACTACTACGGCTCCTTGGTCATGGGCTCGACCGTCAAACTCGGTACTGACCCCAAAACCGCCGAGGAAGTCAATATCCCATTCCACGACTTGCTCCCCATGGCACACCCCAATGATTTGGTCATTGGTGGCTGGGATATCAGCGGAATGAACCTGGCTGATGCCATGGACCGCGCTGCTGTCTTGGAGCCATCTCTTAAGGAGATGGTTCGCAAGGACATGGCTACCATGAAGCCATTGCCCAGTGTCTACTACCCAGACTTCATTGCCGCTAACCAGGAGGAGCGCGCTGATAACACCCTTCCTGGCTCGAAGGCTTGCTGGGAACACGTTGAGCAACTCCGCAAGGACATTCGGTGAGACACGGCCCAAATTGAAACCAAATAATCTATATTAACAACTATCTAGTGATTTCAAGGCTACCAACGGCCTTGACAAGGTCATCATCCTTTGGACCGCCAACACTGAGCGCTATGCCGATCTCTTGGCTGGTGTCAATGACACCGCTGAAAATCTTGTTAAGGCAATCAAGGAGGGCCACGAAGAGATCTCTCCTTCCACTGTCTTCGCCGTTGCATCCATCTTGGAAAATGCTCCTTTCATCAACGGTTCTCCTCAGAACACCTTCGTTCCTGGAGCCATTCAGCTCGCTGAGCAGCACGGAGCATTCATTGGTGGTGATGACTTCAAGTCTGGCCAGACCAAGATGAAGTCTGCATTGGTTGACTTCTTGATCAATGCCGGTATCAAGCTCACTTCAATTGCCAGCTACAACCACCTCGGTAACAACGATGGAATGAACTTGAGCTCCCACAAGCAGTTCCGCTCCAAGGAGATCTCCAAGTCCAACGTCGTTGACGACATGGTTGCCGCCAACCACGTGCTTTACAAGAAGGGAGAGCACCCTGACCATACCGTTGTCATCAAATACATGCCAGCAGTCGGTGACAGCAAGCGAGCTCTTGACGAGTACTACGCCGAAATTTTCCTCGGTGGCCACCAGACCATCAGCATGTTCAATGTCTGCGAAGATTCTCTGTTGGCCTCTCCTTTGATCATTGACTTGGTCTTGCTCGCCGAGGTCATGACTCGTGTTAGCTGGAGAGCCGCCGATGGCGACAAGTTCAAGGGTTTCCACAGCGTTCTCAGCGTTCTGAGCTACATGCTTAAGGTAGAGTACCCTTCTAATGCACATAATCTATCCTTTCTAACATCTCACAGGCCCCCATGACTCCTCCTGGAACTCCGGTCGTCAATGCTTTGGCCAAGCAGCGTGCTGCTGTTACCAACATCTTCCGTGCTTGTGTTGGCCTTCAGCCTGAGTCCGACATGACTCTTGAGCACAAGCTTTTCTAAAGTGTCCCAGACTACAAGTCCATGGACATGAAGGAGAGCTCACATTTCGGGTCTTTTGCTATGCTGACACTTCGATTCCAAACCACACGTTTTATGGTAGTCTAATATTTTTTCTCTCTGCGAAGTTAGTTCTTGCAGACAGTCTCTCGTTTAGCTAGTAGCTACCAATTAATCAGAATGAAACCTATTCTTATTTGTAATATTTTCTATTATCATCAGAATTCGCTGTACATTGACTGTTTGCTTTACGCATGTCATCTCCATTGCCTAAACGGGTAAGAGGGGTGGTTCGAGGTCCACATTCAGCCCTCCAACGTCCAGCTCCAGTCCCAAGCAACGACACTGCTAACCTCACCCTTTTACAAGATCTATCGAGATGGCTACTCTTCTGAAATACTTCTCTGTCGAAAACAGCGCAAATACAGCGTCGAGCCTGAAACGCAAAAGAGGGGATGAAAATGAACCCGAACTCGTCAAACCTGATTTCTCTCCTGACATGGATCCAGCCGTGTGGACGCAACAGCGGGATTACTACGAGATGTTTTTAGGCCAGTTGAAAAAGGGCCCTAAGAGAGTCACTTTTGTCGCTAGAGTGGTCAATGTATATCATTCGATCAATAAGTACGCCAAAAATAATGATGAAGACCCTTCGAAGAGATCTGGAAAAGGATTCTTGAAACTACTGGTGGGAGATTGGAGTGGATCGTTGCTGGTGAGTTGGTCTCCTTTCCGCTGCGTTTGGGCTTGCGGATTACTGGATGAGTAGAGATTTTGCTCAGCCTACATATGAGCTACTAATGTGAAATATAGATTCATCTATGGTACCTAGATGTGCAGTATGATATCCATTTGGGCTCGTTGATAGCGGTGTGGGCGACGCATGTATCCGAGGTGAAGCCTATTCCATCAACAGGAACAGTCGAAGCGGAAAAGAAAAATTTGAAGATTAGTATCTTCCCAGAAAAGGATCGAGGCTGCTTTGTAAGAGTGATCCGCCATGACTTAGGGACTGTAAGCAAAGAAAGAAACCTTTTGCAGGAAGGAAGCTTAATTAGGTTAAACGAAGTCGGGAAAAGGGGAAAGCACGAAAAAGGTAAAGTGTTAGTGTATGTGAAAGCGGTCGGTATAACTTATAAGGGTACGTTATAGATCTCATCAGGCAACGGATATTGACTAACACAGCAGCTAGAACTTAAAGGAAGTGAGATGATTGAACGGTGCGACGTTGGGATCGCAGACGATTCCAGCGAGTCCATCCTGAGTCTAATGGGGTATATTTCTCAATCAGCTAGGAGATGGGTGCCAAATTCCACAGTTTTGCTGTTGTCTGATATGTCCTGGGCTCCAGGCGGGAGAAGAGCATACGTTGCTGCAAGAAGTTCAGTCGAGGTGGACCCGAATATAGATGAGGCAGAGTGGCTCCGGAAGTATGCAAGATACAAGGCCCAATATGTGAATGAGGAGTTTCCAGAAAATGGTAGGGCAATCAACAATATTTTAGTCGATTGAATGTGACGCTCACAGATTTGAAGTGTTCAAAATTGAGGCCTTCAAGAAACAGGAGGAAAGGTGGAGATTCACTCTGGCAGAGATAGACGAGTGGTAAGGGAAACGCCTCCATTTTCATGCAACGGTCTGATTCTGACTATCTGTTGGATAGTGCAAGATTATCGCCTAAAGGTTAGTGGTCAACGCCTATGTAGAGTGTGGCATCTACTTATTCGACATCAGATAGTATCATGGGCTATGTCTGCGTCATGATCACCGAGGTAAACCTAGTCGACTTATTCAAAAATAGTCGCCTCTTCTGCGCGGAATGGTATGTGCGGTTCGCTGCCTGTCAAGAGTAATGAACCGAGGTTTGTTTACTGACCGAAACTGTAGTTGCAATATGCCAATTTTCGCCAACAGTACAAGTGGTAATTGCACCCAGTGCGAGTCAGATCTTGAATTGAGAATTAATCCTCGGATCGTAAGTTGTCCCTTGAAGGTTTTTTTATTGAGATTAAATCAATTGACTTGGATTGAAATTGCCCGATAGTGGTCGCTAGCTTTTTGGATAGTCACCTAGCATAAGTTTGCTTTTTCTAACAATTCTAGGTCGGATCACTCACCGACGAAACAGCATCCATCTCCTGCGAGACATCCGAAAAAGGCGGATCTAGGGGGCGAGCCCTTGCGCTTCGAGGATCATCGCCACTTCTTTGGTCGCCGGCTGCATGGCAGCAGCTCCTCGGTCGAGAACCTGCGGCATTGCTTCTGGGCCAAAGCTATGAAGAAACTATGCGCATGTTGTTGATACTCGAGTCCCTGATTGTGTATTCAAGGATCACGATATTGTTTGGATGGAGCGCCGAAGTGGGAAAGTTGGCCGTTTGTGAAGTATTGCGTGGATAAACTCGTGCCAGAGGGTCGGAAAGGGATGCTTGTCCAGATGGATGGTATATCAGAATAAGGAGTGGACCTTGAGAATGACTGTCAAACCAAATGCTACCTCACTCCGATAGGGTAGGCCGCCGGTATCGTCTTTTTGTTAGGCATAAGCTTGGGAACACGCGAATACCGTTGTCTTCTCTTTGTCGCTCGCTTATTCAGTACTGGTGGCACTCTTTTATCCACATTTACTGTTTTTTCAACTCTTTCCGCTATTCCAAGCAGTTTGCTGTCTTCTCCTTCCAATCCCAGTAATTCCACCCCAACTGGCACACCCTCTCTGGCCCTTGGACACCGTCTTGAGTATCCGGATGGTAATGCAATAGCCGGAAAACCCGTTACTGCTGCCAAAATTCCGTTCCTACCGTATTGGGACGGGGATGAAAGTGGAACTGCAAGATTGGTTTGATGTGGGTATATAAGGGCGTCAAGTGAGTAAGTAGAGAATGTGGATCGCAGAGATGACCGAAGAATGGAAATCTTGTGCTTGCGAGCTGCGTAGGAGGAATTTTGGGTGGAGAGATTAAGGGAAAGGCCGGCCTGACAATATTGAGAGGGGAGAAGCAGAAATGGAGTGCCGTCCGAGTAGTACGCAGACAGGGATGGTGGTATGGAGGGAGAATTCAGGCGATGACTAGAAAGATAATCATCCATTGCTTCTCGGAATTCATAGACTTGCAGGTCCATGTTTTCACGGATGTCAGTGGAGTTGTAAGTTGGATTGGTGATGGGAATTAACGTAGCACCCGCAGCATGTAGCGCCCGAAGGGCGGTCTCAATGACTTGGTTCACGGCAGAGACTTCGGGATCAGAGTCAGCCCCAGCAGAGCGATTGAAAAGCGTTTCAATAACTCCTAGCCGTACGCCTTGCAGCGCCAGCCCAGCTTGTGGTACCGGGTCCAACTCCAAGGAGTGTCCTGTTTCCCACTCCCCATTCATAACCTTAAACAATACGGCAACATCTCTGACCGTCCTTGCCATTGGGCCAACCACATCCTGGCTCCAAGATGCTGGCATCACTCCAGCAGTTTGCATAACTCCAAACCCAGGCCTCATGCCCACTATCCCACATGCACTCGCCGGGCTTCTCACAGAATTCATGGTATCCGTACCCACGGCCAGCACTCCAAACCCTGCCGCGAGTCCCGCTCCGTTCCCGCCAGAGCTGCCGCCTGGTGTTCGGCCCAAATCATATGGATTCACCGTTTGCCCGCCGAGAGACGAAACTGAAATGCCTTCAAGTGCGAGCTCCTGCAAGTTGGTCTTGGCCAGGACAATAGCGCCGGCGTTGAGCAGGCGATTAACGACGGGGGCGTTATGAATTGGGCGGAGGCTAGAGAATGCTAAGGCGCCACCGGTCGTTGGCATCATGGACGTATCGATATTGTCTTTGATAAGCGTAGGTATGCAGAAGAGCGGTGGAAGGTTAAGGGCAGCGAATGTGATATTGGATATTATTTTCTCTTGATGGAGGACTGGTTCTGAAAAATACTCTCGTTTATTCCGCAATTGAGAGATAATGACATCGAGCGCGTCAGCGGTCTCAAGGGCTTTCGGGTTCAGGCCGATAATAGCGTTGAGGTCTGGGTTGTAGGTTTCGATTTGGGCGAGGAAGAGGGAGATGACATCGCGACATGATGTGTCTCCGGACAGTAGTGCGGTGTGAATTGTGCTGATTGTGGCATCATAAGGGTCAAATGCGAGTTTAAGATTTGAAACTGGATGCAGCTTCAAAAAGGCGGGGAGCTGAAAGAAGCTGAGGCATAAGACCAACCAATGCATGGTGTTCAGATCCATTCGCTGGGCCTGTCCATTCTACAGAGTACGGAAGTAGTTGAACAGCTTCGGGCCGAAAGTCACGCCCCTCAATCTGATTGGTCATATTTAAGCCTCAGAGCTTGATCTGGCCCCACGTGACTTAGAAAAGCCATCACATGACTATAAAGTCAGGTGACTCCTAGAGTGTTATATATGTAAGCATTCTTCTTGCAAACAAAACAAACTTCAAATTCGTTGATTTCTCCTGCCAACTGACGAGTGGTAAGTAACTGAAGGAGCAGCTGAAATCCGCGCTTTATTATGACTAGGTAGTTAAGGGATGGGGAGCCCGAATTTTCTCTTAATACAGAAGATATCTGTGTGACTGGCAATCTACCTAGACTACAAACGTACCAAAAGTCACAATGCAGAGCATAGATTTCTATCGCCGAACTATCGGTCCACCCTCATTACAATACCTTGGGAGTTCAAGATTGCAACATAAGATGAGATATGATTGAGGATTGATAGATTGATACCCGAGGCTAGCAGGCAAAACTGCCACAATTACTTGCAAGGTACATACAAAAAAAAGCCCGTTCAACAAAAACAGCCTGACACAGCGTTCGACAGAGGCCCGCTGATAAACAGAAGATGAACGTACTTTTGAACTTGACTCAAGGCGAGGCACCACATCAGTGACAGTATTTGGACTGACTGAGCCACTGAAGCACTTAGCAACAAAACAAAACACTGCTACACGCGATCAAGGAACCAGCGGAAACCTTGGATACTGTTGCCCTTGGAGTCGAGGAGGGATAACAGTAACACCGCGCAGTATCAAGCAGGAGAGGAAGCCGGCTCCTCGGCTATGCCCCAGCAACCAAATCTGCAATCAGAGCATGTGCCCGATTCTCTGCAACATTCGGCAAACTTGCGGATATTATCCTGGATGCTACCGGCACCGCACTATATCTGCGTTAATAGTGTGAACAAAGGACAGATACGACCTACGTACATCACCCCGCGATGAATCAAAGCCCCCACCCGCAGCTCTGCAACAATATTGTGAGGAGACGACATCGTTTCCTCCCTGCGCAGTCTTGCATTTGCAAGCTAGGGCCATAGGGCTACTCAAATCGAACAGTGAAACTCTTGTTGGCAACAAGTTTGGTCTCCTACCTGGCAGCAATGAAAAAGAGAAGTGCTTGAACGAGGAACTTCATTGTGAAGGACTGGTTTGTGTTGAATGGGAAATTTGGCTGATGGTTTTTCAGTTCAAGTCTAGTCTTCGAGCTTGTCCGATGGAGAGATACTGTGGATTTCACTCCTGCTTTATACCATTGACCCCGTGATTCCGAGGATCTGACTGAACAATTCCGCAGTCCAGAGTAAAAGCTCAATCCTTCGGAGTGAAAACACCATTTCACAGATCTACAGATCGTCTTTGGTCAAAAATTGGTTCCTGTTTCCAGGTTCTGAAATGAAGACAAATCACACTTCACATGCAGCTGCATAGCAGCGACGATCACTGGCCTGATCTCGAAGAGGGACGGTGAGTCAGAGGCTTCCCGATATTTGCGACCAGTAAACCAAATAGATAGAAGCTCCGCCGCTTGTGTGCCAGACTATCTTCGAAAAACATAGGATTGGGCCTTTTTTGGCGGAAAATGAACATGATTCTGATGCGTATTCTGGCAAAATCACTCCCAATTCAGAATGTTAACTCGAAAAATATTCATTCGAAAACGAGGCCTCTCATGCAAGGCTTCTCTTTTCCAATTCATGCAGGAATAGTTCCATGGTAAATCTACTGTGAGATCTTACACGTATGATATGAGGGGTAAACCGCATCTTATTATTGACTGCTTTAACCACGTCTATCGCCGGCATATGAAGGAAAGTCGTTAAACTAGAGGACGATCTTTTCGACTTCAGCTGATGAACCTCCACATTCGCAAAACAAGATCTTGCGATTGATGTGTTGTTACACCGTCGCCGGCTTGCGGTCCAGACTGGCCTCCAGAAAATTTTCGACCAGTCCCGCCTGGAGGGACCAAGAGGACGTCTCTCAGGACAAGGTCGATGTTAAGAGGATGGGACCGTGGCATTTATTATCGCGACAGCCCATTGTGAAAGTATCGAGGGAAGGCTCTACAGAGAATAAGATATGATCCGACATTCGGATATTATTTGGATATTATTTGGTCTATTGGCGGAGTAGAGGTGAAAGGGATTCAGGATTGGTCTACGAGCCGCCTCCGTCGATTCCGCGGGCAGAAGTGGGGTAACACCTCAATCCGTCAGGCTTGTGTGATTCAGCTACGAGCGGGACGGGCCGGTGTATTCCGAATTATCCGAAGACTCTGGATTCAAAAAACGGCTGCTACAACCAAGATCAGCAACAGGAGATCAAGAATAGCCGTCATAGGTCATCTGCCTCACCATTACTACCGGAGATCATTGATCTCCAGATTCTGAGATGCGAAAGGACGAACCTTTGCACGATGAAGGTGACATTTTCAAAATCGATTTACAGGACCTGCCAGCTCTACGGAGTAAAAATGTGAACTCCCAACAAGCACCTAGAGGGCGTTCCAGTGATGAGGGCCTGAAGTTAAGGAAAACTTGGCGCGGACGTCACAGAAGGCCCAAGGTAATCTCACCCACGTCTATGCTCCTTATTGTTATTCATAGCCAAGTTCAACCTCTTTGAGGTTAATGGAAGTGGATACATTAAGAGCCATGGAAGTGAGCTTGGAGCAAAGATATCGGATAAATTGGATGTTGTTTACGGCGATCGGTCCTATATGTGATGGTCATTGACCTTGTCGCTGTTTGGAGAGAGAACCGGCCTTTGATATCATCTTTAAACCATGTTACATGGTGAGACATACCCCGAACTTTGAGTGCCAGTTGAGTCACACGGATATCCGCGTATTTACCTTACCCGCCTTGAATTCTTACCAGATGAGCCATGTCGTGCATTGTAGGGTGCCAGTTGCCCTTGAGCACCAATATTATCCTGCTTTGACATGAATGAGGCCGTATACTCTAGGTGGCATCTAAAACGCGAATGGATTTACAAAGTGAAAATTTTGAGTTCAATATTCGCTCACGGCTGTCTTCAACCAGCCATCAGGCATGGTTGGGCATTCTCATTACCGACAGTGGAAAAAGTGCTGTTTTCTACGAAGTGCCGCTCAAGATTGTCCAACAACTTTTTAGTTGATTCTAGAATTACTGAGCTAGTTCTCTGTCTACCTTATTATCCTGCTTTCACCCTCCATTCCAGTCCATATTATCCAAGGAGTTTGGTAAACCCACCCAAGCGAGACTACCTACTACCGTGAATGAAAGCCTGAAAGACATGAAAGAACCTCCCAAGATATTGCTGTAATGGTGGCACATCAAATTCTCAAAATACTTGAGCTTAGAGTGGTATCGGAAGAGTTTGGGAAGTTGTCCGTGGTCGCTTACTGATGGAGTCTGTACCTATTGTCCGTTTACGTTGCTTGGGTGCCGGTGGATTTATGATCGACTGTCTTGTTGGCTTCGTCATTTTCAGAGTAGGTTCACTCGGACGGCCGTCACAGTTCCATGGATGCGCATCCTGGGATATGAAATGTATCATAATTGGAGCCAACAGGTCGGCCACATTCTGAAACTGCGGATGAACGCGAAGCTCGTCAAAGCGCCATGCAGCGTACATTCCAATCCATCGGTACAGCCGGTCGGTAGTTGGAAGACTTGAAGTTGCCAGTTCAAATACCGGCATCGCGTATTTTTCCAAATGGGGTCCTTGCAAGAAATTTATGAGAGAACTCAGCTCTGCGGCCAAGTTCTCCCAGCAGATCAATTCCAAGAAAGGGATCTGGTAAATGTGGGCGAAGATGTAGAGCCGTACGTGACAAATGACCCGTTCAAGACCAGGGATATCGGGCCATTCATATCTGCCAGTATAGGCCCACAAAACAAAGCCTTGGAGGGTTTTGTCGTCGGTATGTTGAAACTTATATTTCGCCTCTGATGCTTCTCTGAAATGCTGCTCGAATGCCGCATGGATCATTCCACCTCTATAGCGAAGAATGCCTTCATGTATTTCATAGGTACCCTCAGAACCCGAGCACTGAAGGCTGATTATCCTAGTTTTGAAATCGCTGAGCAGATTATTAGTATTCATTCCAATGGCTGGCGGCATCTGACTTACTCTGCTGAGATAGCTGGTTCCTTGTTCGGGTCACTTCCATTCATCTTCAACTATGCAATCTATGGGAGGGTCAGTTCGCTTTGATAATGATATTTCCTGAAAACTTGATGGGACCTACAACAGTGCCTAGGTTTGATTTGAGGATCAGTGAGAGAAAATCTGAATTGACTGCTAGAGAAAAGTGGTTTTGATATGTGGGAATTATTCCAGTTGAAATAAGGAATAGAAAGTGACGAGAAGAGAGAGAAGAGAAAAAACAAAGAAGGGAAGATGGGAAAATTTAAAGAAGATTTCTTCCAGCTTTCAGAATGACTTGATCACTTCGCAATTTGCTTTACCAACGCAGTGAGGCTTCACTGATGATTATTATTCTAAGCACATCTCTCTTGCACCTCAATATTCTGCATTGCTTTGAATGTCCAATGGCTAATTAAGTCTAGTACCCTATTAGAGCCTCTTTTACCAATAGGGAAAAACAACAACAGAGGCTTTCAAATCCCATGGCAACCCTCAATATATCCCCATGAAACTGTTCAGAGCTCCAGAAACCATCTCCGGTAAAATGAGCAAGCAGACTATTTTGAAAATTCCCGACTCAAAGTAAAATTAGGCACTTCACCATTCCAAGCGTTCCGCTGAGGACCGTCGGGTACATGTTCGAATGCGGCCAGGGCCATCTGAGGCCATATAGAATCGAATTCCGAGTTTTCTCGAATCTCGCTGATGTTTGCTAAAACGTAAACGCCGAGCCATCGGTAAAGCTGATCGGTGTACGAAAGACGTTCGAATGCCAGCTCCAACGCTGGTCTTGCGCATGGAGACAGTCCCCAGTCAGGACACCAGCCGATCTCATAACGACTGCCCGTCACCCGGAGACACTCGGCAAAATTCTTCGCACTCAAAGTCGCTAACTCGGTAATGCCGTAGAGAGTCGCAAAGATGTATATGTTCAAATGTTCCATGGCTCTTTCAGTCGCATTTGGCGATTCGATTTCGTAATCACCGCGATAAGCCCATTCGACAAAACGTTTAATGGTGAACTGGTCAGTTTCTTCAAAACAATATCGCCGCTCGGTTGCTTCCTTGAATGAATCGGCAAAGGCAGCAGAGATTGTGCCGCCTTTGGTGCGAAGAATTCCTTCGTGAATCTTGAGAACTGGCTCTGAGTCACCAATGCATAGGTCTATAAAGCCTGTCACCAACAGACTGGACTAGGAGTAAGCATGTATCCTTCTCATAGCTGTGGCATTGAACCTACTCGGCTTGGTAGATGGTTGAAGCTTTCCATTTAGACATGATTCGTTCGAGATAGAAGAGGGTTTCCAAGGTGTAGCCAGTTGTTGTGATGTATAACGATATAATGTTGGGCTTGCAAGACAGAAACTGAGGAAGATCTGGGATGCAACATAAATTTATATCTCTTACTGGAGATTGGGAGAGTGAATAGCGAGGGGAGCTTCTTAAAGTGAATGAAGTAGAAATGAATAGTAGGGACGACTATAAGCAACAAGTGATAGAAACTCGAAAGTGATTCCTTCACTGTAGTAATGGATACCCTCTATAGCGGCTTAACCTTGAGTGAATTGTTCCATCAAGGGCGATACAACAAAACTGCCAGTCTGGGTGGTTAAATCAACCTCCATTCACTCTTTGGTGTAAAAGACTGCGCTACTACTTAGTAGAAATATTTGCCTTCTTCTACTAACAAGGCCACAGAAATTTAGCAACGGATATGAGCTCAAGAAAACTGACTATGGGCTAAAATGGTATTTATTGCGTATTTCACCAAATTCTTAGAAGCCATCCAGCTAAAGCAAAAGGGAGGTGTGATCCAACCACTGAGAGATTTGAATTCAGGAATGAATTGGTGATCCGTCGCTGTTCCACAGTCCGATGACTTGCGGCTTAACATATGTAGCGATGATTGGAGCTAGCTTATCAAGCGTGTCTGGAAAATCGGCGTTTTTTTGAAGCTCAATGGTGTGGTTGGCCGTGTATTTCCCCAGCCACTGGCGCAATTCGTTCTTTTCAGGAAGGCTCGAGAATGCCAGAAAAAGCATAGGTAGCGCGAAATTTTTGAGGTTTTTCCCATACACATAGTTGGACCCCGCTTCCTTGAGATTTTTAGAAAGGTACCTCCAGCTCAGACCCATCAAACGGGGAATTTGATAGACTTGAGCAAAGATGTAGACCTCCAAATGCTTGATCGCCTGCTCAATAGGCTTGCCGATAACATCGTAAATCCCGCGGTATGCCCATTCCATGAAGTATCCAAGAGTATGATGTTGTGTCTCCTTAAACTCGTATACGCCCTCGGTGCCCTCTTTAAACATTCCTGAGATGCTTGAGTGTAAAACCTCACTTTTCGCGAGAAGAACTCCTTGGTGAATCACAAATTCGATTTTGGAACCAGCAACACGAAGCTTGAATGTGGGTGTTGCGTAGAGACTGGATATGAATGACTTTAGCAAGGGTTTCACGTCAACCGCTAGAGCCTGAAGATACCTTGAGCTATCCGCAGCTTGCGGAGAAGAACTCATCTTTTCAGAGAAATAGATTCACGTATGCCGGGGTGAGCAGCTGAAAAGGACTGTAGACAATAAAACTTGCTTGGATTGAGTGTCCTTTGTAGCTTCTCTGCAAATGATAGGGAGGAAAATTCTCGACTGAAAATATTCAGGCAGATAAGCGAGAAAAGGAAGAGAGTGTGTGAAAGAGAAAAAATTTCGAGAAAAAGAGAGTGCTTCGCGGAAAATTCCTTATTGGGACGGGAATTTCCGTCTGCGAGCCCTAGATTGTCCATAGATTCGCAGGACATGTTTTGGATAGTAGTCAAATCAAAGCCCGCTTTGTACTGATCTTGCTCTACTACTTATTTAGAGAGCAAGCTTGACGCTTCCAGGGTATCATAAATGTACTCCTAGGGAGTAGGTAGACATCTATCAACTTGTTGACCTTCACACTCCCGCTACGATTGAAGGATTGACGTCGAGGCTCCCTGTTGGGAGTGGATGAATTGGGTTTAACTAGTTCAGGGGAAATTCTTGGCAAGGCTGGGTTCGGACTCGCTTATGTAATTAATTACCAATCATTTTGTTTGCTTTGTTTGTTGGCGTGATTCTTTCCAAGCTGAGACGTTGATGCTTGATTTGGCTGACGACATCAGGGGTGAGAAGAGCAAAGGGAGGAAGTTATGAGAACAGAACTAGTCTCTTTATTTTTGCATCATGAAATCATAATCATAAACTAATAACTAACATCCTGCAGCAGGACTGAGCAGTGAGTCAAAAGGCAAATTCAGAAGAAAAAAATCCGTTGAGTTGGCCCAACTCTATGTTGAATATCCCTGTTCCATCCACACCGGTTCCCCTCTCTTAACAGCCTCACTAAAACAAAGATCTCTCGGGTTCATTGCTCGTCGTCGCTCGGACCTTTTTTAGGCTCTTGGTTTTTGGAGCTAAAATAGTTAGGCACTAGGAAGAATCAAGACCGATGCCTGTCTGTTCCTCGGGACTTACCGAGTATTGACTCGCTTTAGTGAGCCTCGCAGTGAACCTCAATACCACCATTGCCGCAGGTCTTGGCTCCGTGGGTGTGGCAGCCCCCAGGAACGCCCTGGCAGCAGAAATTGCAGCTACCGGGCAATTGGGTGCAGCCACTTGGGGTGAAGCAGGCACGGTCCTCGAGAGGAGCGGCAGGGAGGGCAGAGGCCACAAGGAAAAGGGAGGAAATAATGGCGAGAGTTGGGAACTTCATCTTGACGGTGGAAGAAGAGACTTGCTTGAGCTGGTCTTGATTGATTGGTTGATGTTTTGCTTGCGGATCTGCTGCTGATAGAGAAAATATCTCTTTCAACCCGTCCTTCAGGCCCTTTATATACCTTTTCTTTCAACCTACGGGCTCCTCTCTTGCCTTCGACTGACGTTCGTGAAGCTGTTACGAACTGCCAGCTTCGGCTTCCTTTCCTTCCTGCAAGTGAGGACCCCAATGGCACTTGCATGCTTCCATCGCCTTCAACAGCATTCTACCTGGCTGGCATGGCCAAGATGGGTAGGATTGGATGATGATGGAGTTCGGATGTTTGATGGTTGGAGGCTGCAAACATCAGTTCGGGGGCCAAGAGTCCACGGTCCCTCCATGAGGACCTTCGGAGAATTTCTCGAGCTTTCTTTTTTGCTTTTTTGGTTTCTTTTTCTTTATTCCCATGCGATTGGACTGGTCAGTGCGGGGACCGGGGTGACAACCTTGACGGTTTGACAGGGCTGGCCAAGGGACAGGAGAAGTTATACGGAGTATGGAGTACGGAGTGCTTATTACCTGCTAAATTGGTAATAATAACGGGGCACACAAGAATCGTCTTTCGGGCGTTTTGTTTACTTTTTCTTCCTCGGCACAGGGGGGCACCTTCCCTGTTGAGTTTCTGCTTGTTTCCTTTTTTTCTTCTTGTTTTGTTCGTGCCTTCCTCTTTCTGCTCTTTTCTCGCTTAGTTGCCGCGGAAGGTCCTCAAAAAGTCGCTCTTTCCCTCGACTTCCCGCGCGGGATGGCCGATCTTGGCAACTTTATTCTCCGCGCGCCAAGACGTCCCGCCCCTCCGGAAAAAAGAACGTTTGGGCGAATGATGTTCTTGATATCGCACTCTCGCCAATTCTTCCTTCGCTGCCGTTAAAAAAAAGCTGCAGGCTCCATAGGTGGCCTGCCCTATTTATTATTCCAAGGTGCGTCTAGACTATTGACCAGGATTCCGGTCACCGCTTTGGACATTGGTGGCGGCTTCGGGATGTTGCGTCACTGGTGTGTCCGCCCACACGGGAGACAAATGATAACAAAGAAAAGAAAGCCAAAGCCATGGGAGAGCCAGCAGGTAATACCTTTGGGGCGAGGAGGGTACTCGCGAAGGGTACTCGCGCAGACATAAATACGCCTGTCCACGCCGTACCACCTTCCATCCAGTGGACCAGAGAGTTTCTTCGCTCCGTCTCTCGCTGCACTCCCTCGCTATCCGCAAGCATGTTTGTCAAGCGTTTGACGGTCGTCTCCGCCGTCGCTGCCCTTCATGGCCGTGCGATTGCACTGCCAGCTGCAGGTGCACCGTCGTCGATACCTGGCCAGGACTGCTCGTTCGTGAATCCCTTGTCTTCCCTTGTCATTCCGTCCCGTTTCCCTTAAACTTCCTGCATGTGAAATAAGGCAGTCAACTCTGATACCCCGCCACTGACTTCATCTTCCTTCTCTAGCTTTCACGTTGACCATTGGGACTGCGTCTCCTACTGTACGAGTACTACAACGTACTATGGTGTCTCAACAACTGTCACCAACGTGCTCGAGTTCACAAGTTCATTGGAATCCAAGTACGGTCCTCTCTCTCGTGAAGGTGGTACCGAGATTCCCGTATTTACCACTACTCTCAACTTCCCCGGAACCCCACCAATCTCCGCAAACGCCTACGTTGATGCCGGCATTCTCAGTTCCGCTGGGTACAAGGTCATTTCCGGCGTGACCACAATCACTGAGGCCTGCAAACCAAGTGCCAGTCTTCCACCTTCGCCAACTGGTTCGCTATGCTCCCCTCATATCGACCACTGTAAGTAATTCCATTTCCCGCTCGCCTTGCAGCTGAGTAGGACGAACCTGGACTTCATGCTGACGGATCACACAGGGCATTGCGAGCCACTTCCAACCACAGGAACCCCGACTGGGTCGCCACCACCTATCACGACCACGATTGCACCCACTGCATCTTGCACCCCCCATGACGACCATTGGCATTGTCCACCAGGCGTCCCACAGCCCACCACTCCTCCAGGTTCTAAGCCTTCATCCCCTGCTGTGGGTGAATGTACGCCCCATGACGACCACTGGCATTGCCCGCCCGGTGTACCCGAACCAACTACTCCTCCTGGTGGTTCAAAACCCACAAGCAAGCCCTCAGTCGGCGAATGTACTCCTCATGACGACCATTGGCACTGTCCACCTGGAGTCCCTGAGCCAACTACCCCTCCAGGTGGCTCAAAGCCAACAAGCAAGCCTCCCGTCGGCGAATGCACTCCTCATGATGACCATTGGCACTGTCCACCTGGAGTCCCTGAGCCAACTACCCCTCCAGGTGGCTCAAAGCCAACAAGCAAGCCTCCCGTCGGCGAATGCACTCCCCATGATGATCACTGGCACTGTCCCCCAGGTGTCCCTGAGCCGACTACACCTCCTGGCGGTTCAAAACCAACAGGTAAACCACCAGTCGGCGAATGTACTCCTCATGACGACCACTGGCATTGCCCACCAGGTGTACCACAACCAACTACTCCTCCTGGTGGTTCAAAACCCACAGGCAAGCCACCAGTCGGCGAATGCACCCCACACGATGACCATTGGCACTGCCCACCTGGTGTTCCACAGCCTACCACACCACCTGGCGGTCCCAAGCCCACCGGAAATTCCCCAGCCGGAGAATGTACGCCACATGATGACCACTGGCATTGCCCACCTGGTGTACCTGAACCTGCTACTCCTCCAGGTGGCTCCAAGCCTACTGGTAAACCTCCAGCAGGAGGTGAATGCACACCTCATGATGATCACTGGCATTGCCCTCCAGGCGTTCCTGAACCAGCCACTCCCCCTGGCGGTGCTAAACCAACTGGCAAACCACCGGCAGCTGGTGAATGCACACCTCATGATGATCACTGGCATTGCCCTCCAGGCGTTCCTGAACCAGCCACTCCCCCTGGCGGTGCTAAACCAACAGGCCAACCACCGGCAGCTGGTGAATGCACGCCCCATGATGACCACTGGCACTGCCCTCCCGGCGTTCCTGAACCAGCTACTCCTCCTGCTCAGCAGCGTCCGACTGCAGGTTCTCCTGGAGCCCCTCCATCGCAAGGTTGCACTCCCCATGACGATCATTGGCATTGCCCTCCTGGAGTTTCGGCACCAACAACTCCTCCGTCTCAGCCACCACGTCAAACAAGCGCTGCAGGTGGCCCTGGTGCTCCTCCTGCCTCCGGATGCACACCTCATGATGACCACTGGCACTGCCCTCCCGGAGTACCAACGCCAACCACTCCTCCAGCATCACGCCCAACCAGTGCGCGACCTTCGCCGTCACAATCTCAGCCAGCGCAGTTCCAAGGAGCCGCTTCATCGCTCACGCTGCAAACTACGCTTGTTGCCGGTCTTGCTGTCGCATGGGCTATGGTATTGATGTAATTGCGTCTTTGACTTACTTTTTCAAAAAGAAATTCCCACTCTGTTCACGCTGATGTTTCTGCTTTCTCTAAGATATCCGGGCCTGTTTACAACCGGGAACTGAGAATATGAGAAAATAAATATAATTAATCACAAGAAATAAATTAATTTCAATCACAATAATCACAGGGGAATCGAACTAGAAAAGTAGAATAGAATAAAGGAAAAAACGTAGTAGCAAAGAATGACCAAGCTAGTAGGTATAAGAAAATCAGACAATGGTTGAGTAAGAAAATCTAGAATACACACACGAAAGACACCATCTAGCCCAGCCGCGGTTCCCTGACCGATGATGCTCCGTAACCTCCGAGGACACCTTGATGGAGCAGGAAAAGAAGAGAAATAAGTATTAAAAAAGGAAGAGAAGGATAAAGATAGAAAAAAAGAAGAGAAGAAGAAAATGATAAAGAAGAAGGGTGAAAAGGAATAAGGCAACGAGAAAGCACCGATATCCAGGTTCCTGCTGAGGAAATGAAGAGGTCGCCCACAGGAAAACCCTTGCATGGCGTATTAAATTCAAGATTGGTTAAAAGTTAGGAGAGAACTCGATTTGAGTCTTAAGGAGCGACGTTCGATGTTGGGACAGGAGTTGTTGACAACGATTTGTCTTCTGCTTCCGTCACCTGGGTTGTGAGTGGCTCTGGAGCCTGCGCCTGGAGTATCACAACAGGTGTTTCTTTTGGCATGGTTTCTGGTGCCTTTTCAGGCGCAACATTGGTTTGAGCTTCGGTCGGAGCCGGGACCACCGGTTCAGTTGGTTTTGCTTCTTCAATTGGTTTCGTAGGAGCATCGAGTACTGCCGCAGGGATTGGAGGAATTTCAGCGGGAGGTTCGATTGGACCTTCGGTGATCTCCTCGATAAAGGTGCCAGCGACCGGCTTGGGAGGTATTTCCGAAGAAGATTTGGTTGTTGCTGCATCTGCTACTGCTTCAGGAGCGGACGCAACAGCATGTTTGATTTCCTGCTGGCCGGATTCTTGAGTGAGATTTTTGGCATCTTCACGCAGTTCTGGTACTACTGCGGGCTGAGCGGGTAATTCGGAAGCTTCCTTTAACCCCTCTAGTTTGAAGCTCTCCGCCTGTGGACTCGGCGGTTCTTCCTCCACCTTCGAAAGCACTCTAACGGCATCTGGATTTGCCGGCAAGTCAGCCTGCGCAGGCTGCGAGACTACAGGCGGCTGGGATTCTGCAGGTAGTGCCGATGCAGCAGGTACAGCCGCGGGTATTGGGGACTTATCCCTTGCGCCAGGGACACTTTGATCTCTCGCAAGATCGAATGAAGCTCCACGAGGTGATTTGACCTCTCGGCCAAAGAATGGCACGCTCGATCTAGTGCTCCGCTCGTTATCAGAATCAGGAGGACTTCTGGCGCGTGAGGCGTCGACTTCCTTCCTTCCATCCTTCACGTGGGCAACCTTGGCCTTGATTTTACTAAAGAAGCCCTTTCGTTCCTCCACGCTCTCCTCCTTGCTGACGACAGGGCTAGTAATTTGGCTACCAGTACCACTGGCGGCATCAGAAGGGTGAGATTGTAAAGTCGAGACTGAGCTCTCTTTAGCCGCTGGCACATCTGCCGATCCCACTTGATTGTGTATAGTAGAACTTGCCAATGACGAGTTGCTAAAACTAGCGCCAGCATGAGATCCCATCACCGGTGGTGGAGACATGCTGAGCGAAGCGGGCTTGCCAGCCCTTCTGGAGTGTCGATGAAATCTCCAACTTCGCCTCTTTTCTTTCTTCTCTGTAGTCTCCTCTGCATGTTCCATATCGGAATGATCTGTAACATAGGTCGAAGAAGGTGAAGGAGTTCGTGAGACAGGAAGTTTCAACGTATTGTCAATGCCTGGTTGATCCTCGAAGCTCCTTCGGTTCGCTGGCGTGCCAACCACCGCAGCCATTGTGCTCACAGTAGGCGCTTTCGGGGTGGAAACAAGCGATTGTTCACCATCAGTATCAGGCGCCGCACGGAAAATTGGTGGTGGCGGTGAGCCAATATCGTGAAGCGAGTGCGTTGAGCTATGTGCGCTTTCACTTGAGCTTCCGGGTATGCGTCGCTTTTTCCTGAGTCTGTTAGGTGCCCTGCCATCGTCGGAAGGACTAGGCCATGCGAAGAGCGCCGCCAGTTTTCGTTCTTTATTTGGAGTCACAACCGGCTCCGCTAAACTGGGACCTACGGCATTTTGCTGTGGCTGAGCTTCGACGTCCGATTTCATTGCCGGAGGCATGATGTCTATACGCATATCTGGCTTATTATTTTTGACGTCGCGTGGTGGCGGGTCGTTTTCGGGCTGTGGAGCTGGAGGCGCAACGGCGGGTGGCGACGCACCACCAGGTGATTTTGCCAAAATTTGAGGAGACCGGTTGAATGTCGTTGGTATAAGTCCCGGAGGCCTCTTTGAAGGAACAGTGTTACTTCGATGAACACCAAAGCCACTAAGAGACTTTGGCGATGTCGGGCTCGTGAGATTTCCGCCTGATTGCCTCGAGTGCTTAGACGATACAGAAGCGTTTCTCCGTAGCGCTTCGTATTTCCTGAGGCTATCGGCACCTCCGCTAGCGTTAGAAGCGGAGCGCCGTAAGCCGGTACCAGCTTTCGGCACATTTGTCTTCGCGCCTGCTTCCATTGCTTTGACAGTCTCCTCGTCCGCGGCAGTGCCAGTCATGCCGAATAAAAAGTTGTCTTGGTTCTCGATTAAAAAGATGAGAACATCTTGACTAATTTTGTATTCCCGAGGAGACATATCATGGTTGGGATGGGATAACAATCCTGGCTGAAAAATTGCCGCTAAGTTTCCAGCCGTCATTCGATTAAGATCTGACTTCGAGGCGAAGACTGTAAGAAGATCAAGTATATATAGTAATAGCTGGCGATTTAAGGGTGGCAAGTCCTTAATCAGTTGTTGATAAGTTGCCACAACCTCCTCGCGATCGAAATTGGGCGGAAGCTCCGATTGTCCTTCTTCTTCACCCTTACCGACGCCTTGTTGAGGCCGTAAAGGGTCTCTAAAACGCTCGTAAAATTCAAGCGGGACGATCGGTTCGGGTAGTTGATTGAGATAACGGCGAAGAATGTTCGCGGCATCGTGGACGGTATAGCCGGTCCAATCAAGGCCCTTCCCGTAGCGGTCCGGAGAATTGAAGATCTCCTGCAGATCTTTAATTCGTTTTGCCGATCCGCTCAGTCGGAATATTCCCTCGACATCGGTAGCTGTTGACGCGGCGACGGTTAGAAATTGTAGATGATGACAGCTGTAGTAGAAAAAACCGACCTTTTTCTTTCAGAAAAACACCGCATTTAGCAACCACTATCGGAACATAACCATACACAAAACTCTTTCCGTCCTCTCCGGTAAGGGATATTGCGACGTTGGCATATTTGATGCTTACGTTGAGAGGAACGCCAAAGATGCCGGTAGTGGGTCGAACTAAGAAAAGGACAGAATCAGGTCAGTTGAACTTGAACCTTTGAAAATTGTTCAGTCGACTATGCGACAGTCGTCATCCAATTTTCGCGTAAAAGCACAGAACAGAGGTGATGGAGTAATACCCGACTCTTCTTTCCTCGCTTTACTTGTGAATTGTTTCCACCACGATGTCAGGTCTCGTTTCGAGGGCGGTGAGGGAGCGTCGGAGGGTAAAGACAAGGGAACTGCTGTCGGTAAGGGACTGCGCGAAGACACCAGACGGATCTGCTCACCATTCGTCATGTTTGCGACTCGTGTTTCAACCGAAAGGAGCCCCAGATCGGGCGTATATGCATAAGCTGTTGTTTCGCGGTGCACTTCGAGTTAGGATGAAAACAGTCGAAGCCAAGAAAACCACGGGAAAGTTGGAGTGTCCGTGCTTCAGACCACAGTCAACGGATGCCCGAAGGAATAACTAATACACAAAGGCTCGATCGCGAGTGGTTGGAAAAAAGATAGGCTGCAGCCTGGAGGATCTGATTTCATCGACGTCGGAAAAGTTTGGGAATTTGATTCTCAGAGCGGAAGACAGCGAGTCATGAGTTCATTTGCTGCAGCGTGACTTCACAACTTTCGCTAGCGGTACTTAAAGGGCGCGCACATCTAGTTGGAGGTAGGAGTGACGATGCGGACAGGACGGAAGAGCGTGCGCAACCAAGATCCAGACAACCAAGGCAGTAGCTCCGCCGACCTGTAACTATAGTGTGTATACTTCGCAGGAGTGTCTTGGAATTTTTCAAGCAAAAGCGAAAGTTCGAGATCGAGGATGGGCGTCGAGATCCAGAACGAAGGGACGCGATTTAGCCTTAGTCTCAGCCCACACCGCAAGGTGGAGACGGTGATGAAACGGGGATGGACCAGAGAAAAAAGGTACCATACCAGGGGAACTAAGAGGAGAAACAAAACCCGGTCATGTTGATATGACCGAATATTCCGTGAAAAGTGAGAGTGGAAGAGAGCGAGCGGTGGAGAAACAGTTGGATATGAAGCTGAAGAGCAACATGGCCCCCTTGAGATGGTTGAATTTTCCCTCGTTTTGTCACTCGACGGGTTTCCTGTCGCTGCGTTTTGAGTTCAAGAAAGTCGTTTTGAGTCGCCGAGAAAGTCACGCGGGCTTGGCAGGTGTCCCGATTGGGGAAGACAGATCACGTGGAAAGGTTGTACGGAATAATATATCTCCGAATGCCAAGGATCTGGATGCTCTGGAAAAAAAAACGGAAGGAGCCGTAAAAAGAGAAAGAGCATTTCGCCGACTCGCTGAACAGGGAAAGAGCAACAGACGCCTGTCAACAATCTTCCGCAACAGGAAACAGCTCTTCTTTACACGCATCTACTCGCTGACTCATCACCACCATGGACGGGTTCGTTTGTTCCTCACTCGACGTCGTTCTTTCATTCATTCCAGAGCTTGAAAGCTGACTTGCTCCTTTAGACTTACAGCTTCCGAGCAGCAAGAGCTCCAGAAGCGCATGGAGAAGAAGCAGGTCAAGGAGGTCATGGGGGTAATTACACTCCAATGCCATCCCGGTCTCCGTTTAGCAGAGTCCCTGGCTAACTTTTCGTCTCTCGGGTACTCTAGGCATACTCGATGATTGTACAACGGTGTTTCGATGACTGCATCAATGACTTCACAACTAAGTCCCTGATCTCCCGGGAAGAAGGCTGTGTCAACCGATGTTTCGATAAGTTCATGAAGACTGCCGAGCGGGTCAACCAGCGCTTCCAGGAGCAAGGAAGCGAGATGATGCAGCAGCAGCAGGCCGGAGCTGGTCGATAAATCAATGACGACTCTACGCATATCAAGACTCTCTTTATCTCTTCTATCAGTGTTTTGCGCCTTTTGACTTGCATTGGGGCATTTCTGAGCCGTCATCATTCTCCCTGGCTCTCCTACTACATTCGTGCATGCTTCGGCCGGGTTTTGTCATAGGTTAAAACGGGATACAGCTGGAACGACATCGCAATTGTATTATACTATATCGAACTTATCATAATATCTTTAGAGGACAATGTTTATGCCTTCCGCTGGCGTTTGTCGCTTATCCAGGCAATTACTTATACTTATAGCAGCCCTCCCGAGACATACTTCGACACGAGCAGCATAAACCATTAAAACCAAAAAGGCGCAGGCTCCTTTATACGTGAACACACAACCCATGGGAATACGCTGCAGATATTTATAAACACTTTTATCTAACTCAGAAGACGCTGCTTTCTCCGCAATCTCTTCGAACCGGGGGAGAGGTGGATGCGGGGAACAACCTTGACAGAAAATTCCGTGGTCTAGATTCAAACGTCGATTTTATGATGTAGCTCCATTGTAGATACTCTACTTTGTTCTCCCTGTAAAGATCTCAATAGAACATCCAAAAAACCTCAAGTTGTGAGCAATGGGAAGTCTCCCGGCTTGAACCGAAGACCAGATAGGTCGGGACACAGCCTCTAGTTACATCAACTAAACCCCCGCACGCCGTGAAGCTCCGAAGCAAACCAACCCCACCCCGAGCTCGACTTCATCCCGGAAGAGAATAAAATTCCCGCCATTCATCAATCCAAGCCTTCAAAAAATTAGTCTATGAGATAAGACTCGGAGTTCATTCAACTACTGCCCACTTTACCATTCATCATTTTCTTTACAGCTCCTCACGGGATTCAAATTCACGCCATTTCGCCGCTTTGCTCTTGCTATCGCCACGGTCGATTCATTCTTGGAAATTTCGTCATTTTGCTATCATTAACCTGCATATTTTGGCATCGAGATGGCTGACACTGTGGGAAAGGTGAGTGACTATCTGCAGTTCAGACAAAAGACGGCTAACCTCTTTGTTTTCCTGTTTAGCCCATTACTTGCAAAGTGAGTCTCCGCCGAGTTCTGACATCACTAGATCGTGTCGCCGGCCTTCAAGCTTTCCGAAAGATTCAACATGCGGCATTTGTATAGTATCAGAACCCTGGCTAACTGGGGCTAGGCGGCCGTTGCCTGGGAGGCCGGAGCACCATTGACTATCGAGACCATTGAAGTTGCGCCTCCAAAGGCTCATGAAGTCCGAATCGAAATCTACTACACTGGTGTTTGTCATACGGGTATGGGACGCATCTCAATGCTACTTGTTGTGCATCTACTTCAAATCGAGTAGCTAAGTCAGTCTTACCGTCTTAGATGCATACACACTGTCCGGGAAAGACCCTGAAGGTGCCTTTCCAATTGTGTTAGGCCATGAGGGTGCAGGTATTGTAGAATCTGTTGGCGAGGGCGTGACCTCGGTAAAGCCTGGAGATCACGTCGTAGCTCTCTAGTATGTGAACTGGGTTTTTTGGGTTAATTAGATCCCAAAGTAATTACCGGCTAATATTTCCAACAGCACTCCCGAATGCCGAGAATGCAAGTTTTGCAAATCAGGAAAAACGAACCTATGCGGCAAAATCAGGGCTACCCAAGGAAAAGGCCTTATGCCAGATGGAACAAGCCGCTTCACATGCCGTGGAAAAGAGCTTTTACACTTTATGGGCACCTCGACGTTCTCCCAGTACACCGTCGTTGCCGATATCTCTGTTGTCGCCGTGACTGAAAAGGCTCCCATGGACCGCACTTGTCTTCTAGGCTGCGGCATTACCACTGGATACGGAGCTGCAGTAGTCACCGCTAAGGTCGAGGAGGGCTCTACCGTTGCTGTATTCGGTGCCGGTTGCGTTGGTCTTTCAGTCATCCAGGGAGCGGTAAAAAACAAGGCCAGCAAGATTATTGTTGTGGATGTCAATGATACCAAGGAGTCTTGGGCTCGTAAATTTGGTGCTACGGAGTTTGTGAATCCTACCAAATTAGGCGACAAGAGCATTCAAGAATATCTGATTGAAATGACGGACGGTGGATGCGATTATACCTTCGATTGTACTGGAAATGTTAATGTTATGCGAGCTGCCCTTGAAGCATGCCACAAAGGATGGGGAGAGAGTATCGTTATTGGTGTTGCAGCCGCTGGACAGGAAATCTCCACAAGACGTGAGTCATTATACCTTTCTTGATATGGAGGAATGCTAATCTGGAATATTATATAGCCTTCCAACTCGTCACCGGTCGTGTATGGAAAGGATGTGCATTTGGAGGTATCAAAGGCCGCTCACAGCTCCCTGATCTCGTCGACGATTACCTTAAAGGTGATCTAAAGGTCGACGAGTTCATAACCCATCGAGAGCCATTAGAGAAGATTAACAAGGCCTTCGAAGAAATGAAAGCCGGCGATTGCATTCGATGTGTGGTCAATATGAGGGAATGAATGAATAGAGATATGCATCTACATATTTGATCCTTTTGGGGTTGGGCCAATCAAAGGCATTGAGTCCACATATGTATTGCGATTTGTACACCCAACAATAGCTAAGCGGGAATGGTAGCTTGTCTGTATGTAGTTTGTTGGACGCGACAAAAACGAGGAGGCTTAATGTTAGGAGTAGAGGGAATACAAAAGTGTGAGACAGGTAGCTGCCCTGAGTTTTCCACAGTAACTACATGTGTTGGAATTGCTTTGGATTGAGGGCTGTGGCTTTGTTAACTATCACAACCTGGCCTACGGCTCCCAACTGAATGCTGAACCGGCATTGTTATCTCCCTGCCTATACTATAGTTACATAGTCCAACGGTTGTGGCGCAGTTATCAACCTTGCATGTTGTGAATGTAACTTAACCACCCAACCCCATGTTCCTGTACGGAGCATGTATGTATGTACATACTGTGCCTCCCTACCTGGAAGTAACCACAGTTCTCGCAGGGCGCTATCTTTACCCTAATCCGCTTCATGGCGGCAAGTTCCGCTCAGTGAAAAGTAAACAGCACTGGTCAGTCAGCTAAAGTGATGGAAAGTGACTCTGAAAACAGAACTGATCTTTAAAACACTGCAAGTTCTCAAAATCAATTCAGTGGTCATCTTCTACCTCTATATCAACAATCTCCTTCCCTGAACGATATCCGGAGCCGCCAAGCCGCAACTTAAGCGCCCAGAAGATGGCCTCACAACTGAAGAATATAGGCAAGCGAATTTCGATTCCGAGCTCTTTAGGGTCCTCTATTGAATCCTCCAGATTGAAAGTTAAAAGCTGGATTTCAACCTCTTCAACCGCTTACGACCCGCTGTATCTCCAAAGTGACGATATAAAAGATCTTGAAATAGAAGGATGGCCGACCGAAGCGAGACCTCTGAAAAAAAGTAGACTGACTTACTTCACGCGTTTGTTTTATGATGTGCTGGCAATCGGCGCCACTATCCCATTTCTATACCTTGGATTATACGTTGCGAAGAACCACGGGGAACCAATTTCGCATTACTACTGGTCCAAAGTTCTGGAAGCAATGAAATTGGTACGTTTCCTCCGTCAAGACTTAAGAAACTTGCTAATGTATATCCCAAGGCTGTCACGTTGTTTCCAATCGTTTTCTCAGCAGTGATGAGTCGTTTGACAAGGACCATTGCGACATGGCAGCTTGAACGTGGGGCCCGCCTCGGACACCTAGAGCAGTTATTTTCGAGCTCGACTGTGTTCAATACAGTCTCAACGCAATTTCTACTCGGCTCGTTTAACAAACTCGCGGTCGGATTGGTGTTTTTGTGGGCACTGTCACCACTGGGAGGCCAGTCGTCATTGCGTATCGTCAAATTCGAAACCCGCCAATTCTTTTCAAACTCAACAGCCAGGTATTTTGACACTGACCAGATGTCGTTTTTCGAAAGGGGTGCCGATGTCGCAGGCCTGGCTTCGGCAACGAACGCACGATATGTGGCTGCGTTGGTAGGGAGCAGGGACTACTGGGCGAACGACCCCTGGGGCAACGTGAAGATTCCCATGATAAAGCATCTAAAACCGGATTCCGACGGCTGGCATCGCGTAGATCCATTGAAGATCCGAGAGTACTCTTCCTTTATCGGTGTTCCCCTTCCCACGTTTTCATTTCTTGAAAACAACACGTTCGGTATGGAAACCTCATATTTTGATCTCGATTGCTATAATAAGACTCCGTATCAATTTGAGCCGCTGATTAGCAACGTCACGTTCAAAGACCTCGGAAAATATAAACCTCGAATTGTGCGTGTCCCAGGGAACTCTTATCTTGGATCGAATGGAACAGAATACTGCCCGAAAGTGAACTGTCAAATATCGTTGTCAATGGGTATAAGCCACTACATAGAGAATTGGACTTTCCCTTCGGAGAACCTCACGGACTTCGACAAGGTCATAGGAAACAAAGAGCAATTCCTGGCCGAGCCGCCGACCATTGTTGTCCATGCTAAACATTCCAAGGGATTGGTTTTCCAGTGTGGAATCAAACGAGTATATGTTGAATCATCCGTGACATGTGGGCCGACTTCACCACGGCGGACAGGTATCAGTTGCAGGGTGACGGCTATCCGTGACAGCCTCCGCCCACATCCACCACCCGATATCACACCCTTTCTGTTCGCGGGAACATTTCTCAGCTTCTCAAGGCATCTTGCTCAATCTGGAGGGCCAGGTCAGCCAGGCACGCCAACATTAACCGAGCGCTTCCTATATAGCAATGCGTACCCATTGGCAGCGACGCCGGAAAAATGGAGTTATCCATCGAACGACGAACTTTCAAAGGGCCTTACCAAAGTATTTAATACTTACTTCTTATCAAGTCTTCTTCCTGCGGCGTCGACTTACGACCCAAACGGACCCCCGAAAGGTAATTTTTCGGAAAGAGAGGCTCCTTCACTTGTAACAGTGGAGGGCGGGGTCTGTATTGTCTCGGGCATCTGGCTGACGATTTTTATGTTCTCATCCCTTGTCATGTTCTGTGCCGCACTAGCATCGGCCTTTTTAGCGCAGCGAACATCGATTCCAGACGTTTTGGGCTACGTCTCAACCATGACGCGGGACGCAAGGTACTTTCCACTGCCCAAAGGTGGATCACAATTGGATGGACTAGAAAGATCGAAGGTCCTTAGAAAATCGGTGGTAAGATTGGGAGATGTCAAAGGCTTCGATGACGAACTCGGGTATCTTGCTTTCGCAGAAGCTAAGGGGGTGATGAGACCGAAGAAAGGCAAGCTATACGAATGAATTTGGGGTTGGTGCGAGAGGTCGAATTCCTCAGACTGAATCCACTACCAGTTGTGCAATAGAGACTAGGTGATAATCGTAATATGCTTGCTTATTCCTGAACGATTCATTACCTGTATCATGCGCTAACCCTGGAGTTCCTCGACGTTTCTGAGCTGAGCTTCGGGTGAGTCACGTGATCGAGCTCTCGGCCCGGGGTTTAATTTAACCGAAACAGACTTCCACCAACTTCGTCCATCTTGAGCCTGACCTCAGTTTGCTCTCTTCCTGATATCAACGGGGAGGGAGAAAATAGGACAGTAGTCAAAATCTCTTCTTCGCCATCGTTTTGAAAAGAGCTGTAAGAAAGAGCATCTTCTCTTGGTAATTGCTAACGCTATTTGACACTAGGCAGATAATAACAAAACTACTATCGCTTCGAAACATCCCACAAACTACCTGTGAAACTACATCTGGTCTCCCAATTACCCTCATATTGGCTCAGAACATGTGAATATTTACAGACGAATGATACATCGTCGGGAACAAGTGACGTCCATATTCCATACTCCGCACTGCTTGACGTAGCTTGGACGGTACGGGTTTTATAGCCGTAGCCTCAATCTCGGGCAGGTGTTGGACTGACACCTCATACCAAAGCTCAGACACCGAATGCTTGACCCCCGAAGTCATCGTCTTTACTTTTGAGTATGTGGACTCCGCATTATCCAGCGAACTCATCTTCTCATCAACCAGCAGCGATTGCTGTTTACTGTTTAAAGAAGCCTCGGTGGACGCGCATAGCATCCTTTTCTGCTCGTCCATATAATTCTGCCAATGATCGACTAACCCCGCCTCTGGAACGCCATCCTGGAAACTGAAACCGTCAGTGGGAATTCTTCGAGCATAGAAAATCTCTCCGGGACCCAATTCAAGGCGGCATAAAAACCAATCGGCGCCCTGAACATCAGAAAAGCGAGCCAGAACCCATTCACCAGCAACTGCGCGCAGTTTATCTTCCTGAACAAACTTTATAATGCGATTGGTTCTTTTTTGTTCTTTGCTCCAGCTCTCCATCTCAAAAAAGTCCCATCCTGGATTTGCCTGGTCCGAGGCTGTCCGGTTTTGAGCGTTGCCCGACTCTGTTTCAGTTGCGTCTTTTGCCTCGGAAGCCGGCTTGTTGTCGCCTTCTTGCTCCTCCTTCATTGAAGGGGTAAGTTTTTCTGGTGCAATGAGAAATTTGTTCTCAATTACCTCGGCCACGTCTAGCTGCTGCTCCAAAACTTCCTTCTCGCATGTAAAGCCCACAAAAATGCGACTGAAACCCGTGCTGATAGTGCAGCTTCCTTCAATCTTCTGCCCAGAAATTGCATTGTAGATTTTGGCCCTGAGCTTCTCTGGACCTTCCATCTCAATCACCACCCTTTGGACATCGAAAATGCCATGAATCCCCGCTGAGGTCACAATGATTGGGTTTGAGCACACCATTCTCCCATTCGTGATACTTTCTTGTTGTACAGCGGTCAGTCTCAAGTTCGAGAATGCGCTTTCCAGTCTTTTGACTGCCTCACGCCTTTCTGTGACATCTTTGGATCTAATCTTCTTCAAAAGTCCCTCGCTTTTAAGCTCAGCCGCAAGCTTTCTGGCTTGACTATTTTCTGTAGTTTCTTTCGAAGAGTTAGTCTTAAGTAACCTTTCCAACTTCTCTGCAAGCTCTGTTTCTCTTTTCTTTGCTGCAAGGTCTACTCCTACAATATTCTCAATCATTTTTGCAAGTTCATCAACCTTTCCTCCCAAATCAAGCCATGAGAATTCTGGTTTCTTTTCTTCTGCTATCTTTTGATCGGCCGATACCACAAGCCCCTGGGTTTGAGGAGGGCCGACTACCTCATTACTGGCATTATTATCAGTCTGTTCTTGCTTTTTTGCCCTGAACCCGAAAGATGGTTTGCGGAAGCTGGTGTCTGACGTTAACGACATGGATGGGAGTTTGAGATTCGTTTTTATTGGCCTATTACGAGAATGGTCATTTGATGTTTTGCCCAAGTGGGGAGCTGATCTTACTTGATAATATGTTTGGCTTCTTCCTTTTTCTCCTCAATGGGTCTACTGTTAATCTCGTCTAGCTGCTCGGCTAGCTCATCGATGTCCAGTCTGAAGGCCCCCAATTTCTCGACTGTAGCCGACTTCGAGATGGATGAGATAAGGCTGTGCAATTTCTGAACAATTGAGCATTTTTTGTCTATTCGAATGATACTCTCCATCAATTTTCCGAGACACTTTATGCCTTTTTTTGCTAGCTTTGCCCGTTCCCAACGTTCGTCGTGAAATATAGCAACGATGTTTTTATTGATCTCCGCCTGTGCTCGAAGACTTGGGACTTCGATTGGGTTCTTAAAGGCCTCAATGTTACAAGGATAGAGTGAGCGGCCACGAATGGGGCTACCGGAATATCTTCCACTCCAGTTGAATACTGAGACATCGTTTGATGTCACCAGCACTTCATCAATCAATCGGCAAAGCGCCTTCGGTAACCCTTCTGCTGGGAACACAGGGAATCGGACACCCAAGATACCCATAAGCGAATACACTTGGTCAATAGGCACTGTTACACTTCGCTCGGATGCGAGAGTCATGATACTCTTTGCGGATGAGTTCACGGGTTCGGTTCCGTCGCTCCAGTTCTCGAGTCGCTGAATACGGCCAATTCGCTGCACATTTCTACGGTCTTTTTCGATCTGGTCGTCAATGCAAGTGACAAATTCCCGAAGGAAAGAATTTATGGAACCAATTACGTGCTTAGGTGCCGACAATCCTAGGTCTTCCGGCTTGCTTTTTTCTCTGTTCGTCGTGGTCTCTGCGGCCAAGTAGACCATTCTGCCAATATGAGCTGCCGCAGTTCTTCTTTCCAATTTCTTCGGTATTTCTAGCCTAAATTCCCGAAAACCTTCGGTTAATTGCAGGGCCGCATCGATGGCGGGCCCCACGGTTGGAGATTCAACTCTCTCATCTCCACACTCCACGGATGGCAGAGCAAGATATTGCTTTATAAAAGGAGCCAAATAGTAGTAGGGACCAAGGTCGTCAACCCTCCTATGCAACGGTTCCCAGTCAGCATTGAAGAAATACACCATGCGGCTTAGCACGAGTTCCTGCAAGGTCCAACCACGGGTGGTCCATCGGATTTCAGTTTCGATATTGACAAGTTCGTTGAAATTGTGTGCCACCTTTGCACTACCTGTCTCATTCGGGCGAGTGGACGCGTCTGATTCCCACCTCGGAGGGCTCTCGCACTCTCGGATCCATTCATCGTTGGAAGGCGAGGTGTCAATATGGACGAGGCAAAAGCTAGCGTTTGCGTACCATTCTCCCATGCGCGCAAGTGACTCGTTCAACTCACCAGCATCGGCCTTGTTAATGCAGCAATTATCCAGCCACACGTAGCGTCGGCCCTGGTTGCCAAACCTCTTTTTCTCGAAAGTTTCCTTCGCGTTTTTAACGGTTTCCTTCAGCTTCCAGGCAGATTTACGGAAGTAAAGGGCTGAAAGCAAATCCTCGATCATGTAGACAATGTCACGGTTCCTGGCAAAAAAGTCACGAATATTTTCGCATTTTTGCAACTTCTCGAGTGCAACCATTCGTTTTATGGAGGTTTCATTTCTAATTTTCTCCGCATCACTCGTCAAGTTCTCGATTTCCTTGTTGAGCCTCCCGGATACGCTATCAGAGTTCTCAGAAACACCAACTTCCTTTGGCCGATGAAGAGAACGCTGGTATTTGCGGTAGTATTCAGCTTGCCATTTGGCGCTTACCCAGCGCTCAAAGGCCTGCTCCTCCTTTTTAGCCTTGGAAGGATACTCCCTCTCTGCCTCCTGCAACTTGAAATAATCTTTCAGAAGGTCCTCAATTGTTTTATCCTCAGGTAGTATCTCTCGGAGCTCTTCCCTTTTTTTATGAACATTCTCCTTGCTCATGTTCATGAGTGCTTCGACGTCACCCCCATTCGATTTGTTACGGAACGTCGATCTTTGACCTTTGGTGAAATACTCGTAACTGATTTCTGAACCTTTCCAGGTGTGTGACAGGATGCAGTATTGGTCTAGCGGACCATAATTTCTAGTTTCTACCATGTCTCCTGTGTCGACATCAATCATCCGCAAAGGAATATTCGGATCTTCTGCAGGCGGGATGAGCCATTTTTCCCACTCATCGACTTCGGTATTCTTTCGCTGCTGGAGCTTTGCGTCGTCGAAGAAGCGAAATTCAGACCTGGCTGTCGGAGCAACATACTTGGCTAGGAAATAGTGGATCCTTTCCCGTTTGCCCATTGCTTTTTCTACTTCAGTATTATCTATGGTGGAATTTTGATCGCCCACGCCGCTTATGGTGGAGGTTCGTGACTCTTCCTCCCCCACAAATGCCGACTTGAATCGTGCCAGTGGTTGGAACGAGTTACCCGACATTTTGGTATATCGATAGGTCTCGATGATAGGGATCTCAACTGCAGCCGCGACAAATCAAACAGCCTCAAGAAAATGGCTAAGAAGTTTGTGAATAATAAACAAATTCTCACTTCGAAGTCTTTAGATGGTTTGACAGAGGCAGGAGCCGCCTGATATAACCCCAGGCTGCCGATTACCTTCATGTGGACTTTGCTAGCCAGCTTTGCAATGGTCAAACATGTAATAGTCAACCCGTGCAATGTCTTGTCTAAGGAACAATTGGACAATGCATTGATACCCGAAACATGATGAAGGGTATAAGAGCGGGGTGAATTGAGTTCAAGAAGTAATGGCTGGCTGATTCAGTCTGATGGAGGGTTACAATTTCATCCCTGTACTTTATCGGGCGGAAGCTCATGCTCGATTCTCCCGGCCCAGAGTTTCTCTATAGTTGGGAACAATTTCTACAAGATTTAATTACCAGTCGCTCCATTTTGCATTCCACACAATATCTCTACACTTTTATCAGAGATATTGAACAAGTTTCCCTGGACGAGAATGTTATCCTACCATAGAGTCCTAGAGATTTTTGGGCGGTCGGTAAAGGACACCACCTTAGAGTGTGACTGGTATGAGGACAATTACTACCATCCGGAGAAATTCAACTGACATTATCATAGTGATCTTCACCCCTGGGATATAACAGTCGACGGCAAGTCATGGCCGGGAAAGATTCGGCTGATTGGTTTTGTGGATGTGTTTTTCATCATCTCTTATGCAACTAAGGATCGTTTCATGAGAGGAATTATCATTTACAGTACGGTGTTCTTGCTTATTCTTGTCGCCAGCCTCAGTTTGGGAGACTAACAATCCTATAGAGGATTCAATTGCGCTGAAAAAGCTAGACAAAATAAGGCGAGCTGGTCAAAAAGAAAGAATGAAGCCCGAACCAGCTATAGAAAATGACGAAAGTATTGATAGCGGGGACGACAGTTACCCGGACAGTGGCATTGCACTCGAGGATTATTTTGATGATGACGACAGCGATAGCGGGGACGGCGAGGACTCCTTTAGTAACTATTATGCACATTTCCTTTCGCGTAAATCGTTGCGAGGCTAACCACACACGTGAGCTTGCCAGTGCTGAGCAATTATATGGTTTCAGCGTTGACAGATCTCGAGAAGGCTGAGGAGCCAGTGTCAAAAGGTCCCGAAGACACAACGGTGAACGAGAAGCTATATCAATTGACTGGACACAACGTTTATAAGGTCAACAGTCTTGGTCACGAGATTGGAATGAAAACAACGTACTCCACGAAATCCATCAAGAGATATATCATTGAAATTAATCGACCAGAAGTCGACATCAACCGACCACAAGAACTGGCATTGAGAAGTAAGTCTTTCTTCTTTACCATGTTATTCTAATGAAAGCTCTCTACGAAGGTTCGCACAACGAAGACTTACCAGAGGATAGGGCGGGTGAGGCGGGCCATCAAGAGCCATGGCCTGGTCCAAATGGCAAAGGATATACCGCAATTTGCTCTCCTTAAATCCGCCAGTCTAGTTACACAGGTGGGCGGACTTCTGTTTGACGGCGGTCGTGTGCATGATGGTCTTCGGAGAAACCCCTCAGGACCAGCCGGACAGCAGGGTTTAGCCAACGAGGAGCTTTAAGGTGTTATACGGAGTACTTCATGAGTAGTTAGATGATCTTATGCTGAGGTGTGCAGGAGTGGGGGAAAGACAAGACAAAGTGCGGAGTAGGAAATCGATAGTTATCTCGTAACGGATTTCTTAAACCACGTCAGTGGCATTAAAAGACAGAGTCCCGTGCATTTGTTGTCGTGAGATCGGCGAGAAATTGTAGATCTGATGTAACTATGCCGGCTTCTTTGCATGCATGTAATATTCGTGGCACCTCATGTAGCCATGCAAACTTTCCGCAGATTGTCCGAGTTAGTTCTCGTTTTGCATATTCTCTGCCGCCTTTTTCGTTTGCCTTTCGGTCGATTAGTTAGCTATTCTGCACTCCTAGAGAATTGTAATTGAGACTACACTCCGCCAGCCACCCATATTCACGAGCCCAGAAGGTGAGAACATTTCATTCCCATCCGAAAACTTGGGATATTCGACCCCGTCGTGTTTTTGGGCAGCAAGAATGGACAGTGCATAGGCCAACTCCTGTCCACAGCTCCGGGATTGGTTAGCTACTGGAAATGGAGCGCACGCAAGACGGGTTGACAAGAATAGGGGCGTTCGTATGAAATGCTTGTTTAATTGCCCCGTCCGTTCTTCTATGTCTGTAGTTCCTGGGAAATTAATATTCAGGTAGGCTACCTACCGTTACTACTACACTAGCTCCTCTTTCACCAAATTATCGGAAACGGCATCTACTCCTATAAATCATTTTGTAGAAACGCAGTCAGCATGAGCTGGTTTCCAACCCAGTTCGGATCTGCGTCCGATGGCTGGCGCTTTGACATTGTCAGTCTTTTGACTGTTGTTGGGAGCACTACGATAGTCAAGCATAAGCAAGCTATTACCGCCTCCCCTTTTGCTGCTCTCCCACGCCTCATCCCGGCACCCGAGACTCTCCTCGATACTGATCGCCCTGTTCGGTTACCTTCAGTCAAGGATGTTGAAATCGTTGGAATACATTCTGGCATACATTTAACAGAGCTGAACTTTTTTGCCAGTGTTGTCCATACCATCGAAGACCTGAAGAGTTACGAGTTTCGGGCTTATGAAATCACCTACACTGATGCCGCAGACCCTGAAAAAAATGGTAGTCTTGGAAGTGCCGCACCAATCCATGTACCGCTGCACAAGATGTCCATTTTGAATGCGGTGACAGCAATCTCAAGCCTGATATTGGCGGGGCTGTTTATTGGGGCTGGGATGATACATGACGGTATTGCATTATTTGCACTAGTGTCAATCACGATTTCTACCTCGACGGCCTGTCTCTCAGGGCAGTGGAAACCGCAGCTCACCGCACGTCCAACCAAAGCCGATTGCCCCCCAGGAGACATTGTGCTGAAGACGCGCGCGGGAGCTATGATTGTCGTTAAGTGCCAGGAGGAAATTGCACGTGAGCTATACAGCGGCGTGGAGAGTTGCGAGTATGTTTTCAGTGGGCGGCAACATCAGGCCCTGCTCGGAATTAGCACAGTCACATTACTATCTGCAATCGTTTTGTTTGGCAACTGTGGCAGGATAATGCAAGTTGCCGTTGGGGCAGCCTATATTTTTCTCAACGCCGTCTATTGGATCATGTCTCTACTTTCCAAACCAGCGGACATATGGGATATGGAACGTCGATATAAGGTAAAATCCGAGGAGGGGAAGTCTCGAGTCTGTAAAAGCTATACCGGTGTCTTATGGGAGGCTATTCGGGCATCAGGGACGACGAAATGGGCATTTAAGTTCGTCCCAAGTTCCGAATACTGGACGAGGTGGCTGGAGGAAGCTGGGGAAAATATCAATAATGAGGGGTGGGATGCTGAAAAGGCAAAGGACGATTTAATGGCGGAGGCGGCGGAGGAATCGAAAAGAATAAACGAGCAATTGTCACCCAGTTGTAAGGAAAATTAGACCGTCAGGGAGTAGCAGGTTCAATCGCTGGGCGAATGGATGATATTTACATCTGTATAGGTTTGATCGAGGTAATACAATCCTGAGGTCTTCCTCTCGCTGGCAGGTTGCTGGATTCCAATATGACAAGTCACATTGATGAACGTAGGTTGAGGCTGCCAGAGATGGAATCCGGCAATCTTATTTTTCCGAGATCTAGTATCGGGTTTCTTAGTCATCAAGTAGTCACGTGTGAACTCTACTGTTATTTATAGAGCAGAATTGGGGAGTTTGAGTTTTGCCAAAGAGCTTGTGTTGACTTCCTACATCAGTGACGAGGTAGGATCGATTGCGGAATACGGAGTTCTCATCTTTACATCCATAAATGCTTAGATCCGGAATAACGGGAGGAAATAGAGCAACCGTGTTCTAGTCGATCTATTTCGCCTTCAGAGCGCCAATCGACATATACGGGAGGTTTGGAAGACCACAGGCACGTTTGAATGAATCTAGCTAACCTGCAAGCAATCAGTCCTAGGACCTTCTGGGCTGCCCATTCCGAACCCCTCTAGCCATATTGCGGGAAAAAAATGGCAGCACTGAAGGAATCCTGCTGTTTTCATCCAGAATTATAGTCGCTGCATCACGTCTGTTTGTTTGAGTCTTCAAGCCAGTCCTGGCGGGTAGTAACATCCTGGCATTGCTTTTCTGCCTTCTCATGGATATTCACCGAAATATCGGCGTCCTACTCAGGGCGTGTACCTTCTCCTATTCAAGCCCTTACTCCGTAATGGAACGGAAGGCGTTGCGATAGCCATATATTCATGTCAAACGGTGGAGATGAATTACCGGGAACGCCGGATTGGTTAGATGCCGACTGGTCCGTGGAAATTGCTCGTCTTCGTTTAAATGCCGGTCTCTTCAATCTCCATTGATCAAGCGTCCCTTGTTACTCTCGGAGTATGCAAACCGATTTCCTTGGTCTGGAAATTTCTCCACAACACGCTGGGCAACAAATGGGAAAGAAAAGAGCCCACAATGCAGTTTGATGGCCAATGCCACGCTTGTCTGATTGCTTAAGGCGCATTGATGCATTCTGTTTCTCTATTCTCTTCCTTCAATACTGATATGTGGAGATGAAAGGCAGCCATCCCGGGTTGTCTTTGATTTGTGTAACACATTCAAAAATATCCTTGAACTGCAGCTTTCCGATACCCAAACTCTACAGATAAAACATGCCAGCCTGAGCATGAATGGGCCAATTGAGTTCTAATATCGAGACACGTTGTCTCTGCATTGCCACATTCCACCAGAGCATTCTTTGGATAGCAAGAACCGGCATATGGCCATGGAGCAAACACATGCATGAATTGTCCTTTGATCATTCATCTTCAGAATAAACCAGGGGATGTTTGCCATTGCCGCTTCAATCGGCAAGTACCATGCGAAGCCTAGCCAGCATTGGGCTTTTTACCACGAAACGTATTTTGAACATCTTTCACTTTGTTAATGTCCACACAACGAGCAAGGATTCTAAATATGCCTATAAAGGGGCTGGACTGACCTGTTAAGAATGCGCAAATCTCAATTTCCAATGATCTCTAGTTTGAAATATTCGTCATCAAACTTGACTTCAACTCTCTTTTAGCGACCCTGTGTATTTCCAGATATATCTTTTACTCACCCAAGGCAATAATCACGCAAGATGGGGAGCCAGGGCGAAGAACCAAGACCGGTTATCATTGGCATATACGGCCTCCCTGGTTCAGGGAAGACAACCCTACTACATGAACTCGAACAACTCTTAGGTGATAGTCAATTCAGATTCTACGAAGGTTCCAAGGTGCTCAACGACGTTATAGACGGAGGCCTGGCTGCATTTCAAGATTTGAGCGAGGACGAAAGACATAAATGCCGCGAAAAGGCTATTGATGAGATCAAGAAACAATGTGTCGATACCAATACGACTGCCGTGGTCGCAGGGCATTTCATGTTCTGGTCCAGCAATGAAGAGGAGTGCTATACGGTCCATACCCAAAAGGACCTGGAGACTTACACGCACATCTTATACCTTGATGTTCCTGCCGAGACGATAGCCCGACGTCGCTTGAACGATGACCGGAGGGATCGGCCTACCGTGTCAGTCACGAACCTTACCAAGTGGCAACAGCTGGAGAAAGCTGGGCTACGAGATCTTTGTCTCAAACATAAGATTTTGTTTTCGCTTCTGCCAGCCCACCTGAGCACACCTGAAAAGGTTTCGGTCCTTATAAACGATTTCCAGCTCCATAATGAGAGGCTTAACTCAGAACGGGCCGAACAAGCTTTGGATAAGGCCGTTGGTTTCGGCCATCCGGAGACAATGTTAGTCATCGATGGCGATGGGACATTGTCGCCGGAGGACACCGGGGTCTTATTTTGGGAGAAGGCTATGCCCACTTGGAAGTCAGGACACGATTACCCCTTGTCGCGAATTTTTTCAAGCGGGTTAGAATATTCTTATACCGCTTTTCGCCAAGCAGCTTTACTGTACGAAGAGACAACAAGCGACACCGAATATGACAAAGTGTGTGCAGATTTAGCCCCAAGCATACTGCTGTATCTTGAGTTTGTGGACCTTTTGCGCAGAATGCGGGCACAAGGACATGTTGGCGCAGTGATAATTACTTGTGGCTTGCGTCGAGTTTGGGAGAAGGTCCTAGATTTAGAGGGCCTGTCTAACCAAGTCAAGGTCATTGGTGGGAACCGGATCTCCGAGGGATTTGTGGTTACTCCAACAGTCAAGCGTGAGTTAGTTGCACGCCTTCAGAACAAGCACAAGGCATACGTCTGTGCATTTGGAGACAGCCCGGTGGATCTAGATATGCTTGATCAGGCCAATGAGGCTATCGTTGTGGTCAGTCACAAGCAGGGCCGAAGCAGAAGCATGGATGAGAAGCTAAGAGCAAGAATCAGACAAGGATTGAAAGCTCGCCAGGTTGTAATGCCACCAAATGCATTACTGCGCTTGAGCAAGGATGAGCTTCCCTTGGTCGAATTTGATGACAGTTTTTTCGAATCGATCTTTCGCTGCCGTCATAATACCGAAGTTCGTATAGTCCATGCCACTGATAGACCCTCAGCCAGTCTAATTGCAACATCGATGCGCGATGCTCGCGTCTTCGGGCCTATGCTGAAAAAAGCACATCGCCGTGCTGGATGGTATCTCGCCACCGAGTTCGTCGCCGATATTGTCGGCTTGGAGGAATGCCCGATCATGCACGTCTTGGGCCAGGAATCAAGTGGCCACCGGCTTAAAAATGAGTCCCAGACTCTGATCGTCGCCTTGATGCGTGCCGGTGAGCCCATGGCTGAAGGTGTCAGCGACGCTTTCCCAACGGCGATGTTTTTACATGCCAAGAATCCCCTTGACCTCAAGGACATACATTTAGAAGGGCAACGAACGTTGATCCTAGTCGACTCCGTTATCAATAGTGGAAAGACGGTCATCGATTTTCTACAACGTGTTCGCGAGCTCCATTCTCACATTCGTATTGTGATAGTTGCTGGCACCTTGCAAGCCCAAGCTATCTCTCCAGGCAGCAGGCTGGTCCGAGAGCTTGAGGCTTGCACCAACGTCAGTCTTGTCGCTCTTCGTACCTCGGAGACAAAATTCACAGGCAAAGGTCCCACGGATACTGGACATCGTCTTTTCAACTCGACACATCTCGACTAAGTCTGATAATGGGATACAAGGAGTGGGATTTTGGAACGGAGCATGTTTAGTCCTAAGTTGCGAAATAGATTTCTTTGTTTTTTAATGTTAATTAAGTATTAGTTATCAAATAATGCAATTTATTCCCTAAAGCTCATCGATCTGTGTCTTATTTGCCTTGGGAATTGAGTTCAGGAGACCGAAAGCTGCTGCGCCAAGACGCTAACAGGCACCTTTGGAGATGATGCTGAATTTCCCGATACAAAAGATCGCAAAGACCAGTCTTGAGTTCTCCCAATGCCTAACAGCAATTCAACTTGAGAATTTTATCCTAATGGACGCTGGGAGCTCCATGGTCTCGCCGTCCACGGCAATTCGTGGTAAAGGAGCTTCGACACATCCGCCGGTCTCCATTCTTCCCTCTGCTGTCGCGCAGACATTTGCCCACGTCCACCCACTGTTGGTCGTCTCAAGCTTCGCGATCCGATTCCAGGCGCTGGTGGCCGATCCTATACCGACATTAACGGAAGTTCTACCTGCAATATGCACGATCCAAGCTGCATATGTAATACTCTGCCTTCCACCGGCGGGTAAGGACGGCGCAGGAAAAGATAAAGGGAAACCTGGACATAAGCGGAAAGTAGGCGTTCCTGGCACCAGTGGAGATGAAGGTAGTGGCCTGAGTCACAGGGTAGTGGTAATTGCACTCATATTGCCTCTTGAATAGTCACTAGTTCGCTAATCATTCGATACAGCCCGCGATTCTCTCTCTCCTTCTCCCTCTCCTCCTGGGCACGCCCTTCCTCACCATCGTTCTCGTTTTGTTTGGTGCCCCAGCCACAACACACGTCATCCACACCCTGCTCTGTGCGGCACACATGTCTGTGCTGGTGGGTACAAGCCTTGTGTATGTCCATGGAACCGACAGTTCCATCTGGAGGGAAATCTGGGGCGCCGCTAGACCTTTTGATAGTATCTGGGGAGCTGCGGTAGGGAGTGCGGTTGGCGCGTGGCTCGGTGCAGTGCCCATTCCGCTAGACTGGTAAGTTTATGTGTCTAAGTAAAAAGCAAGGATAGCCAAAATTAATGTGACTAGGGACCGACCATGGCAAGCCTATCCAATCACTATTGTTACAGGCGCTTATCTTGGGTATGCACTAGGCGCGTCAGTTGGAAAAACCCCGCTTCTTTACGGGAAATGTATACAATTTGATGTTGAGGTCGATAACCAGGAGCAAAACACAAAGGCAAAAGAGGAAATGGGAGAGGCGAAGGAAGAGACTGCGAGGGATAATGCACAGGCTTCCCAGCAACCTCAAAACCAGCTGCCAAAAAGCAAGGGCCACAAATGATGAGTCGCAGTCAGTTCTCATTTTGGTGAAACGCCTATTCGTATGGCTCTCAACATAGACTGATAGAAACATTTTCCCTGTGCATCCTCTGTATGTACATATATTGGCCATCGTGAGGCGCTGGGACAACTGCGGAGTTTAGCAAGTTGCAGACCGAGATACCTCGATTTTCTCCGGCTGTGCCCTCAATCCATTCTTGTGTCGTGGGTAATGCCCAGTTTCAGATACAATTCTATCCATGAAAGATTCAGAATCTGGAGACAGAGAATTCTCAAGACAAGTTTGCCAATCCGAAAGACCACAGATAAGGACAAGATAAGACATTCGCCATTCTCCGCAATACCTTCATTCCCCTGGTTGCGGAGGTCAGCTTCGCCTCATCTGAGATCTCTTATCAAGCCACAAATGGGGACCGACCTCCACTGTGGATCCATGGCCTCCGCGCATCATTCATCATAAGGCTGAAAGTATGGAATCAACCAAATCATACTACCTGTCGGGCCACAATCTGGCAACTATTGACTGACTTGAACGCGGAACGACATTCAGCGTGTACCACGAAGAGCAAGCCATTGGCAATAATCATCAGTTATGTACGGGATGGTTCCGACTCTCCGGAGAATACTCCCTATCGTTTGGTCTCTGGAACAGCTATCAAAACGCCACTAAAATACGCGAAGTTCGCGAGTCAAGCTCGATGTCTGTCTTTCTGTGGTTCTTTCCAACATTTCTCGAGGCCGGATAAGGCAAAAGTGTACTAGTCAGTACAATATTACGAATAGATTACTCATACTCAGTACTGGACCTCTCCCACAATGTCGGATATTTCCGGTATACGGAACACGTAATTTTCCATCTCCCCGGATTTTCCCGGGAAGCCGAGACGCCGAGAAACTTTGCGGCTCGGCCGGCTTGGCACGGAAAGCCAAGAGTACGGGATGTCAGGGGAGCCGCAAGTGCAGAAGTCACAAAAGGGAACGAATGAAAGGACGATCATCGATGGAAGAACCACACAGGCGGGAAAAGCATAATACGGACCGGTTCAACTGTCATGCATATGCATGACAGAAAACGGACGTCAGCCGCTTATGAAAGGTTTATTGGAAGTCTTGAAATTTTGAGACTCAAAGATAAAGAACCACTAATAATACAAAGTGCATTCTAGTTCGACCCAGATGACGGAACAAATTACACCATCGCGTCGCGGCCAATCCAAGGGTGAATTCTTTTTGAAGTACACAAATAATGGAGTGATGTTTCAACAAGCTAATAGTCGGCCGTCACAGGCGTAATTAAAAACAAAAGTACAGTGCAAATGGTATTCGCAGAAGAGAAAAAGAAGTGTAATGATTGTACTGTACAGTTGACCTAAGTTCTTCCCATAATCCTATCGAGAGCATGCATACGGTGAATGGAGCTCTCCGTTCTCATGCTATAGTTATCGAGTGAAGCATTGCCGCCGGCTTCATTGGGCTGCTTCCACATTCCCGAATCCATGCGGCCATGCTTTGCAATGAGCTGCGACGACGTTGTAGATGACGATGGGCTTGATGGCCGTGCATATGCATCGGGTGCCATCCCAAAGCTGCCGCGAGTCTGTAGTAGCTGCTGTTGAAGTTGTTGGACTTGTCGTTCAAGAATCTTTCGTGCGGCTTGTTCTCGTCGCACAAGAGTAGTCAGTGCACTGTATTGATCGACAGAAATGTTCGGTGAAGTTGACGAAGGAGGGGAGGAAGGCGGCGAAGGTTGTGAAGCTGCCTGTGGACGGAGGGTTGCGGTGCTGATAGGTCTGTCTAAGTCTGTGGGCGAGTTTCGGGACACATCGACGGCAGGGTTGGATGGGACAGCGCGTGTGTCTATTGGGAGAGCGGAAATAGTGGGTTCTGTATCTATGTGTTGAATTTCTTCGCGTTTAGATTCTGGTGGGGCCGAAGGAGCTGACGAATGTAGTGATGATTTGGATTGCCGGATCTTTGCAATTGCGAGCTCCAGGTCCATCAGTTTCACCTCGAGTGTTGACACTCGTTGGGTTAAACTGACGGCACTATCATCTTGGATGTTGGACATCAAGTTTCCGAAATCGAACTGTGAAAGTTCGCCGTTTTGGTCAAGGCTCGCAACGCGAATTTCGTTGGGATCCTTTTCTTCGGTAATAGTGCTGCGCGACTCTGGTCTCTCATCTTGTCCACCAAAACCAACCTCTGGTTTCTTGCCAAAACTCGCTCTCCAGAGCTTCATCTCATCGCTTCGGCGTCGCCATTGTATAGGTGACATGCGATGAGCACGAGCCATCTCTCTCAACGCATACTCGCTCTGCGAGCGGCGTTTGAATTGATTGGCTGAACCGAACCCGATTCTTTGACCGTTTGGTGATACACTACCAGCACCTGAGCCTTCCTGCGCAATTTTCGATGCAAGCTCTCGCGACTCATCCGTTGATAGCACGATACTAGGCAAAGTTGCTCGTCGAGGGCGACCGGATCTTGAATCGCCGTTAGAGTTCTCGGTCGGTTCTTCCGCTCCTTCTAGAGCTGACGACGGTGAAATATATGTAGCTTCGGTAGGTGTTATTTCTGGAGAGGGGAGGACTTGCGACGAGGGAGATTTAGTCGAGGGTTTTTGCGTCGGTTCAGGAATTCCAGTGATGAATGGGTTATCGGAGCTTCGAAAGCCAGAAGAACCCACCGAAACTGCGGTCACACGACCGGTTCCACCGAAACCGCTTTTCTCGACAGGGTCGCTCTTCCGTTTGCGGCCGAACAATTTACGCATGATGGATTTCAGCGTACTTTTCCTCTGAGGCATTGTCCGAGTTTCCAGAGGACTTTGTGGATTGGGAGAGGAAAAACGAGCAAGATAAGGGGCCGGTTGGGTTCCGTCAAAGGGTAAAGCGTTGTGCATGGGAGGGTATGAGGCGTGCGTCTGGCGCTGGGATAGGTCGGAATTAACTATTGGGGATAGTGGAGTATACTCCTGGGGCCCATGGGTATTTTCGCTTCGCAATCCAGGATTGCTCAGCGGCGCAGATATGCGGAGATCCGACGCTCGCCGGGGGGACATGGTCATTTCAAAGACAATAAATAAGAACCTGGAGTCACCTCTTGCTGCAGGGACGGGCAAATAACGACAGGGGACGAGAATCAAAGCGGGACCAAGTCAGAGGGAGCGGGACATTCCAGAACCAAGAATTATTAGGAAGGCCGAGGTTCTAATTTGTTCTCTTTTTTCCCCGGTCGAATACTTTTTGTTGGAAAAATAATAGTCAAAAGAAATAATAATTAATAGGTCGCAAACGTGTCTCACAATCCCGGCAGGTTTGTGCTCAGGTGGTCAACAACGTGGTGCATATCATGATCTGGGCTGATGATGTGAACGGAGTTTATCAGGTGGATTTGGACGGAAAAGGGACCTTTTGGACGCGCTACTCACAGCCGAAATGATTGGCGACCGCGACAAGAAAACAAGGGAAGCCCAGCTAACAAGGGAGCGTGGAGAAGGCTCAGCCAACCGATACCAGGTGGAGCCTTGTAGATGAGAAAAGCGGATCCTGACAAATTCTGTTGTAATCGAGTCCAAGCGTCGGTTCGTATGCTAATGGAGGTGTGAGAATAGCGGTAATACGGCGATATCAATATGTTCGTATACCTATTATAGAGAACGGCTGACGGTGTCGCTGTTCGTTTCATGAAATTGGGGAGGGTATCCGTTGGTCAAATCACCGATCAAGGACCGCAGAACTGACCATAATCCTGGGAAAAAGGAATACCAATAAGCAGGCTCCCTGGGGACCGGAAAGAGGCGAAATTATTAGATAGAAATGCTGGCGATCAGCGTCTTGGTCGAAAAATAAAAGGTTTGCGGGATATGTGAAGAAATTCGTGCCAAAGTCGGCGAGGCAGACGGCGAAAAATGATTAATCAACGAGCTATTGACTCCAATATCGGAAAGAAAAAGTAAAGACGAAATAGACAAAAGAAAAGGGTAAACAGGCGAAAGAAGGTCAAGAAGAGAATGAAAAAAATACTGAGGGAAGGGATGAAGGATGAGGAGGAAGAAGCTGCAGAGATAAGGACTGTTCAATGGCGAACTCCGCATGAAAAGCCACTACTGGTTCATCTCACACCACGGTCTGAGAACCAACAAGGAGTCAAGGACCTTCAACCCGAGCCCAAAGCAGAGCGAAGGGAGCGCCGCCGCTCGTTTTGGACTTTTGGGATGAGTGCGGGGATTTCGTGCAGCTATTTTTGCTTCTTGCTTTGCGCCAGGGGCAAAATCTCCACTTGGTGTGAAGCTTTCCCGCTTGCGGCCAATATTGTCACTTTGTAACTTTTTCGCCTGAAGGCCCGCGAGCTTGTTCCAGAAGCACAAGGAGCGTCGACAAGGGGCAGGGATTCTGACGGAAATTGTTCTGGAAGCTGCAATGCGCTGGGCGAATCCGAAGGACCCCGGCTGGTTCTTAAGTACTCGACTTGTTCTCTCGGAAAGAAAAATCTTTTTCAGGCGAGTCCTAGGTTGAGCCTCTCAATTATACTGGAAATGTCAGACTTTGCGAAGTTACCGTGACCCGAACGCCAGTCGGAGCATCGGGGTTCACCGTTTGGCTTAACTAGCGGCGCAGCCTATCATAATCGAGACTCACTCTGAGGATGACTCGATTGGCACGTTTAGATACGGGATGTCATGGTGATAACCAAACGGAGGATAAATCCAACCTCCGACTCGATTCCTCCGAGGGATTTCTCAGCATATGGCAGACCGAGGAGCAGAGTCGACTTGAAACCCATTTGCTGCAGATGGCCTCAATCCTTCCTGAAACGCCCGGCCTTCTCTAACAAAAATAGATACAAGAAATAAGAAAGACGGATCGATTGGTGTCGCCAAACGCCCCAAAATAAATTATCCCCCCAAAATAATCAGAATGTCAATGCCGACTTCAAATCCATGACAAACTGCTCCGTATGTGCGTTTACATACAAAAGGGCCTCACGGGATACTTAACTCAGACGAAACCAATCCACAGCTCGCCAAGCCTCCACAGCGGACGGTAGCGAGTCCTCCGTGGATTAATAGACTAATAGTCTAATAACTGTGGACGGCAAAGTACTCCGTAGACCTGGAAACCTGGGATGCACTGACCGTAAGCTGGCAGTTGGGTTCGGGAAACGCACTTCCACCCGGGCCTACTCCGTAAACAGGCCTGAAACCACAGCCTAAAAGGTAAATCCTTCCCTTCCTTCGCCTCGGGGAAGGCCGAAGCTGTTGGGAGACTCGTCAGTAGCACCTGTATATTATTACAAGATGCATCCTTCCATATCTAGAAAAATCGTGGATCATGATCTTCGTATAGGTAATCAACCAACTCGCATGAAGTCCGCGGCGTCAGGATACCTTAAATCGGCTTTCTCTTCTAGATAATTCATCCAGCGTTTGAGAAATGAGCTCCCGCTAGATCGACAATTTAGCGTATGTTAAATGATAGGATGAAATGCAGATCCCTCCAAAAGAGGTATATCAATTTCTATCGGTAGGTTCGTCTAACAAGCGAAATGGTCCACTTACCGGCTAATGGTCTCGGAATCCCCACATATACACAAATGTCTTCGTGGACGGGTCATGGCGACTACCGAGGATGAGCATCAGTAAATTGAAACCTGTTCTAAGAAACTGAAGAACTTGGAACATACCGTTGAGTCTTCTTTTCTCGGCAAGAAATCCAACTTCTCGTTCTGGATTGCTTCTCACAAGACTGACAACAATGGCCTCTTTTTCTCTCCCTTGGAAACCGTCTACACTGCCGATCTCAAGTGCGGGAAATCTCTCCTTCAATAATTGAGACAATAATGCGACCTGCGCGTTGTATGGCGTTATAACCGATATGTCTTCCTCCCTAACACCGGCGGTGATCAGGCCCTCAACATGTTTTGCCGCAATTGCGGCTTCGAGATCGTTGCTTTTGCTTTCTGCCAGAAGAAGGTCCGCTTCTTCAGTCTGTTCCGGGAACTCGCCACCTTGAGTGTCATAGAAGACAAGAGGCTCTCGAGTGTCGTCCGTGTCTTGGACCTCATAAAGGAGATCTTTGAGTAGCCTAGACTTGACATTTTCCGCCGCTATTAGTTGAGAGTCGTAAAGCTCGGCAGAGGGAAAAGACATGATTTTCTCATGCATGCGGTATTGAGTGGTCAGCATGCGCTTAATATGAGAGCCATGAAGGGACAAAAGACGATCGAATAGGGTGGTTTCTAATCCCGAGATTGATAGGTTCGAAAGGCTTTTGGTTGTATCACTGACATTCTTATCCTGGCCGGACAAGTTGGTCTTCCCATCGAGATCTGTTTGCTTCGTGGTTGACTTGATCGTCGGTGGTAATTGTAGATGGTCGCCCGCGATGATGGCCTTCGAAGCCGAGAACAATGGCACCCAGCACTGAGCCTCCAGTGCCTGGCTTCCTTCATCAATAAGCACAATGTCGAACCTCTGGTTCTTCAGCTGGTATCCACCGGCGCCATGCAGCGTTGCCAGAACCACCTTGCTTCCAGTGACGAGAGTATCGACACATCTTGCTTCTCGTTCTCGAAACTCTTTTCGAAGTTCCTTCAGGTCTTTATAGATTTCCCTTCTTTCCCTTCCACTTCTTGTCTTTTGAATACTGGCCTGCTTTTCATCAATCTCACGCCGGATATCTTTCACGATAGCGGCGGCATCAGAAGTCTGAGTAAGAACTTCTAACGAATGATCCAATACCGAAGGAAGCAAGCGTGCGGGATGGCCTATGCGCACCAGGGGTACTTTATGTGAGGTCAACCGTTCCACGATATTATCCACAGATATATTTGACGGTCCACAGACAAGAATGCGGAGGTTTCGGCGAACAAATTGAAGGATTAGTTCGATCAGAGCATGCGTTTTGCCAGTCCCAGGAGGACCGTGGATGAGGGCGATTTCTGGGGAGGCCAGGGCGAAGCGGATGGCTTCCTTTTGTGAATCATTCAGGCTCGGGTCAATGAATTCGAGGGAAGAAACGGAAGACCAATCGGGAGGAGATGGAGAAGCCCGTCCGAAGAGGACTTGCATGAAGATAGAGTGATCTGAGTCGCCCATTTTCTCCATCTTGGTCATTATTTGCTTCATTCTTGATACGCGAGTTAGATGAGCCGCGTTGGCGACAGCGGCTCGAGGCACTCACCGTCTGTAGGTGACATCGTTAGCGAGTTTTACCCTAAAGAGTGGTCAGCTTTGCCTCACGCCAGTCGCATCAATTGAAGAGCGATATATCTCACAGCCAAAGCTTCTGTCCCCAAAGAGCATCGACTCCTTCATCATCTGACTTGGCAGGTCCTCCGCGTTCATCAAAAGCAACCCAGACGCTTCTTTCGCCAACTCTTATGACAACACCCTCTGGTCCATTAGCACTTTTGCCATCATCCTTACCTCCTTTTCCTTTTCCACTCCTCGTTCCAGAGGTAATAGTTTCTACTCTCACCACATCTCCAACGCGGATCCCATGCGCTGGCAAACTGTCCTTATTGGGATTCGCAGTGCTTGCCGCTTGACCTGACTTCTTTTTGGCATTACTCAGTGCAGCATCGATTCCGAACTCGCCCACTTCACGTCCGCCCATGCCCGTCCGACAATTCACCAACACCAGACCGGTGAGAGCGTGCCCGGCGGCTTGCAAAGCGCGTCGCGTTGCGGGAGCCACATATGAAAGACCCGCATTTGTACCGCCCGAGAAAACGGCTAAAGCCGACGAGGCTATCTCTGCTTCGTGCTCGGCCAGGAGCAGACGCTGTTGGCATTGGGCAAAGGTGGAAATAGAGAGGGAGGCCATGGTATTGGTATCGGCAAATGCTCCACCTTGTCTGGACTCCGTACTCGGGTATTTTTCAACAGACCCGTACAACTAGTCGGTAGCTGATAAAAACGAAGGTCGATGATTCATAGACATCTGCATTCCATTATCATGAATCACTTCAGCATATTTCTAGTTTTCCTTTTGCTGAAATGTTGATTGAGAGGTTGCGCGAGGTAGTTTTTTGTGATTTGTGCTTTTTTTACCTTTTGGGAAATCAGCATAAGATAAGGTTCGAACTTGCCGTCACTGTGGCTTGGCTTCTTGGCAATCTTGATAGTCGTCAGGAATATAGTTATTCCGTTATCTGACTAAGCCCACCGGGTGATTTTCATCCCGGGCGTTCTTGGGAGACAGCAGAGGGAATTTTTCAATAGAAACTGAGAACTATGGATTTATATGGACTCTTATTGCCAAGTTCCGACTATTTTACTACGGAAATGGTCGGAAAGAGGCTGGTATTTGATCACCTCTTCCAATCATGCATCCAAACGCCGGCACTCAGACATGCCGATGAAATCCTGGTCGATGATCGTGTAGTTTAGGATCTTCCCATTCACCCAATCTTTCAGTTCATTTCCCGCACTACTGGGGAAAGCCGAGGCTGCGATACGAAATTCGGGCCTTAAGAGCACGTCCCAGCCAACTGACAAGCGCGTATTCTCATGCGCGATGGCCAAGCTTGCAGTCTCAAAAGAGTCCCAGTTTTCTCAAAAAAGAAAGGAAAAAAATGCCCTGAACTCTTTCGACCTGTCAGACGCCAACAACAGCACTCATGATGAACCATAAAATTAAAATGATATCTCGACAGCAACTAAAAAAAAAAAAAAAAAAAAAAACGGGCGATGGCCAGTTGAATCCAGCCAGAGCGGGTCATCGGCGAATCTTCGGACGCTAGTCAACTGCTGCCACGGCCCTCGACCCACGGGCCACAGGGCCATGCCTATAGGCTATAGGCTAGGTGCTCCTAGACCCTGGCGTTAGTGAAAAAAGGCCCCAAAAGACCTTCTGCATCTGGTGGCTCCTAGCGGGTCCCAGACTCCCAGGCCAGCCAATCAGCCATAGGATTTACCTTTGAGGTCTGCCAGCTTTCACATGAATACGTTGAAAAACTGACCGGCTCTGCTTGCTTCTGGTTTGAGGCTAAATTATATCTGGAAAATCACTGATAAATGGGATCAAATGGGGTGAAAATGATTCTTGCGGTCTGCGGTGGTGACACATAAAGGCGATAAGGAACAGGTTAATCCGATCCGAGCAGGGGAAACTTGCGCGTGCTGAGTCAGCACGACTCCATCCGACGGCGGGGGCGTTAGAAAGAGAACAATCTCCTCAAAATGCTGTCTCTCCGCAACATCTCCACAAGTCTCCATTTTCATTCCATCTTTGTTGGCAAAGGCTCCGCTTGAAACACATCCAGCTTCCTCTTTGGAGAACTTGGCGTCTAACTTTGTTTTGATTCACGTCATTCCCTGTCGCTGCGCTTTATTAGCCTGCCTGCCCGAGAGCCCCCGATCATAATGTGCCATGCCGCCATGTCTGGAGACTCTCAATCTCTCAACCGCAACATTCCTGAGAGCACCAGCACCAGCCCGGCCATCGAGGAGCTTCCACAGGCCATGCTACACCAACATTCGCAGGATCAGGCGTCAAACGGTCAACAGAACCCTCAATTTCCCAATACTCCTGCCCCGGTTCAGGACGCTTCGCTAGACGACCAGTTCCTGGAGTTACAGATCGCTGTTACTGACCCGTTGCAGTCAGCATCTTCGGAGGACCAGCCTAGCCTACAACAATTCTGCGATACCAATACGAATACCACAGCTTCACCACCAACAGGCCAATCTTGCACCGACCCAAAAAACTTCGGACTCGGAAATTCAGAAGAAAACTTGTCCCAGATCCTTACTCTCACTCCTATTCCTACAATCATTCTCAACTCAGACCTTAAAATCATCCACATCTCTGAGAGCCATCTTAAATTCTCAGGACTACCTAAAGAAGAGTACTTCGGTAAACATATTCTTGAAGTGGAACCGTCAAAGATTCCCATCCCGGACGCTGAAACTACCAGCAAATTTATCGACATGGCTATCACATCCGGCGATAGCCAATTGATGAGCGAAGTTGAGGGTCATTCATCCGACTCTTCCTATAGCTTGCGAGCTACTCCAATTTTCAAGGCAAATGAGTTTCTTTACCTCATCATGGAAGCTTTGGATACCAGTGATCTTCACCTTAAGTCTAAGGTGCAAGAAAGTGTCTACGCCATGGAGACCTATCGAGTCCTGGTCGATACTGTTAGTGAATACGCGATATTTATGCTGGACGTGAATGGCCGTGTCACCACTTGGAATTCTGGAGCTGCCATCCTGAAAGGCTATTCTACCGAGGAAATCGTGGGCCGCCATTTTTCTATTTTCTATGCGGCTGCCGATCGCATCACTGGCAAACCGTCTAAGGAGCTAGCTTTGGCCCTACAGAATGGCAAGGTGGAGGATGAAGGCTGGAGGTGCCGTAAGGACGGCTCTCGATTCTGGGCCAATGTTACTCTCACACCAGTCTATCAGCTCGGCCAGCATATCGGTTTTGTCAAAGTCACCCGGGACCTGACTGAACGCAAGAACGCGGAGGCTCGACTTATTTCTGCCTACGAGGAAACCTCCAAGTTGAAGAACGACTTCCTTGCACATATGAGCCACGAAATCAAGACGCCGCTAAATGGAATTCTCGGTGCTCTTACTCTGCTTCTGACCACCTCGCTAAACCCACACCAAAGGGAGTGTGTTAGCATTATGGAACAGTCCTCGGCAGTCCTGCTTCAGTTAATCAACGATATCCTAGATTATTCAATGTTGACCTCGGGTGCATTCGCTCTCGAGGCCGATGTTTTTAATGTGGATGATGTTGTGACTAGTGTTGTTCGAGGTTGCGAATCTACCTTTCAGGAAGAGGTATGTCAAAGTATTCCTAAATAATACGTTGGTATAGACTAATATTTTTAACACAATGATAGAAAACCCTTGAAGTCAGGACGACAATTGACCCGGATTTCCCCACGAATGTGCGCGGTGACCCGGTTCGTTTCCGCCAAGTCATGCAAAATTTAATCGGCAATGCGTTCAAGTTCACGGATGAAGGTTATGTTCACGTCAATACGATGTGCGTCAGGGACCCGCAGGACGGCAACTATGATGTGACTGTCGAGGTCATAGATTCGGGAATCGGTATTGCCCCAGACGCTATGGGGACACTTTTCTCCCCATTCAATCGCCCCGCCGAGACCACTAAACGCTATCAAGGAACCGGTTTAGGACTTTCGATCTGCAAAAGCTTGGCTGAACTTATGGGCGGTGCCGTTAGGTACCGGACAAACCCGGACACGCGTGGAAGTATCTTTTCGCTTAATCTCAAACTTGGCCAAATCGACATGCCGACTCCTAGGTTCCCTATATCGCCGACGTTAGATCCCTGTGAAGAGATCAAGAAAATCGCTCCGTATAAACCTCTCTTACTCGTGGAAGACAATAAACTCAATCAGGTGGTCCTCTTGAAAATGCTGCAAACTCTTGGTTTCGAACGTGTTGATGCTTGTTGGGACGGAGCGCAGGCCGTCAGTCTGATCAAGCAGAAACCGCTCGCCTACCACGCTATTCTTATGGATGTGAACATGCCTGTCATGGACGGTGTCGAAGCTACGGCAGCTATCCGTGCCATGGGAAATGATATACCGATTATTGCTGTTACTGGTCATGCACTCAAAGGTGATGCTGAATCGTTCCTTGCCAATGGGATGAGCGACTTTATCGCGAAGCCCATTCATCGCAAGGACATAGCTTTGATTCTACTGCAGTGGATAGGGCCCGCACCAACCCCTCCGCCACTCCCAGCGCCTTGATGCACGACCTGGGCGAAAACGGTCAAAATCCACACCAAAAATATCACTCGCAACTCTACTACTACTGAATACCTAGCTTGGATCTCAACGTCTTTTCACGCCTTTTGCCGTCTCCTTTTCGACCCAGTACGGGTGTAGCAATCCGAAACTGAAGAAAAGATCTAAAAAAACGAGGAAAAGAAATAAAACGAAAACAAAGGAGGGGGATACGAAACAGGATGTGCCCTACGCCATAAAATCCTGAATCTGATACGAGACTCAGGGCTGCAAAGGTGGAACATCTCTCGGAATAAAATGGGCACAACGGAGGAATTTTTCTTATGGCGTTACTGCTATTTACTGCTACGTTATTACTGTCTTTTTATTTCTCTATGGCTTCATCTCGAGATCTTGTTCTTATCAAGATATCTGATTTCCTTTTATGATTATCATTCCGTTTTCTTGATCACACAATGATAATCGCCCCCTTCCCCATTTACCCTACTATGTAGCAAATTGCCGGCTTTTCTTGGTGAGGGAAGGATATCGTCACTCTTGCATAATGTCATGAAAAACTTAGGCCAACAATCAATCGGGCATACGAATATGGAGCACCTCTTGCATAAAGAAGCGGAATGACCTCCGAATCCACTGCGGACTTGAGCCCTGCCGCAGAGCAGTCAGTGGGAAAAAGTGGGATTCGTGCCCTACAATCCGGCACAAGAAAAATGGCAAGCGGAAAATTTAACGAAATAGAGTATTCCAGTAAATTTTATGAATATCATAGCCATTTTCTTTCCAGCATACTGGAAATAGTGCGGGGCAGCGGCACTATCTTATCGACACTGCCTCACTGGCCGGCGACATAGCGGAAAGCTTTTCGGCTGTGGAGCAGACTTTCGGGACAAGACTTTTGGACAATTCTGATCCATATCCAAGTTGTGATGATTGAGCGATACCAACAATTTTGGGTAGAAAAGTTAGCACTGAGTTTCCCAAACCGTGTGTCTCAAGCCTAGAACAGTATATATTGCGACGCAAAGATTAATTGGTTCACTACCTCTAAAGGCCAGAACTTGTGTCCTTTGGAAACGGCGGATGTTATCCAGTGTGACCAAGTCAGCGGTACTGGGCATGCATCATTAACTATCGAAAGATCCGGAACGGTAGTGCATGTGGGTTTATGTGCTCGTTGCGTATACATTCATAAGAGGCAGGTCGAAAACCAGTAACACTATTATAAAATATTTTCATGAAGAGAGACATCCTACAGACATTTTAGTCAAGGATACAGAATGGCCCGGTTCACAAACGGACTATCAAAGATCTGCACCAATTATGGAGTGGACGGCTGCCTTCTTTTCATCTTAGCCATGTGATAGATTAAGAGTTAGCTTGAAAATGCCACGAGCAGATCGAGCGGAAGGCTGGAAATCTCAGAACGGTCCTAGCTTCACCTCCAAACCGTGGTTTGAGCTTGCAGAAGATTTCTTGGATCCATAGGCAGTCCCTGCAGGCTGCAGACCAGTGACCATTCCTATTGGAATTCAAAATTGTGATGGAGATCGTTAGTGGCAAAGACCTGCCAAGTTTACCATAGAGCTCATAAGTCTTATCTGGCCTGTCTGCTCAATAATAAGTAACTTGGCATTGGTCGCTCCAACTTCTCTAGTGGTTCTTGTCCAGCAGACGAGGTAGTAGTAGTTTGTCACGAAGTTGGCTGGCAACCCGAAGAAGTGGATGAGGAACAGCTTCTCGACTTTTGTTCTTAGGAACTTCGCCGGTAGAGTAGATCCACTGCCATGCTGGGTATCTCGTCATCGTTGTTTTATGTTTTTGAGGAGGTTGGAATGACGACATGGTAAAGCATAATAAATGAAGCCTTTGGGGTATTTCTTGTCTGGGGTTTTCTGCGATGTTATTTCATATTTTAGGGAAACATGCTGCATTGCCTTGAATTTCCATTCGTGATCCCAATTCATGCTACGGAGTATTCCGTACATTTCGATCATTGCTTCTCTTCGGTTGTCAGAGCAGAAATGGCGAGTTTTGACTGATATTGAGGTGCAGGCGGAATTTGTGTGTATTTTAACATAAAACGCTTTGACTGAAGAGGAAGGTCAGCATAGGCCAACCTTGGGAGGTTGACAATAAGTGAAATGTAATTGAAAAACCAAGATAAGAATTCCTGGCGGAGATACCATGTGACTACGATCTTTAGGGTGGCCTGTCCGTCTTGCTGGCGTAGTAGGCGGTCTATCTTATGTGTCGCAAGAATCCTCTTTTGCGTACCTTCGCTGAATATTCTGGTTTGAATTTGGAATCGACTGTGTGTTATTGTAACATGGTAAGATCATGAACACGTCAAAAATAGGGAAAGTGGAAGGTTGAGGAAAGTTGAGGGACAGAGTAACCCCTACAAACAGTGTGCGAACATGAGAGAACTAGAACATCGACATGCATCCTTGGCGATGAAGGCTCTCTTGGGACTTCAACCCCATCAGCCTGATCTGGAATAATGATAAGGATGCCCATCGAGTCGTCCGACTCGTCCCCATCCTAGACCCATGCAAAATAGAAGCGAATGATCGGAATAATGCGGATTGTTGAAGCGGCTAAATAGGTCCATCATGGCTAAGCGATTCATCAAACGATGGACCATGGTGCAATGGACCATGATGCAAAATTTACCATAAATTGTGGTCACGTTGCTGTTTTTTTTTCGTATGGATGCTAGTAGATTAACTAATAAACTAATAAATTATTATTTTAATTTATATAATTTAAAAAAAGAAATAAAAATATCAAAAATAAAAAGATATTTATTAAAAAAAAGTAGATATATAAAAAAAAAAATTATAACAAAAAATAAAATATTTATTTAACTTAATAATAATAATAATAATAACATTATAATAATAATAATAATTTACTTAGTTTCATTTGAATACTCTATTAAAGTAAAAGATTTTTTCAAAAACTTTTTATAATTTTTAGTTTGAAAATATTTTATACTATTTAAATTTTTTATATTTTTAATATTTAATGCTTTTATAACAATTTCTTTTTGTTTATTATGTTTTTTTAATAATCTTAAACTTATTTTTCTAACTTTTAATAAACGATTTTTTAATTTTAGTTTTAATTTTTTTTTTTTCATTAATCCCCAGATATTTCATTATTCCCAATATATTCATGGATTTCTTCTGCTTTGTTTACAAGAGTTTCGAATTCAAATTTTTTATTTTCTAATATATTATTATCTACCACGATATTCTAACCATTAAACTAACATGTTTATAATTTTAATAAATTTATTAAAATTATAAATAAATACTTAATTAAGATTGTAAAGGTAAACTTACAAAAGCATGAGGTTTAGGTGGACTATTTAAACATCATTCTAACTAAAATATCTTTATGTATAAAAATTAAAGTAGTATAATATTACTTTAATAAATATATGTTTATTTTTTTTTTTGATTCCTTAGCGAATTGAACGCTAATCCTACTCTTATCAAAAGTATACTTTACTGGATATATACGGAGTCGTCGGGCCCCTTTAGAATGAAAATTTTGATATGCCAAGTGGAATCATGAGCTTTGCTAAGCGAAGACATGACGGGTCCTTTTCCATACGATTGACATCCACCAAGGGCCACAACGACTTTGGTTTGGCCCAGCCTTCTCGATTCTCATTATTATTGACCAATTAAGCCCAAGTCACGGTATCATCTGGCGTCGAGAACAAAGCAACGGTAGCTGTGTGTTCACAGCCAATTCGTGGATGATATATTGCATCATCCACGCAAGGCCGGAAGTGGCAGGAAGAAAAGCTGCGAAAAAGAGGAGACACGAGAAATCTCTTCGAGAGAAAAATCGCCATTTGGCCGGCCCATGGGAGCGAGAGAGGGAAAGTTAGACGATTGTGTGGAGCCGGAAGTGAAACCGGGTAAGAAACAGCAATCGGGACCACGGATGGAAGAATTGATTTTTTATTAAGTGCTGACTGCTGACTCCTGAGCCCTGAGACCTGACTCCTAATAAGTTGTGGTTTGAGTGAACCCTGGGACGAGACTCGGATTGTTCCTGACCGATAAGGCGTGGTTCCTGCAGGGGAAACGGCAAATCATCAGTATAGCTGTTTGAGGAAATCAATCCATCTCATGCATTGTTCTTCTTCTATGTACGGAGTAAGACCTAGCTGGGATTATAATTGAGACGGAGATAATTTATCTCTCGCATGAAGGGATTTCCACTTTATCTCTTCCGGTGATGATGTCTTTTTTCCTCAATGCGCTTACGTTGAATTCCGTTAGCGACTGACTGACTCTGTGACGGCAATACGGATGACCGTCACGGCGTTACCAAAACACTGCCTTGTCGCTGTGGCGGTGCTGCGGCTCCACGCCAAGAGCACATATCCACCAATAACAACTCACCACGCGACGAGTGTTGGATGCTGATTGGTCAGCTATTTATACCCTACCCGAAAGATACGGTATCAGCCTTACCGGCGTCCGCCACCACCAGCCTGATGAGCGGCGTAATTACGGTCACAATGCCGTAAATACAACCGATGACGAAGCTGACGATGGAGGCTCCACTTAGGTTTCAGCCGCACAAACTGGCCGAAGAGAAGTACTTCTGCTGCAAAGACTTGCAGTAGTGGTACCTTGGCCGGGATGTCACGGACTGCAGCAGTGCGTGGTGTATTGTGGTAAGCTCCCTTTCGGCGTCCTGTATTTACGGTATTGACCGGGTGGTCGCCCAAGTGACGCTTCCACTTTGTCACCTTTCGAGTTGCTGCCTCGCTTTTGATTCATCTTCAACTCTCCACCCGCTTCTTCCTGCTTTTCACTTCCTGCTTTTCACTTCCTGCTTTTCACTTTCTTTTCTCTTCTTCTTCTTCTTCTTCTTTCCTCTTCCTCACAGCTCACTCTATTAATCAAGGACACCTTCGTTTGTTGTTCTTCGCTGCAATTTTCACCTTCGTTTCCAACATCAACCAGTGTTTCTTGTTGATTGCCAACTTTCCAACACAACATACGGAATAGAAGAAGAGCATCCAGTCTCTCAAACAAACCATGCTCCATTCTTTCTCTCGCTGCGCCTTGGGCGTGGTCTTGGTCCTTGCTTGTACCCTCCTGGTCCATGCCGAGCCTATCCATCGTCATCCTTATCGAGTTGCTCGAGATTCATACAATGACCGCACTGTCGCTCGAGCTGTCCAAGCTCTCACCACCAGATTCTGGCAGTCCATCAATGAACGCTCGTTAGACATCAAGCACGATCTCGGAAATACCCCTCAGCGTGATCCTCGCTATCAATTGATCAAGCGACAAGGAGGAACCGGTGCTGTCACCAATTCTACTCCCGTTGAGACTCCATCTTCTGTTCCTCCTCAGTCCACCCCTCAGAACACTCCTTCTGAGCGACCATCATCTTCTCAGCGGCCAAGCGACACTCCTGCGCCTTCTCAATCACCCACTCCGTCTCCATCTCGATCCCAATCTCAGTCCCCGTCTCAATCCCCATCTCCGTCTCCATCTCAGTCTCCCTCTCAATCGCCATCCCAACGACCATCCCAGTCCCAATCTCCCTCTTCCGAGCGGTCTTCCGAGCGCCCATCGTCCCAGGCTCCTTCTTCCACTCCACCATCCCAGAGTGATCGCCCAACAACCTCGGACTCTCCAAGCTCTCAGCGCCCGTCTGACTCTTCGCCTACTCCCACCCAACAAGAATCGACCCCAACTTCCGCCTACAGTTCGACCATTATCGGTACCACCACCGACAACAATGGTGGTTTGGTCACTTATACTTCCGTTGTTCTTGTCCAGCCTACTCAAGCCAGGAATACCAACGGTGCTTCTGCCTCCGCATCGGCGACCCAGAAGCCAAGACTCCAGAATGGCGCTTCCACACCAAAGGGTATGAGCAAGGAGATGATTGCTATTTTCGGAGGTGCTATCGCCGTTGCTATGGCCCTGTAATCTACCAACCCTCGAGTCGAAAACCGACTGTTGTGAAATTGATACCGGGAAGTTCTGAGTGTCAGCGATTTTGCATTTTCGTGGCGTATCAAATTGTGCTTTATTCAAAAATTTTCTCTCGAGCTATTCGGATCCGGTTCTAATAATACTCAACCTTTCCTTAAAAATCGGTTTCTGAATGATAATGTTTTTAAGCGTCCCCTATTGCCTGGCATGTTGCCTTGTCATGAATTCACTCCTTTTTTAGCTGTTAGCACTAAATATGAAATACGAATAAAAAATTCGAATCTCTAATAATGAATTCTTTCTCCAATAACTATCACCATATACCTCTCGATAAATCCAGTTCATGAAGCGTTATCCATCATTCCGACATGTACTCCATAAGCGTACTATACATTATAACACCGCCTCCCGCTATCATTATACATCGTTTCCGACAGCACTGACATGTAACCAAGCTCACGTCCGCTTCTTCCCGGCATCATGTCCAGCCCACCTCTCCTCCTCCGTCCAGTATCTCACTAAGCTCTCCCATCCTAGTAGATCTCCTTCTCTTAGTAACGCCGCCACATCAACGTTCAGAGGACTGTCTGGCTGTGGTGTTGTGAGCAGCTGGTGGATCGCCGATAATGTCGAACTCAGTGTGTACGCAGGTGTCCAGTGCTCGGAGGTAAGAAGAGTGAGGCAAATTGCACCGGTCGAGAAAGATATGTTGGGGTGGCAGATAGGAGTCGTGAAGGTGATCGTGGGCGGAGAGTGGGGGTAACTGGATGGAATTGTGATGGTCAGGTGCCAGAGGCCATCTACGTAAATTTGGAGTGTTAGTTCACTGTTTCTTCGAAGTTTTGATATTCTTTGTCCCGAGTCATAGGTGCGCATGGGTATGTGTGCATAATTCTATACGTACTGGCGTATGGAGTGCCTGGGACACCCTTGAGAACGGCTTCCCAGTGGAGGAGATCGTTGTCGGAGATTGGTCCGAGGTGCAGCAAGGATTCGTTCGGTGAGGACTGGTAGTCCGAGAGCTCACGAAGTAGGCGTTTGGTAGTACCGGCAGATCCCATGGTTCTCGCTCAGAAGTAAAGTCAAGCCGATATTGAATGTTCCTCGAAAAATATGAAGTTGTTTTGGATGCAACGGGGAAAGATTGAATGCTTGCAGCAGAATTCCTGCTTCATTGAAGTTTGTTTTGTTTGTTTGTCCCGAGGCTCATGGGACTTGGCACACGTGGAGGTGGCGGGTAATTGTGGCTAGAGCTCCCTGACTTTGTGGCGGTGCGAACTCACCCCTGAACGACTTCTTTCACGGAGCACGACTTCAGATTAATTGAAATTCGCTCTCAAGCTTCTAGCCAGCGAGTGATCGAATATGCCTTCTTCTTGTATGGCAAAGGATACAGAAATGTTGAAGAGCTCACTGTCTACAACCAGACGAGCCACTCGGCAAGCCGTCGCATCGCCAATAACGTCGAGCTACTTTCAGAATGCTAGACCAACGAGGTCAAAGGCTCAAAATGGGTCGATACAAGTCAAGAAAGAAGACCTCGACACAAATATCAAGGAAGAAATAAAGATGGGAAACTCCAGCGATGATAGCTCGTCTTTATCGGAAGCAAATACAACTGATATTGAAGACCTTCTGAAGCCAGATCCAATTCCGCAACTGACCCCAAGGAAGCGTAAGCGGAGCTCCGTTGTTGAAGCCAGAAATGGGACGGCTACGAATACAGCTTCGCTACCGAAGCGTAGCTCTCGCAAAGTCATCATAAAGGAAGAAATTAAAGAGGAGGAAGAAGAAAATGAGACGAAAAAGCCCATATCCTTCCCGAAGAAAACGTCAAAAGCCCGCAAATCCGCTCCGGCTCCAGGCTCCCTCCAGCCTCCTCCGAACTGGGAAGAAATGTACTCTCGCGTCAAAGAAATGCGCCTTAAAAACCCCACCGCTCCTGTCGACACCATGGGCTGCGCTGAACTATATTGGCGCACGTCCACGCCGCAAGAACGACGCTTTCACATCCTCATCGCCCTCATGCTATCCTCCCAAACCAAGGACACTGTGACAGCGGTTGCCATGCAGCGTCTACATACCGAGCTTGGCCCGGAGCATGATGATGAGGCTGACGGTGGTAGCAAGAGCAGCGCGATAGAATTGAATACAGTGAAAAAATTGTCCTTACAATGGGATGCGAATCTCCATTCTAGCTCCCACTCGACTCTCACCATCGCGAACGTTCTACGTGTCCCTGCGCCTCGTCTTAACTCCCTCATTCGCACTGTGGGTTTTCATAATTTGAAAACTAAATACATAAAAACGACGGCGGAGCTACTACAAACGCATCACGGCGGCGACATCCCACGTACTGCGCCGGAGCTTATGCGACTACCCGGTGTCGGCCCGAAGATGGCATATCTGTGTATGAGCTCCGCATGGGGAATTGATGACGGTATCGGAGTGGATGTACATGTACATCGGATTACAAATATGTGGGGATGGGTGAAGACGAAAACTCCGGAGGAGACGAGAGCAGAGTTAGAAGGATGGTTGCCGAAGGATAAGTGGAGAGAGATCAACTGGTTGCTAGTTGGATTGGGACAGACAGTTTGTGCACCCGTGGGGAGAAAGTGTGGGGAGTGTGTTTTGAGCGGGACTGGGTTGTGCAAGGGAGAGATCAAGGGTAAGAGTGGGGGTAGGAGTAGAAAGAAAACCGTGACAACAACGAGCGGAAATCGAGTAAAATTCGAAGAAATTACGATCAAAGCAGAAGAAGAGTGATATATCAATTTAGAACTTGTATCCAACAATAGGTATCTAAGTGTATGTGTAAATATAGGCACCGGTCTCTTTACCGATGATTAGTAGGTATATCTTAGGTCAGTAGACATCTTTATAATTTCGGACAGCCATTGCAAGCGGGCGCGTCTGGATGCAAGGATGACTTGTTGAATCCTTGATCGGATTGCGGTACGTCTAGCGCTGGATTCTTTTGGAAAAATCCATCCGGTTTCAGCGTGACACTTATTTTCTCCACGGGCATCACGGGGAAGTCTTCAGGCCGAGGATTATGCGTCAATGCAAACGCTGTAAGACATTAGTATACAGATCAACATTGAGGTGTTAAGATAAAACTTACAATGCCATAAAACAAGGTCTGAGTTCTCAACATTATCTTGACGCGCAGACCACATTTCGACACCAGATGATTTCTTGCTCTGGTTGGTAAATTCACCAGCAGCGTAGAGCTCTCCATCTTGGTATTTCGTCACCCAGATTGGGCGGGTCGCGAACTCCGCGCGACGACGGTTGAAGCTCCGCGGAGACATGATCATGAGCTGACTTGGGACGGCACCCAATTTATAAGCGACAGGATTACCGGAAATTGGATTGATAACGTTGTCGTTTCGAATCTTGAAAACGCGAGCTTTCTCAACGCTTAGGTCTGCAGCCCCAGAATTTTTGAGGATAGTGGTGTCTTGCTTATACCCGACACCCCAAGGGTTCATGACTGGCTCATCAGGAAGTGGAACGCTATCCTGATAAACGACGGTGTTGCTGTGTCCATCGATGGCTGGATCAATACGCATGCTGAAGATATGCTGGTGGTATGCAGCCATGACACCAGGGCCAACATTGGTGCCCCACGGAACCTTCGTGCCATCTGCATTGTTGATAGGCATTGTGGAAAGAATACCTGTAGCACGAACTTCAAGCTCGATGCCGCCAGCTTGGTCAAAGATCCAGGCAAAAATGTACTCGTAGTTAGATACAGTACAGATCATTTGCACAACCAGTTGGCGATTGCGGACCACCGTTGCGGCGTTAGTCCTGTAGTTGGTGTGCTTGTGTTGTAAACCAGCATCTTGCTCGTGTAGGCAAATTACGTTCTTCAATAGAATGGGAGTGCCCTTGGAATCGGTCCTATAACCATCAAAGTACTTGATATGGCCGAGACAGTCGCAACCGAGAGATAGTTGATTGGCAGTATTTCCGAAACCGACATCACCAACATCGAAAGCTTGTTTCCGATGGTACGGAGCACGTGGATCTAACTTGTTAGCGAAGTCCTTGGACACTTGGGTGCGCATGATAAAACCTACCGCCATATGGAACAGTCATCTCACACAATGATAGCCGATAAAAGACGTTGCGGTGGTCATATGTAACATTGTAGATCACCAATCCGTCACGGTAGTTAAACCCGACCCTGAATCTCCATTTCTGCCAATACACATGGTTGCCATCAACATTGAAAGAAGGGCCTTCCGGCTGCTGGACAATGTAAGGCTTGAGATCCGTGCGGATAGGTTCTTCCAACAGATCGTGAGCATATTGAACTGTTTTTACTGGCTTCCAAGGTTGCGTGGGTGTAGTGGAATGATCCGTTCCCATAGGAAGATAGTCAATCCGAACCAGCTCCTTGGTAGTACAGTCAAAGACTGGAGAGAAGGGGCATGGAAGAGAATAGTGATTAGACTGATCGTGATCAGTTTCGCACATATACATATAATGCTGGAAGAGACGTCGCGTCTCCCCTTCGCTGTCAGTTCCATAGATCCACGGGTCATTACAAACGACAACATGTGGTGGAAGTTGAAGTTTAGCGATTTCGGCCTGGACGGCTGGGTGATCATTGCAGACCTTCTCCATCTCAATGATCTCGTCAATATCGGAAGGCCCCTGTGACGACTTAGTGTTTCATTTGCGCATCGGGTATTGCAGCAAAACTTACCTGAACGCCTTTTGGCAGTTCTTTACACTGGATCACGGACTTTTTGTCTGCGTTGATCAAAGCTTTGTGAAGAATCTTAGTATCCATGCGATGGAACAAAACCATCAACACACGAGCCGGTTTCGCCGGTAGGGGTTTACCCAACCTCTCTGCTTCAAGGTAAGGTACGGCATCTCTTTTGACAGGTTCCTGAATGTCGACAACCTTAAACCGAAGAGCAACGCCAGGGAAAGATGCCTCAAGGATCTTCACCGCGAGACGAATTTCTCCTGGGTTAACTGGGTCAAGTGGATGAGGGGACATGGTGAAGCACTGAATGGGGTTCAAAAGATGGTTGCAGAGCAAAAGAGTGCGACGGGTATAGGTTTTTTTATATAGCCTATTCCGGATGTAACTCTGAGCAACGGGACAGAAAATGGGACTCGAGCAAACAAGGGCAGGGAAGCCTTTATTTAAGGAGTTGGAGCATCGGAGGTTTCGAACACCTTGCACCCCTCACTGACGATAAAGATAGTTGAGCCGGTGGCTATTTAGTCTCCTTCGATAGCGATGAACCCCGGGATACGGGACCCGTATGGTCTCACAACGTCGCTTGATGTGATGTATCTTGTTCTATCCTGCTTTTCTGCCGACTCAAGCGGCTCAGGTCCAATGACCCGATGAAAACCGGAAACGGCAAATCCTGCGCGGTGTGCTTATATAATACAAACCAAGTGAGCCGATTGGATGGAGACAAGTGGGTCTCGCATGGACCTGACAAAAGAGGGAAAGCGCGAAGGGCGCGCCCTGAAAGCGGTGGATCGGTGTTTGTTTCCTTGTCAAACATTGATTGCTCGGCGATAAGCAGCAGCCAGCGAGAAACCGCGACGAGTGCGTTGCTTGCGCTTTGATCGCCTATCTAAGCAGCCCGATCAACACTGTTTGGTGTTGAATCTGATACATGACATGCTGTCAGCCGTTAATGAGTTTGTAGGCCAAGAGTCTATTGTTGATTGGAGCCACGACCCGCTATATCTGACGAAACTATCGCCAAGCCAAGAGTTGGGCTTGTTCATCGCGGCAATTCCAAGCTGGCTTTGAAATTTTGACGTGTGTCGGGCTTTGGGAATCGTCTGAACTGTCAAGAGTCCAAAAGTGTCTGGCCCTCGGGGCCGAAAAACTTTCTGCGTGATAGACAGAGCTAAGGGACAGTTCAAAGTTTGATTGTTGGCCCGCTCACCCGAGCCTTTGCTTGCAATCCATGGTTTCTGGGTGCGGAGAAAAGTCTAGCTTCATGGCCCTCCTCGGCATTCCAGAATTGCTATGCAATGACTCGACTCAAGTCATGGCGGGTATTGAAATGGAGATGGCATGGGAAGCCGCAGGTCTGGAAGGTTTTGGAGGAGGATAAAATTGGCCTTCTGGTTGGTAAGCAGCCAAACGTGCCACGTGATGACAACCCGACCGCCAAACACGAGGACCAAAGTCAAACCCCGATATTGATTGAAAGTGAGTGCGGCGTCGGTTGACAGGTTCAAAATTCCGAAATATCACATTATCTATTTCCAAGTTTCAATGAAGAATCGCTCAAACAGTATATGGCCACGCTGAATCCGCTCAAGGAAATATGGACAAGCTATACAAACAAGTTCATCAACTTCGTTAGCCAGGAGTGACATCTATGCACATAGAATGAATTGAAAAGTATTGCTCAAGAAATTATTCCAAAGAATCAAACAAGCTCAAAAACTGTATAGAAAAAGGCTCATATATATAGTGTTCATCAAAATAAAACAGTCGTGGGGTATATTAGATATTAAAAGTCCGTCATGCACAGTGAACACCGAACAGGCGAAAGAAATGGAAAAGTTGTGGTCAAATCAATTGGAAGATATCTGCGGAATGACGGCATCGTCTATGAGGCTGGACGCCCAGGAGACGTTGGCATACTGTTGCTGCCCATTAGATACTCCGCTGGAACCTTCGGAACCCGGGGCGAATGGGCTGGGGCGCGGTGCTGAGCTCGCAAAAACTCTCTCTGTCGTTCCTTGTCGCGAGCCAGCCCCCCTCCATTCGTTAAGCGGCGCACGTTGTTTTTAATCATACCCTCGAGAGAAAAAGGACTTTCATGGGTTATGCGAGGGCTAGCCGATGAGGAGCGAGTCATCGTAAGGCGCTCATCAGAATCGGAGAGCGCATCCTCTAGGTAATCGTCGGATGCGAACCGTGACTTGATATCAGCACTCTGAGGCATAGGCGGGAGACTTGATGAAGAGACGTTTGATATGTTCATCGGTGGAAAGAAGGTGTTTGGTGATGTCACCGATCGAACGTGTAGAGAAGACCGTGGGGGGCCTGAAAGAGCGGTTGTCGAAACAGACGAAGTCAGAGGAGAAGAATGAAGCTGTGGTGTCTCTGCGCGTTGACCGGTAGATGGCCTAGACTCGGCAAATCCATTGTGAAACGATGATGTGGATCCATTCCTTGCAAGAGATTTTCGTAGTATGGGAGCGGTCTGCTGGTCATATAGATGGGCGCTAGCGTCTGGGAAATCACCCGTGAAACTTCGAAGCGTTGAGCCCGCCATCGAATTAAGGGGTGAGCAGGCATCCTCAGCTTCATCGAAGAAGTCATCTAAACTATCGAGTTTCTGAAGTAGATCTCCCATGTTTCCGGTTTGTACGTCAAACGATTTCATCGTATCTGCCCGGACCGTAGGGAAAAACGAATCGCCATAATCCTCGATTTGAAACTCCATTTCCGGTGTATCCGGTGGCTGGCCTGTAACATCCTCGACCTCTGCACATGTATAGAACACAGCATGAACATTGTTTCTTGTGATTCCAGATTGCGCAGCTGGAACAGCAATGGACCACCCGGTAGGTTCGGGGATTCCATACAAGCTTTGGATACGCTCGAATTCTTTTCTTATAGCCCTAGACGAAGTTGATGACGCCATACTCATTCGCAAGTGATGCCGTTCCATCGGATTTCCGGAGACGGTCATGATCTTGTCTAGTACGTCGAGAGCTTGCGGACACAGGTCGGTATGCAACAGTCGCAGGAGTGGAGAAATCAAATCTGGGCCATGACAGGCAATGTCTGATCGGCGTATATCGATCTTCGATATAAGTAGACCCAGGATTTCCATCGTATAAATCCGGAACCACCGAGTGTTGTTTGTAAGAAGACCCATAACGAATACAAAACTTTGTACATCTCGACTTGGAAAATAGTGAGTCGCAATCGAGTCAACAACATCGCTTAGAAACCTTTCGCTAGTTTGATACTTGGATTGAGCAAATCCAACAAGGCACGCTGACAAGCGTTCAAACCCTTGGTCGTCAGCAGCCGTGCCGAGACGTTTCGCGCGTTCTTGGAGCTCTTCGATGTTGTCTGTAGAGCAAAAGTAGTGGAGGAAACCCGGCATATTTGCCCAGACAGCAAAAAGGAGGCGATTACTGTCGCCCAATAGGTCACTATTGGGCAGAAGCGCCAGTTTATGTAACAGCTGAAGGGTTTTGTCAAGGGACTCAGAAGACTTGAGACCTTTATAGGCTAAAGCTTCAATGCCGTCAAAACTACCCTCCCACCTAGGAGGTTTGCTCTCGTCTAATTTCGATACGACCGCCTCATCGGCCAAGTCAATCTTGTCAATGTATGTATCTAACATAGCCATACTCTCCATAAACTCTCGCTCGTGAATGGTGTTAAGACATGCGCACGTGGTCCAGAAGAGCTGTGGAAATCGTAATAAATCCGGAGGTGCTAGGGAACTGATTATGATTTTGAGCGTAGTAAGAATCTCCATTGAGAACGTTTGGTAGTCTGTTTCTTCTTCAGCAATCGTATTGGACAGCCGAGCAAGCATATCAGCCAGCATTTTTGAATCCAAGGACGTTGAGATGCATCGGAAAACTTGGAATGACCTGCAAGCAAGATGCCTAACAGGGCAAGACGTGGCCCAGTTGAGCGCTTCTCTGGACCAAATATCGCCAACACCTTCGTATATGGTACCAAAAATATCTGCAACACTATTGGTAACATGGATCATGGATGGCGGCACCCGACTGACACTGTGATCTTCTTGCTTGCCATTATTGTCGTCATAGTCCCAGGACACCGAAGAATCTCCCTTCCGAATGCACTCTACAAGGTCTTCGATTTCTTGTCTTTTCTGGCCGTGCAACTCAAGGTCAAGTTTCGAGGCGACAAGCTCGTGGATCAAATGCACTAGCATCTCACGAGCTTGCTCTTGTACGGTAAGCATGTAATGATCCCAGAAAATGAGTGCAACGTGGACGAGCTTCATCACATAGTCCAGTTCAAGGATGACTGGCGTGACCATTAAGTCCACCAAAAAGATCATGGATACTTGCCCTAATGACAATCCGGCCTGCTACAAAAGTTAGCATGAGTGTTTTCCCATTTCAAGGTTGGAAACAAACCTGTTTGTTGCCGACTGGTAATATCATTCCCAGGTCAGCGACATAGGGCAGCTGCGAGACCTCAGGTGGCACTGCCAGTGGCTCTCTTCGTTCATGAACCATGCTCTTCGGGGTGATTTGCATTAAGAAGAAGTCAATAACCCTAGAGCCTGCGGGTGTGGACGCTAAAAACACAACAATTTGCTTTGCATAGTCGACGAAGTTCTGCTCTTTTCGTTCAAGGCAGAGATTGATGATGAAGTCAAGTACAAGCTGAACATTGCCTGCATGCGGGCCTGTCGCGAGGGCTTGCCATAAAGCCTGGACTTCATTTGGTAAGATACCACCAGAATGAATTGTGATCTCGAAGAGATTCGCTAGTAGCATATATGACTGCGCCGTTGGGCCACCAATTGGATCAAGCTGAAGCTCGATTACTTGAATCCAAGGGAGAATAGCTGCGACCATATTTCGTCGAGTGTCCGGAGATATATCCTTGAAGTGCAACGAGAATTCCGAGAAGATGACAAACGCGAGATCAGCATGCTGTTGAGCCAACCGTCTTGAAGTTTCGAATTGGGCCAATTTATAAACAGCTGTGGTTTTATCGGAAATGCTGATATCGAAATCTTGCAGCCGGGAATTTTTCTGCTGCCGCTCCTCAATAGTCCTCAACAGTCGGGCTGACTTCATCCTTATTTCTCGCTTCGAATTACCGAGCGTGAGAAGTACAGCACTGAGAACTCTCCAGAAGGCCACTGGGTGATCAGCATGTTCAGTTAGAACCTCGGAGAATACTTCGAAATAGCTTTCCAAGGCCTTTGGGTATTCCGATAGGTAGCAACCCTCAATGCATTGCTCCAAAAGGTAAGGATACTCTTTATTATGCACGATTAGATTTTTAAGCGCTCGGCGGCCAATGGTGTGAAGCTTGTCGCTCGCAGTCTTCAGGATGATATCAATCCAAAGCAACATTCTCTTAACATCGAATTGAAGAACCGTCAGGCTCTCTGTCATAACTCGAATAGGACCACCCTAATTCAAGAGTCAGTTAAGATATATATGGGAAGGAAAAGTGGCACCACATACACAGAGGGAGGCCATCGCACTTAATGCGGCCGTTCTCAAATTCCGCTTTTCGATTTCCATTGCGGCTGTACTTCGGATCTCACCCTGATCCATCTGTCTCACTAGCGCTAACTTGCGCATGCCCATCTCACGTTCGTTGATTTGGGCCTGATTGGGAGAATTTCCGCACCAGTCTTCCATTAATGAAAATGCGGACTTTCTGGACTCAAACGGCATCCACCTGAACGAATCTTTCGATCGTTTGACTCCTTCGAATACTTGTTCCATAAGACCACAATAGTGAAATCGAAGACTCTGAAACTCCAAATCACTTTGAATTTCCACATCGCTCAGAAAGATCCTCAAATCTCTTGCATAAGTGACAAGATTGTTCAGGATCCAATCTTCATTGTATATTTCAGGGTCTTTCAAGAAGTGTGCGGTGGCTTTATACACGTTTGTAACCTCCGTTCGAAGACGGTCTGTTTGTCTATTTCTCCTGGGGCTACTTGGTGTGCGGTGATGGTTCCCGATTCGAATTCTGGCCTCCTCGTTGCAAGTAGTGACAGCATATTGCAGAGATTCGAGTAACGTTCGGTACAAATTAATGTTTATAGAACCAAGAGCAGCAACGATAGCGTTGCGAATTGATTCGTGGCTAGCAGAAAGCAGAGGAATCACAAACGCGAAGAGCGCCCTGGCTGAATTAATTTTATCAGACTGTTGGCCACTTTTCGACGTTTTCCGGGCGTGCTGTGCGTTGGCTAATTGGCTTTGAGACTGAGCTCCAGCACTGTTTAGTGTGGTACATGCCATGACTAGATATAGCTTCCATTGTTCGATGGTGACCTCCGACGATATTCCTGGACTTCTTGTATATTGGCGGGTCGCGATATAATCCATTGATCCGTATTGGGAAGACTGTGATCCCTCTGCAATTGCAGTAATGTACTTATGCATCTGGACTAATCTTGCGCAAACAATCTCCCGACCTAAGGTAACGGCAAAGGGACACACATCGAAGCAAATCCGGATCAGGTTTGGAAACAGTTTGGACCAAAGCGTAGAGTCATATGACACTTCACTGCTGCAAAGCTCAATTACTGTGTTGCCGGTCCCTTTTCCTTGCTTGCCTTTCTGCAACCTGCTCCTCTCGGCAACAGTTAGAGAGTCATCTTTCAGGTCCATAATCTTTTCCGAGTCTCCTTCCAGAATTCGGATTATTCGAGTATTATCTTTTCCAAGAGCGCTATCGAATTCTGTGACAAGTCGAAGAACGGTAATGGCGAACGCTCTCACTCGTCTAGACTGCGAACATAGGAAAAACAGACCATGAGACTCAATTTCTTCGACATAGGCTAAAACACTCGAGAGATCGAGCTGTAAACCCCTGCTTCCGGATGTAAGATGCTCTGCAGACGCCTCCTTTTGCTTCTGTTTAATCTCCTCGATCCATATCTGGATAAGCTCCACATATAGGGTCAAGGTTGATTCGATATGCCCAGGCCCTAACATCCCTTCGTCTGACATGGTTGCATATCTTGCATCGAAATTGAAGATAAACCGAGCAAATCCAATAGCGACATGTTGAGCATGGGATTGACGGGCAATGGATTTTAGAGATTCGGCAGAAGAAGCAGCAATATTAGATTGAACGTGAGCTGTGCCGGTGCACAGCAAATTAATTAATGAATTGAAAGGAATGTGGTCGGAAAGGCAGCGAGGTAGGGCTTGAACAGCGACATGGAGAAGGTCATAGAACGCTTGCTTCTGATCGATAATAGTTGTATGATCGTCTCGCCTTCCGAAACTGAAATGTTCTGTTATGGGTGTTTTGGGCGTGACTGTACTACCGAACTTTTCGTCCAGAACTGCCTGGCCGCCAAAAGTATTATCGCATAGAATGGTCAATTTCCCAAGCACCTCAGAGAACTTGAGAAAAGATTTTCGCGTACCGTCATTTAGTCTCGAGGAGTTGACAGGGCGATACGTATAATGAACGGAGTCGGCAGGAATTTGGTCTAAAGATGTAGGCAATATATGACCTGCGAAAGGAGCCAGTGACAATTCACAGGCATCTTGAGGAAACGGTGGAGGTTGTTGAATTTCACTCTCCAGATCGGCGATAAGAGCGAGGAAAGAACGGATACCCATCACCATTTTCTCCGGCTCCATTTGCTCAATTTTCAGCTCTTTCCCAGACATGAAAATTTCCGAATTGACTAATGGAAATATGATCATTCGAAAGCAGATATCGGGGTACCGGAATCCTATAATACGAACGAGCTGGGTGATTGGATCCACGACAGCCGGATCGGTACTCATATAGTTTTTCTTGCCAGTTGGTAAGGTAAATCGAATTATCTCTTCAACCTTGCGTAATGGGTTACTTAGCGTATCCGAATAGCGATAGAGATATGTCCAAAGCAATCGGCATATACCCTGGAGAGCGGCTGCTCGTGTTGGCCGATCTTTCAATTTTGGCGCAAGGCTATGGAGTGAAGACATCCATTGGGATAAAAATGTGTCCTTCGGCGACGTACACAGGAGGAGGACTTGGAGGGAGAAAGGAGTATTTCCATTGCGCGATTTCACAAGATTCTGTCCAAGTCGTGGCCCAACAAGTTCCAAAAATTCCTTCCATTTCGGCGTTGTCAAGTTGCTGACCGGGTTCGAGGCGATAGGTAGTAAAAAAAGTTCTAGCATTTGGCAATATGCTTGTTTTAGTCGTTGACCATGAGCATCAACGAACATTTTGGCGAGTGAGTATATAAAATCACATGTCTTATTCCAGGCCTCTTCCGGATACGTTTGAAGCTGCATATGTTTCATGCCGTATATTAGTAGTTCAGCCCGGGCCTCAGCATCTTTCATCGACAGCATTCGCCCTTCCTCTTTTTGATAGCTGCTCAGTTCTGCAAGAAATCTGGTAGTTACGCTAGTAAAATTGGTTTCACTCATTATTCCGAGCAGCTGGCCGTAAATACGCCAATTTGCCATTCGAAGAGGAGAAACGGCGATTTGATCTGGATCCACAGACTTCAATTGTCCGAAGACTATATCTTCTAGGCGGTCAGCCATATCACGGGTGATGGCATCAATGGTGCTTTGATTGAATATCTCAATTAGCACCCGACACACGAGATATACGGATACGGTGGCTCGACGTTCAGCCACTACAACCTCCTCATGCCGTGTTACCATCGGAAAAGCGGTTGTCGATGTAAAAGAGGCAGTGTCAAAATAATCAGGATCTATTTGGGAGAATTCGGTGTTGCGACGAATCATGGTTGCGCCAAGCGAAAAAGCCTGCTTTGGCTACAATTACCGGTTAGCCCGGACGATGATAGGGGTAAAAGTACTATGCTACTAACCTGGGTCGCCGTTTGTTTAGCGAGAGTCGCCGCGTCTCCTTTAGATTTTCTCCAGAACATGACTGTGTCTATCAAAGGTCTAGGCTTTTGTTTCGCTATGTGTCCAAGAGCCGAGATAAGTTGATCGAAGCCAGGGTCTGCACCGGGTCCGCACACATGCTCAACAGGTGTCTCTAGCTCGCCCATGCTCAGGATACATTGGTTTATTTTTTCGTCTGCCAGACCAACGAACTAGACGAACTGTTAGCTGGTTGTCAACTTAAGCTTGGCATGAGTATCAACGCACAGAATTAAAAAGATGGTGAAGAGCAAATTCCTCCACTGTTCTCGCCTCCTGGCTCATACTCCTCGAAAGAGAGTGATGATGGCCATGACCGTGTTCCCGTCTCGATTTACTGGAGGTATTTCTTCGGTGAAAAGGCGGTTCAGCACCCGCCTCGACAGGCGAGACATCTTGTAAGGTAGACAGCGGGCTGGTCTCCCGCTGAGCATTTGGCCTTGAATCTCCACTAGTCGCCGTGCCAAAGCTTCCAGCCGGTATAACTTCGGAACTCATCGAGCCTGTGGAAGTTGAGAGTGCAAGGCTAGTATTCCGAGAATGTTGGATAGTGCCATGAACGATGGAGGCTTGACGGTGGTGGCCGTAATGATTATGCGGCCGCTTTTCTAGCACTTCTCCATCTGTTGCGGAGACCGAACGGGTCAAACCAGGCTCTGGGCTTTTGGAGGTAGATTGCGATCGCGTAAGGGATTGTGCTTGAAGCGTGGCACCGAACCCTTGGGCATCGACAGGTCGGCCTCGGGCGATAGAATGATCGCGACCGTGAGATCCCTGTTGTGAAGGGTCTCTGGCGGGTAGCGGCTCCGGAGACGAAGATAGAACAGGAGGTTGCGAAGCCATCACCGTTTCATCCGGAATAAGCGGTAGCTGTTGACCAGCCTGACGCATTGTTTGAGGACTAGCTAGACAGGGAAACGCGAGTTAGCGTCAACATCATCAGGCACACAAGCATTAGCCCCTGGTAAGAGGAAGAAATCTGTTGACGTTTGATCGCTGGACTTTTGGGATGGTGAGACTCGAAGGGCCCCGCAGAATCGCCTTAACTTACAGAGCTGCATGGCCTAAGTACCAGCCTCCTTTCGTTATCGCGGATGGTTCGATAACCAGAGACAGCTTCGCTCATCTCTGCTACAATCAATTGCCACTTGTCCAATGGATGTCCATATTGATGAAAAGATGACGGCCAGATTTTTTCGGAGGCGATGCTCCCAGCATCCCGATCAGGCTCTCAGTTCCTGACCCAATTGACCCAACGACCCAGTGACCCCCTGCCCAGCCTCCCCGACGCTAGTACTAACTAGGCTTAGTAATGTGGGTGCCTGTGATTATGTAACGGATTCCTTTGGTTTTAGGCTTTCTTAGCGTGAGGCTTATTTCTGGCTTTTTTCGTCTGAATTTTTTAACGATGAAGCGGAAGATATTTCTGGACCTGAGGAAATATATACTAATATACGAGATCATATCAAGAAAGAGAACGAGCTGGTTTGGAAGTCCAACCTGTGGGTGAGAGCCCGTGATTTCAATCTACCTTTGTGACACGTGGCGTTAGTAAGTCCCTCATAATTCCGGGATCTGAGAAATATTCTCTGCGGATACGACCTGCGCCTTTGATACGACAGAGGACTTTTCCTATCCTCTCAACCCGTATCACTAACGGTCAAGGCATGAGGTAAAAGTAACGGCCAATTCTAAACCGGCGTCTCGAAATCCTGTTGTTGTTCGAACGTTTATTGAGAATTGGCTATGTCTGGTCCGTAGAGTGTATATTTGCAGCTCCAGGTTTTCAGGGCATAACTAGCCTAATGACTCTGAACGAGTGGGATATGTAGCTACGGCGTAAATTCCCCAGATCTTAAATCCGATTCTACCCATACACGAGTAATCAGGCTCGGGCGTCTGCATCAGTACGATTTCAACATGTTTGCTGAAAGTCATCTGTTGAATGTCTTCAAACGGGAATCTGCATAGCATCACATGGCTACGGAGGACCGTACAAGGGCAGGGATATCAATTTTCCCTTTCACACCTGCCTCAAGAGTCAAGCTATATGAATTCTCATGAATTTCCCCCCAGGGCCAAAAAGCCGGCCGGTGGGTAAGGAGAGAAAGCCGCTACTCCACGTTCCCGAGGTTCAAGCTTTGTTACACCGCCAAGATCCTAAAATTTGAAGGCCGAACTTGAGCGAGTGAGATATATGACAGCGGAGAGATGCGGAGAATTTCCAGAGCCTGCTTGGAGACGGAATTCAGCAAGCGCTGGAAATATAGAGAACTCTCCTCCGTACTCCGTATGCCTTCTTGTATGCTTTAGCTACGGAGTAACTACTCATAGGCTATCTCGGTACGGCCGATCAATTTCCTCCGTAGAGCTTATCAGAGGCCAATAAAATATAGGCAGCTTAATAAAGAGCTCAGGGGTTTTCTCGGTATCAAGGATTCCGGTGCGGCGCGATCCAAAGCGCGCATGCTCGCGGGTTGATTTTGTACATATTCCGTACCCTGCTGAAGCGTCGGTGGCGCTGTTCGGATGAACAGATCAGGGTTTCCAACCTTTGGTTAACCTCCACAGCCCGGGAACAAATCGCACTAATAAACTCCTTTGAGGGCTCGCATTCCAGACGCCTTCGCACGCCGATCAGCCTCTTAGCATTTCTGTCCTTTTCCTTCGGAGTTTGTGGAGTTGAAACATTCAGGCGACAAGATCACATTGTGTGTTTCTCTCTACTCCGTACTTAACCAACTACACATCCTGACCTGCTCTTTAGAGCCGACAATCGAGCTTCTGCTAATTACCTCCCCCTGCCGTTCGCTCGCTCCGAGCCACCGAACTGAGATCCTCAGGAGTCCCCGACTTTCGGCTCAAGATCCTTGGCTTATGAGCTGAAAATTCAAATTTCCGGCCAACATCTTAAAGATCGTTCGATTTCCGCCCCTCTTCGGAGCGTCGTGCTCTTCTTCTCCTCTGTCCACTGTCCCGGCTCCCCAACATGGCGCAAGTAGACTCCTTAGATCTCATCGTCCTGACCGTGCTCCTCATCGGTAGCGTCGCATATTTTACAAAGGGATCCTATTGGGGTGTGCCGAAAGCTGCCCTTGCAACGAGCTATGGCGCCGCAAACGGATCGGCCAAGGAAGGCAAAACGCGGAATATTATTGAAAAGATGAACGAAACAGGGAAAAATTGCGTGGTATTTTTCGGCTCCCAGACTGGAACGGCGGAAGATTATGCGTCCAGAGTTGCAAAGGAGGGTGCTCAAAGATTCGGGTTGAAAACTATGGTTGCCGATTTGGAAGAGTACGATTTCGAGAACTTGGATCAGTTCCCCGATGACAAAATCGCTTTCTTCGTTTTGGCTACCTACGGAGAGGGAGAACCTACAGATAACGCGGTGGACTTTTACCAGTTTATGACTGGAGAGGACGTTTCCTTCGAAGGTGGTGCTTCGGTTGAGGAAAAGCCTCTGGCATCTATGAGATACGTTGCCTTCGGCCTCGGAAATAACACCTATGAGCACTATAATGCAGTAGTCCGCCATATCGACACGGCACTGACCAAGCTAGGTGCGAAGAGGATTGGCGCCGCCGGCGAAGGTGATGATGGAGCGGGTACTATGGAAGAAGATTACTTGGCCTGGAAAGAACCAATGTGGAAAGCTTTGGTTGAGGAAATGGGCCTAGAGGAACGCGAAGCTGTCTACGAGCCAACATTCTCCATTACTGAGGAAGAAACACTATCACCTGAATCCGAATCGGTTTACGTCGGTGAACCAAATCAATTGCACCTTGAAGGCAATTCCACCAGCTCCCACAATGCACACAATCCGTTCATTGCTCCAATTGTTGAATCGAGGGAATTGTTTACTGTCAAGGATCGTAACTGCTTACACATGGAGATCGGAATCGAAGGAAGTACTCTTAGCTATCAAACCGGTGACCACCTCGCAGTCTGGCCAACTAACGCCGGCAGAGAAGTTGACCGTTTCCTGCAAGTTTTTGGCCTGGAGGAGAAACGCCACACCGTTGTCAAAATCAAGCCAATCGATGTGACCGCAAAAGTCCCATTTCCTTCTCCGACCACGTACGATGCTGCTATCAGATACTACATTGAAATCTGTGGCCCTGTTTCTCGACAATTTATCGCCACTCTGGCTCAGTTCGCACCAGATGACGAAACCAAAGCTACAATGAAACGCCTTGGAGACGACAAGGATTTGTTCCATGATAGAATATCCGCACACTACTACAACATCGCCCAAGCTCTTGAGAGCATTACCAAAAAACCTTTCACAGCAGTTCCCTTTTCGCTTATCATTGAAGGTATTCCCAAACTCCAACCACGGTACTATTCGATCTCGTCCTCATCGCTAGTTCAAAAGAATAAGATAAGTATTACTGCGGTTGTCGAGTCCTTCCGTGTTCCTGGTGGAGCATGTGTGATGAAAGGCGTTACTACGAACTATCTGTTGGCGTTGAAAGAGAAGCAACATGGCGATCCTAACCCTGATCCTCATGGCTTGAGCTATGCCATCACCGGACCTAGGAACAAATATGATGGAATTCATGTTCCAGTCCACATTCGTCACTCCAACTTCAAGCTTCCTTCCGATCCATCCAAACCGGTTATCATGGTTGGACCTGGAACTGGTGTTGCTCCCTTCCGAGGTTTCATTCAGGAACGAGCAGCTCTAGCCGCCCGAGGCGACAAGGTCGGGCCCACAGTTCTTTTCTTCGGGTGCAGAAAAAGCAGCGAAGATTACCTCTACAAGGAGGAATGGGAAGTAAGTATTCACGTGATCCGTATATTGACTGTCCACAAACTCCCACCTTCACAGCCTCGACTCCTGTTCAGATTTTCTAACCACTTGCTCTTTTAACTAGGCGGTATCGAAAAAGCTTGGGGACAACTTCAAGCTTTTTACAGCGTTCTCCCGCGAGACCGATAAAAAGGTGTACGTTCAACATAGACTTAAAGAGAATGCGGCGCTGGTCAATGATCTTCTGAAAGACAAGGCCACGTTCTACGTATGCGGAGACGCGGCGAACATGGCCCGAGAAGTCAATACCATCCTTGGACAGATCATTGCTGAACAACGAGGTCTCCCGGCCGAAAAGGGCGAGGAGGTTGTGAAAACTATGCGTAATATGGGAATGTACCAGGAGGATGTTTGGTCATAATGGCAAAAGCAAAAGACCTTTGCGCAGACCAGTCCTTCTCCCCGTATATTCATAAAAGTTTTCCCATCAGATCGTACTTCGCATCCATGAAGCGTTTACTCGCGTTCTGAGGTTCTCATAGACCCTTTACGGGGCCACTAATCTTTTAGCCTACGTTTTTCTAAGATCGGTCCCCAAGTGTCCACTTTATTCCTTTTTTCTTTTTTTTTGGCGGGCTAGGGGTTGCTGCATTTCTGATTGCTTGTTCATACATATTTCCTTTTAGAGATTCCTTTTTTGGATTATCTATGATTGATGATGAGCCTAGAAGAAACTGTTTCCGTATATGTGTATTTCCTTTAATCTTTTTTACAATGCTATCTAGCAGTTTCCGATGAATATGATACGATAGTAATATCGAAAAGGCCAACCAACAGCCATGCCATTCCCGATAGTTGAGAGTCCTGAAGCTTTGATGCAGCAAATTTGAGTTGAAATACGGAGTGCGGCGCGGGTAGTAAGTTAGTTAACCTAACTTAACCATCTCCGGCTCCGACAACCAATTATCAACCGGATTCTATCACAGCTCCACCTGCTTGTGAACAAGAAAACAACTCATCCATCCATCAGTCAAAAAAAGTCAACCATTATCCTCTGCCTGAGAGGCGAAAGAACCGCTCCATGGTTGCAATATGGCTGTCATATCTCTCCGCTTTGCTTTATCGGAATATAGCAACATGCGAGTTTGCCTCGCCAAATTGATCCACCGTTGGCTACCAGCATATCAAGTGACCGGATGTCCAGGTTCGATGGAGCCGGCCTGCATCGAATTCCACAGCGGTCTAGCCATCATTGCGGCTCTAAAATGAGCAAAAAAAGGCGTCGGTCTTTTTTTTTCTCATTTACCGCACAGGCTGATGGGCATTGCAGGGGTGCCAAATTCGGGTCCGCAGCGCTGGATCCTCCAATACCTCCTATTGACAAACGAATGCTGCGGCAATGCAGGCACAGCCTCTCAATGACATCTCGTCCATCAATGGAGTTGCACTCGGAAATCCTGTTCGGGTCGATGCTGGAGTGATGTTGCCTGTGTGTGGAATAGGTATTGTTACCTGTTTCCAGAATGGGATTGCTCTTGGTGAATCGCAAACCCTGGGCGGACTGCCCGCCATTCACTGCTTGGATGAACACATCAGTTCTGCATTCATTTACTGATTCATTTCTTTTCATTTTCTATTTTCCTGCTCTTTTATCCCTGTCTATCTTCCTCTTCCTTCACTAAGCGCATTCTAGTCACCAGCAAACATCTTCTGGTCGGCTGTTTGCTGAGCGACAAAAAAAAAGAAAACTGACGATTTCGACCCCTCCACCCGGTGGCTCCTTCCTCCCTAGCACCTGCATCCTCCCACCTCCCTATTATGGCAATATAGCTTATTTCGACCTCCTGTCCTCCCTTTTTCTCTCGTCCTCCTCCTCGTCGTCCTTTTCTTCTTCTTCTTCCTCTCTCTTCTCCTTCGTCTTCTTCTCTTCTCTCGTTCTTCTCTGTCTATCGCTTGCCCGTCGCAGTTTGCTCTCATTTCTCGTCCATCTTCGAGTTATTGTTTCTCATTTACGCTATTCGCTATCACTTTACCCCCTACCCTTTCGACGTATCACTTCTGGCTCTACGTCTATCTTGCATTGCCTGATAACTGCTCCCGTCCATTTATATATCTCCTCGACCGCTTCGTTTCCGCTGTTGTTTTCCTCGACTTAGTTTTGTTCATCCTCAAGCGGTCGTACGTTAGAAAATACTGCTCCATTGAGCCGACAGGCATAGTCTAACCTAAGCTCTTTGCTGGTTTGCAGTTCCACCAACAAGATAAAGAGAGCAGGCTTCTCAGAACCAACAGGACAATGGTAGGTGATGCTAGGTCCTTTCGAAGAATGAAGTTTTGTAAACTACTGCTTTTCATGGTTGAAATTTCGAAAATGTACCTCAAACGGCTCCTTATACCCTGCATGATATCTGATTGCCATGGCCTGCTAACGTGATGTCTCCAGGAGCAGCCAACGGTTAGCCATCCTTGTTTCAAAGGCAGACCTCGAAACCGAATTGCTAAGCACGCTCAGCAACAGGTTCATACCCCAAGCTACAAGGAAAATCACGCGGGCCATCCACACATGCCCCATCACCATTATAACCCTCCCATGAATCCGGATGGCCATGCTATTAATGGTCTTAACCAAGCCTTTTCCGCCGTGACTTTGCATGGTCGCCCGAACTATGCTCCTGTTAAGGGCAATATTACAATTTCTCCTGGTGTTAATGGAGAAATGCCCGGGATACACCGTACCCAGTCAGGCCCCTTTGTTGTTGTTTCCAGCCCAACAGTTTTTTCAGGCCCTGTTCCACCAACTCCTCGTTATGGCCAAGTTCCACATGAGCAGAATGGGCACTATCCCTATGTCCCAACTAGCATGTATCCTGGTTATGTTACCAGCGCTCCATACCCACCTCCATCTTATCCTGGGTACTCATATCCGTATGGCCCGAACTCCGAGCATGAGCACCCAAGGGCCGGACGTGAATGGCCAGACAAGGCGCAAACAAATGGCGCTACTGATGGTGCTGGTCTGCCTCACGCAGAATATTATCCTGCGGTTGCTCCAGTCGATTGCCCTCCAATCAGTGCTTCGATCTACCATACTCCACCCCAAAACCCCGGGCCATGCTTGCCATACCAAATGATGAGAGCGGCTGGGGGCTATGTCCTTCAAGATCTTGACGCTCTGGTGAAGCAAGACCCTCCGATTCCACCGGCCGTGCCCGCCATGTGGACAAATTCATCGGATCTTACTCTTGCAAAATGCCTAGAAAACCGCGAGGGCATCACAAACGTATATGTCCGTGGCTTTCTTCCAGAGACTACAGATGACATGCTATATGAGTATGCTGCGCGTTTCGGCAAGATTGATCGCTGTAAAGCCATTGTGGATCTTGACACCGGACTGTGCAAAGGGTACGCCGGTCAAAAATAAATGTCCAAGGAATAACAATCTAACTGCTCGAAGGTTCGGGTTCGTGCAATTTTTCAGCTTCGAAGCCTGTGAAAACTGTATCCGCGGTTTCTTTCATCTCGGATATCAGGCTAGCTTTGCTCAGGTGAATAACTCCACCAGCCTTTAGAGCCTCTTGTATCTGACTTTCATAGAAATCGCGCAATTCTCGTCTCAAAGACCTCGAGGATAGATCCTCCACTAACATTTATTGTACCAATGTTCCAATTGAATGGGTGGAAGCCGTAAGCAGCCAAGTCCTGGCCTAATTTCGAGGCTGCTTCTCTGGTTAGCATGGGCGCCTTAATAACGTGATTGCTAGGATCTCCGTCGCCACTTCGAGCCCTATCGGGTAGTGTCTGAGAAGATTAGCCGTGATGAAAACACCGGAATTAGCAAGGAAGTGGGGTTTGCTAGGTTGTTGCGAGTACATCCCCTGGTAGTAAGTACATGGCTAATGGGAAATGACATAGGTTTGAATCTCGTGATATAGCGGAGCAGGTGCTTGGGGGATTCCATAACGTCACTGCGAAGGACGGTGTGAAGCTCATGCTCCGTTTTGCGGATACGAAAGCGCAAAAACAACTTAAGCACCAGAGTAACGAACGTCGAGCTTATCGAGCGGGAGAATACAGCTACTCAGTTGAAATGGTACAGGGCTCTCCTCCTTCACCTAGCCTCCATCGACTACAGCAGGCTGCATCTCATTTTAGTCCCCACTCACAGAGCAGCTATGCTTCTCCGATAGGCGTGGGTCCGATCTGGACGCCAGCCACCTCGATATCTCCACCGTATGTTTTTAAATTTGTCCCAAATTGCTATACTAGTCGCTAACAGTATGTTTAGAGGACCTGTTCTGAATCGATCAGCCAATGGCATGCGCGTCACTACCTGGCCAGGGCGTGCTGTCCTGGCCAACATCGAGAATACACCTACAGCGAGAGGCCGATTTGCCCCCATTCCAAACGGATCTTTGTCGGCTGGCTCTACGAAAACCGTTGTCCCAATTGCGTCCCTCCAGGGCAGCAAGTCTGCAGATTGTAGTCCCCAGAAGGCTAGGGCACTAATTGAAGCTAGCTCACCAACTCCCTCTGTGAAGGAGATCAAATTTTCTACTCCCTGATTCCACATTCAACCACTCAAGCGTTGTTGCAATCGGCTTCCAGGGTCAGGCCATGGTGAGCTTCCGCCATGAATGACGACTTGATAATCCTGCGATTACTATTTCAATGCGTTTTTATTGAACAACGACGTATCATTTCAGATTGTGTTATTTAACCTCATGTTGTGGTGGGGAGATATCTATTATTATTCGGTCATCTCTGATGAATATGAGGCAGAACGGGCATGAGAGTTATGATGATATGTTTATGATTGCTTTACATACGGCTGTTCCTTCTTATAAAGGGGGTGGAAATATGACTTTTATCATGGTTGTCTCCTAGAATTTATCAATTACACTTACTTCATAATTCTGCTACGAATGACAACTTCACAGAGACCTTCCGTGCAACTAGAAAGTCAAGCTTTGAAAAGTTTTAAGTAGATATATATTTGAGCTGGTATCTATTTCATAAACGGCTTTCATTAACATACTGGGTCTATCAGAACTTGGTAGCAAACTTTTTTCCTCGATCAATATCGCCCTAATCTCTCCTCCCCGTCCTCAACCAACTCATAAGCAGGCCGGAAATTGGTATTCTGACTGCTGATGTTACCATTCTGGCCAGCTCCTGCAAGGCCATCCCGTTCAATTTGTAACATGGGATTGGGGTGGGTATCGTTTGTACCGCCCAAGCTAGTATACCCCTGATCGTAGAGTGGACAATACTCAACGCCCAAATGCCGAATAAAGGCCCAAATCTCGACATAATGCCAGTCAATGACGGGATGAATACGCATAAAGTCAGGCCACCCGTGATCAGTGCGGTCAAAATGAGTCAAATTCTGGCCGTGCGGGTCTGTTCGACGTGTACCGACAAAAATGGCCCTGATGCCGGGATACTTTTGGAGATAGGAAGCAAATGTATCGCGCAGGGTGGGGTGTGGTGGACTTGTAGTGTATCGAGTCAAGGAGAGATGGTATATTCGGGAGGAAGAATCCACGAAGGCCTCGACTGCGGGGAAAGGGTGTGAAGGGCGGGCATACATCGCCGGAATTGAGATGGGAGGCTCGGAATCAGGGTCAGATTGGTACTGGCATCCTGATTCTCCATCTTCCGTGATTCCTGGAGCTGTGGTCTGGGTATCATCGTTGTTACAGCCATCGATGCCATGCGAATGAACGGATTGCTTTATCGAGCCCGATGGCTCTGGGAGTGGGTGTAGACTTGCGAGAAAGAGGATAAGGAGAACCAAGCAATCCTTTCCGCCATTATATGAGAGAGAGAGCTCACGGAGCTTGTATCGCGAGAGGGCTTCGCGGACGACAGAGAGTGATGTGCGGGTCTGTTGCTGGACTCGGTAGAGGAGGGAGGATGAGTCGTGAGATTCGGCGAGGAAGGATTGAATTTTGGCATGGAGGTTTGCGGAAACTTTGGAAAGCGATGGGAGCGAGACTTCATCGCTGCCATGGTCGTGAGTATCTGGATAGAGGCCTGGAGAAGCTGATGTTGGCTGTGTATTGTTTGATAGTGGCGGGCTCAATTGCGACTTCGGCTCGCGATCATGGGTCGTGTCGCTGCTTTGGACAGCGCCTGAAGTGGCCGTAAAGCCAGCCATTTCGCAAAGTTTAGACGAAACTCTTGATATCTCTTGTCAACGCAAGTCCAGCTTTCCTTCTCGTGTTGAAGAACGGTAGCTTCCAACTGAGCGTTCGCAGGTGCCCGGTGTTCCGGTTCAACCCCGCCACGGCCAATTGACAACGGGATTATTACCAATCCAGCAGCAATGGTGGCTGAAAGCCGGTCGAGGGCATAATTGAACAAAGGCGATCCGATTGATTCTCCTCAAGAACTGAAAATAGCCATCAAAGCATGCTCGATTGCTGTATATCACAGAATGTGTCTACTGAGAATCACAGGTAAAGGACAGTTTGAATAAAATGTCTAATTTTATTGGAGATCCGATGTCCCGAGGCCACCAAAGGCCGTGTACCATCGGAACTAACCAACCAGTCCGTTAAGTTATTTACCACCTACGTCCGTAACCGTCAATAAATCCTAATAACCTTTGCATGTTCATCAACCACTCTCCAGTTACCTGGGCCGACTAGAATTCTCTTGCCGGCGCTCTTAGCTATTTACTGACGCCATGAATGACACGGGGCTGCCTAAGTTGGGTATTTCTCTGGAACAATTAGGTTGTGCAGATATTTCGCAATGACATCGAAAAGACTCGTAATCTGTAGAACGCAAAAGGCTCGAATGCTGCTTTGAACGCGTATATTAAAAGGAAGCAATCTCAAGATCCTGGCGTTATAGCCCAAGTATAGTCATCGACGGTCGTATATATGATGCCTTTCTCGTCCAATTCAGCGCAGGCCTTAAGGACGTCATTCGAATCCATTTTCATGAGAACAGATAGTTGCTGCGTATGCAAACCTTCTATCGGCTGCATACTATCATTCAAAGTGTCATAGAGTTTCCTCGCCGCAGCGGACATTGTCGGTAGCGGCCTAGCTCCGCCCATACTGTGATCTCCAGTTCCAGCACCTAAGGCCTTCGTGCCTTCGGAGCCGTCTTTTTTAGGTGGCGCGCCGCGTTTAAAATGCAGATGTACAGCCGTTGCTTGAAGAAAATGACAGTGGTATTCATCCATATTCTTGACCGGTCGTATCACATGTGCGGTAATCGATCGCCGATTATTGTTGAACACACTCATTTTCCCCCATGCCTTAGCATACCCATTTGTGACAAGTCCATGCTGGTCTGGGCGGCCCATAGCTTCGTCTGTCGTGTCCATGGGATCATGTTCGTCTTTGTCTAGCCACTTCTTTACCTCAATCTCGCCTGTGCCGTCGTCCAGTTTATAGGTAATGAAGGTTGTCAGTTGGCTTATATTTCGAATAAGGCCTACGAAGCAGACCTGCGTAACGTCTGTGCCATCAATATTGAAATCGGCATCTGGATAAGGTAGCGTTGCTTCATTCAGCTGTTTGATTGTAACCGGTCGAAGTGAGTCTCTGACAAATTTCTGGTAGAATTCAAAAAATGTAAGCCTTCATAGGCAATAGCAGTTGAAAAGATTGTCGGTCTACCTTGCCCTGACTTCCTCCCACTTCATTCATAAAGCCTCCATCTCCACCTCCACCACCGCCCTGGCCGTGCGCGTTTGATGAGTACTGATTATCGTATCCGTAGTCTAGAGAGACAGTTAATCTAGGATTTCAATTGATTTATTGAATAGCAAATACCCATTGTGAGAAGATTCAAATCTCAAATCAGTCTGTAAATGTTTCTTCTGTTGTCTGATCAATCTCAATCTGTCGCTCGCCGTTTCTTCGCGTGTTTTGAGCGCGTCTCAATTTAACTCGGGAAACCACGCTTATGTCACCAAAGTGGGATGTTTGCACTGTTTGTATTCTGTAACTTTAGGCGGTAACGAGCTATCCGGGTAATAGTTTATCCGCCCGGATTCTTCGAAATTTCACCGCATCTTGATCGGACTGCATGTGGAGGTATCTGAACCTTTGGAGATACCAGCTCTGGGCGGAGCAAGCTGGAATATTGCTGTTTGTGCTCTGGTATGGGCTAATTCTACTTAAGCATATCGTTTACTACGCTTGGTCCCTTCGTCTAGTTTTGACCAACCTGCGAAGTCTATTCAAGACTGGTCACCATGCCTCACCGCGCAGCCTCCCCGGCCGCTTCGGAGAATGAATATGACATTACGAACAGCCTCTTTCAGAATGATATCGATTCTGATGAAGATATCCGAGATCGCCGGCGTAAGCCCCCGAATACGCCGAACTTAGACCTGATGGCGGAGGAGAACGGCGATGGTGCGGGCAGTGAGTCTGACAACGATGCCGCCTTTATCGCAGCACACCAAGCTTCTATGAATAGGAAGTCGTCGAATTTGAAGGGCAGGACGGTCAAAAAAGGTGGCGGATTTCAAGCTATGGGACTCAACCCCAACCTCTTAAAAGCCATTACTCGAAAAGGCTTTTCGGTCCCTACGCCGATTCAGCGGAAAACCATTCCACTGGTTCTAGATGACCAAGATGTTGTCGGCATGGCGCGAACAGGTTCGGGCAAAACTGCCGCCTTCGTGATTCCTATGATTGAAAAACTGAAGAGCCACAGTCCGAAGATCGGCGCTCGGGCTTTAATCATGTCTCCGTCGAGAGAACTTGCTTTACAGACACTCAAGGTAGTCAAGGAATTGGGACGAGGAACCGATTTGAAAGCGGTACTACTTGTCGGCGGAGACAGCTTGGAGGAGCAGTTTGCATATATGGCTGGCAATCCGGATATCATCATCGCCACCCCGGGTCGTTTTCTTCATTTGAAAGTTGAGATGAACCTGGACCTTTCCACCATAAAATACGCCGTGTTTGATGAGGCGGACAGACTGTTTGAGATGGGATTTGCTGCTCAGCTCACAGAAATTCTTCATGGCCTCCCGCAATCCCGACAAACATTGTTGTTCTCTGCAACACTTCCAAAGTCTCTAGTTGAATTCGCGCGTGCTGGTCTACAAGAACCCACACTTGTACGGCTGGACATTGAAAGCAAGATATCACCGGATCTTCAAAATGCCTTTTTCACCGTAAAAACAGCAGAAAAAGAAGGTGTTCTCCTCCAGATTCTTCACGATGTCATCAAAGTTCCAACTGGAGAGACCGAGGCCGGGAAACGTGCCAAAGAGCAACTAAGCTCTGGTACCAAAAAACGGAAGCGCTCGGAAGAGAATAGACCAGATCCCTTGGAATCACCAACAGAACATTCCACGATTATTTTTGTCGCGACAAAACACCACGTCGATTACATCTATTCTCTTCTTCGGGCGTCTGGATTCGCCGTCTCATATGCCTATGGTTCTCTTGACCAAACCGCTCGTAAAATCCAAGTCAATAATTTTCGAACCGGTATCTCAAATGTCCTTGTTGTCACAGACGTTGCTGCTCGAGGCATCGATATCCCAATTCTCGCCAACGTCATCAATTATGACTTCCCTTCCCAACCGAAAATTTTCGTTCATCGAGTCGGTCGAACCGCACGTGCAGGGCGAAAGGGCTGGAGCTACAGCTTGGTGCGGGATTCAGATGCGCCTTACCTTCTAGATTTACAACTGTTTCTAGGCCGCCGGCTTATTATGGGTAGAAACTCGAACGATGATCCGAATTTCGCTGAGGACGTGGTGGTGGGCACTGTACCCCGTGATGACCTATCTAAGAGCTGCGAATGGGTCTCGAAAGTACTAGATGAAGATGTCGATATACAAAACCAGCGGGAGGTTGCGATGAAGGGAGAAAAGCTCTACATGAGAACCCGGAACTCTGCTTCTGCTGAAAGTGCAAAGCGGTCCAAAGAAGTTGTTACCTCTGATAGCTGGACAACGCTGCACCCACTCTTCAATGATCTCGCAAGTCAAATGGATGTCGAAAGAGAGAAAATGCTGGCCCGTATAGGTGGCTATAAACCACAAGAGACAATTTTTGAGATTAGTGGACGGCGTGGCGGGAAGGCCGGTGATGATGAGGCTATGAGTATGATGAAGAAACTACGCTCAACAATGGAAAGCAAAAGGCCAAAGAATCAAATTGATCCTCAAACGGCCGCTACTGGTGACATACCAACTACTGCCTCCCATATTAATGATGGCGACTTTGAAGACGACGAGAATGAAGATGGTATAGCTGATATGTCTATGGCCTCTGATTCCGAGCTTGAGGTTACCTTTTCCTATCCGGAGGCCAAATCAAAATCCAAGAAAAGTGGTGACAAAAAGTCGCCGGGAGACTCGTATCAAAACTCCGAATATTTTATGTCCTACACACCAGCATCACACTCTCTAACCGAAGAACGCGCCTACGGCGTTCATTCAGGGTCGAACAGCAACTTTGTTGAAGCCTCCAGGGACGCGACGATGGATCTGTCCCGGGACGACTCTACTCGCGGGTTTGCTGAGCCACGTTCTATCATGCGATGGGATAAACGCCACAAAAAGTATGTATCACGGCGAAATGACGAAGATGGATCTAAAGGAGCACTCCTCGTCAAGGGCGAGAGCGGGGCAAAGATTGCTGCTAGCTTTCGTAGCGGCCGTTTTGAAGCCTGGAAGAAGTCAAAGCGCCTTGGACGCATGCCACGTGTGGGTGAAGTTGAAAATCCAGGCCTGAGCTCTACGGGTCCGCCCGGAGGAAAGAAGTTCAGACATACTAAACAACAGGCTCCAAAAATGGCGGATAAGTACAGGGCTGACTACGACAAGAAAAAGAAGAGGCAGCAGGAATCGCAGCAGGAACAGGCCGATTCAGGAATGTTACAATTCGGGTCTCGAGGAGGTACAAAAAAGGTAAGGAGCGAGATAAGGACCGTGGATGATGTGAGAAAGGCCAGAAAATTGAAGGAGAGGAGGAGAGAAAAGAATGCCAGGCCATCAAAAAGGGGGAAAGCGAGATGACCATTGTCTTGAACATGGGTTTAGGAGAGTTGGTTCTTCGTTCGGTATTTTGGAGTGCCGTCAATACTAGATTACTCTCTTTGATGCTTGGCTGAAAAATTCCAATGCAACAATATAATGATACCAGTTTCTGTGAAGATCGACGTGTTTTATTAAGCGAAGAGCTTCAATACTCCCCAAGAATCAATTATTATACGCATGTGCTACGCTGATATCACATATTCGGCGATTCCACATGGCCAAGTTGAGGCCTCACATTTGATCTCGTCAACTTCTACAATCAATTAAAGACTACGGAGTATAGAGTCTATATGTGCTCAATGCATGCATTTCGTGCTACTAAAGATCCATATAAAAGTTTGCAGATATGCGAGTTTGCGAGCAATCAAACAATCCAGTCTGTTTTCAAATTGCGGTTCCCCTTGACTTCATGTATTCTCATTTCTCAACGATATACTACTATCCCAGCCTGGATTCCTTTGTTTCTATCGCGATCCACGAGTTGACGACTGACGGGCCACGGCCCAGCCGAGGATTTGACTTTGATCGTCATGGCCCAAACCTAGGCTCACCTTGTTCAACGTTCCATCCTCGATCATGACTTCTCCCACAGTCGGGACACGGCTACACAAAATCTCCTAGCCAAGCTCTACCTAATTTTCCGCAAGCTTTTTTCCAAGAGGAGCTTGATAAGAAGAAGTTGGTAAGAATGGTTCCCGTCCCGCTGCTTATATCCAATATTTTGCACCCACATATATTTGACAACGAGGAACAGGGGCAGCGATGAGGTTTTTAAACCTTGGCAATGCAATCTTGATTCATATCGGGAAGAACAGATGACCTGTGTGAGACAATTGAATTGCCAATCAAAAAAAGCATCAAGCTTATCGCAGTTTCGTTTTCAAATTCGCTGCCGGAAACGATCTCGTGCATCAGCTGAAGGAGAACAAGGTTGAATTAACTAGGGGAACGAACCTCGGCTTAAGTCAAGCCATTCTGAGCGAATATTGTGATGGCACCAGGAGCTCTGAGAGAACTCGTTCCGGCAACATTGTCGGTGATGACTGTCGATGATTTACTACATGCATATGAAATGTTTCTGTCTGGCCTGGTAATGATTTAGCCGAATATATTTCCTTTGCCCAATTACGATTTCTAACCTCGATCCAGAGCAATGAGAGGTTTGCCGTAATTTCGTATCAGCAAATGCATCAATGATTGCGCGTCCAAACGGTCCGTGTTATCGCATTCTATTATTTGAGTATAGATTTCGAGAAGGTCCCGAGAAGGCCCCGAGGGTACGTCAGGGATGCGGATTTTCCCAAGTCATTATTGAGTATGTTGTCCAACTGATGTTGATGCCAATGCATTGCGAGTACTGGGAGCAACCACGAACATCTTGTAAGCGTGGGACTCCAGCATACATACGAGCCGTGGCATTGTATAGCCTGGTGGACTCCAACTTCGCATCTCGTGAGAGAAGAGCCTCCGAACTCCGGAGAAAAGGCGGCAGATGATCGGAATCTGCTCATGGATGGTTCAAAAACAATAACCTTGAGTAATATCGGTTCTTGCTTTTTCTCGGAACTTTTCAGGCATTTCTTTTTCTATCACTGTTGTCGAATTTGTCCTGTGCTTAGAGTTGCTCCTGCTTTCACGATGCGGAATGCTTTGAAATTGCACCTTTTTGTGTGCAATTTTTTTCCCGCCGTCATAAATTGCGAATGAAATTTGCATTGTGAGCAGAACTGTCCTTACATCCATGTCAAGGCTAACCCTGCAATCTCGTTTTGAGCGCGTGATGGCGTTGAAGATCACATCATTTGAGGAGACGTTGGCACACAAATCCTTTTTGCAGCCGTTTAGCAGACACGAAAAGACCCTCAAACAGGCTGAATTACAATATGAAGCGACTGAGGTAAGAATCCTAGATCTTCTCTAAGGATGAATTATATGAGGTGGACGAATATAATTCCCATACCTTGTCCCAAACATCGAAAAACTTCGAGGGAATCCTAACATGAAAATTTTCGATACAACCGCTTGTATCGCCAAATCCCGGCGTCTGTTGAAAATAATATCTCCGCTGCTCAAAGATAATCAAGAATACGAATTTTTCCCCGCGCTTTTCATGGTTCCTCAAACTTTCTATACGGCCGGTAGTATCCGCCTAAACCATCGAATCAATGTGCAAGAACGTCAAGGGTTCTTACACGCAAACGAGGGGGAGTAGTGTGCGAGCAGAATACTGAAATCGAGTCCGTCATCGGATCCCTCCGAAAGGTGATGGGGGCTTCCTTGTCCCAGAATATACCTAGCACTTGCATATTTGCGCGAGCCTCTGTCATGACATCAACTCGATTGAGTCCGATCTCCTCCGTATTCAGTCCTCTTCTGAACTTCCCTTAACTGGGCGTGGGGACTTTGGTCAAAAGCAAACATTTTCTCAGAGACCCATACGTGCATACAGCTCTTCGTCATCTTTTCTCATAAGAACAGTTGCTTTTTCCCCCTCAAACGTGCAGAGGAGGCCGAGGAGTCGGGTCGGTGACCAGACAAATTGCAAATAGGACCGTGACGGATAATGTTATACTGAACTGGCCAGGTTGATGCTGCACTCTGTTCTAGAGAAGTACTATACATACGATTGGCAACGAGGTATCCGGGAATATTTGGTTTCATCAAAAAGTAAACCATTCCCGGCGAAACGAGTTATTTGACGAGTAGTTTTGTGTCACTAGGGAGACTCTTGCCCCCATTTCAGCCCAGTAGTTTCTTCTTGTATCCGTTGTTTCTCGGGATTCATGCCAAGTTGGAGCACCTCAATCGCTCTCCGAAGATTTCATTGAAATCGATAGCTGACAAGGCCTTTCTTCGACGTAGTTCTCTATGCCTGAATTCCGTATTGAAAGTTTGGGTCATGTGGAAGGATCGGGCCGAACTTCATAAAGACTGAAAGCATGAACAAGAACGCACTGTGCCACCTCTTAACGAACAGCCCCGAGAGCCAGGTTTCGTGAGAGCCCGGCACGGGAGCCCACATCCGTCACAAGTTACGCAGCGGTGTGGCCCACGGCCATCAAAAAATCTTACGGATCCCGCTCTCAAATTTCTGTGCCTGTCGCCGACGGTTCCACCAAAGCTACCTCACCGCCCGTCATCATCGGATTGTACCTTTGGATATGTCCAAAAGTATGTTTTGTTGGCAGGACTTATCAGCAATTGCCTGAGGAGTGAAACCGAATGACCCTTGGACAGCTCGCCTCATTACGGTTCTTGCCTTTGTAGAGGGATGTACAACCAAACAACAAGTTCCTGAAAATTGCGTTCCTTGGACAATTGTCAATTGCTCTTTGCCATGCCCGCCAGCAGAGATACCTGAAATGATGGGGTCGTTAATTTTCTCCCAGGTAGGCTTGGCTAAAAAAAAAAAAGATCAAGTCGTTCCTCGACAGGCTTTTCTACCCGGAACGGTTTTCTGTTTTCAATGGGCAATACACGTGTACATCAGGTATGCAGTGAACACCGCATTGAGTCAATGTAACGGCCCGCTGACGAAAAGCGAGAACTTAAACAACATACACACAAGCCACTGACTCACGGCCATGGCTTCGATCCTTTTAAAAGTCTAGTTCTGCCGTTTGATGAGCAGCGAAACGTTTGGCGATAAGCAGAGCAGTGAGTTCCAGCGAAAGTCCGGATATGCATCCAATCCGTCAACCTGTGCGCCTGTAGATGTATGTACTATACAATTTAGTAGGCGATACGTTGTGTCCATCGAACTCCTCAATTAACCCCGTCTCGCTTTGCTCTCGAATGTGATTATCATGCTGCTTCGGGAACCTTGGGTTGAGCTGATTTGAGTCGCGATGGACACAGTGCAGTGAAATAGGTTGGCACGGAGATTAATTTGCTGACCACATATGGCAGTTTTTCCGAACAGAAAAAGAATTAATAATAATGCCTACAGGGTAGCAAAAGTTATTGCAACACATGGAACAGGGATTCGATTAGCCCCAATGACTGCAGGCCGCAAGGGAGGGGGTTATTGGAGAGAAGGGTCTCCAAAAGTTTCTCATCCAGCAGAAATTCGCATTGCTGCCCAAGATGGATAAGGGTATCAAAGTGGCGAGACACATGTTGCGCGATTATCAAGATTGACCCATTTTCATTATGAAAGAAGAGTAAAGTAGAGAGAAAAGCAGATTTTGTTGATGCTAATCGGGTTCAGTTTTTCCTCTCATTCCGTTATTGTTTTTTTCTTCGCGCGCCATCCAGCTTACGTCCAGACATGGCCGGACAAGATTAGCAGTGCTCCTGGTCTGCAGGGCACAGATGGGGTTACTTGCTGTACCCCATATTCTGCAATTGCAGGCAAGAAAGTGGTTGGAAGGTGGGACCGGTGGAGAATGGTCAATGCCCGGGCTGGCACCTAAATGCACCCCAAGTAATGAGTCTCTTTCTCTTTGATAATAATAATAATAATAACGACAGGGTCCAGAGTGAAGTCTGAATTTATGGATGGATAGAGTCGATAGACGGGGTTTGGCTGGCAAGAGACAGGGCAAGCGGAGGCTTCAAATGAAGTCTGAACTACTCCGTACGGAGTTCCGTAGTTAACTAGTTATGCCAAGTCTGTCCTTCATGCAGGGTAAACTATGTTCCAGAAGTTAACTACTCCGTAGAGCAACTGATTTCGTTCCTGTAGTAAGTAATTTTTTTTTTTTTTTTTCTCGGAGAGAATTTTGGACTTTACCTTTCTTTACCTCACTTTTTCCTTCTGGGACAAGCAATGGTTTAAATCCAGCCTGTTTTGTCATGTTGCACCTTTCCCTCAGCTGTTCCTGCTCCTGGCGGAACTGCCAGGAAACCATTTCCCATCTGGTTAGACGGTTCCTGACCATTGTTGTCACAAACTTCAGTGCAACTATTCGATATCGGGCCGTGAAATATCCCAATCTACTTGGAGTATGTACCATCGAAAAGCGGAATCGAATAACTGACATTTTTTACCAAGATGTTGCAACACTGCCAGCCGGTTGAGGGATCAGATTCTGCGTCCAGCATACTGAAATGAATCGTCCTCATTGGCCTAGAAGCAGAGGGCGTAAAACAAGGCTGCCGAGGTTGTATGTGTCCAATTTCCAGCGCTCCAACTTGCGTTGCCCCATCGTACATGTTTTATTATCTCCTTGGTTCTTTGGCTGGCAGAAACTTGAAACCTCGCTGTTAAATTGGGAAGAGGATCTCTATCCACAGCTTACTTGCATCGGAGGATGTGTCTAACCCACTTAGGCACGATAATAGCTGGATGAGTCTTTCTGGTGGGTGTTTCTCGGTGTTTTCCAAAGTAGGTCAGTGCTCCATTTTCCGTCGTCGCACCGATCATCGACCGGGCTGGCCAGTTGATCCTTCCCCACCTCCGCCTAGGCCAGGTCTCTGGTATAATACTTCCCGCATCTCTATTAGGTCACTCAAGGCAGCTGAAACCTATGTAAAATATCACGGTAGACTGAACAGTGAAGGGCCTGGGGACCACCTGCAGAATATGACATGTAACCCTTCCTGACACGCGAGAGCAGCGACAGGTTTCGAGCGCTTAATCCTTGGAAACAATGCCTGCCAGTCGTGCCTTCAGGTTTGAAACGGGGTTTCTCCCGAGACCTTGCCAAACTCTCTTTCATGAAGAATGCCATGCTGCATGGGACGTCATTATGTAGAGAGGTTTAAACCCTCGAAAGTGTTCCCCCAGTAACTCAAGATGTGGAGAAACCGGGCTTAAATCTGTCGGTTCGGAGAAGCCAGCCATACACGGACTCTGGATCTGGAGCGGAACGGGGCAGGTGGGAAATTGTCGGTTTCGGATTGCGGGGTCAGGGAGAATTATAACCTCCCGGTCCAGATAATAATAATAGCAAGAGCTTTTATGATTCGGGGATCAGGTCCTCCAATTTTGATACTTCAATCCTCGATAATTGGGTAAAATCCGTGAGAATGCGGGAACCCACATGAGTCGTGGGCCCTAGAATTGCAATTTTCATGCCCATCACTGCCATTAGCTTGAAGCGCCGCGAAAATCTTGGCAAAACCTGGCTGCTCAGATTACCAAAAATTGCCTATGATCAATGAGAAGGTGCAAGCATTCAGCCAGCGGTTTCTTCACCATTCCTTCTGTACTCCGTAAATAGGACTAGATTTTAGCTCTCATATTTTCTATTCAGGTTCGACACTCGGCACCAAATAGACCAGTCGCAGACATAAATAGGGGTGGTGAAAGAATCACTTTCTTCGTCTGCTCGCAAGATCGACGATTTTTCCATTTGAAACTGCCACTTCCGAGACGGCCTAGTAGGCCCAGATCGCAAATAGTCTTTGTTGATCCGGCGGTTTTATCGCAAGGTATGTTTTCACTTCAGTTGTGCACGGTATTGGCGGAACGAAAAGAAACAATTATCGGTCGCTGTCTTGCTGGATGACCTGTCTGCTGCGAGACGGTAAATGTTGGAAAAGAAAACTCTCTTGGATATGAAGTAGCAAATTACTCTTGTATCACGGTCCTTCATAGTGGAGCGGGATATTGGTCTCATGGCCATGTTCTGAGACCCCTGCTGTCAGAATTACCACTCTGTTCGGGATGGGGGGGTGTCGGGATTTGGAGCATTGATGGTTGGTTTGGCACGACGATCCATGGCGACTCGAGCACTGCTTAACTTGACTAGCCCGGCGCGTCCTGTTTGACTGAAGAAATGAGAAAATCGAAAATGCCAAAACATTGGCCAGCAAAAGAGGAAGCTGGTGAGTACCTTGACTAGTTAGTTAGCGGCTTGGCGAATGCCCCATAAGAGTGTCATCTTGTGGATATCTCCAGATTATCGACGAGGACGACGACGAAATAATGTAGATGAAAAGAAGATGATGATGGATGGGCGGGAGGAAGATGAAGATGAAGTGACGTTGAAATGCACGACAAGCCGTTTTGGGTCATGTGTCTTAGTCAGTGTCCCAAAAAGGGAAATCAACCTCGTCCTTCAATCCCAACAGCTCAACAACCTCTTGGAACATCTAAATGAAAAATTTTTCTCAGAAAAAGGACATTGGAACGGCGAAGAAACAGCTCCAGCCCCTCATCCCGTCATCCGTGTCCGTGTCCGTTCTTTTTTCTCCTTTCCAAACCAAATTCCGGCTTATTTTTAAATATTCTGCACTACTCGAGTCTTTCACGATATCAGACGCGGTTGTGGCGCCGTATCACAACAAGTCAAGAGCCCACACGCTCGCTCTGGACGTCTCGCGGGAGCCATTTTAAAAGTCTGCCTTGACCTTGGGCTGCCGGAAGGATTTAAAGACTCTTGCCAAAGTTGAAAAAGAGGAGAATATTCGCACAACGCTTTGTGCAACCCCCGGCGCTGCCTTTTCTTCCCACCCCACCATGGGAGCTAAAACGTCCGATTGGTCATCCCTGCAAATATTGGCGAGGGAGAAATTCAAACACAAGCCAGGAATCACGGACACGACGACAAACTCGGTCCAGTGGCGTTGATTGGTCCAGGCCATGTACCTGAAATGATCGACGTGACGTGACGGAGATCAGGGCAACTAACGAACAATGATCAACCCTGTAAGCCCTCCGCACCCAACATAAAACGTGCGATTCCAGGGAATCATGAGGTGAACATAACGGTAACTAGCGTTTTGTCGGCTCAATTCGTTTGCTGCAGCGTGGTGCTCTTCATCCGCCCCCAAAACGCCTCTCTAACGGCGTCGGTCCTTTCTGCAATCAGCGGATGGATTGTTTTCGGAATCCTCACAGGGCCCGAACAGCCTCCTTTTTTGATTTTCCCCCATCTTCTGCACAGACCATGCCCACTGCAGGCAGATACGACCCTCAGTTTTACCCTTGATTACCTACATTAGTTATATGGCCAATTATTCTTGTTTTATTGCTCCTCCACACCCCAAAAAAAACACGAAGAGTACGATGCGTGTGCATTTCTCGAAAACAGCGACGATCTGCCTTGTCGCTATCCTGCTCATCTTTGCCACAGCCTCTGATTGAGCTCGGCGAAATCTCGATCATTTTCGTGTTTTCGAGAAAGCACCACGAAACGTGCTGTTTTAGCTGCCGCCGCGCGGACGTCTCCCTGGCCCCATGAAACAGCAAAACTCCCAGCCCTCTGTTTCTGTAGCCTAGGTAACTCCTAAGGAAGACACCATGTCACTCTATGTGTGATATTACCCATCTTGGTTTTATGAGCATGCTTGTTCTAACGATTCGAAACTCCCCTGCCATTTGCCTCAGGTTTTGCTCCAGCTTGAACCAGTATCATTATTGAGATAAGTAATGACCCGCGCCCGGGATAATCTTATATTAAAGGTATTTTACCTACGAGGCAGATGGTCACAAATATTGGCTTGAACCATTGCTCCAGAGTTTATGTAGCAACGCTCAAACCTTCAGACCCTCTCGTAACTCCAGCATCCCTGACCAATTCACTACGGTGACAACACTACCGAGTACGACACTACTTCCTCCGTTCTGCTATTTATCTGCTCCGATTTCCTTCCCTCTTTGCTCCAAGTGGCAGTCCACTCCGTACTTGATTCTCGATTCACTGCTTACCCGACTATTGCTCTCCTTCCTTTCCCTGCTTACCTCCATTACTTTGGCAACCCATTCTGACCGCACATTTTCCGCCAGTGTGAAATTTGGCTCTATAGGTTGGAAGATCTCCAATTTGGGGTTCAATTGTACAAAACTTCAAGAATTGTTGAACGGCCTGATAGTGAACCTGTCACATCACACGGCCCGCATTTGCACTACCTCTCGATTACGGTTCGGCTGCGGCCCCCTTTCTTATTTGAGCCTACGTGTTGACGTATCTGGCTTTATTGGGGGTTCATTCTCGTGGTTTGTCCTTGGACCCGAGAGTACGAACGAGTACTTTTTCCCTTTTTCTTAAGAGTGGCCGGATCCTCCTTGATATTGGTGGCTCGGATCGAAACCACTATCTCGGGCCAGACTACAATTTTCGTCAAAAAAATATACCTTCTCACCTTGCGGGAAGGCTTGAGCTAGCGTCAACTGTGTCGGAGAAAAAGTCGGTAAATCGGATGTTTGTTCAGCCCTGACTGCTATGATCGACATAAATCCGTGACCTATTTTCCTCGTTTGGTATTTGGCGACTCGTGCTTCATAGTACAGAGATTCGGCTTTTATTTAGCTCTGCGAATTACGTTTGGCCGCTTGCACACTTTACATCCAACTCCTATCCTCTTAGAAGAAACCGAAGTCAGACGACCCTAATGCAGTCATTACGTCCGGTTGAACCGTTCCCCTTCACGGCATTTCGACAAAGCTACGGTTCTACTTCTGATCCACTAAGATTTTGCTTGCACCGGAGCGACCGGGAGGCTTCGTGTGCCGAAACTGCCTGCCGAGCGTCGTACCCCTCTCCTCCCATGTCAGGTTCGCTGTCTCCCCAAGGACGACCAAGGTCACCTCTAGATGCAAAGCGTAAACGTTCAAATTCGTCGTCAGCACCGCAGCAAGACCAGCATTCGATGTATGCGAGTTATTTCTCGAAACTCCATGGTACATTTAGCGCTACTGGCGAATCGAGACCGCCCGTTGCCTATCAGCCCAAAATATCGATGCTATCCCAGAATGAGCAGTTGCATCAGCTTCCTGGCCTGGGAGCAGCCCCATCTATACCCCACAGACAGGGAGCTAACCTACATCCACGACCGACCCGCCGTGCAAAAGCTCATGTCGCATCTGCTTGTGTCAATTGCAAACGCAAGCATCTTGGTTGTGATTCGGCGCGACCTTGTCAAAGATGTAAAGCCGCAGGAAAGGAGGTATGTATTTCTGATCGCTTGGAACAACCTAATCACTTATTTTCTCTGAGACTAACAAAGCGCTCCAGTCTTCCTGTATCGATGTAACACACAAACGAAGAGGTCGGCCGCCTCTCAAAGCTGAAGAAGGTCCCGTTCGAGGCTATGAACCATCACTGGGCCAGTCGAGCACTCTACGGCTCTCACAAGCCAACGGCCACGGGCAACCACGCGCAGCAGCCTCAAGAAAAATTCGGCCCAGCACAGAAGTTCCATTATCTGCTCCCCTTGAACACGGTAGAGGAGGTTCGAGCCTAAGGTTAATCACACCTAACCACGGCGGTACAGCTTGGGGGGCACCCTTTATGCTTCCTTCTCCTTCCGCATCATTGCCTCCATCCTCTCCCTCGAATAGTCTGCCTCTTCAACGGCCAGCAACAGGCGCAACTCTTCCCCATCCTAGCGTTGCTCAATCTTCAAACGAGGTCCCACAGTTGCCACCTCTCCAGTTCGGCAATATTTCCAGGCCGTCATATCCATCTGCACACAGCATGAAACCAGCATATCTTCCAGCCAATTCGGCTATTAGATTGCCATCATTGCCAAGATTGAGACTCGATTGTCGCAGTGCCATACCGCAGACTGGAAGTGCCACTTCTTCGCCTTGGTCTGCCAGAGCCGACTTGTCGCATCGCAGTCCGATTTCGCCTTTGACTCAGGACGAGGCCGGTGGTATTGCACGAAGATGGAGTCACGAGCAACCACTCGTGTCGTCTCCAGTCTCCCTTCCTCCGATTAGGCAGTCAGAAGATTGGGCTCAGCGGCACCGGTGCTTCAGTGTTGGCACAATGGTCACTCCAGGCCACCGGGATATTTTGAATTCTCCACCATTGAGTGAAGGTACTTCTAGGAGCGGCGAGGATCAGCCAACAAAACGGCAGAGGATGGAAATTAAGGCATTGATTTGAATTTTTTTTGTTTGATACGGCCATGACTTTCATTTTCATTGTATTGTCGACTGAGTTTTAGTTCCATATGTTGTTGTTGTTTGCCTTATTACATACGTGTTGAGCTATTCGATGGAAGTCCTAAGGATCGAGTGTTTCCAATTTCAAATGTCTACATTTTTCAATACGTTACAATGAGAAGATACCCAGAGATTCGTTGCTACGAAGTGTATATTTAGCAATTCGCTTTCAACTACCCAATGCTAACGAAAACGTTCTCCATGACTAAATCGTATGCAAAAAAAGTGCGTATATAATCGACACTTGCATCAGAAGAATAGCCATTGCCCAATCCTCTTCATCTTGTGCTTGAATGACAGCTTCATGAACGGGGTTTCAGTCTGAAGGCCGTCCCAGGTTGCCTCGTCTTTCCAATCATCACCTCTCCTTGCCGCGGCTGTCGCGCCAGCGCCAGTTCCAGGACCAAATCTCCCTCCATCCCATCGATCTGTCACGAGGTCCATCTCCTCGAGGCTAACCCACTTGGTTTTCTTCCATAATTTCCAAAACAGATATAATATTGCCAAAATTGGTAATTGGACATAGAAACTGACAAAGTCGACTCCCTTAAAATACGGGGAGAAACAGGACCAGCCTTGGACGAGGATGAGTACGGAATTAAGGACAATGGATAGGATGGGACCATATGGGTAAGTCCAGTTTTTGTAGGGTAAAAGGTGTGTGAGGCCTTGTGCATCGATACCACGGCGGAACCGAAGAGATGCAACACCAATAAAAAGCCAAGATAATTGATTTGAAACACCAACGATGCTGATAAAATGTTAGCTTGGCATCCTGTATTCTTGGCTGATGAGGTAGGTTTGCCATCCCGTCATCGCGGTTCGCACAAGGGAGAGAGGGAAATGAGGATAATTAAATCACACTTACTTTTGAAGCCAGGTCCAAAGTTGTCCCGCACCGATGTAACTGGCACCAAAACACAACCCGCTCATTGCGGAAGTCACTAGAACGGCTACCCACGGGACCTTTTTGCGGGTCAATTTTCCCAGGAAAGCCGGAGCATGTCGGTCAACTGCAAGAGTATACATCAACCGCGTACCAGCAAACAGAGCGTGATTTCCAGCGGAGATCACACTGGTCATGATGACAGCGTTGACGAAACTTCCGGCAACGCGGCTCCCGGCCTCTTGGAAAACAATGGTAAAAGGGCTGGTAGCAGAGCTCTTGGTGGTAAGTTTAGGATAATCGTAAGGAACGTTAAGGCCGATGATGATAATGGCAAGGATATAAAAGATGAGAATACGCCAGAAAACATTGCGAATGACTCGGGGAAGGTTGCGAGTTGGGTTTCGAGTCTCTCCAGCAGTGATCGCAATGGATTCAGTACCACCACTTTGATATGTTAGCGGCTGCTTCGAGTTCACAATAAAGGGGGAGAAACATACAAGGCGAATGATGCCGTGACAAAGACTGATGCGAAGCCACCGATTCCGCCAACAAAAGGGGCTGGTCCTTTGTTCCAGTATTTTCCGCCAATGTACTCCTTCTTGACATTTCCACCGCAGTTCACGGCGATGCCGAGAATGATAAAGATCTTCCATAAAGTTAGTTATAACTTGAAAATACCGTCTTTCAGATAGGTACCTACAATGACTGTAGCCACTTTCAAAATACTCAGCCAGTATTCGATCTATATAGCAATTGGTCAGTTGAGTTTCCAACGAAGGCTCGGCTTCGAAGAGTCGGAAACACCTACTTCTCCATAAGCTCTGACAGACACGATGTTTAGCCCTATCAGGACGAAGAGAAATATCAGACTGATAGCCCAGGAAGGAAATTTGTCATTCCAGTAGGCTAATAGCAACTGAAGTGCGACCAAATCCGCTGCTGTTGCGATAGCATCGTTAAACCAGTAGATCCAAGTGATGGCAAAGCCAAGCGAATCGTCGACAAATCGCCTTGATTAGCCGAATTAGCATATGTCTTGAATATTGACGCTTATTATGCCTTCTCTGGCGTCGAAAGACAATGCAGAGGCTATGCTTACCCTGCATATGTACAGAAAGACCCAGCAATCGGCATGAACGAAGCCATCTCACCCAGAGCCAACATCGTTACGAACACAATGGCTCCGCAAATTGAGTATGAAAGGAGCATCGAACCCGGTCCTCCCGTCGCCAATGATTTTCCTGTCCCCAAGAACAACCCTGTGCCAATGGTACCAGCGATCGCAATCATCTGAACCTGCCGCGCAGACAGCTTGCGGGCGAGCTTATCAGCAGCAACAGCTGCAGGCTGCTCATTTTCGTATTGCTGGATGTCTGGCGAAGGTGGAGACTTTTCGACATCACGGCCTCTGATTCCGTCGCCGTTAGATGCCATGATGAATTGATGTTGCCGCAGGAGGCCTTGCGAGGGCTTGAAGCTATCCGATTTAAGCCTCGTGAAAAGGATCGGCCAAGGCTTATATATGGTATATTTTTGTGAGTGCCAGAAAGGGCAGAAAATTATCCTGGCAGGAGATTAGAAATTGGATGCACTGGCTGAGTCCGCTACAACCTCGCGCGGCGCCGACAGGTCTAGTAGTACGGCTGTATGATGCAACAGGAACCCGAACCGAGCACGCAATCACGCAAGGGCGTGGTTATGGGGCAGAAGGCATCATCAGCTCAAATGGATCGCAACGCAAAAAGTGTCGGCGAGAAAAGTACCTGGATCGGAAATCGAACGGGACAGAGATGAGTATTTATTTCTTTCGTAACCAGGTTCCCCTCATCCAAATCTTGTTCGAATCCGTTGTGGTAGGGATTATTATTAGCTGCTAGCGGATACCGCACGGCCAAGTGATAATCCTTTCCTATAAAATGCGCCACTGGTGTCCAAACTGCAGAGAAGTTTGAAAATTGCGACATCTCGAAGCCAAGCTTTTTCTTCTAGAAGGATGGATCTTGATCCATCCCCAGTGGCCCTTTCTTCAGATATTCCCACCTCGCTGGCCATCCTGACTTGTTTCCAGACTTTCAAGTGGATTTGGTCGCCGAGCCGGACCAAAGCAAAGCGTTAGAAAATCCGCCACTGCGATCGCGCGAGAAACGGAACATTCCACATATCAAATCCAAGATTCCAACATGACCAGGGTGACCATGTTAAACCTCCGAGAAAGTCACCAGTCTGTCGCTTTCGATCAATGAAACATGAGAACTCTTGTTCGATGGCTGGTAAAGATTGAGGGTCGTAGAGCTAAAGGCGCCCCGACTTGGCGCTTCCCCGGATCTGTCCTCGTGTAATCAGGTGACTCGACAATAAATACGAGCGTTGGTCCAACTTCCAGCCAACGAATCTTGATAATCCTCGCATATAGAAGAGGAGGGACAAGACTTCAGCTATCAGTCTAGATCGCTTGGGAACATCGCCAAGCTGAATTAATGAGAAGATCAGAGAGACAGAGAGACGTCAAGAATTTTTGGCATCCATTGGAGGGCTTACTACGATCATACAAAGGGGTTGAAAGACCCGAAATCAATACCAACAGTATATATACACAAGTTTAGCCTACTCCAAAAGTCCAGCTGCAAGAGCCTCCAAATCCTCAAGTGTTTCAACCTGTTCTGGATCTTGTGCACGAGCCCGTTTACTACTTGGACCGTCATCATCCGAATCCTTCTGGAACCATTTCTTTTGCTTCTTGTTTGGTGGTGCTGGCTGTTCATCCGGCGCCTCATCTTCAGCAGAAGAAGGATAATCGACATTTTCTGCTTCTCCTTCAAAAGGCGCAAGAACAGCAACTTGGCCAAGTTCAGCCTCTTTTTCAGCGCGTGCTTTGGCCCTTCTTTTTTCTTTTTTCTCTCTTTTCTTCTGCTTCGCAATCTCTTTATCCCGGATATCGGCCAACTTCGTTCGCTCCGCTTCAAGTTGCAAGTACCTAGCACGCTGTACATCCGCATCACCTTGAGCCTTGAATTGTTCTTCGCCCTCCATCTCGTAGATTTCATGAGCGTTGCCCTCGTCGTCGTAAACGAGCTTAACACCCTTGCCCTTATATTTGAGCAGCTTTTTCTTAGATTTGAGAAGTTTTTCTCGTCGTTTGGAATCGATTATAAGTGGCGCTTGACCATCGATTTGCACGACTTTGACATCGGATTTCAATCCATCGATTTCGGGATCAGATCCAGACTCTACACCTAGTTTGTCGTCACCGGCATCGAAGCGCCGTTTAACAGAGAGGAAAGTGTCATCTTCATCTGCGTCAAGGCCGACGTTGTCCTGCTGATCGCCATCAACTGCGTCTTCATCTTGAATCAATTTTGTGTAGTGCTCTGTCAAAACGTCCTGATTTCGTCGTTCGAACATACGGTCGTATTTTGTCCGCACCGTACTGTCCTTGGACTTGGTCTTCGTGCTGACTTCCTCGCCAGCATCCTCATCATCGCTAGAAGCAGCGATGAGACGCCGTGGTGCATTTTTTAAAGATTTTGTGTCCTCCCCTTTGATAAATTTGATCCGTGGAGCGCCGGGAAGACCAAGACTCGATGCAAATTCTTCCAAGGGCAAAGATTTAACGTTGAACACCTCTTTATCCTTTTGGATATATACCGATTTGACGTAGGACATGAAAGCCTTCTGTCCTAGATACTTTAATGCGGGATCCTTAAAGCACATATTTTGCAGCTGACTTTTTATACTTTGTTGCTTTCTTGCCTTGATGTTGATCCTTTCAATCGGTATTTTTTTCTGTTCTAACCGTTTCAGCATGCCTTCTTCTTCGCTAGGCTCCAAAAACAACACCGCTCGCCCGTCTCTTTCGTATCGCGCGGTTCGGCCAACTCGGTGAATATAAGTATCGGCATCTTCAGGGCAGTCTAATTGGATGACCCAGTCAACTGCCGGAAAGTCTAAACCTCTGGCAGCAACATCGGTTGCGAATAAGCAAGAATTCTTAGATCTCGAAAATTTGTTTGTGATATCAATTCGAGCACCTTGTTTCTGCCGACCATGGAGGTGGAGTAGCGGTATGCCGGGCTGCATGTGTCGGAATGATTCATAGACGAAGCGCACCTGCTTACTCGACGAGAAAAATACAAGAATTTTCGCTTTTAACGTACTTCGGATAAAGCTCCATAAAGTATCAAGTTTGTCAGGTAGCGGCGTAACCACATAATTCTGCTGTAAGCTTGCCGGTGTTGCGGCATGAGCAGCCTCATGGACAGATATATATTCAGGGTCTCTCAAACTCAGTCTTGCCAAATCTGAGACTTTCTTGGTTTGCGTGGCACTGAACAACATCGTCTGCCGTTCTTTAGGCAAGTGTTCCACGATCGCATCCACTGTACTTTGAAATCCCATGTCCATAATCCTGTCGGCTTCATCAAGAACAAGCATCTGGATGTTGTCCGTGTCAAATGCCGCCGTTTGGTCCATGTGTTGCAGCATACGTCCAGGAGTGCAAACAAGAATATTCATCCTACCTAGTCGTTCTTGTTCCTCTTGTAAGCTCTTGCCTCCAATAACTAACCCTGCGGAAAATGTATGGTATCGACCAATCTTCCGAAGGACTTCGAAGATCTGAATAGCTAGCTCCCGAGTCGGTGAGAGAATGAGTGCTCCCAGTCCATCGTACTCCGTCCATTGTTTCCTACTTAAATTCTCTAGCACAGGCACCAGGAAGGTAAGTGTTTTCCCGCTTCCTGTCTTCGCAGCGCCGAGAATGTCTCGGCCTTTGAGGGCATGAGGAATCGCACGAGACTGGATGTCCGTAAGGGTTTTGAAGTGTGATGCGGAAAGACCCTGTTGTGTAGCATCCGAGAGTGGGAGCTCCGAGAAAGATTCTACCGGCGATTTGGGATCAAGCTCCTCCACCCGACGGTTCAGGTCGTTGAGATCGTCTTCGTTTCGTTTGCGTTTTAGGCCTCTAGCAGATTGATGAATCGGTTTTGGGGGCCTGCCAGCGCGCGTATTTGATGGAGCCATGGTATTATTCTTGCGCAGACCAAGGCTGTGCCTGTTACTGTCTAGTCCTTGCCGTCTTAAACGCTTCTTGATATTTTGTCGTGAAACTTTTTTTGAAAACAACGTGCTTAGTCAGCCATCTTTATCGATAAGGAACCTTGAGGCCTGTCTTCCGTGCAAAGCGACTATTACGATACATCTTTGATATAGAGGCTTGCAGCTTGTTAGAGTCGAGATGGCAACCGATGAGGACCTGGAAGCTCTGAATTCCCTTGAAAAGGAGGCTTCAGAGTTCACCAAAGTAGGTTTTAGTCCCTCTTATTCCGACCGAGAATGCGACTAACCGCCGATAGGATGCAGAGATTGACCGCATAAGGAATACGTTCCAACTAGATGCGTATGTATCCTCAAGTTTAAATCCATTTTTAGAGTAATTAGCTAAGCTCTACAAACAGCTACTCCGTTCTCGACCTTCAGCCTGGTGTAACGGAATCCGACATCAAAGTCCAATATCGCAAGAAATCCCTCCTCATCCATCCGGATAAAACTTCCAATCCGCTCGCGCCAGATGCCTTCGACCGCCTCAAGAAAGCTCAAACCCTTCTCCTCGATGAGAAAGCCCGCGCCAATTTAGACGAGAGTATTGCTGATGCTCGTCGTCTCCTAATTCGTGAGCACAAATACACTCTTGACTCGCCAGAGCTTAAGACGGGAGAGTTCAAAACTGAATGGCGAAAGAAAACGGTGGAAGTGCTTTTGGAAGATGAGGCAAGGCGGCGAAGACAGTTGAAGGCAAGGCTGCAGGAGGAGGGAAGAGAGAAGCAGAAAGAAGAGGAGGAGATAGAGGCGAGAAAAAGAAAAAGGGAAGAGGAGAAGGCATGGGAAGACACTCGGGAGGATCGAATTGGAAGTTGGAGGGATTGGCAAAAGGGACAGAAAGGGAAAGGAGAGAAAGAAGATGGGAAGAAGAAAAAGAAGAAAATGAAAGTGCTGGGCTGAGGGAGTAAGATTACTCCTTTGCTTTCCTTGATATAAATTTTGCATTGCTCTGGCGTTTGCGGAGCCCGGGTGATTGGGGCAGCCTATGAGAACCAGAGAGGTTACCAGTAATGCCAGCTACTAAATCATACGAATTTAAACCACTATAGATATTATTACCATGAAATGGTTATCATTTGAAAACTCGAAAACTAAATACCCTAAAATAATGACATCGGTTGGAGGCATATTGATAGTCCCATTGATTTATAAGATATACAGTATTAAACAGGGATATAAAACAACCGCAGAAGCAAAACAAACAAGATATTATCTTCTCATGCACACACGTAAGATTGGATATGCATTCAACATCAGAACCGGAAGATCTTCACCCAGAAAACGACTTTTCAATAGCACGCTAATGAGATGACATCAAGACATCGCGTTTCGTTTCTTTGCATCATCGACTGACCGCTCCCAGTCGACTCTAGTCAAATAAGTACCCTCAATTATAGAGACGAGGAATAAACCGATAGCAACACCGCCCCAAAGGCCCCAGAGGTGCCATTCCAGGCCGAAAGCTGTCCCAAAACTTATCGGTAAAGCAACGGCATAGTAGCAGAAGAGTTGAACGTAGCCACCCACAGATTGTCTACCCAAACCACGGAGGATACCATTACAATTTGCAGCCATGGAATCGAAAAGCTGGAATGAAGCGCAGAGAGGAAGAACCTGAGCAACTAGATTGGCAACCTCTTTATCCGAAGTAAATAGGAAAGGGATGTAATTGCGAAGAGAGATGATGAGTGTAATATTAAACAATCCCAGTAAAATTGCGCCAGCCATGCTAACTTTTGCTGTTGTACGCGCTGCATCGGTCAAAGTTGCACCGATGAGGTTAGCGATGCGCGTACTGGTGGCGATCGAAAGTGGGAATGGGATCTGGAAGAGAATACTGGCCACGGTAGCAAGGACGGACTGGGCGGCGAGGACGGTAGTACCAAAGTAGGACGAGGCAAGGGTTAGCAGTTCAAATGCCAACACTTCGGCTTCAACCATTAAAAACCCGGGAAGCGCGAGTCGAATCATAGGACCCCAGTTGGAAAAAGCCCGACGGGTGAATCCATTCCAACATTCGCTGCCACCAATGAAATAAACATAGAGAAACAGGAGGGTGGGAAGAAGATTGTCGGTGATTGCAACGGCAAGAGGAGCACCAACGAAGCCGAGATTAAAATGCTAGGCACACGTCAGTCGGTGTCTGAATTGGATACGATTCGCAGGACTTACCCAAACAAAAAGCCAATTCATAAATGCATTAAGCGGAGCGCAGATGATGAGCACGAAGAGTGACGCAGAGAAAAGACCCTGAGCCTGAACAAACCGCTTACCGGCCTCAAAGCAAGCATAACCAGGAGCACCTAGAAGAACAACCTTAAGGTATTGACCAGCTAGAATTGCTACTTCTGTCTCGGGCACAATGACGGTAAGGATCTTATCGGCAAGAATCCACACGATGCCAATTGGAATGGTGATCGCCCATAGAAACCATACCATTCTCTGCATCTGTAGACCGACCAAATCCTTTCGTCCTGAGCCATATGCCTGGGCACAAAGAGTGTCTAAGCTGGTTGCGAGACCTTGGTAAATAGCATAGCCGGTGATATTGGCGGTCATACTGGCTAAGCTGACAGCACCAAGTTCAACGGTTCCCAGATGGCCAACAGTGAAGATACTGGCGACGGTGAGAGAGTATTGTAGTAAGAAGGTGATCATCAACGGTGCCGTATACTTGGTTAGAACCTTCGATTCGCGAGTCCAAGTCGTATGGATCAAGCCAGCGGCAACGGCCTCTTCCCATGTTTTATCGATTGCTTCCTCACTAGCTGTCGTCAAAACGCCTTCTAAAGGTCCTCCTAGGAGTGCCGTTGTCTCGCTGGGCTCATCACCGGCTGGTAGTCCTGTTGGATGTGGTATGGTAGGTGCAGACGGTCCGCCATTTGATGGTTTAAGTGTTTGGGAGAGCAGTCCACTCAATTGGCGCTGCAGTGAACGCTGTTTTCGAGGTGGGTTATCTGTAGCAATCATATTGTTGTCAATTAAGAGATCTCTCTCTTCGTCCACGGCTTCTTCCCATTCCTGTTGAGTCAACCGATCGTGATCCATAGCATGCGGAACAACGGTTCCTCGAGCTCCCATCGTGAAGAAGTTTGGTCTCCGGTATGAGCCAGCAAGAGAATGTGAAGTGGCACTGGTCGTACGTGCCAGAGGCGAGGTGCCTAACAGGGCCTCGTCAAGGTACTCTGACGGAGGATCATAGTCGTAATCTTCAGAATTATCCCCATTCTCCGGGCGGTTGAAAGGTACCGAGTGAGGAGGCATCTTGGAAAATCACGCAACGAGGGAACAAAGTGAGTAAAGAAACAAAGTGCCTCCCAATTGACGAAGAAAAGAACGAATTCGGAGAGTTACTAATAAACGATCCAGAGAGAGCGGGGATCAAGCAAGGTAGCAATCGAGTCACTCAAGCCAAGACCTTAAGCACAAGCTCGCCGGAGATCCAGTCTACCAAAGGAGCTTTTTCGGATATTATCGTGTCCTAGCGGCGCGAGGGATCAGCCCAGGTATTTGACATTTACCGAGATTTGCAGGGAATACATCAAAATATGGCGTTGGATATTCGTCGACATTCAAATGATCTGAAGAATAAGAAAAGAACGACGGAGTTTTCCGTCCCATTTTCAACGCAATCCGCACCAACAGTTGCCACTGGTTTTCCACCATCACTTCTCTGTCGACTCTGGCTGGCGAGACCGCCCATCGCTCGTAAAAATCCTGCCGCCCCCCCTGGTCCGAACTCAAGCCTCGATGGCAACTCGTCCGGACTCGTTTGCCGAGTATTTTCTTGCGCGGCGGCCGGCGGGTGGAGTCTTGCAGGGTTATGTAAGCAATATGCCGCCGCCCACCGCCCAAATCTGCACCCAATTGATGCATCACGTGCATACGCTTAGGTAACAGCCGCATTAGTGTAAACTCTAAATAAGAGCCGGGTCACTTGATCCGGAGCTTATTTGTCATATTTTATATGGCGGGAAAATAATTCTCCGGATCCTTTCAGCTGATGCCAGTTTTCGTGGAACCATTGCCTTGATGTCATGCAAAGGGAGGAGACAAGAGAAAAGAAAGAAATTGAGCACTCCGGCAATCAAGGGCCTGGATTGCTATAACCCATGAATATATTCTATGTCTAGCTAATTCCAGTTTTCCCCTATCTGAGGCATTTCCGTAAACCCCACCATCATGCCCCGGCAACTCTCTCCCGATGTCGAGGATGACATCTTCCGAGAGGACTATAACCCACTGGCTAACCCCCTAAATCTCAAGCCAGTCTTTGTCTCCGGGTAATTCACCACCTTAACTTCCATATAGATCTTACTAACTTCGGGCTCAAGTGATATCCTTGCCTCCGGCAAGCCTCTATTTCTATCCCGTCCCATCCTCGGTACCCTCGTCCTCGAAAACAGAGCTTCCGACTGCCGCGACCACTGCGCTAACGAACGCACTTTTCTCTCCTGGCTCCGTCTGTCTATGTACCTTTGTATCGTGTCTGGTGCCATCGTTCTTTCCTTTCACATTCGCGCCGAACCAAGCCGACTGGAACGTCGTATGGCCCTTCCGCTAGGCATCATATTCTGGCTGTTATCGCTTGTGTGTCTGGCCAACGGTTTTGCGATCTATATTACCACTTTGACCAAGTATGGTCGGCGAAAAGCCTTGGTGCAGAGCGGCTTAAGCTCGCAAGCTGTTTTCATCGTCGTCGCCATAGCCATCGTTGGCACGTGCGTCATTCTACTGGGAACAAATCGTGCATCGATGTAAATTCCCGAATTTCTTCGTCGCCTTTTCCGCCTTTCAAGATGCGTATATGGACATGGAGTAGATCTGCTTATTTTGGCGGACTCCCCAGGTATATTTATTATCCAAGTGTTCTGTTTTTGGTACACACCGCGGTCACGTTATTTGATACGGTCTTTGCATTTTTGTGGAGCGATGTATAGTCTGGACTGCATCTTGCGGGTTCTCGGGTTTTCGGTGACTCTGTTCTTGGGCGTTCTTCAATATGGATATTCACCTCCTCGCATATTTCGGAGTTACACTTCCTTTGGCATTGGCCATCTACACTGCATTTCTATAGCCTCTTTCGATGGACTCTACTTTTACATTGCATTATCGGACGGGAACTGAATCATGGCCTTATGCCGACTGTATCATATTATTGCGATTGGTATTGAACTATGCCTGTCCCACAGCCAATGCGTCAAAATGCCCCGAAATATTTGCAAGTAAGCTAAATCCGAATCTCAGCAAGCAACCGAAAAGAACATTTTCTCATCAAAGGGCCGTTGCATAAGTAGCAACAACCATCCTCCTAGGATTTCATCACAACTTGAAGTGTGTCGGATCGTTAAGGTGCTTTTTGAACTCCTCAGTTCCCAAGTCTCCCCACCATTTAAACAAGAAGGCCCCACAGATCAGCTTAAACCATGGAGTCATTTTCGCATCTGGCTGAGCAATGAATGTCCGCAACTCCTCGAGCGTAACATATTTTACGGCCTGGACTTCGTTTGGATTGATGTTAAGATCAACATCTTCTTTGATAAACAGTATGTAATCGACTATCAGCGAGTTAGTCTGGTACTCCTCAATATAATTCTCAGATCATCAGTACGAGACGTACCTTCATTCTCTCCCCATTTACCGTCGCTTGGGGCTTTGTACTGCATTCTAGTCAAGAATTGAAACTTGTCTAAAGGAACCTGTTCTGGTTTAATTCCTAATTCGTGTTCTAGTTTTCTTTGCGCTGCCTTCCGGGCGCCATTGACAGCAGCTTCTAAACCGATACCGGTTTCGGTTGGAATTGCGAGAGGGTGGGAGCAACAGGTATTCGTCCAAAGGTCTGGAAAGGTGATTTTTTCAGAGGCACGTTGTTGAAGAAGTAGCCGGTTCTGGGAATCGAACAAAAAGACTGAGAACGCCCGGTGCAAAAGACCTCGGTCAATATTTTCCATCAGATGGCCTGTACAAAATCCGCAAATCAGTCAATGAGTCCTGTGTCATACAACGGGAACTGTTAGAGCCTCACATGTCTTCTTGCTCCCGCTACCAATCGGGTTGTCACCCTCATCCACCACTATGCAGCGCTCATCCATCAACCGGACTTGCTCCTCATCGTAACCTTCCAAGTCGCCGCTGCTTTGCGCCGACTGCTTCGCTTCAAGCTCGTTCAAATCGAGGACCAGCCGTGTGTCGACCTCCGGAAAGAGCCGCGAAACATTCTCGGCGGTAATGGGTTCGGCCTGAGTGATAGTGACCGTGGCGGACATATTGGGAGCCGGTTTCAAAAGCAAAAAAAGGTGGCAGCGGAATGGGTAAGGGAATAACGGTGAATGGGATCCGATGGGTGTGTCGTGGCCGAGAGAAGATAAATAAATAGAGAAGTGGTTGACAGAGAGTGAAGATCTTTTGAGAATTCTGAATTTAACTGAGAGCGGGGTGATGTTCAAAACTTTTTATCTCGGAGAGCAGCGGACTACCCGGAGTTAGTTAGCCACATTACCCCATTAGGATTTTTGCTTTTCAGGATTTTGATTACCGATTTCGGATTCATCTCCTAATTCTGCTATTTTCAACCCTCAGCCGTGGAAAATTATACCATTTTATTTGAAAAATCGCGGATTGTCAACTTATCGGAGCTCGTATGCCGCCCCCCGTTTACGGTTATCCAGCCAGGATGGATGCAAACTTCTACAAAATCCTCCGAAATGCCGAGACCGCCGGCAAGTCATGAGAGCGAACTCTGCCTTCCGAATGCTAGCGGCTATCATCTATAAGTCTTGACTTCAGTCCTTTCTGAGTCTTTCTGGATGAAGCCAAATCGAAACCCATGGATTGGATTGCTCGTCTACTTACCAGAATACCCCTTGCGCAGAAAGATTTAAGGGCAAAAGCTCTATCACTTCGAACGATGCCTCAGAGTGGGTTATTTTTGCCGTAACAGAGTCCGGTCACACGGTGCACAGCAGCACTGTTGGCCCTCCACAGACCACCCGACTGCGGCTCCTCAGAATGAACGCGTAAGGAGTGCATCAAAGCACGTGCTCATTGTTTTTGCTAGATTCAACGGCAAGAGTGTCGAGATCAAGTCTGTTGTGCTGCTCTCTGCTTTCCTCACTTGATCAGGAATCTACCATCAGGGGGAAAGAATGATATGAAACATCATATGTGAGTGAAAGGCTCTAAGCCCTCTCGCGGTGCCACAAACAAAACCGCCCGGACTCGTAGTTCCTAGAACAATCCTACTATGCCGCAGAGGGATGGGTTTCGAAGCACTCCCCTTTGACATTGTACCGGTACTTCACCTCTAGGTACGCAGAGAACAGCGTTACGGCCCGTAAAAAGGGGGCCTAGAAAATACACAATACCAAACACTCGCATTTAATTAATACATGGAGAACTTTCTGCAAGCGGGTAATAACACCTGCAGCACCTTACAGCAAGCCACTGTTTTAAGGAAGTTTGCATCAAAGCCACCTCCATGGAACTAAGAAAGCCATGTGAAACATCTCGGCAAAGAGAGATTTTCAGACTCGACCAGTCAGTTCACACCTTTAGAGTCGCCAAGAAGTACCACGGTTGGACAGAGTTCCGATATGGAACATGGGAGGGATGTTGAAGCGAACTAATTCCCAAAACGGTGCTCAATAGACTCGCCGGCGCTTAGGAAAACAACCCCGAACTACTGAGCCATCAGGGGCCGCAACCAAGATGATAACCACCCAAATCCGCGTAAATGTTGGGTGAAGGTCCGAGCAAACAGAACGATAATCAAATGTTCTTCATACAGCACCTAATACGTGCCGGTCAAAGGGATATTGATGGACAGTGATGGCCGAAACAAAAGAGCCAATCAAGACCCATGCACCGTACCTGGAGATCTTTTCCGAAGGAGGAAGATGCATGGAACATTTCTCGAAGAACCTTATCATGATTTTAGCCCCCAATGTGCATGGGTTCCATTGCGGTGATACGGCGGAGAACCTATAATCGCGCGCGCGCGCCCACTTGATGATTGAATGCCGAAGATCTTACTTTGATAAAGAGCGGGTTATTTGTCATTCATCCCGCTTGATGCATGGATATTGACCCTGGAAAGGAGTGTATGTGCACGCATTTCGTATGTAAGTCGCTTTGTGGGTGCGCAGGTCATTGCGAGCAATTTCCGCGATATATGCAGGCAAGCAAACAAAATCAATTAAGGGTCAGTTTGACCTTTTCGATCGCTAACCGAGGATACCCGGCCTTTTATTTGCTTTTCGATGACGGCCTCGAGAAAGTGACGAACGTATACCTGCTTGATGTCAGGATTTCAAGGAGGATATTGACAGACCCCATGCGCCATCCGTTACCATCGTCCCATATTTTCATCCCGCATGATCGCTATGATGATCAGTCTAGGAAGCATCGCTTTCCGAGTTCTACGAGGTTAAGATCGTATGGCCCGGCCCTTTGACCACATCCGTGTTCACTTTCCACTCTCCACTCCATTCATGCAATCATACCTCAAGCATCCCTTTTCTGGGCTCGTCGCTTCGACTTGCTGCATATCGGTTCCGTATTATTCTGCACCCCTGCGATATTTATCGCCATCGTCGAACTGCTAAACCACAAACCCCAGGAAGTTCAATCCTTGCCAGCATCCTCGTATGCATAGGGCAGTAAAAGGAGAACCACATGGTATGATTGATGATATTTGTTTTTCGTTCAATGCATGCATCGCGACCAAAACATCCATAGGGCGTATTTAAAGTTCGTCTGAAACAATCTGACCCCTGTCGTTTCAGCCCTATGAACACGCTAAGCCCTATGAGCAGACGCTAGTCGTAGGGCTGAAATTTGCCACCGACGCCAAAATCATAACCCTGCAAGTTCCCGCAACACTAGCAAGGTAGTAATGGAGCCAGGGGATAGATAGATGGACTCGGAAAATATGCCCGTTGACTGCTATGGAAATGACTCCATGACACCAGCATTCTTCGCTTCTTGTCGTCTCGCAACTTCGAATTCCAGTCTCCGTGAGTTCGTCGAGCTTAGCACGTCATCTCCATGGATGAATTACACGATCATGCAGGCACTGCATTGACCGATAAAATGCACGTTTTTCTGTATGGCGTTGAACATTAAAACTTTTATACTCAAAGAAGAAGTATGGCTGAATTGTCCAGACTCGACGATATTGAACACGTTCAAGCTCGCATTTGAACTCCAGAAGGACAATCCGAGACAACTGAGAAAGGTCTTCCTTTCCTCTAAAACAGCGCGCCCCTGACAGAACGAATCACAATTGACCAGGCGCGAGTCATTATGCCCTCAATCACATCGCGACCCAAAATCTGCAAGGCATCAGAAATAGAGTTTGTGATCCGATGCCAAGACTCAGCCCTATCGTCACACCTTCCATGGAAGCCAAATCGAAGGAAAATCGAAGGTTTCAGGAGGAAACTTTGCCGGGCGCTATTCCAGAATAAGCCACCAATGCAAAGCACGGACCTCCAGACGTAAACAACCCGGTCCCTGTCGACTTCCTGCATGAGTAGCGACGACATATCAATACAGGGAACAAAAGAAAAGAAATATCTCAAAAGTATAGGTATCCAGGAATTCAAGCATGAAACAATATCAAAAATTAATGCTTTCGGGGCGAAATCTGGTTCTATATGCATATATACAAAATCAAAGGTCGTCAAGGGTATCCAGGCGGAAAGTCTCTCATTTGGTCCGCGTTCCGATACGCCGACGGTACCAAGGCATTGCCGAGTCCCAGATGGAGGGTCTGCTGCTCTGTTTCTGGTAGAGACATCGGTAATGATGGTTGCGGGTATGGTACTTGGGAGGTGATAGCGACAAACTCTGCTGCGGCGTCGTTCAGGTTTTGATGCTGTTGTTTTTTGCACCCGTCCTCATAATGTCTATATTCGTAGAATTTAATTAGTGTGTCTCTGATTAAACATTTGTGGGAAATGCATACCTTCTCATTGTGTCTTGTCGAGTAAAACGAAGCTCGCAGATAGGACAGGAATATCGTCGAATCTTCATGTGTACCTATTCGCTTATTAGCAAAGCTCAAACCCCAGCAGAAGCTTACATACGCTGTCAACGTGTCTCATCATGTCTGTCTTACGGCTGAACTGCTTCCTGCACTCATCCATGGGACACTTGTATGGGTACTTTCGATTAGGATCATGTAGTTTCATATGCGATTTGCAATTCGAGGATCTTGTGAACAGTTTTCCGCACGTTGGACACTCAGCTTTGCCACTGGTCCGGGTTTTGGTTTTAGTCGGATTGGAAGGTGTTCGCTCTTCGTTTTTTCTTCCCGCAGTGTTTATTAATGGGCTACATCGAGTAGCTGTTTCTGTATGCTTTGGACTCATAGTCCTTCTTTGAGGTATAGGTTTAAGCACTGTAGGTGGCGGGCTGAGAAAAGCTGTACTGGGCATTGTGTGCCGAGAAATATATGGCGATCCAGTGGTTGTTTGGCTAGTGAGCCCGTAAATGGGTATGTCCTGATATTCTGCAGGGTATGACGTAACATTGGCAAAACACTGAGCGGTATTCAAATCGCCAGGCCAGCTCACTGCCGCGGGGACAAAGGGAGGTGTAGGGGCGCTAAGGGGACGTCTATGTATGTCCAGAAAAGGTGAGAAATCAACATGACTGACAGGAGTTGGGCATTGGATTGCATTGGTATCGATAGCTGGATAAGAGGAGGATGACACAGGATATGTGTCACAGTATTGCTGGGTGTATGCTTTTGAATGAAAGTCCATGGCTTAGCCGACAGAAGCAATGATGAACGGGTATGTAAGTATAAAAGAATAGGGTCACAAAACTGAGTTAGATACCGTTAGGGTTTCTTGCTAGAGAAAGTCACGAAATAAAGGACGAGCAACCGATATATAAAGAGTTGAGGAAGAAGAAACAAAAAGAGAAGCATCCAATTGCATGGATATATAGAGTCCGACTCGCTTTATTATGGCAGCGGGAAGTTTAGCCATGGCATCAACTAATTAGCAGGGCTTCTTTAGGCCTCATCTCGATCGGCCCCCTGCTCTGCAGAAACTGTGCTCCATAAGCCTAGACATCATGGCCCCACAAGCCTTACTTTGCCGTTGTAAAGATGGACAAGACATGGCTATATCAGGCATCGTGCTGGGAATAGATCACCGCAAGAGTTCAAAAAGCAATGGCACAGCCAAAGAAACCCCTTGCGCGGGCATGACAAGAGGATGATGGGGCTAGGTTGTTTTGTTCCCTGCATTATTTGTTAGGGAGGGTTAGCGGGTCTTACTAGTTAGTTAGTGCCGGTAACTACACGGAGAGCGGATCTTCAATGACGATCGCAAGTGGAGGAAAGCGCAGCAGAATCGGGGAAAATGTCAACAAATGGACGCCCTTGAACGATCGGAGGCAGGAACGAGAAGTCTCAGAGGAAGGCACGGTGGGCGCAATTCCGACAACTCGGACTAGCCGCTGATTGGCTGAGTCAAGCCACACAGCCCTTGTCCCTGTATTACCGTACCGTACGCGAACTTGCTGGGATTCTGTGACAATACCCGGTAACGGCTGGTTTCGCGTCCTTTTTATCCCTACAAGTGACCGTACCGCTGCCATGTACCGGTACTTCACCACCAACCCATTTGTTCTTCAACGCAAGCAAACAAGGTGACCACACCACCAAGCGATGGTGCATGAGGCAGCAGATGGTGAATACTCACCTGCGCCGTATCATTCCATATTAGCTCCTCCGTACAGATCAAATTCCTCCAGACCTGAGTAGGCGCTGAACGGCCTCCCAAAAACCTTTTCTATAAGAGCCACTTTGATAATGTAAACCCTCAGCCAGAACTTTATGCCTCTATCCTATTGAAGGATCTCTCACAATAGGCAGATAAGCCCTGCTACATATTGACAAAGGGAGGTTTAACTAGAGTCATCTACTGCAAAAACCGAGGCCAGAATCTGATTATGTGCGCTAAATAGACCTGGAACATGTTCGGAGGCACATTTGTTCCACTGCCTGAGCTATAATTACTTGCTCTGGTCTCTATGGTCACTGTGCCAAATATACCCGTTACTATTTTTCACCTGTTCCTGTCAAAAGCTTATCTTAGCCTACAGGGCCACTTCCCAGATCCATCAAACGCCGTGTTGACCCTATGGCCCCTTCATCAATAATCAGATATTATAACACTGGATCTTTCAACTGCGCAGCAACATATCTTCCACTGTTTCATACACAAGGAAGAGGTACAGATACTCCTGTCTAGCTGCGGGACAAACGAGAATACAACTTTGAGTAGAAAACGGGGCATAAGAAACGGGCTATGCTGATTACCCGTGGATTTTGAACCCGGGCCTCAAAACTGCACATCCGGGGATTGACCATATGCATCGGAATAAACCGACGGGCTGGCCGCAGATGCCACGATTCACAGCAAAGCCCGGGCTACAAGTTATGGGCCAACAAACTCCTCTTGAGAAAGTAGGCTTCCCGGCTGCAGGAAATCAGCTTCACTGAGATGCGGTTCTCGAGAAAAGGTGACGGAGCAGCAGCATCCCTTCACAGCTGAAGATATTACAGAATGTGGTGGATGTTCAAGGATAGTCTTGCAGAATCCCCGGAGAACTCAGTCGTGTTTATCATTGAATACAGAAAATGAGGGGTATTATTCCTGAATTCTTGGTTATGCAGGCGCTTTAGCCGGGGCATTTGCGTTGCTCTTTACGCCAACTGATTATCAATCGGTCACCTCACCCGCGTGAGGAGCTGACCAAGCTATCAAAGGAGCAGCAAATCTGATGAATGTGGGAAGACGCGGAACATTCTGCTGCTGTGCTTTCCGTCCTCAAAAACTGGATGAATTTGAGTTCACGATCTTCTGCAGGTGGTCATTTTGAACGTCGAGCCAAGAGCGAGTTCATGTTAGCGCAAAATCGAACTTCAACCCAGAGCCAATCAATTCTGAAACACACCCCTGTAATTTGAAATAAGGCCGATTGCTCTTTTGGTGGCTGAATCGGTTGGTTCTCAATGAACGATGTTTTGCGGCCATGCAAAATGACTGCAGGAAATCCTGGGGCTGCCATTCGATACGAAAGTTCTAGTAGCAAAAGCCAGCGCGGATTCAACACCGGACTTTCTCCCGGAACGGGCCGCGCTCTTCGATTATTTGCTGTGATTGCCAACCTGCCCGTACAACCAGGTCAGATCCATGGCCAGCTGTAGTCATGCAGGTTTTCGCGACGGGAGGGCGTTACGCCGGGAGATAAACCGGCATTTCCATCGCGCTTCACTTCAGAGATTGACCTTGGACCTGCAAGAGACAAAGCAGCCAGGCAGGCATCAAGAGGCAGTGCAAGGTGATTAACGACGACACGAGGTCCTGAAAGAGACACTGCTCGATTATTCTTTCGCTTAAGGCATCAAAATCATCCATTATGGCGCAATATGCGTTCTTCGTCTTTTCATCTAGTCAATACTCCAATGACTCTCGCACCAGACTGGAAAATTGGGAGCATACAGAAACAATACACCGTGGAGGCTGAATGGCTGTATAATGGTCACGCTGGTTCAATGTGGGTACTTGAAGATCTACTCCGTAACTCACCGTCTAATTCCACACCAATGTGACTCACATTGAGATGAGGCGGATGCCAGTCTTTGAAGAATGATAGAAAATGATGGACAATCTGATAAGAAAATCGTGTCCATAATCAAAAACGGCTGAACCTCCCCAAAATGTCCTAGGCAGCAAGTGCCCTTAGAGTCAATGCGACAGACTCGATATCCGTGAGTAAGCTTGTCGGCAAGCCTCAGTTTTCATTTCCAAAAGTTCGGTACCCGGGAGAAAGCATCCTGTCATTGGTATTCGGTTCCCATAGCAATAATTTGCGCAAACTATTTGCGGCTCGAGACAATAGTCGATGCCTCGTGTCCTTACTGCTGATTGAATGTCAAGTACAATACATACAGTTGACAGTAAACGGAAAGAAGCGATGAACCGAGCTAAAGACTAATCAGTTTTAGAAGATCTAGTATATCACTGGGCTTGATTAGTGCAAGTCTCGGGATGTACTCTGTAGAGGAAACATTCTTACCGCAACAGGAACGCAGTCCTCCATAACGGTCAAACCGTCAACTTTCTAAGCATTGACGGCAACTATCGATGATTAGGCTGCTAGGTTGGCTGTGACCTCTGGTGCTCAATAACGGCGACTAGATCAGGTAGGTCGTCGTAGACGCTCATACATCCAACAGTCGAGTTTAAACCCAGCCTACTCCGCAGGGCCTGATAGGGGTTCAGTGCCCAGCCGGAACGGGACCAAAAAGAGTTTAGCGTCTATTACCTAAAATTGCTTATATAATAACAACGCCAAGTATATATCCTTGGCATCTCCGTCATCCGTTAGGCGGCAGGCGAAGCTCCTCATTGCCGCATTTGTGAATCAAAGAAAGGCGTATAAATCGGTTCTTTCACCCAGCAACTCTATATCTTCAGAGGTTTCTTTTCATTAGACTTGAATCACTTGTGGGGAGCTAAATATACCTCTTGTCTAATCCCAGCCCATCTCATGGCTTTTGCTCGCTCAAATTCCGGGTGAGCATATGTTCAGACCATGGACGAAAAAGAAGCAGGGTCAAAACAGCATATAACCACATTACGGAGTGAGAATTTGTGCCAAAGTTTCTGACAACTTCTCAGTGGATTCTGTTCGTGATCATGGGTCAGGGCTACTCCATTACCACCCTCTCTGCAGGGTCGGCTGGCATCGACATACCAGAGCTTGCCGACCTTACATATGAAAAGTCCTTAGGGACGGCAAGATTCATGAAGAGCATACGAGCCCGTCAACATAGTGGCTTGGTATTTGTCAAAGCGATTATGAAACCATATCCCAGTCTGATTTTGGAGCCATATGTAAAAGTCATCACACGTCTGTACCCCTTAAACCATCCCATATCAATCGTCATTGTCTAACATCTTTCAGGCGAGCGCAGAGTACTAAGGGATATACCAAACACTCTTCCCTATCAGCGGATTATTGAAACCGCAACTGGAGGTTACCTAGCCCGCCAATTTATACATAGTTCGCTATATGATCGTTTGAGGTATGTTTATCACCACTCCTTACCGGAGGTAGAGGTAGGACCTGCTAACTGGGTGCAGCACCCGACCTTTCTTAGAGGATATGGAGAAGAAGTGGATATGCTTCCAGCTATTATCCGCTCTTCGTGATTGCCATTCGCAAAATATCTATCATGGTGATATTAAAACAGAAAATGTTTTAGTCACATCCTGGAATTGGGTCTATTTATCCGATTTCTCCTCTTCTTTCAAACCGACTTTTCTTCCAGAAGACAATCCCGCCGATTTTTCGTTCTATTTTGACACCTCCGGTCGTCGAACTTGCTATCTTGCTCCGGAACGATTCTTATCAGTCGGTGAGAACTCCGGTGATCGGGGAGTCAACTGGGCCATGGACATCTTTAGCGCCGGGTGTGTCATCGCAGAGTTGTTTTTGGAATCCCCTATCTTTAACCTCAGTCAGCTATACAAGTATCGCAAAGGAGAATATAGTCCGGAACATGGGCAACTTGCGGCTCTAAAAGACCCTGATGTCAAGGAATTGATCATGCACATGATATGCCTCGATCCTGAATCCCGTTATTCGGCTGAAGAATGCCTGAACTTCTGGCGCAAAAAGACTTTCCCAGAATACTTTTATAGTTTCCTTCACCAATACATGGGATTGATTACAGATCCAGCCTCAGGCCGCCTTCGCTCGGACGTCAACCCTTCAGAGTCGAATGAAGCGGATGACAGAATTGAGAGAGTTTTTCTCGACTTTGACAAAATTTCATATTTCTTGGGTTCGAACCCTCAGACTCTATTTAACGAGACAGCGATAGCGACTTCGAGCTTAACCAGCCAAATTGATTCTATGCAACTAGACTTGCCAGCACCGAGTAACCAGTCTTCGAAGGCACCGTCTAAAGATGTTGAAGGCATCCTTATTTTTCTAACCTTAGTCGTATCAAGTGTCAGAAACACTGCGAAGTCATCCGCTCGAGTGAGAGCATGTGATATTCTTCTGGCATTCGCAGAGAAGGTTCCCGACGAAGCAAAGTTGGATAGAATACTCCCTTGCATCGTTTTGTTATTAAACGACCGGTCGGATATTGTGAAGGTTGCTGCCATTCAAACGCTTACCAAATTATTTTCCATGGTGAAAGTCGTTTCTCCTGTCAACGCCTACATCTTTCCGGAATACATCTTCCCGAAGCTTCAGCCCTTCGTTCTTGGGTTTAACGGAAACCCAAGTCCAATGGTCCGCGCAGCCTATGCATCTTGTATAGCCTCACTCGCTCATACCTCTCTTCGAATTTTAGACATGGTGCAAGCCCTTCGATCTGATGTTCGATTGATGGCTCTGGTTCCAGCTGGTGTCGAAACAGGTTGGACAGAAGAAGTCTCATACCGCAACCTATACGACGTCGCTCGTATAGATTTGTTGGACTTTTTCGAAATGCATGCCAAAGCCCTTTTAACAGATCCAGATGTTTCGGTTCGCCGTGCTTTCCTAGGATCTGTATCGAGCCTTTGCGTATTTTTCGGCAGTTCCAAGGTGAACGAATCTATACTCAGTCACCTCAATACATATCTGAACGACGAAGACTGGATACTCAAGTGCGCATTTTTTGAAAGTGTTGTTGGAGTTGCCATGTATGTTGGCAGCAACACCCTTCAGGAGTTCATTCTGCCACTTATGGTACAGTCGATGGCCGACCCGGAAGACTTTGTTGTGGAACGGACTCTTAGATCGCTCGCAAGTATGGCTCGGCTAGGCCTTTTCAAGAGATCGACAACCTGGGACCTGTTATATATCGTTGTGCGATTTTTTATCCATCCTACTGTTTGGATAAGGGAAGCTGCAGTTAATTTCGTTGTCGCGTCAACCACATTCTTGTCTGTCGCGGACAAATACTGCATTGTGTCGCCTCTTGTCAGGCCCTTTTTGAAAGCCAACACCACCGACATATCGGAGTCTCAACTACTGGATGCCCTTAAACGGCCACTTCCTAAAAACGTCTATGACATGGCCCAAACTTGGGCTAACAAAACGGAAAAGGGGGCTTTTTGGGCGTCTGTGGCCCAAGATAACACGTTTATTCTGGGCGCTGCCACAGCTTCGAATTTCGGAAAGTTACGTCGCTCGACGCTGAATAGTATAACTAAAAATGAAGAAGACCAGCAATGGATAAGCCGCCTAAGGAATTTGGGTATGGGGCCGGAAGATGAATTTAAACTGCTAGCACTTAAGGAGTATATCTGGCGAATATCTGTGAGGAAGCTAAAAGAACAACCAATATCCTCGGGTGTGGCACCTCCAGAGATCATTCCATTAAGCCAGTATGGTATAGTACCCCAAACTGTCTTTTTCGATAAAAGACAAGGGCCAAGGCAATCTTTAGAACCACGATCTTCAAGACGAGCCCGCTCGGCCGATGGCGAAAGGAGAATACGCACAATTGCAGATGCTTTATTAGATGCTTCCAATACTGTGGAAGGAAACGATATTCCTCGAAGACAAGATTCACGACGCAATAGTACAGATATTACTGGGGAAACGACTCCTTCCCCCGGACACCGCTCGAGAGACTCGACGAAAAGCAATTCGCCAACAGCAAGTTCTCCTCATCCCCTGGGCGCGCAAGGTGAACCTCTCGCTTCCTCTTCGGAGAATGATCTAAGAGACTCCCGTCGTTCACTCCGGCGAGGGGAATCATTGATCAGAACCGATTCATCCGCGAGGGCATCGGAGAATGCGTCACTTAAGACTGATGAACATGACGTAAAGCACCGGTCCAGTGCAATCAATCTCCTAAATCATCAAAGAAATTCAAAAGCGTTTGCCGAAACCGCAACCACTTCAACTACTGTACTAGGAGAAGTCGACACGCCGTTCCAAAGAAGCTCAACCCAAACGCCAACCCTACCTATTTCAAGCAGCGGAGAGCCAACACGACAGTATCGTGCAAACCATACGTACGATGGTAAAGACCCAACGATCCTAAAACTTCTTGATGCTGTTTTCGCGGAAAGTTACCCAACAGATCTCTTTGATTTTGGGCCAGTCGTGGTTCCACTATCCAGTCGCAGTCCAATCAAAAAAGCAGACGGACAAGAATCAAACATCCCTTGGAGACCACAAGGCAATCTGGTCGCATTGTTTGGCGAGCATACCGGCCCTGTGAATAAGATTGCTGTAGCTCCAGATCATGCCTTTTTTGTCACCGCATCAGACGACGGAACAGTCAAAGTGTGGGACACCAATCGGCTGGAGAGGAATTTGACTCCTCGATCTCGCCAGACCCATCGTCATGCGGAGGATACCAAGGTTAAAAGCGTCATCTTTGTCGAGAACACATATACTTTTATCAGTGCTGCAACAGATGGAAGCGTTCATGCGGTTCGCGTTGACTATCAAAATAACAACGGCGTCATTCGTTTTGGCAAACCGCAACTCGTCAGAGATTATCATATAGCGTCGCCAGATGGTGAGAATGAGCATGTTGTCTGGATGGAACATTATCGTACGGAAACACATTCTATCTTATTGATGGCTACCACCCGATCTAGGATAATCGCACTCGATCTGAAATCAATGACGGAAGTATTCACGATCCAAAACCCAGCCCATTATGGAATGCCGACCACATTCTGTGTCGATAAAAAACGCAACTGGATACTAGTCGGTACCAGTCACGGTATTCTGAACCTCTGGGACCTTCGATTCTGTGTCCTGGTAAAATCATGGGGGCTTCCTGGAGGTACACCCGTTCATCGACTCATCATTCACCCTTTGAGAGGTCGAGGACGATGGGTATGTGTAGCTGGTGGAGGCAAAAGCGGTTCCGAGATCATGGTATGGGACATTGACAAAGTGCAATGTCGAGAAGTATATCGTACTGCGCCCGCTACGGAGACCACTACGGCCAACGGTAAACAAACAGCTACTTCTAGCAAAACCACTCATTTTATCCCGGATACATCGTGGAAGGCCTATGATCCTTGGAGAGTTGATGACGAGAAGCCCGAATCACTCCTGACCCGATTTGCTTCAACATTTTCACCAGAACCTTCAGGCGTCAGCGGCAATACCGGAGACCGAAATGGTATCCGCGCCATAGCTGTGGGGCTTGATATATCTAATACTGGCGTTTCTACCACTGCACAGACAGAAACCAATGCTTCGAAATGCGGCTTTTTAATCTCTGGTGGTTCTGACCGTAAAGTTCGTTTCTGGGACGCTTCTCGCCCAGACGCATCGATGATAATAAGTGCTCCCGACCTGATATGCGACGGTACTGGCCTATCCGCAAAAGCAAGGTACGAAATAACAAATCCGACACCCTCATTGACCGTTGCCACAGAGTGGCTTCCTAGTGCTGGTGCTCCAGTCTCCGGCACATCGAAGAAAAACGGCAATGGTGGAGCGTTAGCTGCTAGTGCACGTCCACCTCGAAGCACAGTCATTAGTCTACAACAACAGCAACTACTCAAGAGTCATCTGGACATGATTCTTGACGTGGCTGTTCTCGAAGAACCCTACGGCATGACAATAAGTGTTGATCGAGGAGGAATGATTTATGTCTTTCAATGATCGTACGGTTTCTATTCAGGACTGTATTTACTTGTGGTCAGGATTGTTGCCAACTTGAACGATAATAATATGAATAATAATACAACCAATGCCAAATCACGTAGCTAAATAGCATCATTGACAGCATATCCTCCTGCATTGTCGTAAATGATAGTCAGACGAAATAACAATCCAAGCACCTCGATTTTAAACAAACGCCAATTTGTGAAGGAATGCGAGAAACCCACTGAGGACGTCTGAGCGGCATCGAATAGGAATCTCTTCACTGCCACTGGGTGTAAACGATACACCAGCGCCGAGTATTGCCTTAACACACTGCATTTGCCGCTTGAGATCAGGCCCTCCTGGACGATTCACGGGAGTAGCAGCTACCAATAGCAGCCCCATGTCCGTATTGACTTTCGGTTCGGCGGTCGCACCCGCATCCAAGAGAAGTTTTAGCATAATGGGCAGCGCGAATATAGCGGCGAGGAACACTGGTGTCTCTAGTAAGCCCTCCTCCGTCTTGTCGACGTCAGCACCGTGGGCTACAAGCAATTTCGCAATCTCCGGGCGATCGAAAACAACCGCGAGCTGGAGCGGCGTCCAAGCGAGTTGCCTTTGATTACTGTAGGAACAAAATCGACAGTGCCGAGCGGACAAGGTTTTGTGGTAAGGGCATATATGCCAAACCGAGTTGGAAGCTAAGTCGATATCGGCACCAGCTGCGATGAACTTGAAAGCGGCGGAGGCGCTACCCTTGGCAACAGCAGAATGAAGGCCAAACTTGGACCGAGCACCTCTAGCAAATAAGTCATTGCCAAAAGCGGCATAGTTAGAACGACTTGTTCTGGAGACTCTACTCAGATCGCTGATAGATAGTCGGTTGCTAATCGTGTAAAGAGCCGCCATGGGGAGACGAGAGAAAGCCATAATGCTATTATGTATAGGCCCCGGGAAAGAAAGGAGTAAGAAGGAAGCAAGGCACTAAAAGACTGATTGATAAGTGATAAAGTAAGCTAATAGTACATATGTTGAATAACTTCGGATATGGTTTGCCAATATAGGGAACGGCTTGAGATGATAGCGGAATGTAATCGTGTTGTTTTGGAATTGATGATATTCAAAGAGTGGGAAGAGAGCGACGCCGACAAGACAATGTCATAAGGGAAGGAAAATTGGACGGCTCAGGTCCTGCCTCCTTTCAACTAACGACGCTGTAGAACGAAGTCGCAAGCGGTAACAGCACCCTGTATTCGAGTGGCAAATGCTTTTCTGCAATCAAAGAATCCACACGACTTGCCGATGAAGACAAATGCATCTCGAATATGAACTGGAAGCTGGAAAAATGAAAATACGGCATAGTCGCAAGAGCGACAGCCGACAAAGCGCCAGGGCGAATGCGTAAAAGAAAAGGCTGGCTTTTGTGTATTACAATATGAATCAGGATGGTTATGGGCACAGAGAGATAATGTAAAAGAAATCTAGAATGAATGGAAGAGTTTACCGCCAAAGGAAAAAGGAAGGGTATCTTGTATGCATAGTGCAAGGAAAGAAACACCGAATAAAATGCAATGTTAAACAATAAAGTGAAGTAAGGAAAGTTGATATAAGGAATGACAGAGATCTTGAGTAGGTAGGTAGCTTTGCCTTATGGCGCGGCAGCCTTTCCACTGCGGACGGACGCGCTATCTCTCGACGCCACAGACGGTGGAGGTGACATCAGGCTCTTAAGTGCGACCGAACGTCTCGCAAGCACATCCTCTCTTTTGACCGTGTTTCTCAGGGCTTCACTCGCTTCGATGAGCCCATCAATGCTGATCGCGTGATTTGTCATCTGGTGATTGATGTATGTATAAACAGCGGCTGGACTCGAACATCCGTTGAGCAGTTGTTGTTCGTTGAGTTTCAAGAGCGCCAGAGCGACCTGAAATAGGAACGTACTTCCGCCTCCGGCGTTACTGTCGGTGTCAGGGAACGAGGATGCCGTTGGAGTAGCTGTGGAATTGGTAGGAGTGCTTGGGGTTGTTGCACTGGATTCTTTTTGAGATTGCAGTGAGGTTGGAGGAACATGTATGGCAGGGGCACCAAGGCAAAGCACGACATCCCAAACACGATACAAAGCTTCTGCAGAGAGGCAGTCCGTAAACACAGAAAGGAACCACTGGAAAGTCAAGGCTTCGAGTTCTACACCCAATTCATCTAGGTGTGCTGATAATTTCGGTAAGATTTCAGCCACGTATTGGCGAAGGACCTGTTGGTCGGCACGGGACGCAGTAAGACCATGGTCAAAATAATGCGGTGGAAATATATTCTCAATAATCGACGCCAAAATCCAGAAGGCATCTTCCGCCGCGGGCATGATTAGTAGCAGCGAGCCAGTAATGAGATTCATCCCCTGACAGTAGCCAACTTCTGGATTGCGACGTGAGTATGCAAGAAGGACTTCTTTCAGCTTTTCGACACCAGGACCTTTGCGGAAGAATACGTTATCCGTCAAAGTCCGACGGATATCCATCTCGATTTGGGAAATGATACTAGGATCCGAATCCATGGCCGAGCCACCCTTCACTAAATCATCGTAGTAGCCGGGAATTCGCATAGCAGATGCTCCGCTACACTCAGCCCAAACTTTCGGGCGATATTCAACAGGAATACCCCCAAGGACCAGAGCTCTGAATTCGCGCCACTTTGCCCGGCCGACTTTTCCTTTATTCCCTAAGCCGGCGATCCCAACGACCTCTCCATCGGTAATGGCGACCTCAGGCATGTCAAGTGTCCGAGTGGTATGTTCGGGAGCGGTAGAAGCTGCAGCAGCTTCGCCTTCCTTCCGTCGCTCCGCGCGGACTTTGCGCATGAACTCGTTCCATTTCACGGTCCGTTCCCGCTGAGATGAATCGTGAAGATCAGTTAAGCGCTGGAGTAGTAATTTTACTGGCTCTTGTTCTGAAGCAGTTGGCTCCACGGTTTGGGACTCTGCGGAATTGCTGGCGAATTCTCCGTAGGTTTCCACATCCGTAGATGTGAGAGTTGATGGTTGGGACGATGATTTAGCTACTGAAACTGAACCATTCTTGCCAATAGTTACAGAGGTATTGCGCGGCCTAGACGTCTCGACCGAGATAATTGGGGCAGCTGCCGGAGTATGAGAAAGAAGTTCTGTTGGCGATGTAGCGGCCTTCAGGTAGTTCTGCCACTCATCCGTATCAGCACTAGCAATTTGACTGTCACCCAAAGACTTGATGTTTTCTTGACTAGCAGTCGTATTATGTTTCTGTTTTGTGGAATCACTGGCTTCCTTTTGGCGCCGATTTCTTCGCTGATCATAGATAAACCCAAAGCGATCAGTAAGTAGATCTCCGGGATTATAATCATTGTAGATGTGAGCAAGCGTAGGTGGCCGGGACTCCATTGGGTGTATTGCATCCATCTCGACAGGACCGAGGTTTGCGGGGTTGTCCTTCATACTCTGGTCCGGAACAACACTCTGAGTGGTGTTGCGTCGAGGAGCAGGGAGAGTTGCACTTTTGGCGGAGCTCCGAATTCTAGAAGTTGGTAGGGCTTTTCCGGATAGCGGGTGAACGCCAGTGCCGCCATTGATGCGTTTCAAGGCCGCCACAGCAGAGCCTGTCTTTGATGCTAGTATCGGTGACGAGCTTCGGTTTATGGGCTCCGGGATATCCGATTGGGCTCGACTTCGAGCCAAACCAGCGTCCTTCTTGGCCTGGGTGTTTCCAGCGAATAATCGCATTGTCCACGAAGTGACAGAGGTCGTCGAGCGCCTGGAATGAATACTTATGTTATCTCCATCGCCCGGACTTGCCGTTTCAGTGGGTCCGTTAGATGCGGTTTCCGGTGGTGGAGGTATGAATAAGCTCGAATCCAGAGCTTTCCGGCGACCACCAGGAACACTGGGCACCCGAGGTGCAGGCAGACGAATGACGGGCTCCTCACTTCTCTCTCCAGTCTCACTACAAACACTACTAGCACCGCTTGTCTTCCGGCTTGAGGTTGCGCTTCGCCAAATATAGTCCTGCCATCCACGAGGAGATGCAGTCTTCTTAGTAACAGACCTCAAGCTTGAGCTGCCCGACTTAAGGTCCCCATCAACTCGAAAGGGACGGATAGTTGCATGCAAATCGTCCTTCCCTTGATTATCGGAAGCACCGGTGCCAGTCTCTTCAGTCATTGCCTCATTCAACAAGCGGTCAAGAGCCTCCGCATAGCTTCGTTGACCTCCCGACGAGCCTGCCTGATCTGTTCCGGATCCGTTTTCTTGTAGCTCCGGCGGAGAGTCAAGCAGATACAGCCGACGTTCGATATCCTGATTTGACACCTCCACTTCACGGAGCATCCTTTTCAATTCTCTTTCCCTTTCGTCAGCTCGAATACGTAGCGTAGATATCTCGGCATCTCTCAAGGCGAGGTCTCTGGCGAATTGCCTCACTAACTTGACTGCTCCTGTGCGAGCAATCAATCGTTCAATATGCTCGTCATTCGAAAGATGGAGGGAGCCGGGAATATCACTAAACGAAACCGAATCTCCGAATAAAGCCGCACGACCGGCGACTTGTGGTTGGCTCATCGTAAGACCGGCAAGAGTAGCCTTTCGCCCACGGTCAGCTCCGATAGTTTGGTCATTCTCTTCTGCCAACAATGCCTGGCTGAGTGCGTTATTGATTGCCGGCTCGCCGAAAAATCCTTCCGGAGATCTATCTGGGGATAACGATGGGAACGATGTTAGGTCGGTAGAGGTGTGATTAGACGAACACGCCGAAACTCGCTTTGGGAGCTTTGAACGAACAGTCTTTGCTTTCTGGCTTTTGCGCGACGATGCAGAGGTCTGAGAGGACGATCGCTTTTGATTTTGGACGGCTTGTTCGGCGTTATCAGCCATGGCTTTCGCTCGTGGAAGATGTAGTTGATCCACCATCAAAAGGGTGGAAGAGGGCGATGGGTTGCGAAAAGGTGGAATATCAATCAATTCCCCGACCCAGCAGGGTTATATGCATTTCCTTGCAAGCGTCTCTGTCAAACACCTTCTGGGAAAATTTCGTGGGAATTATGGAGGGTCTAGAATGTGGGCTCCGGAGGAGGAGGTCAGGGTTCAAAGCAGGGAGTACGGAGTAATAACAATGACACAATCCTTGGAAAGTCGCTCGAGCGACCGCCTTAGCTATCGGAAAAGCTCTTCCTTCAGCCAGAAAGCACTCCGTGCTACTGGCCAAATAAAGAGAGTCACACAGAGAAGAAATCACAACAACAAAGACATCAAAAAGCCTTGAGCGCATGAAGAAATGATGCCAAAAAAGCCCGAACGCTTTCATGTATCAAATCGTCATCGCCCAAACTTTACGCTGACTGAGCACATGGCGCCTTTCCTTTTTTGGATGTGATGTCAGCACGTGAAACTGCCCAGCATGTGGATCAACTTTGATCCGATAACATAATGACTCAGCAGACTCTAGCCGTATTATGACTAGTGTCATATCTGCTTGGACCTCGGATGTCGTTGGAGGTCCGCTTCAGCTCCGGCCATCAAGAACGCGGAGACGGATAGATCCAGAAGACGGTTTTCCGGTGTGCAACAGCCGAATGGCTACCATCACCCGCGGCCCCCGATTGATACACTATCTGCTACTGATACATCTAGAAAAGCCTGGCTAGTTCCATCAAACGATTTTCCGAAATTGACGCCAAACAACACCGTCAGAATACAGGCACCATGAGCTCAGCCAGCAAAAGAAGACTCCAAGCGCTCAGCAAGCAGCTTGTGGAAGGTATACCGGATGCTGGAACATTTGAAAACATACCACGGATTAGAGAAGTCGCTCCTGATTCAGTTGGCCCGTATGTTTCGCCCCTTATCAGCCATTAATCCCATCCGCTCACAGTCTACAATAGACGATGCAAAGACAAGGTCGTCATTATCACCGGCACCAATTCACCTATTGGAATTGGTCGTGCTGCTGCTCACCAATTCGCTCGAAACGGAGCCAAGGCGGTCTATCTCTGTGATTTCCTCACAACTTACCTCGACGTGCACAAGCGTGAGCTTGAATCTCTCTATCCTAACGTTGACATCTACCTTCGACAGTTCGACGCCGGAGATGAAGAGAAAGTGAAAGCAGTAGTAGATGAGGCAATACAGAAATATGACCGGCTAGACGTTATGTTTGCCAATGCCGGAATTGTCGGACAGCCGAAGTTATTCACCGAAATTACCGGAGATGAATTCATGGAAACCATGACCACAAATGCCAAAGGGTATGCACAGCTTCTGGGGAATATAGTCATGTTTCCAAGCTAATCATTTTGTATAGTCCATTCATTGCTACTAAATATGCTGCTCTTGCAATGCAAAAGACCTCCTCCTCTAAACCATACCCTTCCGGCAGTATCATCCTGACTGCTTCCGTCGCTGGTCTTCGGTCTAATGCTGGCTCAACTGATTACTCCGCCTCTAAAGCTGCGGTGGTCTCCCTTGCTCAGACATGTGCCTTCCAACTGGCAGGTACCGGTATTCGTGTGAATGCTCTATGTCCTGGTGTAGTTGAAACAGGCATGACGAAAGTCATGTACGACGCGGCACGATCGAGAGGCACGGAAAAGAAAATTGGCCAGCTAAATCCTTTGCAGAGAGGTGCCGTAGGGGATGAGGTTGCTCGAGTGGCGCTCTTCTTGGGCAGTGATGAGAGCAGCTACGTCAATGGACAAGCTTGGGCCGTTTGCGGAGGGTTAAGCGCTGGCCATCCGTTTGTTCCAGGAAAATTAGCTTAAGAAAATTCTCCATTTGAACCAATTCCGGCTGTATAGCAACAGTGCATCTGTGCCATTTCTGTAATTGGAATATATATGAAGTGCCACAAAACAAGATTATTGCACCAGAAGTGATATCATTATCATTATATGGAGTAATGGGCATAATGTTAAGCCCCAATTTTTGGAGAATATTGGGCTTTATGTTCGTCTAGAACAAGTAATGCCAATATCCAGAAGTGCTCCAAAATCCAAAAAGAAATAACTCAATCAGGTAGTGAGGCTGAGAATAGACAAAAAGTTTTCGATCTGCTCATTATTTAATGCTGACGAGGTCTTTGTTTAAAACTTCAAGAAGCTTGGACTCGTCAACATTCTCGAGCTTTTCAGCGGCTTTGCGAATATTTTCGTTGGCGTCTTCACCGGCCTCGTAGAGCTGTGTTTCAGCCGCCCCTTCTTCGGCTCCGTACTGTTTCAGATAGTCCTCCTCAAGCATATATTCGTCTTCTGCAGGTTTGTCTGCAGAGTGAGACAAAACGTAGAATGTTGGGAACTCAATAATTTTACGACCCTGAAGGACTCCCGATATCGTCTCGGTCGGAGATACAGGAATAAGAACCGGTATAGCCACGCATGTTCGCGGCCGGTGTAGATAAAAATGAATTTCAGAGTCAAGTTCTGGAGTATCAGAAATCCCATCGTTTCCACGATGGTTAGAGTTCTGCTTGTCGGCCGAAATCGCACTGTCTTTAGGAGCAGCGGTACGGTTTGGCTCTTTCTGATCTTCGGGGCTTCCTTTCGTTGCCTCAACCTCGATGTCATTCGGACTATGTAGTTGAGACTCAACAGGCAGCCCTGGATCAACCTTTCTTCTTTTACCCGGTCGCTTTACCGCGGTTTTGACTAAATCATGCTCCTTGGCAAAGGGTGTCGTAGCAAATGCATTTCCAATCGTGCACTTTCCGAGACAAAGAGAAATCATTTTTTGCCCGTCTGGAAATACCCACTCTACCGACCAATTGATACACTTATGGCTGATGAGCGATTAGCATCTGCCTGGAATATCACATGCCCGAAAAGCATACCTTTTTAGCCACCTTGACCTATTCTGGCGATGCCTTGTCATTCCTTTGGGAGCCCATATTATGTCCACCCCTTGCCGCTCAAGCGGCCCACGAGATGTGACTCCATCGGACACGCCGATGCTTTCTTTCTCTTCGGCTAGTTGGTCCGCCCGTTCTAGGTATCGCTCAATTCCCGTAATAAAGTTGAAATCCTTATCAAAAGCCGCAGGCGTATCGAGTTCTTTGCGTTTAAGATATGCAGCCGGATCACGAATTCCGGAGCACTGGGACCACAGCTTGTGGCGTTTTGTACACGGGAGAGAACAAGTGCGTATCGAGCAGCGCGGACACGTGTATTTAGGAAGGTTGATGTGACTTGAGATCCGCTCCTTGTTAGACAAACAGCTAGACAAGATTAGATGGAAGCATACCAGATGGTGCAAAGTTTTGAGAGTGAATCGGCCATGGTGCTTTTAAGACACGAATAGACGACTGTTTCTCGTGCAGCGTCACATAATCATGCTCTATATTAACAATTTATGCAGTCATCCTGCCAAAAATTATACCTATTAAGGATAAAGGTCTATCAGTCGACAGTCTTCTCGACTTGCGCTGATCAATCATTTCATCAAAGCTGTTTTTCTGCCAGAGTTTCTCGTCTTATCGATAAGAATGCTTACATAATACCCCTTATTTGAGCCAGACCGCCTACGCTCTCTCGGCGCCAGAAGCAATTCCTGTGCATCCTGACCTTCGACAACAGCATTTGTTGATTCTTATTTGATCGTTTGGCCGTTGAAAACTCTTACGTATACTCCATACTAACATTTTTTTTCACTGACGAATCGATAGCTCTAGCTTTACCGTCTTGGTGGCCCACAGTTGAGAAGTTTTTAACTCCATAAGCAACGTCGAAGGAACACTTGATTGACCCAGAAATCCTTCGATTCGTCTTCCTCCAGGCGGGGAGAGAACTTGCGATATACTATTTCAGTTTCAACCGCTAGCAGAATATTTACCAATGAGTAAAGATTTCTGATTGTGGAATCTGATTTTTCTCTTGTCACGGCGCTCTTTTGAGCTCCCCGACTCGGTGAAACCAACCAAGCGGTGAAATCTCGAAACTTCCGGATCAGCAAACCGAAAGAAAAGCCAATTATATAATTTGTGTCAAGGATCATCAGCGAACAATGCCCCAAACATGAAATCGAACCTGTTAGCTTTTCTTTGACGAAAATCATGGCCATGTGAGAGAGTTTGATTAATGGGCATTCTGCGGTTGGAGAACGGAGCTCATCCATGTGTCGAGGTTTCCCGTGTTTGATGGAGAATATAACTATACATAGTAGGAGAAGAAAGGCAAGACCGCAAGGATTGCCTCTACACATGCGACTGCACGGCACAAGGAACAACAAGTTACATCTTACAAGGGCGATTTCTACCGCAGGCAACAAGGAGCAAGGAGCACACAGTCGCCCGAGAGCAGAGAAAATCCAACAATATCAGAATTTAGAAGTAAATCCTCCAGATTGTGGAGTGCCGGTGGCCGGAATCCTCCCTTCTGATCCGACCAACTAAGAGTCTTAAGAATGCTCGGTTAAAGAGCACTGTGGATCGTGGATTCGTGGTATTTTGACCGCTCAATTGCCTCTTTATGTTCCACTCCCGACAAAATACAGGTTTTCTTGAAGCTTTCCCATCCAACTTGCGATTCATTCATGTGGGAAAGGCAAAAAGGCATCGAGGTACGGAGTATGTATGTATGTATGTATTGACAGGCGCCCACGGACGTCGATTTATTAGGCGAGGAAGGCTCTTCATCCTTCTCGAACCTTCACAGATGCTCAGGCCGATTACGGAGAACTCCGCCGCAGAATGGATCCGTATTATTTTTCAGAATATTATTTTGCTTTTGGAAAGAAAGAATGAGTGTGGAGAGCACGGAGTATTCTGTAAGGAGAGAACTCCAACTTCATGCAGAATCTGGTCTGTGTATGGAGCAATTCCTTTATTTGTGGCGTCCACAATCCCGACAAGGCGGGGAGGCGCATTGGAACAAAGGCATTCAAGTTTCGGGATGGCTGGAAGTCATTATTTTATGTCACTTTGTGATGCTCCAAAGAAAAATTTTTTGGAGATGGTACGGGCCGTGTTGAGCAACGAATGGTAACCAACGGTTTTTGTCTCTCTTTGCTTCTTGTTGACAAGATCGACATTCTCTCATCTTGGCCAATGATGTTTTCAGAGTCATGTCTCAGGATTGGTGATGATGGTATCCTGTGAGAAGCCTTTTTGTACGATCCACAAACAACTAGTTTTGAAGATGTACGGAGTACTCCGTATGTAAGAGGACATTTGCTATGGAGTACTCCATATGCTGTCCGGTTTGAAATGTATCAGTCTGAACAGTGACAATATCCTGCAAACACTGCCTATTTCCCAATATTCTTGGGAGTTCAATTCACATACTTATTATGATGATGGGTTTTATTATGAGCCTATGTCCTTGTGAAGTTGGACACAGGTTTCAGACATCAAATGTCCCAGAGAGTCACAAGGAGTGCTTATCACTGGAGTCCAGAGACGGGAAATCAGCAACAAAATCGGCCGTTCGTAAGATTAGCACAAATCGTGTTTGAAGCGCCAACTGGGGCCACTTTGATGACAGTGGGACCTTATTAATCTTCGGGAGTCGGGAAGAACTGCTCGAGCACTCTTGGAATTTCCGGTCGCAGCAGACAGGGAGAGGAGTCATTATTATTGGTGATGGCGGCCTTTAGGGTTGCGGCGGCGTTGCTGCCAGACGGATTAGCTTGAAGCTAGAAGCCATTAGCAGAAGGTCAATTCGCCCGTTTTTCCCACTTGAGATCCTTGTCTCCTTGCCGGCTCGTGGGCGTTCTGCTGGGTTTCTGCAGTGCTGGACGTCCGTTTACCCCTGGGGACCTGGACTTGGATGCTCACCCACTAAACAAACCAGCAGAAACTAACACTCGACGGACTCTCTCTTTTTATAAGTTAGGGACCCAACCAGCCAACATCTTGTGCCTGCTTGTCTCTTCTTTCAAGTTTCTTCGCTCGCCTTAACTTCCTAGGGCTACCAGGAATCAAAGCCGGCAAGCCCGCCAAAGAACAAACCAAGCCTGTTCAAGGAATCCAGGGGAGCCTGGTCTCGGGCTAAATAGTCACAGACAGCTCCACTGGGCCACTGCTAATCCCAGAGAATAAAAAAAGAGGCCTGGCTAAAATGTCCCCCCGCCCAAGGTTTGGTTCCTCATAATCCTATTGCCCCTGTCTTCTCCTCTTCTCTCGTTTTCCCCCGAGAGAGTCCAAGACTCGGTTGCGCTCCCCTTCTCCTCACTCGTTCTGGGCCTCTATCCTCTTGTCATCTTCCTTCATTCCTTTTCTTCCTTTTGTAGTCTTGTTCCTCTGTCCATTCGCTCATTGCTGTATTCGAAACACAGCAGTGACGGATGCGGTGTTCTTGTGTTGATTCCTGAGCCGCAGCCTGGAGCTCGTTCGCCCCATACAAGAAGCTCGTCCATTGACCAGGTCCTTGAATTGTCGCTTGTTTTATTGTCAGGGACTTGAATAGACTGTCCTCGTTGATGTAGGTATGCTCCATTTACTATTTTCCCATTATTAAAAGTTACGAGGCCTGTCTATGCGCTCGGAGTTCTATTCCCTGTTTGTTTCTATAGAAATCTGTTGTGAAAATTTCCGGCCGTGCAGGAGCGATATTGGCCCGCGATCTCCATACCTCGTCGCATGAAAGCCCGCTGTCTAACTCAACTTTCATCTCTAGAACGCCGAATTTGGACATTCACCTTTTGTTGAGGGTTCAATAATTCAAATCCCGAGCCTTTGTCAACATGGCGCCATCGTTGAGAGATCACCCTTCTTTTGTCCGCCCTCCCACCCGTGATCGCCCAGTGACTCGAGGCGATCAGGGTGATAACTCGCTTGTCATCCCAAGCCGGACGTCTTCTCTTCACTCGCGCATCACACAGCCAATTCCTTCGACTCTGAACATGAAGCCGGTTCAGAAGACACCGAAGACGCTCACCCATGCTTATATGGTGTGCGGTGTTGGCCGCGAGCCGTCGCAATGGGTCAAGGCTCCTCCACCGCCTCAGGGGAAGATTGGACACATGAAAGGAGCAGTGGGCCAGTTTTGGCTTCCAGAGATCTTGGGAAGCAGCCCGAGATTGGAGCAGGATAACGAAATCGCACGGTCTCTACATGCCGCGATGAGGGTCAGTATAGCCTAGGATCGAACTACTTGATGACCTGATACTGATGCATTCTCGATAGTCTTGTTTCCCTCACGATGTTGAAATTTGCACCGGCAAGAGCCAGCCTCACTGTGTTCATCATTCTTTTGTTCTTCAGCAAGATTCGTCTCACACTCTTTATGGCATTGCTCTACGTGTTTGGTCTCGTGCGGATGAGAAACGCGCTGAGACTATTCGAGAGCTGCGAAAGAAGACAGAGCCGGATTTCTTCGAAAGCACAGATGAGACCTACTGGATTCCATACTGCCTGAGCTTCTTGTCTCGATATCCCCTATACAATTTACTAGGAGATTACCTCCGTGGAATGTGGATTCATTGGAACAAAGCGACCAACCTCTTCCACGCAGAGGAGGTTTCCCGCATTCTCAGCTTCCCTGCACCTCGGCTCAACGACTTGGTCAGAATTGATATGAAAGATTACGCCTTGTGTTATCAATTCCCGTCTTCTCCAACTGGCTTCCAGAATTTCGCTATGTGGCCTCTCTTTAGCTGTCTGTCCATTCCCAACATTGTTGGCGTAATTGAAGCAGCTGTCTCACCAACCCGCCGAATCATTTTTGTCAGTCATTACCCATCAATTCTCACGGTCGCGGCAGAAACTATTCGATACTGCGTCCGAATTTACGAATGGAGCGGCTTGTACGATCCTGTTGTGCACGCGCGCCACGTAAAGGAACTTGTGCAAGAACCCGGTCCCTACATTTTGGGTGTTACAGCCGAATGCCGTTCACTATTCGGCGCTCCAAACGATGCCTTGGTCGTCGATCTTGATCGCAACTTTGTTTTGACTTCCGATCCACCAAACGTCCTGACCCCAGGCCAGCGAACCAAGATGATCAACCGCTTGACGCAAGCCCTGAATGGTGATGTCACGCCCAGCGGTGTTCCTCAGCATCTGCGCTCGGCCTACGGTGGAGGAAAATTGATTCCTGCTGGCCAGATCATTGTCATGAGAGGAGAAGTTGAAAGCATCGAAGATCCCTCTTGGTGGAATCAGGATGCGGTAATGGGAGTAATGGATCATGTTTGTGAGAAATTGGTAAGTTTTGATCATCTTAATTTAGCCACATAGAAAGGCTAACAGTAACCAGGGCCGCAATACAGGTGTCAAAGCGATCTTTGGCGGGTCGGTAAAGAAGCCATTGATGACCAAGATCTCCATGAGACATCTGAATGAAATTGTGCGAGAACGCAACCAATACTCCAGAGATGCCCTCGAAGCTTGGCAAGATTTCATCAACCTCAAAGGAAGAATGGATACCGAACTTACGAAGGTCAACAAACGAAACAACTTCTTGGTCGAGGAACTTGAGACATGGAAACAACAGGTTTGTCATACACTCTGGAACCAATCCTATCGCATTGCTAACATGATCATAGTTTCTTAAATTCCAAGCGTTCGCTGAACAACTCACCAAAGAGACCTCCGAGCTCAAGGTTAAAATCGAGAGTCATAAGCGCGAGAACCGCCGTCTTACTTCTCTCATCGATCAACAGAAGGATGATGCTGCACGCCTTACCATGCGGCTTTCAGGTACCGAGAAGCAACGCGACGATGCCTTGGAAGCCCTCGTCCTACAGCAAGAGATTGCTGAAGAACTGGAACGGGAGAGGCAGCGCAACCAGAAAGAGATGTCTGCTCTGGAACATACAACTTCCAGTCTCACACGCCAGCGCGACGAAGCGCAGCGTGTTGTTATTCATCTTCGAAGCCTTATTAATGGTCAGAGCCATCATATGGAACACATTGTTCGCTCTCTCAGCACTGCCCCAGAGCTTTCTGAATACATCGAGGAAGAAGAGACGGACGATCTTCCAGAAAATGGTGAACACGATGATGGAGAGGGTGAGGGCATCCGACCCATGTCTCCCAGATCCAGGCTTAGTGCTCTGAGCCGTGCTGGTGTTGAAGGCGAGGACGTGACTCCCGAAATGGAAAATCACCTCCTGAGCCTTGGAAGGCAGAAACGGTTTTCTCAAATGAGCATCACAGATGTTGCTGATCGCCATCTACGAGCCAAGACTGATGCTATTGCCGACATCATTCGTAACATTAGTGAACAATGTGCGGCTGCAGTGGAAGGTCTTCATCTCGCCCAAGACGCTGAACACGAACAGCGACACGACGGCGGAAAGCATAACGCTCTCAGTCCCGAGGATGGAAATCATGACATGTCGTCTCGCCCACAGAGCGAAATTATGGAAGGTTTACTTACACCTAATGGACGAAGCCCAAGTATCTCTAGCATTCCACCTACACCCGATCTGGTACATAATCGCTCCAGCACCGCTATGTCCATGGTTAGCAACTCTACTTTTCCCGAACGAAGCAGCCAGCAGTATGGACCCGGCGATTTGCCAACCAGAATCGTCGAGGATGATGACGAGAGTGTTCTCGAGGCAGACGTCCAAAGGCAACAAGAGAGTGCCAGCCGCGTGCAGAAAAGTGCAAGCCGTGACACGATGAAGGCTGGTGCCGTCCACTATGTTGCCTAAAAGGCAATCTACCATTCGATTCACCCTGATTTTCTCTGCCTTACCCACTATCCTTTACCTCTTCTATGTTGCCCCCTTTGAACAACAAATTTTCTCTTCTTCTATTCCCTTATTTCTCTCCTGTACCATTTTATTACCTACTTTTCTTCTTTTCTATCTGGTGTGGGATTCTCTTCTTCGTATGTATTCCGGGGTGTATCTGTATTTCATTCCTCTAAGCCCCTTTTACTTCTACCTCTCTAGGCTTTCTTCAGCGGCCATCACTGTACAGCAACATTTCTCTATCTTCCAATATGTTCGAAGTGCGGCTTATATATCCTATGTGCGCGTGTGTGTACTTTACTGCCTTTCATCTGACACCCGTTCGGACGGGTTACCTACTGGTCAGTGATTATGTAGGGTATATATAGACACTGGTCAACACCAGTGACAGATTTAAAAATTCATATGGTTTCATTTACTCCCTTCCTTCCACTCTCTCCTTGGAAAAGTTCTTAGTCGAAGATCTCTCTTATTGGTCAGTCTACGTGGTCGATATATATTGGTGGAGGTTTCAGAAATATGTGTGCAAGGCTGGGATCAAAGCTGATTGAACCAGCGGCATCTCGACCGGTCACACGAACCAAGTTATTTATACCCATTTTGAGAAACTATTCGCCTCCACCTAGCTTGCTGCGATCCAGCTTCCCTTTTCCTGATTTAGAAAGCGGCGCTGTTACCAATCACATTGTTAGATGGGTCCAAACAATTATTTGTCGCGAAGTTGGAGTTTGCCAAACAAGATTTTTTACAAGTCATTTGCGTTTGTTTACTCCGTATACTAAGCAAGGAGTTTACCAGTTAATCACGAATATTAAGGGGCATGTATATACTTGTCTATAACTTCAAGCCGAATCGGGATGTTACACGAGCACACCGAAATACAGGCGTTTCACGCAATACTTCATCTGTACAAGTCTATATCATAATCATCGAACAGCAATACCTTCATTCCATTAATAGTTCTGGCTAAAGTGCTACGTATGTACCGGTATAAGGGAGTCTCTAGCCCTAGAGATGAAGGGTAGTGCGGAACAAGATGTTTGAAAGAATGCCAGGAGACTATTCACAAGAAACTAAAAACAAAACCGAAAACGCCTATAAATGCTACTCACTAAATAGGGTATCTTGTTTCATCGAGTGAAACCAAGAAAACGCTGGTATTGGCTAGAAATTCGCCGTCCATGCTGTCGTAATCTTCGTAGGTTGTATCCGTCATGAAGCGCTGTGTGGGGTATCATGCATGCTGTATCAATCCGATGCCTGCCGGACGCCTGTAATGCGAGAAGATGTCGAAGGGAAAGGGATTAGTATACGCTGCTAACCGCAGGTAGCTCCCAAACCATGTCAGGGGTATAAAAGTAAATATGTACGTAGGAATTTGAACAGGCATGCATGATAAACGCCACTAACACCAAGAACCATGCGGTAAATATCAACAATCGACAGCCAATAAGAATACATCAACTCCTAAGGGCCACGTTTGTTGGAAGGTTGGTCGCTTGACCAGGAGTCAGCTTCCCGCGAAGCTGTAGGGGACATGACCTCTGTAGAGACCGTGTGCATATCTTCGTCGATATCAAGATGGGAGGTCGTTGAGCGTTCGCTACGCTTTGCTGAGCCAGTAGGTGAGACAACACTTTGATCCTGATGGCTAGACGAAGATTTGAGCCGTCCTTCGAAAGCCTTGAGAATCTGGTCAGTAACCATGTCTTTCAGGATGTTCATTTTCTCATCAGACATTTGCGACCCGTTGATGTTCCAGCCCAATTGATCCAAGCCTTCGGAAACAATGGACGCAGCATCAAAGGCAGTACCGTCGGTGACAAGCTTTCGCAGAGCGTTTGGAGATACTTCCGGTCTGCGAGGTGGTTTCTGTTGTCTCTTTGCCGAGGTAGCTGTTGAGATCTCGTCGTGGGCGCGTTCCCGTTTGCGAGACTCTCGCATATATTGTTGATTTGGACCTTCGCCTGCCTCATTTCGTATCTTGTAGTAGACCAAGCCCAGTGTCGCAGCGAGAGCCTGATGACAGGCTTCGGGGTAAAGTCGAGTCGCTTCAGCGCGCGTGATATCAGGAGGAGTGTCACTTGAGTCACTAGAGTCACTGAGATATCCACCCTCCTGCATCATGATTGATTCATGAGAGTAGGGTATGCGGCCCCATGTTTGATAATCCTCGAGCTGGTAGAACTCTGCAAGCTCGATTAAACGGTTGACTAGGGATGGGAGTATTAACCACTGCTTGCCTGTACTAGTACACCGATGCCATGCACTTACTGTTCTTCTTTCGTTTTAAACACCAGAACTTCCAAACGTTTCCAGGAAAGTACTTAGGTGTTCGCATAGTCCCATCGTCATCGAGAACGGGGACGGCGCGGAGAGGAGCTGACAACGTGTTTGCTACAGCATTGTAGCGAATTTGTTCTGTGATGACCATTCGTTTACGAATGATTTCCAGATCGGTCTTGGTTGCAGAGACATTGGAATGCAGTTGTCGAATATCAAGTTGCAGCTGGTTAACATCGCACTGCAGTTGATTGACGTTGGCGTTTGTATGTCCGACAACTGTCTCTATCTTTCCCTGAACAGCTCTGTAGGCGTCGAATTCTCGGCGAATAAACTCGTCTTGTTGATTGCGTCTGTCGACATAAGCGTCTTTGGTGAGCACGCAAGACCGAAGTTCGAACACGCGCGAATCGAGCTGGTTGATCTGATCGGAAATATGTAGGAGCGCTGGATCGGATGTTGATGATTGAGGAGTGAGTTCCCTTGCAAGGGAGAGAGGGCTTGCAACGCTCTGAGCCCGGGAAAGAAGATTCCCCCTTTCCAAGGCGGCCATCATCCTGTTCAGAATGATGCTTCTTCTACCGGACCCAGATATCTAGACCTTTGCAATGTCCATATCGGCTAAGGTGGTTTGTCAGGAAGGGCGGTCGTGAGATTTAGATCATTGAGTGAGTGAAGGGTTATTGCTGCACCAGCAATTCAGTGAATGTGAAGTAAAGGATCTTGGGGCTCAGAGCAGTGTCTTTGGCGAAATGATGGGAACAAAGCGAAACTGGCGGGAAGTTGTGGCCAGGAGGAGTCTTAAAGCCAAGGTTTTGGGGCAAAGGCTTTGCGTGATGCAAACACGGCAATCTATGCCTAATTGGGTACGGAGTAGTTGGCGGTGGGTCGCAGACTTGAAGTCCTAAAGGCTAAAGATCGTATATGCGGGTTTTTGACGACGCGCTAATCCCAACTCGGCAGCCCTTTAGCCCGGTCAAGTGCGAAATGGTGCGACCGCCAAAAACCTGAGCTCGACATGGATATGAAAAATACCATGATAATCGAATCGATTCCAGGCATAAAACTCGATGACAGTCAACTGTTATGACTGAAAATGACTGAGATGACTCAGTTCTTAAAGCGTGAACAATAAGAGAAGTCAACAAAAGGAAATGAATGCGCTTTGGAGCATCGTTCTGAAAAACAACGCTCTGGGATCTGAGAATTCTCACCGCGATTACGAAACGAGCCGTAATACGGAGTACGATCACGGTAAGAAAAAGCTGGAACCTGGGCGATTCCAAATTAGGGCAGATGAAAGCCATCACCGCTCGTATTCGCGACACAACAGGCTAGACGTTGATTGGGCCAGAGTATGAGCGGCCCAAGCGGTGGAGATTACACCACGAGCATGATTGGCTGCTGGCGAAGCATCCGATGCTCCGAATGCCTGTATCCCTGCATTATTTGCATAACGGAAGTCTGCTTGGGGATTCCGATCATGCCGCTCACACGTCGTTTTGCATTAGCGCCAAAAGGATTCTGTTACACGCGTAACACAGCCGTATCGCCCCCAAGAGTTTTAGTGCCTGTTTCTCTGTAATTAATTTGCTCAAATTGCGACATAAAGGAGGGTAGCATGCCTGTAAGCGGATGATTGCGGGCAAAAGATCAAGGTCAGCACACGAGCCCCCATGACAGAAGCAAGTCAGCCCGGTAGAGACCGGGCAACTTCTGGGCAAATTTGTTGGGCATGATCTGGACGCCCATTTTCAGCCGAGCCTTTTCCGGCTTCGCGATCTCGATTCGCTCGAGCATTGCCACGATGATGCTCAGTAGCATCACCTCGACTCATCTTGGTGGTCAGATATCCTTGAGTCAAAGCAAGAATCGTGTGCTCAATAATGGCCAGCAGTGTGATTTTTTTGGAACTCTGTGACTCAAGAGGAGAAATCTCGTGGCTGCCTATCCCGAGCGGTCCATCATTTGAGACCAACGGATCAGAATCGTCTCTTATGACTCCAAAGAAAAGGAGGTTCTTGTGCATATGTTGTTTCCTTGGGGCACTTCCAGGCCCGATTCCCAAGTTGTCCACCTTGGGGGTATTTTCATACTCGATGGCAGATGAGGCCAAGCATGTAACAACCACGTTGGCGTGGGTATGCGGCATCTCAAAACGGAGGTTTTAATGTGCAAGAATAGTTCTAGAAGTGTGACAATAATTTGCCTCTCAGACCGTTAGCATCATTGAAGAGCGAATTCTATGTTATTGAGTTGGAAACACTCCGGCTTTGGCCAGTACTGGACCTCGCGAATTCACCTGTTCCTTGGTTGACAATCATATCAACAAAATGGTCATTCAAGCACAAACAAGTTGGGTACGAACGGCGTATCGTGTGGGTATCAGCAGGTATCATATGCACAGGCAAAGACGGCGATGGCGGACTTCAGGTAGGATATTGGTAATAGGATCCTATCCACTAGGCACCAGCTGTGAAATCTTCAGCCCAAGATACTGAGCCCATCCACTCCCAGTACCGGCCAGTGGCGGTTTAATCTTCGCAAACCCCAGCGAAAGAGTCATCGAAGAATAGTATTCCACAAAGTGAGTTTTGATTCCCAAGATGATGGCACAAAGATCTCATGCAGCGTTTCCATAAATGGAAACAAAACAACGGATATCAAAAAGGAAACGGTAGAGCAGAGATGGGTCAACATGCATATACCAGGGCAACCAACAAGCAGGAGCTTGAGACTATGAACCATCCCACATCAGGCTGGCTGACTGTACTGAATTTCCATACACATATGTAAGAGAACATGGAAGAAAGTCATGGATTCTTCTTGATGATTCTAAACACGAGGCGAGCCTTGCGTGTGTCACTGAAGTACGAATTGCCTCTTTGGACAGCTATGTCTTGGCGTATACGTTCCAAAAGGGGAACTACACGTGACATGAGCCTTTCTGGACTTCAACCGTTCAACTTGAAGGCGTCAAGAGAGAATTTGATATCTGCGAAACTTGATACCTGGTTGCAATCTACATCCATACCCATATACCCTGCTTGAGCTATAAGGCAACAGCGTGAGATCAGTATTGGCTCCAGTGGTCGCGCCTGCTTTTGATATATACACTTGACTGTGTGTATATACCTGCATACCTTACACACTATGGCAGGCACCGTGGATGTTGTCGCGACAACCAACACCCAATCGTTCTTGCCTATATGATAAGAATACGTTGAAACTCTGTTCTCTCCGGAATGCCTTCCGTTCTGCGCTTGCTTACTGGTCCTCGTACTTCAATGGAACAAGCTGAGAGAGACATTTTCGTGACGCTCGTGTGTTAGATATGTGTTTCTGATATTGCTCTAATATCGTACATATCCTGTATTCTTGGTCTTAAGATGGCTATCCAGCTGCTCATCATCATCCTCGGGCTATTCATCCTCGCCTCGATACCAGCGAGCGATTCTCGAATCATTCTTCACCCGGAACATGAGTCTCCCGACCCCGATTCTGTCGTTCCAGATACGGATTCACTTCCGCCTAAATGCGATTGCTACGTTGTCTCTGGGCCTGAGCCAGGGTATTTTACCAACTACAAATTCTACGACTTCCGCTCCGTATCGCCGCAATCTCCTCAGGACGACGATGAGCAAAGCCATGCCAAAAGGAATAGCGGAACAAGACGGGATGGCAGAAGGAAGCTGAAAACCAGTACCAACGGCGGTAACCACCCTTCTCTAAACGGTCATCTATTCCCAGCGGAGTGGAACATTCAGCGCTGGGGTCGCCCGGGTAATGCGCTTTTCCCAATTGCCATTAATCACTCTATCGAAAACATCTTCGTTACCCAGAATCAAGCAAGCAATGAAGCTCAATCAAGCCATTTAGTACTTCGCTCTACAAGATTCGAGAATTATACCTCCACTGCAGAAGTCCAAACCAAATCCTGGGATTTCTTCCACTGTTCTCTGCGCATGCGATTACGACTTTACTCATTCGCAGAAGACGGGTCAGGAGCGGTCGTTCCTCCTCCAGGTGGAGCTGTGATGGGAATATTCATTTATAGTTCCGACATCAGTGAATCCGACATCGAGATACTCACCAACGATCCACCAAACCTCATACACTACGCAAACCAACCAGATTGGGACCCGGCGACGGGTGAAATGGTTCCAGGGGCGAGTAGCGAGGCCGAAATCCCTGTACCGTGGACAGAATGGGCTACACACCGTTTAGATTGGCTTCCATCGCAGAGTCGTTGGTTTCTGAATGATCATATTATTGATGAGAAAGATCAGAGCGTGCCTGAGTCGCCTAGCGTTTTGGTTTTGAATCTCTGGAGTGGAGGTGGGAGTTGGTCGGGCGCAATACCTGTTGGTCAATCGGTTTATCTTGGGATTGAGTGGATACAAATTGCATATAATATATCAAAGCGCACCCTGGAAGAAGGGGAGGATACGCCTATTTTACCATTAGGCCATGGCAGTCGCTGGGGGGATCATTTTGAGGATGACGAGCCAGAGGACGACTGGGACTCGGATGACTTTGACAAAAGACAAGTGGATCCGGGAGAAGAACCTGTTTTTGAGCAAAAAGATTGTACCGTTGTTTGCAGGGTCGATAACGTGGAAACATTTGGAATGCCTGAAGTTATCAGTGATGATGAGACTTGGGAGTCGGAGTGAGTGCTTTGATAGACATGGAGAGCCTTTTACATGCCTTATCACTGCCCATGAGAATGAAGATTAGCATAGTTTGTAACTATAGATATTAGCAAGCGGTATTATGAAGAAGAACTCGATCTGACAGCATGGCTTCTTCTTACTATTCCAATATCATCGATATCGCTAATCTGCGAAATGCAGGGAGTACTCCGTACTGTATGAGCAACTGCATGAAACACTCTGACAAGTCATCCCAATGGACAAAAAAGGGGCCTTCTTCCGGTGCTCAGGATGCAAAAGCACGACTACATACCACCATTATCCGGATCTTATCCTCCAAACCCATAAGGAATGTCCATCACGATCTGAAAGGTGCCATCCAAAGCGAGGTCTTGGGAAAGTTTTTACTACTGGGCAAAATTGCAGGCAAACCCCTTAACACGGGGCTGAGTAGACTTCATTGACTTGTAAAGCAGCCATAACCATACAAATGGTACAAAATAGCGGAAAATCAATGGAGGAGTAATGAATGTTCTGTTTTCATTCATAAGCAATTCGGCCGTCCCTTAGCAAAAATCATCAACAAGCAAAGGGGGTATCCGTTCGTAAAAATCAAAAGTAGAAACTTTTCAAACACCAAAGCACCAAGTCATGCATAACACGCAAATTAAAAAAGCAAAAGAAGATGCATCAAAACGTTTTTAACCCAGTAACTCCGTCCCAAAGGTTTGTAAGGTTTGTATCCGACGCCATTTTGATCAAAATTCGTTGTATGATCCCCAAAACGCCGTTTTATGGTCTAAACAGGAGGCATGCCCCGGAGCCTAACGCCTGTTCGAAAAGATATTTAAGCGACTTCCAATGTCCTCGATGTCGAAAAGATAATTTTATCAGGAATAAATCGTCATCAAGATCTCGGATTTCGCTGGTAATTGGATCGATCGATCGATCGGAGAGGTGCCATCTCACTGAGAATCCGTGCCCTATTGTGGTAAAGTGAGGTAAGTGCAATCCCTGAACGAGAGAACGAGGAAGTACATGACAAAGGAAACCTATTCTGACATCGCAAGCAACCAACGAAGGCGCCCTTGATGGGTAAAACGCTTCTCAACCGTCGAACCGAACCAGGTTGCCCCGGAACGGTGAGGTCAAGAATAGCGAATTACAAAATGCATACAAAACCGAAACACCCTCAGCCCAACACTGCAACAGGCGAACCTGTTGAGCATGGTCCGACGGGCGTGTTACATGGGACAGGAAAATCAAAAAAAGCAAGAAAGCACAAAACGGGATTGGTATACAGAACTATTCCTCGTTCTCTCGTTAAAAAAAATTGCCAGATTGCACGTACCTCACTTTTGGTTCACCCAATCTTTTCCGCCCCGAAAGGAACTTGACAAGAGAGCCTGCCGCATTTCGAGGCCATTACAGCAACGATTTGACAGCATACTCTACTTCCGGGTCGAAATCTCCTTCCAAACCCCCGTTCATCAATTCGGCCACGATCCTTCGACGGATTGCTGGAATGTCCCTTGGCCCATATAATAAGGGCAATTGTAACGCCACCAATTTGGCGGTCGTTAGAAGGAACACTCCGCAGTCGGAGCCGTTATCTTGACATGGGGATTTGGAGGGGAGAACCCGCCACTCCTGGCTTACGAACAATTCTTTCAACTCCCCCTGGAGCCACTCCTTGATCTTGGCAACATGGAAGGAAGCGCTCCCGGAAAGAGAGTCGAAATGCTGAATTGTTCGGTCAGCCGGCTTGACAACCATGAGGGTCCAATGGTCATGATGATGAATGGGCACGAAAACAGACTCCACTCTCAACAATCCAGGACCCCCTATTTTGGCGCGCAGGGCCCAACGCCGTACGGACTCGTAACCTTTGTCCCGAAGGCTAGAGTAAAAAAACGTACTGAAGGCGTGGTACATTGGCTGCTGCTGCCTTCCCGAATTGCCCGACGACCGACGAGCGTAGTCGACGATTATTGCAAGGTATGCGTTGATGATTTCATCGTTGAGCCAAGCCAACGGCGTCGCACACGTTGCAAAATCTCGGCGAGTCAGGGCATCTCCACCAATGGTGGTGCCGAGCTGACGACTGTCTGGGTTCGACAGTGCCGATTCGACTTTCAGCTCCCACTTGGCTGGGAGTGGTCGGATGATCGGGCCTTGCGAAATTCGGGTTGGTTTCATGGAGGAGCTTTTCTGACCCCCCTCCTCAGCCGGAACCGTTGTGACAACTGGGTCGTTCGGATTAAAAATCTTGACGGATGAAATCGGACGCTTCTGAGGCGTCGACGACTCCAACCAGCGAACGCCCCGAGCTGGGATTCGTGATGGTTGACCATCACGCACTGGCTCGGCAGGGTCAGACTCAGAGGCCTCTCCCAAGGAGGTTAATCCCTGGGATTCCTCGTGAGTCTTCGGGGGAGGAGGAAGGTCAGGGCGGGAAGATTGGGTGATCCAAGCCACCACCCCAGTCTCGAAGTCTTGCATCTGGGCTTTGTCGACTCTAGGTAGACCAGAGCTCTTCTTAACGTGAGCCTGGTTGCTTGACAAGCACCTAGAATCGGACCCAGTGCGCTTGACTGGTCTATCGGTCCAAATTGCATCGCCTTTGGTGACACGTCCACGAAGAATTCCCCGGAGGGGATCCTTCGCTTTGGTATCCGCGCGAAAGGGTCTGCGCATTGGAGAGGAGAGTCTAGACCGACGGTGACTCGAGACCACAGTGGGTGGCTTGATAGGGCTTGGAACTGTGGGGGGCGAAACAGGTTGGACGCTCGCAGCGGGGATCCGGCTTTGACGCTTTCTCCGACGCTGCTCACGTTGTTCTTGTCGCTGCTTCGCCCGGTAGTCACACCAGGTCATGAACTTGCGAGCAGGTGCCTTGCAAAGTCCGATGACCCGGCGCTTGACAGTTCCGAGGATTCTCATCGTGTTGAAGATCCAGGTTCGTTCGCTTCGTGTGCGGATTGGAGAGGACGCGAAGGACGAACTCGATTGGGTATTGTCTATAGTTCTTGAAGTCAGAACTGGATCTGCGAGACACAACTTTGCAAAAATCTTCTCTAAAGAGAAGCAGGGAAATCCAAGCGGAATTGATCCGTAAGATGATGGATTCTGGGGAGTAATACCCGGTCGGCACCTGGGGCACATTTCTTCAATTGCCCCCTGCGAGATTTCGCGATTTGGCTGTGGACTTGGCCAACTGCCTGGCATTTTTGGGATCGCAAACTAAAGAGAAAGTCAGTGTTTGGGTCACATTGATTGGTTTGGAAGGCTATTACATCGTCGCCGTTGTCTTGTGGTTCGGATCTCTCAGATCGACGTAGTTCACACACGCACTCTGTGAGAGCCTCGGGTGAATCTGCGTCAAGCATCTCGAGATCGACCTGCATCGAAATTGTCAGCAAGGGTAAAGGAATGTTATGAACGGAGGGCAGCTTACAATTGGAGGAGCGATTGATCGACCAGCCTCGATTTCATTCTGCATTGGATCCGCAACCTCGTCAATTCCCCGTTTGAGTGAGGGCGTCGCTGGATCGTCTTGCATGATGATATCTCCATCACTCTCTTCATGGCTCAGACCTAAAGACGCAAAAGGTTTGGCATTCGCCCAGGGGGAATTATTATTATTCCGTCGCAACCGGGGGAAATGCCTCTTTCGCTTTGGACGATTTGGATGAGCTGTGGAAGGAGCTGAGACAGGCATGAAATATGTAGGCGGTCTTGGCAGAAAGTCGCGTGGGTTAAAGAAACTTCTGCGCGGCTTAGCAGCAATATCAAGGAGGCGTGGTCTCCAAGTTGCGTTGGTTGCCTCGGGACTAGCGTCTTTCATTTCAACATCCTCGCACTCTTGGTGAGATGTCGAGCTTATGATGGGTGCTGGAGTTGCCGAGAACCCGCTCTGCTGCGGCGCTATGGTTGGCTTGGACGATCCCATCAAACGCATCGCGATGGTTTCCTTTTGTGGCACCTGTGGCTTATCACCACTTTCCAAGTTCGCTAAGCGGAGAATCTTTGGTTTGACGACCGGTTCCTTTGATGGAGCGAACTCCGGTTTAAGTCCAGAAACATAGGGTTTTTGTACGGGGGGGCGTTCGACGACTGGCATTGAGTCAACCATCTTATAATGTTGCAAGGGCTGGCTAGGGACGTTCGATGAGTTGGCCATCCTGTAAAGTGCAGCGGCGCTAGGGCGGAAAATTGGGTCATTGACGGCGACTGGCTTGAGACCTCCGAGTGGCTGGCCGAGGGGCAGTCGACCTAATGCCACGGGGTCGGTTGGAGACACGAAGTTTGGCTCAGGCTTTGATACTGGCTTGGCGAGGAATGGAGAGTATTTGGGGGAAATAAACGTGGGCGTGATCTTGGTGTATCCCGGGATGGAAGTGGCCTGGCCCGGTTGAGCAGGAGCCTCTGGATAAAGATTTGGTTGATATCCATTTGTGAAAGGCGAGACTTGAGAGGAGGTTTCTTTGGAATTGGTAGGCGAGAATGAGCCGCGGAGGAGCTTGCGCAGGGTTTCTCTGTCCTTCTCTTCGGAGAGCTGTCTGTCGCGCAATGTAGCTGCGGCTGACTTGGAAGGAGTCTCGGGAGAATCAACATAGGACCCTGGGATGTGATAAGTGGGCGATTGGGTCTTTGATTTGTTTTCGTTCTGCAAGGAGGCAAGAACGGGGTTTACAGCAGGGGTTGCTGGCATGGATGGGAACGCGATGTTGAAGTTCTGTGGAGCTGTGACGCGACGACGGATTGGGCTATGAGGAGCACCGGAGGCGTTGCCTTGAGTGTTTGCGTTTCTTGGATCCATTGTGTCAAATGTTGCCGCTTTGACAGGATAAGATAAAATGCTTCTTGAGAGAAGAAAGGATGACCAAGACGGGACAGATAGACACGAGAGGGTATAATCTCACGCGTCGAGGAAGAGGAAGTAAGATCTCTGAGACAAAGCTGTTTTTCTGGTATCGAGTCTCTTGTTATGGTAGAGCGTGGTAGTCTCTAAGGAGACGAGACAGGAGACGGTCAAGTAGTGGAGAGAGATATGTATGTGTGTATGTAAGAGACAATGGAAAGAGAAGAAGCAGATTGTCAGGAGAGAAAAAGAATATTTCCGTGTTGGGACAAGAGAAAAATATTCTGTGTGCGAGGAGAAATGGAAACTTCCGTCAGGTTCGTCGGCAAAGTGAGGTCAATTGCCTGTTTGGGACGTTGTGTTCCTTGCTGAGTAAAAAACTTTGTTTTCGCGTTGTCAACGTGACTCGAAAGAGGGGGAACACAATTTTGAAAGGAAGAATCTTCTCGCGTAGTGTCGATTCGAGCAGTGGAGATTTGAAAGCAGTGTCGCTGTGTGTAAACTCGAGCTGCTAAGGAGGTGAACCGAGATGTAAAAGATTTCGCCGTAAAACGCCGTAAAATGTGAGACAGAGTGGTAGAAGTGAAGACGGTTGTATGGCGAGAATCGTCGTCAAGCGTTGCAATTGGTGATGTTGCCAAAGAGATTGAAAGAGTGCAATTGCTATCGCAGGACGAATTGAACGAGTTGAGAACTCGAAGAGAGGACAAATGTAAGATAGAAGAAGGTGGAAAATGACTTGAAAGAAGCTCTCGGTCAATTGAAATAGGTCAAAAGACACGAGAAAAAAAGGACTCGATCTCGAAGAGAAGATGTGTTCGTGAGAGTCAAGAAGCAAGTTTGCTAAAGAGCCAAGGGTATCAAAAGCTGGCAGTTGGGCCAAATGATATTTGAAAAGAAGAAAAGGTCTCTGTAAAGAGAAGAGAAGTAGTCTTGAACAGAGCACTGAAGCGATTGAGAGAATTGAAGCGAGTAGTGGATGGAAATCGCGAGTGTGGTGAAGACGGAGGATGGAAGATGAAGAAGAGCAGGAGAGAAAAAGAAGAGGAAGAAGAGAAAGAAGAAGGAGAAGGACAACAGGAAAAGGTGGGGTGAAGAAAAGGAATCCATGGGAGACAAACTCGAGTCACCGCGACAACGGCAACATCAAGACGGCAGGAGCGCGACAACAGGCAGGAGGTGAGGTCGAGGTTACTTTATATGGCAATACCACACATTTGTCCCTCGCGCCTGCCTTGACGGAGTTTCGGTCTCTTAGTGCCTGCTGTTTTGGCGCGCAGTCACGTGCAGCCAGGGTGGGGACACTCTATTCCTGTTACAGCCTAGCGCAACACGTGCCCGAGAGTGACAGCTCGCTGACATCATCGTTTACATAAGCGGGGAAATCGGAGCCTTCGAGGGAGAGACCTAGGGAGAGAGAGGCCTTACGGACGCACTGATGAAAGAATTTACAGGTTGGTACGGCTTGGATATAAAGAAAGATCGGAGGTTGAATCGATTAAATCCACCATTGCATTCTTTGCCTGGCTGTGTATGTATGTATTTGAAAAAGAACTAAAAAAATGACCCGCATAACCACCTGCATTTTTAGAAACATCGAGTCTCCTGGTTTCATGGACCGCCCAATGGGCCCAACCGCCTATTTTAGGTATCTTGTTTCCGGAAAAATGACATTTTTATATCCATGTCTAGAAAACCGCTCTTGTTCAATAAATGTAATATGTGCTTTCAATGAGAATTCGTCTTTTTTCGCAGATATCATGCTTCGAAACCCCCGCGTTTGCAATTTGGATTGCCCCCCTGTTTATCGGCCGTCGAGACCAAGGTAGTAGAATATCAATGGATTGACCTCCACCGCCAGCCACGCGATGCCTAGAAAAAACAGAGAATCAGTGGAATGCTATCGAGTAGAAACTCCCACGGAAAGAACCCACCTGAATAAACAATCAATTTCGTGATCACCTCAACATCATACCGAACTCGTGGCTTCGTAATCATCGAGAACATCTCCTTTTCACCCTGAGGCTGAAATTTGGACTCTGGCGACCCTGTCCCGATTCCATTCACTTCGCTGCTCTCATCCTGCTCCCAGCCTGTACCCGTACCCATCATGTGCTCATACTCCTGGATCCGCAAAGGACTGCGATTGGACGATCTGGGAGGTTTCTTGTCCTGCATGCCAGAAACAGCATCGACAGAATCGCCAATGTCCTTGTCAGGTTGTCCAAGCCCCTTTTTAGTTTTTGGAGAGGAGTTACTAGAGTTGCTAAGACGTCGACGCTGTTCACGATAAGCGAGGGCTTCGTATGCGTCAGCTTCGGACTGTGGCCCAATAGACACCGCACGGCGTCGTGGATAGCGTATGGATGTGATAATAGAGGGAATGTCGGAGGCATTAGGGAGAACATCGTCGTCTTTAAGCTGATTCGGGACACGTTTATATTCTCTGTATCAGGCGTGGTTAGGCATTGATTTAACACTGTAGATAGAAACACATACGAAGCTTTGGTGAAAAACCGCCGAGGCAGACTTAACCCTAATTTCTCGATGATGCGGAACAATGGAGGAAGCAGGCGAAGAAGAGAGGGTTTCATAGTTTCTCTCCATATAAAGATGGTCAAGACGCCCAACACTATGCGGAGGACAGCTTTCACCCAGCCAATCTTTTGAAAATCAAAGTATACACTCCCCGGAATAGGATCCTGGAATCCATACTTGGTCGTTCCAAAATGCCAGCCTCCGAGCTCTATCCCAATCATAACTCCAGCAAAAGCAATACTGTCATCGAAACATGGACAAGAATCGGCCGGTTCGGGATGGGTGCGCACGAGCACTAGAATCACCAGCACGACAATCAGCGGTGCCTGAATGGTGCCCCGAAGCACATAATCGTCAATAACTCCGCCGTATCCGGACTGGATGAATCCAAGAAGAGCCCCGAGAAGACAGCCCGCTACCACGTCTAAAAACCCATGCATTCCGCAATACAACCGACCCAAAACGATTGACGTCCCGTATACAAAAAGCGCGAGCTGGAAACATCCTTTTGTGAATGGTGAGAGCGTAGATTCGGAGGAGCTAAGTTGGTGAATTGCGTAGACAACGATTGAAACGGCATTGGTAGAGTGGGTCGAGGGAAAGCCGTATTCCAATGCCGCAGAACCCGACATCGTTATTCGTTGGAGGGGAGGAGAAAGGGGTCGAGGAAGGCATAGTAGGTCTTTAAAGTATCCGCTGAGGAAAACGCCGGAAGCAAGAAGATGAACAGCACTATAGCGAGTCTGTTAGCTGATTCGCGTTCCTCTGAGCAATTCCGAAGTGGGATATACTGACGCGCGACCGAATTGAGTATACCCGCACCAGAACAGGATAGGCAGCATAACCATATAGAAAGTATGTGTTCCCAAATTGGCACTGATCGCAAACCAAGTATCAAGAGACGGGGTACGCATGCGTTCCTGGAACCAAGCAAGGTACGGCGTCTCCCATCGCACCAAGGGAAGAATGGCTTGTCGCACCTTGTACCGCCATTTCGGGAGTTTTCTCTGGTCTGAAGGGTGATTGGGCACAGAGGTCAGCAGGTGTTCTTATGTAGGTTTGTTCCGGAATGCTTTGCTTCCAAAGAGGATGCGCACGGACGACATCATCACATACAATGGTTCAAGCTCTGCAGACCGGCATCCGGCTGTGCTTTGTCCTTGGTCATTGTTTAGGGAGTGTGAGAGCAAATGGCTTTTTTGCAATGGCTACTCTGCTGGTGATTTCGCAATGAACCCAGCCATAGAGTTCACACATCCAGCTTGTGCAGTGGACTTAATTATTGCTTCATTGTCATGAAGAACTGAAGAAAATGTCAGAGTGGAGAGTAGATTTGCGGAGTTTGTGACGATGGTTGCTTAAGCTTATGGAGTAGAAACCTAGGATAATTTTTTCTGCTTCTGATAAGAATGAGAGACACGTGAAACACCCAGTCCGCTTATCGATCTCTCCTCACTTCTTGGTCTTGGAGATCAGAACACACCAGAGGATCAAAATGTTCTAGGGTGAGGTTTGTGACTGGAAATGTGCTGCTTGCCAATGCCCTGCCAAGCATCTTGAACCAAGGCAGCCTTGGTATCGCGATAGGAGTTTCGGAATGCTAAGCCGAACAATCCGATTCTAATCTACGGGAGTCGGCATAGCGCGGTTATATATCGGAGTCATTTTTTACAAAGATCAAAAACGGACAATTTTGAATCGCTTCGTTTGTGATTCCAAGACGCTCTCTATGCATTTTTGAAAGACATCTTAAGAGTAGCTACAGATACCGCCAGCCATCATTCCGCGTTGGCTACCTAAATGCTCCCGCCATACTCCGTACAGAGTAGTTTTTCGGAAGTAGACCTCCTCGAGAGCAGCTTCACAGTCACCAGATATTCCGTAATCAAAAAGGCAAAGCTTTCGCATCATCCGAAGCAATCCGGATCCGCCAATTCATTTCTCGGTTCACCGTCCGATAGTCAACTTCTTATTACCTGGTCCCTTTCGACGGGGCTCCGTGACCGGCTCACGGCTTGACCCACGGCCCCTCCTGTTCTCCCAATCTCCTGGATGAACTAACTACTACCTAGAGTTCGGATCACCAAAAATATCTCAAGACAACCCCTTGCAGCTTTCGGGTTTCTGAAACCGCCAATCCATTAAAACAGCCAGCCATGCTCGATGATGTAGTGAGCTGGTTAAGAGTAGCGGGTTGAGCGCCGATCATGTTGGGTCCTGCGGAACTGTTGGCGGCGAACCCTTCGCCAACCCCCGGCCCGTTGCTACGGCAGCGCCTTAGAAGTAAACACTCGCACACCAACGGGGATTTGCCCTGAACTCCTCTTTAATACACATCTTTTTTTCTAATGAGACCTGTACCACTCTGGATACTGGATCTTTTTCATTTTATTTCTTAATTATCTACTGTCAGGTTTCCCATCGATTCGGAACTGGGACCAGGCCGCATTTTATTTGAGCCCCTCCTCCCCTTCCAATAGTTGGAAAACTGTCGTCATCAAGAGCGTTTACCCTCTTACAGTGCTGGCGATTTGTATTCCCACACTCCAACTAAATAGCTGCACCTCAAATTGCGCCCGTTGGAATTATTGAATTGATATCTACCGTCTGAAGCTTCGGTTTGGACCATACCAAAAAATCTACTAGGTCTAATTGATAGGATGTCAGCTCGCGTTCACGAAGATCAGTATGGCAACGGCGGGCATGTTCGACGACACTCAGTGGTGGTAAACGACAAGAGCCCTACTTCACTATCACCGCGTCGCAAACCAGTTCGAAGCCAGAGTACGCGTGCAAGCAACGGTACAGTGAGCACCACTATGAGTGTGTCAACCGGAGGAGTATCGCAAGCAACGAATATTACCCAGCCTCCAGCATACTCCAAAAAATTTGTTGTTGTTGGTGATGGAGGTTGTGGAAAGACATGTCTATTGATCAGTTATTCTCAAGGCTACTTTCCTGAGGTTAGTGGTTTCGGATCTCTCTCGCGCTGATACCAGCGGTGAAACTAAAACAACCATACAGAAATATGTTCCGACCGTGTTTGAGAACTATATCACACAAACGACGCATGGACCATCTGGCAAGACAGTTGAATTGGCTCTGTGGGATACTGCTGGACAGGAAGAATATGACAGACTTCGCCCTCTCTCATACCCAGAGACTGATCTCCTTTTTGTCTGTTTTGCCATCGATTGCCCAGTCTCACTCGAAAATGTCATGGACAAGGTAAGCAATCGTTCGTTTCAGCAAGAGATAGGTTTCATTTTGCATCTACACGAACAAGAAACTAACAACAAGGGCCAGTGGTTTCCTGAGGTCCTCCATTTTTGCCCTACCACACCTCTCATCCTAGTCGGCCTCAAATCGGATCTCCGCTCGAAACGAACATGCATCGACTTGCTCAAAAGCCAGGGATTGACCCCGGTCACACCGGAACAAGGTCAGGCGGTTGCTCGGCGAATGGGTGCCCAATATGTTGAATGCAGCAGTAAAGAAATGAGAGGTGTGGACGAAGTGTTCGAGCTGGCCGTCAACACAGCCGTCGGAGTTGAAGAGAGCAGTTGGGATTCTCGCGGCGGCGGCGGATCCCGTCAAAGCGGTAGCGGTAAGAAGATTAAGAAACGATCTTGCAAGATTCTTTAAAAAGCAAGAAGCACATTTATGCCCGTGGACGACTTTCGAGGACGATACGCGAAGTTTGCAGCGTTGATTATGTATGATGGGTGCAATGCAATGACTTTTCTTTGGTATTGCCTGGCGAACCCCCTTGGTCTTATTTCACTCCTTTTCTATTTTATCCTTCATTCCTTCATGTCGTGTTTCATGATCATCGGCTCAATCATACCTTTCCCTCTTTTTGCTTCATTTGACTGTACCATTGCCATAAACATCTTGACTATTGATTCCTCAGAAATACGTTCCCTTATTTGTCGATGGGCAACACGTCCGTTCTAGCGGCTTCTTGGAGGATTTCTTGCATCGGTTAGGTGTTTTCTGGGACGTTCTTTGTACTCTTTTTCTACCACAAACTTGCGGCCTTGTATTTCGAGTAGATATGGTTATGCAAATCTTTTTTGCTCTCGGAGCGGACATATATAATTGCTCATACATATCCCGATAAATCAGTCAGTGCTCTCATCTTCGTGATTTTTTTGCTCCGTGACGCTCTCATTCTCTTGCGCCTCGCTTGCTTCCCTGGCCTTATCAAGTCCTTCGGCAGCTTCTTCGCCATGCTCATGCTCTCCGTTTCCCTGGTCATTCTTTGCCATTACATTCTCAAATTGAGACCATAAGGCCTCCACAGAAGAGAACTCATTGCCGACCTTTGAAAAGTCTCGGGTGAGGATAGTGCATCACAAATGAAAAGCAACTCTTAAGGACGAGGAGTGACGTACTGCAATCACACTCTCTAGATTTCGATTCAGCCGGTTGATATTCTGGAGGACTTGCTCAAAACTCTAGAATGGGATGTTTGATTAAAACAGGCTCCATTGGGAATAAAGGAACAAAAGGAACGGATATCAGACTAGCAGTAAATACAAGCCTCGGCTGCGTTTCCGAAGGGGAAAGGAGAACATCTCGGGAAAAAATGCTCACCAGGGATATCTCTCTCAGCAGTTCCGCACGTTGTTGCTCAAAGTACGAGGAGCTGGGAGCTTGAGAAGACGACATGATGGATAGATATCACAGGGTCACGGGGTGGTGCGAATATTGGCGTTCTGTGGGCGTCTTGAATGATTAAGAAGCGGTCCCAAGGGCTATAGATCGGAGATCCATAGCCAAACAGTTACGCCTTTATCGTAACAGAGCCGATTGATACGATATCGAATCGACAGACCGCTCGTCTTCACCGTTCTCGCCTCAAAGACGTGTGGAAGGAGACGCGATGTTGTGCGCGCGAGATCCCATATTACATAAGCGAAGTTATGGAAGATTCGGCGCTAACCTAATAAGGACAGGTTCTTGGCGCGCATTTGGATGGAAAGTGCAAGCTTTCACACTCGAACAGAGCTCATTGAAAGTCAGAGCAGGACGAGATATCTGCCATTCTCTTCCGATTTCCTCTCTCGTTTTCTTCCAAAGGGGCTGGCTTGATTGGGCCTTTCTTTTTGCGCCGCTCCAGATATGAGTGTAAGTCCAGCTCGTTTAATATCAGTTCGGAGGCATCGACATCCTAACCCTTACCTCTTCTGTAGCTCGTTCCTCTGAACCCGCGGCCGATGCTGCAAACCTTGTACGTCTCTATACTCTTTTGCTCCTAATACCCGCTGTACGCAATTGCTGATAGAAAGTTCTTTCGCCAATCTACAGGATCAATCAAGAAGTGATCATCCGACTGAAATGGGGCCAGACAGAATATAAGGGCCAATTAGTCAGTGTGGACTCATATATGAACGTCCAATTGTCGAATACGGAGGAATTCATTGATGGGAAGAATACGGGAACTCTAGGACAAGTGCTCATACGGTATGATTCCTTTTCCTCGCTCGGGCGCGCAGCGGAGGATTTGTGAGAGCGATGCGCGAAACAGCTGTTGCTAAGCATGCTCACTAGAGCCTTGTTGAGTCAAAAGCTGATGCGATTTTATACTTCCTTAGGTGTAACAACATTCTCTGGATATCGGCGGCGAAAGGGGTTGAACTGGAGGTGGAGATGTCCGGTTAACGATTGAAAACGCATGCATTGCTTTGGGAAAAGGCCTCGGCGTTCGGGGGAAGCGATTCTACATATGGGAAACCAAGCACTGATTGCATCTAAGACGCCCTTGACGGCAGTTCGAGTTTCCAGCGGCGAGGGATCGGAAGATGGATCCAGATAACTGTCACACACACTCGATAATATCGCCAAGAGAAGCGCAGTTCTCTAATAATATCCAGAACTGTTATTAGCGATCTGGCTGGCAGCTGGATTTTTTTTATTTTTTGTTGGTGTTTCACAAAATGTGTGTTGGCCCGAGGCCGTCGCAAGCGTTACCGGGGCTGAGGGTGGTGTAGGGCTTCGATTTGCCCTTCTATGTGCCGCATGCATATGTTATTTTTTTCGGCTTGCCTCAAAGCCTTTTGGTGGATTTCCATTGATCAGAGTGTGTGCGAACAGGTGGATTTAAGACGGGTCGAGATCTATTCACGAACCGAAAAACCAAAAAAATGCTAGGGCGGTTTTGTGAATCGCGATGCGGTTTCAAGGAGGCTCCTGCTAGCCTGAAACACCTTTCTGTTTGGACAAATGATGATTGGAGAGGGCCAGAATCAGAAATTCCTGTGTCGTGAAGATCCCATCTCTGTAGAAAGTCCCAAGACGGCTCTCGGAACGCTCGAGTAAATTCATAGTGGACTTCCTATTGAATACCCTGAGAAAATCTTACGTAGTTGATAATCGACCCTGAACCCGTATACACGTCCAAAAGTCTGGCGGTCGGAATTTCTATGACTTTCCATGCACACATCCTTGTTCTGGCAAGCCAACTGAATTCTCTTGGACTTCGTATTGAAGCTGGAAGAAAGATTTGCTAGCCGCCACCCCCAAACTTTTCACCAGTGCCCTCCACGACATCGTGGACTTGCCTCCAGGATGAGACAAGTCCACTCACATACCGGAGCGCGGGCAGGATCAGTACTTGTTTTTACCCGGGCCTCGATGTATATTTTACAGTAGTTGGCTTCACCGCTGGCAGAAAGGCCGCTCGTGTGACTCGATCACCAGCATCAAAGAAGGACGGAGGGTGGTCAGGAACGCCACACTACGAACCTTCTCACCATCCTCCGACGGGGAACAACTAGATGAAGCACATCAGCACTGGCCCCGCCGTTTCCACTGAATATTGACAAGCCTGGATGGGGTGTGTCGGATCCCTCCCCTGGCGTGAAGGGACGCTCGGAGTGTCGATCCATGGAAGTGTTCTCCTCAGATAACTATGCAAAACCTCCCCGGAACAGAAACTTTGAGACTGTCGATTCGGACCAATATGGGAGCGCATCACAAGGGCCGGGACCCCTTATTTATGCAGCTAGGAGCCACATACGTCTATGGAATTGGCTGGAAAGCCTCCCTTTCATTCCTCAAACCCCTCAGTGGCCAAGGGCGCTAGATGACACTCCCACTGATGAATGATGCGCATCAGTTCAAAAGCGACCCCAAACCCACTGCATTCACGAATGGGCTGCCTACGTTTATTTTTATACCCTGTCAATATATATGCGGCATTTCATCATTGTCAAGGGGGCCTGACAGTTAATTATGGCTTCAATGGACTTAATTTCAAACACTTGCTGCATATAACACTCGATTCATAAAACAACCTCGGACTTCCTCTCCACTAACAAGTTATTGAACTTCATTCACTCAGAGCACCCTTGACTCAGTCAATGTGAATATTGAGTCGCTCAATTCTTCACCGATCAATTGCAAGGAACATTCCAGGCAAACAGCAAGATTCTATATAAAAACGACCGATACACACCTACTAAGATACCCAAACTACGGGAAACATCCCTCGGAGTTCACAACTGCGCGGAAATTCGCGACAATTTTGAAACCGACAGAGACCTATATAAACACTCCAGTGACCGTCGCCAATCGAACACTCTTTATAGAAACACGGTTTCGCTTTACCTATCACCAAGACATACGTCGAAAGTTATAAAACAACGTACCTCGCCCCTGTGAACGACTATTGGTGGCTTCGAACTTGCTCTCTTTCTAATATCCATTCACGTTCATACACGATGACCGGAGTCGCATCGCGATTCATAGAACACCTCGATCCTGACGAGCCGCGTACGTCGTCTGAAGCCGATATCACCCTTGAAGAAATCCTCGCAGAGGAATACGGCCGTGTGCGTAGCTCCAGCTCCAGCTCGTCGACGACCTTGTCGAGCAAAGAGAGTATGGAAAAAGAGCGGCCTGCAGAAGGCTCTGTCAAGAAGGCTGGGTGGAAGAGCAAGTTAAAGCTTCCACAATTCGGTCGATGAGGCACCTACGTCGATCGATGAAATGATACGTTTTTATGATTTGCATCATGGGTCTAAGCGACAGCAATACGATACCCGGCATTTAAGCGCGATTTTGTCGACGAGGCAACTATTACGCGCTCTTGATCGTCGTTCTGCCGTTCTAATAGGCTAATACCCAGCGTGGTCCTGTTAATTTGGGTTATGATATTACTTGTCTTTACTGGCGCTAGTAAGGGGCATTCACGGATATAGATGGGCTTGGATCTGTCTCGGCTGCATATTCTTGGGTTTTGCTTATGTTACTGCTAGGTTTGGTTTATTTCTCTCATGTTTTCGAGTCCCTGATACTCTGATACCCCCTTTGCCACTATCGTGCTCTTTGTGTTTTAGCATCTCCTCGGAAGCTCCCCCAGGTTATGACGATTGAGATTCATATTGTGTGTTTTTAGCCAGTCATTTCGAATTGATTACGACCGGGACCGGCTCAGTCCACCCGCTCCCATTTCCTCATACCACTAACCAGCTCACGAATGAAATGAACTTCCTGGTTATCTGGCCAATTTACTCTGTTAGCCAACTTCCTTCCTTTACACATGAGGAATCATTAAAAGGTTGTTTCGTTATGTGGAGCGTTAGGATCCGCTTAGGGAGGCGGAAGTCATTGAGACAATCTCCCAGGAACAGGCAGAGAAATTTTCCCGTAGATCCAGCCCTAGATAGAATTAATTTTCTTGCCATTGTCGATGCCATATCCTGGCTACTGGCTCTGAGTTGTTTGGGAGAACCACAAAATTGACTGCCAAACTTCCCCGCTTGACTTTTCTCAAACGAGAGCTCTTTACGGGGCCGGACTCTGAACCCCCGCCAACACACGACAACTGTTCCGCTGCATCACATATAAAGGGTGTATCGAACCACCATCGAGGTTGTTTCGATCCACTACTGTTGCGCACTACCCCGAAGGTCTTCTTGACAACCGGTGTCATCTTTTGAGGTGGCCGTGATGTATACTCTCAACCTCACGGCTGTCCTTGATGGGTAACTATGCCCCGCTCTCAATTCTCTATCATCAATGACCGATGCCGTCCACATGCTAGCATCACAACGCAATAGGAGGAAAGCCAAACTAACTAATATATGTCTACAGAGTCACCCAGCTCCTACCCGTGGACTCGCTCCAAGACCCCTATTACTATACGTTCACTGTAAAGTGCACTTCATGCCAGGAAGTACACCCAAAACCAGTTAGCTTTCATAGATGGGTGGGTGCTTGATATCGGCCTTTACATCATACCAGTATCACCGGATTAGACGTCGAATAAACGGGCTGACAATGATTGTAGACCAAGTTCCCGCTGACAGGGAGTCGCGGGGACGCGAATTTCGTTTGGAGATGTGGATTTTGCAAGGTAAGTCATCATGCTTTCTTTCGGGCGAGAGAAAGGCGAAATGTCGTGTACCTTTTTGTCATTTCAAGAGAAGCATCTAAATGCTCCGGCGGGTTGACGGTGCTGATACTCATTTTGTGCCAAATTGAAGCTGGACATTCTTTCATGTATTGTTCATACGTTTTCGGACACAGTAGCTGATATCGATATTTTACAGCGTGAGAACTCAGCAATTTTCACATCCAATCCTGTTCACTACGATGAATCGGAAGTGGACAGACCAATCATTGAATTCGATTGTCGCGGTCTTGAATTCATTAAGTTTATCCCGGATGTAAGAAGTGCTTCCGATGAACTATTTTCCGATGCGAACAGAAGAGCTAACACTGGCTAGGGCGAGTGGCAAGCGAAAGGTACAGAATCAAATACCTTTTTCAGAGGCATAGACTTGCAGGAAGGGGATTGGTATGACTATGATGAAAAGACCGGTCAGCAAGTCAGCGTCACATCACTAGAGTGGAAATTTGAACGCTGCTAGATCCTGAAATATGGTATAACTAAGTGTTTGAACGTGGAAGGAGATCACTCGATCGCCACTCAACCTTTATAATTGGTGTACTTGTATGGTTTACGAATGGGATGGCGAGTGTTTAATAATATCGATTTGACCTTTATTTCGACAATAAAGAGCTATAAACTTATAGTTGATGTGCCCCAAGGCGCCGAGAATGTTCTTTTGATCAATCACCGTAGAGAATCGGTAGGGCTCGCATGGACTGTTTGCTCATGCCCAAAATAGCGACACCAAGCACAAATGCCACTACTACTATGGCCAATGGGAAACTGGACCTGCTGGTTATACATCACTATGTTCCAGGAAGTTATGAATAATACATCCGGTATCAAAACGACCCACTATTTTTCTAGGTATGCAAAAGTGTGCTGAAAGCTTCAAGTCTGTCTAACCTCGGCATCAAGCAGCTTGGTGCTGAAGGATTCGAACGATTGATTCAACGCATCCACCGTTTCAGGCACTTTCATTGGAAATATGCTCCAGCCAATCTAAAACGATACCGCTGCTTTCTAATCTCATACTACGGAGTACATCCCTCCCGTGCCAGGGCTCTCGCAGTAGGAGTGAATTGGTCTTTCCATTGCTGTAAATATGGCGTGACAATTCTCGAGATATTGTTGGCTGAAGAAAAAGAGAAAACTTCAACACTGTTTATATGGTTGGACAGAAGCGGAACCGTTGAGTGTCGATTTGGACCTTGGATATCGAGTGGCCTTGACCGTTTCATGTGACCTGCTGGAATCCATTGATACCTAATCGAGAAGTGTCGTCGGGCGTCAAAGCCACGTGGGTGACATCAATGACGTGGGTATACATGTCGGAAAGGCCTGCGCTGGGATCAGTATTTCTAGCTGCTAGGTCTAGAGAAGGGTTTGCTGGCCAGTTTCAAGCGTTGAAGATACATGTAATAGTAGCCGGCGGTGAAATTGCTCAGTCTACAATCTTCAACGAATTGATTGGTATGGTTAAGCAAGCAAGCCTAGGCGCGGGATATATCTTTGTGCATAGACAGGAATCGGGCTGGCATATCTGACATCAAAATTAGGAATTTTCTCGGCCGTCAATCCTACCGTGTCAAGATAGCACACTTGGTCATCCATTTGAAAAAGGCATGCCGTGTTAGACTTGCAGGAAAGGAGCTCTATGCATCGCGGAAGGCGGTTCTGTGCTTGGCCTGATTTAGGCTACACGTAATAATTTAGCAATTGATGCTCCCCGCCCTTTCGTTTGGCTATGCTTACACACTGTATGACAAGCGCCAATTGTTGATTGAAGGCCATGCCTGATGAGACTTCGTCTATCATCGAGTCAGTATTTCATAAAAATAGAGATTCGATGAGCGGTAGCTATTCTGATACCGAGATAGTTCGCAAATTCATTTAAAAGACATTATTTTGAAGGAAAATAATCTAATGCTGTAGTAAAGAGTGGAAAAGAGATACTTGCACATACTACATGTACATTGGTATTCAAATCTTACGGAGGGTCATACATCAGCTTTCGTCTACCCTGACATGTGTGTTTGAAGGGCGCTTGCAAATCTATCGTGGTACCATGAGCCATGATGAGAACATCTGAAACAGAATATTGAGGAATGTTGAAGGTGTTCATTCAAGCCCTCTAAAATTCTCAATACTTTATCCCTGATGTTCTCATCATGGCTCACGGTGTCATGGTAGACTTGCATGTCTGCTTCTGGAGTCCAAAGAGGTGGAGACGGATCCCATCTGCACGACCAGTTTTGCTAGGCCGCGGATGAGTGTCGACGCACGTCGCGACGGATATCAAGCGGTAAAGGCACGGAAAAGCGAAATAAAGGCCGGGTCTCACAGCGTCAGTACCGGATTTCAAATTGAGCAGCAGATAGAATGTGTGATACCAGTATGTTTTACATGTCAACGAAGTATCTCAAGATTATCTAGGAGTCCTGTCTCAGTCGGCAAGCCGTAGCGACTAGTTTTCAGTGAATCTCGTACCCGGGGCGTTCGTTCCAATACTCAGGAGATGAGAAGTTTTTGAGATGTAACGCAGGAAGAGGGGCAGCTTTTAACTGATGTGCAATACGCTAACCAAATATGGCGACAAATTTAGTGCCAAGCAAAAGTCTTGGCTACGGATTAAAGATTTGCCATCCGAAGTATCACGTGATACTCTGGTCTCCTGAAGGTTGCCGACATCAACGAAGCCATCGAAGTTGCTGAAAAACATCCGGATATACGAAGTATCACTGCAGAATTCGACGGGGAATATGGGGTACTCCGTACATCGAAAGATTGATGATTTCCTGCTATTTTCTAGCCCCCGATCCACTGCTGTAAACGTGGGAGGACAAATATCCTGTGTTACCCTCACGTTGCACTGAATCGTTTTGTTCCGCTAGGGACAAGTATTCCCTGATGAAAATGAGACTACATATTACAGTAGCTGGGCGAGCGAGGCATCGGCCTTTGGTCTTTTACTTTGGCTGCAATGGCATTTGGACAATTTGTCAATTCCAAAGACGGAGATGCCTACATTATCCCGTTAAAAGACAGAATGCCGTGTACCCATTTGCTGCTACCATTTGGCTCAGTCAGATCTTGAATATCATGATGATTTTCCTGTCATGGGGCCAAAATCACCGATATTCAGCTGGGTGGTATGTTCTGGAAGGATTGTGGAATACTTGCATTGCTTGCATAACCCTGACGGTTGGCAGTTAGACATTCAGGGCTGCAAGACTATTGATACGGTTGTTGAAAGATTGCAAGTCTCTATTATTGTTTTTTTCTCTCGAACGGGAACTTCCTAGCTTTCGTAGCTTATTCCATACTTTTTAAAGTCTCTTTCCCCTCGAGATTCCATAGTATCGACCAGAAGAGACAATGTGGTTCCATGGCTGATAAAGGCCGTGTTTCTTTCTAGTACTCAGGGTTTTAAACATTCCAGATATCCTTTCTAGTTTGAGACTGCTATAGTACCTATGCTGTTATTTCTGTTATTCATTCAGCATAGATCCTTCATTGGTTGCGCAGTTGCAGCAGAGTTTCCAGGACTGTTAAATACCACATTCATCTATTCACCAGAGGGCGGTGCTGAATATGGATAGTGACTACAGTACTCACACTACCAAATTTCCCTATGCTGACTCTTTAGAGGTACTGTTCCCCTTTTGCGTACACACAAACAAACACCCATAGCAACCAACCTTAGCTTATATACAATATTAGGAGACGCGCTGTTCCTTATCCACCACAAAATCTACAATTCCGTCCATTCATAGCCACTCTTCAGCTTCTTCTTTTTCCTCAGTCAACACTGGTCCCTCCAAGGACCTTTTCCGTCAACTTACGCGGGACATATTGAATTTGACAAAGGAGCATACAAAGGAGTCTGAAAGCCGAGCTCCCAACCTCGAACCACAGAAGTTTGACCCTTTGTCTATGGAAGTTCCCATCATGTATACCACGTACGTTTCTTTAACTCATGTTTTTTTATGTCTCTGCTAACCCCGTTTTCAGAGGCCATTCTTCTCTCAGCAGCAATACCGACTCCAGTAGCTCGACTAGTAGAGGCGCTCTATGGCAGAGTGCGCCCGAAATGGTGGCCATACCTGGGCCTAACGCGTTCCGTTACCAGGCTGAGTTGAACAGATTAGCCTCCCGTCTTCCTCAGTCTCGATCGGAAGGAAATGTTCGTGCTTTTGAAAAGCCGGATCGGGAGTCGTCAAGTTTTTCTGGAAATTATTACAACCAATGGTATCCAAGCGCAAGCTACTATCCTGATAACCGCGATCAGCAACAACAAACAAAAGAACATCAAGCCCAAGCTGAAATTCAAGACAGAGCGAGAGGCCGAGCCAGGTCACGATCTCCTGTGAAAGTTCTCGAGGACTTGGACGAGTATGAGGAGCTTGACTACGTATCACCGCCGCGGAACAGATCTCATTCACCTCACAAGAAACTCTTTGGAGAGAAAGGCTGGCTCGGAAAATCCCCAACAATAGAAATACAGAAGAAACCTGGCCTCAAGGCACTCGGAGAGAAGATTAAACAACGCGTCGAGGACATGGTAAGTAACTGGACCTACCTTACCATTGGTTGTAGCTCATTGAGATAACTAACCTTCGTAATGTAGACTGGCGATGTGATGAAATCCACGTCTGCAGCGTTTCAGTTGAAGTTCTCCAAGCAGGCTGTATCAACATGTCCGATATCCCTCGATCCTCCAACCCAGGCCAAACTGTACTCGGAAATGGAGCTTATGATATGCGTTACAGCTAACAAATTTCTCATGGATCAATACCGAGAAGGCCGCATGTCGGCCGAGTCTGTAACTAAGGTGCTGAACTTCTGGACTTCAAAAAACCGCCCGCAAGTTGTGCAATTCCAGTTCGACCAAGCTACCCAGAGAGACTTGATCCTTTACAATCTCAAGACGTTTGCCTTCCACGGCGAATGCGCCCAAAATTCAATTATGCTGAATGCTACCTTGTATAATTGGAAGATCATTGCGAAAGAGATGAGTGTCCGGACCTTCTGCTATCCGGATAGCGTTATCAGGAAGCATATGCACGACTCACATAAGATCCTGGAGATGCTAGGCGGACCATGCGTTACATTTCTCGCCTTTCAGGAGCTTCAGGTGAACGCCCTCTCGTTAATGAAGCAAGCCCAAGAGAAGAAAGTTCGGACTAGTAAAGACCGTGGCATGCCGAGAGATTGAACGTGCAAGCAGTCAGATACGGAGAATTTCGACAGGTCTTTTCCCGGTGCTTCGTTTTGTTTCCATACTCGATGCCTTTTTTTGTTGTTCCCCTGTGGCGACCCAATTTATGGGCAAAGCTGGGCCTCGAACTTCGATGGATCCACTCGACGAGTCAGTGATCTCCATGGTGCCTTTGGTAGGATTCTGGAGGAAAAATTGTAAAAACGCACGGTTCTCTTTTGATACTTTCTATTTGTGGGATTTGGGTCCTTGTCAATAATTTCATCCTAATAGGTTGTGCTCCTTTCAAACTTCGATATACTCTGCACCGAGGTAACTAGTCACTCCATGCCAACTCGTATGGCTTTGCTCCTTTGATTACTCCGTACGGAGTACACCCCTTGGTAGATGCGAGTCAGTGAAAACATTCACAGCCGTCAAGCTTTTTGTGTTGTGGATTCTCAGGCTCAGCTGATGTCATGCGCCAAGGGGCTAGAAGCCTTAGTAACCCATTTTAGTGGCTCCCACGAGCTTCTCCCGCCCGTTAACTTAAAGTGTCATTTTGCTGTCATTGCTTGTTGCTGGCGGTTTGCTCTCCTTTCTTTGCTTTTTTTCTCTCTATCTTGAATCATCGCTGTGCACAAAGTTTGTGTACTGCATGGGAACTGCGGAGTACAGAACAGGCAGTTTCTAAATTTGTTCCTATTTATTCTGCAAGGTGTTGAATTTGGAAGATCCTGTTGTCCCACTGCATATGTTGTGTTCGTGACTGAACCCAACTCTCACTTTCGTCGGATAATTTTGCTGCCTACCCGCTCCTCAACACCGCCTCTTGAGTTTTATTTATACAAATTGATCTACATATTGTAGTTAGATGATCGATTATTGATCTCAAGGAGTTTTTTCAAGGATAGGCACAATGGCAACTCCTGTCCATACCGCCGACATAAACTGCCACCTCTATGATCCGCCAGAGAAACCGACGTACTTCGATCCGAGGCAGACGGCCCCGGACCCTCCGAGACTGCGAGCCCAGTTTTTTTACCTCTCCCCATTGTCGATTGACGACCCGTTGACAGCAGTTTCAACACCATCGGGCCCGCTCGACGCCTCAAAGCTGCCGCCTCGACCCTTCTCGGTACGCGATAACGTTTCCTTGGAGGATGAATGGACATGCATTAGACGACCCACTGGAGATGTCAATGGGAATCCTGCACAGTTTGATAACCAGCTACATCGATTGCGAAGACTGGCTTTCCAGGACAAAAAATATCCAATTGGTATCTCCGAGTCGAAACAGCCAGCTCGCGGCCCAGCAACACCAACAAAGTCTTCGGTTTATCAAAGCTTTGCTGCAGGTTTTGATGGTGATGAACCATTCAATGGTATTACTTCGTCCCGAAGATTCAGGGACGTAGAAAGCGACTCTTCTCCAGTTAGAGCGGAGACCGGCGAGCCAACCTCGTCTGCTGCAGGCGAAATCGGCAGTCATCGGAAGAGACAAGGCACTATTGTCGATCGCAGCTCAAAATCGTCGAAATGGAACAGATCATCTTCTCCTGGCGGTGATGCAGATGTATCCGGTGAAGGGAGCGGCTGCTCAACTCCTCAGATTGTCAGACCTGCCGAGGATACAAACATCAGCGGGTCTCCTTTCATCAGGGCACCTGCAAGAGACCCTGAAGCTCGTCATTCAGCTCCAACCGTAGGAACGAACAAGGACTCGAAAGATCCCAACGGCAAACGCCCTGTACGTGATGCGACAGCTGCTGCCAATAAAAAACAGCCGGGGTCCACTGTTGCTACCCCGAGATCCGACAGGCCGGAAAGCACCATCACAGTTGGAGCGTCTCGACTTCATCTAGTGGAATTTCCACAGCTGCAGGTAAGCAGTTTCCACGTACTTCTTAAACTCGGCTCTAACTGCTGTTATAGATGAAACCAATCTACTGGAGCCCGGTGCACGACATATCCGCAGTTATTCGCGCCACCTGGTTTTATAAGAACACCATGCTTCCTCTGGACCCTGAACTTGCAAATGAAATTGAAACTGGATATATGGACCTGAAGCCGTGGTCCGAGACATGGCAAGATGAACTAAACAGCTGTGTCAACAACGGAGCGGAAGCAGAAACGAAAATTGCTTATAAGCTTTGGGCTGACGAGGATGATCCCGCTGCAAGCAGACCAGGAAGTGGTGAGGCTTCGGGGGCAGCTACGGCTGCAAATATCAAGAAGCCCCACGAGGAGCATAATTTTGAGGAAAACATGGCTGCTGGTGGAGTCACACCTGCTGAACCACCATCCAAGCTGTATAAGAATGCCAGTGTCATATATGTTGACTCCAAAAACGCTCAGATACTTCGTCCGAGCTTACTGCCTTCATCTTCCAGCGGACGTAGGCCACTGAGCTCCATTCGAAAGGGGAGACAAATTGGCATTGCTATCGTTCGAGGATTCGATCGTCGTGTATGGGAAAAACTTCATCCAACAAAGCTTTCTGCCGCAAATTTGAAGAATTTCATGAAGATTCAGCAGCAGGCGGCGAGACAACCATCTAATATGCCTCAGATGTGTCATGCCTGCCAGATGGAGAGCAGAAAACCGGTAGTCAGTGACCTGATATTCGTCATTCATGGAATTGGACAAAAACTATCAGAGCGCGTTGAAAGTTTCCATTTCACCCACGCTATCAACGCGTTCCGGCGGGATATCAGTGCCGAGCTTAGCAGCAATGCGGTGTGGCCAAATATGCGAAATGACTTGGAAAATGTCATGGTGCTGCCTATCAACTGGCGTTCAACGCTTTCTTTGGAGGACACTGACGTCGAGGAAGCTATTGAAAATGAACAAGCTCAAAATCGGTTTGTGCTGAGGGATATTACCCCTGAAAGTATCCCCGCTGTTCGAAATTTGATCAGCGATGTGATGCTTGACGTTCCGTATTATCTCTCGCATCACAAAGAGAAGATGACTCGCGCTGTTATCAAGGAGGCAAATAGAATTTATCGAATCTGGTGTGGAAACAATCCTGGCTTCCAGAAGAATGGAAGAGTCCACATTATCGCTCACTCACTTGGAAGTGTTATGGCCATGGATATCCTCAGTCAGCAACCAACGAAGTTGCGCCCTATCAATTTCACTAACAGCAGAGTGAACGAGAAAATGTTCGAATTTGAGACGAAGAATCTATTCTTTTGTGGTAGTCCTGCTGGCTTCTTTTTGCTCCTCCATAAAGGTCTGTTTACTAATAACCATCGAATTGCGTAACGACACTACTAACCTGACGTAGCTTGCCTTCACCCTCGTCGACACCGAAGAAAGCCTGACAGTGACCATCATGACGACTTTGACCCCACTATCACTAGGGAGGCAGGAACGTATGGCTGCTTGGCTGTCGAAAATATCTACAATATCTTGCATGATACTGACCGTAAGTTCTTCCATTTTTCTGCCGATTCGAATGTATGCTGAATCACATGTAGCAATCGCATACCGCCTAAATGCTGCCGTTGATACTGACCTTGCGCGCGCGCTCAAACCGGCTTCCGTCCCCACATCTTCAACTTCCTTCTTCCAGACGCTCGCCGGTGTCTTCCGCTGGTCTTCCAGGCCTGAACCTGCTGTTATAAACATTCCTCCTCCCCAGAGAGCATCTTCTTCCACCACTGTGCCCCCACGGCGACCAGGTTTACTTAGTAATCTCCCCTCTAACGTCGAAATGGAGACCCATGACTTCACTCGTGAAGAAACTGCCGAAAGAAAGATGCTACTTCTGAATGATAACGGGCAGATTGATTACACTCTTTCTGGGGGTAGTGGACCATTGAATATCCAGTATTTGAACATGTTGAGCGCACACAGCAGCTATTGGATTCTTCAGGATTTTGTGCGCTTCATAGTTGTGGAGATTGGAAGAAAACCTGGCAAAAACTCGACCTTGCTGCCATTGAGGGCGGAGAAGAAGAAAGGATGGAAACGTTGGTGATTCATGATATCGACAGGAGGTATTGGCGTTCTTGCAATCCGGAGTCCAAAATTTGAACGCGAAACCAAATTCAAAAAATACCTCATGAGGCGCTTGCAATATTTGATGGGAAGCTGAAAACGGCTGGTTTCTAGAAAGAAAACAAAAAAAAAGTTTGGTGCTAGGATGGGATGATTCGAAGTCGGGATTTTCAATGGGGAATATTCAAGATGTTGTTACGTGATAAGGGATGAAGTCTAGCTATTTTCGAAGAGAAAATTAAGAAAAGAACAAAAACATATAGCTAAGTAGCTAGAAGCTTTACAATTTGAAAGGCTTATTATCCTATGGGTTATTTCACTTGACAAAGATATCACTTTGCATTTTGCTTTCAGTTCTCATGCAGTAAGACATTATTAGATGGATCAACTTCCAATAATCTGGCTCATCAGTAGTGCTTCAACCACATCACCCTTATGAAATCCTAAGGGTTTCCCTGGCTCGAGGATTAAAAGTGCATTCGCACCAGCTAGGCTTCCAACTCTGGAGCTTCGCTGAGCTGTGCCGCTTGTTCCCGTACTTGTTGCTACAAGACGACCATCCTGCGTAGAGACGATAGCACGGTGATATTCTCTGCGCTTAGGATCACCGTGTAGCGAGTGAGTTAGCGTAGTTTGGACGAGTGGAAGGCCAAGGTTTGGAGCCAAAGCTGATGTAAGAGGCCTAGATGTTGGAATGTAGCCCATGGCTTTATGAAGGGAGGGCAGGACAAAAAGATTTAAGGTGACGAGGGCGGAAGCTGGATTTCCGGGAAGAGAGAATATGAGACGGGTTTCTCTCTCGGACTGTCCGTTGGATTCTGATGGTTTAAATGGGATGCTGGCAAATGTGGTTGGTTTTCCCGGCTTCATGGACACTCGGCCAAAATGGATCGTTCCGCCGAGTTTACGCTCAATTGTGGGTTTAAGGAGATCCAGTTCACCCATTGACACGCCGCCGGTGGTGATAATAACTTCAACACCATCTCGCAAAGAGTCACGAAGACGAAGTTCGAGGTCGTCAGATGTATCCTCAGCGATACCAAGATCAACAACGGGAAAGCCCCATGCATTAAGGCAGGAGATGAGTGATGGACGGTTCGAGTCGCGAATCTGCCCTCCAGTCAGGGCATTGGGGTTGGTGTGGTCAACAAGCTCATCGCCAGTGCTTAGAACACCAATCCGAGGCTTTTTGAAGGCTTTGACCGTTCGGATCCCGGTTGATGCAAGAAGGCCGATTTCGCCACCCACAGCTGTAACTAGTTGACCTTTTCCAAGGATTTTAGATCCGGACGGGACATCGCTTCCGGGTTCGCGAACATTCTCCCCAAGTTTAATAGCATCCGTTAAGATCTCTACGACCTTTTCTTCGGTACCATCGGGCGTAGAGGAAACGAGAGCGGTGTCTTCAACCATGACAACCGCGTTAGCATTGTGCGGCAATGGTGCCCCTGTTGTAATTCGAGCAAGGTTTCCAGGTTCTAGCGGTGGAGGCATGGATACTGCTTGTGCATGGGAGACGGAAGCCACGGGGAAAGAGCCTTTGATACTGGTATCTGAATCAGGTTTCGGAACTATGACCGCGTAGCCATCCACAATGCTGGCCCGATATGCGGGAACAGACTCGATGGCAAAGACATCCTCGGCAAGTACGGAGCCCACGAGCAATGGACCAACTGGCATTTCTATCACGGTTGGTCCTGGTGTGTGCTCGTAAATGGATTTTAGAGCTTGCTCCACCGTTATCATAGGATATGGAGACTCTCGATGGCGTCTGCTTGCTCCCGCAGATGGATCATTTGACGTATGGGCCTTCGGGCCGGAATGGCTATTTCCATGGCTATTGCCATGGCTGTGAGTATGACTAGGTTTTTGAGAATGTCCGTAGATTGGAAGCGGGTGATGGACATGACTGTGCTCGTAATGGCACACACCAGCATCTTTTTCAAGTTTCTCTACTCCACCAGCATGAATAGCGCGAGAATTAGCTCCAGCAGCCTGGACGCATGCATGAGGCAGGAGCTTGATGATTGCATCTAGATTTTCTTTTGCTCCTTTGGGTGAGCCGGGTAGGGTGAGAATAAGAGTTTTGTGTCGTAGCCCGGCAACCGGTCGGGACATGAGAGCAACTATCGGTGTGTTAGAATAATTGTTCAGATAGGTGTCTGGGCCAAATTTTCGTACATGGAGTGATCTCCCTTGATGCCGCAAGCATACCATGCCTGGAGAATATCTATTAGTCCTTGTCCAAACCCGCAGATACCGGCTTAACTTACACAAGGCCAGAGGCTTGCCGATGAATCAATGGTAGAACCGCCTATCCATTTGTCAATCGCACTCGTCACATAACAAACCAAATGATACACATGTGGAAATGTTTACAAAGTGAGAGAAATGATTTAGTCTCGGCCTACCTCAGGCGTCTCATCCCGAATTGCAAATCCAGTACCGCCAGCGGTCACAATAACGTTCATATAGTCGTGTTCATCATCTGCCCAGAGGCATATTTGTCGCTGAATAGAAGCTCTTTCGTCTGGTACGATTTTGATAGTAGGGGTGAACCATCGTTCCCCCTCTGTGGCGAATACCTCGGTGAGCACGCTACCCACTTTGTCCGTGGAAGGATCCTTAGATGCGGTATCAGACACCACCAAAACGGCGGCCTTTAGCTTGGGTTGAGTCATGGTGCCTGGATATCTTCTCAAAGTATTGTCATGAAGAAAGGAAGTAGGACTGGTGGCCACAATGCTCGGTCGTTGATGCTGAGGAGAAAGTTGTTTGTCTTATGTCATCGTTTGTGTGTTCGGGCAAGCGATCTGAGCTTCCGATTTATTATCGGTGCAGGTGTTGGTGGTACGATCAAACCAGAAATATGAGAATCAAACTGAGAATGATTTGCCGTTAGTCGCTCTTTATTAATGGCATGCGCCTTTGCTTGTGAATGTAGTCTCGTGGGCAACTCAGCCGCGTAATTGTATTATGCAGTTACACCTATCCACTCCACAAGAGTCGAACACTCCATTAAAAATAGCTAACCGAGTTTCTATAATGCTAAGGAAGCGTAATCCAGACGCCTAGACCAGTTGAGTATACATGAAGCTGGAAAATATGTCTTTATAACATGCTTCTCAGTTAAAACGTTATGATGCGGGAATGACAAGTCCACTCCAGCCACAAAGAAAAAGATGGATATTTTTAGGCGAAGTCCAAAGACCGTCCCGCAACGATGAGTCCAATAATTAAACCGAAAAGACCGAGGATTGAACTGAAAATTTCAATCACCAAGATTTTAACGAATCTAGATACGCAATCTGTCAGTAAACCGAGCCAGAGTGATCAATCCAGAGGACATACAGGTTGGGGTCAGCAGCATCAGCCAAAGCAGCACTACTTCCGTTGATTCCAACTGCGGCGCCGCAGATCAGGTTGCACATTCCGACTATTAATCCGGACCAAAATATGGCAAAACCAGTGAAATAGTTGTCCCCAGAATATAGTTTCTCCCCGGATATGTAGAAGAGCTTCGAAGACAGAATAATCGACATAATGACACCATAAATAGCGACGACTTCGCAGAAAATGATCGATATCAGGTTTTTCGTTCGTATTCTCGGCGCTTTCACACCACCACCCAGAATTGATGAGCCGGTGATAAAGATACCCCTAGGCACGCAATTGAGTCAGATCCATCTAAATCACCACATATCAAAAGATGACTAAAATTACCATGCAGCTCCCACGACTGATAAACCGACACAAAGGCCGATGCCCATATTCGCCCATGCGTACGGAGAAACTGCTTCGATGAATGCACCGACCTAAAGATGAGACGTGAGAAGCTGACCGAAGACTAGGTTTAGAGGGTGTATCGTACATTGAATGCTTCGCCCTCGCCATTAAAGAGCATATCTAACTCTGGATTAGCTTCACAACGGTAAACATAGCGACAAGGGACTGACAAGCTCCAACGACGGTGAGGGCTACTGTCGCGCCTCCGACTGGATAGCTGAGGCCCATCCTAGCATCAGACAAGGAGCTCCTCCCGTGGACAAAATAGAAGGCTAGCGGGCAAAATCCGCTTCGAAAAATTGACCGAGGAGTTGTTCGGAGGGAGGTGTTTGGCTTTCCTGCTCGTGTTTTCGAAGAGCTTGGGGGAGTTAACTGCCTGGTGTTTGAGGCTAAAGGCGGCGAAGGGCTTGGTGCAGGCAGAATCATTGCCAGGCGCTAACAAACCTTAGCGGGCGCTGACTGTCAAGTTTCAACCGCCAACCGGCAATTCTTGCGGGCTCAGCAGCCAGATCTCTTCAAAAAGCGTCACCCGCGATAAGTTTGGAGGGGGAAATACGGAGTATTCAACAGCTCGTTTGCTACTTTCTTTTCATCTTCTTTCATTTTGACTAGGATCCGTTCTGTCATGACCGAATAATTGTCCCTTTGCCGACCTTTTGACTCTCGACTTGATTTCATACTTACTCTCGTGCTCACCCCTGAACGGCATTCCTGTCCTCTCTCATCGTCTCATTACGCTATGGCTTCCCAACAACCAGCAGGGTCATATTCAAACCCATTAAAAAAGTTCAAGTATGTTTCTACTCTACAATAGCATTTTGAATTTCTTATCTCTTATTTATACTTGGACAGGCTTGTCTTTCTCGGAGAACAGAGCGGTAAGTATACTTCGATTCCATTACCTGCAGGAAATTGCGTTTTACTAACATTTTCGCTCGTACGAACAGTGGGAAAAACCTCGTTAATCACAAGATTTATGTATGATTCATTCGACAATACGTACCAAGCGACTATCGGCATTGATTTTCTCTCAAAGGTGCCTATTAACCCTTCCTTTCGGCCCCTAAAGAGCAGCGGTTTCCTTGACTACTGCCCAGTCGCCTGTTCTATCGCAATATCTTGAAACAGTCACTGACGAGCCGAACTTAACAGACAATGTACCTGGAAGACCGGACGGTCCGATTACAACTTTGGGACACTGCTGGCCAAGAACGATTTCGATCGCTTATACCTTCATACATTCGCGACTCCAGCGTAGCGGTAGTGGTTTACGACATATCGAATGCCAAATCCTTCCAAAATACAAGAAAGTGGGTTGACGACGTACGAGGAGAGAGAGGCAACGATGTCATTATTGTTCTCGTTGGAAACAAAACAGATTTGAATGATAAGCGAGAAGTTACAACTGCACAAGGAGAAGAGGAGGCAAAGAAGAATGGTCTGATGTTTATCGAAACTAGTGCAAAGGTGGGATATAATGTGAAACAGCTATTCCGAAGAATAGCGCAAGCGTTACCCGGAATGGATGGGGAGAACGGGAGAGGAGATAATCAGAGTTCGTACCGCCCAGGTTTACCCGATTATGGCTTGCTAACTCGAAATTCGCAGTGATTGATGTGAACATCAACCCTACCCAACCCGTTAGCAACGATGGCTGTGCATGCTAAGAATAGACTCTGAATCCTTCACCAATACTTTGAATGTGTAATGTTATTGAAGACGCCTTAGTTTGAGCGTGGAAGGCGTCTATGCGGTTTTTGTTATACTCGGCATAATATTTCGCCAGCTTTTCATTTGCTTATTGGTCTTCTTTCAGCGTCTTCACACCCCTCTGAGTCCTTGCTAGCGGACACGGTTCTTCGAGACGTAAAACCTTCAACCCGTTGAGATACAGACGGGGATATAATCAATAGACCTGAGGAATTTCTCTTACCTTTCCGGTACACAAATTTTAAGGCACCTCCTCATATCGTAAGATCTTTTGATATGACGGATTCCTTATAAAATAAGGTTTCCAATTACGCATGCTTACCTAAGCTTAAAATTAGCACCAAAACAAGCTTCACTTCACTTCGAGAATGATGTCTTTTCTCATCCCATCTCCCTTCCTGAATTTCCACTTATCCTGCTCTTGTTTTTAAATCTAGTGGCATCCTACAGTTGTCTTGCAAATACTGTACAATTGTTTTAGACGTTCTGTGCTACTTTTAATTTTGCCCGCTGCTGTATGACAGCAAAGATGGGCCGCTCTCTTCGATTCCTCCGCATTCCGCGGCCAAAGGTATGATAGTCTTGTATCCCGGGAAATACAAAGTCATTGAATGAGCATCCAACTGATTATAAAATGGCTTGCTTAGACATTCTTTTACGTGATGAGCCTACAAACAGGTGCCGCCCTAATAACCCTCTCACTTCTCCTGAATAAAATCAGCGGGATCTACGGTCTCCTAGCGATCCTCACTGGATTCCACCTTTCTCCCTTTCAACTGTCGATGTATATATATTCCGTTCTCGCACTCATTCTAACCGCATTCCTGGCGCCTCACATTCGAAAACAAACGCCTTTTTATTGTCTAGCTCTCTTCTGGTTCTATCTACTGGACAGTGTTATCAATGCCGCATATACCGCTGCATTCGCGGTAACATGGTTTCTTGTCATTTCACAACATCATAATTCAGCACCGGCCTCTGGCCCAGGCAGCCAAACCATGGGAGATACTGCGGGATTCAAGAACCCCAAATACAATGTTTCAGCCGTCCATGTTGCCCCGGTCGTTGGCGAGGCAGCCGCAGAGCCTGCTCCCGCACCCGCTGGGGCTATCGATGGAAGCTCTGGCAAGGCTAGTCTAGGAAATGGGGTACTCCAGCCCGAAAGTTTCCAAAGTATCGGTGTCATCTGCACTCTGTGGACTATTCGGGTGTACTTCGTATTGGTCATGATGGCCTTTGCAAAACAATGCCTACGGCAATACGTTTGTCTCCCGAATTCTCGCGAGAACTCCATGGGTCATAGCCGGAATACATCCACAGTGAGCAACGCCGATTTTGACCCCAACCCTTTCTCTAGTCGATCGCCCGATGGTCAGGGATGGAAAGGAAAACTAGGCCGAGCGATGATCTCGATTGGCCGTGGATATTGGCTTTCCAATGATGACGAAGATAACAGTTGGATGGTTGGTTTGAACCGCAAGTTCAACCGCAACCGGGAGTCCACTCACCCTTCAGAGAGAGGACTGAGTGAGCGTGAACGACGACGACGATCAGGCACCGGGCCTCCTGTCCCATCCCCCGCCATTCTTGAGCAGATTGCTTTGCAAGGAGGAGTCTCTCCGGACTCTAATAAATCGGCCCAACCCAAACTGGGAATCCAGCTCCCGAAATCAGGCATGGGAGAGGGAAATACGTGGTAGCTCAACGAAGCATCTATATATCCGCAATGCGACAGATTTATGGATTTGATTTGTAATGTTTTAGGACCTTGCTATCCTCTGTTGATCCCTTGCATTGGCATTATTCTTGTTCTTTGCATACTGGTTTGCAACTCTCTTGCACATACGGAGTAGCAGAGCAGCTTTATACCATGTGATTACCTTGGCATATATGGCATCATACCTGTGGGGCTATCCTATTTTCGGAGTCAAGTTTTGTCGACGGCTCATTGAACAACAGTGATCCTATGCACGTTGTGAATGGCATTTCCAGAACCGTTTTTGTATCTCTAAGGGCTGTTTCTTTTCTTTTTCTTCTCTTCGATTTCCTTGTCACCGGAGCATTGGCAATTTCGCTTTTTGGATTGGGGACGAATACGGGCTTTGCGTGGGGCTTTTCGGTGTTAATCGCGGCGTGATCAAGGCGATTGTTGGCCGAGGCGAAACTGTCACCTTGGCAGGTGCACACATATGAGGTGTCTCTTACGATTATGATTGGATTTCGGGTTGGTTAGTTTTATTTCTGATCTACTTTGGTGTTGTTTAGATCCTAATACTGGGCGTCTCTGTTCATCTATATAATATTCTAGGAGAATGAATAGCTGAGAACCAGTGAAGATGCACAGCGAATTCTTCCGACCCGTCGGACCGGAGGGACGGCCCGATGGATAAATAGTTAATCCGAATTCGCGGGGTGTTTGTATGCTTTGCACTGTTTGCACTTAAAGCACCATTATTTTGCATCAATGTCGTGATCGTTGACCAATCAGGGCCCCAATATTCGTCACTATCAAGCAGCCCACTGGGAAGAAAGCGTTGAAATCAAACAGAGTATAAAGCGCTTTAATTTCCCCGTGAATGCGGAGAATGAATTTTTCTCATTCTTATTTTGCTACTCTTCGTTGCTCTCGCTGCTTGCAGCGGCATTTCGTGGGTTCAAAGCACTGTATCTCGCTGATTTACTAGATCACCCTCCTGGGTGTTGCAACCATGAGCGTTAAAGTCGCAGGCGAAGCGGGTAAGTAGCAATTGGCTTTAGGATATCAATTGAGCCAGATCGTTCATGTTCTAACCTCTGTATTGATTTCTAGCCGCCCGGATTGCTTATCTCTCCAGCGATGTCGTGCTATCAGTCCAGCCCACGCTCCAAGATGATACCATATTTTCGGAGGAACTTGGGAAACTGTCTGCTGCTGGCGTGCGCAGTGTAGTGAGCAATGGAGCGCCTGAGGTCAGTACCCCTATCCAATTCACTTACCTTCCTCACTCCATACTAATCTTATGCTTAGATTCGTGCTGTACGACACAATGAGGACCCCTTACTGTCGGCATTTCACTCTGTGCATAGTGGAAAGTTAGTGTCGGTGACAACGGCATCTTTCGTCCTCCTCTCCTCGGTACCGCATCTTTATCGGCTTGCGCAGTATCCGATAGTCCTGCATGTAGCATTAGAGCCATCCGCTTTCCCGGATTATTCGATCATTAGCTCAATTCGACAATGCGGGTTTTCATTTCTACAGTCGGATAATCTTCAGGAGACGCAAGATATTGCTTTGACAGCTCATGCTTTGGCGATTAAATCCGGAAAGGGGGTAATACACTTTTTCGGAGCAAGTCAATCTAGAAACGACGCTCCGATCCCAGAAGAGAACCTGGACGTTGTGAGAGAAGTGCTTGACCTTGGAGGTGCAAGGGCATTCCACACGCCTGGTTCCTCCCGGACAATCTACGTCGATTCGGGACGTACTGCAGTCGTTCAAGAGCAGGGTTTGGGCTCGGCTCCTACACAATCACAGCCCCTTGAGCCTTCGGCTCTTCAACTTCAGTCGAACGATCTTCCAAATACCGAAGTTTCGTCTCTCGTTTCCTCCCAAAACAGTACTGCTAGCAGCGCTGCTCCTAGCTCCGTGGCAACCACAGTCGAGAGTCTAACTCCGAGGCCGATTGACGCCTCGGACATCTTCCAGATAACCACAAATATATGGGATACCTTGGCTACTCGCACCGGAAGAGCCTACCACGCTATAGAATATTACGGCCCTGAACAGCCCAAAACTGCGCTCTTTATTTTTGGGTCAGTGGGGATTTTTGCAGACGCGGTCCTGGACCCCAGCAACAGCGAAGAACTCGGAGAGATTGGCCTTGTGAGCGCTCGCTTATACCGGCCTTGGATTGGTGGCCAAATAGTTCGAGCAATTCCAAGATCTGTGGAGAGAATTGCTGTGCTTGAGCCTGCGCGCAAAGCTACTAAGTGGGGCCCATCATTCCTCGACCTTTTGTCCAGTTTGGAGCCACAAGTAGCTACCGGTAATGGGCCTCTCGTTGTTGGCTACAGGCTGAGGTATGTCGAGCAGTCAACTGTCCGCCAGGCTCTCCGTGGCATCTTCCAGAATTTAACGGCTGCCGCTCCGATCCAAAATCTTGAGATCGGCGCCGAGGAAGGGCCATTCGGGCCAACGACAAAATCTCAGGACTTGAAACAACCCGCCAACGAAAACACATATATTAAGATTCTCAGCCAGCTTTTCGAAAGCCGTTTGCATCTTGCCAACCAACTTGGGTCCAAAGATGCCGGGATCTCCTCAACAGTCGCCGCTAGCCCGGAATATGGATTCGGCTCCTTGGTCGCGCGAATAGATCGAAAGCAACGCCTCATCAACAAAGTTGAAGAAGCCGTCAGGGTGGGAAGCTTGAATACTGAAAAGGCCAAGAACCAGCTTACCTCCTGGGCATCAAGGGCTCTCAATCCACTTCAAGACAACGGGTCCATGTCATATGTATTTGAAAGTCTATCCGCGGATAATTCCGAAACAGCAAAGGACCTTCTTGCTTCAAAGGAGCTATTCTTTAATGAGTCTCGCTGGCTTATTGGTTCCGATGCTTGGGCGTATGACCTTGGAAACTCCGGCGTACACCATGTTCTCGCCTCCGGAGCAGACGTCAATATGCTCATTATCGATTCTCAACCGCACTCCGAACGCGCTGCGACTGACTCAACTCGAAGAAAAAAGGATATTGGCCTTTACGCTATGAACTTTGGCAACGCATATGTCGCTTCTGTGGCGGTCTACGGGTCATATTCCCACGTTCTGCGGGCGATGGGTGAAGCTGATCGCTTTAAGGGTCCTTCCGTTGTTGTTGCTTATCTCCCGTATTACAAGGAGAACGACTCACCGCTGATCGTTTTACAAGAGACTAAGAAAGCCATTGATAGCGGTTACTGGCCATTATACAGGTGGAATCCAGACAACGCAATCAGGAATGATCCCCTCTTCACCCTGGACTCCGAACGTATCAAGAAGGAGCTCGAGGATTTCTTGCGCCGAGACAATCAGCTGACCCAAATAATGAACCGCAATCCAGAATTTTCCGCCGCGCTATCCGAATCATATGGCTCTGAAGTACGTGCACTCCAGAAACGGACTGCCAAAGATGCATATGAACAGCTATTAGAAGGCTTATCCGGAGCTCCATTGACGGTTTTGTTCGCATCAGACAATGGCAATGCAGAAACCCTCGCTAAAAGATTGGCCAACCGCGGCAAAGCCAGAGGGCTTAAAACGATTGTTATGGCAATGGACGATTTCCCAATTGAAGACCTTCCGACGGAAGAAAATGTCGCTTTCATTTCTAGCACTGCCGGACAGGGAGAATTTGCTCAGAACGGGCGCAATTTTTGGGAAACTATCAAAAATGCAGGTGACATTGACCTAAGCTCCATTAATTATTCGGTCTTCACCCTTGGTGATAGTCATTATTGGCCGCGAAAAGAAGACAAAATGTATTACAACAAACCCGGTAAAGATTTGGACAGCCGCATCTCTTTCCTTGGTGGAAAGAAACTTACGGATATTGGATTGGGCGATGACCAAGATCCGGATGGGTTTCAAACTGGATATCAAGAATGGGAGCCCAGGCTTTGGCGGGCTCTTGGTGTCGATAATGTGGAGGGCCTACCAGAAGAGCCTCCACCGTTGACCAACGAAGACATGAAAATTCAGTCCAATTTCCTCCGCGGAACCATCGCTGAAGGCCTTCGCGACGCATCAACCGGTGCGATATCTGCTGCTGACCAGCAACTTACGAAGTTTCATGGAACCTACATGCAGGACGATCGTGATATACGAGATCAACGTAAAGCTCAAGGATTAGAACCTGCCTATAGCTTCATGATCCGTTGCCGCTTACCGGGTGGTGTATCAACACCTTCCCAGTGGCTGCAAATGGATGCAATCAGTAGCGCGCACGGCAACGAAACGATGAAGCTCACAACGAGACAGACATTCCAGTTCCACGGTGTGGTCAAGGGAAAACTTCGTCCAGCTATGCAAGCGATCAATAAGGCGCTGATGACCACTATCGCCGCATGTGGCGACGTTAACCGTAACGTCATGTGTAGTAGTTTACCAGAGTTGTCAACCTATCACAGTGAAGTCCATCAGGTTTCCAAAAAGATCAGCGATCATCTGCTTCCCTCCACTACCGCATATCATGAGATATGGCTGAAGGATGAAGATGACAAGAAGGTACAAGTTGCAGGTGACACGATCGTTGACCATGAACCGCTCTACGGGCCGACATATCTTCCACGCAAATTCAAAATAACAATCGCCATCCCTCCTCATAATGATACCGACGTTTATGCACACGATATTGGTCTTATTGCAATCAAAGGATCTGATGGTCACCTCGAAGGGTTCAACGTTCTTGTTGGAGGTGGAATGGGTGTGACTCACAACAACAAAAAGACATATCCTCGTACTGGAAGCATGTTTGGATATGTTCCAGCCAGTGAAGCGCATATCGTCTGCGAAAAGATCATGCTTGTGCAACGAGATCATGGTGACAGAAAAAATCGTAAACATGCCCGCCTAAAGTACACTGTTGACGATATGGGTGTCGAGGTTTTCAAAGGCAAGGTTGAAGATATTCTTCCTAATGGCCTGCGTTTCGAGCCACCTCGCCCATTCAAGTTCAAGTCTAACGTGGACACTTTTGGCTGGCTCAAGGACGAGAGAGGGCTAAACCATTTTACCTTTTTCATTGAGAACGGTCGTATTGAAGACACCGTGGACTTTCCCATGAGGACAGGACTCCGTGAGCTTTCTAAACTCGAGAAAGGAGAATTCCGACTCACTGGAAATCAACATTTGATACTGTCTAACATCGAAGACGAAGATCTCCCAGCCACCAAAAAATTAATGGCAGAATACAAGCTAGACAACACGGCCTTCTCCGGTCTCCGACTCTCGTCGTCAGCTTGTGTAGCCTTCCCTACTTGCGGGCTTGCAATGGCTGAGTCAGAACGTTACCTACCTATTCTCATCACCAAACTTGAGGCTACGCTTGAGGAGAATGGGCTTGCGCAAGACAGCATCGTCATGCGTATGACTGGATGTCCTAATGGCTGCGCTCGTCCTTGGCTTGCCGAAGTCGCGTTTGTCGGTAAGGCATATGGTGCCTACAATATGTATCTTGGCGGCGGTTACCATGGACAACGCTTGAACAAGCTCTACCGCGCATCCATCAAAGAGGATGAAATCTTGGATATCATGAAAGGGTTGCTGAAGCGGTATGCTTTGGAAAGGAATGCTGAAGGACCGCTCCCAGAACGATTTGGAGATTGGTGTATTCGGGCCGGAATTATCAAGGAGACTACCGAAGGCAAGAATTTCCACGAAGGTGTAAGTTGAATCTGTTTCCATTCTCTCTAATGTTGATGGAGGCTGACATTGATAACCTAGGTTGCCGAAGATGATGATGAAGAATAAATAGACCATATATTCCCTAGACTCTGTGTATACCCTTCTGAGCTTGTACTCTAAGGCGGTTTTCTTTTTGGCTACTTCGAACGAAGGAATGTTTTGTATTATCTTTAGGGCTGTGGAAAAGCTGAGACCACCATTATCAGTTTCACTTAGAGCCAAGGGTTTTGAATGTTCTAAATTTTATCAATGGTCACCTTGACTGCATACTCTGTAACGTTCAAATCTCAAACGATATAGATTTGTCCGTAGCCCATTTGATGGTAAGAAGTCTGGAGGGGAATCTTGGCAGAAGTTTGTTTATCGATAAGGAGCTCATCAAAAAAGTCAAAAGTTTCCATAACAAGAGACCCCAGGACAAGGCAGTTAAGTCACCGTAATCTCGATTTCAACGGCGTTGCCAGCTGAGGTATTCCGTACTTAGCCAAGTGACACGAAATTTTACACAGTGCCCTTTGCTCTATATTTGCCATGTCGGGTAAGTACACTTAGGATCGTAACCTCAAGATTTCTGAAGCTGACCATAGCCTGAAAGGCGATCCTCAAGGTCATGAGGCTACGCTGGATGATCCGGTGATTGCTTCTTACGACATTCTCATTACCGATGCGCAGGTGCGCCGCTTTCTTATACAATATCCAGACCGCTCCTCCTCACAGCCGTACAGCGATGTCACTCTCCAAAAGCCCAATGAACTGCGTATGAAACCCAAAACCGGGCTCGTCGAGGTTGACATTCCTATCAATACTCGCGTTAATTACGACGAACGTAAGGGTCTACGCTATGGTAATGCTCTGAAAAAGAGCCAGGTTATACAACAAGGAGGCACACATGGTGTAGCAGGCGGATTTAATACAGGCGGGACTGGTGCTGGACGGGCGAAACTCGAGGGCGATACCGTGGGAAACGAATACTGGGGTGAAGAAGATGGTGCTTTGGAAGATGAAGAGATAAGACCTGGCCACATAATGACCACACAGACTTTGGGAGGAAGGATAAAAGAAACAGTAGACGGAGATCCCATTTATATGCTTGGTGCTTTTAAAGATGGTGAGTAAAACGCCAAGTGAGAGCTCTCAAACATGGATTCCTAATTGAATGGCTGGTAGATGAACTTCACCTCGCTCCCCTCTCCGCAATTGTACAACTTCGGCCCCAATTACATCACCTTGATGCCTTCGACGAGATCACAACCAAAGGTAGAGCAGGCGCGAAGGGAAAGAAAGATGAGGACGAAGGCGGGCCTCGAAACGCACCAGAAGCCCGAGCTATTGACGTCAAAGTGAAATCAGCGGAAGCAGAGCAAACAGGAGGCCAACGGAATAATGATCTATTGAAACAAATGCAAGAAGAAAAATGGGAGAAATATAGATGGATTGATGAGAATGTGAGTTGACCTATACTACGCGCTACTCGGCTTATATACTAACTCAATCATACAGGATGGTGAGTCCTGGGATAAATATGAAGAGTACATGTTCAATCGTACAATAGAGGACCCTCCTCAACTAGAGACGGCTCTTGGACCGGAAGATTATATCGATGGAATGAGTGCTCCAAGGATAGACCCCACACGACCGGAATCGGCTGGACGGGCGATGAGGATGAGGCGAAGGAAAATATCATCACAAAATGACCAGCAGCAGAACCCTGACAAAGCGCAATCTGAAGGCGATTTAGATATAGTCATGGAAGAGACATGAAATAACTCGGTCACCATTATTACTCCGTACTCCATACTCATCTACATAAAAGCATCAATTGCTGTACTGCGTAGAATTGTTCTGATTGGCTGGGACACTCGATGAGATTAAGGTTTAAGGCTAACCCTTAGTTCTTAGTCACGTGGAATTATCTAATCGGTGGTTGCCTCGATGATGACTAAGCCTATATCGAACTCATTTTTTTTCATTCGAGCTTTTTGATCTGAAAGCATCCGATGAATTCATGCCACAGACGGTCGAAGGGGGGAAAGAAATCCATGCGAGTCTGTTCTTCGTCTTTTCCCTCGTCGAGTTTTGCGACCTCTTATTTTTTCTGTATATCATTTATTTAATCTTTCAATTCTGGTTTTCTATTTAGCGCTTTCGTCTTACCATTCCTTTATTCTTTTCACCTCTTCGCCGCAGCGATGTTAGTCCGTGCCGTTCACAGAAAACATCATCTCCTCCGGCTACACAGATCTTACAAACAGCTGGCGCTACCATGGCTTTGCCCGGCCCTGTCACGATGTCAATTCACGTCGGTCAAGACTCGCATCCTTAGCCCATCTACCTCCACACCACATTTACCCGGTTCGCCGTCTCCACGCCCATTTGCAACAGCGACCTCCGATCATCACATACCATTTGAGGGCCTAGATTCTTACAATGGCTCCGACAGCTATTCGATTGGCCGCTCAGAGCCGAGTCGACTCTCGTTCGCCTCCCCGCTGCCGTTGCTAGATGCTTCGGATCCTGCCAAACGAGATTCCTCCTCCCTCCTCGTCATTAAAGACTATTTGGCGACCCGGCCGAAATCAGTGCGCAGAGAAAAGAGCATTGGTGGCGATACCGACGAAATGCTTGCGAACTTGGACGTTAGCCTGGCAGTGGGCATGTTCAATCGTGCGGCTCTACTCGTCCGTCGTCTGTCAACCGTGTATCCGCCAGGCTCACCCGAAATTTTGGGGCTTCATAATAAATACATACGGATGATGGTGTCTCACATGATATTAAATCGCAGGTCAGAATTGGTTTGGGAAGTTCAGCGATGGTTCGAAGTGCAAATGTTACAGCTATCGGATGTTCAACCCGATGGCGCAACCTACGCTTTGATGCTAAGAATGGCGTTGCGGATGCTCCTTGGTCCAAGACGAGATCGCACAGTACGCCGGTATTGGGCAATGGCGAAAGAGGCGACGGTTGAAGAGGATGTTTTAGGCCTCCCAATACTTTCGGAAGCTGATCTTGGCCTTCTATCTGAAATATGCTCGTCAGATCTGCAAGGAGCTGCGCTGGGAGATCTTAGCGCTTTGCCTGAACTCTCCCCGCCGGAGCCGTCCGAGCTTGTCAGCTTTCCACGGCAAAACAAGGAGGCCGTAGAGGTCAGATCGGTTCCGCAGAAAGGTCTTGGACTCAGCTCTCTCAAAGAGGCTTTATCTGTCTTTGAGGAATCCACAACGTCACAAACCGAACCTGGAGAAGGTGTTCGGATTTCGGTTAAAGAAAAACAGCGAAAACTGGAACAGGGCTCCATAACTTCTGCACTAGAGCGTTGGCAAAAGGAGAGTCAAAAAACAGCTGGTAAGGGTCTCCCGACTTCCGAACACAAAATGGGATCCCTTTTATGGGATTGGCAACAGGGCCTTGTATCCAGTATTCAGCAGGAGATGCAGACAATCGCAGAAGCGCAGGAAAAGGTCAAAAAATCTTCGGAAGATAACGATCGTTGCGAGTACGCCCCTTTCATACATGCGGTTGGCGCGCAGAAGCTTGCCGCTCTCACTATTCTTGCAACAATGAGTGCGCTTAGCAAGTCCGGCATGGATAAAGGAATACGCTTGACTCATCTCATTATACTTCTCGGAAAAGCCGTCCAGGAAGAATATCTGGCTGATCGAATACGCGAGTCGATTCTTGACACCCCCGGGGTTAGGAATTCGAAAAGGGCCAAATTCGTGGATAAGTTGCTTGCGACGAAAACCACCAATCATTCCAAATGGAATTATTTAGTCAGGAAGTACAATGAAACCCACGAACCAGTCAATTGGGGTGTGGCCACCGAAGCAAAGATCGGAGCGTTACTTGCTTCAATGCTTTTCTCTTCAACAAAAGTTATGGTTCACTATAAGGATCCCAAAACAGGCGACGTGACTACTTCGAAACAACCTGCATTTCGTCATGTTCATCAGCTAGAAAAGGGCTATAATGTCGGGTTTGTACAATTACACGAAGATGTTGTTGAGAAACTCAGAAAAGAGCCGGCTGGCCATTTGCTTGCAAAACATTTACCGATGGTATCGCCCCCATTACCTTGGAGTTCGTATCAAAAAGGAGGATTTCTGAATCAACCTACCCTCGTTGTTCGGGTTCGCTCGAGCAATCCCTTACAAGTCCAGTACGTTAAGGCAGCCTCAAGACGGGGCGATTTGAAGGAAATATTCGCGGGCTTGGATGTCCTTGGGAAAACTGGCTGGCGAATAAATAAGCCGGTTTTCGATGTGATGCTTGAAGCGTGGAATTCAGGCAAAAAGGTTGCCGATATGCCCCCGGCGGATCCCGACCTCCCAGAGCCCTCGAAACCAGAATCTGGTGACTCAGAAACTTTCAAGACTTATTATCGCGCTAAAACACTGGTTGATAATAAACGGTCTGGATTCCATTCCCAAAGATGTTTCCAAAATCTTCAGCTAGAGGTTGCACGTGCGTATATCGGCGAAACATTTTACCTACCGCACAATCTAGATTTTCGAGGCAGAGCCTATCCTTTACCTCCCTACTTCAACCAAATGGGTTCCGATATGTGTCGAGGACTATTACTCTTTAGCCAGGGTAGGGAGTTGGGCGAACGTGGTCTAAGATGGCTTAAAATACACCTCGCCAATGTATACGGTTTTGATAAAGCCAGCTTTGATGAACGAGCTCAGTTCGCTATAGATCACTTGGAGGATGTGATTGACTCAGCCGAGAAAGGTCTTCACGGTCGAAAATGGTGGCTTGAAGCAGCGGATCCTTTCCAGTGTCTGGCGGCTTGCGTCGAGCTCAAAAATGCCCTTGCCTGTCCTGAGCCGACCAAATTCATATCCCATCTACCTATCCATCAGGATGGTTCTTGTAATGGATTGCAACACTACGCTGCTCTCGGTGGAGACATCATTGGTGCTCGTCAAGTGAACCTGGAGCCATCTGATCGTCCATCGGATATCTACTCAGCCGTGGCGGAACACGTCCATCAAGCAATTGCCCAAGAGGCCGCTGCTGGAGACGAAATCGCCCAAATTCTGAAGGATAAAATCAATCGGAAAATTGTTAAGCAAACAGTGATGACCAACGTGTATGGCGTTACCTTCCTCGGGGCCATAAGACAGGTTCAAAAACAATTGGCCGAGTTCTATCCAGAATTTGTTGAGCAAAATCTGATGAGTAGAACTTCCACGTACATCGCCCGGAAAATATTTGCCGCTTTGAGCTCCATGTTTACTGGGGCTCACGACATTCAGTTTTGGCTTGGTGACTGTGCCAATCGAATCACCAGTTCACTGTCTCCTGAGCAGATAGCAGCGATTCTTGCTGCTAAAGAGGCCTCTTCGCTATCTACTACGAAGAAAAAGAAAAAACTTCCAAAAAGCGAACTATCGAATAGATTCCGCTCGACTGTCATCTGGACCACACCCCTGAAACTGCCAGTGGTACAACCATATAGGGAGGCCAAATCTCGTCGAGTCTCTACCACTCTGCAAACACTTAGCCTCAAGGAGCCCAACTCTGAGGATGTTGTCAGCCGACGGAAACAACTCCAAGCTTTTCCTCCCAATTTCATTCATTCTTTGGACGCTACCCACATGATGCTCTCGGCTATCAAATGCGATGAATTAGGATTGTCCTTCTCCGCCGTGCACGACTCGTTCTGGACACACGCTGGTGACATTGATACCATGAATCTGGTTCTACGCGATGCGTTCGTTCGCATGCATTCCGAAGACATCGTTGGTAGGCTTGCCGCAGAGTTCAATGCTCGGTACTCAAAGAACATGTATCTAGCTAAGCTACAAGAGAACTCTCCCGTGGCAAAGCAGATCAGTGCATGGCGTAAGGATAATGGAAGAGGGAAAGGGAAGGTCCATCAGATTGACGAGCTTATTTTGGAACACAAGCGCCTTCAGCTTTTGCGTTCGCCAGACGAAGCCGAGCGGAAAGAGGGAGAAGCAATGATTACACCTGGCAGCATATTTGCTGCTTCACAAAACGCGGACGCATCGCTGGTTTCTGTTCAGTCCCTTGGCGTTGCTGCCATGGGCCATATCTCTCCAGAGGAAGAAGCAGCTGCATCCAACGCTAAGCCTTCCATCGAAGGCGACGGAGAACTTACAAACCCACTCAGCGAACTGTTTTCTTCGGACAACCATTTGGCCGAAACAGATTTCGAAATTCCAGGTCCGGAAGCGAAGCAGAAGAAACGAACCAAGCAGGCTTCTTGGGTTTGGCTCCCGGTCACCTTCCGCCCAGTTCCATCCAAGGGTGAATTCGACGTTACCAGGTTAAAGGACAGTCAATATTTTTTCTCTTAAGCTACGCCTTTTATCACATTCCTCAAACCATCTTTACAGCATACCATCTTTATCTTACCCTGTCCGATTTCGATGCATCATAGCGGGCGTTCGGCTGGTCGCTTATTTTGAATTTTTCTTTGCGCTTCAGGTTTTCCATCGATCTAGCACGTCGGATCTTACACGGTGTTCTACGGAGGTCTTTTGGACCCGGGTTTCCAAAAAAAGGAAAAAGAACTGATTTCTTGTGGCATGAATTGGGCGGAGTTTAGAATTCAATTTACAACTGATGTATGTATATTACGGCTTATGGCTTATAGCTATGCCAACACTCTTCTCACCCTTTTTTTGGGTTGATGTATGATTATCATTTCTTGGAGATTATGTTTCAAGCTTCGACGGATTTCTGCCTCGAACAATGGAGCCTCGAAGGTAGTGGTTGGATTGGATTGTCTATTTGTTTCCTTTGGCACCAACGCATATACGCCATATTTAGTATATAATAGAGATCTCTGATATGTGCCCGTCTTTTCCAGCTCTACTCCGTACCCCGTAGTTATATCAGTGTGTTCACTACGGAGTAGACGCCGTTCCACTAACTAATGTTCGGGTGAACGTTTTGCCGCCTCCCAACTTTTAGGCATGGAAGCTGAGGGAGAACATCTGAACCGCGAACATACCTATCAAGCAGAGACTCGCTATGTTCAATGTCTTTACACGCTTCTTGAGGTCTGGATTGCACTCAACGATACGCTCTGTTACAGAACAGAGGCGCAGTGTTCATCTTGCGCCTCCTTTCCTACTAGACTCATACATTCCCCGTTATCACCTCCTCTCTGCCGCCGAGGTATCGAAGAAGCGTTCTCTCGCACATTCGCATTTAGCAAACTGCAATTTATGCCCTCGACTGTGTGGCATCAACCGATATGAAAAGACTGGTTACTGCTTGATCGGCGCTGAGACAGTTAAAGTCAATGTGATTGCTCCGCATTTCGGTGAAGAACCGTGTGTGCAAGGATGGAATGGTAGCGGATCCGTCTTCTTCTCCGGCTGTAATTTGCGATGCGTCTTTTGCCAAAATCATGTAAGTGCCCTAGGCCACGTTCGCTGCAATTGTTTACCAACTTCGAGGTTTCTCTTTGTCGTTTAGGATATCTCGCACCAACGCAATGGATTCGACCTGACGCCAGAAGGGCTTGCAGAATGGTATATAAAACTACAGGACGTTGGACGAGTCCATAATATTAATCTAATTACGCCGGAGCACGTTGTTCCGCAGGTTGCACTCTCCATTCTCCATGCACGAGATCTGGGTCTGAAATTACCAATTATCTACAACTCTTCCGCCTTTGATTCCCTCGACTCCTTGGAACTGCTCGATGGACTCATTGATATATATCTTCCAGATTTCAAAGTTTGGGAAAATAGCTCGTCAAAGAGGCTGCTGAAGGCGGATAACTATACTGCCACTGCAATGGAAAGCATTAAGGCGATGTATGCCCAAGTGGGTGACCTCTGTTTCACAGCCGACGGTGTTGCGAAAAGCGGTGTCCTGATTCGGCACCTTGTCATGCCTGGGATGGAGGAAGAAGGCAAGAAAATAATGCGTTGGCTTGCCCAAAACGTTTCAAAAGACATTTATGTTCATATCATGGAACAATACCGTCCTGATGCCCACGTTGGGAAGAAACCGCGGCACGGAGATCAGAGTAAAGCCGTTCGATATGCTGATATCAACAGACCCGTTCGTGATCAGGAAGTTGGAGCCGTGCAGAATGCGGCGAGAGAAGCAGGGCTGTGGAGGCTTCTCGAGCCCACCGAGCACGGGGGTTTTCATCTTTGAGAATTCCAATGACTTGAAGGGTCAATGCGATTTAGTATTATTGTATCTTACGGTAGCACGATTTGTTGGCTGCCGATGCTAGATTCGGTATCCCAAATGCCACTCTTGCGACACCCTGGTATTACAATGAGATCTTATTGCGTGTGCTGACTATTCACAGAGCATAAAATAAATTGCCCGCTCAGATATCCAAGGTCGCAGTGTCTTATCTCATACAATCCAAAATTTTGCGATTAGCTAGTCTGCAATGAGCTGCTCTTGGGAAAAGATCCGAACATGTTCGTCTTATTCGAGCCTTTTTGGTACCATGATACCATGGATGGATTATTTCAGGTCCCGGAGAACAGAGTTACCATTTTCATTTTTTTCTGATTCATTTGCTCAAGTGCCCTCAGAATGGATGATTTCGAAATGATATCGTTCCGACTTGGTACTGATCAACAAACAGACTGCTCTGTTATCTATACTCCGTAGACCTGTCTAATTTAACCGGTCGTTGTGCAGATCCTAGACTCAATGAGCTGTAGCGTAGACGCCTCGGTTCTGGTTTTGGCTTGTGTCCCGATGCTCAACCTTTGATGATTTTGAGCAAGAACATCAGATGGAAATCATCGTAAAAGGTTCCCTTTCAAAATTGAAGACCTTCATCATCAGCATTTTCGCCCACAAATTCAATCAGCAAACTCAGGGATGACACAGGCTTTCCCTTCTGGAATACCTCATAACGAAAAGCTCACATAAACGACGCAAAAGCCTCTAGAACAGGCAATCTTCGAGCCAATCGGTCACAGGATGTGGCCGGAGATCGCTATCCCAGCCACACTCCTCCTTGTTTATCGAGCTTGGTCAAGGAAGTCGTTGACTCCCGTAGGAATAGCCGCTGCTGTTGTCACGGCTTGCACCCATGCTTTGCATCCTACACCCGTCCCATTCGCATGTCTGATCGTTTTCTACTTCAGCGGAACGAAGGCTACACGTGTCCGTATAAACCATTGCAACCTAGCTCCGGTCTTGTTGCTAATATTATAGTTACGGCCTATCAGATCAAGCAGAACATCAAAAAGAATCTAACCGTTTCGTCCTCTGGCTCGCAGGGTGGTGATGGTCCTCGAGCATTGATGCAGGTACTGGCAAACTCGATCGTAGGGTCGATTCTCGTGTTATTACACGTCCGACAGCTCTCCCAGGACCAGAGACGGGCTGCCTATTGCTTTGATTATAAGAAAGACGCGCTTCTGGTTGGAATCATTGCGTGAGTCAACCCTTTACCAGCAAATATAATTATGAGGCGTATGACATTGGTTAACGGCTCCCTTTTTTCCTGAATATAGCAACTATGCGGCTGTAGCTGCAGATACCTTCTCTAGCGAACTCGGTATCCTTTCCACAAGCCCACCCCGATTGATAACCTCCCTTACACTTCGAAAAGTGCCCCGCGGGACAAATGGCGGCGTCACTCTGACTGGTTTGGGCGCCGGGCTGCTTGGTGCTTTTTTAATTGCTCTAACAACCCTGACATTCCTCCCCTTCTGCCCTGTAGGTAGGAGCGGATTGTTTGAAAGTGGACCTCAAAACGACAAAACATGGGCCCTACCAGAGAAGTCATTCTGGGCAGTAGCCATAAGCATCTGGGGGCTTTTGGGCAGTGTCGTTGATAGTGTATTAGGCGGCTTACTACAAAGTACAGTCGTTGAAAAGAAGACGGGTAAGGTGGTTGAGGGGGTTGGAGGGGGAAAGGTAAGGGCCCTTTTCACTCAATACCTTCTTCTTTATGTACCAAGTCTAATTTGCTTCCAGGTTTCTGTAGTTTGCGAAGACAGAGCCAACGACGCCGCCAGACCCGCCATCACAGCTAGAAAGGTTGAGACAGGACATGATATTCTAAGCAACAACGGTGTTAATCTGGCAATGGCTCTTATCATGAGCCTGGGAGCAATCGCTATTGCTAGATACATACCCATGCAACGCATTTCGGCCTAATACAATACGAAATAGAATTTTGAACAATCACATTTTTTTGTACGAAAGTATTGGTATTTCGCATAAATATACTGGTACATCCGGAATATAACGGTATCTAACCCGGCGCAATGTTGTTAGAATTTTAAGGGGTGGGTGGTAATTCGGCTGCAGAAACGCAAGCGTTCCTCATAGGTCTTTTTCGACCAACTACGAATGCTGTCATGCTAGAGCCCTCCCGCTTGTTAGAGAGTTTCTCGATGTCATCTTCATATTTCATTTGCCATCGCTTGAGCGCTTCGCCCTCTTTATATTTGCCAATACATGGTGAGGCATCTAAGAAGGTTTGAGCTGCTTCCTGTCGCCGGCCTTGTAGATGTAAGATTCTCCCTTTCCAATACAAGCACTTTGCATGGATAGGTTCGTATTTGAGTTTTCGAGCCTTTTCAAGCGCCTCCTCAATAAGTTCGGTAGCTTTGCCGGGGCAGTTATTGTCAATCAGAGTCCCAATTCGTAGAAGGATTATATTGATATTCAGCTCATAGCCCTGGTATAGGGGATTGTCGTAGAGGTATTCGTAAGGTTGATCTGCCGTTATTATCTCCCCTTTTTCACAACTTGCTTTTTTGGCCGATGGCGGGGGCGTAAGGGGGAGGCGTAATGGCCATGTTGGTAGGCGAACAATTTCCGTAGACTTATATCGCTCGAACACTTCTTCAAGCCTGGCTCGCTTTGCCTTTTCGATTCGTAGGGCCTCGGCCAAGCTGGCGTTGGTTTCTTTGGCCTTTTCCCAGCGTTGTAAGACCTCATCCCTCTCCTTCCGGATGCTAGCTAGATTATATGAGTACTCGGAGCTGAGCTTAAGCAAATATTCCTCTGGCACTGTCGATCCTGGGGTTGAGCAGGCGGGAGGTGGAGGAAACTAGTCCATTAAAGGAAGCTTGTGATCAGCCATCTATAATAGCGGTTAAATAAACAAATCAGTAAGAAGCTCTCACCTTTACACCCTTGAGTCTATCAGGTAGAGAATCTGGATTACTGTCGCTGTCGTCACAGTCGAGGTTTTCATCCTTCGAGTCACCGAATGAGGCGGGCTGTACCCACAAACTGCTCCAGCTGCCATTGTCGTTTGGCAGATCTCTGATATCCTCCATGTGGGTTACCAGGGTGTACTTGGACCCATCCGTCGTGCTCTTCCGAAATGATTCTGGGGTGACAGAAGACTGGGGAAGTGTAAAGTGAGGTTCTGCCTTCGTTTCCATATTTGGCCGTCACCTGATCTCGATTGTTCTGGCCTATTCATCTCATCTCATCTCATCTCATCTCATCTCATCTCATCTCATGTTAAGAAGTACAATCATCAACTACTGTTCCAAAGCTGGTATGATGGCACACTTGGACAGAGGAGTTCGATTTGGCTGACATTTTCGATCCTTTCTTGTCTACAACAAAGCAAGTATTGTGTCGGAGACTTGAAGTTCGCTCGCGCTTCAATGAAAGGAACGGCATAGAACGCTCGCATGCTTTATGCACCCGAAGAAACAGAGAAATAAACACCGTGCAGAAAGAACGCGTTCTTCCGCTTCTAGCAGAAAGATTGGATCTCGTCGCCAGTAACAAACAGGTCTGAATTGCTCCTTTGAGAGCCTATCCATCCTTCAAGTGTCCCTCTTTTACTGACTTAGCCGTAGGAGATCAGCATGAAGGACTAGAGACTACCTAGCTTTCTCCTTACTAAGATAATGTGTTATCAGAAAAACAGAAACGACACACAAGGAGAGCTGCAGTCCGCCCTCTTTGCCAAAGAGATACGTTGTAATTTTTGTGAATGCTGAAGGGTATACGGAGTACTCCAAACGGAGCCTTGACCTACGGAGCGGAAACCAATAATACCTCCACAGTTCCTTAGGGCGCTTTACTCTCGCCCGGTGAACAAGGGGTATCCGGACGGAACTGAGAAAAGTGGGGGAGCAGCTGTTGACATCTGAAAACGTTCCCCGGAATTCTCGAGACCCGCCTCGGGAAACACTAGTACATAATCTAGGCTCTGTATGACAACATGATATCCAGCTATTCAGCTTCAGAAGCGGAGAACCAGGGTGCAATACCGTATTCCCATCTTGTCTTCCTTGTCAGGGCCGCATTTGGATCAAAGCACGTTGTCTTGGATCAGGGGAGATGCAAACATATCAACCAGTGCAAACTTCGCTGGCGCAACGTCGGCGGGCTTGGCGTATGTCATGTGCTGAGTGCAAATACTGCAAACAAAGCAAACACTGTGGACAAACAGTGCAAACATCCCCTCATCCGGCTCTGTTGCTCCGTTCATGCAGCTCGACGACATCGCGTCTCACTGATCAACCACCCTTCAAATTATTAATATTAATGGGGAGCATGGTGCCCGTCCTCTATGGTTACTCGCAATCATGTGCAATTTTCCACCGCTGGTATGTATCTGGTACGTCATCGTCGGTTGGAACACGCGTGTTTAAGGCCGGACCGCCCTACCCATCCAATATCCATGGGGGTACGGAATACAACACAGCTCTCTCAACGGACAGGCGTCGGTGCAGGGTGGATGAACTCTATTATCGGATCCAGGGAAACCAAATCCATCATCCATCATCATCTTCAACTCTTCCGCACCCCCAGAACCGGATGTGCTTTTCAAGACCAGGATCTAGTTGGTCAAATAAACCATCAGACGAACGAGTGGTATGATGAACCGTCAAACGCAAAGTTAGGCTACTGCAACCCCTGACGTAAATCATTCCGCGAATTCGTCAATTGCGGCTGGTGTAGTGTGGATCAACTTCGATCTTTAACTGGGTGGTGTCTTATGAATATACTCTTCGAGTTAGATTCACAAACCTTCTACATGGAGCGGGAAAAAACAAGCTATACCTCTGGCTAGATCCTCTGATTCCAAATCTCCGCTGATGTGCACGGCGATTCCTCTAGGTTTCTGCACATCCAAGTCCGAACCCTGTGCTTCATTCTAGTGCAAGCATATATAGCCTGATATACCCCGCTGAATGCTTCGGGAAGCTACCGAGCTTGACTTTCGTTATCTATCAGAATTTAAAGTCTGCATTCTATCAGTCTTTCATTTTTGAATAACTCTTCAATTGCTAATCTTGGTTTATACCACGAAAGCAAATTGATCCCTTCACCATGGTTCGCGCAATGACAGGAGTGGACATTCTTGATGTCCGTCAAAACAATTTCACCAGCTCGTTGGCCAAGGAGATCCTTCACGGCCTCAAAGGCAAAACTGGCTGTCAAAAGTCCCTACCTACTCTCCTTTTGTACAACACTGAGGGGTTGCGCTTATTCGAGGAAATAACGTACCTGGATGAGTACTATTTGACCAATGCGGAAATTGAGGTTCTCACAAAAAATGCGGCTAGTATTGCTGAGAGGATTCCGGAAAACGCACAATTGGTGGAGTTAGGCAGCGGGTTTGTCCTCTCTCATCCACTGCCAATAGCATTACGAGCACTATTCGACGCCCAGCCGTTATTTTCGCGAGTTGTCTTTTAACCGGACTATAGGAATCTACGAAAAGTCGAGATATTGTTGAATGAGCTTGAGCGGACAAGAAAGTCTGTGGAATATCTGGCTTTGGACGTGTCTCTGGAAGAATTACAACGTACTTTCGCAGAGATACCTTCAAAGAGTTACAAATATGTCAAGTGCGGAGGGTTACTGGGCACCTACGACGACGCATTGGCCTGGCTAAGACGCTCAGAGAACAGACGTAAGCCAACGTGGGTAATGTCTCTGGGCTCGTCCATCGGCAACTTCACACGGCCAGAAGCGGCTCAGTTTCTAAGTGGGTTCGCAAGAACCTTGGGGCCGAACGACTCCTTTCTAATTGGCCTTGACTCGTGCAAGGAGCCCGAAAAGATTTTTCGTGCTTACAATGATAGCAAAAATGTGACTCGAGAATTCTACCTTAATGGATTGGCAAGTGCGAATTCCATTCTCGGGTTCGAAGCATTTAAGAGAGAGGAGTGGGATGTCGTCGGCGTCTATGATGAAAAGAAAGGGTGTCATAAAGCATACTACACCCCTAAAATCGACGTTAAGATCAAAAATCTATCGTTTGTCAAGGGCGAGAAAATCTTCTTTGAGCAAGCATTCAAATATTCGAAACAGGAATATGACGCTCTATGGCAGCTTTCCGGTTTGAGGCCCACTGCTCGTTTCACAACAGATGCTGTTGATCATAGTAAGCCCACCGAGTTAATCTAGTCTTCGTCGTAAATATTGATATGCATGATTTCAATTGAGGGCTCGCTGATTTTGGTCTTAACAGACATTCATCTCCTGGCATCGTCACCTTACATTCTTCCGACTCAACCAAATGAGTACGCTTTTGCGGTGACACCATCGCTCAGGGACTTTGAGATGCTGTGGAAATTGTGGGATACTGTGACTGTCAAGATGCTCCCTCAAAAGGAACTCCTTTCTAAGCCAATCAACCTGCGCAATGCCTTGATTTTCTACTTAGGCCACATTCCAACCTTTTTGGGTATGCTACTTCGCTTTGTGGGAGACTTGTCTTGCTCATCTTTATACAGATATGCATCTCACTCGGGCTACCAATGGCAAACCAACTGAGCCCGAATCCTACCCTTTAATTTTTGAACGCGGTATTGATCCGGACGTTGATGACCCACAAAAATGCCATGATCATAGTAAAATCCCCGAAGAATGGCCTCCCGTTGAAAATATTCTCCTTTTTCAAACGGACGTCCGAAATAGGGCTCGAGCGTTGTTGACAAATGTGCAAGAGTCCAAAGGTCGGCAAATCCATGAAGCCTTTTGGATTGCATTCGAACACGAAGCGATGCATTTGGAGACCTTCCTGTATATGTTACTACAAAGCGATAAGGTTTTGCCACCCCCGGATATTCCAACCCCTGACTTTGACTATCTGTCGAAACAATCCGCGGAAGAACGTGTGCCCAATGAATGGTTTTGTATCCCAGAACAAACTGTGACAATCGGGCTGGATGACCAGGATCCAACCAAAATCCCCTCCCAGTCATTTGGCTGGGATAACGAGAAGCCGAAACGGACCGCTCACGTGCCTCCCTTCGAAGCGAAAGGTAGGGCCATCTCTAATGGCGAATACTCCAAGTATTTAGAGGCCAATGGGATTGGAGACATCCCAGCGTCATGGACTCAAGTACGCACCAGTTCCAAAACAAATGGAAGCGCCAATGGGACTGCCGTTGCACTTGGCGAATCCAATGGAGGCGAAACTATCGGATCCAGTGCATCTTTGCATTTCATTGACAAATTTTGCGTCCGAACCGTCTATGGTGATGTGCCTCTACGCTTTGCCCTTGATTGGCCGGCCATGGCATCATATGATGAGCTCAATGGCTATGCCAAGTGGGTGAACTGCAGGATTCCTACCTTTGAAGAGGCGCGCAGTATTTACAGCCATTCAGAACGCCTCAAAGGTCGACAAATCGAAAACGAGATTTTCGATACCGGATGCAGGTACGGAAATACAAACACTTCTCTTCGTATAGTCAAGAATAACGTTTTCTATTTTAGCTCCAATGGGACTTCCGAAAACAGAAATGGCGTTGCTGCTCAACACAATGGTACGCCTAAATCACCAGACCACCAGCCGGTTTCGCATGGGCCAGCAAGTCAGGCGCCAGTGTACACTGATCTCGATGGATACAACATCGGGTTCAAACACTGGCACCCAAGCCCTGTTACCCAGAACGGGAAAAGGCTTTCCGGTCAGGGTGATATGGGCGGCGCCTGGGAGTGGACAAGCTCTGTGTTATCGGCCCATGATGGCTTCAAAGCCATGGAGTTATACCCTGCATATACAGGTATGAATCCTCCATACTTTCTAATGGCCCATTAAGTATCACCGTTTGCTAACCGACTCCTGATATAGCCGACTTCTTTGATGGAAAGCACAATATCGTGCTTGGTGGCTCTTGGGCCACCCATCCACGCATTGCAGGACGCAAAACTTTGTATGTATAGTTTCAGAATTGCAATTTGGACATTGAGCAGATACAGCCACTAATTTGATCTTGCAGTGTCAACTGGTATCAACGTAATTATCCTTACGTCTGGGCTGGTGCACGACTAGTTCGTGACCTTTAACTATGAAACGTTTGCTACAATTTAAGCCACCAAGAGGCCAAAGCAGCAAAGACAATGTTGTGGCTGCACTTTTCCTTTCCACGCGAATAATTATGTTGTTTGTCGAGTATTGGTTGTTTTTGGAATGATGCCTGAGAAATTTGGGATCGCTCGGCCGCTCTTGTCCGTCACTAATTTAAGCAACTAGGTTGCTAACCGAAATGAGCTTCTCTTCTTTTGTATGTCCATACAAACTTCACCCGTTTCTGATGTTTAGGGGCATGTTTCTACCAGCCATTTGCTAGATGAAACGAGTTGAATGTGATTTCGATATCAAGCAAGGCAAACAACCATGGTTTGATCCAATACGAGCGGTCTTTTTGATGAGAGGTATCTGTAGGTCTACCCGCAACCGGAGGAATGCTCTTAACTGCAGGTGGTCAATATTGGAGTCACGCATCAAGCTCATCGCTACATGCAGAGGGATGGCGATGACTATATATACCCGTCAAATCACTAGGTAGTAAGGCTCATTATGGGTTCTTGCTTATTATGCATTTTCGCTCTCTTTCCAATGGTTGGCGTTTCTTATACCACAATTTCAATACATTTTCCGAAGCCCAAGCCGAAGCCGATATTGGCCAATATTGCCATGCGCCTGATGGTAATACTCTCCTTTGGAATATCTCCTGTCATGACCGCCGAAAATCAAGATTGGAACGCTCGACTCGAGGCTGTGCACGTAACATCGATTGTCCCTCATGCGCCGGAGAATCTCTCCGCTCAAGATCTACGTAGTTATCCAGAGAGAGCCCAGACCCCCTGCGATATTGGCAGCGGCAGCTGCCGCTCCGGCGTTGACTGCAGCTCGTCAGAGGATCTACCGGTGTGCAATAACCCCTGTTTTAGAGAAACCTGCATCTTTGGCGGCTGCTGCCATTTGGGAGATAGCTGCCACGCCAGCAAAGCATGTACGAAGACCAAATCAAATTCTAGGCTTCCGACCTTGAAGCCTCTTCCAGCTGGGGTTGATAAAGATATTATCCCGCCTAGTCCTTACCCTACGTCCGATTCCACCTCACGAGGTACATACACTCAGACTAGGAGTTCGAATGAAGGAGCGTTTGGAGACTCACCGCTGGCTTTGGAGATTGTATTATGTTTTTCGTTTTTCTGTATCGGGCTCGTTAAAGGAGCACTTCGTGCCCTTTACACCCTTCAAGCTGGAGGAGAGCCTGCCGACATATACCGTGCATCATGGGAGGACTTAAAGCGCGTGCTTCTTCTGTTTCGATAATTATGGTTTCATCCGTCGCTATAGTTATCCCTGCATACCTGCTTGAAAGTTTGAACAACATACTTGTATTTCCGTGGGCGTTATGGAATCCACCGTGGGCACAATTGTAGTCTTCCTAGTTGCTGTTTGATTTTCCTATCTTTCAACAAGCTTAAGGTTCGGGGGTGGCTATCGAAAATGTGAAAGAGGATATAATGGCCTTTCTTCGCTCCATCACTGTGGTTTTGTCTTCGAATATCTCCTTATCTAGTTAGTTCTTTTAAGCCGGTCCCATTTCCTATTAAGCTGTTTGAAAAAGGAACACCCCCTTTAGTGGTAAACTCCACCAAATATCAAATATTGATACCAAGTCGATTGCGAATCTTCTCAAAGACCGATCAGACGTTTCTATCAGTCTCTGTGCATGGTGTCGGAAAGTATATCTGGTAATCACCAATACTGCGCGATTCAAATCAGGGTGATTTATAGGATCATTAAGTCGAGGAAAACGCCATAGCACCACCATTGAGACACAACCTGCTCTTAACTATCATATGTAGGGTACACTGGTACTATCCGACGCACCTCCCTAGGGTGCTCAGTAAGTGCTTTAAAATAGTACAATAGAGAATCTGCCTCGACGACATTCATGGCGGGGCTTCGAGTTGTCTTCGTAGTGAAATCTGTCTCTTCACACGGAAAAATCCAAGGGCAAACGCTATAGTAGATTGCTCAAAGATGAGATAGAAGTATATTAACGTGCCTATTCCAGTGGATAATGTCATGAGTATGTGCATTTCAAGGCTGTATCAAGAATCAACTCACGATATTCAACTTTGCGCAAAAATTTTCAACTCAATCTATTCTTCGGTGTTGATCCTCTTGCCAATCGGCTTGGTACTTTGAACAGACAGAGCACTCTTTTTAATCAACATCGTGTTAATCTCTTAGCATTCGCTTTTCGACCATGGACTCTGTGGCCAAAGATTCTTATAAATGGGAGGATTCCCCAGGACTCTGTAAGTATACGCCCCCTTGGTTCCGTTGTCGAACCCCTATTCACTAACGTCTCCTCGCAACACAGATCATGGATGTGCTGTCTGCGGGACGTCACTTAACAGTCCGAAAGCTATCCGAACATGCCATGGTACCCACAGTGAACCTTGTATGAGGTATCATCAAACCATGTTTCATAAAGGTAAGATATACACGAAGAATTTCAGATCAGATGATAGAAGCTGACTTAAAAATCAGGCGAAAGCCATAAATGTGATCCGTGAGTCCATCCTATAACCTTTTGACATCGAGGTCGCTTTACTGACATCGCGAAGATGCAGAAAATCAAACGAAGTTCACGACAAAAGGCACCGGGAAATCGCTTTAGTCATCCAGCAGCTTAAGGCGTTGGATGAAAAGCCAAGGTTCGGGGAGGTGACCCCAAAAGCATCGAGAGCCCCGTCTATGACCGCAGATTCCCTCAGGAGAAACACCTTCACAAGGACTCCATCCAATCATTTCCGGAAAAGCTTCCTGGAGCAAAGAGCCCATTCCATTCAAAGAGAATGTCTAATAAAGAGGGCCCGACAGATGTCTGAGGCTCAAAAAGGAACTGCTGAAAACGGCGAACCAAGTCACTCCGGTCGAAGACCTTCAGAGTGGAAAGCAGCGACAGTCTTTGAGGAGGATGAAGAAGATGGGTCCACAACGACAATTCCCGGATTTCGCGGAAACAACCGCAAAGCAAGTGTAGCGTTCATGCTGCCGCCGTCGACGCCAGCGAAACTCAAACGCGAAGAGAAAAAGGCCTTCAAACATGCGAAGTCAACAGATAAAGCACTCAGGAGGCAAAGCACAAACACAGTCACTATCGTATCAAATAACGAGGTTGCGTATATTAACAACGCTCTCCATGGGTCATGTAAAGCACTGGCGTCAATGGGTCCAGAGGAGGCTTTGCAATCATTTATAAGGACCGTCATTCTGCAGCAAGAGATTGAAGCACAGAAAGAACAGATCAGTGTTGGTGACCAGCAAAAATCAAACGGATGTGAAGCTCTGATCACCGCCAGGCTCAAAATTCCGTTTGTGCAAAATGCATTGCAAAAGCTGGGCGTTCAAGCTCAGAAGAAGGCCACAAAAGAACAGCAAACAATGATTCTGCGCCTCATAGAGTTGGTCCTTCAAGATATTGAATTGCTCGCCAATGAAGCAAGAGAAACATTGAAGAGGGCAGGGGGGTACTGGCGATTTGCCAACAAAAGAACATATCATGCAATGATTGAAAACAATAAGGGAATCGACTGGCAAACCGGAGAGAAAATAGCCGAGGACTCGAGTTCATCTGACGAATGATGAACGAGTTTGAGGAATCGGGGTGAATTTCCGGGGCTTCTGGGCTGAGTTGGGCTGTTGGTACAGTAGAAAGGAGTGTAGTGAGCAAGTTAGTCCCCATTACTCCGTATATAGGATATGAATTGTCAAATGAGAGCTCGCAAAATTGTTCCGTTAATCTTGTACAAATTTTTCGAAGGTATGATGTGAAATGGGTTCTCGAAGGCTGAACCTCACGAGTTGTAATCAACTGAGAGAAGAGCGTGTAACATGTCTAAGCCTCGCTCGAGGGGTATGGATCGTAGTGCAACCATCGCACGTTCAGTATCGGCCTGTTTGTTATATCTCGGGGTAGTTAACCGAACGAGTTCGGTCAAACTCTCGCGGAAGGCTGTACTCTGTCGACGCTATGGATGGCCTAAGAGTAATGGATAAGTAGAAGGAAAATTTCCATCGAAGAATGGAGAGAATTTAGAAGTGTATTGTTGTAGAAGCTAGGCCAAATGGTCATTTACGGTCAGGTAACTAGAGAAGGACTGCTCCAGAGACGAGATGGTCCGCTGAAATTCGGCTCTGGAATAATATTGATCCTTTACCCTTCGGATTAACAGATTTCCCGAGAATTCATTACGTCAGCTGGCTGGGCCTCCTGGAAAGCTTGTTACAAATAAACACTACACCTCAGAACTTTGGGTTATCAGATGGTGGGGCAACTGCCAACTCTAGAGTTCAACCTGAAGAACTGAAGCGGAATTGAAAAGCTTCGGGGTTAACCCTAAGACAAGATTTGTATATCAATTGTATCCCAACAGTCATCTCAAAGTCCCTTTCAGATTGATATACGAACTGGTTCGAAGGCTTGAATTTATTCAAGATGTCGTTGGAAACTCTCACAACCATTTCGCCCACTACCAATCGTCCGGTTCTCACACGAAATGGCATCTCCGAATCCGATCTCCTTGCTCTTCCTCAGACGGCGCAGAAGGCTTTCCGTTCTTATAATTCCCAAGTCCCGACCCTCGCCCAACGCCAGGAAATTGTCGCCAAAGCCCTTGCATTGGTTGAAAAGAGAAAGGATGTCCTTGCGCGTGAGCTCACAGAGCAGATGGGCCGGCCCATTAGCTTTGGCGGCATGGAGATTACCACCGCCGTTAAGCGCGGGGAGTATCTGAATCGAGTTGCAGGAGAAGTGTTGGGAGACAAGATCGATGCTGATGCTGAGTCCGGGTTCAAAAGATATTTGAAAAGAGAACCGGTGGGAGTAGTACTCATCATCTTTGCATGGAATGTAAGTTTCGGTCTAACACCCTAATAAGAGATACCAAGGTCAGGCACTGACATACTTGAACACCAGTACCCCTATTTGATCCTCATGAACAGCTTGATCCCAGCCCTTCTGGCTGGAAACGCTGTCATTCTCAAGCCTTCACCACAAACACCAACCGTTGTCGAACAGATGGCAAGCATCTTCCAGGAGGCGGGCCTGCCACGCGATGTAATTCAATATTTCCACTCCGGCTCGCTTACCAACATCGAGACCCTCATTCGCTCGCCATTGGTCAATCATATTTGCTTCACTGGCTCTCTTGCTGGCGGTTTAGGTGTCCAAAAAGCTGCAGCCGATAGGATTGTTAATGTCGGATTGGAATTGGGAGGAAACGATCCGGCTTACATTCGTGACGATGTTGATGTTCGCTTAGCGTCCGAGGAAATTGTGGACGGGGCCATTTTTAACAGCGGTCAAAGCTGCTGCGCTATAGAGCGGGTTTATGTTCATGAAAATATCCATGACGCATTTGTGGAAGCAGTCAAGCATTCCTTGTCAAAGTATCAAGTCGGCGACCCATTTGATGTTGGAACTCAAGTCGGCCCTGTTATTTCCAAACAGGCGAAAGAAAAGATTCTCTCGCATATTAACGATGCTTTGGAGAAAGGGGCTAAAGATGAGACGCCAGCTAACGCAACGTTCGAGAACATGCCTGCTGATGGCAATTTTGTCAAACCAACCTTGCTAACAAACGTGAACCACAACATGGTTGTTATGACCGAGGAAACCTTTGGTCCTGTGATTCCCGTTATGAAAGTGAAAGATGACGAGGAAGCGGTTCGCCTCATGAATGATAGCGATCTAGGACTGACCGCTAGTGTTTGGACCAAGGACATGGAGACGGCGGAAAAGTTGATTCAAAAAATTGAAGCTGGAACAGTGTTTGTTAATCGTGCCGATTATCCAAGTCCCGTACGTACTCTCTCCCGCCTTGTTAAAAAAATGAAACACTAACATGTCGATTCACAGGACCTTGCCTGGACCGGCTGGAAAAATTCAGGCCGAGGTGTGACTCTGAGCAAATTTGGGTTTGACCAGTTCACCAAGTTGAAGAGCTTCCACTTAAAAGAATATGTATACGATTAAGTTATTGAATCTTCTTTCTTTTCTCCGACTTGAAAAGAAGTGTTGTCATGTTATGGCATTCGAAATGTATGTAGTCGAAGACTGCCTCTTTCTTTTAGTCTTGGCCTTGATATGGCCCTTTCGGGATTCCTGGATTTCGGTTGGTAAATAAACCAGAACAGTTCACATTTGCATCTCCTGTGAAATGCTTGCGGAGTATGTTCTGGTAGCACCGCTAGAGCAAGTCATAAGAATGTCGGCACTTCGTTAAGGCGCTGCTTCTTTTTCTTGAGCAACTCATCTCGGTCACTGCGTTTGTTTTTCATTTTTGCTTCGTAGGGTCGTTTCTCTAAGGTCAGTGGCCTTTGAATATCTTCGTCTGACGAAATTGTAAGTGTGGGCTGATCTAGCTCGTCAAAGAATTTATTTAATCTCGATTTGGGCTCCGGAGGTGGAGTGGGAACCGGTCTACCGATTGAAGTAGAGCGAGGCAACTCACAACTCCGAGCGATAGAGTTACCAGATTTGGCCATGTGGTTTCTTCTGGAACTCGAGTGTCCCACAATCTCAGTATCCCGGGTTACTGGAACTTGTGGTAGGCGAGAAGCCTTGTGCAAAGGATTCGATGTCTGGGGTTGAACATGAGGTAAAGAAGGTAATACCCGTGACCTAGAGCTTGTGTCAAGGGAGTCATCATCTTCCGAGCTGATATCCTGTCCAACATTTCCATTCGACCTAGCGGCAAGATTAGAATACTGATTAGTATTGCCCAACCCTTCAGTCGGATATCCTCGGGAGGCCTTTGTCGAGGTTTTTACGGCATTAAGCCCAAGTAATGATCTCGCCCGCTGAGGCACTGACATCAACGGCTGCAAATCCGTTCCAATCCAGAGATCATCGTCTTTATCCCCTTCACTCTTTTCAATCTCTGACTCAGTAGCCGGCCGCCCAGTATCATCTCTTAAACTATCGATCGCTGATTTCCGCTTTGCTGCAGCTTTATCAGCCGCTAGCTTCTTCCTTGTTTCTACAGGGACTTGAGTTCTTCCATCAGTTGGTCTGGATACGATGGTGGACTGATTCATTAGCTTCGCTTCTCGTTTTCGCCGGACGTATTCAGCGTGGTGTAAATGACGCGTAAAGGTTTGTGCGGTAGCAAGGAATTCGTCTTCGACCATCATGTATGATTCATCCTTCTCTAAGCCTTCGAGCATGAGCCTAACCGAATTCATTAGCCGTGTTTCCATGGCGAAAGTGGATCGGGGACATACTCTTCCGCAGGAGGCTCGCGAACAGGGGACGTCGAAGGGGACCGAGCTAGAGAATGAACGTCAGTAACAAGCGATTGTTTTAATTCCGACGGTCGCTCGTGAACTCACAGTGCATTCGTTGTCGTTTAGCCTGTGCTAGGATTTGGTCTTTCTTGGAGTCTGTCGACGCATGGGCAGCAGGATTGGTAGCGGAGGAAACTGGAGTTGAACTCTTTCGCGATTCTGTTTTCACCAGCCATGGCAGAGTCCGTGCCATCATGTGTCAGATAGGATTATAGATAGCATGTTCCAAAAAACCAACAGTTTGTCGTAAGAGTCGGGTTTTTGTAAATTCTCCATGGTTATCAACAGCCTAAAATTAAGCATTGGATGGACCACAAAGTTGCGGATCAACCCGGTGCGTCGCCGGGTGGCATTCCCCACCAGTAGTTTAGGTATTATTTTTGAACAATCTTTGAGTTGAACTATGAAAACAAACAGTTTCACTTTTCTTATAGAGAAAACGATGCGGCTTCTATTATTGACGGATCGATCTTCTAGAAGTAGTTACATACAACCTATGCATACATAGGTAGTTGAGACTATGTATCAAGACTACCTATACTCCCACCAGAGTGATCTGCATCCAGAAATCTGTGGCGAGTACGCAGTATCAGATGCCGTTTTACAACCAAAAGTTCAAGCTGGGATACAACTAAAGGGTATTCATCTAGATGGTTCCCTAAATGCCCATATTCTGTTCGTTTGTAATCCGGATATCCCTTCTATCACTTGTAACTTACAGCGTTTGTGGTACTTCCGGCGCTCAAGACTCCAGGGCTACAGAAATTCCCGTTTGCATCCCTCCCTTTGTGCATATCGGACCCTGGTTCGATCAGCGCCGCGGCTAATGAAATGGACGGAAGACACTTCGCCATTGTTTTGCATCAGACTGCGATCTTCATGACCTCATTAACTTCATCTTTAACCTTCGTGGCGGGGTGTTTGGACACGAAGGCTCGTAGAAAATGGAAGGTCGAAAGCAGATAACCGGGAGGCCAACAAAATTCCTTGAGAATCCATGCGCGACTTCGAACGAGTATGACCGCGTGAATTTTACGGAGAACTTGGACCCCAATTCACAATCATGTCGCCCCGTGCTCTCGTTTTTGTGCAAGGATAGTCAAACTTGATGAAGGCGACGACCCACACTTGTGCTGCTTTTGTTACTAGTAGTTAGGCCCAGGCCCGAGTGAGCATGTTCGAAGAAAAGAGACGAAGAGAGTCAGGCCATAGCCATGGCTCAGCTCGGGATATAGGAACTTGAAAGGGAAATTCCAGTTGATTACCTATAGCCGCTGTATCAGTCTAGAGATGGATACAGAAACGATTCAGCGATCAAAGCTCCTAGTAATCTGGAAGCCCAGAATGAGCAATCCAACTGAAAAATTTCAATCATAAAGCCTCCCATGCAGTATTAAAATCCGAATCAGCATCTGGTATCCGACCGTGAAAAACGCCAATGATTTATCAGACCGGTGAAACTCCAGAACACCGTGTTGAAATGCAGTTAACCGAAGGGAAAGGGTTTTCAAGGATGCGATCCATCATCCCTGCTTTCCGAAGCGAACTTCATGGCGCTGAGAAGAGAGCTGCCCTTGTTAAATTTCCACCCTTCTGTTTTGTTTGCCGAATATCATAATTGTCTCTTTCCAGAACCGCAAATATTAGAATTTCAGCCTGGTTCCGTTCAAACCCGAGAGAAAGCTGGTGCAAGAAGTGGAAGACTCGCGTAGCCTAAGTTTCGCCTGGCCGCTTGCTGTTGCAGCTTACGATCTTAATCTTGTCTGAGTGGATGGTGGTCTGATTGTCTAGCTTGAATGTCACATCCTTGATCAAAAATGTCCAGACTTCATCACAGAAGCGATAGGTATCCAAGTGGCCCTAGGAGTGGGTCTCGCATTAGCCCGTCGGCGTCCTCGTTCGGGTTGATCCTATAACATATCATCCATACCTTAAAAGACATTTTCGCTTGGACCTCGTCCGCCAGAACTTCCGTGATAACCCGATCAAAGTTTGACAGAATCTTCATGGCCAGCTGGGGCTCGATGCGGCCTTCGTTGATCAAGTCATCCAGGGTATCAGTTAGGGACATCCCGATGCTAAAGAAGAGGTTAGTTTGACTAAAGCACAGTCAGGGACCCAACAGGCGAGGATACCTGCTACCCCGGTAGAGTTCGTAATACTGGGAACTCATTATCGCGGCCTGAGACGAGGGTGAGAGCGAGTTGCTTTGCTTTGGTGCAAGTGAAAGGCGAAGTTGCTTTGGGCAAGAGAGAATGAAGTCCGCGCCAAGCCGGCAGTCACGTGAAGTTCCCGTGAGTTCAAACCTTCCGGTCCGGTTGACAATCACAACAAACTGGAATCTTCGAATATCCGGGATTTAAGGCGGTATCAAAATAGCATCAGCAACCTTGTTCCGTTTCTTGCCAGTGGTCTGGACTTTCCAGCCCGCTGCCCTCGCGAATTGGAGAGCTCCTTTCACCGCATGGCGGCGCCACATCTCGAGTTGTCATCGTGTTGACTGACGACTTGCTTCTCAAAACGCGGCCCAGCCTCTCTCAGGGGAAAACGTTCTGTGAATGCTTGGTTGGAAATCCTCCGTGAACATACCCTGTCTGCATTCAAAGACATTCACATCCATGGCTTGAGACCCATGTTCCTTATTCTGCAAGCCTTGCAGTGAGATTCTGAATTTTGAACGGCAATTTGACTCCCGAGTTGACCTCGTCATCTCAAAGGACGAGTTTTCATTCCGGTAGCAAGCCATCTCCCCGCGAGAGGCTTGGATGGCATCATGCTTCGTGCTTTTTTGAAAAGGTTGATTCACTATGATGGATCAACTGCTTTAAAAGGCCTTCATTTCCCTCTGCTGTGCCTCTCAATCTTCATCATCAATCAACATCACACCGCAATCCACTAAGACTCTCCTGAAGACTCTCACACAAACACATCTTTCAACATGAAGTCCATCGCTGTTACTCTTATCGGCCTCAGGTAAGACTATCTCTAAGCTTTTCAAGACCTCTCAGCGCCTGACCCTCTGAAGTGCCTTCGTCTTCGCCTCGCCAGCGATGATCACCCCGGCAGCCGTCCAGCCAACTTCCTGCTATACTGCGACTATCACTCAGCCGTCACCACACATCAGGTGCAGCGAGTTCAACACCAAAACCTGCCACCCCGTGAACTGCCTCAGGGCCGAAACTACATCCATTCCTTGCAAAAACAAGAGGTGCCCAGTCACGCCTACCTCTATCAGCTACACTCCATGCCAGACTGCATGCATTCCGAGCTGCCCAACTATCACGGTCAGCTGCTATTCTACGCTTAACTAGTCTCGGATGTGTGCTTGGAATTGTTTGGCTATTATGCATTGTTTACGAGGCTGCGGATTATGAACTTTACTATTTTATGTGTATATTTGTATGCAGTAATGAAAATAAAAGCAATCCATGAAGTGAAAGAAAATTTAAAACTTGCTGAAATTTCAATGAGTGTTGTCCTGGCATCGTTGTTCCGACCAGCTCCGAAAATTTTCAAACTCCTTGTTCATAGAAGCAGTCATAATGTCCGATACCCCTACATACCCGACATGGGTATGGAAAACTCAGACATCAGACAACCGCCACCTGAAGGTTAACGAACATAATCTGACCTGCCGTTTATGCAGAAGTCTTGCACATGTTGGATACGATGGTCAGAACGTCGTCTATTCACAGCTGAACCTAGCACATATGGGTCCCGATAAGAGAGAGCATTTGGCATGGATGCAGATTCGTGCTCGAGCAGTTCTATCGGATCCGTGAGCCGGCTTTGCAAGGACCAGGACAGGAACCAACCTTGAGAAGAAATCCAGAATTGGTATCAAAACCAGCCATGCATATCCGACTCTCCTATTCCCGATGGATTCGTTCTCGAACACATCCTTCCAGGAATCAATGCCGCTGTTCCCAACGTGCATAGACCCAAGCTTTGAAATCCTCTTTCTAGGACCCATGCCATGGCCTTACGGGATTCACCGAGATGTCTGTCTCTCTGTGAGTGAGAGCGGCTGGGCGCGGTGGGATACGGATAATCACTTAGACACGGCAAGAAGGGCGCAATTGTGGCATGTCTACTGCTGAAGGAAATGGTATAAAAAGGGCTCAATCGCCCACGGTTGATGATGGTATCAGACACCAACTCCCATCCATAAATCCAAGAGAACAACCGATCTCACCAATATCCAATCGTTTATCAAACATATACAAGGTCGTTACCAATATCAAACCACAAAATGCATCTCAAAGTTGCTGCAATTGCCGCTCTCATCGGCGCTGCCCTCTCCTCGCCAACTCCGTACGCTACCTCCTTAAAGATCTCCAAAAGAAATACTCAGCTAACTTCCTCACAGGGTTGCAGAAGCGCCACAGGCCGCACCGCCAATGGTCACCCAGAACCCAGAGCAGATTCCTCTCAAGTGCTACACCCACACCACGAGCTTGTACCCAAAGACTTGCCCTAATCCAGTGACGACCCTGGACTGTGTTGTGCTGCCGTGCATCGTGAACGAGACTCGTACCATGCCGTGCCACACCAAACAGTGTGCTGTCACCCCGACCGTGACCAAGTACCGTCCCTGCACTACTACCTGCAGAAAGGGATGCGAGACGAGCACCGTCTACGAGAAAGCGAACTGCTGCAATTAGAGGCTCGAGGAGCGATCGTGTTTCAAAAGGATTGGGTAGGGTATCGGTAATTGACCCAACTGAGCAAGAGCATTTCTTTTCCCCATGCAGGGTATCTAATGATCAAAATTTGGGATTGTAATGTTTGTTTCTTATTGATTGGCGTGCTTTTCTATGTAGACTCCGGTTATGGAGCAATAAAACATATAACATGAAGACAAAAATCCAAAAGGCGTAACAAACGAAAGAGAACTTAACCTAAAAAAATTTGTCATTAAAAAAGCACAAAACCGAGTCTAGGTATCAGAAAATCCCGTATCAACTTATGTAGATCAAAAATTGACTGCCATATATATCTTGTGAGGGGCACAAAATCACCCAAACGGACCTTCGCAGGACCATATATGCATGTATGTACTCACCACTCCACGCCTTCAAGCCAATTTCCAAAGAAAACATCAATTGCTGGAGACCATTCCTGCTAAGACGCCTGCTCCAATGATACCTCCATCCGAAGCTTCTCTTAAAAATACCGATTTGCCACTCTTTTGAGGGCCATCATAAATCACCAAGCGATCAATATAACGCTGACAAGTCTCCTTGAAATGAGGGTAATGTTGAATTATACCACCGGTATAGGCCACAACCAACTCTTCAGGGCCCGAATGCCAATCGTCGGGCTCGACGGTCGATGGCTGAGCAGCATCATTGTTCGTGGAAGCTGTGCGAGGTTTAGGTTGGTACAAATTCTTAAGAGTATCTGTAGAATTGTTGAATTCTGGAACGATGATGTTAGATGCCCGGCGGGGATTTGTAGCTCCGTCGTCGCGGAGCTTGATTTCTCCTGTGCATGCCAATAGCCCAACAACCGCGGATGCAATTAGGCCAGCAGATCGGGTCTGCACAGCCCTGGCGGTCTTTCGGAATGCTCGAGCGGCACCAACATCCCAGTTCCAGCCGCTAGATTCCGGCGGCGGTAGTAGAGCTTTGAGTTTGGCTACTAGAACAGCATCGGAGGGTGTTTGCGCAACAACAGAAGAGAGGAACGTTGTCGTAAGAGCATAGCCTTGTACTAGATTTGCTGGGAGATCTTTTCTCGGTAGGCCCATCTCCCTGGTTAAGTAGTCAAAGAAAATGATCCTTACTAGTTCACCAATATACCGTCCACCGGTCATGTATTCAAATGGCTGGAACCCTGGACGAGCACATTGACTGTCAAGTAGTGAGTCCCACTCAGTAGTGATACCCAGTTCCTTTAGAGGTGGAGCAGCACCATTGATTGTCCATTCAGTATTGACAATTGTTTCCGAGGCATTAGGGTGCCGCGATGAAACATGAGTGGCTTTTGATTCGTGTAGATCTGAGAGTTTCATGGGAATAGTGGCATTGCAACCAGTACCGACAATAATACCCATGGCAACGCGGCTGTTTGGTAGGGACTTCACTAGGTATGCAAGCGATGCTAAAGTAGCGACCGTATCGTTGGTAATTGCAGCGATCTTCAATTTCGGCAAGGCGAACAGTCTCCTCCGCTTGGCTGAGGGTTCGTCTGAGCCGTAGGGCCGCCGTGTATGTCTGTCGTATCCGGATAATAATATCTTCCCCAAATTGAGGTCTGTCGAGTTCACCCACTTGAATCCCTTGCCCATAGGCATCAGTGTAGCTTCGGATAACGATTCCTGCCTGTACATGAATAGTCAGCCGTGCAAGTTCAGAGGCAATTGTATAGCCTAGCCAATCGGTAGAGGCATAAAAGGGTATTCCGGCAGAAGGTGATTTGGACTACCTACATCATTGGAAAACTGAACGTAATTCCCATCTCCAATTCTTTAGGAATTCCGTCTCCGTTTGCAAAGCTCGGGCCCAAATTATCTGCAACAACTTCGGCCATGCAATCGCCAATCCACAGAAACAGATCTTCTGCTTTATCGGTCTTCAAGTGTTCCCCTATTGGCCATGCTTTCTCTAACGTTCTATGAACCCGGTGACGCTGTGCTTTCCGCATGGTTTCGCGAGATTTCTCCTCGTCCGACCCGCTGTCATTGTCTTCGCCCGCATCTCCGAGTAGATCAATGAAAGCGACCCTAAGATTGCTGCCTCCGACATCAATAGCAAGGTATCGACCGGTCTCTTGCCCGGTAGGCAGGGATGTGACGGGCGTGGGTAAGAATTGTTGGTCGGAGGTCTTCGCGAGATCTGCATAGACTTGGGAGAATCGACAGGCAAGCTGGTATAATTTCGCGTCATCGAGAACGAGGGGGTTTAGAAAGTTGTCAATTCGAGCTCCTTCCGGTAGCTGCTCGCGTTGAGGTGGGGGAGGTTGGATGTTTCTATCTTGTTGAGATTCCTCCTCGTCGAATGATTCCACACCCAGATTATATGTTTCGTCTTCTTCCGTCTTAGTAAAGACATTTTGACCGCTTGACAAAGACATCTTCACTTCACACGAGCCGACACGTGTACTTGGACCTCCGAAGCCAACGTGAACACAGCCTGGAAGAAATGTTCGAATTACCTTGGAGGGTCAAGACGACGGAAGGGCGGTAGGCTAGCTTTTAGCACGAAATTCGAGAGTTTTTGCGTGGCCTCAAGCGTTCTGAAGCCCGGTATCCTCCGTAAAGCGCGGCCTTCGCGTCCGAATAACTAGGCAGCGGTCGGAGCTTGGAAGCCAAATCTTCCGACAAAAGCTGGGGTAAATATGACACGGCAACTTCGAAGTTGGAAGACTACCTACTTGGGTGATCTGGCCCGATTCTAGTATTCGAAAAGCAAGCACTGGAGAGATCAGATTATATCAGCAGATGTTCAACGACGGATCGCTGACCCCTCTATCTGGTCGTCGAGTACATATGATAAAGGAGATTGACTACTCTGCCCAGAGATTAAGATTGAACGGAGCCAACGGAGGTGAAATAGGACAACATACGCACCCACAAGACCTATGACTTCAGGCTTGACTTCTCTGTCGTACTGTAGTTTCGAAACGTTTTGAATGCTTGGAATGGTCAGCAGGTCGATACGACCTTAGCAAAGGAACGAAGCCAGGGAGAGCCGGCAAGCCTGGAGAATGTCACCCTGACAACGACCTCTAGAGACCTTTGGGTCAAATGGGATTTTAAAGCTACATCCAAGAGAAGCCCAGAGCGGAGAGACGACAGTGGTGGTGGGGCATTTTGGTTATGCCAAATCAATATTAGGTATTCATGTTATTGATTGTTAGGAGTGCTTGTTCATCACTTTCTATGTTGGCTGCTTAGTTACTACTTAGGCTTGAAGCTCGTGGATGCTGGAGTTGTCGAGACAAGCTCGTGTCTGGGAAATTATGCACGCCTGCAAGCCACGGAACCAAGAAGGAAACCTATCCACACCTTTTTCCCTTGGATTATTGATTAATATGAGTGATTCTATATCCTGAACAGGGCACCACTTTCGGCGATCCATCTTTTGAAATTCAGGAACAGCCAGAATGAATTCCACTGAATTTTATTATTACCTGATGATGAGATCCTGGTTGGGCCTATTTTGGCATCACTTTGTGTTGAGCTCCCACTCGAACCTTGCTAACTAACTAAGTTAACTAACTAACTAGTAGGAGTCAAATGTAACGCTCTGATTGTAACTCAGCCTTGCAACCGAGTGGCTCCAAACCAGCGGCTGGCGATCATATACATATGGTAACGAGGGAGAAAAGAGGCTCAGATACGGAGTACGAAGTAGATAAAGATTGAACAATGATATTGTTATTCAAATTCTCTTGGTATCAATTTCAAACAAAGACCTCAATGAATAACGAAGTTCCTGGCTAATGTATCAATATACTCCGTATGCACAGCCTGAATACCAGCCCAGGATGTCTTTCTTAGCCCTCTGTCGCAAACGACCTCTTTAAAAGAGCATATTCCACAGAACCACCCCCAGCACCATAGCGGACACTGCTGTGCCACTAGAACCACTCCCAGCCATCAGCGAGTTCGTGGCGGCGGCGCTCTTTAACCTAGGAAGATTGCAGCCCGCAAGCCCAGGGTCATGGGTTTCTTGCTGTCTGAGGCAAGCATAGAAAGCTAAGCTGACGTTGTGTTGTGTGCCGTCGCTCACGTTGGGCGCGAAATACCGCTCTGGAAGTACACACCACCCGTAGCAATTGTCTATTACCCCAATTTGCGATCCTTCGCAGCACTTGGTGAGACGAGGGTCGGAGAAGTTGTTGACGCCGGCGACGAAACAGTAATTAACGTTGTCGAGACCTACAAAACCTGGTGCGGAGTCGCGACTGCAGCCGCGTGGTAGGCTTGGTTTTGTTTTGTTCTGGTCCATGTGTTCTGGCTCGACTCGGGAAGAATGTGATGATAAAGGTTGCGAGGAGAGTTGGATAAAGATTGGACGGAGAAGGCCGGTCGGCTTCGAAAGATGCAAAATCCTGCCAGCTTTCGATTTTGCTGAATCGACCGGAGTGCTTGCTCGCAGGAGGAAAAGGATACCTAAGAAATGATAGAAGAGTAGTTTGCTTTGATCTCAAGGCGATTATCACGATATCAAATAGCTACGAGCTCTGCTCTGCTCTTTATAATCATCCATCACTTCACTGCCACAATCGCGCACGGTTCCGGCAGGCGTTACAACGCTGCGGAGAGGGCCAAAACAGGCCGGAAACCAATCATTCGAGGCTCCTTGATGTTGGTCTCGAAGTTCTACCATCAAGGGTAGGTATGAAAGAGCGACAATTCCCGGACTAGTTGACTAACTATTGTCCACCCCTTGCATTTTCCCCCAACGGCACCTGCACTGCTACGTCTCGGCGTAACTATATCATTTCGAAATTGGAATGCGGGCTTAATCTCCGACGCCCCCAATGGTTAATAGTTAGTATATCCTGGCCTAACATCTGACACATTGTCAACTGACAACCATAGAATAGGGGATCTGCCAAATACAACAATTTCCAAAAGATTCAACTCCCCAGACTCCGTACTCCTCCCACATGGATGGCCGTGTTTTAAGCTAACTAAACGGTCAGCCCACTTCATCGCCCGAAACTCCAACATCAACCCAGCTTGATGGGAGACCCTGAGATTGCCCTCTGAGTTGAGATCCTATCAGCTACGGACTACACCTCCCTGCACAATGATATCTAAGTAACTGCATGTTACCTGCTCCGCTACTTTTCAGAGGCATGCTCTATTAGCCGACAGAAAGTCATTTTCGAGTTTCAAAGACCTATAATTTACACCTACATTTCTATATTTGGTCTCACCCTCCCCTTTTAGCCGCCAAAGCTATATCTTTGTGGCCAGGTAGATTCATGCACCTCCGGGTGATCTACCGAGGATTCTATCTCTAGTTTGTCCGTGTATTCGGCCAACATATACGCCTTTTTAGCCCCGGAATGGCTTATTATACCCATATCTACGGAGTTAATATAACGTGCTGTTCGATGAGGCTGTGAAATACATTAGGCCACCATCATTGGAAATTCCCTGACCAGACTCGAGCCGCCTTTGCCGTTAACCCTTGTCTTCCGTCCTTGCCGAAAGTTTCACATCTATTGCGAATCATCTTGGCCACGGCGCCTCTTTCACGGAAGACATGGTTAGTTTGGGGACATAAAACCGAAATACTTGCTCCAAACGTCTTATGCTAGCGGAAAGAGGATGGGAAAATGCTCTGGCCTGCGGAGCCTCCTTTCAAAATTGGATAGCTGCCCTACAGATTGCTTCTTGAGGCCCCCAATTTTATGCCAAATGTGGCTGGGCCGGATTGATTCACAACTTATCCTCGGCTTTCTCTCTGTTGGAGTCTCACTTTGATCACAATTCTATCTATAACTGGATTCTAGCTGCGAATGATTCATGGCTCTGTATATTGATGAGTATGTCATGGCCGTGCTGGCCCTGACCGTCTGTCCCAACTGCGTTGGTCAGCACGGAGATGATATTCGTTTTTGTCAGGTTGAACCTCAGGTTGAACCTCCTGATTGATACATAAATAGAGGACTGAAATCCGCTGTCAAAAGAAGAGATAGTCATCTGTCAACACCAATCACCTTGCATATAGCACATTACTGAAATCAACCTGCGAGCCTCCATTTCTCCAACATGAGGTATTGTGCCACCGCTTCTTCTAACTACAATTGACAACTAACCTGCTTTCATTTAGACTGTTCAAAGGGATTGCGATGGCGCTATTTATCGCGTTGCCGACATATGGCTTACCCACCACAAACAACATAACGGCGAGAGCATTCGACTCTCCGATTAACCGTTGTGGAAAAAGGATTACTGTCCTCGATGGCGATGGCAACCCTCACCAGAACTTTTACCACGTACAAGTGTCAGACAAACTCCTCTGCACCGATGGAGAATGCCAAGTAACCAAGGCAAAAGCGCATACCATAACCTACTCACTCGGCGCGGGTGTCGGGGCCTGGGTTTCTGGTGGTTTCGCTGTTGAACAATCCGTTACTACCAGCACCGAATACACTTGCGCGGCGCAAGCGGGCGAAAAAGTTTGCATCTGGCTATCGGTTGCTCATACAGCATACACCGTTTACGATACGTATTCCGGAAGAGGAGGAGTCGGCTGTGAAGGTGATTGGCCCCGACGTATAATCAGGTCTCCCAACAGTGGTAAAGGCGCTGTCACCAAATACTGCTCGAGGAATTGCCGCAATGATGGGGATGGCTACTGGAACACCAACTTTGTGCCCAAAGGTGGTCCTGGTCCCTCTGACATCGACCCAGACAATAAGTAGCTCTGGTCGACAACATATCTTTCTAGAGAAAGGAACGAAATAGGTTGCACAGTAACGAATGTTTGAACGTTGGATCTCAAGGACTTTGACAAATTGTTTCATTACAGACTGTTGTGCGTATACAAGATGATGCGGGCCATCAAGTTCTCTATGTATGTAGTTTTACCCTCTTTATCAGAACAAATCTTTCCTCTTGACTTTCTATACGGAGTACGGAGTCTTTGGCACGGGGTAAATATTGATTAGTCACTAGCTTCTAGGTTCAAGTAGACAGCCAATGAGAAGCCATTGTATAAGTTGCTTATTATGTAATAGCATACCCACTCATTCGTATTCCAATTAAACGCCACAAGTGGAACCTTGGCAGCCCAAACCAAAAGCGGCAGAGAGTTTTGAGGCTGCTTATATCATCCCTCCTGCGGGGGAACGTCATTCCGCCTTTCGAGTCTCGTTGAGAGTCGCCCGTCTGGTGAATGAGCAGCGCGAATCTCCTTGCGATAAATCCAAAGTATCCAGAAACCTGAATCTTTTGCAAATATTAGTCTTCTCTGGACCCTGAGTGACCTCTACTGCAAACTAACTGGCCTGAAAGACCTAAAAAGGGTGGCCGTTTTCCTCCGATTCTAACCATCATGGAGAAGTACCGGCGGGAAGAGGAAGACCTTTACTTCCCGGTCCATAGGCCCACTGACACGATGCAACCTTATGAGCGTTTTTCAATCGGGCATTTCGTTCGAAACACCCTTTGGTCGATTCTGATCTGTCTCGCTCTCTACGTATTTCTGCGCCCAGCGAACATATCTCACAAATACGCAACCATGGAGAATCAAAACCAGTCCCCGATAGCCTTCACTGACGACAATGCTGGTCGTGACCCGAACCCAGCGTCCAACAAGGTGCCCGTTGAGGCTCATATTATGAGCCAGTGTCCCGATGCGAAGAACTGTTTTGTTGACCTCATCATGCCTGCCATGGTGAAAATGCATCAGAAGGTTGACTTCAAGCTGTCCTTCATCGGAGAGTAGGTCTCTCACTGCAGCCTCTCCCCACAATTTCTCCGCTTCTAGTCTGATTGGTGCTAACCGATTTTGGTTTCATTCTTAGTGTATCTGACACCACGCCTGACGTATCCTGCAAGCATGGCCCGAGCGAATGTATCGGCAACATGCTGATGCTCTGTGCTGAAAATATGCCTTTTGATGGTGAATCTGACAACCCGCGCAAGATGCCTACCGTTCGTTCTCTTGGCTTCGCCAACTGCTTGCTCAACAAATACGAGAACATCCCCGATCGTGCCCTTGTGCAAGACTGTGCCTTGGAGCATGGCATCGACTTTCAACAGTTGAATAAATGCGCGAGCAGCCAGGATGACCGAGCAAACGCCGCTGCCTTCGAGAGTGCCGGGCGTAAGGGAGAACTGAGCGGAATCGCACTGCTGAGAGAAAGCGTCCAGAGAAGCAAGGATGCCGGCGTCACCAAGAGCTGCACCGTCCGCGTCGACGAGAAAGTGTGGTGTATCCTGGACGGCGGCGAATGGAAAGAGTGCCAGAAGCCTGGTGCCGAGACAGTTGACGGGCTTGTGGCCGAGGTCAACCGATTGTACGCAGAGAGAAATTGAGGAGCATATGTTTATATCAAGATGACTACGTTGGCCCTGGTGGATCCAGCAGACTGTGCGGCTCGTACTTGAATTTTCAGCAGGACTATTTTACCCCATGTTATGGGACTTCAGTGTTCTCTCATGTTTATCCCGTCAATATCCCTGCCCTGCCAGCATTGTTTAATAAGTTTGAAAAGTATTGTATATCTACAGGGATCTAATGAATGTATGCTTAATGACTAAACTGTATCAAGGAGGATTATATGCACAAAATACTTTACACTCATGGTATTGTCAACCTGTAGACTTTACTCTTCAACCTCTAAGTGAAAGCTGTTCTAATATCAATCATCATCGTTGTGTAAAGACATCGGGTTATAGAGGGTTCTTTAGCAGTACAGAGTCATTATGATATGAACAATGTTTCTCAATATCAAAGGCAAAAGAAGAACTTGTCTTTCAGAGTAGGTCTGTAGGGAAACCTGTAAACAACAAGGCGCGTCGAAAGCATTAGAAGTATAAAACGTCTGATCTCTAGGAGAAGGGAAGTGCCATTATCAAGAGCTGAGACACAACAGTGATTATCAATCTGAAGATAAACAACACAAACATCCAAACAATGCTCCGTTTTTTACTCTCGCTTATATTCCCACTTCTTCACGCGTCTCCTGTTTCCCACTCTATTTTTTGACCGCTTGCACTGGTGAATTTTTTTGCTTCAAAAACATCTCAGCTAGTGTGGTATAGACTCTGAGGCAATATAAGAAGACATCAGGTAAGGATATCTAAAGTTTCTTGCACCACTAACGCGCAAGACGCGGTACTAAGCGTGTTCACGATGTCATAGAGAAGCACGCCGACGTTCCGGAATGGTGTTCCAACAGTATTCCAGGCTCCAAGAGGAGTTGGACACCATTGTTTCCAAATACACGGCAGTGAATTCGGTCCGATCAGATGTAGCCGAACTGGCCAAAACTCCCAAGTATCTCGAGCTTTTTAGGGATGTGCTCGAGAACCACATTTTCATGGTCAAAGCCCGTCCTCAAGCACCTGAGGACGGACAAGTCACGGTGTTCGATAAAGCATTGTTGGTCCTTACCAGCAACGGAAAAAATTTGAACAACTTGGGCGCTATTGAACTTTTCCTCGATGAAGTTCTCGGTATTAAGATGGGCTCTGGACTTGAACATATCGAGATGATACTCGAGAAGAACATCGCCCTCAGATCCTTGATTATGCACGGTATGGGTTTCTAACCATACTTATGAACTTGAACTGACAGAAATTCAGTTACCGACCCAGCAAAGGGAGACAAGTTTGACAAACGAGCCAAAAAGGAGGACATGGAAGATTTCTGCAAATTGTTAACAGAAAACGAGGTTAAGCACAGGGCTGAATGGCCAATCGGCAAGGAAATGTCCTCTCAAGGGAGTACGGACAGCAAGGATACGGTTTCTAGGATGCTCGATACACTCGAGCGTGCAGAGGCAGAATACTATGCCGTCGATGAGGGTAAAAGAAGTGCCAAGTATCTCGCGGCAAAATTCCTGCGAGACACGGCTGAAAACACTTTGGCTTACTTCAAGGAAATCCGTCTTGACGATGACAAGTTGATCTCCTACGCTCAGGACGCGTACTGGCTTGGACAGAAAAAGACAGTATCAGAAACTGGAGGGAGACTTCGTCCGTTCGAGATGACCTCGAACGACTATAACTCTCGCGCACGCCATTTACGCGATGGGCGATTCCGTGCCGACTGCTACCGGCCTGGAGAAAGGAAGAGGTCAAGATCACCTGCGAGGGACGTTCGAGAAAGATATACCCGTCATGCATAGCCAAACATCTCGAAGGTTCACAGCCGTCGGCGTTGGGTACGGTGATATGGTTATAGGGGGTTCTGGAGTTGGGAATTTACGCAACGGCCAACGAGGAGTAGGTGTCTGTCTATCGGTGATGCGTTTGTCAGCAAGCTGCAATGATCTTGATTCAGAATTGTAAATGTACTCACAATGTGTAGCAATCAGTGATGTTAATGTTAAAGTCAGAAATTCCAGAAATTCCAGAAATTCCGAACAGCTGTCGGTTACACCGTTCACTGACTCGACACATTCTGTACTTGTGCAACGCGGATATGTAATCCGAAAGGAAAACTGGGAAAAGGATCGAGTACTTTCATATTCCGCAGAAAACTGCGGTGAAGTGCCGGAGTACTCCAGTTATCTGAAGGAAAACCGTCGTTGGGTTGCAAATACTCCGTCGACATAGGGAATGTGACGCGTGAGACTGTTCGTGTGGGGAAGCCCCATGATCAGCAGGAATGTGGATCAGCTGAACGACAAAACGGTGAACGCTCGCCGGCTCAAAGGCTTCGGCTGAGATACATAAAACATAAATAAATCCGCTTGCTAATCCTTTCTCCTCTGCTCTCTCTGAGCTGTTTTCTCAAGTTCACTGAAATCATGATGTGCTGACAATGAATCCCTCTGATCCCCCAGGCCTTCCATCCAATCATGGCGTCTATCTCCATAGCTCCCTTGCTGAATACACCCCTTCATCAGTAGATCAACTTACCCCCACATCCGGCGCCTCCGGCTTTGGAGATGAAGATGTTGCTCAAAATGTTACCGGCCGCGGTCCGGGGCTCAAGAAACTGCGGACTAATCTCCACGAGGAGCGGGATCCTCACGAATCTTCGTCTCCCGGATCGATCGAATCACCGGCCTTCGACGATTTGATGGAGGAGCGGCGATTTAGGGATGACCCAGAGGAGGGTGATGATGTGATATATTCTAGAGCATATACGGCGGAAGAGGAGAAAAGTGTGGTGAAGAAGTTTGACAGGAAGTTGACATTACTTATGGCACTACTCTACATGCTCGCCTTTTTAGATCGTTCTAGTAAGTCACTTCATGCTGGAGTCTTTTCAAAATTTATAGCTAATTATATGGTTCTATCACATAGATATTGGAAATGCTAAGATTGCCGGCATGATGGACGACCTGAAATTGTCATCCTCGCAGTACGAATGGGTCCTTACGGCGTTCTATATCACTTACATCTTGTTTGAGTGGATGACCCTCATGTATAAACTTGTTCCGGCGCATATCTATATCCCGCTGTGCGCCTTAGGCTGGGGTCTAGTCGCTTCTTTCCAATCCCTTATTACATCTTTCTGGGTTTTGCTCCTGCTTCGAGCTCTGCTCGGCGTTTTTGAAGCGGCATTTGGGCCCGGTTTACCTTTCTACCTTTCTTTCTTCTATAGAAGAGAAGAACTTGCATTCCGTACAGGGATGATCTTATGCGCTGCGCCTCTAGCAACATCCTTTGCAGGCAGTCTAGCTTGGGCCATTCTGTGGCTCAGTAAAGACGGCCCCTTGGCTCCCTGGCGAGCATTATTCCTTTTTGAGGGCTTTCCAAGTGTTGCATTGGCCTCTGTTCTATGGGCTTTTATTCCGGATCGGCCTAGCAAAGCAAAATACTTGACTCCTCGCGAGAGGAAAGTTGCGAAATGGCGGCTACGTGATGGGAATACTCGGAATCATCATTTCAAGTCCCATAAATTTCAATGGAATGAAGTTTTCAGAACACTACGTGATCCAAAGGCATATCTTACAGCAGTTAGTTTTGATGCAGCAAATTGCTAAGCACCTACTAATGCCGTGGATAGTTCATGTTTTTCAGTTGCAACGTCGCATTTAGCTCTCTGCCTGTCTTTCTACCAACTATTCTGAACGAGTAAGTAGACTTGACATCCCAGCCCCTTTGCAACATTTACTAATACATTCGAATAGCATGGGTTATTCTAAACTGACCTCTCAAGCGCTATCCGCGCCACCGTACTTTTTCGCCTTCGTCGTCGTTCTCCTCACGGCCTCTATTTCCGACCGCAACCGCAGCCGTAGCCCACTCATTATAATGCACGCTCTTATCTCATCCATATCCTATATGGCAATTGCCGTTGTCGGATATTACCATTCCTACCTCCCAGAACCTATTCACATTTTGATCCGGTACCTATGCATCTACCCAGCCGCGGCGGGGTTCTTCTCCGCTATAACTCTGATAATCACTTGGACCATGGATAACCAGCGTGCAAAGGAAGGCAAGGGAACCGGCATGGCCATACTAAACATCATCGGGCAGTGTGGACCCTTGGTAGGAACGAGGTTGTACCCTGCACACGATAGTCCGTGGTACATTCATGGCATGGCATATTGTTCACTTTTCATGGGTTTCGTGGCGGTTTTGGCGCTTGCTTTGCGGATCTTGTTGCAAAAGGAGAACTCTAAGCCGTTGTCTGCAGTAGGAGAGAATGCCGAGGAGATAGGGGCGATCGGGGAGATAGAAGGACTTATGGCTCCCGATTCCTCTTCCGCTGCTCTAGCTGCCTCAGGCGTGGAGAAGGCCAGCGATGGAAGGTTCGTTTATATTACCTGACAATATTTGGCCTGTTTCGCCCTACGATTTTCTGTTCAGATAGATGCCCCTGATTTATGTAAACAGAATTAGATTTGTAAGATTCAGTACATAAATGATGCCTAGCAATTAATTTTGCTGAGCTTTGGTTTTTAACAGTAAATGAAATGTCAAGAAGTGATATCGACTCTTGCTTGATAATTTCAAGTGATCAGATCTTCACGGAGCTCAAAAATCCCAGGGGCAGACTTGGATGTTCCGAAGTCCAACTTCATCAGCAATCGATCTACTCCCGCGGTTCGGCATGGAACGTAAACATCTGCACCATCAGAGGTAAACGTCTGTATATTATCGCCTGCACCAGTACCTGGAACATCCTTATCCCTGTAATTGAACATGTTTAAGCCCCTTGCAAAGCGGCCGTCGTCAATGTCTTTTAATCGTGATACCAGATCTGTGATGTGATTGTCAAGTTCAGCTTTCGAATGGCATAATTCAGACCATATCCTTTGTTCATCCTGACTGTGGTTTGCAAGTGAATCAAATACACCTTCGTCGGCTTCTAGGTCAAGATGTCTTTGGACCGTTTGAAGTTGAGTTATGAGGGATATGAATCGATCCGAGTTGGTCAAGAGATCCCGAAGAGCACGAGTAAACGGATCGTCCGTGAGAAAAAGCGACTGGGTAATGTAGGTCAAGTAGGAGCGGTGGGCGATGGTGATAGTCTCTGGATCGTGCTGAGGGCGGTTTTCTCCTTGGCTTTCCGGCCGTTTTGATTTTGCGGTTCCAGGACGTGAATTTCCCGGTGTCGTTGATGGCCTTTTCCCATCCAGCCACAATTTAAAGTGAACCCAAGAACTGCCAATGACTTCTCCTTGAAAATAGCTTCCTAATTCTGAAACAACAAAGAGAGCTGCGCTACAGCTTGCCCATATGGGGCGCATCGCGGTACAGCGCTGACGCTCCCTTTCCCGGCCAGCGCGAAGTCGAGCTTCGCCTTGGGGCTTATTGCTGAGAGGTGGACCCCAAGGTGTTGGGTGGACTCTTCGGATCGAAGTGCATCTCCAAAGGCCACTGAGACGTATCTGTGCACGCCTAATACCAAGAAGGTAAGCATGGATTCGGGAGTATATTAACATATCTGATTGGGAAAGAAATAGGTCTAGAGGTGATTGCACGTCAAGTGACAAAACCGTTGAGGACCCAAACAAGAGGTCTTCGAAAGGAGTTTCAGCAGTACTAATCACAGAGGTGCCGGCGAAACCCTCCTGGTCAGCGTCAGTCTGTTCAGTATCCTTCAGTTTAACCCTTAAGTGTAGAAGGTCCCGAGCAAGATCAAGTTCATCATCAATCGGATCCTCTTCATTTTGAAGGGAATAAAGTTCGGCCCATGCCTGTGACAGAACAGTCGAAACTTCACCATCCTTGATGCCGAGAAGTTCCAAGGACTGCGGCACAGTCTGTACGGATTTGTTAGGTACCATTCGCCTGTGTCTGGAAAGGATATATTCATCGGCAAATGACACGAGTGCCATTGCAAATTCTCCTCGTCCGAGGAGAAGAAACCCGTGAAGGACCGAAAGTATTTCGACCAATCTCGACAAGGGTAGTAGTCGTGACAAAACAGTTTGTGATAATGAAACGCGGATATCAGATACGGTGCTGCTGATTCCGGTAGCAGATAAGGGACTGGGAAGAGAGGATAGGCGCTGAATGTAATCGTGATGCAATGTCATATGGGATGTTGATGCTTTTGACTCGGCACCTGCCAAAAGATCTCCTCTCGCGCGAATATGGTCCAAAGACTTGCCGATAAAAAGGATAGAAGAAGCGGTAGAGGTTGAGACAAATGAGGGAAGTAAGCTCTGGCGCACTACATACTCTGTGCTTTGTGCCCGTGAGCCATCTGAACGAACTTTGATCTCTTGAATGAAAAAGTCTGCGCGGCCAAATGGAGGCAGCTGTCCGTACAGTATCCACATCGAGAGTTGACGCATCCAAGCCGTCTCTGCAGCTTTGATCAAAGTCAGAGCCATCTCCTCCAAATCAGTATAACCGGTCTGAGAGTCTCTTTTGAGCCGGTCGATAAGTGCTGCCCCTGTACACGAATTGGCAGCAGAATCTTCCTCATCATCCGGGAGCATGAACTGAACAACGTCCCGCAGCCATTCCATCCTTCGAACCCAGGGTGCAAAGTCACTCACGATAGTTGACAACGGCACAATTCCATAGCCTCCAACATAGTTAGAGTCCACTGTCAGAATTGCCTCCTCAACGTCAAGAATTTTTCTCTGAAAATTTCCCAGATGTTCCGCCGTAATAATTGTGGAAGCCGCTCGACATATTGTTGAGGGGTGAGAAGCCGCAATCTGAGCGGCCCGGCTTCGAATGAATTTATGCAATTGACTTAGATGTTCTATTGATGCAAGGAGGGCCTTTTCCGGTGGAGAGAGCAGCGGGAAACCCCCTTTGGCAAGCTCGCCCTCTGAAGTCGATTTGTCGAAGAGAGGGGACGGCTGGCCGGACAAGGAGAGAAGGATCTCGTGGAGCATTGCGTTGGAGCACACAGGCGTGTAGATGTTAGCAAGTGGTCCTGCGGGTATTGACAACTCTCAGCTGTGTTCTTGCTCCACTTCGATCGGAGACGACGCAAAAGCAAAAGACCACAGCCGAGCAGTTCGAATCGACACATTCAGAATAGCGTTACTGTCAATATGTATCTACCCGGCTGTTCAGGGGATGGTGGATCCAAGGAATACATTCATCTCGGCGCTTTTCTTGACGCGTTTGAAGTATCAATAGAGGCTTCAGAGAAAAGCAATTAAATCATGGATCTCAAGCACAGGGAGTTCCAAATGCCATTCATCTTCGGGATATTCTTTCAAGCCAACACGACGTGGGAATCCGAAGAAGCATCGAAAAAGCGAAAGAGACGGACTGGCGGGTGTTTCAGCAGCGAAGTACGAATACAGAGTTACAGGCCCTCCGCGCCTAGCTTAGGTAAGTAATTTTCGTATCTATCGTAATGCACGGTATTGATGCCTGGTTCCGTCATCCGCCAACTGCGGCTGGTTACAAATCGAACTTCTGGTCATGATTTTCGCTCTAAACCACACGTTGCAACTGTTTTCACTTCATTCAGATCTTCTATTCTCCTACAATTGGCTATCATAACACTCTTAATCTGATTGATACCTTCTCAACCGGTGTTCTGTGCCTCCTCTGTTGTTCTTGTCACCCCTGCTTGGTTTTGGGCATAGCTCTTCCCCGCCATCCCACTTCCGGATCCTGACTACCTGCTGAAGGTCTTGCTAGCTGCAAGACTTTCAATTCTCCTACCTTCACCATTCTCCCGCACGTCGATTCTGAACCCGGGAAGCTTGGGAAACGAAAGGCTCCTACTAGCGACGAATCGCATCGCCCAGAAAAGAGGATAATGGCTGTAAGTCCGCGTCATCGCCGCTCCTTCACCTTGGGTGCCATTCAGTCACGACAAGCCCGAGGTTTGACCTTACGTGAATCTTCAACCCACCCTTTATATAGCGCTTCCTCAGCGTTATCCCTGGCCATTCTGCGTTCTTCCAACAACTTGACTTCTTGTTTGGCTTCTAACAATTTGTTAACTAGAACGTCAACATGGATATTGATACAGAAAGAACGGTGGAGAAGATTAAGCATGGCGAGATTGACGAGTCTCTCTATAGCCGACAGCTGTAAGTCATCTTCCATTTTGAGATCGCCGGTGCACAAATTCCAGCTCGCTGACTGTGGGTGGTGGCCAACAGCTACGTTCTCGGCCACGAGGCCATGAAACGTATGGGCTCTTCAAATATTCTAGTTGTGGGCCTTAAAGGACTAGGTGTCGAAATAGGTACCTGCGATTCCGACGCGCACCGTATCACAAGCAGGAATATGAGCTAATTTCGTTGATACTTAGCTAAGAACATTGCGCTCGCTGGAGTGAAATCGCTATCCCTTCACGACCCTGCACCTGCGACGATCGCCGATCTATCCTCACAATTCTTTCTACGCCCCGAAGATATAGGCAAACGTCGGGTAGATGTAACCGTTCCCCGTATTGCGGAGCTCAACGCCTATACTCCGGTCCTAACACACGAAGCCGACAGCTTAACTGCAGACCTCAGCCAGCTTCAGAAATACCAGGCCATCGTCTTGACGACCACTCCATTAAAAGATCAAGAGCTTATTGCCGAGTACTGTCACCAGAATGGCATTTACCTTGTTATCGCCGACACATTTGGCTTATTTGGATACATTTTCACCGACTTTGGCAAAAATTTCACAGTTGGAGACAACACAGGGGAGGAGCCAGTGAGCGGGATCGTGGCTGGCATCGATGAAGAGGGAATTGTGTCGGCTCTAGACGAAACAAGACATGGTTTAGAAGACGGAGACTATGTGACATTCACTGAAATCAAAGGCATGGAAGGGCTAAATAATGCGGATCCCCGGAAAGTGACCGTCAAAGGCCCTTATACATTCTCCATCGGTGATGTTAGTGGTTTGGGTACCTATGAATCTGGTGGCCTATACTCACAGGTGAAAATGCCGAAATTTATTGATTTCAAACCATTCAGCGAACAGCTGAAAACTCCAGAATTTGTCTTCTCCGATTTTGCGAAGTTCGATCGTCCACCACAGCTTCATATTGGCATTCAAGCCCTTCACAAATTCGCCGAGCTTCATAATGGAGAGCTACCACGTCCTCACCATGATGGCGATGCACGTGAAGTCATGGAAATTGCGCAGAAGCTCGCTAGTGGAAGCGAGGAGAAAATTGAACTCGACGAAAAGATTATAAAAGAGTTGAGTTATCAAGCTCGAGGTGATCTGTGCCCCATGGCTGCTTTCTTTGGCGGCCTAGCGGCTCAGGAAGTTCTCAAGGCCGTCTCGGGCAAATTCCACCCAATCGTGCAATGGCTGTATTTTGATTCTCTTGAATCTTTACCAAAATCGGTCGAAAGATCTGAGGAACTTTGCAAGCCTCTCAACTCTCGATATGATGGTCAAATTGCTGTTTTTGGAAAACAGTTCCAAGAAAAAATTGCAAATATCAAACAATTCCTTGTCGGAGCCGGTGCTATCGGCTGCGAAATGCTGAAAAATTGGGCGATGATCGGCTTAGCGTCAGGCCCAAATGGTGAAATTATTGTGACGGATATGGATCAAATTGAACGAAGCAACTTGAACCGCCAATTCTTGTTCCGCTCTACGGATGTTGGAAAGCTAAAGAGTGATTGTGCAGCGGCAGCCGTTCAAGTTATGAATCCCGATCTTCAGGGTAAAATCACCACTCTTCGAGAGCGTGTCGGTGCGGACTCGGAACACGTCTTTGATGAGAAGTTCTGGGAGCGCCTTGATGGAGTAACGAACGCTTTAGACAACGTTGATGCTCGAACTTACGTCGACCGCCGATGTGTGTTTTTCCGGAAACCTCTCCTAGAGAGCGGAACGCTTGGGACAAAAGGAAATACCCAAGTTGTACTTCCGAACATTACAGAATCCTACTCTAGCTCTCACGACCCTCCAGAAAGGACTTTCCCAATGTGCACTCTGCGAAGCTTTCCCAACCGCATTGAGCATACCATTGCCTGGGCAAGAGATCTTTTCCAGTCATACTTTGTCGGACCCCCTTCGGCAGTCAATTTGTATCTCACGAAGCCGAATTTTATTGAAAGTACCTTAAAACAAGCCGGTACCGAGAGGATGGTGCTCGAAAGCTTGCGGGATTTCCTCGTTACGGAGAAACCGATCAGTTTTGATGACTGCATCATCTGGGCTAGACACAAGTTTGAAAAAGAGTACAACAACGCCATCCAACAGCTATTGTACAACTTCCCCAGAAACGCAAGGACGTCGTCTGGGTCTCCATTCTGGTCTGGTCCGAAGCGAGCTCCAACTCCTCTGAAGTTCGATGCTTCGAGCCCAACTCACCTTGGGTTCATTGTGGCTGCTGCAAATCTTCATGCATTCAATTATGGCATTAAAAACCCCGGCGTTGACGCGGCTTATTATAGGAATGTTGTGGAAAATATGATAATTCCCGAATTCACCCCTGTCGCGGGTATCAAGATACAGGCCGACGAAAATGAACCGGATCCAAACGCACAGCCTAGCAGCGGATCGGTGAGCTACCACGACACCCTCAAACAAATAATCCAAGCCCTCCCAACTCCCAAGTCCCTTTCCGGGTTCAAACTCGTCCCTGTGGAATTCGAAAAAGATGATGACACAAATCACCATATCGATTTCATCACCGCAGCGAGCAATCTTCGAGCAGAGAACTACGATATTCAACAAGCCGATAGGCACAAGACTAAATTCATTGCTGGAAAGATTATTCCCGCAATTGCTACGACGACTGCCCTTGTCACCGGTCTCGTTGCTCTTGAATTGTACAAAATCATTGACGGCAACGACGATATTGAGCAGTACAAAAATGGTTTTGTTAACCTTGCTTTGCCGTTCTTTGGTTTCAGTGAGCCCATTGCTAGTCCAAAGGGCTCATACCAAGGAAAGACTGGCGAGGTGAAGTTCGATAGGCTCTGGGATCGCTTTGAAATCGGCGATGTAACTCTTACACAATTTTTAGACTTTTTTGAAGACAAAGGGCTGGATATTAACATGGTGAGCTCTGGGGTCAGCTTGCTCTATGCTAGCTTTTACCCGCCCAGCAAGGTCAAGGATCGGTTGCCTATGAAGTAAGTTGGAGTATATCGATCAATCGGTTCTCATACGCTAACACCTCTATTCACTAGATTGAGCGATTTGGTCTCTCATATCAGCAAAAAGCCAATTCCCAGTCACCAAAAGAACCTGATCTTCGAGATCACTGTGGATGACCAAAATGGCGAGGATGTCGAAGTGCCTTACGTGATGGTGAAATTAGACAGGTAGATATTGGAAAAGACTGTTGATTACGGTCATTTTATTAAGGATAGGAAGTATGATAAACAAAATCAATTTTGCGATGATTAGTAGAAAAGGAGTCAGCATGAACAATTGAATATGCAGTCATGGATTAACTATCCTTATCGCCATCTGGATGGAGCCTTTATATAGTTTGATTATCTACTCCGTACTGATTTGTAATATGATGGGTGTATGACGAGCCAGGAGCCAGAGTCCGTACGGTGTCCATCTAGTTACATACATTAAGACATGTTTAGTTACCCTAGTTCACATCCTTATTTTTATAGACCCTCGACCCCGCACTTCGCCGATGTTTTCATCTTTTCTTCGTCCTCAACAATCGAACTGTTTGAAAGCTCGAAGGATCATCTCAAAGCCCCTGACGTCAGCCAAGATCTCTTTTTCTGCAGCAACAATGTCGGTATGTAACTAATTGGGATGAACGAGAGATGTACTGGAGTGTTTACTGATCAGGGTTGCCGTCAATGGACGTAGACCGAGGGTAAAATCACCGATTGGGTCGACCGCAATGATAAGTCCGGCGAGTTCAAGCGCAAGCCGTCCGCTTTCCGGGACTGGATCTCTCGGAAGCCCGATGCAGCGTATCCGCCTGAGAAAGGCCGGTATCACCTCTACGTGTCGTATGCGTGTCCCTGGGGTATGTAGGCATTGGATTGGCAATCAGCTCTACGTTAATACAAATCATTTGGTTTGCTAACGATGGAGTCATATCAACTCATAGCGCACCGAACCTTGATCACCAGAAAGTTGAAAGGGTTGGAAGACTTTATCTCCGTAACGGCTGTCCATTGGCATATGGGCGAGAAAGGTCAGGAGAAAAGAAGTCAATGGCACACTGAAAACTCGAAGCTAACATGGTATTTTTCTAGGATGGCGATTCACCACTCCTGACGAGAATGTGCCTCGTGAAACAGGCCCCGATCCGTGGCATAAGACCTTCACCCATCTTTCTCAGATATACTTTGAATCCGACCCGGAATATGCGGGTAGATTCACGGTACCTACTCTATATGATACTAAGACAAAGCGCATTGTGAGCAATGAGGTGAGTCCGAGGTCCATCCATGTATTGATCATAGCAATTGAACCTCTCCATGTATAGAGCGCGGAGATCATTCGAATGTTTTACTACGAATTCGATGACATTTTGCCCGAAAAATACAAGGACATTGACCTCTTTCCTCAAGACCGGAGGGCAGCTATTGAGGAAGCAAATGAGTGGGTATACAACACCGTGAACAACGGTGTCTATAAATGCGGATTCGCAACGTTTGTCTTCCCAATGTCTCCAACTATCCAATCGCTTTTCTGACCTCACCCGTATAGAACCCAGGAAGCGTACGAGACAGCTATTAAGCCTTTATTCGCCTCCCTTGATAGGATCGAAACCCACCTCGCCTCCAAATATAAGGAGTCCGATCCTTCTACCATCTACTTCCTCGGTAATACTCTTACCGAAGCTGACATTCGCTTGTACACGACGATCGTGCGCTTCGACCCAGTCTACGTTCAACACTTCAAGTGTAACGTTCGTGACATTCGCTCTGGCTATCCGGCCATTCACCGTTGGTTGAGACACCTTTATTGGGACATTGAGGCATTTGGGTCGACCACAGACTTCGAGCATATCAAAAAGCATTATACCAAGAGCCACTCGCAGATCAATCCGTTTGGAATCACGCCTGTTGGGCCGGTGCCAGATATTCTTCCGAAACAGGAGGAAGTCGCAGCGGCTATGGCCCGAGTCTAGAGACGGAGACGATAGTTGTCTGTGGGTTGTCATTTTTTTTTTGGCTTTGGCTTCCATTATGATTGTTGCATTGACATTCAACTGTAATTAATTGAACCATATGCCTTTCTTAGGCCTAAATATTGGTATAGTAAATGAGTTTTCCTCATTTTTTAGCCAGGAGAAAACAACTTAACAAGGCTAATTGGCACCCCAAACCCTCTAATGAAGCGAAAATTGAAAACATGATGCCATAAAAATCTTGATACAGTATCGTGAATTCCGCCAGGGTAAATAATAAAACGTACTCCGGAAAATGTCGCTCCCCATGCACGGCAAGTCTGAACGTATGCAAAAGAGATATGAAAACAATAAATGCGCTATCCAGCACGGGTATCCATAACCAGTTCATGCCATAAGCGTCAGCGATCAGGTAGTACTACAAAGAAATTTAGAGAGAAAAATAGGACATCATCACACCCCATCCTGATCAGGTGAGTCCAAGAAACCTCTTAGAGTTTTCGTAGACGACGTAACTTATCGAGACTGAGGGCACCACCTTAAGAAGGTTCGGCGTTAACCCCCTATATAATCCACGAAGTCCTTCACTTTGAAACGTCTTTTGGGCGACGTCCACAACACCCGTATACGTCGGTTTGTGCAAGACTGTTCCTTGCGCTTGTAGACGTGTCCGAAGGACGTTCAGAGGATATACCATGGATGCGCTAAGAGCACCACTGAAGGCTCCTATAGCGCCAGTCGTAAAGTTGCTGAGAGGCGCGTCCTCCTCGTGGCAGTGTAGAAGGCGGGCCTTACGGCTGATGAGAGTTGATTTTAAATATTCAAAGGTCATAAGATCGATGGCGGCAAATGGGAACATCCCTACCAGGCCAAGTTGGAGACCGCGATAGTAGGAAGCAACACCATTAGCAGCCCACATCTTTTTTGCAGTCGTAATGATTAAACGATTACCGCGTAGACCTCCTTCGACGGTTTCGCATTGCATGCGGCTGCGCAGAGTTAGTTAAAGAGAGGAGGGAGGTCAAGATTCCAGGAGTCCATACAATTTTAAAGTGTCTAAGGGGTATACAAAGCACCTAAAGAGTCAGAATATTGAACAAACGAGGCCCGGATAGTTATGAATCTTACTGAGAAACCATGCCTCCTATTCCACCAGCCAAGAATTGCGATACAGGCAGTAATTGTTTCGTGTCATTGTGCCCTTCTAAACCGGCAAACATTCGTTTTGATGCCTAGAGACCCTTAATAAGCGTGTCCAATTGCAATGAGCTACCAGCGGACTTACTTCATACGCCCCAAACTTGATAGCAGATTCAGGCATGACTTTGGCCACATTTAATCCGTTTCCTGAAAGCCGTGAGTACATTTTCGACAGAAATGAATGTACAACGAGAGTCAGACATACCGGCGAATAAGCTTCTTATGCCACCAGCACGCCACAGGTCCTTCAACGCCTGAACGAGAGGCCAAGCCATCCATCCCGCCGCTTCGGTGACAGTACCGGATTTTGCGACGTTGGCTACTACAGCCTGCGATTTCGTTTGGGCAATTAAGTACACCTTCAGCCGGTCCAGGGGTGCGGTAGCAGTTCTAGAGACAACACCAGCCAATCCGCCAGCAAGAAAGTAACCTAAGTGTGGCGTGCTTTCCGTCAATATGTGTTCAAGATACCGAAGATACAGCCACAGTGATACAGTCCAAGGTACAGAAAGCCATTCGACTTTGAAATCACGGTAGAGAAGAACTGCGCCATCGGGATGGTATCGATACATGTTGTCTGGGAGAAACTCGCGACCTAACTCGGTCACTGGTATGTTCCGCAACGCAGATTCAAGAAGAGATGAGAAGGGAAAGGGGGAAGAGAGTTGGATATCGCTAGTGGGCTCAGAAGAAGGGAGTATAGGAAAATGGTGGTCTGTACCTAAGCCTTGGAAAGGTTCGTTAATGTGAACATCACCCTCATAGTTCAGATTTCCTGTTGCGGAATAGTAGGATAGGATGGCACGCATATTAGACGCATGGTGAGCGCTTGCTGGAAGGAAGAGGAGGAAATCCCTGGTTTAAAGTGAGCTTTGACTTCGGTATTCCAACGTGACCTTCAACCATCCACATACCGCCATTCTTCAAAACTAATTACTCCATCACGATTCGTATCCACCTCGGCGAAGAACTGATCTACCTTTGAGTTCTTTACTGTTAAGCCAGCACGTCCAAATGCAGCTTTTAATTCCTCTTTATCCACGTGCCCATTGTGATCGCGATCGATAGCTTCGAAGAGCTGCCAAAGTTCTTTTTCTGCGTGCTCGACGAAGTCTCGAAATTCTATAAGGACCGGTTAGCACGCATGGTTATCTTTTAAGGCCCATCATTGTCGGTATTGGGAGATGGGAGGCACAGTGCAAGTATAGATCAGCTTACCGTTGTACTGAATGAGGCCATCTCCGCTGGTATCAACAGCTTCCAAAACTTCCTCTAATAACGAATCTGCATTTTTCAGAGCTGCAAAACGCGTTAGTCTATTTCCATCTCCGATAAGCGATATACCCGAGGCGTACGGTGGTCTATCTTCTTCAAGCCTTTCTTCAGATCCTTTAGGTCAACATGCCCACTCTTGCGAACATCCAGGATCTCCCACAGGTCATTGATCCGTCGCTCGCGGTCAAGTTGTGACTCTCCTCGCATCGTTTGCGACCAAAGTACCCACTTCCGAAAATCTTCCCTCTAAGCTCTTCGTAGGCCGAGGCAGGCTGCACGACGCATCCAAGTTGTTTCCCGCGTGAGAGCGGGTATCGTGCTTGGTTTTCCGCAAACTGTGGCCGAACATCAGATAATCACCGTAGAAAAGGCAGTCAAAGTCGGGGCTTTCAGAAAAGACATTCGAGCTTCAAACACGGGCGCAGCTGGACTCGGAGCGATCGCAGATGACACTCTTTTCTTCGAAATGCGTTGGAAGTGCCTGAAGGTCAGCCGGAAAAATAAATTGATGTCAAGCTTGCATTTGAGTGGGATGCCCTTCGCGCGACTCTCATTGGCTGGCCGGGCCAGGGGCTTGGCGCGCCCTGGAAGCCAAACAGTGCAAATCGGGCCGAAAATGACGTGCGGAGAATCCACGCTGGCAGGAAAGGAGTGAAGCTTTCACGTAAACAGTCGATGATGTGGGCGTTGCTGATCCATGCCGCTCGGGTGATTTTCACTGGACAACTAGTCAGCCTGGCGTGGACGGGCTAGTCAGCTCAATGGCGGCTGCCCGCTTGAAGATGTGAGCCGCACCTGCACGATAGCAAATTTCTCCCGACAAGTCAAGTCGGAGGAAATCTGACCGAATAACTCCCTCGCACCTAAAACAATCCGTCAGTTCGGCATCCATTGGCCCCTTCAGCACAGCGACGTACAAGCTCGAGGACTGAACAATGGCCGCCGACTACTGGGCTTCAACGCAGCGCGAATCTTGGTTCTTCGACCGCGAAGAATTAGCTGAATGCCGCAAAGGCCTTGTCGACAGCGATCGGGCGTTCATACAGCAGTATCCTCTACCGGCGACCCGGTTGTTCAATATTTACATGAACCAACGTGAGTTACTCCATCTTCGCGACAATCGCAATGACCAAATGCTAACTCTATTGGTGATGGCTTAGAATTGATCAAATTAGCAAAACGACTCAGTGTCCGGCAACAAGCAGTCGCAACCGCCCAAATATATATTAAACGGTTCTATATAAAAGTCGAGATTCGCCGATCGAATCCCTATCTGTTGCTTACGACCGCCTTTTATCTTGCGTGCAAAATCGAAGAATGCCCACAGCATATCAGACTAGTTCTATCAGAAGCTCGGGCGGTATGGCCAGGTTCGTTAATACCTATGTGAGCCTGAAACAATAGGCGCTTAGCTGACAATCGCGCAGATTTCATCCCTAACGACGGGGCAAAAATTGGGGAATATGAGTTCTGGCTAATTTCCGAGCTGAACTCGCAGCTGATAATGCATCACCCATACCGCACGCTCTCCGAAATCCAAGGCTCCCTGTCGCTAACGGCAGACGAGATAGCCTTGGCATGGTCAGTCATCAATGACCATTATCTGACTGATGTGCCTCTCCTTTATGCTCCGCATGTCGTTGCGGTAATGGCTATTCTGATTGGTGTGATCTTTCGAGCCACCTCACACCAGAACCCTGTCCCACAGGGGATAGGACATTCAGTTACAGGCGCTTTGAAAGATGGGAGTGGCAATATTATTCCGACCCTCACCGAAAGGCCGCCTGGTGGCATGCCGGTTCGGATTCAGAAAATTGTGGAGCTCCTGGCGAGTAGCGAAGTGGATATCGAGGCTGTGATTGAATGCACGCAGGAGATTGTATCCTTGTATGAGGTGTGGGAGCAATACAGCGAGAAGAGCTGCCGGGAGCAAATTTGGAGGTTTGTTAAAAATAGGGGATTGGATAAATGAATGGCAAGGATGTGTCTATGGTTTCCACTTTCAGAACGGACTACGGAGTACGGAGGACTCCGGGGTTAAATTTGGGAGCATGAACACCCGCAAATGGAAACTTTCCGCACCTTGATGGGGACGGCGGTTAGATGGTGCGAATCATTTATCATTGGTTCTTTGACCCCCCTCCACACCTATTGTTCAAGCAGGAAACGAAATGGGGTAATCCGATAATCATACCTTAATATAGAACTACGGAGAATACACACTGCTGGTGGATTGTTTTCAGTCGCCTGGTTGAGAATGAAATCATTCACTCAGAGCCAATGAATCCATTGTGATGCGATGCCGTGCAACCCAGAAACCCGAGTTGTCCAAACAAGGGGACCGTTTCCATGCGACTGGAAACAAAGAAGCAATCATACATGAAAAGTGATATCAAACCAACAAACTTACGGCGTCCGGCATCTCCATGCGGTCCGGGGGAGGAGGCTGGGGGTTGCGGAGGCGGACGGTTGGGGATTCCAGAAGAGCAAAGAAAAATTGCAAATCAGACTGCAGATTGGGGGGATTGATTGAACAGGAGGTGCACCGCCAAGCAGGGACACAGAACATCATTTCCGGAATAAGCGCCGGAGAGAGGGGCTTTGATCCCCGGAACATGGAAGAAACCGGGAGGAGATACGCAAGTGGCAGCGGGTAGTGGTGATGGTTTGTGATCGCAGTTGCATGCCGCGAGCTGGAATGTGTCATTGTATCATTATAGCGTATGCAAGGCCGGTAGTCACTTCGTAGGCAGCTCCGAAATAAGTTATTACTTATTGCCAGTTGGGCACCTGCAGCATGATCGCTTACAACTTACGGGGGTGGTTTAGTCAAATGAGTGGTGAAACAGGGCTTGGAAGAGAAGCACGGCACCCCGTGAGTGGTATGTTCCTAGGATTCTGCCCCTGCGAAACGCAATTTATTTCATATCCACGGACCCGGCGTATTGACCCTGCGTAGCTCACCGAAAATACGGGAAGATCCCCATGTTAATCAGGTTTTATGAGTGTTTGTTACCCTTGTGTTTGCGGGAGGGCGCGCGCGCTTTTGAGGGAAACGCCCTGAGCGTTGCATGCGAAACGAGAGCGGAATGATAAATAAGGAAACCCGTTGTTTGAGGAGTGGGCTTATTTTATCTCCGCGGGTTGCAAGCTGCAGGCTGCAGACTTTGCATACAACAACAAGCTTGCAAGTTGCAGGTCTGAGAGTTTTTTGATACGGATAAGATAGTATCAAAGGAAGCGGGGAAATGTCCTTATCATTTCGGAGCAACAGGGCTTTTAGATTCACGCCCGTGGGTGAGTTCGACTAGTGGCTATCTTAATTCGTAGAGTTGTGAGGAGTGAAGCTTCTGGGAAGAACCCTGGAGGCAGGCTGGAGGTTGGTGAGTCCCGTATGCAATGCAGAGTGAATGATGCCTGATGTTGGGCGTGGGCATAACGACAGGATTGGCTGTGTCTGGTTGAGACCGGGATGTTTTTCTTTTTCCTTTTGCGAACGAATGAATTTATTCGGCGTTTTGACGAGGAAGGGAACCAGAAAGAGGAGCGGAAACTTGAGAGGGGGACTGCCTAGCGTGCAAACTGGGTTGCAGGCTTGCAGGGATCGAAGGAGACTTTTGAAAGGAACAAGGGTTGGGCCAGCGAAGTGTTGCTGCTAAGGTGCTAGTTTCGAGACTTTAACTAGGCTCTAGCAAGGCTGGGGTTGCAGCTCCGCACCAAGAGTGACAGGGGATGGAAATGATTGGATGGCGAGAAACGGCGCAGGAAGTGTTGAGTTGAGAGTCTGACATTCAGCCTGGATCCTTGCAGCGGCTGATTGTCGTCCTTGTGTGGACGTTCAGGGTATCGAGAGTCGATGCTAGTGGTCTGTGGCCTGTTTTCCTCAGTGAAGGTGGATAGATGTCACCAATTACCCAAATAGGCCACCACCAAACACTGCTCAGTCACGTTTTGGTGGGAATTTCACTGAGTGAAGGATTGATTACATAACCAGTGAAGTTGCGATCATCGGCGCTAGTCCCAATCAGTCAGAGCCGAAGCCCAAAATGGTATGGAGCTAGACCTAGAATAGCATGGGCAGTGGCAAAGATGAAGCTCTGGCCCCGTTAAATGGCGTCACCAGTGCACCAATCAGTCGCAGTATAAAAGCGGGCTTGTGGGCCACAGAGTGGTGTGATTCGTCGGACTCGCCATTCCGCGCCCCACCCCCTTCCGCATTCGGCGTAACGTGCGAGCTGCATGTTTCTGATTCGTCCAGAGTGTGGTGGTCGGCGCGTCGGGGAAGTAACCTGGCCGGTACTTCGTTTCTTGCGGTGGCTCCCATACTGGCTTCAAGTCGCTCACCGGTCACTGCCCGACACCCCGTGGGCCCACCGTGACGCCCCCCAAAACGCCACCACAAAACCTTCTTTTTTCTTTTCGCGGTCACTTGACTTCCTCCCGGGTTGGCCAACTTCCACGGCGTTCGCTGTCTTTCCACCACTCACCCCTGCCTACAACCGTCCCTCTCTCTCCACCACTCTCCACCACGCCGTCTTCCCTCCACTCCCCTTCCACCGCTATCCCCACTTCCCACACCGACTTCTTCCCTTTTCCTCTTCTTCGTCCCTTTCACTCAAAGTTCCCTCTTCGTCCTCCTCCTCCCTGCGGTTCCGCTTGTGTTCCTCTTGTTGCCTCCCACTTTCTTCCGTCTTTCTCTCTTCTCTCATCATTCTCCCTCCCTCTCTTTAACCTCCTGCATTTCCTCTCTTCCCCTCCATCCTCTCTTCGTCTCCCTTTCAACAATCGATCTTCATCTTCATTTCTTTTGTGTCTTTTACACTTCTCTCGTCTGCCTTTCCGTCTTGTTCTCGATAATAGACAAAAAAAAACAACAATCTCAAATCATAATCTCCATTTTGCCGCCCGCCCGGATCTTCTTCGCTTCCGTTTGCCATCGCTGCATCTCAAGCCCCGACAAAGCCGTGATCATCCACTGAATGACTCCCTTATCGTGATCTCTCTTCAATTCTTTTAAATCGTACATACACTGCTGTCCATTGTTCGCCATGGCGTCGTATTATTTCCCCGGCCATCCACACGCTCACCCACCAACACACCACCACGTCCAACCCCAACAACATCAGCCGCAACTCCATCAACCATCCGCCCATCTGCCACAGCACAACCCGCACGCTGCGCATATGCATCATCATCCTCATCCACACCCCCATCCTCACCATGGAGGTCGCAATCGTCGCTCGCAGAAATCGGGCGGTAACCCGAATGCTCACAAGCAATTTCGCGGTGTGAAGAGCATGAGGGAGTTGGCCGAAGCGCCCACTGTCACCGCCTTCCGTGCCAGGTTCGAGGCCGGAAGATCCTTCGACCTAGACGATGACTTGGAGTTCTGCCCCCATCTCCTGAGTGACGAGGACGTATGTTTGATGTTCCCTTGAAACTCAATCGCTGCATAGTCTCAATCACAATTAACACTTTCCTGTTACAGTTACATTCCATCGCTTCCATGTCCGATCGGTCCTCATTGGCCAGCATTTCGCCTGAAGCTTCACCTCTTCAGCATCAGATCCAGCCTGCTCATCAGGCTGCACCGGCGATTTCGCTTTCACCGGCTTCTCTGCATTCTTATAATGCTGCACTGGTTAATCAGATTAACCAGATGAAACTTGGCCAACAGCCATTGGCCGTGCGGACAAAGAATGCCATTCCAATCGTTAACCCAAGCACTGGCATGCGGGTTCCCAGTCCTCCTTCCGCAATCAACCCCGGTATGATGCAGTCAGACCAGCGTCGATGGTAAACATGACTCGGGGAAAGTTGGAAACAATTCGCCTTCTCCCCGGTCTGTTTTATACGTTTTCTTCCTCCGTGCCGCTCGGTTCCTTTTCTGCATCGCCTGGGTGGACCATTTCCTTTCTTTTATCTGTTCTTCGGTTTATATCGCTTTCAGTTCAAGTACGATTCCATGGATCACCGTTCCCTTTTTTTCGACTCAAACCTAATTTCTTCGACCTGTATATACGACCCAAAAAAACCCACAAAACAAACCCCAACCTCTCGATCCGACCCTCTCTCCTCCTTCCAACGGTGATCTAATGTGTTTATACGAAGAGACGTTTTGTTTATTTAACCCAAGAGCAAACGGAGCATCATGAGTTGATACCTACCTTCTTGCCATTTCCTTGGTGGTTCCATCTCTTTCTCTGGAGAAAAAGAAGAAAAAGAACTTATTTATTTTCGTTTTTTCCTTTTGGTCATACCCAAAGTGATGAAAAAATAGAATGAGCGGCGACTTTGCTTCCCCCTTTTGGAAAAAGGCTGTACAATGGACCTAAGGAGTTTTTGTTTCCTATGTTTCCTTTCCCCGAGTGAGCGACTTTTTAAGTTTTCCTCTTTACCATCTACATTTGTTTACATTTGGCTGGGCTGTTCTTTGGTGGGGTGATTATGTGTGGCGTGAAATGCTGCGTGATATCCAGGTTCATACATATCATTTTGGGCTGTGGCTGAATTTGGAGTGAGAATTTGGGAAATCTATGCTTGGATCATTGATATTTGTTTGGTTATTTTCTCCTTTCACATTTGGAACAACCCATGGTTGTCGATATAGACAGAAATGATGTATGGGTGCATCTGCTTTTGATTTCCTTTGCTTGTCTTTTTTCCCTTCTTTAATCCTGACTGTTTGATTCGAATCCTATCAACCATATCTTCCTTATTCTTAAACATACTTTACACATATCTCCATGCCACTTTATCCTCTCGTTTTTTTTTATAACTACCCATACATCCTTCTTTCCTTTGTTTCTGTCTTTTCTGGGCCTCGAAGTTCTCTCTTTTGGCTTCGGTGAAAATGCACACAAAAAAATAAGACTCAAGGTTATGAAATCGGGTACGTACTAAAAGGGATTGGAGACGGAAAGTGCTGTTATTATTTTTCTATCCGGCTATGCTTGTTTGCTTGCTTGGCTCTCGAGCGTGTCAGTGATCGGTGGTTTTGTCGGTTGTTTGGAAGGTAATGCAAGACACGGAGACAATATACAGGATATACACCATGCTGTTGGGTGGTTTTTGGAATTTGAATGGATGTCGCTGGCAGTTGGAGAGCACAGTCTTATAGCAAGCTCGATTTATATGTGGGATAACATATTAACTCATTCTTTCAATTGTTATTTGATTCTTCTACTTCAAACATCCGACCTTTGGTAAATTTTTCGTTTACTGTGGTGAGGCCGAGGCACTGCCTCACCCCAGGTCTGAATTGCTTCCCATTCTCAAAGGTAATTTTAAAGAAGTCTCGCCTTTGGCAGAAATACCTTCTCCAATGACCAGACCTCTTCTAGAAGCATTGACGATAAATTTCGAAAAAAGGCTCCGTCCTGTCAAACGGATGCTTCTCCATTAACCCGAGATCTGTAAAATTCAATGCGAAGTAGCCTAATGACAACAAATATACCACCAACTATCCAGATCGGACTACACAATCTCCTCTTTAGGAAGAAAATGATCAGCATAATTGATAAACTCAATCATCCAATAACCCGCCTTGTAATATAATATCCTCTCCAGGTATCACTATTAGTTGTTTGCCGGGCGTCAATGAACTCCATTCGGTTGTGTCATTTTGCTTGATGAGTGACGTCAGTCACGTCACCTTCGTCGGGATAACGAATATCGCTTCCTAGTGAGGAGTAAGTGGAGTAGGAGATACAAGTACTTCGTTGAATAGCCTATAAAGGTATTTTTTCTCTGGAAATTTCATAGAAGGTTATTGAATTGTATGGAATTGAGTCTGAAGGTGAATTGTTGAGAACCAGGTGAGTTTATCATCCATCGCCACTGAGTATATCGATCTATAGTACTGACGCCTATTCAACTAAGACCTTATAACTGCTCCGAATTGGTTCTTCTATCCATACGATTACTATTCAGAGATTCAATTCAATTGCCAAAGATGTCGCTGTCTTCTCTATCAGGCTTTCACATCCGAGCAGCTTTCAGAGCTCCTCGACGATTTCCACTGCCCGTCGCATCTTCATTCCACTCCTCGACATCACGCCGTGTCCTCAAGGAATCAGACAGACGTGAGTCTAACAATGATACCAATGACAAGAGAATAAGAATAATCAGACAGACTAACAGAGTATCCAGATCGTGATGAAAACCCAGGAATGGCAGAAGAAATCGAGAAACACAAGCAAGATCAGATCAATCAACGCCGAGATGGCAAAGGCAAGTGGGCCGAGCAATTGGCTAGCTTAAGTGAGGAAGATGTGAGTCTCATTTTCCCTCCTTGGTCCGATTGAACATTTTGAGACTCTCGAGACTGACGAGTATCTGTTCTGCGAGTATAGGTCAAAGCGGACAGGGGCGAGGTCACCGACCCTTCTTTCGAAAAGTTTCAAGAGAGAAAGGAGAGAGAAGCCCGAGAGCGAGAGGAGACCGCGAAAACTTGAGTGACAGAACAATATGTAATTCTGAGAGCGGAAATTGTCGTTTGTTTGAAGTTTCTATGAGGTTTTCAGGTATCCGCGTCTGGAATTCCGGTTGAAAGTTGTTGATGACATTTGTAAATATGGATTAAGAGGTATTTTTCAATATATCCCAATTTGACCCGTGGATGCTGCTTTAGTTAAAATTGCGGAAACGAGGCGGAACAAAACTTGCCGTTAAATACCTAGTAGTTCATAAACTACTATACGTACGTCCAGAAGGCCCGAGTAAACACGTAGAGAAAGAAGCTGATACCGTCGATCCATCAACGCCGCCCGCATCCTATAATTCGCCTGAAAGGAATATATATAGCCAAAGAAACTGCTGCCGCGAGTCCATAGACAATCAAACAGAGCAAGCCAGCCAAGCCAGCATCGAAACGCCCATCCACCTACCCACCTCCCGATATATAAAGACAGCGCAAAACTCACTTCAAAATCACGATCAAAATCACCAGAACAATAATGCACCCGATGATCCACATAATTCCCTTGCTCTCGCGAGCGTTTCTACTAAACCTGCCCAATCTCCTCCGAGCACCATCTAGCGTGCCCTGATGTCGATCAACATGTCCATCTACATCGTCCAGCATGGCGACCTGGTCTTCCAGCTCATCTCCGATCTGGATACTCAACTGGTGTTGTCTTCCAATAGATTCTCCAAGACGATCAAGCTGATCGTCTTGCTCTCGCATGATTTGGGTATGTTGGCCGTGGATTTCCTCGTTGGAGAGATTGGAATGGTCTGGTGTTGGGGAGGGAGAGTCGCGGTATGGAAGGAGGGCGTTGCGGTTGGGATCTTCATCTTCGGCCTGTGCTGTGAGGCTATCGGTGAATCTGACGTTTTTGGAGATGGGATGTTGAGGAGCAGGGTGTCGTAGGGTGGTGGAAGCGGATGCGCTGTTGGTCTTGATGAAATCGGGTTCCGCGGAAGGGTTCTCTGGAGCGGAGCCGTCCTTGGGGGGATCATTGTAGAATTGAGCCTCGAGGTCTCGAAGTTGCTCTCGGAGGAGAATGGCATTTTCTTTATAATCGGCGTAGTCTCTGTGGAAGAAGTGTTAGTATGTAACTGTATTCTAATCTTCTGCCGGTTTCGCAGGAGCCTTACGCGTTGCCGTCTTCCTCGAGACGTCGAGCCTCCTTCTCAACAATCTCGATGCCGTCTATCAGCGAGTCTAGGGATCTGCATATCTCTGCGTCTTGGGCGTTTGGCTCAAAATTCAATGATATAGCCCTCTGCCTTTCCAGAAGAGATAATTTTATATGGTCAGCAAGCAGAAACAGCTGGGTTGAGTTGATCGTCATTCTGGCGGTGTATGGCTCTGTCTCCTCTCGAGCGACTTGCGGTCAACAACGAAGGCAGTGTATCGCAGAGATGTAAACTGCCGGGTTACTCTAAATCCGCTAGTCTTTTGTGGAACGATGCGGTGAAGACGAGGATGTCCCTCTTGCGGAGTCGATGAAACCGTCGTCCAGACGGATAGAAGCAGGACACTATTGGTAACATGCTGTATCAGATACCGTATTCTGCGGTAACACCGGCAAAATGGCGTGTAACGTCCTAACGGCTCGTTACTTAATAATAAGAACATTTGCAGGGTCTTGGCGGTTCTTCCGTCTCAACTTGACTTCATTCTCGACTCTCAACTTTCGACCCCCTTGGACTATCCCGTCTTCCACCGATCATCAGCAATTTAAAAACTCCCACGGTTTCCATCTAATTGACTTCCGGCTCTCCATCCTCAGCAACTCAATTAACTCATCTCTCTATTCGACACTCTGGAAGGTGTAAGTTGGCCCTTGATCCTTCAATCCATCCAGTGCTTCCCCGCTTTTTGACCTCTCACCTAATAACCGACCTGCAGTTCATCCTTCCGCCGCAATCCTGGAGTTCGCATTTCTTGGAATCATGTCATCCTTACCCAACTCTCGAAGAGTTGACTTACGCACTCTCGAGCCTGTTGGCGAATACAATGGGCACTTGATGTGTCCTATCTGCCATATTCCATTCGTCGACCCGGTCCAATTGAGCTGCGACCATATCTTCTGCCACCGCTGCCTGGACGCCTGCGTTAGAACAACCTATCCTGGCGAGCGCCACAGGACCATACCTGAAGGCTTCCGTTGCCCAGCCTGCCGGGCTTCCGTCAAGCCTAAGATTAGGAACGCTCCGAGAATGATATCCTCCATGTGCGATGATATCCAAGTCAAATGCCCCTACGCCACACGGGGATGTGAGAAAATTCTCCAGCGCGGATACGTGCCCATGCATGTGGATAGAGAATGTTCTTATCGACTCGTCCCTTGCCAGGATGAGACTTGTAGAAAAATGATCTACATTAAAGACAGAAACGAGGATAATCGGTGCTTGCACGGGCTGGCTCCGTGTCAGGATTGTGGAGAGGAAGTTATAGAACTCTCGCTACCGGTATGTGTACTGCTCCCATTCTCAATTTTCTCCGAATCTAACCTATTGGTGTAGAAGCACGAAGAAACGTGCCCCGAGTTGGACATTACTTGCGTTGACTGTGACGCTATTATGCTTCGGAGGGAGCATGCCGAACATCAAGAAACTTGCCCAACAAAGGCTTGTAAAGGGTATGCCTATGGCTGCGAACATAAGCTACCAGCTGCCGAGATCAAAGAGCATGAGAAAGCTTGCCCAGCCTCTACCCTTGGGCCGTTCCTCGCTAAACAAACTGCGAAGCTCACTTCAATGGATATCCTTATCAAACAGCTCCAACAGCGGAACGAGGTCCTCTCCGAGAGCCTGGCCGATATTCGTGGTATGCTGAGCCGCGAACGCGGCTATGAAATGGATCCCTACATGCGGAGTCGATCCGAAATGTTCGATGAGGCCGAGGAGGTCGATTTGCTCAATATCGAGCCAGAAGCCGATCGCGAACCACCATTGGATCCTTCGATGCCCACCAATACAACTACCACGACGTATCTTCTCTCTCTCCATGAGAATCTCCGCGAGGAAGTTACTGAGCTTAAGACCGCCCTCACGGCCCTCGATGCTCGTGCAAGCATGAACATCATGAATGAGAGCCTTCGCCTTCGAGAGGACATGGCTCATGTCAGTGCTGGCCTTGCCACCGTTAGGGGCCAAGTTCACATGCTCGTCAACACCTGCATCAATCAAGGTCACCATCGTACGTTTCCCACCCGATCAGCTGCTGCGGGCCCCGAAGAGGGTAACATTGGTGGTTTGAATCTTCCAGGTTTCGCTGCGTTTGCTCGCATGAACCCAGGCGGCAGTCAAACACCCAGAAGGTTGAGCGACAGCCACAACATCACAAAGCTCTGAGTAAGGTCTTCGATGGTGTTCCTGACTCACAAGCCAGCAAGACCTTCATCGTATCTCAGGTGATTCGATGCTGGACTTACGGAATCTCAAAGCCGGAAAAATCATTTTGCTATGAATTATGAATTTCCTTGAAACGTTCCGGTCTATTACTGAATTTTTAGGTTGATTTCTTTTGCAATATAAAATCAAAAAACTAAAACAGAGGCTTCGAAACAAAAGATCGTCTCCAGTCCTCAATCCTGTGTTAACGCAGTATATCTTTCATCTCGTTTTCATCAATATATTCAATGTTATATTTACAAATTTCGTACCTATCTTACATAACCGCGATGAACGCAATCATAATGCCCGTCAACCAAGTCTTAGCCTCAAACGCTCTAGGAGCACGACCAGGTTTCGCGGTTGTCGTCGCAGCTGAACCTCCAGCTCCATTCGAAGAGCCGCTGGGAGTACTTGTAGAAGCCGTACGGTTTGTAGTGTTAGTGGGAGTAGCGGTAGCGGCATTCGTAGAGGTAGCCGTAGGAGACATGCTCTTGAGCTTTTCAGCACCTGCAGTCACGTAAACGGTGGATCGTGCAATTGATTCTTGGCCGCTATAGGTCTGGGTAAGGGTAGTTGTGACACCAGAATCTGTGACGGAAATAGAGGTGCAATCGGCGCTGGTGGTACCTTTAAAGCCACAGGCCAGAAAGGTTTCGCTACAGGATGCGTGTCAGTTTCACACCGTAGATAGCAGAGATTGAGAACCGAAATCGTGGAAGGGGTGCGGAAATACATACATCCTATTCTCCTCATCAATTGGGCCGATTACTTTAAGTGTACTCAGGCCATGAGCGAATGTGAATGTAATTTTGTCTTCCTCCGATGGGTCTAGGACGATGGCATAGGAGGTGACGGTCGGTTCCTGTAGTGCCACAGGCAGTTAGCAATATGAAATTTATGATCCTGTTTCCTTGGGTCGACTGTTCTTTTGTTATCTAAAAAGCAGGATGCCGGTAGGCTTTCCAATAGTCTTACCGCACTGATAACCGAAGCGGGATTTTTGTCCTCAATGAAAAATAGACCCGGAAGGCTTGGGGACAAGAAGGGCACCTCCAACGTACTCGACGGTGGAGTGATCTGTGGTGACGAGGCGGAATATGCAGTGCTGAAAAAGCAGGCTACCAGGAGAGCAATTGGAGCAATCATCTTTGGTCAAACAATATGTTGTTTTTGTTTCAGTGGAAGAATATCAAGTAGGCCCTTCCAAGCAAGCTCTCGAAACGGACAACGAGTTTGCTCGGAAAAGCTGGCGAGCGAGCAACGGATATATAAAAAGACCAAGGGTAAATTGGAAATATCGCATCAGGGGGAGGCAACCAACATGATGGGACAAATGCGGAAATTTCCTTTGTCTCGCTTGACATCCCTGTAGCTAGTTAGTTAACTAGCTAGTGAACCAACTAGTTAGTTATAACTAGCGGTTGAAATTCTCCTTGTTGAAGGTCCTCGTTGCTTCATTTATGAGCTCTTCAGCAGATTGCATCACTAGTTAGCAAGCTATTAAATGCTCAGCTCTCAGTAAAAAAGAAAACTATGCCGATCATGAAGACGCTGAGCAAGAAGATATGCGGTGGAGCGATGATTGAAATCGATTGTAAACGCGACGCGACGAAGTCCTCGCCAAGAATATGCCAAGCCAGGCTCCTTTTCCATCCGAAAGCCAAAAACAGATTCCAGAATCGATCGGGCTCTCAAAGAATAATATCCGTTTACTCCGTATCATGCATGGAATGCTTAGGAGATAATAACAGTAAATTCTCTATGGAGTAACTATCGCTCTATACTGCCTGTCCTTTTTCTACTCCGTTTGTCTGCGCATCACCGAGCCTGTAAGGGCAGGGAAGTGCGAACAAAAATGGCTCATATGCACCAACTTGTCAACGTCTGTTCTGGCCTCCATAATAATCATATGTATGTGCTCCGTGAGTCGGAGGATTATATTCGCTTTGTCCTTGGCCTGGCTGCTGTTGCCCATACTGCTCATAGCCCGCAGGAGGTGGAACAGAATATTCTGGATACGATTGCGACGGTTGTTGAGTGTTGCCGGCGCCAGGCTCGTCGGGCATTTCGCGTTTTCCATGGCCTCCGCCCATGAAGCTGGAAAGCTTGCCTAGATTGGACGCTCCGGGAATAGGCAACTTCGACAGTTTATCCCATGGCACCGCAGACAGCCCTGATCCAGTATTCGAAGACGAATGTTGCGTTCCTCCACCAGTAAGACCAGCGAAAGCAGACAAGCCAGGAATATTGGCGAACGAGCTTGTCGAATGTCCTTGGCCTTGCGAGCTTTGAGACGGCGGATCGGTATAGTAGGAAGCTTGGGCTGGTTGAGAGTGAGTAGGGGCATGGGAGTGAGTAGGAGCATGACCATGACCATGCCCGCACCCTTGGCCCTGGCCTCCGGCAACGGTATGATTCTTCCCTGCCCTAACGCTCTCGGAACTCAGAATGTGGTCTAAATTTGACCCGCGTTTTGAATGGGCCCATTTCTGTACGCTTTCGTACATATTTCGGTGTGCTTCGTTGTTCATATCCCGCAATGCTGGGTGGTGAAAAATACTGACGCACTCGTTCAAGACGTGATCAACCGGGAAATCGACATTTTGCCAGGCATATAAAATCCGCGGAACAACAAATTGTAAAATCGCAGCTGCGACGTTTCCTGCCGGCTCATTGAGAATATTCGAAAAATGATCCTTTGAAAGCAGAGAGTGGGTTGGATCGGTGCAATTTGGGTCTGTCCAGGGCTCAAATTGGTGCTGTGCTGAAGTGTTAATAACCTCAGAAGAGCCCAAATGCAACTTTTCAGAGGCAAACGATATAAGCGGCGTCACAAATGGCGCCAGGAGAGAATAGACAAATATTGTCAGCGTCTCTGAGATCTTTTCCATTAGGGATTCAAGGCCTGGAATCTTGGATACCACATCGCTGACTCTCCTGACAACTTTATCTCTAAAGACCAGGATAGGATAAATCTGCGCTACCGTCTTTTGTGGATCAATGTTGGTTCCTGGGACGTTGGCCCGGGTGCCATCAGCATTATCGTAGTTTCCACCATCGTTGAACCCTCTAGATGCACCGTATCCTCCATGGTGGGACTGATGTTGCTGATTTGCTTGGGCTTGGGCCTGGGATTGCTGTTGTAATTGCTGTGCCTCGGTGACCAGATCTCCCATTCCTGGTACCTTTCCAAGCAACCCAGTTAACCCGTTCAAAGAACTCGATGAGCCACTGCTCTGAGCGTTTCCGAGCGTATTATTCGCCTCATCAATCTCCGACTGAGCAAAATGGTCTGTTGCCTCTCCAAGAACAGAATGGAAGAAATCTACCATACCGAAAGTCCCAGTGACAAGAGGGAAAACGTGTTTTCCGTGGATATTGATCATTGTGTTAGTTCCGGTATGTGGAAAGACATTGTGCATGCCCATCTCACGGAGGACTAGTTCGCAGTAGTTCGTATGGGCGCCAAAATCTTCCACAGTATGCAGTCCCTGTCCAAGGCACCGTAGCGCTTCAAACAAATCTTCTTCGCGACCCTTTTGATGGCCACCATTGGTATACAGCCTTCCGAAGTGGATACTGCGACCAAAGCTATACCTCACATAGCTTGCACTAGTGGCCCAGTCTCCTCGTTCGTTTGCAATGTAATTTTTCATTCCTGTGTCCATGTCTATGTCGAGCTCAATTTGCCTGACTGGACCACGAAGGCGCTGATCATGCTGTCTTGCATCTTTGTTGTCCGCGTAGTCTTTGGGGTTGCTTTCGATATCGTCAATTATATATCAGGTGAAAAAGGTTAGATATACACATACTCTATATGCTCTTCTGGTCGATAGACCCCTAGCCTTTCAGATGTAACTTCGAACTCGGCTGTGGCATACCCAAATGTCATGAATGATAAAATCCATACCAAGACACGGATGGTTTCAGACGGCAGTTTCTGCAATGTTCCAACATCCATTGCCTGAGAGCTAAATCCGAGTAAACATAATCAGAAACGCGGCGCAATGCATAGAATAATTAGGATACTCACTAATCTCTCAGCCAGTTCCCAAAGTACACCCTCTTAACCATACTTGACGTCCATTTATGGCCCTTGATGAAAGCCAGCGTTTTGAGGATATCCTCGATATCGCCATGACGCCAATTTTTTCCTTCAATCTTTGAAATAGAAGCAATATCTAGTTGAGTAGTCAGCCTCGTCTCTATCACTCAAAAGACTATAAAACAAAAGGCGATATTCAAGGTGTTCGGGAGTAACACGTGAAGCGGATTCGGAGTTCAGCTGCAGCTGAGGGGAGCGAGACTTACTGCCAGCACCAAAGGCGCTTGCTTGAGAAGGAAGTATAACAAGTATAATAACAAAAATGAGAATGGCAGGCTTAATGCCTGCTAGATTTAAACCCATTGTATTTAGCTCTTCAAGATGATGTGGGATGTTTGTGGTGGTTTGGAATTCCAGATTGTTGTTGGATTGATCCCCCACCTGCCCAGCTGTTTCGTGTTTGGGTGACCAAGTTAGTGCTGATATCAGACAGCCGAGATATTTCCGTCATGGAATAATTGTGAAATACTTCTTTGTTATAATAAAGGATAGTTTCTCCAGCAGGGCATAAATATAGCTTCTGGCACAGGGAATATTCGAAATCAAGAACCATCGAAAATTTGATTGGATTCTACCAATTGACTGCTGCGCTACTTACTCCGTAACTACACTCGCTATCAAACACTCTGTACAAAGTAGAGCAGCTCATAGATCAAAACACTACTAAATCTACCTACATTTCATATTCTTTGTAGTCACACTGCACTAGACTGGCAGAGCCGAGCTTGACTTAGTTGATGAAACTCGCCCGTACAGATAGTTCCGAATATTTTGCCGCACTTTATGACGGTATGCGAACACGCTGGCCATGAAGGTTATCAAGACAGCACAAGTTCCGCAAAGTGCCCAAAAGTAAGACTCCGTCTTTTCCGTCTGCACCAGCCCCTTGAGATTCATGCCAAAGTAACTCGTGAAGAACGAAAGGGGTAGAAATACAGTGGTGACACCGGTGAAGACGAAAACCGCTTTGCTCTGGGAATCAGCTGCAACTGCCAGTTCGTTCTGTTCAATGGACCGCAGCTGAAAAAGCTAGATTCGTAATAGACCGCAGTTAGAGGGCCATCTTATAGAAATTTGAGGAGATACCCCGTACCGCTGTGAGCGACTGATGAAGATCAGCTAGCAATTCTCTCACGATTGTCAAATCCTCTTTAACACGACTTTCTGCCCATAGAATTCGACTCATAGCGCTCTCACCGCCAGAGTTTTCTGGTTTTTGTGCGCTTTCCATTTCTCCCACCGGCTGTTTCAAGGCTTCCAGCTTCGGAAGTATGTTGGAAAGAATAGCATTGATCGTGGACAGTTCATCGATACAGGCAAGAAATTCCCGAACGAGTAAGATCGAACTTTTACGCTCGAACTTGCCATACCGCCTCCGTTTCTAAGTTCAAAAGGTTAGTCCGGGAAGCCAAAAGAGCAGTGAATGATAAATCGAACCAAATCCTGAACAACAATCTGATATGCTTTCGGCAGAGATACGGCATTGCACCCTTGCCGTACTGGAATAGGGTTGTTAGCGGTCGATAATTCCAAACCTCAGTACCAAGGAGAACGTTGCATGAGCGGATATATAGACGAACCGTTATTTGGGGCGGACGCAAACTCCGTTAACATATATATCATGAACCAGTCCACATTTTCGTAGTACTTTGTGATATGAAAATTAGTACGGAGAGCACCGGAAATTGTCGGTCTACTTACCCATGTTGATGTACCTGAGTCCGCAAATAGCTTGAACATTAGTGCGAGGATTGAACAATCTTCCATGTCCATCAATGTTTCCCTTGAAAGATTGATGTTTTTCTCAAGATCCGCATCTGAGAAATCATGGCCTCTTTCGGAAAACATGGTCAGGAGGAAGCCTATACACAGATGAAAGGTTTAGAAATTGCTGATATGCTAATATCGTGGAACGTCACTTACCATCTTGTCGATGGAAGAATCTCACAGGACGACGAACTAGCTGTATGTTTCGATACAGGAAGTGGTTTGAAATTGCTTGTTTTCCTCCATCTAGAGAGGCCTCGAGCGACGCGAGCTTCGTATCAAGTGTGTGTCCGTGGAGAGGAGAGACAGGGGAGAGTTCGGGTTGAAAATCAGAACCTACTAGCTCCCAATAATCCAATTTGACTTGATTGTGCAGAGCCCTCCATTCCACATCTTTCACCAATTCATCGCCAAGGTCAAGAAGAGCCAAATTTTCTAGCTCTCTTTCCACATCTGCCAACTCATTGTTAGATCGAATAATTTTCTGAATATCACGCATATCCTCGAGGTCACTGCGTTTTCGCATGCAGATTGTGTCAAGTTCCACGTATGGCCAAGCTGTCGTTCTGTTATAATCTCGAGCCATTTCTCTTCCAATAGCTAGAAAACGAGTAGGTCGTTAAGTGTTATTCTCCGGTATTCGCTGGTTTGCCGGTCTTTGATAGACTGGACGTCCCGAGATACTTTCCATGTAACCACCTTCACAAACTGTTGTAAGCATTTTGTGGTCGGTATAGGTGGGCGGGAGCGCCCATCAAGTGGTTGCTTCGTGGCATTCAACGCTTCCAACGCTTGATAATACGCTTGTGCTGGAGTGAGATAGGAGCGCGTCACATTCACGGACTGGTCAAATCCGCTGACGTACTCGGCGGCAGACGATTTTGCGTCTGGTGTGGTTTCCTGCGACGGGAAATAGTCGTTCATTGTAGGAATTTCACCACTAGAAATACCGCGAGTAGTACCCAGAATCGATGGACGCCGACGAGGCATCGTGGGAGTCAGATATGTCTTCCTGCTCTGAGCACCGAGCTTAATTGCACGGGAAAATGCTGAGGGCGTGGAGTGAAAGAAGCGGGGGATGTATGATCAGATTCGATTCGTTACCATGAGCCTCGTTCGACGAAACGGAACAGAACTGCAAATCCTCGGGCCTGTCGCGAGCGCTTGCATGACAAGGGTACACGGCGCATCGCAGTATGTTTTGGCCCGGTTTTTACATGGTTATCGGACAAAGTGGACGTAGGCTTTCTGCAATATATCCACATCGCTGTCAGCGTTGACTGAAGCGAGGAATCTATGTTTAAATCATTAAATGATCTAATTATTAGCCAGGAGTCCAGCGATAGATATATGAATTCCGTAACTATCGGTTAAGTAGTTAGCGGTTTCAATTTTCGACCCGGACGAACTATGCAGTTGTTCCGGTCGGTATCGCTTTTTCGAAGCCCAGCAGCACTATTATCGCGGGCACTCATCGATCCAGTCAGAAATGGAGGTAGTTATGTATTCTCAGGTTCCCTATGCATAGTGGTCGAAAGCTTTTAAGCTCCCACTGTGAAGCCCTCGTGGACGGACTGGTTCGTATGCAGTATGCACTTTCAATCCTTGTCAGAACAAAGCACATTTGAGACTTGAACAATGGGGATTGTAAATAGTTACACCGTATTGCTGCCGTAGTTACAGCCTTGCAGCGTAAGCGCTTGCCCCTCCAGCGCTCTATCCGGTTCATTGAGATAGTAATGTCCGTGCGGGTATCTTTACCGAGTCAAGAAAATCGTTCAGTAGAAAATCGCGTCTCTTACTACTCCGTACTGGTCGAAGATTGACTCAGGCACAAGCAGAGAAAATCCGCAGGGATTTTCTGGGCGTGCAGAAGTAGTTGACTAGTTAATGATTTCAATTCCCTACCTGCAGTTGGAAAAATTCGAAATGTCCCATCCCACCCTCATCAAGCTTTGAGGTATTCGGGATTTGAGCAGCAGTATACTTGAATCATACGACGTGGGAGACATCAGAAAATCGAAATGGAGCACATTTCAGCTCTTCTTCTACTGCCTCCGGCGCCTAATCCTCCCTCTGCCGATGCTGTTAGAGCCGCCTATCGCCCACCTTTACTCGCAGCACTTCGCAGGTTCTCTCCAAGAGCTCCACCGAGTGCGACTATTGATATCGCCTTACCATGTCCGGGCTACAGCTTTGAGGGTGGTCCGTGGAGCTTTTCACGATGCAGACCATCTCAGCTTCAGGATATCCAGGACCTGCTCGTCCAAACATATAGCCTTGTCTCGTCTCTGTGCGATGAACAGCAAATCAGCACCACCAAGGAAGACGGTATAGATATTCGCGTGATCCTTCTAGGATATGACCCGAAGTTCGATTACGCGTTTTTGCAGTGGCCGGGGCGAAGAATCGCGTCGTGTTTGGTGGATTTGCCAATTCTCGCCCTCTCCGACCGAAACTGGACACATTTGCTCGTGGTGGACGGAGAACCCGGCGAGCGGCTGCATCGACAGTTCATGATAATCGTCAATAGCGTGCTTTCTGCTCGAGTCGGTGGCACATGGGTGACAGAGCGGTTGTTTGGGGGAATCACTCTCAAGATCCTTGAGTCTCAAGCGAGTGAACTGTTGCTGTCCGCCGAGCCGGCTGGCAAGAGTGATCCACCCCCTATACGTCATCGTATAGTTGTCACACAACAAGACAAACAGCTGAATTTGGCTGCACGGCTTCGACTGACGGTTGCATTGCTGCTTGCAGAATATTACGGATATACTGATGAAAAAAGTGTTGCCAATTCGGAAGAGTGCGTTGGAGCTGCTTGTCTCGACCCGCAACCAGAGCTGGTCCAATTCCTGCGGACGATCATCGATTGGCAACTTGTCAGCCACCATACCTCTCCTTTTGGGGACCCTGAATCGCTCGTCCGTCTAGACCCTGGAGTTGCGGGAATCAGTCATATTCTGCCGTGGGGGGTGATCTACGTTACCGACTTGTCACACTTGAATAGTTTGCTCGTCAACCATGGTACGGTAGAGTACACTATTCTCTTCGATGAGTCGCAGAAGGAACAGGTCAAATTCTTCAAGCCCTGCCCAGATGACGGGAAGCCTCTAAAGTTATTATATCTCTGACATGTCTGCAAATCGACGTCTCACATTTTAATACCAGAATGGACCATCACAGCATGCAGATCCATTGCTATCTAACTAGAGGTCTGACAAATAAAGAACCAAAATTAACATGATTTATTCTGCCATGATTATATGGAGCTCCGTTATCGGCCTTCCCAGAGTACGGAGTACTTCGTAGCAGAATACTGAATCCAGCTCTTTGATCAGCGGTAGACTCCCTCTATATTGAGATCTTCGTATGGAACACAGAGGTTCAACGCCCGGATCATAACTTTTCTGTGCCTGATCAGCGATAAGCCATAAGAGAAGCTGGCATTGCTCCAGCCAAACCTGTGCCGAGTGTCAGCAGGCGAGGATATTTTGTTTTTCAGGAGGACGAAGTGCATACCCTTCAACATTCGCGTACTTGAAAGGGAGCCCCTGACTTCCATATTCTGCATCGGCAAGAGCTGGATTATCCAGCCGGGTCACATCATATTTCTCGACGATGGCCCCATGATGGTTGAAAGCCACACGCACCATCAGCTGTAGCCAGCGATATACCAATCGCTCCATCTCTGGGATGTATCCATATCGCTTCATTCCATCCCAAACAAGTATTTGATGAGGCGCCCAACCAAATGGGTAATCCCATTGCCTCATGGGCCGGTCCGGAGTTCCAACGGGACCCCGTGATTCTTCTGTGCTGCTAGACAGTCCACCGACACATTCAAATTTGGGCAGGGCATGCTTCACTAGCTTTGCTGCTTGTTCGGTGCTGGCGATGCCGCACCATAAAGGATAGAGCGCCGTTACGGACATGTATGAGGTTTGTTGGCATGTCCGTGTGTCATAATCATAATACATACCTTGTGTATCGTCCCAGAGGTAGGTGTTCACTCGTACTTTGCGCTGTCGAGCACGCTGGGACCACGTTTCAGACATTTCTACGTGGTCTGCATTCATGTCTGCGGTTCGCCACGCAGCGGGAACCTGGAGCTGGTTGCCGAAAATGTGTTTGATAGCCCAGGCTATATCAACCTCATACTTGTAAAGAAGGCAATTAAGATCCACCGTAGCAATATCCGCAGCCCCTTGTTCAAAACGATAACTTCAAACAAAGTGCAGAGACACTGGTCAGCTACAAAAATTTCAGGAGGAGATGTGGAAGAAGTGAGATTTCAAAAACGTACGATGTATCATGGCCTGATTCTCGTACAGCTCTATCATGGAGGAAGTAAACATCCAACTCCAGTTCATGTATCTCTCCAGCATTATATTTCTTGATGAATGCCGGGATATCTATATCGTATTTCTTTGCATAGCTGGAGAGCACAGGATCAAAATGACCTTGCTCGACCTCCAAGTGTATTCCGGTTCCCATGGGCCTAAAACGCGAAAGTCCAGTGACCGGATCATATCTTGGCTCAGCTGCCCAAACTTGATAGTACTCTTTGATCGCAGCCAAAATCCCAAGTCGGAGAAGTTCATTTCTATCTTCTAGATCCTGAGATGCATGGAAAGACCTGACGACAAGATCCGTGAGAAATGGCGGTTGAGATCGGCATAGATAATAACTTCTATTCGCATTTAGAATCCTACCATAATGTCGGACCTGAAAGGCAAAATTTTTGATGATGTCCCAGGCGATATCGATTTTCCCAACTGATATAAGGCCAATGCAGCAAAAGTAGCTGTCCCAGTAATAGCATTCATTGAAACGGCCTCCGGGAACAATGAACTGAAGTCCACGAGGCCTTTCCGGATTAGAGAAATCCATCTCAAGAGCAAGCAAACCCGGACGATCTCGAAGTCCATGAACAAAATCTGGAGTCACATCACCGCGTGGAAGATATTGCACATCCAAATCCAAACTGGGGAACTTTTCTGCGACTTGGAGGTAATAGTTATATTGTTCCTCCTCGCTAGCTGGCACGTAAATCCTTGGACGAGAGTGTTCATTCCAATCCTTTGGGTCAGGGGCGGCATCCGCGATCATCGACTCGTCCAGCCGTCTAGTCAGGTTATCCCAGAACTGCTCCCGAATCTTACGTTCGATTCGATCCACAGGATCTTCTGAGACGTCATTGAAGTGGATTACCTTCGATGAATATTTGCCCTTGGCCAGGTAGAGCTCTTCAAGGAGATTTGCCAGTTGGTACGTACCCCGGATATCGCGTGTATTGCCACCATCCGAAGCAAGAGTACCTAGACGTAGTGCCTATATCGAAAATCAAAAAACAAAACATAACAAATTCTAGCAAAAGTATTTGTCTTCTGGTAATATAAATGAAACAAAATCACTTATTCACCTTCGGACCACGGTCCAAGATAGTAATTTGCATATTATTGTCTGTATCTTCCTGCTCTAGTATAGTTTCGATGGCGTGATCCACCCAGACCTTGAAGACGGGCATCAAAGACCCTTCATCTGATCTTAGTCAGTCAAGGTCATTGAGTATTCGGAATGGCAGATTCATAGTGTCGTAGGACGCACCGTGGCTCGCTCGGCGTTTTCGTGGACTAGACGAAGGGACTCGAATTGAAGGCTGTTCATGGGCAATAAGCAGGTCGTTCTTGTTTAGGTGTGGCAATCACCCAGCTTGCGGGCTGTACGACCGAGTACTCACGATAGAAGGTGACTTCTTGAGTGCCTGAATGACTGCACCACGGACACGATCAATAACCAGCTGTGTGCCACCTTCGGTTTCCATCGTGATACCTGTCAATATTATATTGAAATAGATCACCGAATAGCGGATAGCAAGCCAATATTGATAGTCTGGCGATGAATATGAACAGGTCTAGAAACGTACGGAGTAGTCGCAGAACAGATGCGAGATGGCGGGGTAACTGCATGGAGTGAGGCTGTACTGCATACCCTACGAGTCTGACATTCTATACTTACATCGCTTTCTATTTACTCCCCATATTTCTTCATAGAGAGTGATACTACGCCCGTTTACTATCTTCACCTCAGGACTCAACAAGTGCTGGCATCAATGGAACACCTATGAAAACCACACTTCATCATCCCACTGGTGGGGGTGTGGGTGTGGTTCCTGTTGGGATTCCATTGCTAGATGACAGGATCTTGTTAAGCTCGGAGATTAAGATAGCAAACGGGCATAGTAACATGCTCTAGAATGAAGTATTGGATGAAAAGTGACACCACGGCGATGACTTGAGATGAATGTCGGGTTGTTGTTGAATTCAGAAATTCGGAAGGCGGAAAACTCCAAAACCTTGTATTAATAACCAAACGTCAGCTGACCTACTATAATATAGCGTGTAAGATATGAAGTAGCAGATACCTAGTCACGTGGCTAAAGTCATGCTAAATCATTATTTGAGCGAACAAGTATCCCTGTACTCAGTACTCCGTACAGCAAATCCCCATGTTTTCGCGCGACGGAATCGAAGCGAAGACACACCTGCAGTTTCCATGTGCATTAATAGATGCGAATATTGATTTGGCTAACATGGCAAAAACTGTGCATATTAATTGAATTTTTTTTTATATCAAACTCATCCGTTTCTTAGACTCTGTGAAAATCTAGCATAAATCCACTTCAAAACTCGAAGATAACAAAAAAATCATAAAGCATCAAAGACCGTGAAGCCACATCATTAGGTTATTTCTTTTACCATCAGAGTCCATCGTATGTTTTTTTTTTTATCAAAAGATTCATCACTGTCCCAAACTCCGTAGTTTATCCTGTTCCTCGGGTTTCAAAGCTGAAAAGACCTCTTGAAATCCAGGCTTTGAAGCTTCTTCGCGGAAGAACTGCGTCAAGATAGCCAAAGACGCATCATCGCGTTGCCGGAAAAGTTCGGAACCATTTCCATAGGCCATGAGTTCCTGCTTCGTGGCACCGAGACCCAAATCGAGAGTGCCGGTAGATGGCAGGTCTTCCCATTCGTCATTCTCGTCGTCGCTTTCAAGATCATCAGCATTGCCTACAGAGGCTCCGCCATGAGTGCTCCGAGTGCCGGACGCGGAAGACAGCTCGTCAATTAGCACTTTTAATATTTTCAAAGGGGCCGGAATGATAGAATACTGGTCGGGATTGAGACGGGATTGAGATCGAGTCTTGATTCGGCCAGTTTCTTGGATGATCAGGTCTCCCTTGACTTGGACCTGAATAATACGAGGGTCGTTAAGTTGATAGAGCTTGCAGAGAGCGATCACATTCTGTCGGATCTCCTCATACCCAACGAAATGGACACAATTTTCGAGCCATTTGCTGAGCACAACGCGTAATCCAGACTGGCTGTTGACATCCAACTGAGCAAGGAAATCAACAACTTCTCTAGGATTAACCAAAGTCAGCCGCGCGAATACTAGGATCAGACTCTGGATAAGCTGTGACTGTTCAGCGCTTGCAAGACGCAGTGCAACGGCACGGAGTAATTGTGGAAGATATGGTCCGAGTTTCTCGGCGCCCGCCTTTTCAACCAATTCTGCCGCCAGGCCACCGACCTCAGCGGCTGCGAGATCTTCAACGGATTGACCCAAAAGGCGGTCAATAATAATTAGGACCATTTCAACAGCGGTCTTGCGTGATTGAGAATCGCTCCAGGCAAAAAATTGTTCTGGATCATGTGCAAGCAAGTGTCTTACGGCAAGGGTGCCAGGCTGAAGCAAATCCGGTTCTCCCGACCTTAGGAGTATATAATTCAGCTTAGGAAGGAGTGTAGCTACAAGACCTGGAGGCAGAGGCTCCGAACCATATTCCGTAAGGGCTCGTACAAGTTCAATAGCTAAATTGGTCAAAGACCGATCTTGGGTTAAGTTGCTGACATTGATCGCCCCAGTGAGAGAGGGCAAAACTTTTGCGCAAAGGCGGGTATACGCTTCGGCGCCCTGCTGAGAGATGTGTTCCACAATTAATTCGAAGGTCTCTGTCACGAGATATCCGAGTTGTAGGCTATCAACGCCATTACTGGCGATGCTGAATAGGAGGTCGAGAGCGGAGGAAGACAGCACAACTCCCGGGTCAATCATGATCACATCCCGAACCGAATCGCCAACTGTGAATTGAAGATCGTCGCCTTCCGTTAGTTCACGGAAATCGTGGGCGGTGGTGTAATCTGATAAAGTAGAGATTATCTGAAGCTGCAGTGGCTTTGTCATTGTATCGGGAAGCGCGTTCATGAAATCCTGCAATACGCATATGCAGGAAATTTGAACAATTTCCGAAGTGTCGACGGATATACTTTTAATAGCAGCCTCGAAATACGAAAATGCTGTTTGATGGAACTCTTCGCCAGCGGTCAATGCTATTTTACCAGAAACCAAGTATCCGCGGGCACGGAGGTATGATCCATCCTGCTGGATACAGAAGCGAACGATATCGTTATAGCCTTTGGCGATATCGATTGGAATATCTTGATCAACCTCATGGAAGTCGCGCAGCAATTGGTTGGCAACATACAGCGTTGCTTCACGCAATTTCCAGCTAGAACGGGCGGGTTAGCAGATGGAACTACGAAAGGGATGGAGAGTTCGTTACCCTGAATTGTTGTCAGAAAACACAACATTGATGTAATCAAGAAGGGCCTTCACAACGGTGGATTTCAGCCATTCGCCGAGTTTGATGACTAAATCACCTCCGCCAGTCCTGGTGGTATAATTTGGAGTGGCAGCGCTTTCTTCGCAGATGTAAAGGCCGACGTCAATGTCATACAAACTCTCTTCTTCACAAGGAATCTGCGCATACAGGACAGCGAGTTTGATAACGTCTGCTAGCCAGCTTGAGGTTGTTGCATTGTCTCCTGCCGCCTGTAATTCCTGCTGAAGCTGGGCGCGAACAGGAGGGGCACGTATGAGGTTTTGCATAAGATCCAACTCTTCTAGAACCAAGTAATCCAGGGTATAGCCTAGCCCATCTGTATCTTCCATTCTACTTTGTCTCTCATCTTGAATGTACATATCAATGTATACTGTTTGGAGAGACGACAGTTCAGTCCAGACAGCAGTGAAGATGGCAGTACTATGGGCAGTGAGGAGGGTCGGGAAAAGGTTGCGGATCTTCATTAATGTCTAGAGAGAGATCAATCGGTCAATAAAAGTGCCTTGCCGAACTTGCAAAGGTAGCAAGACTCACCTTGGCGACCTGTAGCTTGAGAGCGATGAGGCCTCTCCATTGTATTGCTTTCTCGGAATCAGCAGACTCCTCTTGTTCGGTCGGCGGCGTTGGAGGAAATGGCTCCTTCAGAGTTGCCAGGAAAAACGGCGCCCATCCGCCAAGGGCCTCGTCAATAAAGCCTTTCACTTCATCCTTATGTTGCTCCAACACCATCTGCAGTGTATCGAAGCTAGAGCGGAAAACGGATACCGCGAGAGCCCGAAGGGTCGCTTTCCGGGATGTATTAGTTGCAATATCAAAGACAGTCGATACTAATTCTTTCGCAACGCTGAAGAATTGTTCCTCGGAGAACCCGGACTCGACGAGGTCTGAAAGTACCCTGAGCGCGCCATGCAATTGGCTGTCATTGCCCGTGGGGATGACTTGGAGCAGCGTCGGAAGCAATTCCGGCCATTCATCAGGAAAATCAGCACTGGCAATCTTGCTGACGACATAACTAGCGGACACTTGGACTTTGCGGTCGACTTCTCTGGATAGAGCCAAGTCGAGCAAGACGCGTCTTAATTGCGTTTTGTTCGCGTCGTCGATGAGGAGTCGGCCTTTGAACTCCTCTAATTGAGCCGACCACGACGACACGATAAAAGCCCGCAGAACGAGCAAGGCCGACTGCCTTAAAGAAACGGGCACAGAGGCATGGGAAGCAATGGACGCGAGAGAGAGCGGGAAAAGTTGATTGTTGTGGAGACCTGTGAGCTGCCCCTCAGCGTGTTTGCGAGTTGTGGCGTCGGAAGATTGGGTGTTGGAAAGGAGCTGAAGGAGCTGCTGCTCCATGGTTCCCTTCAGGAGAGTAGGTAGGTAATGTGACACTTTCTCGAATTTCCAAGGATGAGGTGAACGACGATGTATAACGTCAGAGGGCTTGCTGGGAGGGAATGCAAGGCGGAAGGTTTGGATGCTGATGTTGGTGGTGGCACTGAATGGGTTGATGAGTGGACGGAGGCGGTGATTGATTGATTGACTGACTGACGGAGAAGAACTGAAGAAGAAGTTCGACTTCGACAACAACAACCACCACCACCATAACCACTCCATAGACAACACTAATAACAGCCGTTCGCTAATTAAAAAAATTAATACCCATAACACTGGCATCTCCTTGATGTCACCTCATTATTAGTTAGTCAAGTCCCTTCTCCTTGAATTTCTCTCTGTTTTTTTTATTATTAGTTAACTAGTTAGTTCAGGAGCATTCTACCCTGGGAGTTTCAGTTAAGAAAATGTCCGTGTCTCCATATTCAATTGAATCTCCCCGAATCCCCGGGACTTTTCTCTCACATTCACGGCGAAGTTCCTCATGGCCGCAAAGATCCATGATCCATCACTAGTCCATATGCTGTGCCGCATACTTCGATAGGATAATGGGCCGGATATGGGCTGTCAGAGCTTAATGAAGTACGTATTCCAGCCAGAATATCAACCACGCTATTATAAGCCCTTCCAAGATCGCTTTATTGAAAACCAGCTTTCAAGTGCGTTGGAAGGCAATTAAATATTATTTCAGATCAGGCTGCCATATCAGGATTTCGCTTGGCATTGTTTGTTCTCCGCTATGTACTCCGTACCGATCGGTGATAGTCAACCTTGCTGGATTTCAATATGGACTGTGGCAGCGCCATCTGCTCCCTCTTCCGAGGATTGGCAAAAGACAATTGCAGCCAATAAGTCCTCTACTATTGCTGGTACACTTTGTGATTGTATGGTTCTGGCAAGCCAGCACTCAAGGCTCAGCAGATGCTCTCCGCCGAAACCGCCCATCTCGAGGATCTGAGAGCAAGATTCATACCCAATTTCTACCCCGTATATGCACCAAATTTTTACGGAGTCCCGAACCAGCAAAGGAGCAAACTGCGATCAGTGTACACGGAGTAAATATTGGACCGTGGACCATAGAGTGGCTTTTTGGCGTTTGACGTTTGGTAGAGTGCCTCCGGGGGGAATGTCCCGGGACGGTAACTTAGGGATTGAAAAGGCAAAAAAGAAAGGCGAAGACCCAGAACTGGGATGTGGATGACCATTATTTGCTTCCAAGAGCAATAATAGTAACTGAATCCGTGGTGCGCGCGTGTGCCATGCTTGTCATAATTCAGCTCGTAGGTTGAACAGAAGGTCCGGGACCGGCCTTCGAAAAAAGGATGTGCAGTGTTGAACATCAACTGGTTCAAGGCAGTGCAAAGCAGCAGCTCCAAGAGTCAATTATGTCATTGTAATGAGACTGGTCCGATGACAGCCCTTGACTCCTTGTCGAGATGCACCCTTTTTGATAGGAAAAAACCCCATCGAGGATATTAATAAACACACGTTTTCAGTCGTGTGTGGGTTCTGAGCTCCGAATCTCATATCTCAGGCCTCTCCTTAGTTAACTATCCCGAGCAACAGTGCCCTGATAGACAGCTTGGACAGTCCGGGGAAGAGGCCCGAACCCCCCGAGATTCCTGGCTTGTGCCGCGTCTGAAGCAGGGGCTGCTTAACCTTCAATGCATCCGTCATAGGTGAAACGTGGACACGGCCAGGGTCAGAATGTAGATCGGAAGTCCCAATAAAAAACCGCCATTGACTCCATCACCTGTAGGGCAGCAAGCAGGCAAAAAAACAGCCTTCCCTGGAACCACACCCACTCACACCGCTCACCGACTTCAGAAGAAACACAAGAGCGCCGAAAAAGTGGTTTATCCATGAAGGTTGAGGCGTCCGAGATCTTCGTTATTTTGGCATCAATCTTCCCGCAACTTTTTCTGCTTTGGCTTGATGATCAGTAATTCATTGGCGATGGTGATCTCATCCACCCGCCTGCACGTGATGGATTACGATGTGGCCAGAAACAGAAAGGGAAATTCACCTTCTCTGCGCTTCTCGCTGCTTTTTCTGCTCATCTTTATAAGTCTTCTTCTTTTCTCGCCTGGTGCTTCTTTTTAACCATGTTTTGCATTTCCATCTACTAGCACTGTGCGGCGCGTTTTTGCTGGTGTTCTCTTCTTTTTCTCCATTATCAAAACCAGAACGGCTTCTATCTCTTCTCATAGACGCGTTGAACTCTCCCCGCAAAGGACAAACAATCCTGGGTTGACAGCTCCGGTCTCGAGAGATAGACATACCTGCTAGCTTCTGGCTATCTAATTCTTGCCATCCTACCCACTTCTTTCAGCCCTGCCATATCCGGTGATTACATTGCTTCAAGATGATGACCCAGCAGAATCTGCCGCCCGTTGGTATTGCAGACGGCGCTCCGACAACCCCTGATGGAAAGAATATCCAACCGACTCCGGCTCCTGCAGCTGCCATGCCAGCCGGGCCGCCTCCTGCACAACCAAAGAGCCCAGCAACCAGGACCTACGGCACCCCTCATACCTATACCGGGCTGGTGTCCTCCTTTTCTTCTTTTCTTGCCGTGAGCATGCACCAGATTCTTTTTCTGCGCTCCATATACCCGGCCTCCACATTTCTTCCCGTGCGGCAGTACAACCACCCCGTGAAGCAATCACGCCATCCACGAGTTTGCTCCTGGATCACCGAAGCCTGCACCGCCGTGGAGCTCCAATTGCTCAGGAGTGCCATCTCCGCAGTATCCTTCGTCATCGTAAATGCAACCACTCACCGGCCCATGGAGCGGTACACCTTCGACATCTCTCAGTTGCCTCGTGTCGCTCCAGGCGACATCCTAACTCCCTTCGCGAGTTCCGCCAACGCAACCAGGATGAACCACTACTATTACGACGCTGCAACTGGATATGGCGTGGATGTGGAAGCCCAATTCCGTGCCGTCCTCGCAAGGCTGGCATCCGCATGCGCTCGACTCACACCGCTCTCTCAAAAGGATGAATACCACTTCTCAGTGTTCATCACTTTGCACCCGGACGCCGATGCCCCAGCCGGCGTGACCGTAGAAGAGCAAATGTGGATCCCCGCCGAGCCGGACAACGACCTCTCGGCTGCTCCAATCGAAAATATGCAAAGTGAATTTCCGGACAGGAAGGCGTTTGGCAGCGGCGCCACGCCAAGTCCACATGATCGTGAGCCGTCCGGGCTTGCAGCAGCACCTCAACCGCGCGCGCAACGAGCGCAGACTGTTCCCGTCCGCAGAGTCGAAGCCGGCGAAATGAAAATGGAGGTTTGGATTGAGGAGGCGGTCGCGAAATTCGATCGTCGTCCAAGCTGAAGGATTTTACTTGATCCCTTATTCCTTTCTTTTCTTTCTTTCCTTTTTCCTCTCTCATATTCTTCTTTCAAGGATTCATTCTATCAGAGGTGTCTACATAGACACAGTGTCTCACCAGTGATCCTGATATCTCCTTTACCTAATACCTTCATTGACACACTAATATCCTCTCTCATTATACTTAATCATCACTACGTGCTTTCGGATCACTCTTTTCTAATTGAGCTTGTTGACCGCCTATTTCTGCAGATAAGTACTTATGCATAGCTATGGGTAGTTCAGGGGTTGTATTTCGGGTATCTCTTATTAAAATAACATGTGTGTTTAGCTGGCGGTGACTTTTCAAGAGGGAGAATCTCTGGGGAGCCCAGCCTTGCTTGCTTCAGACTGCTGCTTATTTGCTTTTTATGTTTACTTTCTTATTCAATTGTTAAAGTATCAGAGTATTATCCAAGGACGTGCAGTAATGGAAATCTGCTTGATCAACCAGATGCCCAACCCGCCTTTTCAGCGTGTGCACTGAAGAAATCCCTCTGACAAGTCATGGTGTTAATTCTGAAGAGAAGTCAAATTGTATGCTAAGATGGCTCTGCAATGGATCGAGTAACCATTTGAACCTAGAGTATCTGGCAATTTGTATCAATTTCCAAAGTAAATTCAGCTAAGAGTAAATGTCAGGCAGATAGAGATTGAAATTTAGGAAACTGCATGGAGTAACTCAGGGTAGGGGTATAGGGTTGAAAAAGTGAAATATCGGCCGTAAAATCATTCCAGTTGGATTGCATCAAGTTTTCTTTTTTCTTTTTTCTCTTTTTTTCCTTCTTTTTCTGGATTTAGATAGCAACGGCGTCGCTCAGTGCGCAGATATATGGCATAAAAAGTAAAGAGAAAAGAAAGGAAAAGGAAAAGGGTAAAAACGTATGGCATGTGTTTTGACTACTAGGTGAGGGGATTTAGTGAAGATATCATCGATGTGGCTTCAAGACTGTGAGTTAGGTCTTCAGAAATTTTCATCTAGATCAGCCTTCTTTACTGAGACTGGTTCTGGTCATTGGAGTGATCTTCATTCTCATTGTTCTGTGGCTCTTCAGGATGCTGAGGAGGTTGTTGAGGCCGCTGAGGCTGCTGAGGTGGGTGAGGTGGGTCATGGAGGTAGCCCATCTGATCATAATAGTATACCCACTCACGAGGGGGCGGGATGAGTGGCTGCACATATCTCGGCGTGTTGTAGAATGCGCGTGCATCGCCTTCGGGATTTGGAGGAAGCCGAGGACCTTCTGGAGGATAAATAGTAAGGTCGAGAGCCCGCTCGAAGAACCGTGTGGGGTCATCAAAAGCGGGTGGGACAATATGAGTATGGGCGTTGGGCGGCGGGACAAAGCCCGGATTCATGATGGCCGGTTCTGGGGGGTGGGTAGGCTCTTGGAGGCGTTGCGGGACATGGAGGTTCGGCAAGGCATTTCGACGTTGGAGGGTCGGATTGCGCTGGAACTGAAAGCCCACAGGTGATGTTGCATGCCATTCTAGACGGACATTGTCATCTTGTTCGTCTGCGGGGTTGGGTCCGTCTAGCAAGTTCTGAAAGGGAGCAGCTCCATTATAAGCATCTTCCTCAGGTAACCGCCCGTTGAGTACGAAAGGATCTACCGCGTAGATATTGAGCGGTGGGTGTGGCGGAAGCAAAACTACGGGCCTTCTTCTCACTCTTGACCTTGGTCTAATAAGAAATTCTTGGGGTGGAAGCTGAATTCCAAAATCGTCCTCTGTGAAATCTGGGTTGTCTTTGAGAACATCATCGAGAGCCATTCTATGAGCAGAGATGACTTCGTGGAAGTGACGCTGGCCGACACCGTTGTGGTCATTCAATATGCACTTTCCATTGGTGAAGTGGTTATATCCTTGATTTGAGATGTCTTTTTTGCAGACATAGCACATCAGCGTTCGACATCGACCACAATACAATTTATTACAGCCATCTTCTTTGACCATTGGCGTTTTGCATTTTGGATTCGGACACTCCCGAATTAAAGCCTTGCTCATGGCTTCTTCGATTCGGTGACGTTCGGACACGTTAGTGTCCGTTCTAGCCTCCTCGCAGGTTTTGGGGAGATGGCTGAGCAGTTTGCAAATGCGGCAGCTGATCTTTCGACAAGAGCCTAGACACTCGAACTCACGATTTTCTTCGACCTTGGGGTAAATTGCCCGAAAGTCACAGAAAGGACACTCCTCAAGGTCGTCAAGTCCAGCTTGATCGATTTCATGTCGCTGGCGCAGCTCACTGAGCTTCTCCAAGATGGTGTCGCTCAGGATGTCGGCGAGAGAGCTTGGGGAGAATCCTGCGTCGCACGGCGAGCCCGTACTCATGCAAGGGATTTCGTACCTCATTCTCCCGATCTGCGCCTCTGCCTGTGTCCTGACGCAATTGCCACAGAAGAAATGGGCGGTGTCTGCACGACATGGGACGACACGGTTGATAGGGAAGTCGCTGCAGCAGCATTCGCATTCCACAAGGCCCCCAGTCGCCATGTGGAGCATCTCGTTTTCTGTTTCGAGTCTTTCCTGCTCTGCGCGCTGCTGCTCCTCTCCTAAATAGCTCATCAGCAGCTGTAGGCAGTATTGGGCACCAGCATCAAACTCACTCTCTTTTGAGAGAAGCGCAGCTCGTGCTGCGCGAAACTCTTTCGTTAAATTCTCTTGATGCACTCTAGGCAACTGAACACGACGGATAGAAGGCATTCTCTCACCTCCTTCAGGTGCGGTTGGCCCACGAACGTAAGGAGGAGATTCTAGATTTTCGTAGTCTCGTTCGAGATCTGCAAGCGCTGCATACGCAGTAAAGAGGCTTTTGTGCCGACCCAAGGTTGATCTCAAGAAAACCACAGGGACGGCCGGAAAATCAATCTGTAAAAGATGCCGACTGTGATATGTTTGATTAGCAACAGAGTAAAAAAGTATCGATGGGCTTAACACTTACGCGCCATTGTAGTAATGCACATCTCTGCGGACTCCATCCCCTGGACCCCACTTGGACTCCTGGTCGTCCGCAGCCGCTTCCTGAAGCTTCCTGCGCTTATTCTCTTGCGCAGTGGGGTACTTCCCGGCCTCAAGGATGGCGGAAATCAGCTGTTCATTGTCTGGGTAGGCCTGCAGACGTCTGCGCTCCTGCCGATAGATTTCCAGGACGTATCTTGGGCAGATATTAGGAAATACGCTACGCACAAGAGCCCACCGCTCATTACCCATGCCAGTGGCTGAGTCGTTGGCACTGCTATTGTCGGTATCATCAGCAGATGCGGCAGATTCAGCTCCTGCCTGTAGGAGGGCTTGCATGAACGCGTCGTGACTGCGTTTCATTTCGCTTTCAAGATCGGATCTGGTATTAACCTCGTCCATTAGATCGTTTGGTACGCGATAACGGGATATACAATGAAATAGAGAAAGATATATGAAAATGGGGTATAGAAATGATACAGAGGGGCGATAAGAGATGCTATATGAGAGCTATGAGCGGGGTGGCCGGAGGAGGAGGAGGTAAGAAGGCAAACGCTCCTCGGGCTCCACAAAATTCAATTCGACCCAGAAAATGTGATGAAGGAAAAAGTGTGTTTTGTGAAGATTTCTTTGGTAGTAGCGGTACTTACATTGCTTTTTGCAGGGTGATTGACGTCGATGGCAAACGCGACTGCGGACACTTGCAGCGTAAAGTTAATTCACAGCGAAGATCACACAGCGAGCGTTTATCTTGACAAATCCTCTGTCAAAGCTTCTCGAGCAGAGTTAATAATAGAGATGTCAACCAAAAAACCAAAGCGTTGATACCAACGGATGGATGAAGTCAATGGTTGAATGGAACACCAGTGAGGGGTAATAGTGAAAAGGGGAGTTCGGTTAATGGACCGTTGGGAAAATGCACGCAGACTTGAAATTTTCACTTTGGCATAAACTCGATCTAGCTTGCATTCATTTGCAAATGCTTCAGTACACGCATATGAGATGAAGACATGAGGATATGGAAGTGGGCTGATGGACGGCGGTTAGCAAACGAGTGAAGAGGAAGTTTGGATTTCAGGAGGTTCGAAGTTGAGGTTCGACGATGGGCGGGTGGAGCTAGGACGGACTGGGACTAGTGCAAATCCTAAAACGGACATCGCAAAAAGCAGTGGATGACGTCATCATCTCTCCTTTTAATTTTTCGCCTCGTTTTTTAGTTTGCGAGCAAAATCCGCGGATTCAGACAACCAGAAGACACGACGAAGATGAGAATGGGTGTTGGTGTTATTGTAGCACTATATCTGGCCGCTGCACACTGGGGCACAGCGGTCCAACTCCTCAGAGGAGCAGATCTTCCTCTAGTCTCCTCCGCAAATAGCCTAATCAGCAACGTGTGCTGGAAATGGTTCGTCAGTGCGGTGGGACCAACTGCTAGTTAGTGAGGAGTTTGTTAGTCACTGTAGTGTTGTTTAGTTAGAGTTACTTTGCATATTTGCTGCTAGTAAATTCGGCAGTGGTGAATGTGCAAAGCCCATCATTGATAGCAGGATATCAAACGAGGAAGCGCTGGCTGTGGCCTGGCGGTCGAGGCTCAAAGCACACCAGAAGGTAATAAGTACCAGTGCCAGTGCCAGGGCCATCAACCGGTCTTTATATTCTGGCCAGAAACTCTCACCTTTGTGCTTCAATGATCGTCTTGTGACAAGATCACGAACTTTATGCCACTAGTTTCGTCTCTTCCCCACAAGGCTCGGCGGTTTGTCTCGCTTCTCTACGGCCTCCACGCCTTCTCCTGTACGCCCGCGGAGCCGCCAGCGAATACCAGAATTTCCCGAGCCCGTCAGCTTCGAGAATTACGCATCAGCAAGGAGTCTTCTCTCGAATAGTTTCGCCGAGAACTCCATTAATTCTGTATTTAATTCCGTTGTACTGCATAGCACCGTTTCATCACTTCTTGCCAAGTGCCTGCTTCCAAAAGAGACCGTGAGAACTTTCGGGATCTATATAATAGTCCAGGGTGGTCTCGGTCCGAGAGGCTCTTTTGATAAGGCGGCCAACCACCACCCTATATTTGCTCTGCTTACCCCTGAGATAACAAGCATTTTCCATATCGCATTTCGCTGATTCGTATACCGGTGATTCAACATGGGTTCTGCCGACTGCACCCTGCCCGCCTCAACATCCCCTGACCTCGTCCTGGTCGAGCCGTCCCCCAACGAACGCAACGAGTGTCTTCAGATAAACAGTCAATCATGGAGAGGCCCTCTCAGCACGGACCAATATATCCGTCGTGAACTGCACCTTGAAAGCCAGAATATGACCAAGAACGGAGCCCTGACGCGCTGGATCTTGACAGACCGGAACTCTCTACCCGACTCCCGTCCAATCCTCAGTAGCTGCGAGACTTTTGCAAAGCAAGCCTTCCTGGCCTATAACGGTAAAGTGGAGGATGTCATATCGCATGGCATCGGCAGTGTCTTTTCGCGACCAGAATATCGTGGCAGGGGCTATGCACGACGTATGATTATAGAACTAGCTAAGATCCTGGACACCTGGCAGTTGGAGAAAACTATCCGGAAAAGGTCCATCTTTTCTGTACTTTACTCCGATATAGGCAAAGAGTTTTATGCGGCCTTGGGATGGAAGCCATTTTCGTCCTCTCATTATTCCCTGTCTCCACTTCCAAGACCACAAGATGGGAAGGACGTCGATGGCCTAGACATGACACTGGTGAAGGATATGGGTCGCGAAGACGTGAAGAGATACATGTGTACCGATGATGTCCAGGACCGATATCGCAGATGGATCAAAGAAGCTTCCGCAAAAGACCATACAGCGAAAGTGGCTTTTACTCCCGATTACGACACCATGGCCTGGCACTGGGCTCGAGAAGAATTTTACGCTCCAATAATAGTTCCAGAGAAAGGCGAGACAAAGATTAAAGGTGCTTGTGTTCCAAGTCGAAATGTATATTTTTCATGGAATCGGAACTTTGGCTCAACTGAAGAAGACCGTACCTTGTATATCCTCCGGGCCTTGACCTTGACCGTGGTACCATCCAGTGAATCGGAGAGGCGAACCATCACCGATGCTATTGCTTGTGTCCTTCGCCGCGCTCAACACGAGGCATATGATTGGGGTATGCGCCAAGTGGAAATCTGGAACCCGTCACCTATGGTTGCAGAGGCTATCCAGCAGCTGGATGCTCATGCAGAATTGGTACACAGAGAAACCAGTAGCATCACTAGTTTGAAATGGAATGGCAAGGAATTGGGGTTAGGGGACTCGGTTGACTGGATGATGAACGAAAAGTACGCCTGGTGTTGAAATCGTTCCGCATACTTCGTCCTCGGTAGGCTGTTTGAACACATTTGATTCTCTTAGGGTTAGAGATCGGGTGGATTAAAGCGGTGGTTAACACGTACGACCTCCTGCATCTTCGGCGGCTTAGCGACTTCATTTTCCCTTAGAAAGTTTAGCAGTTTTATGTGGTTCTTTGTTCGAGCGAAAGTAGATGTTTGACGATATCTGCTGACAAGAGATTTCCTATGACCAGACTGTCTTAGCAATAATTTCGTATAGCATTCCAAGCTGAAAGTTCACCTTTGCCTCTGCTTTTACATCTTTTCTCCATTTTTCTGGGACAAGATCTTTCCAAGCCTTTTGAAATTCAACCAGTGGAATTGCAGATTGTGGCTCCGGCGCGATCGCCTCAAGATATGTGTTGCCAACCCAATTAATGGTGGTTTTCTTACACAGACTTGCCCCTATCGTGCCAGTCAGCGTGGACTCTGATAGGTAGATAACAGGTGCCATACATTTCAGTTCCAAGGATACCTGCACCCTGTCATCGGATGTCTGTTCCATCAAACGGCGAACAACCGCGTCAAAGAGATCTTTCGGGAACTCGTGCGTCCCGTTCGACGCCTCATCGTCAGTGGTGGCTCTCCACAAGTCATGAACCAGAAACTGCTGTTCCAAATCGAGACCTTGTAGCACAGCACCTTCAATCATTTGTTTCCACGCGGAGAGCTTTCCCGCAGCCGAGGGGCGCCAGCACCCCAGATTCTCAGTAAGGTTATCGGGATGTACGAATCCACATATGTCTATCCATGCTTGATAGCATTCAGCTGTCGAGAAGGGAACGTCAGCGAAAAGCTTCTCGAGAGCTTCCTGTCTTTTCGCCACGCTAGGGGTTTGTATGCTGTCTACGTCCATAGCATCCTCTTCAAGGTCTATAGCATCGTATACTTGTAAATTCTTCAATAAAAAAGAGAGTGCTGTCTCCCCACTTCCCAATTTCAGAACCTCCAGAGTCGATTTGCATAACGCAATAGCAGCGACCCCATCAGTGGCATCATTAGAGCCACTCTCGGAGGAAGTGCGCGGAGATGGCAACGGTTCAATGACAAATATCGAATTTGACGAATGGACCTGCCTGAGGGAATATGTTTTTGTATCGGTACATAGATTTACGAACGGTTCGGCTGTTCCTTGGGTTGAAGAAACCCTAGAATTCGCCGATAAAGCAGATGAACGCGGAGGAGGCGATTTGAAAACGATTCTGCAGATTTCATATGAAGAAACGAAAGTTAGCAAACCTGTTCTCAAGCTTCCCGTTCCACCGAGCTGACAGAAACGTCAAACGCGATTGGGAACCAACTCGGAATTTAAAGTCAAATATTGATCTGAGGAGCTCATCAGTGGAGTGAGGCACACCTTGAAGCTTTTCCTGAATCCAGAGAAGCAAGCAGCTCATCAGGGAGCTCGAGCAGTCGAAATGCCTGCAGGGACGCCGCATGGGTGAACCGAACGCCTGATGGCGGCCCAAGTGCCGGTTCCGATTGCGCCTCTTCCATATTCCAAAGAGCGAAGGTATTCGATTAGTTAGTTGAGCTTGAAGTCACTTTAAACTTCGTGATCGATTTTCTTCACTGCCTCTAACAAGTAACCAGCAGCTCAGGGTCAATTGGATGTTAATTATGGATACTTAACTACCGAAACTACATGCGACGAAAGCAATATTTGCCAAGACCAGCATCCAAGCTGTGAACTTAAACCAGATATGCCCAGGTATCACGACTCAACATCATCATCATTAGCTAGTTGATAGGGTGTGCACCTACCTACTAACTACCAACTGCTATCTACTTCTATGTACCTAGTATTACCTGGGATCATTATGGAAGTACCTGCTTAATGGTTTGGAAGCGCAAATATATGCTCTTTCTGCACTGAATTGGAATATCACTAGCATATCAAATACCTAATATGGGCATCCAATAACCAGAACCAATGCAAATGTTCCGGTTCTGTTAAAAGCCCAGGGCAGTCCATGAAGATACCTAGAGTAAAAGTTCCAACATGCATTCTTTCAGCATGATATACCCCTGAAAATGGCCTAGACAGGTGATCCTAACCTCACCGGAAGATTCTCTCAGAATCTCATGATGTCGCCGCGGCAGCGCATCGCATCGCATCGCTTCACTGCTCCAGTGAGACGACATCATAGCCCAAGAAACAAACAAACAATACAGGCATGGAGCAGGACAAAATCTGTGATTAGTCGCTCAGCAGGAATTCTTCTTGCTTATTTCCTCTTCTCCTCCATGTTCTGAGAATCTTCATTGCATCCACCAACATCCAACATCGAACATCTCCAGACCTAGAGAGAACTCGAAAACAAAAACCTTTGGCATCATGCCTGTCCGTATGAATACAGACGGATTGATCCTCGATCCCACTCTGGTTCCCGATGAAGTTCTTGTCAGGCAAGTTTTCCTTAAAGCGCGTCGAGACATCTTATTCGTGCTGACTGCTTGACTTCAGCTTCCGTGACGCGGATATGGTGACCCTTGTCGTTGGGCCGTACGATGCAAACAAAGGAGGAGACATGTCAGTCCTTGGTTCTCAGGGGATCGATATCGTCGAACTCCCTGTCAACAACGTTCCGGAACGCGCTCAGCGTGGTGTCGATAGAAACGGTAACAACGTGTTGACCTATACGACTCCCTCCCATGATGATGACGCTGCCTTGTTCCAAGTCCACAAGGAGCAGTTGGTCAGGGTCTCGAAATACTTCAGAAGAATCCTTCGTCCTGAACGCAAAGAATTTATCGAAAAGAAGGTTTATCTCACTGATTATACTCCGGAGATTGTCGATCGGTTCGTCCAGTGGTGCTACTGTGGCAAGTACTCAATGCCGAATCCAAACAACGAACCACAGCGCTACATTAGGATTCTTTGCGAGCTCCACATTTTCGCCGACAAGATCGAAGCTCTGACCTTGAAAACTAATGTCTTCCGTCGTTTTGGGCAGATGGCGGGCCATACAAATGCTGTGCCGTGGGCTGAAATGATCGAATTCGTTTACGAAAAGACTCCCCGCCACAGCGCCCTACGCAAATTGTTGGTGCTTTGGTATGGATTCCATATCGACTACGACTGGTATGATCGTGCCGAGTTTCCTGACTGGTGGTACTCCATTCCGGACTTCACTGCCGATTTGACTACGGTTCTTGGACGCCGTGTTAGGTACCCGAATTGGGTGAGCCCCCTTAAGAACAGCGACGATATCTTGTGGAAAGACCCCGATGGCCCGCTCGCTACCAAGCCTTCGACTTCCGGCGACTCCAAGAAGAAGAAGGGGAATAACAAGAAACGCTCCAGTGACGCCGCCCCCAAAGGGAACAAGAAACGTTAGTGCCCAGCTTTTCGACAACCGACAATTGCGATATGGTCAGTCTGAGGATTCAGGATTGAAAAATGGTTGTCATACAGGGTTAACTCGGGTTCATTTAAAACGATTGTTTTGAAGCATATTCGATGAAGGAAGATTTCTGTCTAGCTTGCCATAGTCCTTGGGACGGCCAACAATGATGTATCGGTTCAAAGGATCAAGAAGTCACAACCAAAGGTACAATGAGTCTCAAGATGTATGGTAGCACGAATATGCAAGTACGTTATTTCAGAAAAAAGAAGCCCAGAATGTCCCTAGAAGATCCCAAGAGACACTCGGGATTGCAAAGCGGCACGTAAAAGTAAAATGCAAAATTGATCGTCATAAAAACGTTTAGGTAGAGAAGGTCGAAGCCAGATCGATGGCATATGAGAGATTGCCTTCTAGATGGAACTCCAGCTAAAATGAATCCCGACTCGGCACGCGAAAGAAGTGGGTAAGGTGAAAATGAAATCAAGTTTACAGCCCAAAAAGACTATCCCACCGAATCGCCAGTAATGAGTCTAAATATTTTGAGAAATTTGCGACAAGAAGAGTAGGTAGTTTCAAGACTGAAACGATAGCAGTCAGCAAGGTGCATCAAAACTCTCGGAATCCGATTAGGCCAAGAAACTTACAACTTTGATATTAAAAACCGCTTAGTATGTTCATGAAGTTCATGCATCTTTCGCTTTTGGCGTGGATGGTTCCCCTTTTTCCACTCCCTCTTTGTTTCTATCCTTCTGCATCATGTCCTTGATGGCGGCGCCGTCTTTTTCCCACTGAGCCTTAGTATCTTGGAATTGCTCTTGGATTCGCTTTGCCCGTGCGGCTTTCTCTCGTTCTTCGGCCTCTCGCTGCAAGCGTTCCTTTTCCATTTCCTCCATATGACGGATATCATCGAGACTAGGCTCGTACAAATGCCAGATAGTATAATGTGGCAATCCGACAACGGAGAATTTCATTCGTTTTGACATCTGAGAAAGATTGTTAGAGTAAAATAAATGGAAAATAAGAGCTTAAAAGCTTACCTTGCCAAAAGCTTCGGTCTCCGCATGCTTCTCAAAACTAAAAGCAGGAAAGTGCACGCCAGAGCGGAATACTCTCGCTTTGGCTAAAATACTGACTCCACCAACTCCATCAATCTCCATTTCCATATCTGGGTCTCCATAAGGATCTCTCAAGTAGGCCAGATGCGGTCGCCAGGTGGCATACTCGGCATACCCTTCTACAATCACGGCGTCTTCATCAAGAGTATCGGCAAGGGCCAACGCGGTTTCAGATTCCTGCCAAGAGTTTAAATCGTACGGCTGTTCACCTCCAAGCCAATCGGGAAGAGGTCTCCAAACATCTGGACTGGTAATTAGTTTTGAGCGGAAAACGATGTAGAGGGAGAACGCTTACTCGGAACAATAACGTCCTTGTTATGTCTCATAAGATCTTCCAGAATGGTGAATGGAGCGGTTTCCACATCGGCATCTCGCCAGTAGACCCAACTGTGGGTAGGCCGCAGAGTAGCGCTTAGTAGCCAATTTCGGGCTTGGGCCATCAACTTTCGCCGAGACGCTTGAGCCGCAAAACCGTGTCTACTTTCCACATCCTGATTAACTTTCTGTCCAAAGTCCTTTTCTATCACAGACACCTCTCCAAACGGCATTTTTGGGTCCGTATCATCCTGTAGCTCTCTGAGCATTTTTGTAAGCAGCGCAAATGTATCATCTTTTGAGTCGGAAACGAGGAAGGCAAGATCGATTAAATGGTGAGGATAGGTGAAGTTTCGAAGATGAGAGAAAAACATGGGTAAATGAGTCGCAGCATCACGGAGTGGTGTGCAGAGGAGAATGCGTTCTTCCCGTTCCCAGCCACGCCCCGTACCCTGCGCATTGGATAGATCGTAGTATCGGACCGTCTCGAGTTGGAAATCGTCGATCGGAGAGAGGAGACCGAGGGTCAATGTGCCGAGAATGGCAGTTCGCCATGATGGAAATAATAAAGAGAGAACGAGTATGGAAACCACGGTGATAATTAATAGCCGTTGTATTAGCTGTTTTCTTCGTCGGAAGGCTGGCTGTGATCGCGGTTGAAACCTACGTCGGATCATGAACCCATTAATCTTCCGTGTCCAAGTACGCCTGAAAGATATATAGCTCTTCGGGAATAGCATCGTGGACATACCTATGAGGTGATATCGAAAAGGTACCGCTTTCCCCTTGAGGGTAAGCGGTATAGCCATTGGTAAAGGCGTACTGCCTGTTCATATCTCCAAGACAGCCACCATGTGCAAAGAGAGGTTTTCGAAAGACAGATCGGTGTTGATTGTCAAAACGGGAATTGACCAAGGCCAAAACCCCTGATCCCCAAAGACCCGAAGGTGATCCCTGCAGCGGACAAGAAAGGAACGGCCTTCTAAGCCAAAGGGGAATGCCCCGGCACGGATTGAAAGGAAGGACGATTCCCCGCAGATCCTAGAGGAAGTCGGTGGCGTTAGATTGTGTATATCTTCCAAAACACGCGATTCGAAGCTGCTGGGAACTTGTACGGAGTAGCTGAGAGGAAAAAGAGGACAGCCAAGCATAGTTTGGGCCTTGTCTCAAGTCAGCCAAAAGAAGTTTCAAATGAGCGGCCGGCGATTTGATTCTCCGAGCCGGCGCTAAGGTTTCAGGGCAATCGGGCTAGTCCATTTATAGTCAAGCGTATAAGGTGATAGGCGTCATTGAGGGGCAAAAAGGACCAAATCTGAAGGCCGATCACTGAACGGCGTCATATATTCGAATCATAGAAAAGGGGTTTGTATGATTGCATTCCAGATAATTTGCCTTGTGGATAGCTCCTGTCGCCGGTATTGACCAATAATAACATAACATCGCCTGTTGCGTCTTATCACTGGAGGGAGGTATTTCATGCGGCCTTCCAAGACTCCAAGACCGACTTCGTGAAATCGTTCCTCAGGGCCGCAATCTTTCTCCCGCAATCGCAGTACGTACTGTGAATGTGACCCACCGCATGCGTGGTATGGCTCGTCCGCCGGGTCTTGATGTATGTACATATCTATTGGTAGGGAGACAAATGCAGAATTTGCCCGTATCCTATTGTGCCGCGATCAAGAAGAGAAAAGGCTACCGGGTTCGAAACCAAGTGGACCTGGTTTTCTGCGATTTGCAACCAGCCATGTGGAAGCGTCTGCAGTCTCCCGCGTGGGGGTCTTTTCTTATCAAAATATACGAAATACGGAGTACAATTTTCACGAATCGGTCCTTGTTAATCGCGAATCAGACGCGGGGAAATTTGGATATGAAAAAAACTTCTATCAAAATTTCACAAGTATTGATCATCTAGGTGAACGAATTCTCGGATTTTCAGTAGAGCAGAATCCCATTTTACCTGACTGTCGCTCCTTTCAAACTTTTCACAGTACATACGCCCCCAGATTTCGTAACGAGCTTGCCAATTGATGGCTTGACTGGAGCCTCGCTTCCTTCGCCCTCTTTGGTCAACTGTGGGACCTCACCACTATCAAACGCAACCTCTAACGAATCGTTCGTAGTGAAGCCGGGTTGAAATGTCTCCCACACCTTCTTTTTCGGATTCAACACCTTCTCCGGTTCACCATCACTCCAGCCCTCGAAGAATACACGCTCACCGGCTTCAGCGCCTTGTGGCGGAGTAACAAGCTCAACGGGTCCGGCATGCGACTCATCGTTCTTGGGAGATGCCGCGAGGACCATGGCAGCTGATTTGATGCCGCGCATGGTGACCGGTTTGAGATTGCACACGGTGACGACTTTTCGTCCTTGCATCTCTTCCAAGGGAACAAGGCCGTTTAACCCGGAGCAGACAGTTCGTACGGTAAGGCCAGTCTCTTCGTCTTGTGTTGTGTTATCGGAACCAGGAGCATCACCGCAGGCGATGGTAGAAACGTAGAGAGAATCGGCATTGGGGTGATTGATAGCACGGAGGATATGTCCGACCCGAAGGTCAATGAGACAGGGCGAGAGAGGTGCGGCTGGAGCAGCAGCTGGTTTTTGCGGTTTGGGCTTTTTCTCCTTCTTTTCTTTCTTAGCTCCAGCACCCACAACAGCTCCAGCCGCTCCACCAGCTGCAGCTGCTTCCGCGACCTCCTTATCTGCGTTTTTTCCTTGGCCCACGACAAGTTCCTTTTCACCTCCTCTTCCACCTTTCTTCTCCTTCTTTTTCTTATTGTTGTCATCCTTCTTGGGTGCGGCGATCTTGGGTGGTGCTTTCACATCGTCTAAATCAATCTTGACCTTCTCTTCCTCTGGAACGTTCAAGTTGAAGAGCGGGGCGTTTTGGACGAGGTCAACGTGTCTCACGATATGGTGATATCTATTTTCGCCAGTCCTCTCCTCCGGAGACCACTTTTCCACCTCAGGTGCTAAAACTGCATAAAAAGCAATATCCGCAACAGACGGTTTTGTCCCGAGAACTGTTGTTCGTGTAGCGAGGTGCGTGTTGATGGCATCCAGTAGTACCGAAGCATTTTCTGTCTCTTGCTTTTTCACAGCTTGCGCCAGTTCTGCGGATTTGAACAGCCATTGGGTAATTTCTTCATTTTCAGCGTCGGTATATTCGGCCGTTGGAAAGATTTTTGGCGAGAGCGTTTCGAGCTTGGGTTCAGTCGCAGAGGGAGAGATAAATTGGGGATAAGAACGGTAAAGGAGGGCGAGCAACGAGGTGGCTGGCGCAGAGGACATTGCCATGGTTGAAAATTGTTGAGAGAATGGGACAGACTGGATGTGAATTGACTTTGAATGAAGTGTCGGTTCTTTCAAAAATCTGGATGGAATTAATCGAGGACCCCGTGGTGTAAATCGTGGTGGGGTCTGCAATACCCGCAGACGGAGAAGGATGGGATTGGTGGACTTCAGTTTGTAGAATTGTCCCTTGGCTCAGGCAAGCTGAGCACCAAATCTAGAAGAAATGCTTTCAATAAACGGTTTACACGAATCCTATCGACATCTGCAGCTTCATTTTGGCTGGCTTTTTTTCTTATATGAAGACTTGGCAGGCCACAGTCTGATGAGTCATCGGCTCACGTCGTCGAGGAAACAACCGGTTTGATGATGGACAACTGAACACCTTTATACGGAATTAACGATTAGAGTATTAATTACTGGTTATTCTCGCTAATCAAATGAAATGCAGCTCAGAATGATAATGCACACACAAATCAATCATGAACATAAAACGTATCAACAGTTCGAGATTATGGCCTGCGTGAGCTGGCGGAAGACTAAGAACTTATGCATGCTTCGCAACATGCAAAGAAGGTCCTCGCAGATCGAAAACGACGAACACTGCTTTGAAAAAGACATCACCAAAAATCTGCTGCCCAAATCCATGGTTGGATTGAACCGCTCCGAAACAAACTGGGATCCAAACATGTTAGCTATTCGATTTGGAGAAAGAGAGCTGCGAAGACCACCGGGTTCTTACGTTTCTCTCCAGTTTTTGTATTGCTTCCCACAGTAGTAAAGCTCAGCAGTTCACCACCTATTCTTGCTAGGTGGGTGTCTGCCAGGGAAACATATAGATCCGGCAGCTTCGTATCGCAAGGAAAGACATACCCTCCCGCTTGTGCCGCCACTTTAGACCCCTGGACTTGCTGATAGTATGCTTTCGCGATCTCCTCATCCACTAACATCAAAGTTGTCCCAGTATCCGCGATCGCTGAGGCAGAACCTTTCGCAATGGTGCGACTAGAAGTGTCGTTTCCAACTCTGAATTTAGAAGAACTAAATTCCCAGTGACCTTTGGTACTGTTCACTGGGATTTTGAAAAGGTCTCCCTGGAATTTCGACTTGTCAATGATACCAAACTCGTAGGTTCCGGAAGCGCCCTGTTTCAGCTGGGCGGCAAAAATCGGCTCATCTAGAGTTTCCGCGAGATTTGTGAAAAAGGTCTTTTGGGCATTTGGTTTCATGCTGTTAAGCTTATCGAAACCTAGTCCTACTAGGCCATCTGATGCATCGTCTTTGATAAAGGACGCGGAAACTTCAGTCGGCAAGCCGATTGCCTGTTTTGCAACCTTGGCACCACCTATATTGACAGTGTCGACCCCGACACCCCCGGAAGCAAAAGAGCCATCGCCATAAGTGAGGTTAAAGGTTGAGCCCTCCAGCTTGGAGAAGGACTTTGATTTTGTTGGATCATAAATTGCGTGGCCCTCTTTCGCATGTTCTGGCAGCTGAGTATTGAATACCCATCTTTCGTAATGCCGTTAGATTAAATAGAATCTAAACAAATGAAGGAACGGACTTACAAGTCTGACGATCCAGTATCAAAGTTCATCAAGAATTCTTGACCGCCGATTGTGACGGGCGAGAGATATTCCACGTCATTCAAGGTGGGTGTGTTTGTTACCGCTCCTGTCGCGTTCGGCTGCTTGGCTTTCGATACACCATCACGGTCGAATCCAGAAGTGGAGATCTTGAAATCATCGAAGGCGTCGAAGTTGATACCAGATGGAATGATGCCGAACTTCGCATACGCTTTCTTGAGGGCTCGAGGACCGTCCGGCACATAATTTGCCCGTCGAACGCGTTCAATTTTGAAAGAACGGATTGCCTTTCCTGACGTTGTCGGGAGAGGCTGAGCCTGAAATATCAACAAGGCAAAGCATAGAAATAATAAGTTCACGTTCATCTTCATAGGATTAAGAACGTGAGAGCTTCGTTGCAGTCAAGAAATAGATATAAAAGAGAGACCGAAGACCCGAAAGCTTTATATGAGATCGAGGACAGAACTGATGAAAACAAAAGATTGAAAGGCTCGCCTGGAGTAAAGAGCGTGTGAACAATGATCAACAAGTTCACCTGACCGTCAACAATCAGGGCCAAAAGAGCGACTAAGCAGCGAAAAGATTGACTTTTATGTAGGTGCAATCCCAATATATACTGTGAAATGTAAAACTGGATATATAGCAAACGGTTTCTTGAGAAAAAGAAGAGAATTTATAAGTTGTATTTTATTAGCTCCCTCTTATCCTCAAATTCCAGCTATTAGAGAGAAAATAGCCTTCAAGGCTGTTATTTTTAAAAGTTGCTTCCTTAGGGAGAGGCGATACCCGGAGCATATTGGCTAGATCCTCACTTGGATATCCAAGGGAAGTTTGAGTGGTATCGAACCGCCGCCTTCAGGTCGCAGGCGCGAACTGGAACCATGATTGGGGACTAATTTAACTTGGCGGGTTTGAGGATCAAGTTCAGCATTGAATGAAAGAGGGCCAAAGATGATTGTTCCAAATTTTTGAAACATCTCCTCAAAAGGCACTTCATAATAACGAAGCGCCCAATGGATGGCTGAATGAGGTTGGGCCCGGACTGCCGGCTTGGCACTTTAGTCAGCCGGTTTTAGTCAGGGGAAATCGAGCATGGATCTGAGGATGAAGCAGCGAATCAGCTCGAGAACATCCTCTCGATCTAAGAATACCCTACTTGGCGCTTCGAAATGCATTTTAATTTGTCTGTAATTCGTAAGCTCAGCTATCTTTGTTGTCAAACATGGAACCAAACATCAAAACAAAGACCTTGTTCACCAAGGACGAAAGCAAGCATGAAAGAAGTGCCTTTCGGCAATTGCTGTGCTATGAAAACTATATCAAGAATAATCTATGCCGTATCCCAATGCTCCGTAGCATAGCTATGCATCCTCGCCCAAATGCCAACTCAAAACGCCATGAAAAGGTTGTAACCGAACTCAATAAACCAGAAGAATGATGCACATGTATGTAGAACCCAGCCTCCGTATAATGCGTAAGTGTGGCTCATAGATTAACATCGATCATCACAAAGAAACAGTCATGTCATCGAATCGTTTTCAATAAATGCCAGTATCAAACCTCGTCTGACTCGGGAAGTACTTCGTCAGGGTCCTCACCCAGCAATTTGCTCACGGCCCTTACCACTTGTCTCAGGGCCGTGGATGCCGGGCTATCAGGGTATTGGTCCATAAAGTTTTCTCCGTAGTCACAGGCCATTCCGACACGCGGATCTAAAGGAACGGAGCCTAAGAAAGGAATTTGCATATCCGTTGCAAGTCGCCTACCGCCGCCAGTCGTCGGCCTAAATATTTGTGATTCGTGAGTGCATTTGGGGCAAACAAAGCCAGACATATTCTCCACTAAACCCAATATCCGAATACCTGCCTTTCGACAAAAATCGATTTCTTTCCGCACATCCAATAAGGAGACCTCTTGTGGAGTGGTGACCAAGACGGCACCGTCAACACCGGACTCCTTGAGGAATGAATTGACTGATAAATGTTCGTCTGAGGTCCCAGGAGGGGTATCGACGATCAAGTAGTCCAGTTCTCCCCATTCCACATCTTTTAAGAACTGTTTTATTAAACCATTCTTCTTCGGACCGCGCCAGATCACAGCATCGTCCCGGTTGGGAAGCATAAACTGCACACTCATAACTGCAAGATTGTCGGATACCCAAACGGGATTCCACCCAGCATTGCTCACGTGTATAGTTTCCGCTTCAACGTCCATCATTTTCGGTATGGAAGGTCCGCAGATATCTGTGTCCATGATCCCGACAGTAGAATTGGGATTTGATGCAAAAGCATTGGCGAAAAGAGATGTAAATGTTGATTTTCCGACCCCACCTTTTCCTGAAAGCACAAGAATTTTGTGACGTATCGACGAGAGGCGAGCGGTTATTACGGGAATATCGGGATCGGGGCCTTTGGGGGCGGAGGCACATATGGTTTGATTGGGGCAGCCAGCGCAGGCGTCCCCTTTGCCAGCCTGTTCCGACTCAGGGCCAGGGCAGTGCTCTAAAAGAATCCCATCCAAAATGAGCGACACGGTTCTATGCAATGAAAGCCGCTATCGGAGATACTAACCAGGTTCAGGTGCAACAAGTTTCGGGGGATGTTTCGGTGGCGCATCAAGCGCCGTTGGCTCCTCGAATGAGGGAGCCATATTGTCCAGTTCAAATCAGCAGACGGGTAGAGTGTTTGAAGATAGTTATAGGCATCTTGTCGAGCTTCGGATGAAGGCTCTCAAAAAAAGATCCATGTCGACCAGTGGCGATTGTTGCTGGATTTGTCATGCGCTTTCCCGGAATGAATAAGCAAGGTGAATACTTAAGCTTTTTAGATACCCCCGTAAAAGTGATTGCGCGCCAAGCCAGAAGGCTACTTATGATAACCGCAAATCTATGCCAAGACAGAAGTACCTTTAGATACAGAATGCGAAAATTATTGGCACAGTACTGTACACGGAGTACCCAGCTACTTGGAAATCCATCTCTAAAAGAGCGGTTGTCCGTACACAGTAGAAAAGACTACAGAGTACTCCGTACTCGGTACATACTAGAAAGATACCTAGCCTAGGGCCAGACCGACAAGCCGTACTAAAATAGAGTCTCGAGCCAATATAGTAACATATATTAACCCGGCATACACTTGAGCCAGTCGCATCAGCAGCAATAATCCAGAACAAGGACAAGTCAAAGTTCGAAAGTCCTGCAAGTCAGGAGCGCACTAGAGGCAATGACTGCGAAGGGTCTCATGGATTAATTCACAAACTATGGACTAAAGCTCAAAGGCATGGGAAGGACCGGCCCCATTACCACAACTCTCCATTGTGAGGACGTTATTTGGGAGTGAATCGACGGGAGAGCAGCCCTAGCTAGCCTAACAAATGGCGTCAGCACTGTGAGCAGGGAGGTCGCCCGCAGCACCCCCGCATGTCGTTGTTTTTGTTCCTTCTCTGCCCGCTGCTCATTCCACCAATCAGTTTCGAGCTGGAGAGGAACCTGCAGCTTCCAAGGAACTTCTGTCATGGATACGAGGCTGCAGGATTATTTTCACACCTGTTCGTTCTCCCAACCTTGGCCGAGAGAGGATGTTTTAAGTGGCTAGATAATCCTTTGGTCTCGTATATCCCTGACAAGTTGACAACCCCGGAGTCATTCACGTCAAGTGCGGGGGAAGGCCGAAAACTTTCACATGATGCGATGATAGTAGTTACGGAGTACGGGCAATTGTCGATCTGGAACCTAGAATCAGCTAATGATAAGAACGTACTCCATATACTCCGTATATGGATACCAGTGGATGAGGTGAGGTTGAAATTGGATCACGGGAGTGGTGACGCTAAACCGAATTGGACGGCCCGGTATCCAGACTGGGAACCTGGTGCCAAGGTGGGCATCTGTTTGGTGGAGCATACCTTTCCGGTACCAGCAGGTACCTATCCTACCCACCGAGAATAATTGACCACCGCCGGTATCCGAGAAACAACAATATAGAGGCGAGTGCAGCCATAACCAGGTGCGAAGAAAATCCTTTGACCGGGCATTTTCATTTTGAACCAGTGCACAATCGAGGCGGTGGGATTTGAGGTTGCGCTCAATTCAACTTGACGGCGTTGACGGTCTTTTTCCACTGCTCCGGACTCGCGGTTTAACCCGCATTTCCTCCATCGTGGCCCCTAGGTGGTCTTTTTCTCAACATGGAACCCAAAGCATCTTCGACAGACAGAACTGGACTCCGTGAGAGGAGGGGACACGCGACCAAAGAATCAGAGGTGCCCGAGTCCTCCGAGTCTCTGATGAGCAAAATGCGGACGGAAGAATCAAACGTGCCGGACTTGAAAAAGAAAACCTTTGGTAGAACACCAGATGGCACTGGTGAGATCAATGCAGACTCTTGTTATGTATACAGTCGTAGTGTATGTACTGACTGGTAAAAGTAGTTTTCACCGTCCCTCACACTCGTGACATGGTCTCGCAGCTACTCTCCCCATCAGAACCAAAAAACCTTTCCGATATTTTAGTCCTCACGATATTGGCACTCCACATCTTATTGCTCCGATCTCTTTCTCCCTCAATTCGCATACCTGTCTTCGCTTTCATATTCTTGACTTGGAGAGCGGCGTATAATGTTGGAATAGGATGGCTATTGCACATGCAATCAAACCACCGGACTCTGGTGCTTTGGGCACGCAAACTTCAATTATTCGTCAACCCATCTACCGGAAACAACCCTCATCCTCGTCTGTACTATTTTATTAAGCGAGAACTCGAAACCAAGATACCCGAAGACTACTCTTTTGAGACCGCCCCTATAGAGTACAATACATGGCTGGTTTTTAGACGAGTTGTAGATCTCATCCTCATGTGCGACTTTACCTCATATTGCCTATTTGCCGTTGCATGTGGCAGCCGTCCAGTCGGAGAAGGTGTATTTATGATGCTGCTTCGATGGTCCGCCGGAATGGGCTTGGTAATATTCAATCTCTGGGTAAAATTGGACGCTCATCGAGTCGTCAAAGATTTCGCTTGGTATTGGGGTGATTTTTTCTACCTTATCGATCAAGAATTGACCTTCGACGGCGTCTTCGAAATGGCACCTCATCCGATGTATTCGGTCGGTTATGCGGGATATTACGGTATTTCGTTAATGGCTGCTAGCTACAAGGTTCTGTTCATTTCGATTCTAGCTCATGCGGCACAATTTGCCTTCCTTGTGCTTGTTGAGAATCCTCATATCGAAAAGACATACAATCCACCGCCTCCCCGAAAACGAGTAACTGAGCCCGATACCCCCGTTCAAGAAGAAACAGACTTCCGTTCAAACTCATTCAACAGCGATACGGGTCCTCCGCTTCCCCTTCTGTCCGCCACGCAACCACAGTCGATCCACACTATCATGGGCAGCATGGACCTTCACCGTGTTACCGATCTATCTGTTCTATTGACCCATCTGCTACTTTTTATTTTGACAATGGTTACACCATCCACTCCGGTCTACCAATTTTCCTTTGTTCTAAACGCGGCATTATGGAGGATTTGGTACTCAGCTGGAATCGGGTATATTTTGAACCGTCAGTCCACTCGCAAAACTTGGACAAGACATTTTGTTAAGTTCGGAGAGGGCCAAGATGAGGCATGGAGACAGTGGAAAGGCATATACCACTTGAGTATGACGATGTGCTACGCTAGCTTCATCGCTGCGGCTTGGAAGATGTATACTCTACCTCAAGATTGGGGCTATGGACTGTCAATTCTTAGACATGTCTTGGGCGCAAGCTTAATCGCCTTACAAATATGGACATCGATGAGTATTTACGAGTCTCTCGGAGAATTCGGATGGTTTTTTGGAGATTTCTTCTACGATGAAAGTCCAAAATTGACTTATAGTGGCATTTACCGATTCTTAAACAATCCCGAGAGAGTCCTAGGTCTCGCGGGCGTTTGGGGCGCCGTGCTTATAACGAACAGTCGAGCAATGATCTTCCTTGCATTGATAAGCCACACTCTGAGTCTCGCGTTCATTCAACTTGTCGAACGCCCGCATATGCAAAAGCTATATGGACGTAGTTTACGCGGTGATGCTGGTTTAGTAAAGAGCATAAAGCGATCTCTGCCGGACTCTTTAAAACAGATACAAGGAAGTGTGGACAAAATCCTCGATGAATCCATCGAGTTCGTGGAGGAGGTTATTGACACCGCCCGGCCCAGATTTGCTGCCGGTGTTACAACTTTCGTCAAAGATACTACTGCGCTTTTCCGGAAATACCCTGCCAGGATCACGATCACTCGCCTGGAGCCAGACCTTGCTGGATATGACATGAAGGACTATAGTCTCAAGGTTGAGGGAACGGAATTGGCCAAAGACAAGAAGTCTATCGAACAAGACAACGTTCATCCCCAGAATTCCAGACAACGGGAGAATCTGGTTTTCGAGTATGGCATGCCAATCAAAGTCAAATGGACCGCACCCTTGAACCACAGCAAGAAAGATTGGGTTGGTTTGTACATGATCACTCATAACTCGTCCCGCGAAATTACAAAGGTCTCCTCCCAGGGCCGATGGGTCGCTACCAATGAGGGTGGTTTTGATTCCTTGACAAGCGAGGTTGGGCTAATAAGCAGCGATGTGGTCACCAAGGTCCGAAGAGATGAAGATGGAAAACGTCGGGAAGTCGCGTCGGGAGAAATGGTGTTTTCCGGGGACAAGCTTTGGTGGGACCAAGGTGTGTTCGAATTCAGATATCATCATAATGGTAAACATAACGTGATGGCGATATCCCGTCCATTCGAGATCAGTATCGCGAAATTCGATGAAAACGACATCCCTCTGGACAATTATGCCCTTGTAAGGCCGGCCATTGAAGCAGCGTTGCTACCGATTGTCCAGAAATGTCTGGATCTGAACCCCGACATAGCACCACAAAACTGCGAAGAGGCATTCGGATCTCAAGTCGATAGAGACGGGAAATACTCGAAGAGAATAGTTTATGTCGTTCAGCACATGTTCGTGATTCCACATAACCTCCCACAGGCCCTCTTTTTCTTTTTAACAATTTTCATTCTAGGTTCGGTGTCGAGTTCGCTCCAGAGGTCGTATGTGCTGATGGAAATATTCGTAACCTTGCGTGGCGCATATGCAATGCTAAAAAGGTCTTGGTATGTAACCCCCCTGAGAGCAAAATTCATACGAGAAATTCTACTGACAATCTGCGAAGGCCCCCTACAGTATGTCCCACTCCAGCGGTGCAACTACGCCAATCGAGGAAAAGTAGCCTACGAAGATCTGTCTCCGAATCACCTTCTCACAATACGTTGATGACAGCTTGGGCCTCCGGAGGGCCCTTTCTGATTCCAAAAAAAGCTAGATAATAATGCTTATACCGAAGATTTGATATTTTTCGCTTCATCCCACAAGAACGGCCTGGACACCCCCGAGCTTGATACAGTACATACATACACACGAAGTCCTGGCTTTTGTCTCTTTTTTCCTTCTATCCACAAAAAAGCAAAATACCCTTTATTTCTTGTGATGATTCATTTACATATATTCTTACTGTATACGTGTATAAAGAGGCGAGGTCTTAGTGTTTTTTGGAATGGGGATGGAACTCTACCGGCGCTGAAGGAGAGCTAGCACAAATGACGATCGTTCAAAATGTGTATTGTTTCTCTTTATTAGGGACCTAAGAAGCATGTATATATGACATGAATTAAAGCCAAGGCTCGTTCTCACGACGGGCCATCGAATATCCACTACGTTTCAGCCCAGTTGTAATAATATATATGGTGTGGTGGATCGCGCATGTTTGCTTGGGGTTGACACGGTGCCTGCCTGTCATGTGTGCTTCTGGGGCGCGGTTGATTGGGCATGGCTGCCCGGGGTTGACACAACGCGCGACCGGGGTGTGTGCTTCTGGGGCGCGGTTGATCGGGTGTGGCTGCCCGGGGTCACTGTAGTGCTCGCCTGAGGTGTTGTGTCTGCAGACACCCTGGAGTGGGAGTGGCTCCTGGGCGCGATCCACCACACCCCAGCAGCGTGGACACTGAACTGCGGTGTGCGCTGCTGGGGTGTGGTGGATCGCGCCCAGGAGCCACTCCCACTCCAGGGTGTCTGCAGACACAACACCTCAGGCGAGCACTACGGTGACCCCGGGCAGCCGCGCCCGATCAACCGCGCCCCAGAAGCGCACACGACAGGCAGGCACCGTGTCAACCCCAAGCAAACGTGCGCGATCAACTGCTAACAGCAGAGCTTCAAGAAACACCAAATCACTGACAACCCAACACCACAACTCACAGGCACAGAAGCATCATGATGATTCTGAACCTCCACAAGTCAATGATCCTTCTCAGTGGCCGGCTGACTGGAAACCATTGCTCATCCACATCAGCGACGATGACGACAAATCCAATGAGAGCAATGAGGCAGATAGATTTTCATCACTGGACATGACACACCGCTGCAAGGCACAGATCGGCTGTATCGTCAGGCTCTATCTTGACATCACATTTCATATTGTCATCCTGTGTCTTCTTTTGTTGTGACAATACAGCCGATACACAACAAAAGAAGACACAGGGTGACAATATGAAATGTGATGTCAAGATAGAGCCTGACGATACAGCCGATCTGTGCCTTGCAGCCATAGACACCGACACTTCCGCAAGATTGGGAAATGTGATGAATCTGGGCTACTGGTATTTCGAGTTGAGTGCCACGTACCTACGAGATTTTCTCTCGGTCAGCTTAAGGTATAAACACAACACGACAGGAAAAATCAGGTAAACGAGACATTGAGTAATATCAGGATCGTTACTTTGGTATTTTGTTTTCTTCAATAAATTTGCAGAAGCAGAACTGAAAAAATTTTGTCTCATCACAAAAAAACTCAAGGAATGTGGACGGGGGTAAAGGGTTGCTTACCTGAAAGTCGTTGAGCTCCTGAAGATATCGAGTAAAATACGAGTATCTGTATCCCCACGTCAGTTTCGGTGTTAAGATATCAGAAAGACATTCGATATGCGAGGGAATGATATGGAATGATCAGATGGTGATGCATGTTCTGATGGATCATGATATGTCTCCGAAAAAAGAACGTTTGGTTGGTTTCCTCATAGAAATATGGAAGGGCAAGAGATATAGCGATATATCAAGTCAAGAAGTATACATACCAAGGTACTTCATGTCAATACGTTCACTCCATTGTGGACGTGGTGAACTTTTAGTGTTTGGGAACGAGAGCTCGAATGTTGGTGATAAAAAATTTCGTGCTTTATGGATGTCGGAAAATTATTGTTCCCCCACTTAGCTATCGGATTAAATATATAATCCGAAGACATACAAACAGTGCAAACAAAGAGCTTCCACGACTCGAAATATCGAGAATTCGCGTTTGCGACCACTACCAAGCTTCCATTGTGTGAAAAAGTCTTACGTGAAATGACTGATAAAAGAAGGATCAACGGGCCTCCTGGCGGCACTCGCCCACCAATCTTTACCACGGCATTATCCCCGACAGAAAGTCAGAAATCAGTAACACAGCGGCCGAGCCGGACACGCAAAGCCAATGAGCTTAGAAAGATATGTATGCAGTTGTCAATCCGGAGAACTGGGCTTGAATTCTAACATACGGATAGATTTGAAAACTGGTATTATTCCTTCAGCCTCCGGATCAGCCTATCTTGAACTACAGCCGTCTCATGATGCCTCATACAAATCGCAAACGCTTATACCGCCTTCATCGTCTTTGAAATTGATATGTACCGTTCATGGTCCAAGACCGCTGCCGCGCTCTGCGCCATTTTCTCCCAACATTCTTCTATCAACACAGATCAAGTTTGCACCATTTGCGGGAAGGAGGAGGAGAGGATATATTCGGGATATGAATGAAAGAGATATGGCAGTTCACTTAGAAACTGCTCTTGGTGGAATGATTATCGGAGACCGATGGCCTAAAAGCGGGCTAGATGTCACGATAAATATCCTGGAAGGGGAAGATGACCGATGGTGGGTCGATTCACTGGCATTAGGCTCACTGGGCCAAGATGATGGCTGGGGATTGATGACCGTTCTTGCGAACTGTATCACTGTGGCTTCGGCGGCAATAGTTGACGCTAGGATTGATTGTCTGGATTTACTTGCCGGAGGTGTCGCAGCTATTGTGGAGGAAAAACGAAACGAGAACGAGAAGGGTACAGTCAAATCCTTGGTCTTGGATCCAGACCCTTCGGAACACGAGAACATTGCATCCCTCTGCATAGTCGGATATATGCCATCACAGGATGAAATCACTGAAGTTTGGCTCAAGGGAGATGTATCTAGTATTGGCTATGACACACTCATAGATGGTGCTGTTGATGCAGCCCGGGCCTCACAAACTGCTCTTCTAGAAGCAGTGAAAGAGTCAGCACAAAAGTTTGCTAATTTACCATCAGAAGCAGCTCCAGCTACAGCTGATAATGAGGATCATGATATGCAGTTATGAAATTATTTCAGTTTGGTCCCGACTCTCCACAAGAAGCATACTGAGCATCGCCCCTTTCTAAGATATTCTGCTGTCTTATGGTAACCCCTCCACATACTATGCGTACACTCATATTAGTTTTCTGGAAATCTCAGGCAGCAATTATGTTTGCTGTGCTGTTTTACTTGCCGCTCAACTGAGACATGCTCAAAGCATTATGCTGTGTGTTATTAGTAGGCCTTTAGTTCTTCCATTCCTATCACCTAAATTTTTTGTTTCTAAGTTTCCTTTAATAGTCTAGTAGCAGTGCCAACTGATTTAGCTGCTACTAGCTTTATTGCACTCAATTCTATAATACCTGTGGCCTTTTTGTTCGCCAGTGAACCTTTGCCCCTACAAACTGCTATATCTACCAGCATCACTCTCAGAAAGACTGAATTGGATATTGGATTTTTTTTCAGATATCACTGCTCAAAACAAAGTCACAGTTTGAGGTATGCCTTCAAAACTCCAGCTTGATGTGAACCTATGGTTCCTCTACGTCTGTTTGCAAAAGTCCGATTACAAGACTGTGAGTCTGCTCCATTCCTATGGCAGTACCTCCGGCGACGTCATGGATAAGTTTCTCTCCCACTACTCCTACGGATTCGAGGACCATATGCATTCGAGGATTAACATTTACTTTCTAGATCGATTTCAATGCTGTCGGCCAAGAGGCAAACATAAACCCGCCGGCGGCTCGAATGCGCTTCACGCGTTTGAAGAAGGCCATCGAAAGCGGCGCGCTAAACAGTGCAACAGGAGCCTTTCCTGTGGGAGGGATGGACGTTGCGGCAAGTGCATCGCTCACCGGCGGACACGGCAAAGGGAAAGCTCAGACAAACACGCAGAAACGCGCGAAGGCTCCTGCAAAAACAAAGCCAAATAGCAAGGCGAAACCTGCCACCACATTCAAACCCGGATATGAATTTCCGCAGAGACCAGCTCCGGTTCCGGTCATTAAGATAGAAATCGACGACGATACTCCAGATCATGAAGTCAAGCACGACAATATGATACGTACTATTTCAAAGAACGACGATGAAGATGTTCCATTGGCTGTACGAAGAAGGACCGAGTTGGCAAGAAAACACGAAATTCCAAACGAGGAAAATCAAGAAAGCAAACGCAGGAAGATCAAACGGGAAGATGAGAATCAGGCGCCAGCCACGGCGATCGATCTCCCTATGTCAGAAACCCTAACTGGTTCCGGCGACTCTATATTTGGTGAACTGGGGAATATCGATGGAGTCACTCAGCCGGATGGCGCCGATTGGATAGCCCCTTATCTTGCTCATCCTCCTTACCAAGGCCAAGATTATGGAGGTGCGATTAGCCGACCACAGGCACCGCGGTCGAATGGTATTCCAGGCACTTTACCCTTACGAGCAAGACAGAATGGCCAGTGGCCGCTGGATCAATTTCAAACTGAAGGCGCTCACCTCGATCAGGTTTCTTTTCAGTCAGCTGCACCCTTGCAAAGCACCCTCCCGAGCAACAACCCTGTCATCCTCGGCGATCCCTCCCCAAGCGATACAATCTCCATTTCTTCAAGTTCTCCTATGATATCTCCTACAACCACACGGGACGTTTCCAGAATTGCACCGCTTCAGCATTCAGATACTCTCTGCACCAGGTACCCAGGGTTGCGAGACACAAACCACCATAACAGACAAGATTGGAGAAGTTATCGACTGCCCCATATTGTGATTACCGACATGGAACCCCATGCACCTCGCAATTGGATCAACCCGCACAGTTGTATGGCAATCGGAAAAGCAGAGAAAGCGGTGAATGAGGCGCTGTTTGGACCAGGCTCCACAGCTTTTGGGCGAAAACTATATCCGATTTCCGCGCCGGCGAGGGATCAGAAATCCGATATCAAAGGCTATCTGAATGTGCCTCCAGTTTCGTTAGAGGAGAATCCGAAGGATCGTCGCGAGACTGGCACTTGCGAGGAGCCCATAATTCTTGCGTGAGCACAGCCCGAAGTCTCAACCTCGCTCAGCGCTCGATTCGGCAATGGTGTAGCGACGTTCTTTCGGAGATGTGAGGCATCATGTCAATTGGCTTTCCTTTTAGTACGGAGTAGTTAGCTTATCAATAAATTGAATGTACGGCGCACGCCGCACGCAGCATGAACTCGGTTCTTTTCTCCCTTGAAGTCTTTTTTGATAATAAATACTTTAGCGGTTCTGAGCTATCTGATTCCCATCGTGATGGATTCTGACGTGTGACCCACTAACTGTATATGTAGCTAATTGTTTGGTAGAGACCAACCTCACCGAGAGCCTGCATCCTGCAGGCCCGAAAATTCAAAGCTGATGAAAAAATCTCCTGCAGCGTGGATACGAGGATGCCCGGATATTCCTTCATGGAAATTCACGCCCTGCATCCTAGCATGTTGACGAATTTTTGAACCGCCGCCGATAACGCCCTTTTCTGTTTGTTGAGCCAAGAGTTCTCCTCCTCCTCTTGGCTCTGAGGTGACGTTTGACGACAGGAATAACTATGTCAGTGTGTCACCCACATTCATGATTCAAGGCAAACGCCGAGGCTTTTTTTTTCATTAATGTGGTCTTGTCGACAAACAATGAAAGTCGTGTACGGAGTACTCCGTAGAAGACTGTTAATCATTTACAGGAATTGATACCTCACGATCTGGCTTCCAACCTTGTCATCAGATTGAGCAGATTGACACCGCTGAATGGATAACCCTGTTTGAGAATGTGATAACAATGTGCTGGTCTCGGGGAACGTCTTTAGCAAGGTCACCTCCCCCTGTCTCCTGTCCAGCCTGTTGGCTGAGGCTAAGGCCGACTTGTTTTAGTGCCTCCTGGTCTCCACATGGCGGGGGCGTCGAAGGTTGAAAGCGGCATAATAGCCAGCCTATGACCAGAATTGAGTTAATTGAGCTCGCAACCACGATGCCTTGATAACCGTTGAAAAAAAAAAGTTCCGGCTTGAAGGTTACGGTTCCGGAGTGTACTCCGTAACCGCTCTTAAAATTGGCTAATTTGATACCACAGCTGAGGAGGAGAACCACGCCGAACGGCGAGATCACCCTCAAAAATACTGATATCAGAAGACTCCTGATCTCCTACGATTCAGCCCTCTAAAAATAGAAGGTTGGAGTTCGGGTCTCCATGCGAAGGATCAAATCCCTGTCTCCTGGGCCATCCAATGGGTACCAAATCAGCCCTGAAAACCCTCAAGCACTTCTGGGGGAAAGAAAGTAGCCAGTTCTTATTTGGGTCCATGGCTAGAATACGGTGGGCCCGCTGTCGAGTGGTTATGCGCTATCACAAGTGACAAGGGGCAGCTCGGAGAAGGTTTACACTTGAAATGACCGCCGGGACACACCGACACAGAAATGTTGATTGTCTTCGCTTTTCTTGTCCTTTAATATGACCTTCCGAGTCCCCCGGTTTCTGAGTGTGCGATTAGGATGTTTCATTTTTTATGTTTCAACCGACAGGATACAAAGTACGGAAGTGGTTTTACACTTCGTACATACAGCACTCGTCAGCTCCTATCCTTGCGATCGATGTCAATCTCCAGCAAGCGCAAGCGCCGCTGAATTTGATCAGACATTGAATAGGTGTGTGGCCCCTAATCAACCCTCCTTTAACGTGGCGTGAGCAAATGAGCCTTGAGGAATTGATTTTCTTACTCCCTTTTTTATTTATATGCCAGACATCGAAGCTAACAAGACGAGATCCAAATGGTAGAGTTTCTAGAATTTTGACACTGTTCTCGTTAAGCCGGTGGCCTCAGCACAGCAATCCATCATATGCACTGGCTCTTCTCCTGAAATTCTACTCTTAGAACGCCAGCTGTCCAGACAATGTCGTCTGTCCTAAGTATGGACGGCCGACCATTCCCTGCCATAGAAAGGCAACTCGAGGACCTGCATAACCATTTTCGACCTCGATCCGCAAAGCGACGTCATTTTTTTCACTCTGATACCTTTCCACAGAAGGCTCGCCATATAGATGTTCTCGAAGCCATATTCTCGTCGCAACGTCCACTGTCGTCTCTTCCTAGCCCACCTCTCACGCTTTTCAACGAAGACGTTGCGGAACGCAACCTCCAAAGCCCCCCGGTCTACGCGCCAGATTCATATACTCGATTGAGGTCGGCACTTTATCAAGAAGATGTTGCTGATCGCAACATCCCTCAGGACGCTAATAGATTGAGCTCACGAGCCTCGTCTTATAGCTTGCGACATCAAAAATCGGCAGCGCATGCGACCACTCCGAAGCTCAATCACACTTTTTCACTCTCGCACTCACCTATGGGTGGCAGTCCCTCCATTGCTAGCGATCGGGAGACCATATTATCCAGCGGTTCAGAGGGAGATTCGTCATCATGTTTGTTACCGATAACGAGGGTTGCGGCACAAGTACATGAGGAAGAAAGTCCTCCAAAAGGTCTTGGCCTTCAAAACGTATCGAAGCGCAATCAACAATCGGACGCCGGCGTGGTATCTGACCGCTTCTCCAACTTGAACAACAGCGTTTCGGAAGGCTCACGGAATCATCATGCACCCAGCATGCAGGGACGTAAACCGACCACTCAGGAGCATTGGTCTCACAAGTCCGGATCGGAACGGGCGGCGGAAAATAAACAAGGCCACAGACAGCACGGTCCCTTAAGTCACTCTCAGCCTTGTGGCTTTTCACATCGAAAAAATGTCCGAGGTCTCTCCATAACCATGGATGTGGCCGCTCCTTCTCTTGGAACCTTTGTTAAAGTGGGCCCCCGCTCGACTGGTCATTGTCACCCTGAAAGCCACAACCAGAATCCTACGTTTCCTGAAATAGTGCAGAGTCCCATCTCGGTCGCGAACCTAGAACCAAAGGAGGGAGATCATAAAATTGAAGAACTCATTAACCTTCTCAGGCGAGCTTATACAGAATTTCGATCTCCGAGTCCGTGTCCAGTCAGCGAGTCGTTACAGGATACCATCGTGCGGGAAATCAATTACCATGATGCGTTTCGCCAAATTTACACAGAGTTATCATTGATACCAACACCTGAAGCGTCCCCTGTTACAATTCGAAGGGATCAACAAGAACCTGTTCGCAGATATTCTCTGCGCAGATTTCCAAGCACGAACTTCTCTAGGAAAGAGAGATATCAACGGCATCAGTCGCAAAAATCATCCTTATCCGAGTCCGAACATGACATTACCATACCCCGGCGCGAATTATCAATTCCAGCCCTAAAAGACCTAGAGTCCAACAGATCTCCCATTCATGAGCCGTATCCAAAAGAACATAACCCCCAAATGGCATCCCCTTATTCACCCAACCTTCACAAAAGTATCCAATCGCTCAAAACAACACGACCATCAAGCTCCCCTATCCGTCTACCACGAGCCGCAGGCAGTGTAAGGAGTAGACCCGATAGCCTGAAAAGGTGCCAGTCATTACATTCTTCACTTCTACCACACATGAATGGAATGCCAATGGCTAGCGAGGGAAAGCTGGTGAGATCGAACAGCCAGGCCACCCACGACATGAGAGATTACCTCGCCTCACCCCCGAGTCATTCCTTTACTAGCAAATCCTCTAGATTCAGCCACCCTTTATATTAGACCTTTATCTACCCCATACGCGAACCTTGATACCTGAGACATATTACGCAGTAAAATCTTCGAGTGGTTCCTCATATGGCGAGGCTTGAAACTTGTGTTCGGCTCTCGAGCAATTGTCGTATATCAAAGGATCTTGACGTCTTATCGGTGGAGGTAGACAAAAATACGCCCTTACGGAGCAACATTAGCTTTCTTTTCATCAGTCGTTAGTCTCGTTTATCTATAGTATGTATGATTTAGTCGTATTCGATGGCTGACTGGATTTTGATTTCTAAAAATGATTTCGAATATAAATGGACCATACGGAATACAGAGCAATACATTTGCATTTGGGCGTAGGCCACCACGGAATATCCGGTAAATCCTATTTCAATATTTTATTTTTTCCGATTTCCACCTACATACAACTATTGCAGTGTTGCTTTTCAAGCAGATTGGCTTGGAGATCCCATATGCGAGACAGACGAATGTGACGCATCTCCCTTGGGCTTCACCGCATTGATCTCCCAGAGGTCGTACTCCGTATATGCCTGAGGCAAAGTTTTTGGGAATGCGGGGCAATTACGAGCTGCGAATCAACCACTTAGGCATCTTTTTAAGCGGATGTGGCTTGCGGATGATTGGCAATGATGGCGTTAATCGTTGATCTAGACTTTCAAACTGAGAGGAAATGGGAATATCAAAAGCAACGTGACCACAGAGGACACCGGAAACCTTGTTCTGAATAGTCATTTAAATTCTTCCCAGAAATGATACAACAATATATCGCTCCACTTTAGATGCAACGTCGGTGTATTGGAGATCGGGCGAGAAACACTGCATGTATGCATGCATAGTCATCCTCAAGGGTCTAAGCTGCAGGTAAATTTGAAATGGAGTGAAACTACAAAAGCGCCGTTCGCTAAGAAGAGACTATGTCTGGAGAGCGAGAATCCAATTGAAGTTCCGCAGATATGATTTTCTGTCGTATTTCAAAGGTGAAGCTGCTATAGTAGTTGACTCCATCGGTATAGTGCTGGATTTAGTACGAGCCTAGAAGTTGATAAATTATTAGCAAGCCTGAAGCAAAAGAAGTAGCAGAATCTTCAAAGTTGTAAAAAACTTACGTCCAAACAGACACCACTGCGCTGCTTTATTTGTGCACTTTGGATTGGCACATTTCGTGACTCCCTTTTCAATACCTTCTGGCTGGTCGAATGGAATACACAAGCTTTTAGCACCCATACTTGGCATTCTAGCATCCGTAGCCTCGCCACTTTCCTCTTCTGCTTTTCGAGCGCTCATGTCTTTGATCTCATCTTCACATTTCTCAGTCAAGCAATGTGGGATCAAGCAAAGATTCTTATCATTCAGGGCGGGACAGAAGTCTTCCCACTGAGTAATATGCTTGACATGAGAGCGGAACTCAGCATCCGCGCGAGCGTACAGGTCAGCTTGGATAGTCTCAAGAAGGGCGGGGACTGCGGTAGCAATGTCGGCGACAGGAATCGAAGACTTTCCCTCTTTTCCAAAGATGTCGCGGCGGGAGGTAGTTACGAAGCCACCGGCAGACTCTCCAGGGCCGAATTCGAGACGGAGTGGAACACCTTTCAGTTCCCAGTCATTGAATTTCCACCCTGGAGAATAACTGTCGCGTTTATCAACTTCGACACGAACACCAACGGCCGCAAGGACGGATGCAAGATGATCAATCTCCGCATTGACTGACGTACGAACATCATCGGGTGTTTTGGCTGTGAGTCCCACTGGAACAATAACTGTTTGGACGTCTGCCACCCGGGGCGGAAGTACCAGTCCGCGGTTGTCGCTATGAACCATAACCATGATACCAATAGTGCGAGTGGATAAGCCCCAGGAATTTTGCCATACGTGAAGGGCTGGTTTCTTCTCTTCTGGCTTTGAACTAGGGTCTTCAACAGTGATGCCAAACATTTTGCTGAAGTTTTGTGCCAATCCGTGAGAGGTGCCGCCCTGAATACCACGCCCGGTTGCTGGAATATATCCCTCAACAGTTGTGGTATAAAGACCACCAGCAAATTTCTCTTTATCGGTCTTTTGTCCCTGGATGACTGGAATTGCTAGGAGTTGTTCATAAACATGGGCATAATGTTGCAGAATCTGAAGAACCTCTTCTCGGGCGGCTTCTTCGGTTAAATGTGCGGTATGTCCTTCTTGCCATAGAAATTCGCGGGTCCGAAGGAATGGCTGGGGATTTTTGAACTCCCATCTTACCACGGAGTTCCACTGGTTTAATTTAAGCGGGAGATCGCGGTGACTTCGAATCCATTTAGCGTAGTATGGATACATAACCGTTTCTGAAGTTGGGCGAATGGCAATCTTTCTATCAAGCTGACTGCTTCCACTATAAAACAGTCAGTATTGAGCCCGCGGGAGGCCTAAAGGAAGACTAGGGGCGAGACATACGCATGTGTCACCCAGGCTACCTCCGCAGCAAATCCCTCAATATGATCCTTCTCCTTCTTTAAGACATCCTCGGAGACAAATAACGGAAACGAGCAATTTCGAACTCCCATTTTCTTAATCTGATCGTTAAACCAACTCTGTATTTCTTCCCATATAAAAAATGAATGAGGCTAGGTTTGGAATATTAGCTTTAAATATCATATTTGAGCCACAATGGTAGGATGTGTACCTTTAAAACGAAGCAGCCGGAGACATCGTAATAATCCAGCATGTCTCCTTTCAGCAAGACCTGCTGGTACCAGCCTGCGAAATCATCCTCTTTTGCGACGTCTATTCCGATGAGTGCAGCACCATCGATCTTCTTTTTGGAGGCTTTTGGGGCCGAAGGTTTTGACTCGGATTTCCCCGATCCTTTGTTGGCTGCCTTTTCAGCCTTACCCGCGGCCTGCTTTTTCTGTTTCGCAGCTTTTTTAGCAGCATTTTTGGAAAGTTCGCCGGCTGCAGGGATCGCGTCCTCCTGAGCGGGGGGGTTCATTGTGCGAATTGGGAGGGAGGTCTCGATACTGCCGTCCGGCTGCTGGGCTGACATATTAGAGGCAATTGAGAGATCGCGATATGGGAGGGAAAGAAGCGACACTTAAACTGTCAAGTAAATGAGAAGGAGGGGAGTCTCGGGAATCTTGAAGCTCAAGGATTCCCCGGAGTCATACTTTTGAGGGGTACCAAAACTTTCACCGCGTTCAGGGGCAGAAAAGTCTTGGCACAACTCGCCGTCCAAAAATGTTCCAAAGCATCTCCCACCATCCACCACCGCCGTGAAATCAACACAGGGGAGCTCCATTATCAACAAACCCCGCTCAGATATTACCTACAGGCACTATGGCGGCTATATTCGAGCAGTCCCGTAACTCTGGCACTCTTTGTAAGTTCTCTCACCAATGCAGGTGGATAGTTACTCAATCTCTAACACGATCACAGTTCTTGGGGGCCAGAAGCTCAGCGGGCAGGATATTCGAGATCAAAATGGTTCGTATCAGCCTCATATTGAAGACTTCTGCTAACCTATTTTGTATTCAGTACTTGCGACTCAGGCGATCGCCAATGTTGTCAAGAGCTCCTTCGGTCCCTCCGGTCTCGATAAAATGATGGTGGACGATATTGGGGTATGATCGCGTTATTCACCACCTGAAGTATGGCAGATGCTAAAACATACTAGGATGTTACTGTCACCAACGATGGAGCGACAATCCTGAGCTTGTTAGATGTCGAACACCCAGCTGGAAAGATCCTTGTCGACCTAGCCCAGCAACAGGATAAAGAGGTAGAGCATTTCCTTCTAGCATTATACCCCTCTAGCATTTTACTGTTGATTCTGACTTAAATAGGTCGGAGATGGGACTACATCCGTCGTTTTAATCGCCGCAGAGCTCCTTCGTCGCGCCAATGAACTGATGAAGAACCGAATACACCCAACAACCATTATCACCGGATACAGGCTTGCGTTGCGGGAAGCAGTAAAATTTATGAATGAAAATATTAGCACGAAGGTTGAGAATTTGGGAAGGGACAGCCTTATAAACATTGCGAAAACGTCGATGTCAAGCAAGATCATCGGATCCGATGCTGATTTCTTTGCAAACATGGTTGTCGACGCCATCCAATCCGTGAAGACAACAACACATGAAGTCAAGTACCCTGTCAAGGCTGTCAATGTGCTCAAGGCTCATGGTAAGAGTGCAACCGAGTCAATGCTTGTCAATGGCTATGCATTGAACTGCACCATTGCTTCCCAAGCAATGCCCACACGGATCACCGATGCAAAGATTGCTTGCCTCGACATGAATTTACAAAAGGAACGAATGAAACTCGGTGTTCATATTACTGTTGAAGACCCCACACAGCTTGAAAAGATCCGGGAGCGAGAGTCTGGCATTGTGCTTGAGCGTGTGGAAATGATCTTAAAAGCAGGCGCCAATGTCATACTTACAACAAAGGGCATTGATGACCTATGTCTCAAGATGTTCGTTGAAAGAGGCGCAATGGCAGTCAGGAGATGTAAAAAGGAGGATCTGCGGCGCATTGCGAAGGCTACTGGCGCCACTCTACTCAGCACTCTGTCCGACCTTAATGGCGATGAGAAATTTGAGGCATCAAGCTTAGGTCGGGCTGATGAAGTGGTCCAAGAGCGGATTTCTGATGACGAGTGTATTCTGATCAAGGGAACAAAAGCTCATACATCCGCGTCCATTATTCTTCGAGGATCAAATGATTTTCAGCTTGATGAAATGGAGCGGTCAGTACATGATTCTCTATGTGCTGTTAAACGGGCCCTTGAGAGTGGAAGCATTGTCCCTGGAGGCGGCGCTGTAGAATGCGCACTACACATCTATCTTGAATACTTTGCTCTCACAGTGGTATGTTTCCAATCCGGACGAATCCACCGAGTTTCGCCCCAGCTTGTGTTTAAAGCATGGAACTAACACTTTACCTAGAACTCTCGAGAACAACAAGCGATCGGCGAATTCGCACAGTCGCTCCTCATCATCCCAAAAACGCTCTGTGTCAATGCGGCTAAAGACTCTATCGACTTAATTTCGCAATTACGACGTCGACATGCGATATCACAATCTCACGATGAGAAATCGACTGAAGAGGAGAAATCGCTTGCCAAGCGCAAGGCTTATCAGAATTACGGCCTTGACTTGATGAAAGGAAAGGTTGCCGATTCGCTCAAGGCCGGTGTTCTTGAACCAAGCATGAGTAAAATCAAGCAACTGAAGAGCGCGGTCGAGGCCTGCATTGCTATCATGAGGATTGACACGCTGATTAAATTGGACCCTGAACAGAAGCCTGAAGATGATGGACATGGACATTAAAAGTTCTAGAATGTTTGGTAGATAAATGAACTTTGATTTATGGTGATTTTCAGGCCTGAAGACTGTCATTCTGGATACACGTCATTGTTCATCATTGTTCCAATGTCTTTGTTCAACAATGTTTTCATTGATAAATGTAGCCCAGGCATCATTATATTCTAACATCCGACGAAAACACAATCATAATACATAAAGGTAGAAGGTTCCTCCCATGCTCCATAATGCTTTGAACCAACCAACTCCTGTAAACACACACATACACTCCATGCTTAATTTTTAACACATGATCTTAGACGTTTTTGGATAGGATGTAAGACCCGGAATTAGCATTCTTCTTGATCATATTCCGAGTCATTTACTTCTGCCCATCCGCAATTCCAACGTTTACCCTCTCCATCGCCACAGGTCCTGAGATCTCTTGCATCTGTACCTTCTCGCCAACACCGGGCTTGTAAATCATCGCTTATAGTGACCAAGTCACCGCTGTGGGTCCATGAAACCGATGAGACTTCCTTTTGATGGCCTCCTACCAAGGCGGTACCATGTTGGTAAATTGGAATATCATGCTCCAACCTCGCTGGCAATCCAGTGCTCGAATTTGTCCTTCGTAACCCAAAACGACTCGTTGTGGGATCTGCGCGGTTCTGTGGTGCGTTCTGGAGTCGTGAAGAGCTGTTGAAATATCGTTCATTTGTAGGGAACAGCACAGCACAATTATCGCTACTGCCAACAGCCAGCAGTTCTGTATTGTCATTAGCGGCTCGGCGAAGAGCAAGCTTAACAAAAAACGTTGAGACATGAAGTCGCGGGTGACGGAAGCCATAAATTGGGCCAAGGCCAGCCTTTGCTTCCTCGGCAGGAAATCGACGCTGCGGTTGATTCACCAAGGCCAATTCATTTGAGTTTCCGAGAATCAAATGAGGGGCCGAATAAGTATATATCGTTGCATTTCGACATAGAGTATAGAGACGGTTTCCATCACCACTGAAGACTAAAGATGTGATGCCAAACTGGCGATACTTTGAGTGGCTTTCAGGCTGCTGTGTGATTGCGAGTGGTGTTGCCATTTTTCGACGAAGTGAGTAGCTAGTACGCATATCCCAAAGACGTACACAAGCGTTAGATTCGCAGCTAGTCACGAACAAGTGCTCACGGCCGGGTGGAAGAAAAGATATGGAAGTGACCGATATATCGTCTCGGTGAGATTCAGTTTGTCCTTTTGAACGAGCTCTATCCGAGTGCGCCCCATAAATGCTGCAAGCCACTTGGGCATATTTCATTTTTGCAGACGATATACGTGTTGTCTCGTCACCTTCGGAAGCAAGGGAACAGCGCCACTGCATGGATGGTCTATCGAAAGCTTTATATCTGAGATCCCAGATACTGACGCTTCCGTCTCGACTACAAGTGGCCACCACGTTATCATTGGACCCAGGCTGAAACTGCACTCGCTTAATGGATGAGGAGTGTTTTGACAGACAGTAGAGAGCTGTCTGGGTGGTCATATCAATGATATGAGAAGTTTGGTCTCCAGAAGCTGTGACTAAAAGCCTATCATCAGAGGAAAACTCCATATCCATTATTGAGTTCATATGAGGCTGTAAGGTCGAGCGGGTTTCAGCAAAATTGGCATTGTCTTTCGAAGAATCCAGAAGGCGGATTCCCCCTTCTTCATCACCAACGGCTACTAAAGAATTTGCTAGATGGGCGTTAGCTCACAGGTGAGAACATGTCAAGAGGCTATGAAGAATATATATCTTACTGTGACAGGCTGCTGTGCAAAATGGCAGTTTTGGGTGATCATCTTGCCAGCACCGATGAATATCCTCTGGACGGCTATAAAAGTTGGCAGTCTCGTCTAAGTACGCTGATAGAAAAAGTTAGCTGGCTATGGAAGGATATATCGGGGATGATTACGGACCCGTTTCATAGGGCGGATAACTGTGAGTCACCCTTGATGACCGGTCCGGGTATAGATTGCGTAGAAGTATCGGGTTTGCAGCTTGAAGAGCATTCGAGCGACGTAGTGGTATAGGTGTTGGAATGGGGTTCTCGATAGCTGGCTCCTCGAGAATAATATTGCATGTTTGTATAGTGGAATTCAGATTCTCTGTCCTATCGATGGGGTCGGTGTAGATTGAGGGAGCAGCTCGAATCCTTCTCAAGGGAGAAGATTGTAACGGCGGACTGGATGCGCAGAAGGATAGCTTTCGTTTTCTACCTGGAGTACGCGGAGAGGTTTGTAGTTGACACGTTACAGTGTTATTATCGCTGGGGGTATTAGGGAATGCTGGTCCATTTCTCTTTGACGAAGATGGCGGGGACAGGACATCCCTCAAAGCATGGCGGGTCAGGCGACCACTTCCGCGCGTTTTGGAACCATTGAGGGATGATCTTGGAGTGAAGAACCGTTTGAACGATCTTGGAGTTATTGGAGGTGGTCTTTTTGGTTTCAAAGACGGAGGGGATTGTGGGAGAGCGTCCAAGGATGCGCTCAAGGCTGGAGGCGACGAGGGAATCTGGTTGGGATACTCATTCAATTTGCTCGGCTGTGTTTCTCGGAGAATGTTAGACATTATGATTTTGGTAAAGAGAGAAGCATCTAGATAAAAGGAGAATCAAGAGCCTCGGGAAAAGCACATCAACAGGCCATAGTTGAAAAATAGAAGCCGTGTTGCGGGTATCAAGATGCATCGAGTAGGTGGGATAAAATCTATATAAATGGTTGGCACGTCGCGTGTCTGGATGCGTACCTGGAAATCCACTTTCGAGAAAGCGTGACGCTTCTGTGGCTGGAGAAGACGTGTCGCGGACTCGTTGGCACGTGATATATGTGGCTGGTGTTTCTTGATTATATAATCATGACTTGGCATGTATAGCGGTCGGGAATGGCAGAAATTATTTTCGGATAATCAATAGTCCGTTTGATATCGCGCTTGAGCGCAAGTCCGAAATTTTTCGCTGACGATATCCAAGCAATTGATTCGGGAAGACGACGAAGGGCTATTGTATGGACTCCGTGGCGCAGTGGGCGACTACTTGATCATGGGTTCCGGTGAAAAACGGAAAGGAAACTCCACGGAGGATTCGAGCTCTCGTCATTCTAAGAAAAGAGTAAAAGTTTCTCAAAATTTTGAAAAAGATGGGAAGCTGAAGAAAGAGTCCGCGGCCAACAAAACGGCAGACCAGAGTGGCACAAAGAAAAGAGAAGTCCGATCAGATCCAACCTCCAAGTCTGCTGCTGTTTCGGTTCTCCGTGATGAGGCCCCTGCCTTTCCTCGAGGCGGAAACAACGCTCTTACTCCGATCGAGCGAAAGCAAATCCAAATCCAGGCAACCCGGGATGTTCTTTTCGAACAAAATGACAACTCAAAGGATCTGAATGATGGCGAACTCGAGATTGAAGTGGGTCGTGGTGAGGAATCAGAAGTCGTTGGGAAAGCCTCAAAAAAGAAACAGAAAGGCAAGAAGCAAAAACGGATAGAGCAGGAGAAGCCTCATGGTCCAAAAATCGAAAGTTTGAGTTATAAGGTATACTTAAGTGAATGAAAACTAGAGGAACCCAGCTAATATTACTTAGCGTATTGCGCCCGGCTCAAAGATGCTCGGCCAGATAGCTAATATAGGTATTCACGATATGACCCTTGCCCTACCGAATAACCTGACGGGATACGTGCCCTGGACTGCGGTTTCGAAGTCGATGAACTTGAGAGTGGAAAAGATGCTGAAGGACACAGATGATGAGGATGAGGATGAAACTACTGATGATCGTGAATTCGATTTAAAATCCTATTTCAAGCTTGGCCAGTATCTTCGGGCCTCTGTTACATCGACTGCGGCAGATGCAAAGACTGGCTCTGGAAAAGGGAAAAAGCGCATTGAACTCTCAATAGACCCAAGCCAGGCAAATATCGGCCTTTCACAATCAAATATAGTGGTTGATACCACCGTGCAAGCATCAGTGCTTAGCGTTGAGGATCACGGCCTTATCATGGATCTCGGCATCGAGAACAGTGAAATACGGGGATTTATGTCTTCGAAAGAGCTGCCAGTGGAGATGGACATTTCGCAAGTGAAGGAAGGCGCTGTACTTTTGTGTCGTGTAATCGGCCACAATTCTTCTGGCAATGTGGTGAAGCTCTCGGCAAATTACGGTAAAGTCGGCTCTGGCAAGAAGTTGCATTGTATCGACTCTGCTCCGACCATCAACGCTTTCCTTCCCGGAACAGCCGCAGAAATTCTTTTAACAGAGATTTCTCCGATTGGAATGGCTGGAAAAATTATGGGAATGATCGACGCGGTTGTTGATTTGGTACATTCTGGTGCGACAGATGATGAGACAGATTTGATGAAAAAGTATCGCCCCGGTATGAAAGTAAAGGGCAGACTTATCTGCACTTACCCGTCCGATGAGAATCCAAAATTAGGATTTTCAATTCTCGAGCACATATTATATCTGCAACCCACGATATTGGATCCGTCGGAAGGCTCCGATGACAGACCATCAATTTCGACCATCATACCTGACCTAAAGGTCATAAAAGTTGATCAAGGCCTAGGATTGTATGTCCGGGTTGGAACCGCAAAGCAACACGGTTTTGTCCACATCTCTCGGGTTCAAGATGGAACAGTTTCGTCTTTGTCACCGACGGAAGGCCCTTTCAAAGTTGGCTCATCCCACGAGGGACGCATAGTTGGGTACAATGCCTTAGATAATCTGTTCCTACTGTCTTTTGAAAGAACGGTAATTGAACAGCCCTTTCTGCGCCTCGAAGATGTCACGGTTGGTGCGGTTGTCAAGGGTAAAATCGAGAAGCTTCTCATCGGAGAGGATGGAATCAACGGTCTTATTGTCTGCCTTGCTGATGGTATAAGTGGTCTCGTCCCTGGGATGCATATGGCTGATACAAAACTGCAACACCCGGAGAAAAAATTTCGCGAAGGTTCAGAGGTCACGGCAAGGATTCTATCGGTCAATTTGGAGAAACGCCAAATGCGGTTGACCTTGAAGAAAACGCTGCTCCATAGCGAATCGCCAATCTGGAAGGATTATAGGGAAATTCATCCTGGTAGCCAGTCTCCGGGGACCCTTATAAGTATTCAACAGAACGGTGCTGTAGTCCAGTTTTATGGCGCGATTCGCGGATTTTTGCCGGTCTCTGAAATGAGTGAAGCATACATCAAAGATCCCTTACAGCATTTTACCATCGGCCAGGTCGTCAATGTCAATGTCTTAAGCATTGATGCGGACCAAGGAAGACTAGTGGTTTCTTGCAAGGACCCGTCGACGATTACAGACGTCTATCAAACCGCTTTTGAAAATATTCGCTTGGGGCAACTCGTTTCCGGAACTGTGTTCGAAAAATCCAAGGACGATATACTTCTTAAGCTCGAGAGCGGTGGCCTAATTGCAAGGCTTAGTGTCGAGCACCTCACAGATGGATCACCCTCAAAATCCGCTTCTAATCTTACCAGGATAAGGGTTGGCCAAAAACTTCACGATCTTCTAGTACTCAGCATGCGAAAAGCTCACCGACTGATCAAAGTCAGCAACAAACCCAGTCTGAAAGACGCCCTTAAACAAGGCGCTCTTCCAGCTAAATTTGACGACCTACAGATAAATTTCCGGGTTGTAGGACTGGTAAAGAATATTATCCCAGATGGGATCTTCGTGGAATTCCTTGGCGGGCTTACAGGATTCCTGCCGAAGCGACTGGTGGCTGACGACCGTTTAGACAGAGTGGATTTTGGCTACATTCGCTCTGATCCTATTGTGTGCTTTGTCTCCTCCATCGAAAATGATACTCAAAGATTTGTCTTGAGCATGAAATCTACAGAAGGCGGCAGCCAAGAAAAACACCCACGCCGAGAAAAGGCAGTTCATGAACCGTCATTACCTGTTCACAAGCCCGTGGACGAAAACATCACCTCTTTTGATGATTTCAAGCTCGGAAAATGCACAAAAGCTAGAATCACCTCAGTCAAAGATACCCAGATCAATTTGCAACTTGCTGCAAATGTCCATGGCCGCATAGATGTATCTGAGGTTTTCGATAATTGGGGGGATATCAAGGATCGAAAACAGCCACTGTTGACATTCAAAGCTAAGCAAATTATTCCCGTTCGAATTTTGGGTGTGCATGATGCTCGAACGCACAAATTTCTCCCTATTAGCCACAGAACTGGCAAAAACCCAGTATTTGAACTCTCAGCAAAACCATCCACTTTGAAATCCACAGAATGTGAACCCTTAACCCTGGAGAAAGTCAAGGTTGGGGCGTCACTGGTAGGATTTGTCAATAATATTGGAGATGACTCTTTGTGGCTTACTATTTCACCAAACGTGCGAGGTAAACTACCGATTATGGATGCCTCAGATGACATGACTTCGGTCGGTGACTTCAAAAAGGCTTTCCCTATAGGGTCGGCCATGAAGGTAACCGTGGCGGCAGTCGACGTGGAGAAAAACCGCCTCGACCTATCTGCCCGACATGGAGGCTCCTCTAAGAAATTGACGATTTCTGGATTATCTAAAGGCATGATTCTCCTAGGCAAAGTCACGAAAATTACAGAGCATCAGGTTACAGTGCAATTACTCGATTCACTTGTCGGGGCTATCGGGTTGATCGATATGGCCGATGATTACTCTAAGATAAATCCCGCCAATTACCACAAAAACGAGGTCCTCCGTGTTTGCGTTGTAGGCGTCGATGTGCCAAATAAGAAGATAGCGCTTTCTACGCGTCCATCCAAAGTTCTTAGCGCGTCTCTTCCTGTCGAGGACCCTGAAATCACATCCATTGAACTGCTTAAGGTCAACAGTATCGTTCGCGGTTTCGTCCGAAGGGTGGCCGACGTCGGATTGTTCGTCACACTGGGCCATGATGTGACAGCTTATGTTCGTGTATCAGACTTATCCGATTCTTATATCAAGGAATGGCAAGATGAATTCCAAGTTGACCAATTGGTACAAGGAAGAATCACGATGGTCGATCCGGAGAATAAGAAAGTCCAGATGGCTCTAAAGAAGTCGGCATTGGATCCCACTTATAAAGCTCCTTTGCGCCTTAGTGACCTGAAAGAAGGCCAAATTATCTCTGGGAAGGTCCGGAAAGTCCAAGATTTTGGCGCATTCGTTACCATTGATGGTACGGCAAATATTAGTGGGCTCTGTCATCGGAGCGAAATGGCGGAGCAGAAGGTCGCAGATGCTAGAACTTTATACGAAGATGGCGACCTGGTAAAAGCAAAGATTCTCAAGATAGACCAAGAGAAGGGGCAGATATCGCTCAGCATGAAAGCATCGCATTTCCGGGACCATGATGATGAAACAGATTCTGAACTGGATGATGTTTCCGGTGAAGATGAGAGTAGTGATGACGATATGGGAGGAGTAGTGCTTGAAACAGCCTCGCTTTCGGATGAAGGCGAGGATATCATCATGGGAGGCGTGGAACTTCCGCGTCATAGCAGAAAGACAAGCACTGTCGATATACAGATGGCTGATGCTGACAATGAGGACCAAGATGTCCTAGATGTGGGTGGTTTTGATTGGACTGGGGGTGCGGGTCAAAGCCAAAAGGAGTCGGAAGAGGTCGACCTTGATGAGCAAGCACCGAAAAAGAAGAAGCACCGTAAACCTGAGATTCAGATCGACAAAACCGGTGATCTCGATGTCAATGGGCCTCAGAACGTGGCCGATTACGAACGCCTGCTGCTTGGAGAACCGGATTCCAGTCTCCTGTGGCTCAAATACATGGCCTTCCACCTCGAATTGGGAGAAGTCAGCCAAGCCCGGGAATTAGCAGAAAGAGCTCTTCGATCCATCAGCATAGGTCAAGATACCGAAAAGCTCAACGTATGGATTGCGATGCTTAATTTGGAGAACACTTATGGTACCGACGACAGTCTTGATGAAGTCTTCAAACGTGCCTGTCAGTACAATGATCCCCAAGAGATCCACGAAAGGATGGCAAGTATCTTCATTCAGTCCGGCAAATTAGAGGTGAGTAAACAATCAGCAAGCATTCGACGATTTTTACTAAAAAATTGACTAGAAAGCGGACGAAATTTTCCAAGCTGCGCTGAAGAAGAAATTCAGCCAGTCTCCGGATCTCTTCCTGAACTACGCCAATTTCCTGTTTGACACGATGGCTGCTCCAGATCGAGCCCGTGCTCTACTGCCTCGCGCTATACAATCTCTACCTACTCATACCCACATCGACCTTACCTGCAAATTTGGTCAATTCGAATTCCGTTCTAAGAACGGAGACATCGAGCGTGGGCGAACCGTTTTTGAAGGCCTACTCTCGTCCTTCCCTAAACGCATTGATCTATGGGGCGTTCTGCTCGATCTCGAGATCAAGGTTGGCGATGCCGAGCAAGTAAGACGTTTGTTTGAGCGCGTCCTTGGGATCAGCCGTGGCGTTGCTGCTGATGGTACCAAGTCTGGGGCGAAAAAGTTGAAGGACAGACAGGCCAAGTTCCTTTTCAAGAAATGGCTTGCGTTTGAGGAGAAGGTGTCTGGTGGAAACGATAAGATGGTAGATGAAGTCAAAGCTCGGGCTGCTGAGTACGTTAAATCGTTGAAAGGAGAGTCTTAAGTTTGCGCATTGAAAAGTTTTCAATATTGGCGAGATTTTGTCGGTCACCAAAAAAAAGGGCTTCGGCGTTCGATATAGTCTCGTGTGAGTATATCATACATGTATTGTATAAATGATAACGGGATTTTTCTGGAAATAAAAGTGAAAGTAGTATTAACTTCGTTTCGCTGCCATAATTCTTCTATACTCTTCGACAATATTTTGTCTTTCACTCGCCAATTCTTCTCTTCGTCTCAAGCTTCCGGCGGCCGTTGGAACGTTTGCGACGTGCACCTTAGCACCTCCCATTCCATGTACCTTGAATATTTCCTTGACTTTGGTAAGTTTCTCCGGCGGTGCCTGTGCCACGTCAAAGGGATCAATTGACCGTGATGCTCGTTTCTTTTTATTGAGCTTTCCCCAGGGATCATCATCATCGGAGGCGTCAAGTCCATCCGCACCTGCCGCAGGCCTCTTTTTCTTGTTTTTCTTCTTCTTCGACCCTTTTCCTGCCTCGGCTTCCCACTGTCTCCAGGTTTCATTCACCTCTTCGTCTTCAGCCTCTTTCTCTTCCCTCTCTGCTTCTTCTTTATCTCGCAATCTTGCCTCCTCCTCACGCCACTGCGACTGCAGCCTCAGCAGTCGCTTTTCATGTTTCGTCTGGCGATGTTCACGTAGATTACGGATATCAGCATCCACTTTATTCGTACCCTTGCCCCCCGCTTTGCGGGAAGCGCCAGCTAAAGGAACAGCTTGATCCACCCGAATGGAATATTCGGAAAGCTTTTCGCCTGGAAGAATCTTTGGTATGCTTGTAGATGTTTCCGATTGGGCAACGGCATCGCCCTTTTCTAGCTTGGATTTTTGACCATCAGATTTCTTCGCTGTACCACCTTCACGTTTGCGCTTTCTCGTATCCTTCTCATTAGCAAGCTCGCTGTCAGAGCCCACAGACCCTCTGTCTTTCTTTACCGAAACAGACTGCTGGAATTTGCGCATCATTCGAGCAAACTGGCGTGGAGTGTCATCGCCGAAGTAATCAGCATCCGCTGGTTTGTCCTTTGGCATCGCATTTTTGCCTCGCGACTTAGGTTTACCGGATTTATCAGGTCTTGTAGAGAGTGGTTTCGCAACCTTGCTCGGCGGTAAATCGTAGTGATCACTTGAATCGACCACTTCCAATTAGCTTCGATGTTGATATAAAAACGAAGCACTTACTCATTTTCCCGCCGCTGCCTTTTGTGTTTGTGGGGCATTTTTGTAAACGAGAGAGAAAAGTGCTGTTTTATGTCGCTTCCGATCGCTATTTCATGAGTCACAGTAGTATGTAGTTATCTTCTAAGAAAACAATTCGAGGCACCGCTATCAGAACCCTTACAACGAACTTCTGCGATCAAAAGTTTCGAAAGTTATTTGATAAGGTTTAACCCAAGCCACACAATCCACCGAAAGTCTGATCACCAGCCACAGATCGCTCCAGTACAGACAGTCTGGAGAACTTCATACGAAACTTGCATGTTGGCAATCCATTTCATCCATATGTATGGAGTACGGAGTACGGCGTACGGCGTACGTACATACACTTCTTATTATACCATTCATTCTTAGTCCTAGGCTCACTGTATACCGATGGGTAAACCAGACGGAAAGATGAATGGCCAAGTACCTAGGTGATCCCGAACTTCGAAAAGCCAGCGAGCGACCTATTAAGGAGCAAAAGGCAAGAGATATGGAGAACTATTTGAAAAATTCAAACACAATTTTTCTACGGAGTACGGGTGTTTTGAAATATTCGACATACCTTTATGTCGTAATAACCTGAAAATTTGGCTTCGATTCTGCCAGATAAAAAGAGCCCATGGGCTGGAATAACACTACTTTAGAAGACTACAAAGAAAAAGTGAGGATAACACAACTTTTCTTGGAATTCGAACTACATGGAATCGACTAGCAACAGCTATAGTGCAAAATCTGCATCGGGCTAGGTGTTGCAGACTTTCAAGTGTCTACTTAAGGCTACAGCTTGAGACTCTTTTTCGTTTCCTTTTCACTTCTTTCTACCATCTACTCTGAGATACCTTTCAAGAAGCACAATTGCCATCTTAAACAACCTCGCTTAGAAAAGATGGATTCTCCGTGCGTTGCATGCATGCAGAGTAATTCTCTGCTCAAATCCGAACTCGTATGTGTCCGGGGTGCAACCTGTTGCAAATTCTGCAAGAAGCATGGGAAGAAGTGCGAAGACGTGAGTATACTGCTTTGCTATCTAAGGCCTCTTCCTGATGATCTACAGGTCCCTTCGAGTCTCCTGCCGATTTCGAATGAGCTCATCGAGCTCCTTCACGAAAGGAAGAAACATCCCAAAGGAGTTTTTCTTCGAATAATCGAAGAAGAAATCGCGAAGGTAGCCAAGGTTTTTAAGAATAAACATGCCGAGCATCTCAAGCAATTGAAAAAATTGCAAGCCGAAGAAGCGAGGAGAAAGCAGGCTCTTGCGCATCCATACCAAACTCGATTTAAAGTGATTCACTCAGACGTTCCCACCTCGAGCACTGGTACCAACGAAATCAAACCCGAGAGCCCAGCCCCAACAGCGCCTCACGACGGGCTTCTAGAGCGGCTTTGCACCGCTGCAGAACACACGCAGCAAAGTCTGAAAGGGATCGAAGACAAACTGGGCATGGTTGGTCTCACTCCAAAATGGCTGAAACTTTGGCTATCACTATGGACTAATCGCTTCGTCAGCTTATCGAAATTCTCGAAAAGAAGAATGACATCTCAACCAGCAACGAACCGATGACCCCAGAATCTCGCTTCGGAATTCCTAAGCCGATAGAGATACCATTAGCTCCTCGGAAACGCTCGTTTCAGGATATACTCTTTTAAAAACAGCTCATTAAGAATGATGTGTTATCAAAATCGGCTGAATATTCGATGCTGCCTTTCGAAAACTGCTCAACCGTGGAATGATATTTATTTCGGGTTTTGTTGGACGGGAAACGAATGTGTTGGCCATATTTAAGGTCTATTCACAAGGCCAGCAGTGAGGATTTCCATCTCGAGACCTCATGAATCTGACTCTGGTTGGCGGGTGGTACCAGAGCCAATGTATCTATTTTCAGCATGACTACAACTCTCAAGTAGACAAACCATCCATAAATCAAGAATGATATCTTCAAAAAGACTTGTTTAAATATTAATAAAAGTTGTGTCTGTCCGTTGCGTCAGTGTTCGCTGGAGAAAGTGCCGAGGGACCTACCGTGCTGACACCTGTTTGGCTGACTGCAATGACGCCCTATGCGGACTCCACGACGACTTCCTTCCAATCCGAACATTTGCTTCACGGAACGGAATGGCAAGAAGACGGCGAGAATGACATCTCGATTTCTCCCTCTCCACCTAAGGGGTTTTCCAGTTCGATAACTTCAAAATGGATTTGGTTTTTGCAAAAGCTTGGTGTTCGACAAGTGCAGAGAAACGTCTTTGGATCAAGCCGAGATCCTGAGAACACCAAATCAACCGCTCGTTACTCCAATTCTTCTGGGCCAGCATATTGCCTATGTCATAGGTCCAGGAGAGTCCGTCTGCTCATTATCCTAACTTTAGGCGTGTTTACCATGCTGTGCGTATATAATACCTTCCCGCGACGACGTGTAACCTTACGCTAACTACTTTGATATTGGTCCTTCAAGCGGCGTTATACAGGCTGTTTCCTTACTTTATGGAGTACTCGTATCCTTTTCTCCGAACTATTTAGACCAAGCCACCGATCATTGGAACGAACCTGGAGGCCCTGGGGAAAACTTAAGACATTGGCCGACCGATAGTACAGCCGATATCAGACCGGTCGCTTGTCATTCTCACAACGATTATTGGAGATCGGTACCCCTATTCTCCGCCCTAAAAGCGGGCTGCATAAGTGTTGAGGCAGACATCTGGTTATATGACGATGATCTCTATGTCGGCCACACGAAATCTTCTCTGGCCAACAATCGAACGCTGACCAGACTTTATATCGACCCAATTGTTGCTCTACTCGAGAAGCAGAACCCCATCACACGCTTCAAGCCAAGCCGAAATATCATTTCGAACGGAATCTTTGATACCAACCCTTTCCAAACGTTTGGGCTTCTGATAGATTTCAAAACCAGTGGTCCGGAAATCTGGCCATACCTCATTTCACAGCTTTCTCCACTTCGTGAGAGAGGCTATCTCACTCATTTCAATGGATCAATGGTCATAAAACGACCGATCACGGTCATTGCGACTGGTAGGGCACCATTTGACCTCATTGTTGCCAACTCAACTTACCGGGACGTATTCTTTGACGCCCCTTTGACGAAATTAACGGCTGCCTCAAAAAGCACCAGTGACTCCATAAAGTACGATCCCACAAATAGCTACTACGCATCAGCGTCTTTTCAAAAAGCCGTCGGTTTTCCATGGACAATGCAAATGTCGACTAAACAAAGACGCCGTCTGAGAGCGCAGATCAAAGGTGCGCATGATAGTGGACTCAAAGTACGATACTGGGACACACCTATCTGGCCACGCAGCTTGCGTAATCGGATCTGGATGGATTTGATACAGGAAGGCGTTGATCTCTTGAATGTTGATGACCTCAAGAGTGCAACTCGAAAAGACTGGACCAGGAGTTAAATCCGAGCACATTCGAAAATTAGGACCTTGATTGAATAATAATCGGCCACCGGCTATAGACTGGTTTTCTTAAAAGGAGTAAGGTGATCTGCGTGTAGAGGGTAAAGTCATGTTTTAGCAGTTATTTACAATCGTCTATGCCTTTCTCAAAATCTCTAATACAATACAAATACGATCTCAAAGAGTAAAGCTTGATCAGTGGCCTTTTCTTCCAAATCACCACGGTCTTACAAATATGACAGAGCTTCTTCGCCAAATTCCTTCTCGATACTGCCTTCCTTACGCAGCATTCTTCCCAGCCAATTTTTAGCAGACTCGAAATCCGGCGCACCGAATTTGACAATCACAAAGCCTGAACGGACCCGCGCCGCTGTCCATGTGACATTGCAACGCTTCACGTCTGTTGCATCACTGGACGACGATAAAAATCGGGCGCCGATCCGAGGGAGTGACGAAAATTCATCCATGAAGAATGTCGAGAGGGACTCAAACAGGGGGCCGAAGAGAATGACTGTGCCTAGAACACCATGAGATGCCACTCGGGCGGAAATTGGAAGAGGAGTGGATGAAAACTGTGTTTGACGCCTAGTATTATTAAGGCCCTGGTTAAGTTTATCTTCTCCCTGAGCGTTATTTGTCTCGTCACACAGTATTACTGTATCGCGAAGGAGGAGTCTTCTTCTACCCGTTTCGCGATCCTGAGCCCAGACTTCATTACGTCCTAGCCATAAATCAAATGACCAGTGCTCGCCCCTAGCGCTACGGCCTTCCGTCACCCAATCAAGGACACAGAGGCTAGGCTGTTGCGCGTTATTATTGCCCGGATCTCCACTTTGAAGCAAAGTGAACCGTTGAATCTGCTCATATTTGCTCCTCTCAAACGGCACGGACGGGTCAGGCAGATAGCACAGGCCAGCTTGAGCCTCCAGCTCAATATCCACTATCTGTTGGCTCCTATCAGGTTTGGAATTATCCGTGGTTCGTTTCTGACTCCGCCCCTCTGCTCCCTGCGAGGGATCGGTCTTATATATTTTTGTGCTCCCCTGCGGAGTAGTCACAACGAGACGACTACGCGATCGCAGTTTGATCGACACATTGATATAGTCCCCCGGAAGATATCCTCCGCCGTAGGAAAGGAGGTAGAGATGCACGGGCGTGGTTGCGCTCGCCGGATACCTAGACTCAACCCTGCAGTCCGGTATGCGCGAAAGAAGTTTGAGAGGGTATCTGTATGATAGCGTACTTATCGAGGGCTTATTGGGAGGAAGGATTGAGAGGACGACTTCGCCATGCCCGGGAGCAATTGACGTGGAGAAAGGCGACTTTATGATGTTGGAGGGCATGGTAGGAGAAGCGTCGGAGCAGGAATTGTAGGAGAGGCCATTGAGGCCTAGAAATTGAAAGACATTGGCCTGGGTTTGGCTATATCAAACTTGAGAGCATATTGATGTCAATGCTATGTGAATGAAGCGCAACTTTACCGTCTCTCCTTTCCCATAGTCGGGCTGTCCATCTCTCCAGGAGCTTATCAGTTGGACGAAACGATGCTTTGCGGCCGCATCGATAAAGTGCGGAGTAGCGCGGTAATCGAATTACGTAACTTACGGAGGTCTTGGGTGCACTTTGTGGTGTGCAGTGGGTATTTTATCGTACGGCGAGTGTTTTGGAGCGTGACACCGCTCGATCTCCGCTTGTGACCACCCAAAGAAGCGAATCGACAGGCAAACATTCCTCCTTTCCCACTAACCGTGAAGTCGCTTTCCACCAGCATCAGCCTTTTACCAACGGCACTGTGCTCGGAATTTCATTTTCTGACTGCAGCTGATGTATCATATTTGTCCGGTATCGTCACCTCCAAACACGTTCTCTTACGTAGAGCCCCACTCGTTTTTTCTCCTACGCGCCTCGACCCAATAACTTTGTCGCGTCATCTTTAGCAAAATTTCTCAACTGAAAGAACTTCTCTGGCGCGCAAAAAAATTGTGTCCTTCCAGCAACAATATTTGACCTCCAGCCCTCGCGTCTGTGCCTTTATAGGCTGATTACCAATGGAAGACCCAGTGAATCACGAAGAGCGCGACTCCAGTCCTTTATCTGAAGGTCCAGGCGAAGAAGAGAATAATAGACGACAGTCCGGGCGTGTACGGCGGAAACCGGAATTTTTCTCGTCGCAAACATTCACCTCCAGCTCTACCAAGCGAAAGCGCACGCATTCTCCCGGCGAGGATGATGGAAACGACGCGTCGGACTCCGGAGATGCGGGGGAAGAGATCGAGAATGAAGAGCCTGCGGATGATGCCGATGGCGAGGAAGACCAGCCGGATGAGGAAGAGCTGAGGGAAAAACGACGGGCTGCAAAAAAAGCGTCGAAGAGGAAGCAAGCGGAGGGAAATAAGAAGAGTTCTTCAAAAACGAAACGTGCTCCCAAAAAGCCAAAGATTACCAATGGCATTGAAACGGAACTTGCTTTCCGGCCGCTTGTCAATGATAAGCCCAAGAAAGCTAAGAAAGCACGGATTCGGCCCAGCGCGTTTACCGGAGAAGAGGGTTTGTACGGTAAGCGAATGTCCATTTTCTACGCTCAGATAGAGCACTAACTAGTGTGATAATAGCGGAGGTTTTTGCTCGAGGCCATACTACCGATGCCGTCGCTGCGGAGTGGCTCACCCGATATGAGCAGCACAACATCAATGCGATGTGCGATTTGGTCAACTTCATTCTACGAGCCACCGGAACCAGATTACAAGCCACCGTGCATGACATTGAAGATGTAGACAACGTCGCAAACCGGTTGAACGACCTACAAGAGGAATATCAAGCACAGGGTATATCGGAATATCCGTTGATATCGAGAGCCCAAAAGTACAAAGGATTTCAGTCAGTGTTGACGGGTTTCTTTGACTCTCTGATCCAGACAATCCACAGTGCTTCTGTGCTCTATGACGATGCCGCGCTCCTGGAGAATATTCAGGTCTGGGTGGGATCAATGTCTTCCGCTCCCATCCGACCATTCAGGCACACAGCTACGATCATTTCACTAACCATTGTTACGAGTTTATGTACTATCGCAAATCAAGTTTCCGCCACGCTATCCAACACAAGAAAGCAATTGGACACGGAAAAGAAAAAGAAAGCTGTCAATAAAGGGAGAGTCGGAGCTTTGCAGTTGAAGGTGCAGGATCACGAGAAGAAACTGGAAACTATAGACAATATTCTCGAGGACTCGTTCAACACCGTCTTTGTCCATCGGTATAGGGACGTTGATCCAAAGATTCGCGCCGAATGTATCAATGCACTTGGGCTCTGGATGGTGACGTATCGACAAGTATTTTTCGAGGGCCAATACCTCCGCTATATGGGATGGGTTCTTTCGGATACTGTTCCTCACACCCGATCGGTTGTTCTTCATCAACTCCATCGATTATTTCAGAATAAGGACAACATTCCTGGCCTTCGGGGTTTCACGGAGCGATTTCGATCCAGAATCGTTGAAATGGCCGTAAGAGACGCCGAATCTGGCGTAAGGGCCGCTGCAGTAGAGCTATCAGACTTGATACGAGAGGCGGGCCTCCTAGAACCAGATGATATTGATGGCATCGGTCGATTAGTGCTAGACAGCGAACCGCGAGTCCGAAAAGCAGCCGGCAAGTTTTTCGTTGCAAACATTGAGGACGTATACGACGCACAGACAGAAGGCTTGGAAGAAGAGCTTGGCGAGTCGTTCGTCGATGAGGAAAATGACGATTTCAAAACTCCAAAACGTTCATGGATTAAATTTAAGTGCTTAGTGGAAATTCTGCAGGCTTACGATGAGCAGCAATCCGAACTAGCTGAAGACCAGGAAGAAACTACGAAACCAGCACTGTTTAACAACAGTGCAGAATCTCGGTTCGCACTTGCTACCGAAAGTATATATCCTCATTTTCAGGAACTCAGCAAGTGGGAGTGCCTGGCTGGATATCTTCTCTATGATCACTCACAGATTTCGGAATCAGCAGGTGGGGATGACTCGAGCGATTCCGTCAAGCGTCTCTTCAAGCTTGACGATGGCCAAGAGGCTATTTTAATTGAAGTTCTAGGCGCCGCAGTCAAACTTCACATACAAGACGTTGCCAAGTCCGACATAGACAAGAAAGGCAGAAGAACGAAGCTATTGGCGGAAGAAATGGAGGCCAACCAGGAGACAATCGCATATAACCTCTCGCAAATCATTCCTCAGCTTCTAAATAAATTTGGTGCTATGCCGGATGCCGCATCAGCGGTGCTCAGGCTCGAGCATCTTGTTAATCTCGACCTCGTTCCCGACTTGCAAAAAGACAGCACCGCGTCATATGCTGGCATTCTGAATGACATCAATAAGCAGTTCTTGACGCACTCCGATCGAAACGTACTTGCGGAGGCCACTGTCGCTTTACTTCATGCTCGCTCATCTGATGAGCTTAAAGAAATCATGGAGAATCAAATACAAGAACTCTGGGACGGGACACTAGATTCGCTTCCTACGGCCGTCGAAGACAAAGAGCTTCGAGAAAACAATTCAATGTCCATTAATATCCTTAGATCTTTGAAGAATACCGTCGCCAGGATCTCAAACTTAGCTACCATATGTGACTGCACATCAATTCTAGAAACATCTACGGAAAATTCTAGGAAACGAAAATCGAAGCTCGAACCGACGGTGGACATTCTATTGTCTCTGGCTAAGCGAGGATTACGCGAAAGTGAGACCGATGAAGAGCTTGAACGCCTTGAACAAGAACTATGCACCAACACCTTCAGCACACTTCTGGTTTATTTTATGTGGAAAATCAAATCATTGGACCCCAGCCATTCACATGGAAAAGCTTCTTTCAGTGGAAGATTCTTCGATAGTCTATTAACACGCCGAGACTCTTTTGTTAGCACTCTCACAGCCATCATACAGCTTCGGAAAGGTTTGGATCCGATCAGGTTAGCGGCAGCTACCACCCTTCTCGATTTGCAAACTGCTTTTCGTACGCTTCGCCATATAGTGTCGAGCCAAGCCAATGATCTCGACAATGATTTAATCCCGCAGATTGAAGAATTGGTGCAGCATATCTCTCCCACCGCCTCGACATTGATTTCTCGCTTACAGGACTCGGCGGTGAAAGCATATGCTAAGAAAATCCGACGCACTGTCGAAATACCGGTAGAAGAAGAGCTGCCCACTGAGTCCGATTTCGGAGCCAGTTCCGACGAAGAGGGCGAATCAGATGATGAGGACCTTCAGTCAAGCGCTCGTCGCATGCGTGAGCAGCTGCTGGCTGAACAGAGACTTTGCCAATTCACTGGCAAAGTTGTGCTTGCTATCATTGCCCGAGTGTTAGATTCCTCTGGCTCAGACGCCGGCAAACTCAAATCTAAGCTTCTCTTCAACAAAGCACGCCTAGGTCATAACTATAAGGCCGTTATTGGTTATCTAGAAGAGGAGAAGGCAACGACGGCGGCTCGAAGCACCTCCAAATCGGCTTCTAAAAAGCAAACTAACGGCGTTGTGGTCAATGGAAAGCTCAAATCCGCAGAAATAGTCGTTGAGGATGACGAAGACGATGAGATTGAAGGCGACGCTCAAAACGCTGAGGACGAGGACGATGATTTGCGTTCCAGAGGATTGATTGAGCCGGAAGGCGACCGCGAGGAAGAGGCTGAAGGCGCAGAATCACCTCTGACTCCGGTTGACGATGATATAATGGGCGACTGAACAGCCGGGACGTCGGCCTGATGAAAGGACGAAGCCCGATACCCCTATTGATTTTACTTCGTTAAATACTGTATATTGGCACTACTGGTCATTTTCTCAATTTTTTTTTCATGCACAACCACCTTGATAATCTGCTTCTTCATGTGAATCTACTTCGCTTTCTTTGACTACTACCTTTATTATAATTTTATGACGATTATTATTTGATCTTATAAGCCTAGATTTGCGACTTACAATTGAAAATTTCATGTCCTTCGGAGGACTCTTTGTTAGAAATTCAACATTCTCCGAGAAGCCTTGAGATTCAGACATGGAACATGGGAATTTTTCTGTCCATATCGACACTGAGCCATGGAACTTGTTCACATCTACGAATTTCTCCGGCTCCGAAGCATAACCACGGCTCGCGGATCTTCGTTGTTACCCTTGGATGCTGGTTGACTCTCCAAGCCAAACCGAAGAAGCGCCAGGGAGGCGTTAAAGAACAACCTCTCAAGCTCTCTGGATCTCCTTTGTCAGCTTACTTTCATTAGTATCCGTGGCCCCGGAACCTTTTTATTGCAACTTTTTTGATGGCCGCAAACGCGCCATTGACCTCAATCCATCCAGAAGGTTTCGGGAGGCGAAATGGGAAGCTCGTCCTGGCTTGTGGGGCTTTGGAGCCGGCAGAGGCGCCGTCGATCATAGATATAAAAAAATTCAAGGAATCAGACTGGTTGCTTGATCGACTGTTCGTTTTGTTTGTTTTTTCATAGTCGTCTGTGGTTAAAGAAAGTTGCAGAAGCGCGATGACAATAGCGTGTCAATAATGGCTATGGCAGAAGCTGGGCCGTATAACTTCGTTCCTCGGCAGTGGTATGACGAGCCGGTATGATTGATACCTGAACGAAGCCTTGAGAGGCGCCTAAGCTGATATCGCTCTCTCTTTAGTTTGATGATGAGACTTTTTCAGATACGGCGTAAGTTTTCCGCGTCTTTGTCACCCTCTGGAAGCCAGCCGGCCGTTGACGTTGTGCAACCAGATCGCACTCAGTTTCATTAACCCCGAGCATCACTAATTATCCCGAAGAACATGGAAGGCGATACCATGCCTTTCGTCAAGGACGTAGGTTTTGTTTGCTTGCGCATATTGCCTGGTTGTTATAACAACTGACGATGGTCAAGGCTACCTCCTTCCAAATGATGACAGGGAAATGCAGCGTTTGGACTTAGTCGATGAGATGTTAGCTATCGCCATGGGAACTTCTCATCTTGCACCAATCCGTCGGAATATTCAAAAGGTCCTAGACATCGGAACTGGTTCGGGTGCTGTAAGTTGTTGAGCTATTTTTTTAAAACGCCGTATCAGCTAACAAAATGCCATAGTGGGTAATTCGGTTTGGTATGTGGCTCTTTTTATACGATGTTTCATTCCTAACATTGATGAAATGGCATTAGCCGATGATTTTCCCTCCGCAGAGGTAAGCCACTTTCTAGGAGATATTGAAACTGAAAGCTCATGGAATCATAGGTGATTGGGAATGACCTAAGTCCTACGCAACCTGCAAAGTAAGCATTGTTTATGTTTGTTGATATAAATATATGGCTGAACCAATCTCAAGCGTGCCTCCAAACGTCCGGTTTATCGTCGATGATGTAGAGGAAGACTGGGATTATAGTGATCGGACGTTCGATTACATTCACTGTCGTTGTATGGTATTCGCCATCAAAGATATGAAACGCCTCATTCGGCAGGTATTCGAGTAGGACTCCTGAGCTATTTTCCTATTTCTTTTGCATTGGATGTTCGCTAAATACTGACATTGCAGTGCTTTGAAGCCCGGAGGCTGGTTCGAGGTTCAGGATTTTGACTCGAAAATGAGTTCTCCAGACGACACAGTCAAAGGAACATGCCTTGAGCAGTGGAATAAGTCCACTGCAGAAGCTTTCAGTAATATGGGATTCTGGACTCGCATGGACCCAGATTTCGAGCATTTACTCCTTGAAGCTGGGTTTACTAACATTCAAATGAAAAAATACCCTATTCCTCTCGGAAGTTGGTCCGCAGATGACCATGATGTAAGTTTCAATGAATAGCTTCCCCCAATCCACGGCAATCTCTCTCCACCTGCAGTTACTGACGAATTTGGTATAGAAAGCATTGGGAGAGCTAAATGTTTATCAATTGACCGAGGTCCTGGAAGCTGCCTCTCTAGCAGTTTTAACTCGAAGCGGATGGTCCGAGAATGAAGTTTACGCGATGTGCGCAGGGGCACGGAATGATACAAAAAATGAGAACATTCACGCTATCAGAGATTTGTATGTTCTCTCCTTCACCTTTTTCGTTATGAAGTTGCTTATGCAGTCTGTATAGCTACGTATTTACAGCGCAAAGGCCACTTGAGGCGCCCATTGCTATTTAATAGAATTGAGAGAAACATGGTTTCTAATCTTTGGAAAAGCACACCTTCCATCGGCGTTCGGGGTTGTCGAAAAGTTGCGGAGGCTTTTGCTCTATACCCTCAACAAACATTATGAGGTTTTAGTTTTATTATCATTAGGCAACGGGCGTTCACGGCGATCTTATATATAGGAAGTTGGGTTTGAGGAATGGATCGTTGCGAAGGCTAAGCACAGGTCATGGAATATTTCGAGCTCAGTATCCTGAGTTTGGGCCCATCGAACCCGAGGTGCTATTCAGCTAGCACGACCAAGACTAAGGATATATAAAATGTGCATCATTCATAATATAAGTATATAATTTAAATGAACAAAATCTCATGTCGTATATACAACACCTCCTCGCTGGTAACTCGTTTAGCAAGCCATATGTATGTTTGGATACCTCCGTGACACAGGCGCAATCAAGCTGGCGTTAAGGCAACCTTTGTGCCTGTCCCACTTGACAGTGTAAGTGTTGTATTTTCGACAAATTCTGTAACCGGATCACGATTCTCGATATCTTTGAAGACCTGTAGTAGCCGAATAACAACATAAGAAGCTTCAACCAAAGCGTATTGCTCTACAGAGTAGGCTAATATTAGTAACGATTCGTAGTGAAAGTAGTGCTCCAGGGACTACTTAGGATTAACTTACGACCCAAGCAGATACGAGGTCCACCGTTAAACGGAATATAATTCCACCCTGGTCTCAAATTCTCCCACCGACTTGGTCTGAACTCGTTTGCGTCGTCTCCGTAGAATTTGCTGCGATGGAGACCCCAGGTGGAATACATAACCATGGTGCCTTTCTTCACCAGGATCTTACTTTTTCCATCCGGACCACCACCTCGTGGCAGAGTTGTTGTAACAACGGCTTCCCGTCCATTCCAGGGAACGACGGGGAATAGCCGAAGGGCTAAGGATTTGTCAATATATAGTTTCACTACGCGCTAAGGTTGCGAACTTACTTTCGTTGAGGACGTATTTTAAATATTTCAGTGATTTTATGTCTTCGTATGTGGGAAGTCTGTCGCCGACGTGCTCTGTTATTTCCTTTCGTAACTCGTACCATACGTCTTTGTGTCGGGCCAGCTGGTGAAAGCATATTGAGAGAAGACTAGCAGTAGTATCACGGCCAGCGAGAAGAATGTTAAGCAACTCGGATCTGAGTCGCACGGGGTCTTGAATGCTCTTAGAAATTTCTTCTAAGAATATATATTTGCCGTTGGCATCATGGGATGTCGGCTTTCCAGACGCCTGAAGCTGCAGAGCTTTATGCGTGAATTTGTCGATATATGCCTGGACAAATTTAGAGACTTTTCTGAATTCGAGGCGATCTTTCTGAAGGAAGTATAAGTCTCCCAGAAGGGTACGCAGCATGCAGATTTCTTTCACTAGATCAGCTTCCCGTCTAAGCGTTAAAAATAATCGAGTTAGCCCGTACCTGTACCTCGAGTAAAGTCACGGTAAAATTGGGCCTCGTGGGGAGCACAGTTTGGAAGTAGACTGTTCACACTTTCTCCAAACAAAAAATCAGTTGCTAATATCAGGCATTAGCTAAAGCTGCCAATGAGTTGGTTCTAGGTAATTTTACCAGTATCCAATGTGAGTCGAAAGAACAGCTCCTGTAAATCAACGGTTTGGTTTGGAGTTATATTCTTCAGAAGGTTTTGAACGAACGATTCTAAAGTTGCGAGATCTTGAATCTGGTGCCTGGCAAACTGCGGCCGGAGTGCTGTACGAGAGTGTTTCCACGGTTCTCCTTTTGGACCGCCGCCGTATACGTGGGTGAAAATCCCCTCTCCAAACATAGGATTGAACGAGCCAGCACGAGCTTCACCTAGGCAAAATTCCTCAAACTGTGTGGACAAAATGGACTTGATATTCTCTGGATCTCGAGTGTCCAGGTATGTGCGGCCGAACATATCACTTGTATACGTATCGCCCAGTTCTTCGTACCTCTCCAAATTACTTTTGAGAAACGTCTTTTCCGCCAATTGTTTTGAAACCGTCCGATAAACATTGATACCGAAAAGGCCCTGTGATGGGGACTGTTTAGCGTCCTCAGCTTTCTCAAGCCTGCGGATACGTTGTGCTTCAAGGTAGCCTAGCACATATTGATAGCCAAGATGCAGGGCTCCTGCTGCGAGGAGAACTACCAAGAGGGTAGTATAATTGAACATGATGTCAATCAGCGGTATAAGAGTTTAAAACGAAAGAAAGTCGATTTTTCACGCTCGGATGAGGGAATTAATCAGTATATAATTAGCCCTTCAACGGGAACAAAAACAGGCCCCGGCTTTCGGCAGTAAAAGGCCACGGAGGGTATTATTAAATAGTTCCGCCCTGTAATAAGTGACATATTGCCAATGACTTTTTGTTTGAGAAATAATAATGCGCTTTCCCATGAAGCTGGCAGCCAGGGATGAGACTTGGCTAACAACTGCGGTCGAACCAAGTAACTAGTTAGTTCCAAACTCCGCTTTTCACGAGCTCAAAAGTGTGTCAATTACCCCGGAAGCCGTCTGGCTAACCCGCAAAGGAATTTTCAACCGCATGACTAGTGAATTAGTGTCGCTGGGGAGACCTGGGGAGTCCGCGGATCCCAGGATGAATCAATGAACGCTTGTGGGGAATGAGGCCGTAGTTCGGCATTTAACTAATCACATGTAATGACCCGGCCAAAAGGATTGTGAGAAATGAGTCTTTTTTAGACATGTTTGGGTATAATATGTACCTATGTACAGTGCCTTCCAGGGTTACCAAAACGCGTATCACGCACATTTTGCTCCATGTATATCGTATGAAGTGCCGAGTATGGAGTAAATATGCTGCAATGTCGAAGGAACCTTCACCCACGCCCTTTGCATCAATCGCAGTTTTCAGAGTTGAGGTCGAGCGGGTGTCAAAGTCTGAGATCGGAGGAATGATAGTTGAACCACTCAATTTTGAACATCTTCGACCATAACGTGAGGTCTCGTAAGCAGATTACACTGTGGACTAGGATAATGCGGGAATGTAGTAAAACCCAAAAAAGTCTTTTGTTTCGATAATATACATATGAAGTTTCTCGGTATCGAGATAATGATCGTCTATAAAGCTATATGGCGAACAAATCATGGTATTGTGCGCACATATCATCTGTCGCTGCTGCCTGAAAACACACGCCATGCTCTCAAAGGCAGCTTTTGCAATTTGAGAACTGCGGGTTGAATATACATCCAAAAGGTAACAGCGCCAATAACTACGCAAAGAATATTCGTAATATAGAAGCCGTCTCGCTCGATATTGCATATGCCGCCACCGACTTTGCAGCGATCCTTGTCGGTTTCTAAAACACATGAAAATGGTGACGTTACGGGTGACTTGATTTTCGCATCCGGTTTTGTAGGTGGAATGCAGGTGGCTTTTGTGAACATATCGACGAGCTTTAGAACGAAGAATTTTGGGAACGTGCCTCCAAGGTTCGATACACTAGAGATTAATCAGTTTTATATAGTCATTGAATGTTTGGATGAGGAACTTACGTGGCTAGCAGGGTCATGTAGGTGCCACCAATGTTCGGATCGGATATTCGGGCATGGAAGGCCGAAACTGCTACAAACATAATGGTGTTCATAGAAGTTGAGAAGATATGTTCCAGAATCACGACGAGAATGTACCATCCCGGGACCGGTTCCCCCGGGAAAATCATCACGATAATCTGCGCAAACACGGCAGCGGAGAGCCTACCGATAAATGACCAACACCATAGTTTCATTGGTGTGTACTCGGTAGACCATTTACCTGCGAAATAGCCCAGGCCAATTTCAAAGGGAAAGTCGATGAGTACAACCAAAGCCAAATTATCTTGTCCAAAGCCTTTTTCAATGAGCTTCAGGTTAGTCACAGCTTCATTTGCCTGGAACCCGAGTTTGGCGATGAGATGGATTATTATGATGGTCTGAATGTTCTTGAGCTTCAGCACACCCCACATTGACTTATAGACCTCCATAATACCATCTCGCTCTTTCGTTTGGTCTTCTTTCTTGAGCAACGCCAATCCCAAGGTGATGGCTAAGTACGCCCAACCCCAGAAAATGAGATAACCACCTAAACTTAGAAGCCCTTCATCTTGCTTAACGGAGCGGAACCATCTATTGGCGAAATCAGGGGAGTTGAAAGCTAGAAAAACGGTGTAAGAGAGGAAGTTGCCGGCGGTCAGGCCGACTGTTTGTGCAGTGGAAGCATATGCGATATTTTGGGGAGATAAAAGCGAGATGGCCCAGCCATCAACGGCAATATCTTGAGTCGCACAAAGAAAAACTAGTAGAAACCACCAGCCGGTGAAATTCCAGACGCCATCTGTCCCATTTTTTTTGGCCGCCACCATCATGTCTTGGACATGAGTACCTAAGTAAATCATAGCTAGTCCTGAAACGGTCTGAATAGGTGTGATCCAACTTTTCCTTCGTCCGAACCTTCGACTCCAAACTGCGTCCACGATCGGGCTCCATAGGAGCTTGAGCGAATATGGGTACGAGGCGAGGGAGAATATGGCAATTTGACTGTACGAAAGGAATGGTTTGAGAAGAAAGGGCACTGAACCCATGGCTAAGCCCATTGGGATTCCTTGTAGAAAATAAAGCAAGACTAATAGAAGGAAGTTTCTCTGGTCGGGTATAGGCAGGTCTGCGAAGCTTGTGCTGACAAGACTAGGGGTTTGCGGGGTGGCGGGCGGTTCATCGTCTAATGTGAAATCAGACCGGTTCATGACCCTTGAGGCATGTGAAGAGGTTGAATCCAGCGAAACATCCTTCCGCCGTAGCCCAATACTTGAATCCATACTGTTTTTCGCGTGCCCGTTCGCACCAGTCGCGACCTGTAAGCTAGGTCTTGAGGAACGGCGTTTGAGCGAATTATGCTTTTTTCGAGTCATTGGTTTTTTTGAGCGCGAGGATTCTCCAGGATCCGATGCGTTGTCAGGTTCGTCAACTAGGAAACCAAATTCAGAGGGCGATATGAGACCGTCGTCGTCGCTATAGCTGTCGCTGTATAGGGAATGGTCGCTTGGGAGTGGTTCTTGGTCCGAGTGAGAGAACGGTTGCGCCGACGCTAGAGGTTGAAGCTCAACGTCGTTACGCTGGTTGCTTCTGTTTGCAGAGGAGGTGACATGGGAAGATGCAGGTAGCCGAGAAGAATCAAAAACGAGGGAATTCTCCAGAGGCTGCATTCATAAAGAGAGGCCAAAAGGCAAGCTGGCCTGATGGGTACAAAAAGGCAGTTTGTCACGTTCGCCTTTCTGTCAGTGACGACGGGGATGTGCGCTGACTAATAGCGAGCTAGTGCGGCCGTCGGGAGTCGAGGATGAAGACGACAGATGTCATTGGGGGCAAATTTGCTGCCTGAAGCTCTGATCCTCGTATCGGAAATTTGCAGAATTTCATCAGGGCTACGGAGTATATAGATGGAGGTCCGCGTAGATATCAGTATGTTTGTGCGAGTAAGGAGTATGACCGCCCGTGAACCCGCAGAGTCTGGGGCTCTGCACGGGGAAGCCAACACTCGGTACGGAGTACTCCGTATGTACAAAGACCCTCCGAGTCCCAAGCATTCCGTCCTGAAGGAGGACCCTGAAACTCAAAAACGTGACGCGACAAAGCTCGCTGTCACGTGATGCTTCTGGAGCTCTGGCCGCATTTGTCGGGTTTCCAGGTCCCGACTACTCCGTACTTCGTACTTGAGCAGATAGCCAGTTGATTCCAGAGAAGTTGAGCCATTTGACTCTGCTGACAGGGAACATGGAGCAAGAATCTCATATGGAGGTCGATCCGGCACTGGCTGTCGATAAAGAGATAGCGAAAATACGATCTGAAAGTCAGCACTCATTATCGCGTTAGCTTGTTTTGCTGGAGGATGCTAACAATCGTTGAAGTTCAAACCCTTACAAATCGCCGGCGCGTGCTCTCGGCAAGTTTGCTTTCAGTTGATACCATTCGAGATGCCGTAAAGGCGCATACCGGATCCGCATCCAACCCTCCGCTTGCTCCAATCGTGTTAGACACAGAGAAACACGCTCAAACGAACCACCATCGCGCCATCTTTTCAGCTACCTCTTTCCCGTTCCAGGATCCGGACCCACATGCAAAGCTGTCAAATCTTTTGGGAATCCGAATCGATATTTGTACTCGACAAGGAAGATACAATGAGCCATACTACCTCCTTCTCAAGCGTTTGGAGAACCAGAAATTGTTACGAGTTCACCGACACACAATACCCGCATTCATTCCCTTGAGTCAATTTGAAGATAAATATTTATCTGTTCCGGATGATGAAGATGAGCACGGAGAGGTTTTAAAGCCGAAGAAGCAGGATCTCAAGAGATTTGTGCGCGAGCTGAGACGGGAACTCGTCGCGTGGCACCTGCGACAGGATTCAGTCGCTTGGATACAGAGTAAACTGGGCCTTGTCAAAACTAGATACGACGCGAGCCCTTCTGAGGGACACTCGCTTGCCCAGGACATAGGAATCTCCTCTATATTTGCGTCGTCCCTCGAAGCTCGATTTGTCACTATCGAATGGACCGATGGACGGGTAGGGCGAATTCAGTTATCAAACCGTGGACTTGTGGAAAAGGTTGCTGTGACAAATGACGCTGGACGAGATCAAAGAACGGAACGCCTGCTCTTGCGAGGTGACCGCAAGATTGAAGCGCTGGCTCAAAAGCTAATTGAAGCGAGCGGACAAACTGGTTGAAACAGTTTGGTAACAATTCACTCCAGTCGTTTTACTTCAATCAAACAATGGTTTATTCCACCCTGCCGGTCACGGACGTGCTTAATGCCAGTCGTTTCGGTCTGGCACCCGCCATGACCTGCTGCTATATCCTTGAGAGCAATACGCATGGGTTACAAAAGCCGTTTATTTAAACCTGGAATAATTCGATCTCGAAACAATTTGAGCAAGCTCCCCAACTCAAAGCTACTGCTCCTTTGAAAGATATTCAGATTTATACACGTGTGATTTCCAAATGAAGGATCTTAATACAAAAAAAGTCCGACATAGAAGTGAAGTACAGTATAAAAGGGCAGACTCCTGGTCCGGCTCCACTGATATCCCGCGGTTTCCGAACTATTGACCATGGTATCCTTAACCAATGCGCATGCAGATAGAGATGCACTGTTCTTGGCCCTGTGGGGTGCCCAAAGCGTCTGCCAACTCGTTGCAGTGCTGCTTGCCAAATTTCACGGTCTTGCAATGCTCGACCAATTCGAGATGATCCTTCTTGCACTTGTCTTGGCAGAATTCTCGGGATTTTCCTCCGGTTGGTGCCGGGGTGGGGTTTTGGGTCTGGGTTGGGATATCGTTGAGCATATCCTCGATGTTATCGAAGCCATCGTTGACGGGGGCGGCGGTGGCATAGACCGCGCCGAGAATGAAGCAGAGGTAGCCGGAAATCTTCATTGTGATTCTGATTTCTAGTTCAGTTCATCTGGTCAGGTGATGCAACAGGATATATAGGGACATACGCTGTGGTGTTTGGGCTTTCTGTCTAGTCGTTGCTTTGTATACTGGGATATGGTTCTAAGAAGGTCCTGTCAATCGAGGTGCTTGGATCGTGGGTGGAGTTCGGGAAGAAACCTACCGTTGGGTTTTCTAGGAGTGTGCGGGCTGAAGATGGAGAGGAAGTTTGGAAAAGTGCGAGCCCTGATGCTGATATTTATCCTTTTCCCAACACTGAGAGAATTGCTCTCCTCGAGGTTCTCTACTCCTTCAATACGCCAACCAATTTCTGCCCCCAATGATTCGTTCATGGGAAGTGATCAGCAACTCGATTCTCCACACTGGGGAAATTGGACATGCTGGAATATCCGTCATTCAGCTGGCGCCCTGTTGGCATCCTATCAGGTTCTCCACTTTGATTTGCGTGTTGAGTGGAAGCTGATGACATCGATATTCCTAAGCATGGTCATTCGAGGTACTCGCAGCATACGGAGTATACAACATGCAATTCCGGTCAGGTTCCTGGCCCCTAGCCAAATACCACCGGCCTTGGCCATACCACGCCCTAACTCTGTCCGACTTAGGTGGCCCTGGCGCAAAGTTTATTATCGTCTTTATTTCAACCATCAGGCTTCTTGCTGGTTGCAAACATCCCCGTTCGACGGGGTTACATTTCGGCCCTGGGCGAAAATTTCTCTCGCAATTTCGAGAATAGCGAATTGAGTGCCAATTCTTGGGTTTGCAACGAGTACGTAGCCGCCGAACTTTTCTTTTTCTCCGTTTCAACGCCGGATGCATTGATGGGCGGTCGACTGGTTCAAAACGCCAAGGTTTCAGTCGCAGGACTCGAATTTTCCGAAGCTTTCGACCCCAACTTACGTCGTCGAATAGGATAATTATCTCGTCCAGCAAGTAACCAGATGTGTCGTTGATCGCCGTATCGGATGTTGGCGTCAAGATGTGGGATTGAGCTTTTCCGTATATCAAGTTTCAGATCATAAAACCTCAAATAATATGCATATACGAGCTCAAGGACTCATGGATATCCGGTATAGGCTAGGGGCATGGTTCCAACACCTTTTTCCATAATTGACATTTCGTCATTCGTCCAAGACCCTGGTCCTCTCTAGGCGGCAACCGAATGAGAAGTTGTTTGCGCGAGAAAACCCACGTCGGGAAGCTTACTTGGTTCGAGAGGGACTTGATCCCTGATGCAAATCACGGCGGATAAACGTGGATGTACCTCGTTATTCTCAATCTCGCATGTAGTATTAAGCAGCCACTTCCGTTATCCACGGAGTACTTGCAAGCCACTTTATTTTGACGTGGCCATTTTCGTTAGCTGGTATACATTTTGATATTGGACGATCGAATCTTCCCAAATCGGAATGTGGGTTATCGCATGGTTTCTGTTGCACCCTGCGATCCCTGTTTATATGGATCGACCCGCGGCCTAAGAGGCCGTCCTGATCTCCGCCATTCTTATTTTTTTTTTATTTAGTCATGCTTATTTAATTTATCGGAATGTTCTCGCCCAACCAACTCAACGAGCCCCCAGTGGCAAAGTGGTTAATTGCAGGAGGATGGATACCCCTGCTTCTACCCTGCAAACGGTCATCATTGGAGATTTGTTGCAGCAAACAATGGATGGGTTCGCACGGTACCTTGCAGCCCGGTCGTTTTCTTCAGCGCTTACCATTTTTGCTTGACCGGAGGGCTGAGGGCTGACCGACGGTGCGACCACGCATGATTCCTTTCAATATCGCATTTTGAAACCCGTATATGCCCATGGAACGGCCTTTTCACATTGCTTAGGATAATTCACGATGGCCCGATCGCAAATTCGCAAGCAATCTCGGGAAGGCCGTTGCGCCTTTTCGAACCAGACTGCTAAAGCGAGAGCTTAACGCCCACTATCCCCCGGAGTTATTTTGCTTTCACTCCAGATCTCGGATATTACCAAGTTCTACGGAAAACTTTTTAAACCCCCGTTGAAGTCAACTTCCTGGCATCCTTCTCAACGATAACGCCTTTACGGACACGGGTATTCGGGTGGGCGGTCGGTGCTACCTACATCCATTTTCGACAAGGCTTTCCCGGACAACTTGGGATCTCGCTTCCTACACCTGTCGCCAGCAGCTGTCAATTACCTGTGAATAGTCTGGCATTATTAAGCTGAACATAGCGCATACAGGGTTTTCTCTCTGGGTCAACGGAGTGGATCTTGCAGAAGATCTGCTCGAAGATCAGTCAAGCGAGGGCACTAAAATAGATTTTATGGAGACTGACAGAGGCTCGGTTATCAAGTCCTAGAGAAAGTGGTCTTACATACGGTGTACTCCATACTCCGTACAAGTAGCAGCATTCCGCACTTCCCAGGGATCAGATGGGTACACAATGCGTATTGGAACCCGGAAAACATACTCGTTGCGGCTCCTCAAAAACTCAGACGCCCCTATATGATCAATGAAGAAAAGATTTCCTCCGGACAATGGACCGACGCTAGAAAATGTAGTTAAAAACAGGTTTGGTTTGGGTCCAGGGAACAAGGGGAAAATGACCAAGAACTCCAAGAAGAAATATGTGCAATAATTAATCAAAGCTTAAAGGCAGAGCGGGATTTAATATGGGCTGTGACATCAATTAAGCTGGGTATCAACTGAGAAAAAACACTAGTTTCGAAGGATGGGTACTGCATATACCCAGATAGGAAAGCTTCCAAGGATATTTATGCAGCACAGGGGGATATGGCTATATATTTATGATCCGGGAATTCAGTTTCGCGGGTTGTGTGGGGGCAATTTTGGTCTTCGTTTTCCTTGGGAAGAGAACTGCCATCTTTCATATCAAAACACAATTCTGGCAGGGGCCCGTAAGACTCGTGCGTCTCGTTCTCTAGTTTCTTGCGCTCAATCTTCTCCTCGAGCACCCACCTCGCTTTCATCCGTTCTTGTTTCGCGCTCAGCCAAGTAATAATCGGATCCATTTGTTCCTGAAAACGAGCGTCCAGATTTCGCAGTTCATGCTCGTGGTTGGCTTGGAGGTGGTGAATGGCCTGATCGAATTTTTTGAGCGCGAGGTCGGATTTTTTCGCCTGAGTATCCCGAAGAACCTTGATTTTCGAAGCATGCAGTGCATCTATATTTGCCAGTTCATGGTATCTTTGTCGAAGGCGATCCCTATTCTCCTTACTAAATTCCCTTAGAGGCTGTGGCACTCCGCCGCCACTTTCCAGTGACGGCTCAGGAAGTGGAGTGTTAAAGTAGCCCTCCATATAACGGATACGGCTCTGCAATGCTTGCTTCTCACGGCCGAGCTCTTCTACCAGGGTCAGTTCTTTGGCCAAGTCCCGTTCTTCCATTTGTATTGCTCTCTCAGAATTTTTCGTTTTCAGTTTTTCCACAGTCTCTAAATGCTGCTCCTTCATTTCGTTCAAGACACGATTCTGATGTTTCAGAATCGGCTTCAATAAATCCTGACGGAAGCTGATGTATCTCTGCATCTGGCTTTCCTGTGCTGAACGCATGGTACTCAGTCTTGGTGAAGCTAGACTTCGTTCTACGGAGCCTTCATCGCAAGGTATCAGAGTGTCTTTACTCATTAAAAAGCAGCCAGTACTAACATCCGTGCTTCTTTTTCGCTTTTGCATACTGTCGACTGCATTAGGCTTTTCCAGATCAAACTTGGATACGGTATGTGATGGTGGTATGGAAAACACGGAAGGTTTGCGTTTCCGAAGGTTAGGAATCCGTGAAATCGCATTCTTTAGACCGAGTTTGAAACCTCGATCTATGTTTTCCAAGTTGAGAGATCGTCTTGAGAATCGAAGGTCAGCGATGGAGTGTCTAGGCTCGGATTCACTGATGCTATAGGCAGTTGGGCCGGTAGATAGCGAAGCAATGGATTGCCGGCTACTGGAGACGTGCTTTCTAAAATTCCAAAAGATGGAGGGCGAGGAATGGGTGAGGCTTGGATAAGGAGAGATTGGAGAGGGTAGGGTGTACGGATTCGCAATCGAACCGGCATCGGATCCACGGTTCGGCCCATCCAGGTGACGAGACATCAGCGGCGCATCATCATTATTAACCAAATCTGCCAAACCTAGCTTACTTGCATCGTCAAGAAGCTGCTTATCCAGGTATTCCTCTGTCTGCCCCTCATTTAAAAACAAAACAAGCTGACAGTATCTGTTTTCATCGATAGCGGATGTTCGGGAGAGAGGATCGTCGGTTTCGAGCTCAGCGTTCAACGGTCGTGTCAAAGCCATGAGCAGATCGAATTCGTTGAAGGAAGAGGACGGCTGGACTCGGATAGAGGGTCTTCGGGAGAGGCGCAATGAAGATTTCACAGACAAGGCTGCAGTCCCAGGCGGTTGGCTGGAATCTTCGGCGTTAACTGGAAGCGCATTCTGGGAAAAGTTGGGTTTTTAGCGGTAATAGGTTGCTCCACACAGAATTCACAAAGCTTCATATTTGGTATCACTATATATAGCAAACAGTGATTTCCAAGGGTTAGTTCTTGCAAAGTACATGTGATGCAGCACACCGCAATTTCACAAACCGATCCTTAATAACTACCTAGCTAGTTAATCATAGCGAGGAACTCAAAAACAGAGGTGATCCTGGTTGCTCTGTGTGTTCCTGTTACAGAACTCCACAGCTTCATGGCCCTTCATCATCCTGAATGTCTCTGGAATGCCCTCCCAGTGAATATGGCGGCTCTGGATCAACATCATTTCATTATTCCTGTCTTTCAGGAGAACCTCCTGACTAAAAGCAGAAACATTCTAAGCCCGAATAGGCAGTTCCGTTAAATAGCCCGATGTCACTGGGTCTTGGCGGCTGTTTGACTTCCCGAGAGACCCGCCGACCGGAAAAAACATTCCGATATTCCGAAGGTGGAGACCCGACCACATGTCCTCACCGCCTCAAGCTTTAAACCCCGTTTCTGCCTCTCTCTCTCTCCACTCTGAACTTGGAGCTACTACTCCATACCTTCTAACTACCTACCTACCTGGAAAAAGGAGCTGCGTATTTCACTAGTGGCCAACATGGCACCCCAATCGAAGCCCGAAGACTCGAAATACACTGTCTTTATTCGACTACCATTTCCCCGGAACGAATTCGTTGATCCTCCTCCGGTTGTGCCCCTTGCATCTTTGAGATAATGTATATAATGCTAACGTCCCTCAGCCAAATTGGAACATTGAGAAGGACCGCGTTCTATGGGAAGTTCTTTTGCAGCCATCAAATGCTATAGACTGTAAGTATTTAGGAGCTTATGTCAATTTTCTACCTATCTTCCAAACTGATTCGTCGCTGTTTAGGGACCGCGCTGTATACAGTGACTCTAATCCCCTTCTTGCTAGACTGTTAGCTGATATACAATAGCGCATCGCGTCTAGACGCGACGTTGCCTTTTATTCTCCAACAGGCAGCATGGCTTTACAGTCACCGTCTTGCACAGATCCGAGCAGATATGCTCAAGGCCGGAGACCCACCGCCCGACCTCCCATTCACGGATAGTTTTAGCGGTGGACGTGCGCTGATTAGGGAACATAGCGGTAATACGCCGTACTAATAATGGTCTAGTAATTGCATGACTGATATCCGGTAGACCTTGAGACTCTGGGATTTCCTATCGATCAGGAAGGCGTATCGCCTTCCCAACTTGATGCTAGTGACCTAGCGTTACCAAGACATCAAGAAGGTTGGTATTGCTTATAAGGACATTTCGCATCCAGCTAATGAAGAGAAGACCCTTCCAACCTCCGGGCAGATTCGCCAACGCTGCCTACCAGTGAGGCTACTACGATTCGAGGAATGTCTGGCCAAACAAATATATTCCCTAGGAAGGAATCAAGTGACCAGCCGCAAGCCACTACGCTGTACGGATTACAAACTTTAGACTCACCGATTGAATCTTCCCCTGAGGATGATAGCTCCGAACCACTTGACATGTCCAGTTCGGAGTCGGGCTCGGACAATTTTGATAGGCAGAACCTTCTCAGGCGATTTGGAAAATTTTCTCTACACCGAATGAGGAACATGGAGAATGATGAAGATGAGGATGTGGAAGACCCGCCGGCGTTTCTTCCTCTAGAGACTATGAATAGGTCACCAATGAAAAATCGTAGCTCGGGCGCCACTCTTCGTCAACAAGCGAGAAAAACACAGGCCACAACAGGATCAACGAGCACTACCAGCTCAGGGTTAGGATCTTCTGCCCCTGGTCCTTCGTCCGACCATCGGAGACTGCGGTCGCAACCCCGTCCAAGCGGAGCAACCGAACCCGCCCATGCCGGGCAAAGTGGGTCGCCCGGCATGGGTAGTAGCTTCAGTGACCTCGATGGTATGTATTCTCAATCTCCATTGTGAAGTTCACCTTAAACTTATCCTTTCATGCTAACTCCCAATGATATTAAGCTGCAAGCGTAACCCAGTCCGCCTTAGAGGAAGCGCTGCTTGACAACATACAAGATGACGCCGCGTCGAGTCGAATGAGCATTCTAAGTCAATCCTTACAAAACAAATATCTATGAATCACCCTTAATACGATGGAATACGGAATATGAACTCCAATAGCAGGGAATATCCGATGAGTTTAGTATATATACACAGATGAAAATAAGGTTCTGATATACGGAATGGGCATATATTTCTCCGGATATGACGTAAGTTTGAGTTAACCCTCATTCCTCCGAACACCCGAGGCAAAAAGGTCGCGATGACCGCAACATTGAGATTCCTCTTGCTCCACGGCGAAGCTAAGTCGAGTCTTCTCTGCACATCGAAAAGTCAAGCTGATCTCGCATTTCGCTCTGTCGCTTCTTCTTATCATTCGCTAAATTTGATCCGACACAGCGTCTCTCGACCAAGCGATTTCGGCGATTTCCATTTTTCTCTACCCCGCCAATGACAGAATGTACGGAGTAGGATCTGGTCTTGCTAGCGCGTGAGCTGTCAGCCTTTTTCCCCTTCAACGACGTGCCTTCCCGCAGAGACAGAACAACATCTACTTCATTTCCCCGTGCAATTAGAATAGACCGGCTCTTCTATATCAGACACTCGCCGACATTTCCTACCTCCGCGCTTCGCTTACCGGTCATTTAGAATATTTTCTCCTGGCCACAGGTTAACCAATTAGCCAGCTTATACCTCCGCTTCTAATCCAACCGCCGTGTTAACTTGCCGTCATGGCCTCCGAAAGCGTTGCTACAGGGAACCTCAGCCCTGATGAGATGGAATCGCACTACTTCAAGACGAATCCACCGCCTCCCTTCCTGCAGACCCATACCGCAATCGCCCGGAGTTTCATAAATCAACATGTGGAAGCCAATCGACGAGTTGCACTAGTGACTTCTGGTGGCACAACAGTGCCTCTCGAAACCCAAACAGTTCGATTCATCGACAATTTTTCTGCTGGAACTCGTGGGGCTACATCGGCCGAATACTTCCTACAAGAGGGCTATGCGGTGATCTTTCTTCACCGGCAATTCAGTTTATTACCTTACTCACGCCATTACAGTCACTCGACTCATTGCTTTCTTGATTTCATGGATGAGGCTACCTCTAAACCAACTCCTGCGAACCCAACTGGCGACAAGAATACCGCACATGGGCCCATTATGGTACGAGATGAATATCAGGATGAGATGCGCACGGTTCTTAGGCAATATCGATATGCCAAAGAAAATAATCTGCTTCTTCTGCTACCATTCACCACTGTGACCGAATACCTCTACGAGCTTCGCACGTTAGCCAACCTCATGAAGCCACTTGGTGCCAATGCCCTTTTCTACCTAGCAGCTGCCGTATCTGATTTCTTTATCCCGCGAGACCGGATGGCCGAGCACAAAATTCAATCCAACGAGGTCCCCGTTCCAGACCAGCATACTGCCGCACATACAGTAGAGCCTGAATCTACATCTGCCGTCCTTCCAGATGACATCTACACAGGATTCAACGATCCTAAACCTATCAATCACCAAAAGAAGCTTGTTGTTGATTTAGATCCAGTTCCCAAGTTCCTCCACCGACTCGTTAATGGCTGGGCTCCAGAGGGCTCCATGATTATCAGCTTCAAACTCGAAACAGATCCGGCTCTCCTCATTTTAAAATCCGAGCAAGCTCTTCAACGGTACTCACACCATCTTGTCGTCGGCAATCTTCTTTCCAATCGAAAATGGGAAGTCGTGTTCGTCAGCCGGAAACCAGATGGAACAATGCAGGAACGCTGGATTCGCATTCCGAGACCCAGGAGGAGTGTCTCCGGATCGCTTCCCGGGATGAGTGCAGGGCTTGAAGTAGGTGTCTCCTCTCCCCTAGCAGCGGAGACAGCTGCTGCCCGGGCGGCCGAACATCATCCTACCAAAGACGTTGAAATTGAGAGCTTGATTATTCCAGAGCTCAAAAAAATGCATTCAGTGATGATTGAGCGAGCGAGACTAAAGGCTGAAGAGAAGAAATGATGAGATATTTTTTTTCTTGGTTTCACAATGCGCAGCAACAGTGGTTTGCCACAGCTGCTGCTTTGAACTCCCGGGTTCTTTTATATCTAGACTGTGGTGTATAGACCTTCCTGGCGAGAACATTTTCGATTACTCTAGCATTGATAATGCGCAAATCGAACATATTCTGCGCAAATTTTGCCATTCTTTGTCTCGATAAAAAATATGGACCTGTCTGATTAAAACTTTACATACACAGATGCCTTGATTGATCAACTCTAATCACCATTAGAACCTGTTGAGGGACTAATCGAGGGATTATTCAGATCGCTACATAGTGAAGTGCTTTAGTTGTCATCCAGTGGAGGGGCATCTGGATCTTCCATACATTGATCCACTCTCATGATCCGCTTACCACTTGCCTTCACGAGGCGAAAAACGTCCCTAAAATAATCCACGGTCGATCGATGCAAGAAATGCATCACCGCCAAATTCCCTCCTTTCTCAAGGTCTCTTTTAAACGCCTCGAACTGTTTCTCGGGCGTAGTCGAGTTCACCCAGATCCAGTCTTCAATATCCACACTCCAATTGACGATGTATGGGTCTTTGATGAGTTCAGCTAGTCGCTGTCTAGTTCTTGCGCCGATCACACCAAAAGGAGGCCTAAAATACCGACCTAGTGGCGTTGAGAAGTCAATCTTTTTTTGATTATAGTATGGAAGGAAATTGAGTGACAACTCACTCTCGATTCCCAACTGCTGCTTCATTACTCGGATATTTTCCGTTATCTCTAAATCGATTTCTTCGATTGTGGAGAGCCCTTCCATTCTTTCAAGCGCATTAGAACAGCGCTTGACCGTCTAAGTTTTGTACTTACTTTGGATGGGAATACGTATGTAGCGCTACCTGATGGCCCTTGAACAGCAAGTCGTGGTACATCGGAGTGAAATTGGATACCCGATCGAGCAAGCCGTTTCCGACTGTGAAGAAAGTGACTTTTATTTTTTCCTCTTCTAGAATTTGCATCACCTCTTGCGCGAATGCAGGACGGCCATCGTCAATTCCAAAGGCGAAGGAATTCGGCCGTTTACAACGCAAGACCAGGTTTCCAGTAGGTAATTTCTCTGGTATATTCGTGCCATCGGGAGGACCACTTGCTATTTCAATCTTATAGAGCGTGATCGGTTCCTTTGTATAAAAGCCATTCAGAGCCACGGAGTTCACTCTTGAAAGATCGATTTTGAAGTGGCTAAGCGGAATATAGATGTCCTCGCCATTGGAATATCGAGACGCATCGATCGAGTCCCACGTCTCAGGGTACGGGGCAACTAACGCATCACAAACCGAATTGTGCTGAGTGAGAGAAACTGTGAATTTATCCGTTCCCGAATAGACGATATGCAGATACATATCCGAGTATTTCGTCATATCCAGACAGTTTGGCGCAACCTTTGTATGGAAATTCATATCCGCGTCCGTCGGACTCATACGCAAGTATCCGGGGCCATACTCAGCCGGCATCCCTTCATCCGCACCGGCCCATCCGCCAACTTTATTCGATCCGGGAGTATCAAAGATATCAATCACGAACGGCTCAGGTCCCGGTTGTGTCGGTGCGGCAAGTGAGGGGACATCGAATAATGCAATACATATGGCCGTTGCCAATAAAATGGTGCTAGCGAACTTTCCCGCCATTAAGAGTGACTCTCTATATGATGCTGGATACGGAAACACGCAGAGCGAAACAATAGTTTGATACGACGGCACGGTGATGAATGACGGTAGCTGGAGAGAAGACCTCATCTTGAAGCCGATCTATCTTGCCGTCGGGTGCGACAGGAATACGAACTGTAAAGAACGACCGGAGAAACTAGAAATGGCTGGAACGGAGTTAGGAAGGAGCATCTGTCTCATCCTGAAGGTGGCCATAGGATTTGGTTTTTTGGAGATCTCATTTATAGCCACTGATGGTTGGGATTAACCCGATCGTGGATCTGAAGAAAGTCAGCGGCAGGAATGGTTGGATCGTGTAGAATATTGGCTTTTGAAATATTTGGTCAATGTCAAATTGAATGCATATGGCTCGTAAGAATAATAGAAAATTTTCAATTGACTCTACCTACTTACCTGTTTCTGACACTCATCAATGATCACCCAGAATCAACATCTTGGAGGTGGTTGTATGAGGGCAATGAAGCTAACCCTAAATAGGAATGACCATTCAGCCTTGGCATGTTTTTTGGTGGTGTTTGGAACGCCAAGCCAACCTAAAGTCAACGACTCCCCATCCCTGGCTCCTCGTGTAGATTGACTTTGTTAGCAACGATGCTCTTCCGATTTTCCTTCTGATCATTTTTCGCGTTAATATGATTTTTAAACCTCCATGTTGACATTCAATATTGCCATATACCCTGTGCATGGGCTAAATAGCTCCACTTTGTTTTGATTGTATGTACATACATACATACATACATCTGGAGTATACCAAGCATTGTTTCGTTGACTACCTAGCACTTCGATCCTTGAGCGTCTACAAACCCTGGTATGTGAAAGAAGCTGTCTATCAAATTATGGACATCAGAAACACTAGAGCCTTGAAAGCAGTAAGTTAGATCTGAACGTTCTAGTCATGGTATGTTCATCATTAATTCTGTAGGATATACGAAGTAGATACTAATTAGTTCATGCAGCAGTCTCATCACGATTCGAGAATCATAAGACTTCTTTTCAAGAAATGAATTTTATTAAAAGATCAGACACAATTGTTCAACTCTAACAAAGGAAATATCAATATATGGAAATCCGAACGTTCAGCACAGGGTATCAAACAGCGGTTGAGTGCTTCTCATTGGATTGCTGCTCATTAGATTGAGTCTCGGGTGAGACATCTCTGACTTCGGCCTTTGCCGGAGCACGTGCAAGGGATGGGTCATAGTTGGGCGTGCCGGGGACCTCGCCAGCCAACTCTTCTAGGGTCTTTCTCTTTGTCTCTGGGATGAGGAAAGAAGTCAATAGACCACACAACATGAAGAGGGCGAAAATCTGCATGACGTGCTTCAACCATGGCTTATCTGAAGAGCCTGGTTTAGCGCCGCGAGAAACGAGGGGACCGAATACGCATTGGGCGATAATAGCACCGACCTTGCCCGAAGCAGCACTGAGACCATGGGAGGTGGATCTGTATCGAGTCGGGAAGCATTCACCTGGGACGATGAAAGTCGTAGCGTTGGGGCCGAAGTTGAAGAAGAATTGAGCAAGGACATAAAGAGCCAAAAGACCGTTGTGCGAGTGAAGGAGCTTGTCATATCCGAAGCCGATGGCAATGAAAAGGATAGTCAGCATACTGAAGCCCATAATTTGAATAGGCTTTCGGCCCAGAGTGTCAACGGTAGCAACGGTGACCCAGTATCCGGGAATGGCGCCAGCACAGATCAAAATGAGATTTCCTACGGCGTTATTGTAGAAAATCTCATACATGTTCTTTCCTCCAGTGTACCCAATTGCCGAGAGAACGATGGAGTTGTTCAAGCCAAGTCCATAGAATGCTACACGGAATGGTATGTTAGCTATCTCGATCCCTCTTATCGAATGATTTCAAAACTTACCGACATCGAGGAAGAACCAAGAGGCAGCAGTGCCGAGGAGGATCTTGCCGTTCTTCCACTGTCTATAATGGGCCCAGCAATCAGCAATGCTCGCCTTGGGTACTGTAAGTTCTTGTTGATTCTGCTGTAAAGTGGCAACACGCTGGAGTTCGTCTGGGTGGCCCTCGGCCTTTCCTTGCATGTACGCCTTGGTATCTTCGGCGGCCTTGGCCACGTCGCGCTGAACATCAAAGGTGTATCGAGGAGTCTCCGGGATTGTCAGGCGGTAGTAGAGAGCAACACAGCCGGGGACGGCACCAAAGCCGATGATGATACGCCACATCTTGTCAACAGCCAACTGGCAAACACCAGAGCACTGGCTCTCCTTTGATGCAGTTTTTAGGGATTCCTTGAATCCTGCGGTGACGATGAGGGCAATCATAGCAGCGGCAAATTGGCCAATTCCTTGCATGGCAAACACGGCACCCATCATGGCACCTCGCCATTTGGTAGTTGCAAATCTATAAAGTAAGGGCTTAGCTCTTGAGGGCGGCGAAGGGAAAAAGCAAAGGACTTACTCTGAAGTAATGATCGAAGAAAGTGGGTAGTCACCTCCAATTCCGATACCCATGATCACACGCCAGAAGATCAAAAGGCCAACAACAGATACAGCGGGTGATGCAGAAGACAGTGCCTGAGCGAGAGTTGCGAAGATGATGATCATGAGCTCAAGACCGTACATCTTCTTACGACCGACGACGTCCGCCAACCATCCGAAGCCGACCTGACCAATGACGGTTCCACCAGAAGTAGCAACTTTGATGGCAGTATCAGCACTGGATGGGATCTTCCCAGGCTTATCTTTTGCATGGAGCCAGAAGACTACACCAAGCATGGCGCTTGCCAAGTTGATGGCAAAGATATCGTAGGCATCTGTGAAGAAACCAATACCGGCGACGACGACAGCTCGAACATGATACCAGCCAAAGGGAGCTTTGTCGATCTCAGCGAGGGCGAGACGGCGACGTTCATTGGGATCCTCAATGTGAGCAAATTGATTGTGGAAATTCGTAAAGGCGGAATTACCGCCGGAGGTATGAGTTGCCATGATAACGGTGGTGAGACTCTAGACCCTCGGAATCAAGGATAAATCTAGACAGCTGTCTCAGATAACCGCCAGAGTCAGAACACTCAGGGTGGATGGAGAAATGAAAAAGTCCCAAGATCAGAGGAGAAAATTTTCCGGGGGGAGGGAAGTTTATATACAACGATACTCGAAACGGGTCTCCCGTATTCCTCAGCTGGAAAGCGAAGGCTCGGAGTGGCTCCCTGGAAAGCCGAAGCTCTCGCGTAGCCAAACCACGGAATTTACAGGGTGAATGAGGGTCACAGAGGACAATCCAACGAATCCAATTTTAGATCCAGATGACTCGCGAGGATTTTGGTCCCTCCATTTTTCTCCGATTGAACCGTGCATAGCGAAAGAGGCTTGCGACTATTTCGTCAACTAGCAGGCTAACAGTCTCTGATCGTCCAACTTGAGCCAACCCTCCAACCCACGAGGCAGTCAAGGCGTATTTTCGCTTCGCCCGCCGCTACCGCATGACCAGCATTCTCGCCGGTTGACAGAGCCGATCACTGCGGTATTAATCAGTCAATCAATCAAATCTGTCACAATGACCGGTTTTTCAGTTGATTATTCGTTAGTCACGCCTGTTTTTCTGGTCAATCGCAGCTTCCCGAACGCTCATCAAAGCGGGGGCTCCTTCCTATCCGACGACGCGAGCCAAGCACGTTCCCGGCGCGCCTTCCTGTCTTGGAACTTCTTGTTTAGAAGCTTGATTCTGATTGGGTAGGTGCCAAGCCTGGGGCTCGCGGCCACTGAGCGGAAGGAACCCTCCCACGTGGGCCACTTCATTGGCTGCCGCCGTTGCCAGGGAGCCTTGGCGGCAATATTGGCTTTTTTCCACCCAGAAATTGGCAAATGCTTGTGTTTCGCCGCCTTTTTGCTTCTCTGCACCGCACCCGAAAGGGTAATTGGGCACGTTTGCCGCTACCGTTTTCGCTTCTGAGCAGAATTTTCTCACTATCAAGGGACCCAGACCTATTCTTCGGTCATCGCGGACTCCGTTCTTTAACTTTGGAACTAGTACCTACGAAGTATTCGTTTAAAATTGCAAACGGCCATGGGGTCTGTCCCGAGGCAGCCGTAAACGAAGGACGCCTCGCTGCGTATTATTTTTGTCCAGCCGCGTATGCGTGTTTTTGATTCAAGTTCACCATGTCGGTTTGAGTACCTACTCCGTAGACTCAGGAGTTTCACTATTTCAAGACTTTGTTTCCCTCATTGTTAATTTCAATCCGTTCTCAGTTTAATAATAATCGAATCGACAATAATAATGGCTCAATCTTCCGACACAACCGATCGCCTTCCAGAGCTCATTACATACCCTGCCACATCGGAGGATGACAAAATATCTGCACTCCGCCTCGTTGCCGACAGTGTCGCTCAACAACGTCAAATAGCGGCCGGTTCTATCATTTCTCACCCACTCAGCATCGCTTCTGTTGTTCTGCTCATAGCTGTAGTCGGCAAATATCAATACAAAGGAGATTCGCTAGGTGAACTGGCTTTTCTCGGCACAACGGGTGCAGGATGCCTAATGATACTGCTGGCTTTGGTGCAATGGATGACTGGCGGGTACCTTGAAGAAGCAGGACGAGTTGGTACCTGGAAATGGTTGGAGAGCAAAAAATCATTATCCTCATCTACGACCGCTAAAGGCCAGACTGAAGAAGATGTCTTTTTGGTTACTAAATACGGCGATCAGATTATTGGAACGATTCTACTTCACTTTTCTTCGTCGACATCAAAAGCCAAGAAACAACCAGTCTTGGTGCGCGCGTGGACGGTTGTGCGACGGTACCGGTACAGGGGCCTAGGCGCTGAACTTCTAGCACAGGCATTGGCCTATGTTAATTCCAGACAATATAGTGCCGCTGATCTCCAGTTTGATGAGCATCATGCTAATTCGCTCCGGATCCTACCCGCAATGTTCAACAAACGTTTCGAGAAGAGAGAAGGCTGGGCCAGAACAAAGCTCGAGAAGGTTAAAGTAGTGGAAGGATACGTTAAGAATGTCGAAGAGAAAAAATAGATAAGCTTGTAAATAGTTTTGTGGTCCTGTGGATATGCTGGCAAAAAGTTCAATTTGAATTAAGGACTATCTAGACTATTCTAGGCCCTAAACGCCAGTCTTAATCGACATGTGCCGAGGCACCTTTTCAACTTTTTTTTCTTTTTTTTCAAATTTTACCAAATTTGGAGACCAATCTCTACCCAGTCTAGTCATTCGAGAAAGCAGCTGTCGTGAATCGCAGCAAGACAGATTATCAGATTCACATAAAGGGTTTTCGTTCACGAAGACTTTTCAAATGCCGAGTATAGTTCTCATGGGACCTTGCAAGGGGACTGGTGGAGTCAGAACCTTGTAAGAAAGTTTACCAATCGGCGCCAGAATTGTTTGCGTTCCAGCCAGCGTCAGCAGCGGCCTGAGGTTCCTCGGCGGCAGCAGCAGCAGCAGGAGCTGCTCCCCAACCAGAATTGTCGTTGCCCCAAGCGGCATCTTCGCCAGCGGCCTCGCCAGGCTTGGCCTCATCGTCAAAATTGTCTTCGCCGTCAGTATCGTCGTCCCACTGAACTTGGCCATCTTCGGGGGCATATGGCTGAAGGAAGTCTGGGACTTCATGCTTGCATTCGAGTAAAACCTTGACCAAGTCACCGGCAATGGCGGAGTTACGGTCATCGTTGTAGAAGGAAGTAGCAAGGCCCTGGTTGCCAATTCTTGCGGTACGTCCTATGAATTATGAGCAAAATGATATTGCTATAATTGGCCAAATCACAATCACATACCGATACGATGGACATATTCATCGATACCACCGTGCTCAACGCTTGGCAAGTCATAGTTGACGACATGCATGACATGGCGGATATCAAGTCCACGAGCAGAGACACCAGTGGCGATCATGATTGGGCAAATACCTGTGCGGAACGCACGGCTATTACGTTGGAGTTAGCCAAAGATCTTTCTTACAAGGTTGCGGGGGGTCATACATCGCATCTTCACGCTCGAGCTGAGTGCGGTCAGAGTGAATAGAAGTGCTTGGCAAGCTATTATTGTACAAGAAGTCGTCTACCAAATCGGCCTGGGACTTGTTGTTAACGAAGACGAGGGTTCTTGACGGGGGCATGGAAAGAATAAGGTCATAAAGCGCTTTCTTCTTCATGTTGTCCTCAACATAAATGACCTAACAGCAGTCAGTTTGGAAGATTGAGTGGAGATAAACAAGGCGGTATACCTGCTGGGTCACATTCTGGTGAACACTTCCAGCGCGGCCAACGCGGATGCGGACGTGATCGGCAGAGAGATACTTGCGGGCCAGCTGACGGCACTCCTTGTTGAAGGTGGCAGAGAACATCATGTAGCGATGGTCAGCATCCTCGTTATTATCTTTAGGTTATGTTAGAAAACGCCAATGCTTTGCTTCCTTAACACTGGGCTCGCTACTTACCTCCGCCAGACATGATTTGCAAGAACTCGCGCTCCCAATCAGAATGGAGCATTTCGTCGGCCTCGTCAATAATAGTATATTTGACCCTCTTTAAGGACAACAAATGCGGCTTGCTCATGAAATCCAGGAGTCTGCCTGGTGTTGCGATGAGGATGTCACAGCCTTTGTGCAAATCAATACGCTGTTCGCGGGTTGGTGCACCTCCGTAGATGACACATGGACGAAGCATAGAGCGGTAGCAGAGACGGCGGGCCTCATCAAAGATTTGAGTAGCCAACTCACGAGTGGGAACCACAATGAGGACCAGCGGCTCAGCACGAACTGAGTCGACGCTTTCGTTAAAGCCATTGGTAAGATCAGGGCGCGGAGCCGCGAGCTTCTTGGCCTTCCCCATAAGCTTGGAAATGACGGGAATTAGAAAGGCCGCAGTTTTGCCAGACCCTGGGCAGTATCATGATTAACATTTGGCATCAAAAATTCGTGAAGGATTTGCTTCATACCAGTTTGGGCTACGGCAATCAAGTCATAGTCTTTCAAGACAGCGGGAAGAGCATAAGCTTGAACTGGGGTTGGGATTTCATAGCCGCAAAGCTTCACGTTTGCAAGAACAACAGGATGAAGGCCGGCATCGTCAAACTAGATTATTTAGCGCGAATTTGTGCGACTCAGGCGCTTGTGACTTACGCTCTTAATCGGATCAGGCCGAGTAGTAGTCTCAGCGGTAACCTTGATGTTGCGTAGACTATACAACCAGCAGGTTAGTTACCAACATTGGAATAGGAAAAATATCACCAACGTACTGGGAGAATGAGTCACCGATGCGGTTGGTATACTCATCGCGAAAGAGCATCTTCTCAAGCTCTGGATTCTCTGGCCCGACATCGCCATACTCATCCTTCCATTCGTACTTTGCTGCGTTAGAAGCCCACATAGGGACAGAAACATTTTGAGATGGCTCCTCGCCAGGATTGGGAGCAGTGTTAGGAGCAGTGTTAGGAGCAGCGTTAGGAGCAGCGTTAGGAGCAGCGTTGTAAGCTGCGTAGTCATAGCGCTGAGGTTCAGCCCAGCCTTTCTCACGGGCCAAGGCAGCAGCCCCGGCGTTGGGATTGACCTCAGGCTGGGTGCTAGCCACCGCTTCTTGAGCTTCCATGGTTGGAGGTTCGTTCTCGAACGATTCCATGATAACTGTGGTAAACGTTAGTTCCTGATGGCCTCGATGATCCTAGATCGAAAGGCAGAATATGAACGCGATTAGAGTAAATCAAGAGATGAATAATCTAGAAAGGAAGGGCTTTCGTAGAAAGACAACGACTCGAGCCAATGCAGTAAGAAAAGAGGTAAGGACAGTAGAAGCCTCAATTAGGAGATATGATAGCCACAATGTTAAAAAAAAGGGTTGACCAAGTCTTGATCCTAGGGATCTGACTACTGAACAGAGTGTGTTTCAACAATATAAAGAGCCCACAAACAACAGCAGCAAAGAGTGAGAAAGCAATGCATACCTTGAAGAGTCACAAGGTATTGCTACCAAAGTGAGGATTGAACTGGTCTTCTAGCCAACTGCAATTGATGGATGCACTTGTTGTTCTCACAGTGGAAGAAGGTGAAAGAATGATGGTGAGAGAGGAGGAGGACAAGAGGAAGAAGAGGAAGAAGAAAAAGAGAAAAAGAGTGAAGAGAAATGGGAAATCAACAAACAACAAAGAAGAAACGACATCGTGGGCCCCATGTGACCCGCGCCGAGAGGGAGCATTCCCTTTTGGGAAACGCAGCCGCGATGTTCCTGAACAGGCAATTCACACGTCGGGTGGACTTCTGCTTATTATGCCAGCAGGGCAGCGGGATACCCAGAGATGAGGAGAAACAACCCGCAGGTGACAAACAGGACCTAACCATAGGTATCAATTTTCCTCTGGCCTTCTTCAACCTGGCGATTCCAGAGCCATTTTACCCGAGACAACAGCGGTAGGATGCCGCAATGCTAGGAAACAAAGCAGAGGCTTGAGTACGAGGAACGAAAGTTCCCAGTCATGGAGAAAAGCATGGATATCATTATCGAATGACAGGGGATAAGTGCATATGTATGTATGTATGTACATACATAGTGAACGGAAGACTTGAGGATAACATGATTCTCCTTTATCAGACCTGTTGGATGACTCAACCCGAGCTGCTCAAGCCTGGGAAAAACTTGTCTTGTTTCGGAGTTTTCTGAATCAGATTCGAGGAGGTTACAATGGGGATTAACGGAAGGTCATCGAATATGGAAGGAAGAGCGAGGCCTGAAACTTTCGACTTTCGATTTTCGGAAAATATCAGGGGAAAGAAATGTTGCGTTTTGATTTGGAGTTTGATAAAATATCCACAACGGTTCTTCAACTTGAGATCTGTGCCAAGGTGAGAAGACTTGGCGTCACCTCAGGCCCAGAAGCGTGCTTGGCTTCGGAAATTCGAAGGGAAAATTTTGGGAGGAAGGAGAAAATCAACAATACATGAGAGCAGTGCACCGAGGACTTCCCGACGGGCAGAAGGAACCAGAAGGATATGAGTGCGGGTAACTAGATCTTTGCCCCTTGGGCTGTCGTCGCCATTATAACTCACTCGGACATCCTTTAATAGTTATACATACACCAGGTTCCACAGCGCCCGACCCCCAACCCATTGCCATCCCGCCGGGCCTCCGATGCTAGTTCAGTTGACCATCACGAATTGCCCTTCGCTCGGTATACCATCCACGACCGCGTAAATCACATAAGGTCCTGGAGGCGCAACATTAGAATCTGGAGGGCAGGTAACTTCAATATTTTGCTTCGTTCTTCTGGATCTCCACCCGCTATGGTCCAGATAAAGCATCCTATGTCCCATATGAACGCTATGAGTGACAAAACCTCCATGGTAAAGCACAACCTCCAGATTTCGAGCTGAGTGCCCATTTTCGAATCCAATCCAGAAAGTACTGCCATCCGCATGGAGATATCTAGTTGAGAGAGTAAGCTTGTGGGGCCTCTTCTTGTCATTACCATCCATGAGGTAATGAGGTGTATAGATCTCAACCCGAAATTCACTTGCAAAGGCAAGTTTCGGATCCCTAGGGTCGGCAGTGAGGAGAGGCTCCTCTACCGGATTTGAACCGGCGACCAAAACACTACCATCAAGTAGTAAGAGTGCCACAGAATGATACATTCGTGGAATTTCACTGGTTCCTCCAATAGCCCAGCGCTTTTTCTGGGAAGTCCAACGGCGATATATCCAAGGCTCGTATATGGGGTCCTTTGCAACTCCGTAACCTTGAGCGCCAGAGCTGCAACCGTTGATCCAGAGAACAGAACCGTCTGGTAGCAACACAGCTTCGCCCATAACTCTTCCACCCGGCATAGACTCCATTTTCCACTTGGGCTTATTTGCTAGTGGTCGAATCCGCCCGCAAGTATGATCGCTGGGACTTTCAATATCTTGATAAGCACTGCCACCACAAACCATGATCTCTGGGTCCCAATCATCAGAGCTTCGAAGGGGCAACATTACGCTTCCTCCGGAATTAGGATATGTTCGAAAGTCCCCGGGAAGTTCAGGAAGTTGGCTAACCGTCACACCCTCCTCGACATCGAAGACTTCGGCTGAGCGGGAAACAAAAATAAAAAGGCTGCCATCATTCAAAAGGTGAAGAAACGGATACATGTAGTGTGGCTGGTTCCTTTCGAGGATTGACATCTCGATATTCATTCCTTCAGGTATTCCGTATTCATCAAGGAGTTCATAAGTTGGGTTGTTGTTTTTGACGATACTAGGGTCGTCGCCGTTAAGGCTTCCAGATACAACAAACACTCGGCCATCAGATAATGTCTGAACACTCGGATACCATCTACGAGACGCTAACGAATGCCCCGGCTCTATCCAATGCGCCCCTTCGGCCTTGTATTCGTCGAAATGCCTTTCTAAGTATCGAATTCCTTTGAAACCATCCCCAACAGTGGGGTCCATCGAATTGAATGGATCATTACCGCCAACAGATAACACTCGCCCGTCAGCTAGGAAAGTGCCACCGCTGCAAAATGCGTTTGTCTAAAGATGACCCTTCAGTCAAGCCTACATTACAGTTGTGAGCGGAACTAACCTTGAAGCTTAGCGGAAACAAAGTTCCACCCTCCGGATCGAACTCTGCAGAATAAGCATATCTTCCATTTGGCAGCGGCAATTCAGTGTAGTTTTCAACTTTATCTGCAAACATAACCCGTCCGTTTGGCAAAAGAGCCGCCGCCATTGGAGGTATTCCGGAACGGCCGACGATTTCAAATGAGCCCGGAAGCTGCCTCGGAGTATAGCTTGGAGGAGTTGGAGGGTCAATATAACGCTCGTCAAGACACGGTCCCGACTGGCACCCGTAGCCGCAATGTGAGGTCGTGTTTCCGCAAAGCTGCTAAAATTGAGAACTTATCATCAACTGGCTAGAGTGAAACTTACGCCATACACAGAGCAACAGCTGCCGTTCGGCCAGTCATTTCCACAAAGCAAGTCTCCGTGCCTTGAGCCGCAATAACCATCAGTAGTCGTACCAACGGGACGTTTTTTTGATGGAGGCTTCGAGGGTGCAGGTCGAAGAACTGGTTCCTTGAGTCGTTCAAACCAAGATGAATTGTCCCTCGATCCAACTTTCAAAAGCTTGGGTGAATTGCGGCATTCAGGGTCGGCTTGGTTCTGCGAATCGGTGCTGCAATTACCAAGAAATTCAGCAGGATGTAGAGACAGGCAATCGGGCTTATTAGGAGAAAGAATAGGACCGGCGGAAAAATGGGAGCGCACCAGATAAGACCATTTTTGCCGTCTATCAAATTAAATTCAAGTGGACCGATGACGGTATCAGTGAGCAGTTGCCTTAGCGAGTCTTTGCCCTTTTCATTTGCGAAAGAAGTTCTGGAAATAGTGTCAAGTTCTACCTTTATAGGCCACGGCTTGTTCTCAGGATGAGTACGGCGAGGCACGCAGCTGTTTTATACCAGTCAAAGGAAGAGAATAATCCTTAGAAGGAGCAGGGCTTACAATCCGTATCGGTTACAAATCTGACCGCGCAGGCATCGGGTACCAGGTGGAACTTTGGGGTCACAAAGTAGTCGAGCACGGGTAAACACGATATTCGAGTGGGCCTCTGAGGTCAGGAACAATACTAAGATTAGCTGTATAGGCAACATCTGGCCACCACAGTCAGAATATTTTAAGGTGCCAACAAAAGGCCTCAACGACGGGTATAATGACTGCCGATACCAAATGCCGGAGCCCGCAGGATAATCTTCATGAGTAGAACAACGCAAGTCCTGAAGAGCAAACGATGGAAAAAGACGATGGCAACAAATATTTTGCTCGCGTTTTATTAGAAAGCGCTTCTAAAGGCAGGATCACTGCGATGGAGCATATCGCCTTGATATCACGGCAGCTGCGAATAGCCAGCCATGCGAGGAAGTCTCAGCTCGTAGGCAAAAGGCACAGGAAGTAAATCTGCCAGCACAGCAAACGGAACCGCAATTCTTTACTGGCACTGAGGATATTGGATATTGATTTAACAATATATCTGGAAGGTAGTCCGCAGTCAACGGCCGGTCGGAGACCAAGACTTTTACTTTCGATGGGTATGAGCATAAAATCTCGTCTCATTTCAGAGGCATTTTGATCAGTGTGCCCGCAGAGTAAGACTAGAGAGGCCACTATTTGCCGTACAAGGTCCTTATTTTTCTGGAGACCGAGAGCCAGTGCGGTTGGTAGTCGTTGACCTTCTCGTGGTAGTTAACTAACTGGCCGAGATCCAACAACGTGACCTCATTCCCTAAAAAGCATCGGACGAACCTCGCGATTCATGCCCTGAATAGTTAACTAAATGCGACAGACGAGGTATTGCGGAGAACTTCTAGAAAAACTTCTGCTAAATCTCGTCTTAACAGTTAGAACAGTCGGAAAACTATGGGTCCCTCGGCCAGAAATCAAAGCTATCCGCAGCTCTCCAGGTTTCCTCGGTCAAAACCCAACGGATTAGCTCATAACCGGCCAGAAGGAGATTTACGCCGTAAGCGTGGGCACGACAAGAGAGCGCATTTCAACGGACGATAAAGCCCGCAACACCCGACAAAACATCTTTGGACTGACAAAATTATCCAGGTGTGAACTTCATTTTATTTCTAAACCGATGCGGAACCACAATGTTGTCGTCGAAGACTTCCTCCGAGCACCCGGAGCTCCCCCGATCGAAGCACCTCAAGTCGCTCCAGGAGGATCAAGTTGCAGCCGCACGACTACAGGAAGCCATCTCGCATCCGGGATCCGTTAAGATTAATGTCAAAGGAGCATTTATTGTCGACGAACAACCTTCAAAGGAAGAGAACAATGATCAGAATGGGATTCACTACGAACATAAAGATATACGGCTGCCTCATCACACCGATGTCGTTAGTCACGTTGCAGTCGATGTAAGCCGCCTTCCTGCTGTCTCACCTAGCAGCCTTTTAATATCTATTCTTTTGTTCTTTTTTGGCTTGTACACTTGGATTTCGAGACACTCGATAGATGATAATGCTGTTTTGTTGCGTTACGCGAGAGACTGATTTTTCTTTACCCCTTAGATTGGAGGCTCCCTTGCGAAACTCGTCTACTTTTCTCCGGAACTCGGTGCTTCAACCGGCGGCGGAAGACTAAATTTTTTGAACTTCGAAACCGACAACATTGACACATGTATTGGGTTTTTGAAGAGGTTGAAAGACAATCACAAAAAGCTCAATGGCTCGGCACCGGGTCCTCTCTGCATTATGGCCACCGGGGGCGGCGCATTCAAATACTACGACCTGCTGAAGGAAGAGTTAGGCGTAGACATCATGAGAGAAGATGAAATGGAATGTTTAATTCTTGGTGTGTTTTGCTCATTCCTTGCAGTCCGTGAAAATTATTGAATCTAACGAAAGGACCTTGCAGGCCTCGATTTTTTCATCACAGAGATACCGAACGAAGTATTTACCTATAGCGATACATCCCCCATGGAGTTCGTCGAAGCACCGACGGACGTCTACCCGTATCTTTTAGTGAATATCGGATCAGGTGTATCGATGGTCAAAGTCTCCGCACCGAGGGTGTTCGAACGTGTGGGAGGGACGTCCTTAGGTGGGGGCACTTTCTGGGGTCTTATGTCCCTCTTGACCGGGGCAAGAACCTTCGACGAAATGCTAGGAATGGCGGAAGTAGGAGATAATAGTGGTGTTGATATGCTGGTTGGCGACATTTACGGCACTGATTATTCGAAGATTGGTCTAAAATCGTCGACGATAGCCAGTACCTTTGGCAAAGTATTCAAAATGCAACGACTTGCTGAACGCTCTGCTCAAAGCAATGGAGCTTCAAGCGATACGGAGTCTGAGCGCGACGTGTCACAGTTCCGTCGCGAGGACATCAGCCGTAGTTTGCTTTTTGCTATCAGGTGAGCACCTTCTTTATCCGCTATGACCTTTTCAATGCTGATATTATTTAGTAATAACATCGGGCAGATTGCCTACTTACAATCAGAAAAACATAGTATCAAGCATATTTATTTCGGCGGTTCGTTTATTCGGGGTCACCGTCAGACCATGAACACCCTCTCATATGCCATTCGATTCTGGTCCAAGGGCGAGAAGCAGGCATACTTCCTTCGCCATGAAGGCTACCTCGGCGCAGTCGGTGCGTTTTTGAAGCGGCAGCCTCAGGATTGGGGTAGGAGGAGGAGTATTGAACTGGCTACTGCAACTCGATTCTCTTCGTATCGCCAGGAGCTGCAGAAAATAGCGGCGGATATACCACCTTCTTGAACCGGACTGGTTCATTGATTTCATTCTCATTATTTTCAGCTGGCCACATACTTCGGAACTTCACCAACAAACCGGTTTTTACATTTCTTCCACATTTTCGGCCCTTTTGTATCACTGGACATGCACTTCCTATTCCTCAAAACCATAAGGGACACCATGCACCAGTGAAATCGCCATGCTCCTCGATGAGATTACACTCACGCTAGTTGGTCAAGAGTGTCTTGGTTGAATATTGGCGAAAACCAGGGATGGCATGGCTCTCCCGGTATAGGTTGTCTCCTACGTGTGGAGAAACCCCTATAATTTAATAATCTAGAGCATAAACGACGGTCTGTCCTTAGACTCAGCAGGATGTTGTGCACCATGTATATATACATAGTTGTGTGATGCTGTCGTATTTTTACTTCTCTATGAACAATCTTAAGCAGCAATGCGGCCTGTGCCCTCGATTCTCCGGTTGATTGCAGCCGTGGTAGAGTCTCGATCCGGGAGATTCTCCCGTCCGTCCACCCCACACCATTTTAGAAAACTGACTGATTCATTTATTTGACTTAATCTTCGCTTAACTGATGTTTCTGAAGATGTCCGCAGAGACTAATCCATGTGGTGCAGGGATACCGGGTGTTTGTAGATCCGGGATATAGATGTTAAAGAACCCTTGTCAACACTTAGTTAGACTGCTGCGTTTCTGGATTCTTCTGAGTAGTATATCCCGAATCCTAGTCATGGAACCGGTCCGTCAAAATGGTTGAAAGTCCTTCACTCCCATTTTAATCTTGTGTTTCTCGCTTTCCGAGCACATCTCCCGAATACCGAATACCCGTAAATAGGTACCAATCCGGAATGGCTGGCTGGGTTTGCCCGCGGAGACTGAATGAGTCCGATGCAGTTATACGTCCTGTTTAATATTCAACCAGCTCGGCATCACATTGAAGACCTCCGTTTGGTTCCGAAGTGCGAAGGAGATGTACTCCGTAGACTCCTACAGGCTCCTCCAAGCCTGCCCATGTGATTCACTAGGTACACACAGGAGCGGTGTTACAGCTTACTAACCAGAGGATGCCGCCCCCTCCCATATTTTAAAACGCATTGTGGAAGAGCCAGGACGTCAAGCATTCGACTACGATTACTTCCTGGATGCGTCAACTTGGCCAAAGGCCACTGAAAATGATTGGGTTTTCTGATCTCATTGTGCTGGTTCCTAGGTGGTCCTGCCATCGTTTGGAATGATGTGGTCGGGTTTTGTTGAGCTTTAAACTACGCAATGAGATGTTTCTCGGCTGGTTTTCAAACGTAAGCACATGTATGTCCGGGTGCACGGGGTACATACGTACATTCTGTCGGGCGCAATGGCGCGATGGGTGACATGCGTCGCCGATGCAGCAACCAAAAAGGGTATGTAATGCCTGCCAGAACCCAAGTTTAGTATACCCAAGGGCGGAGACGGCACTTGTTTGCCGGCTCAAGACATGAAGCCCATCGCATTATTCCGTACTCTTGGACCACTTACTTAAAATGGCTGCGGGGTTCATGGAGATCCCTGGCGAAGAAGGCCGTTATTACTTTGCCCATAGCAATAATAATATACAGCCCCGGAAAACCAAATGGCCAAGCCAAGTCTAGAACTTCGTCATGCTCTTTGCCAGTTTCAATGCGTTTGGTTGAGCATACTTGTAACTGGAGACATGGAAAATATTGATATCTGACGTTGACGTACTGCGAAAATTACTTGCTTCCGCAAAATTAGTCGATCGCCACTGGCGTCAACTGAACTAATTATTGTTTTTCTTGCTCTTTCGGAGAGCATGGGACCCATGTCGATCCCGGCATAAGCATTCTGCAAGGTAGATCAGGGATTTCCGCCGGCTGGAAATATGCATCAATTGTCATGCCACCCATACGATAGCTGGTTTTGGCCCTCTCTCGCTTCCCAGAGGAGTCAAAGATGACCCAACCGAGCTTGGGTAGTTCGTATTCTGCTTCCGCATTTCGTCACCCAAATGGCAAAATGGCATTCTTGCTCTCCGTTTATGGGAAGGTGCAGAAATACCAGCCTACTCTTAGGAACATGCTGGTAATTGCACTACTCACTGACCCTGGGATTCGGATGTGAGAACTGCTCAAATTGGATTGACCACTTCGTATAACGAGTATCAGGTTACATTGCACGCACTGGGCCGTCAGTCATTCGGATCCCTTGAAGCGATGGCGAAAGATGATCAACAGAATGACCGCCCCGCTTCGGCACGGAGGGATATAAAAAGGCATTCCTTTCACTCTTTCCTCTGCGTGATTTCTCGACAATCGTGCTTGACTGAAGCCAAATCTTGACACTTCGGTAGGATATCAACCATCAGTCAGATAGTTTTGTCCTTGATCACTGAATTGCTAATAACATCAAGGTTACGATTGCAATCATGCGTATCGCGGCCACCACCCCGCAAGCTCTCGAGCTTTTGCACAATGTCGCTGCCACGGCGATCTCCTGGTCCTCGGGCCGGCTCGACGTGTTTGGTCTAGGAACCAACAATGCTCTCTACCACAAATGGTATCAGAGACAGTGGGGGCCTTCTCAGAACGATTGGGAATATCTTGGAGGCACCTTCAGCAGCCAGCCAACTGCGGTCTCCTGGGGAAACAACCGCATCGACGTTTTCGGGCTAGGAACCAACAACCAGATGTACCACAAATATTGGAATGGCTCCGCGTGGGGCCCCTCCGTTACCGACTACGAGCATTTGGGAGGCGTTTTCAGCTCCCGCCCATCTGTTACCTCATGGGCTGAAAATCGACTTGACATCTTCGGCCTTGGAACGAACAACCAGATGTACCACAAATCGTGGGATGGTTCTCGATGGGGACCATCTCAGACGGACTGGGAACACCTTGGCGGTGTTTTCAGCAGCCCACCAAGCGCCGTCTCATGGGGACCGAACAGAATTGACATCTTCGGTCTCGGCACTGACAGACAGATGTACCACAAGTGGTGGGATGGCTCTCGGTGGGGCCCGTCCGTGACCGGATGGGAGGCCCTTGGCGGTGTCTTTAACAGCCAGCCGGTTGCTGTGTCCTGGGGTGCCAATCGCCTAGACATCTTCGGCCTTGGAACAGATAATGGTCTTTATCACAAATGGTGGGATGGTTCACGATGGGGACCATCTCTTGGTGGTTGGGAGAATCTCGGAGGAGTCTTGACCAGTCCTCCTGAAGTCGTTGCCTGGGATTCTAACCGTCTCGACGTTTTCGGAATTGGCACTGATAACCAGATGTATCACAAATGGTGGGATGGCCAGAGGTGGAACGACTGGGAAGGCCTCGGTGGCGTTTTCAACAGCGCTCCAAGTGCCGTTTCCTGGGGAAGAGGACGTCTTGATATCTTCGGCTTGGGAACCAACAACGGCATGTACCACAAATGGTTCAACGGCAGATGGGGCCCATCCAAGACTGATTGGGAGTCCCTGGGTGGAACCTTCGTATCTTCTGCAAAGCCCAAGCCAAAGCCCAAGGCAGAATAGAGCATCAACTCGATTGAATTTTGGATGGGATGCCGCACAACACCGTTCAACAGCAGGTTCGATGGACCATCTTCGATCTGAGGGCCTGAAACCGAGTGCCTTGTTGCCTTATTTGGGACCGATTATTCCTTTAATTTACTCCAATGTTAGTAGCAGATTTTGCATAGGAAATATCTTGCTAAATGATACTTCGTGGTATTCTCGTAGAAATTAGCATGAGTTCGAGATGTAGAAGCATTTGTCCATCCTAAACAAGGATGGCATTTACCATGACGGCTTCCTGGCACATTCCATAGTAAGTCGAGCAAAGTCAAAGTGCATCGATAAAGAGCGGATGAAATTCCAGAAATCGCCCCGCGGTGTTTCCACCATGGTTATCCGTGTGCCACGATGCCCCTTCTTCAAACGAGCGCGTGGGAAGCGGATGATGTTGCTCTCTTGGCTCATTTTCTGGGAGATCATCGCGATCCTTGGCATTTATCACGTGATTCAAAGCTTATGTCATCAATATATTGGCAAAGGGGAAAACCGGAGCGGATTTCAAGTTGAAGCCTACCAGCACACGTTTCGCTATCTTTAATTAATTCCTACTCGGTAGTGTTTTGTTCTGGCATGCGCGGCTGGCTGATGGGATGTAGCCTCTGATGGCTGACTCTCCCCCAAAAACGCAAACTATACCGCGCCCCCAATCCTCTCATACCCCCGTCGCTCCTATTCCTCCTCCTGTCCCAGTTGAAACTCATCCAAATCGCACTGGTTTAAGACCCCCTCAACCGCTACGGCCCGCGGACCCAAATCGGCTTGCTCCGCAAGATGCATATTTTGCTCACTCGCCGCCGCGATTACGGCCTTTGCATGGGCTGAGTGGTCATGCGACAACCAACCCAGATTTACTCAATCGGGTCATCGCAACTCCGGCAGCGGTAGCAGCTTTACGACCGCCGCCTGCAGTCCCAGGGTCTGAGTCCAAAAGCACCAGAGATTCAAGGAGGGAACGAGGGCGGAGCCGTAAGAGAAAGCGACAGTGGAAGAAACTGCTGTGGGTAAAGCAATCTTGTAAGCTCTTACTCCTAGTTTGTGATGATTGAAACGACCCTCGTTATTTCCCTATGCTGTAACTAACTATCTGCCGCCACTTTAGTTCCTGATAATTACACTGATACTGAGACTTTTCTTGACCACCTACAACGAAATCCACGGTTACGACCTTATGATTTTTGGCCATTGGTCGCCGATTTCACGGTTATCGTTCAACATGTTTGCTCAGTGATAATCTTCCTATGTTGTTTTGTTGCAATATTCCAAGAACGAGTTAGCCCGGTGTCTGTGGTCACTTGGACAACTCTATGCACAATCCTATGCTGGGGTGTCTGGGATTACTGGGAAGGGAAGGTCCCATCAGAAACCGCAAGATCGCCTCGAAGTCCGTACCTTGACGCTCCGGACGATAATTCAAGTTCTATATCTGGCTCCGCGAGCGAAGGCCTCAAAGAAAAATCTACTAATGAAGGACTTGGACTGTCCTTAGATCTATCTGGAATAGCAAGCTCTCCAAGCCGAAAGAGCTCATCATCCAGCGCTGTTTCTGAAGACACGTACGCAACTTCTCTCCATTCGGGACAATCACTCAACCCTTCATCTATTCCCGTTCTATCAGAGCAGCCTGGCTGCTACTCCCCTTTGTCAGATGTATCTCCAAGAGCCGCCGACGACATTGCCGCCGCTTCTTTCCCCATACCGTATCTTTCGTCTCGCGCCAATCAGCGCCTAATAACAGCAAAATCGGCGTTTTTAATTTTCTGCGCGCTCCAAGGCCTTTCTCCTATCCTTAAATCGCTCACGAAATCCACAACTAGCGACTCAATTTGGGCGATGTCCTGCTGGCTTATGATAATAAACGTTTTCTTTTTTGACTACGGAAGTGGTGCTGACGAAAGTCAGAATCTCGGCAACAACTCGGCTGGCGCGGGCGCCGTCGCTGCCAAATTTCCTGCTTCTTTATCCACCAATGCAGCTTTGATGGCATCCACAGTACTTGCCTCTCGGCTTAAATCCACAACACACGTCTTTAGCTTGACTCTTTTCTCAATAGAGGTTTTTGGACTGTTTCCCATTTTCCGTCGCCATCTTCGAGCGGTTTCCTGGCGTGGGCATGTCCTTCTGACGATTTTCCTCGTCATTGCAGCTGGAGGCGCAGTCGGAGCCACCCTAAAGCGAGGCTACAAGGGGGTAATTTTTGGCGTCCTAATTGGTGCACCCTCAACAGCTCTCGTCATGGGCGGTTGCAGTTGGTGGTTGATTCGCCTGCAAAAGTATAAGAATGTGGTTGCAGGTCCTTGGGATCAAGCGAAGCCCGTTCTTAGAAGACAATGGGATTGACAACAGAATTGACTTCGTTGGGCCGACCTCTACGTTTTACGTTCCATAAAGGGTAAAAGGTATCTTCGCTGATAGATGAATAAGACTAATCTTTTTATTTTTGGCTTTCTCCTTGTTCTCTGTTACCGTGCGCTCGCCACCTTCAAGTATCTCTAAGTGGCCATTGACTTCCTAGAACTCAGCAATTGGCTCAAAGGGATACCTATGCGTCGGAAAGATAAGTAGCAGCTTATACCCATGATCGAAAGGGCGAGGCGAGGAGAGAAAACCTTTCCACTCACGAGACTTCCCGTTATTCCAAGCCAAGTAGCATTCCAATCTGGGATCTAGACACCTCAAACCGGAACGTGGATATCATAACCAGGCACATTTTTCGGCTTATCAGTTGCTTCCAGAAAGATTCGCTGTCACCGTCACACTGGCAGCAGTCGCGGCTCGAAGTTTGATCCGGGTCTTGGCAAGCAAATAACACAAACATGTCAAACATGTCAAACACCACTGACAATTATTGACTGGCGATATTTTCGACTTCAGTCCATGCAGACAGAGCAAAGCCCGGACCAGTTGCTTGATGCCAGAACATTTTCCTCCGTTAAGTCTTCATGATGAGATACCTGACATTTCCGCATCAGGCATTCCATGGGTATAAAGATGTTATGCATGAGCATACAAGACGCTGGCGAGTCCTCGACCTCCTGGTACCGGTGAACTATGGTTCAGGCCGCTCCAGCAGTTCCAGGGGATAAATTGGATGCTTACACGTCATGAAAGATGGAAGTTCCCACCCGTCTCATTTTCGTAGGGTTGCAATGCAATCTTTTCGCGACTCTGCATTCACTTGGAATCGATAAAAAGTCCAGAATTTAGGACCAGGGGTACCGGTACGCCTGATTCCTCATTCAAGAGTTGACAAACGTATGTATGAGAGTACATACTTCCAAGAATTCTAGAATCTTTATTGATCTTGGAAAATGATTCTGCGGTCATCCCGAACCAAAGAGTTGGCACGTATATAACATTGGGCCCAGGTCCCTCGCTCACTTACGCTGCACCTTCTTTCAACTGCGAAATTCACACTTCTTCTTGTCGTTCATACCCCTAAGGCCATTTTCACCTTTTTTTTGCTTCTATTCCATCGCTAAAACCGCGTTATACCAGTCAAAATGAGAGTCTCCGTACTCGCTGCCGCTACTTTTGTCTTAGCGGTAGCCGCTAGACCTGGCCACCATAACAATATGATGGATGACGGCCATGATGGTGGTGATGGTGGTGATAGCCATTCGAAAGGTCAGAAAATGAGCCAAAGCGTCCCGGCCTCCAGCCCACCGGTGAACAACATGACACCGGAGGTTAGTCATTCTATGACTGCTCCCCCTGTGGTTAGCCCTCCGGTAGTTACTCCTCCGAAGAACAACCAGTCCATTCCAATCACCAGTGCAGCACCGACTGGTTGTCAAGCTGTCACGGTTACGGTCACTGTCACGCCGCCTGAATGTATTTCAAAACCCATTCAACCACCTCCGAATACCGGGGTCCCACCACCTGGCTCGCAAACCAACGGAGGAGGCGGAGGAGGTGGAGGAGGTGGAGGTCAGCCAACTGGTCCACCAACCGGACCACCTACTGGACCGCCTACAGGACCTCCCGGCACAGGAACTACTCCTCCCGGAACAGGAACCAGACCACCACCAGGAACCGGCACTGGAACAGGAATGCCATCATCTATGGAGACGGACAAAACATTCCATTTCCCTTCTCTCTCGAAAACAATCAACTAGATGAGCCGGTTTAATTCATTCACCGCGACAGAATCTTCAGTGTTGAGGCCAAAGGGCGGAAAAGTTATTCAAGTGGCCTTACTATTTGGTGAAAGAGCTTCGGTTCGTCGGACTTTGAGCATTGATATGCTAGCTACTGGGCTACTTGGTTCATCACTGTATAGACATCGCTAAGAGAATGACGTGACGTTTGGTCGACCCGGTCGTGATATTCCATTCTGCTTGATCATAGATTAAAAAAGGGGGTCGTCTGTAATTAAGAGATGTAATCATGCAGTCAAATCAATTAACCATTCACTTGGCAAACTTGTCGAACCGAGTTCTTTAACAATCTGCTTGCCTAACATTATTAAGGCCGTGGTCTGAATTCTACATGTATAGCAAGCAAAACTCAGTGAAAAGCTTAGTAAATAGCATTATGTAGACTCTAAAACTGGAAAAAAATTATCTTGATACAAGGAAATATTAGGGTGCTTTTACACCTGTCAACTAAACAATCAACAACAGCCATAAACCAGTCGCGGACGTGGCTATAAGAGCCTTCTTGATAGATCCCATCTTCATGCTCATGGCGCTACCCTGGAAAACAGCTGGTTGACTAGGGGACGGGCTATGATTACCAGGACTGCTTGGAACGGGTGTAGTAGGGCTTGGGCCGTTAGGGCGCATTTCTGGTGGGTGAGGCTTATCACCGGGGCCACCTGGTCCAGCGGGCTGGAGAGGGCTATTATTGCCAGGTGCTGAAGGGCTGGGGCCGGCGGGCGGCTCTGGCTTACCATTGTGGCTGGATGATTTTTCAGGTTGGTGTGGGCTGTAGCCGCTCGGTGCTGGATGGCCAGGACTAGCAGGCGGCGCAGGTTTACCTCCGTAGCTACCTGGTCCGCTAGGATGGGCCGGGCTACTCATTGGTGGCTGAGGCTGACCATGTGAGCCGCTTGGTCCGGCTGGATACTCCGGGTTGCCTTCTGGCGGATGAGGTTTGTTGTCTGATCCGGATGGGTGCGATGGATGCTCGGGAATGTGATCACCAGGATACTTCGGACTACTTTCTGGTGGCTGAGGCTGACCATGTGAGCCGCTTGGTCCGGCTGGATACTCCGGGTTGCCTTCTGGCGGATGAGGTTTGTTGTCTGATCCGGATGGGTGCGATGGATGCTCGGGAGGGTGATCACCAGGATACTTCGGACTACTTTCTGGTGGCTGAGGCTGACCATGTGAGCCGCTTGGTCCGGCTGGATACTCCGGGTTGCCTTCTGGCGGATGAGGTTTGTTGTCTGATCCGGATGGGTGCGATGGATGCTCGGGAGGGTGATCACCAGGATACTTCGGACTACTTTCTGGAGGATGTGGTTTGCCGTGTGAGCCAGTTGGTCCCGCTGGATACTGTGGAGGATGGTGTTCTGGTCCACTAGGAGGGGAATAATGTGGAGGACTATCGCCTGGCCGGTGAGGGTGGCCAACGGGGGCTTTCGGGGTTGGCGAAGGAATAGAACCATAATTCTTTTCAGGCACAGTAATAGTAACAATTGTTGGAGTTGTCGCACATGGTGTACATTCAGTAACAACTGTTGTCCATGTAGGAGTTGGCACTGCCGTATCAGTATCCGGGCAGTATGTCTCTGTAATGGTTACTGTGACGGTGGTGAGGCCAGTTTCACAAATAGTGAGATAGGAGGTGACATAAACGGTTGTAGTCGTGCTATGATTGCCTGCCTTCGATGGGTATGGGACTGCGGGTGTAGGTACAGGAGACGTCACGAGAGTAGTATGGTCCCGCCCGGTTCCGTGAGAGGGATATGGATATACGCCGCCACTGTGAACAGGTGGAACTCCAGAAGAATGAGCAGCCGATGGCGCGGGCTTATGACCGGGGTATCTTGCCGGAACTTCGTAAGTGTGGTGCGTTGAAACACTTTCAGAAGCCTTGGAGGAAGGAACCGGCGTATATATGGGGAAGTCTGACGGTACTGAGAATGAAGGCGGTGTATGTATGGGGAAGTCTGACGGTATTGAGAATGAAGCTGGTGTATGTATGGGGAAGTCTGACGGTACCGAGAATGAAGGTGGTGTATATATGGGGAAGTCTGACGGTACTGAGAATGAAGCTGGTGTATGTATGGGGAAGTCTGATGGTATTGAGAATGAAGCTGGTGTATGTATGGGGAAGTCTGATGGTATTGAGAATGAAGCTGGTGTATGTATGGGGAAGTCTGATGGTATTGAGAATGAGGCTGGTGTATGTATGGGGAAGTCTGACGGTACTGCGTGCGTGGGCTGCTCATAGCCCGGATAGCCTGGGTACTCTGGCATTCCGTGCTCGGAGGATGTCGGCTCAGGTTTGTTGCCCGGATATTCTGGGTATCCTGGATACTCCGATGGTTCTCCGCAGGCAGGAGGATTTGGTTCGGGTTTGTTGCCTGGATAGTCGGGATAGCCTGGGTATTTTGGAGCCGGCTCATAGACGGAAGGAGTGGGATCAAACGCAAGAGTCTGAGCAAAAAGAGAGGACACTGCAGCAAACGCTGCGAGCTTGCTGGGTCGACCCATAGCTAACGAAGGACAGTTGGCCTGAAGCCAGCAGCTGAACAGTATGAAAGAACGTCAAGCCGCTGGAAGCTAGAGGTGTGAGGCTTTATGAAATAGAAAGAAAGGACACAAACCAGAAGTTTGCAAAAAATTTGACTGCTGGCAAAGCAGATGAGTATGAAAGGACTAAAAGAAAATGAAAAGAATGGGAAGGGAAGGGAATATCAGCATGATATAGGGGACAGATATCCTGCGAAGCACACCGAAATATGTGGGCGAGGCGATTTAGTGGGCCATAATGAACGTCCAACAAGATCGAAAAGTCCTTTGAAGGATCCAGCTTCGGCGTGGAAAGTCCTCCAAGGCTAATATAAGACCATTTCGTACTCCATCATCCTCCATTGTAATGATATAGAAATGGGGACCAGGCAATAATAGACACTGGGCATCTTCTCGTCATTCTTCGCACAAAGGTCTAACCATAAGGATTCTATGGCCAAATTTGGAATCCTTTCTGGGCACACAGGATAGAAGCTTGGGAAGGAAGAAGCTCGATATACTCATAGGGCATAAAATCCGATAGGAAGCGCCGCACCGAGCTCGCAGACCTTCATTTAAAGGAATAGATCTCCACTCTTCTCACGCCAACGGAGTCCAGATTTCCCAAAAAGAACACCATTGCTTTATAAAATCATCTGTCAAGAGTAGCATCACATATCTTTCAATATGAAGAATGGGTATATTTGCAAGCAATCGCAATCACGGTAGTCCATCATCATCATGGCCATGCTTGAGAGCGCTGGAGACCTCCTGAAGAGACGAAGCATCATTATTCGGCCGGGTGATAGGGCAGAAGAGCCTCCTACCAAAATAGGACAATAGAGGATCCATCATGTTGAACATAAGCTGTGGCCAAGCTCCGAAGGATCGTTAAAGAAATTTCTCTTCAACTTTGATATTGCCAAGAGGTGCCGTGAGCAAATTAAGCGCTGACATAATCACTGCCTCATAAGCGCTGGGCGACGCCATTGGCCAATCATGAGTGGCGCTAGTCCTCTTTAGAATTTGAAGGAGCGGATCCATTTTTGGAAACGGTACTTGTTTGGATACATCCACTTCCGCCCTACATCTCCGCTTGAGAAAAGTCACCAGAAGTATACCCTCATTTCTGCCCTGGAGGCCGTTAGAAAATTTAATATTTGGAACGGAGATTCACGGAGAAAGCTCGACGGAGTACGCCGTTACTATGATCATTCCCGCGTTTCCGCTGATATTATCGAGGCCAAGCACCATGACGAGATGTTTGCTCCAACCGCCTGCTGTTTTTTACTCCGTACTCCGTTCGGAGTACACGTCTCGATGGAGCATGGAAATCCTTTGGTTTCACACCTTAAACTGCCGCTCCTCCGAGGCTCGCCGTTGAATCTAGCCTTCTTGGATGAATAAAGACAAGAAGAAAAACAAGAAAAGAGAACCTTCCGGGCACACCATCTTTCTGGGTATTATCGCTGTTGAGCAAGAATTTGAAATGAACCAAGGACAGGACAAGGACCCCGGCAGTTTTACGGGGATCACCGACACCCTTGACTTCCTGCGGGCGCCCTTGTCAAAGCCTCTCGCTTAAGTATAAACAAAGAAAAGATGGAGGGACATGGGGTGGTACGGAGTACACGATCTTCCAAATGGATATGTTGGAAACATCTGCCCTGATCGGAAAGTGACGAGGCCTGCATACATACTTGCATTGATGAAGGGAGGCCCGAGAACCATGATGCGCGAATGTCAATGTGGAAGAATGCATGCTTTCGACCAAAAGCTGGTGCGGAGTTCAGGACAAATGACAAGGTACTGTAGGATACGGGATATGCTCCATACCAACTCCTTGTTCCACGCAATGTAGCTAAAATGGATACATGTCACCGAATCGGCGAAATTCTGGACCGTTCTCAGCTCCGGTCCCACGAATGGCGCAATCCTTGTCAATATTGGCTTGGACTCCTTGATCCAGCGTCCGGATGGATCAAAATTGAGTCTTTCAGCTTGGCAGGGTTGCCATCTTCGCTCTCCCACATCAAGTTCGACTTTCATGGCAAGTTCATTTCCCTCATCCATGTAAACTTAAAGCGAAAGCAACCGGGCACCCCGCTTCTTGTTCTTTGTCTGGAGTTGGGCGACCGGGGTTTTGGTCTTTAGAGCTGCAGCTAGCAGCTGCAAGCCTCCAAACCTGCAAGCCCTGTTTGTCTTAAGTCTCAATGGCATGGTGTTCGGGTTGCAGCTGCAAGCTGCAGCATTCCTGAACAGGAAAACATCACGCAGGCTTAGCGCAATCAGCACGAAACCGGCTGTGTTCGGTGTCATGCATATCGGGTACATGGTGGTGCAGGACAATACTGTAATAATGTTGGAAAAGATGGGAGATAGTTTGTTGACCGCTCACATTTTTCTCCCCGGACTGCGCTTCGTTTCCGTCTTCCTCTCCAGGACAGGAAACCATGATTGGACAACCGTCGCTGATGGCGTGGTCGACCCAAAGATTTGGTCGAGCAAGGGGCAGTTTGATTGCTTTTCTTCTAATGTGAAAAGTCTGTGCGATTTGCATGGCGCTATTGAAGGACCAGGTAGAGAGAAATCTCACCAGTCAGAAGAATGCAGCCGAGCGAGTGCTGGTTTCGTTTGCTGCGTTCCCTGGGCGGCGTTGGCAAATCCTTGACATGTTAGCATCCGAAGACCAAGTGTCTCATAACAAGTCTTGTTGCCCAAGCTTTTTGTTCGGCGGAAGCTCGCATCATCGCATGTTTTATGTGTTGCAACGCGAAGAGTAAGACGCAGCTCAGCAGCTGCGGTGCGTCTTTGTCGATCACCACCAGAAATTGCGGTTTGACCCGAATTTCCCGCGGGGTTTTTCCGTGCGATCGCCACCCACGCACTCCCGCGAAAACTTCCCACTCAAAGTTCTCCTTTTCCCCAGACTTCCGACGTGCCCCAACGCTCTCAAACATTTCAACCACTACCTGTCTTTTCGTTTATCTCGACACGGCCTTCGTCTCAATTAAATTACTATCGTGCTATCGACTCCTATCGAGCAATTGAACACCGTTGAATCCTTTTACCCCTGAATATTTGTTCTGTTCGTCGTTAATTCGTCCTACCACACTTCGTCCTCCTTGACGTTGTCATAATCGCCAGCCACCGACATCAATTCAGAAACCGACAGCTACAACCCCATCCATCGTCATGGCAGCTCTCCAAACCCTCCCTGCAGAATTGCTTTTTGAAATCGGCGAGCTTCTCGGTGACGGTTCTTTGAAGAGACTCCTCGCTAGCTCGAAGCGGCTCGCACCGATCTTCCATAAGGTGCTCTACGATCGGCTTTTCGATCCCAAACACCGCGTGGGACGGCGGCGGGTCGCCCAGTTGGATTCAGACTTCTTCACCCCATTGTGCCAAGTCTGGCGGTCGGAGCTCATGGTCGATTATTTCAATAACCACCAGGACAAAGTAATCAACTTCAGAAACCGCGAGAATACGACTCTGCTGCACTTTACCGCGGAGAGCGGCAATCTCAAACTCCTAGCAGTTCTGCTCAAGCTAGAAGCCGACGCGCGTGTCGTGGATGACCGGGGCTTGAATCCTCTTTGTTGTGCATTGGGTCAAGAACGACAGAGAGGAGCTGGGGCCCTCCTGACTAAGGATCCGGGGTTTCTTCGACGAGACTACCAGCTAGGATGGACAATGCTTCGCTGCGCAGCAAAGAACTGCCATCTTGATTTCTTCAATTTTCTTTTCTGGGCCAGAATGACATACCAACCTCCGAGGGATGATATGGTTGAGCAAGGCCTGGAGGTGGCCCTGATCGCGGCTCGCAATCAGCGACTGGACATTATGACGCTTATGATCATCCAATGCCAACTTATAACGCCAGAGTGCACATCGGCTCTTCTTACTGCAGCGGCCAGGGGCGGTGATCTCGATTGCTGCCGATTCGTTGTCCACACGGCCCGATCTTATGCTACGCGGAGGGCCATCGTCGCTCCGTGGCCGGCAATAACGACCAATGGGGCCGAGCAGGCTCATACCCAGTTCATCCACATTCTTCTTGAGTCGGGCGTTGATGTTGGGAACCATGAACCTACCGGGACCCCTATCTTTTCGTACAATTCCATGTGGCAGGACTCTCCGCTGTCTCGCATGTTTACAGAACGACCATATCTGTGGAGATCGCCTCTCTTGCAACACTTCCTCTTCGATGCTGTTTCAGACGGCAACTGGGGTTTGACGAATCTGCTCCTAGATCTGTACGACACCGGGAGAACCGACATTGAAATCTCTTACGCCTATAACAGAGACGGCAATACCCTGCTCTATATTGCCACCGCCGGTGGACATCCTTCCATCGTCCACCGACTCCTTATGTCCGATGCGGACCCCTTTGTTCCCACATCAGAGTGTGACACACCCGCCCACGCAGCAGTGAGCAAAGGCGGAGAAGCTGGACTCCAGATACTCGCTCTCCTCTTAGAAAGCAATTCTATGGTTTCGGGTCTCCAGAACTCCAGGGGATACACGCCGTTCCACCTGGTCTTCGAGGCTCGAGTGACCGAAAAAGTCGGGCTAGCCCGCCTTCTCGTCAGCGCAGGAGCCAAAGTCAACGCGCGCGATAACCGCCTCCGCACACCACTCCATGTCTGCGCGGAACACAACTTCGACCGCGATGCCATGAAGTTTCTATTAGAAGCTGGCGCGGGACTTGCATTACAGGATGAATTTCGGCAGACGCCCTTTCATATCGCAGCATATCACAGCCGCAACCTGGACTGGTGGATTGATCTAGCCAGCGTGAGCATCCTGCATTATGGGTGCCAGGATTGTTTTGAGACGGTGTATGGACTGGATAGCTGGGACTTGTTGGAGGAGGCTATTCGGGGTGGGCTGAGGTCTCTAGCGAAATATTATGGACACCCACTTATGCATCAGATTCAGGCCGAAGATGAAGCTGCAGCCCGGGCGGCGGCGGCAGCAGCAGCAGCACAAGCCGCCGCACAAGCACAAGCAGAAGCAGCCACCAATGCAGCGAATGCAGACGGCGCAGCCAGCATCGAGGCAGGAGATAACTAATCCTTAGCTGTAGCTGAAGCTGCGTATGTACCTCATTCTAGATATTTTCTTTTGTATTAATGCATGTACTCCGTACCTTCCATTTTGTATCATATTACGTATATTGTTGTCTCCTTCCCTTGATTATTTACAGTCAGAGCCTGGTAATTACTGCATACAGCAAGCATACAGCAAGCATGCAGCAAGCATGCAGTTGCATGTATGCATGGTAATAAATGGATGTTTCCTTCCTGCTGAATAATCATCCCTGCCGATGCACCCACTCCTCCTTCCCGATCGGGCAGTATGTGACAGGTCTTTCCGTTCCGGGCAAGCACACCTGGTGCCAAGGCCGGCAGCCAATCAGAGCCGCAGCCGGCGTCACGTTCCTTCCGTGCTGTGTCTCCACAAACACCACGCACCTTCCGTTGTCTTGGCGTCTTTCACATGCTTTGCCATCCTTCCTTCCCAACACCCTCAACCTCACTCACACTCTCCCCCTCGCTCGTTCTTTCCGAGTTTTCCCTCGTATTCAGTGTTGTTGTCTTCTTTCTGTTTTTTGCTTTTTTGTTTCTTGTTTGGCGCCGGCCGTCGGGATCCATTGCTGACTAATACTTATAAAGGTGTCCACTGTCTCATGTCATGCACTGTGATTGCGGGGAGTCGCGACAAACCACACTACTAGCAGACTATCAACACTAGTTATTATCAGCAAGGGTCCCAGGTCTTGTCTGCCGGCAAATCACTGCGCTGTTCCTCTCCATGCGCCTTCGCTTTGCTTCTCCTCATTTGTGCTTTTTGTGATCCGTCTCATTTCTCTCCCGCTTCTCCCGCACAGTCCAACACGCTTCTATACAGGAAAAGGAGCTGCCTGTTGGATTATCCAACAACACACACATACTCGGTACTCCGTACTCCGTCCATACATTAGTCCTGTGTGACTCGTCACCTCCGCCCCTTTCCATTCCCTTTCCACCGCTCGTGCAGCTTCAGGGGTGTTTCCTTTCTCTCGAGTGATTACGAGCTAAGCGGCTTTCCAACGCTCTTCCGGGCAGCCGCGCAAAGCCCCCCAAATTTCCACTTTCTCTCCTGCACTTCGCCCAATTCGTGCAATCCCCATGGCGGATGGCTGATTCTGGTGTCTCCGACTCTCCGACAGCAGCAATCTCTTCCATTTTTTATTCAAAAGCCCATTCCCTTCTTCCTCTCTTTTTTTTTCCTTCTTCTTTTCTTTCTTTCTGATCCCAAGCTCCTAAGTCCATATCTTTCTGCCCCTCTCTCTCCTGTTGTGGGTGTTGAAAAACGACCTGACCCCCTGACGCAACAATGTGGCTGATCCGCCTGTTGTCCATATTCGTTTTTCTTCTTCCTCTTCTTGTTTCCTCTGCGCCGTTGCCACACGCGCGTGCTGCCGCTTCCGATGTCACCTCACTGCAGCGCCCGCTTGACGACTCCAGTTCTGAAGCTTCCCGCACCCTCGATGCCTTAACCAGAGCTTCAACCGCGCACCCCGGTGACAGATGGCCCTATGCTTTCTCCTCCTTATCCGTCAAGGAGGTTGAGAAACTCGCCGCTGCTGCCGGAGAGACTGCTTCAGCTTTAACAACCACAAGCAGTCTCGCTGAGAAAGATGATGGCCCTATATCACAGCCGACTCCTTCCACCCCATCTTCATCACCTGAACCCTCACCATCATCAGTACGCAATCCCGGGGATGATTGCAGCCTTTGGCCTCCAAACACTGTTTTCAGAATCTTGGCCTGGATACTGATCGCTCTCACGGTTTGTTCTGTAATCGGAGTGTTCGCGCTCGTGGTGGTGTTCACCTACGGACAAAAACCGTCCGAGGGTGTCATTGTACTGGATGAAGAGGAAGAACGTCTCCTTGTATGATTAACCATACCACCCATCTGCTGAAGCACTTCCATTGATATCATTCTCTAGAGGTACCAGCCCGAGTTGGCTCGCCATGAAGAGTTGCTCTGTCGATCTCCGTCGCCGCTGAGCAGCTACTAGACTCCAAAGGGTCTCCCAATTCCCAACGCGCCCCCTTGTCAATGCGAAACCAACCACTTTACGGCTAATGACTTCCGTTCGGCTGCTGATGATAATCATACATATAAAAACAGACGATCTGGATTAACCTGATGCGACGAACGCCTCTGCTTGACAAGGCACCCGTCACGTTGTTTCCTTCCTCCTACTGACAAAGCTTGATGTCCGATAGGGGACTCCTTTTGTCCTTTGGCTCAGGAAACTTCCGATAAAAAAAAACTTGCTTTCTACTTAATTGATTGGGCATTGGTATATATTTACTGATGCTCATGATGCTCTCACTCTTTGCGCTCCGGCTTATTGTCTTTTCAAGTCTCGTCGATGGGCTGGAGTAGTGTACCTAAAGCGTTTGAGTATGGAGCTAAAATCTAATGAAATGAATATTGGTATACCTACCTACCAGTCTACTTCTAGTTTGGCAATTTTTCCGTAATAAATTTTACCCGGCATCACTCGTTGTGCCTTCGACGTGGGCTCATATGCCATCTGACGCGGGTGGACCCTTGTAATCTGTGCGAGTAGTTAAACTTGTCAGCGCGACTTGAACCACCAAGGTTCACACTCCACGAGAAAACAGGCCATAATAATGTCCAAATAGAAGATCAACCTACATTTCCTCGCATGCACCGCAAACCAAAGCAACGAAACCGCCAAAATCCCACCAAACACCACACTCGCATACGTCATCGTCCTCGCCGTCACAGGCAACGAAGCCGGCATACTAAACAACACCACCTCGAACGCGATCCACACCAACGCGACCACATTCGCAATCGGTCCTACAACCGCACCACAATTCCACCGTGCTCGCATCACTTCTCGTCGACCATACCATAAACTGATACCAATGGGAATCGCATAGCTCACTGCCAACGCGATCACACCCACCGCCACAAATGAAGTGAATGCGTTTGAACTTCCGAGATTGAGTAGCCCGAGAAGCATTTGTACGATAGTGACTAGGGCCAGTGCGTTTATAGGCACGCCACGTCTTTTGTCGATGCGGGAAAAGATGCTGGAAAATGGAATCGCGTTGTCTCGTGCAAATGCGTAGGTTGTTCGGGATGAGGCGGTGGTTATGCTGATGTTGCAGAATAAAGTGATACCCAGGACGAGAAACATCAGACCTAATGCGCCGCTGGGAGAGCCCATGACTACGCGGAAGATGTAGGGCAGGGCTTGACCGTTTGGAGAGTTCTTGATGATGTCCTCGAGAGGTGGGAGTGTGAAGCAGATTGGTAGGATGAAGAAGAGGCCTGCGATTCCGCCGACGGGTACGGATAGGCTGATTGCGCGTGGAACGATTGTCGATGGGCTGGAGACTTCTTCGGCCATGGAGGATATTAGTCCGATAGCGGCGAAGGAGAATGCAGCGGGGAGAAGACCGATGAAGAATGAGAAATCGCCCCAGCCGGAGAGAGAATTGTTGTAGTGTGTGAGCGCGTGGGAGATGGAATGTCTCCCTGCATCGGCTTTGACGGAGAGAGCGACGAGGATGGTAATTATACTGATTGCTGTCCAGGCGGCGCATACGGTGTCAATTATCGGCAGGAATCGATTTCCATATGCAACGATGAAAAACACAGAAATGCAGACTGCATAAAAAATGAGCAGGAGCTGCCAGCTAGTCAAGACCCATGTTGGATGGTATAGTGTTACTATCGCTGAGATAAACTGCGCAAAGCCAAACGAGGCCGAAAGAGTAATGGTCCAGTTTCCAATGAGCCATATCCATCCCGTGATGAACGAGAGAACCAATTTATGCCTTTGAGCCATCTGGAAAGACCAGTAGTATGGTCCTGCTGACGTTGGATACCGTGATGCTAGTTCGCTGAGTGACAGCGCGACGCATTGGTCTAGAAGAAGGACGAGGAGCCATCCTATAAAGATTGGCAACTGGCCGCCGCCGTATATGGCGTTAAGGAGAGGAGCTCCTTCGGCGAAGGGGATGGCGGCAATTGCAAGTGTTTGGAATAAGAGGGTGTATAATGATCGGTTTTGTTTCAATTCGGAATTGTATCCGAGTGATTTCAGAGGATGATCATTGTCGCTACCCAGCTCGCTGTCCACGGCGGTGCTGTGCATCAGACATTCTTTGTTTGGTTTTTCGACAGCGGAGCCGGCCATATCTGATATCCTTTGCTCCTATGAGAGGTTGGCTCTCTAGTTGATATGAAAGCACACGGCCGATGCTTCGTCTTTGGGATTCAGTGATTGAACCAGAAAAATGCACAAGATTAACAATATTTTCAAGCTGTAGAGATACAGCCGTCGGTTCTTAAACTCTAGATGATCATTCTGAGTAATTGTTCGGCTATTGTGGGCGAACATATTGCGAGGCTTATATATCCACCCTCGACTCCCATTTTCTCCGTCTCGCAATTCCGGCTTGCTGAGGAACAGTGTTGAACTTGGTTAAGCTCGGTTCAATACTATATTCCTGAGTCAGACCAATCCCGCGATTGATCATTGATGGTTACCACATACCGCGGAAGGCATGATTATCTGCCCATCGATTCAGCTGCACAGCAGGTCAGTGAGGTCTGCTACGCCTCCAACGCCGCATCGGCTTGGAACTCACCAGCCAGCAGCATTCATCCTAGGGAAAACTGGGATGCCATAGGCCACTTGCTGTATAAATCTCCTGGGCTCGGTTTTTAAACACGATTTTACACATATCTAGAGTTTATTTCCTAGATTTTTCTGTGCAAGGTCGAACCTTACTCAGGGAGGATGGGTCGGCTCTCAACCCAATCGCTGACGAACTGATGTGTTACAGGTGAGCACCAGGACCCCTAGATGGCAATGTCTTTGGCCTATCACCAATAATAGGGGTCTTTATTGAGCCAATTATCATATCAATTGCATAGACTTTAAAGTCAACAAATCACCGGGTCGTCGAACAAGCTCTCAAAATCTTTGTATTTGTGCTTGAAATACGGAGTAGGCCTCGAAGCTTCATTGCATTGGGTTTGAGCAATACTCTTAGCTTCTAGATATTTACCCATAGATTCCTTCTATTTTTGCCGAATCACAAGAAGCTTAGGTATGCACATTTATTGTATGTATGTACATATGCTACAAAACGACCTTTGTTGATGGCCATATCTGAACCAAAAGGGGCTGGACCCGACGTTAAGCTAACTCACGCTCTTCGAAGAGCGGCCAAATCTGGAAGCGCTAAGAGATGACGATCTTTGGTTATTTAGAAGCCTCTGATCTAAATAGATATCGGGGCTTCGATAGTTACCCAATGTGGAAAATATGAGCACACCAGTCAAATGGAGAATCGGGGACTCTCAGCGCCTTTTCTTCTTTTTTATTTTGAGAAGCAACCAGAGATGTTGATAACCATAGAGATAAGTCACACTCCGTAAAAATAACCATTGATCTACTGATACTTCCGGTCGGCCGCTGAGTCGAACAGTATCGAAGTATGTACCTTTTAGAGTTTACAATATCGAGTGTTCCTGTGATGCCTGGAATTTGAAGGGTCGCCCGGCGTTCGGTGACGGCTCTCGGCTGTGTTGCCGCCTCCCCAAGTTTAGTTACCCCGACCAACCGAAGTATGCGGGGAAGTTTGTTCTCGACCATTTGAAGAAGATCTATTCTTTTTCATCTACGATCAGCTTTGTCCTGCAAAGAATTGTCATTAGCTTCTATTCAATTGCTCACACTGATCATCAACCGTCAGCATGGCGAAACAGTATGAGCTCCCTTTTCAGGTATGTAGCTAGCGGAGAGCTCAATCGGGCAATTTACTTCTATTCTTTGAAGAGCAATCATGGCTAATTGAAACTATTCGTAGCTTGATGACCCCAGTCTTCTCCACTTTGATTCCTTCGTGAATAACGAATGGGTCCCAGCCGCAGATGGAAAGCGCTTTGAAGTCGTAGGTATGCGAGGCTCTCTATCGAAATTACACCTACTATGACCGAATTCTAACTTGATATTCAGATCCAGGAACAGCCAAACCATGGGCTTCGTGCCCTACCGGCACTACGAAAGATGTCCCTCGCGCAGTCGAGGCAGCTCACGCTGCTTTTGAAGGATACAGAAAGATGAACCCACGCCAGAGGGCTAAGCTTCTGCTGAAATGGGACGAACTTATTCGCGGAGCTCGCTCGGATCTAGCAAAGATTCTCACACATGAGACAGGAAAGCCTATTGCAGAGTCATTGGCGGAAATTGACTATGCACTGGGCTTCACTTGGTGGTTCGCTGGAGAAGCGGAAAGAATCCACGGTGGAATATCAGTCCCATCAGCTCCAGACCGCCGCGTTTTCACTATTAAACAACCAATTGGAGTTGCTGTTGCCTTGGTGCCATGGAACTTCCCAATTGCGATGATTTTGCGCAAAGCCGGTGCTGCATTTGCTGCTGGTTGCACCTTAATTGTCAAACCAAGTCCAGAAACACCTCTAGCTACTCTTGCTATCGCGCATCTAGCTCAGAAAGCGGGGTTTCCGCCGGGTGTTTTCAATGTCCTTACCACAGACCTCGATAATACGCCATCGCTTAGCGAAGCTCTTTGCAAGCATCCTCTCGTGAAGAAGGTCACCTTTACCGGTTCTACCAGAGTTGGCAAACTCATTGCCTCCCACTGCGCTCAGGGCCTGAAAAAGGTCACACTCGAGCTCGGCGGTAACTGTCCATTCATCATTTTTGACGATGCCAATTTAGATCAGGCCATGAATCAGCTCTTGGCCCTAAAATGGCGACACGCCGGCCAGGCATGCGTTACCGCAAACAGAATCTACGTCCAGTCCGGTATCTACGACAAGTTTGTCGAAATGCTAAAGAAGCACAGCTCTTCACTTGTCGTTGGTCATGGTGCCGATGAAAAGACCACCATGGGCCCAGTCACTACTCCTCGAACTATAGAAAAAGCTGCAAGTCAGATTGAAGACGCACGTAAACTTGGCGGAAAAGTTATTCTCGGTGGGAAAGCAATCACCGACCGCGGCGGCTTCTTCTTCGAACCGACGATTATTACTGATATGACGCAAGAAATGCTGATATCGCGTGAGGAGTCATTTGCGCCGATTGCGGCTGTGTACAAATTCAAAACTGAAGAAGAAGCCGTCAAATGGGCCAATGATACGAGTATGGGTTTGGCGAGTTATGCATTTACAAAGAACATTGACCGGATGTGGAGAATGTTGGAGAATCTGGAGGCAGGCATGATAGGGATGAACACAGGTACGTTACTATCTCCCTACGGAGCAATCTTTGAAATATCGGTCAGCTAATATGATTTAGGATACTCTTCTGCCGCCGAATCACCGTTTGGTGGTATGAAAGAATCCGGATATGGCAAGGAAAGTGGCAAAGACGTTGCCGTAAATGAATATCTGATAACCAAAACCGGGACATTCACATTAGAGGGTCAATATTGAAAAAGAAAATGGCTTCTGGATAAGGAGGATCAACCGAAAGTCATCAAGACTATGTAATATTCAGGCCAAAGATCAATTATTGCTAAACAAAATGCGATACCAAAATATGTATCAACATTGCAACCACCAGGATATCATAGTTCAAAAAACCGCAACAGAAATATTAAAATCATCAAAGAGAGAATCTAGAGCAGAAACGGGTATACTAACGCATCATAACCCTTTGAGAAAGACTTAAAGCCTCATGTTCGTCAGTCCTAACCTCTATTTCTCCTGAAGTTCCACTTCCATGGCCTAAGGAAGCGAAGAACAATAAATGGGTCATCGAGAAGAGGTGCCTTGTCGCCTCCAAGCTTAGGCATCTTGTCCAACATCCCAGCTGAATGCATCTTCTTCACCGAAGGGTGGACAATCGCGTCGCGAGGAAGATCTCTTGTGGCGCCAAAGTTTGGTGGCCAGTAGCGAGGCTTCCACTCGCCGTTTTCAAGCTCAAGGCGTGTGAAGAAGGGAAGTATCTCTGTGTTTTTTAGAAAATTAGTTGGACATCTTTCCTTGATGAAACGAGGGAATAGGCGGTGTCAAGCTTACCGATAAGCCACCATAAGGTAGTCCGATTCCAGGTTGCTCCGCGGCCGAATGACAGCAAGTCGTGGTATTTTGGAGTATCCATGATAGGTGCGTCCAGTGGCTCTTGCATATATTCTGCTGGGTTTGCGGCCATTGCGTGGCCCGCGTGGACGTGTCCAGTGTCTACCACGGTGCGGTATCGGAATACCAGTTTACCGGCGGGAGTGTCGTCCAATGCAGTGACTTCGTCAACCATCCAAGCAAGTGGTATATCAGATAAAAGATGTTTTGATGTGCCTTCGAATTTGAAGCCACCGCCCACGTCTCCATGGTTTCCGGCGAACCAAACTTCTTTAATGTCGGCGTCGCTAGATTGTTCTTCGAAGACGAAAAGAGCTGGTTTGAATTTAAGACGGCGCTCGTGAATGGAAACAGCATGTCGAATATGCTTAGCAGGAGCCTACCATAGACATTAGAGATCTAGAAGAATATGGTCCGGCATTGTTGCTTACCTTTGCAATGTATTTGTATGAGTGTCTTCTGAACGGTATCTCGAACTGAGAAACACTGTTGACACAATCAAATAGGCCCAAGAAATGAACGTGAACGTTAGGTCGACAGAAAGTGGTCCCAAACTTCTTCAGGTATTGCTCATCCTCAAGTTCTTTCGGTGTCTTGTTCCGGTTCCCTCTTGCGTGCTGCACCTCACTGAATGAAGCGAAGACAAACCGCACCATCTCTTCGTTACCCTGAGAAAGCAATCCGACGGCACCGATCATTTCGGCTAGGAAGCGTGCCGTGTACGCTCCTCGGGAAAATCCGAAAATATAGATATCATCTCCAGGTTCATAGTATTTCATCAGAAATTTGTATCCGCTAGTGACATGGTATTCGAATGTTCTGCCGAAAGCCTGATCAATTAATCGACTGAAACCCGCCTTCATGCGCCCAAACCATGTCAAACCAGAGCCATGGGCGCCTGTGTCGAATGTTCCAATTCCAGCTGGATTGAGGTCAGTGATTGATCACCACTTCATAGGTACAGTATCGCGCTCACGCTGATAGTAGTGGTATTGTTCTTTGATGTCTCGATCCAGCATCTCATAGATCTTGACGACATTGGTATCTGATTCATTTCCCATGTACTGATTGCCCGTTCCATCAAAGCAAAGCACAATGCGACGTTTTTCCTCCGATCGAGGTCTCATCATGATTTTGTCTTGACAATTTTTTCTTTTTCTTCAATTCAGTAAACGTTGTCTTATTTCGGGGGATATGTATTAAGGCTTCATGCAACAAATTGAGAATCTTTCTCTCAACCATCATCACGGACAAGCTTGCTCGCTTATATATTTCTCATTACGAAGGATTCCAAACCAGATCAGGCGTCTATCTTGAGCCTTGTCGGCCAAATCCTAGCGGGTCGGACCATAGCTAATTAGGGACCAAGCTCGCCCTCCATCCGGCGAGTTGAAAAGATTAGTCTTGAGGGTATTTTCAAACGAACCACGAGTTGGTTGCAGTCTTCCAATCATCTTGACCTTTTGAGCAACAAGATTTGGACGTTGATCGTAGTGGTTCTTGGAATGACTTCGATCTGCGCCATGCCGTCGAATAAACGACAAGGGAATCCGCTTCAGCCCGCCCCTCCTCAGCGTGTGGGCTCCAGCCTACGAGCGAACAGCACGGGTTGGGAGTCAGCTTCAAGAATTCCCCCACTCAAGCTGGAGAACTCTCAACAAATCCACAACTTGTTTCGTGATTTGACCGTGAGGCTCAGCCCTGCTGGGCTGAAAAGGGGCCTCAGCCTTACGCAGGGATAGTGACAAAATAAGGAGAGCCATCCTCCATAATTGTTGGATATTTTTTAGTCACTGTTACTTACCGCTCTGTCCAAAGAGAAAATTTGAAGAAAAAGCAGCAGGATCTTCCTCTGAAGTCAACGGGAACAACGGAGTCCGAGCCATGGAAAGCATTTCAAAAGCGCCCGTGATGGCTTGCGCTTAGTTGGTTAGCTTGTCAACGGCCCCGCCCCAGGAGGAATTTCGCAATGCAGCGATCGGCGGTCTGTGATCCCTTTGATGACCACCGACGGCTATCGCTGAGCGTGATTTGTATTAACCGCCCCGTATTATTGTCGTAGAGTCGTATGGAGGAGATGATGAGCCCGTGGAAATGCTCCATACTGTGTCATGTTGGGAGCCAGGGTCAAAAAGACGGCTGTGAGCGGATTCATGCTCCTTACCAGGGTCGAATCCTTGTTCAAGATGGCTTGAGAGGATTGGCTGATAGCTCGGAACTATTCGAAACTATCAATTCTGTGCCTCAGCAGCTCAAGCCAATAGTGGAAACGAGAGATCAACCAACGAGCGTGTTGCCCTCATGATAGCCCAGCCTGATTGTGTGACACGCCGTGGATCCCTGTGGATCGTAGGATAGCGGAATGGCGATTTAACATGCTGCATCTTTCCCGTTTTGAAATGGAGGGACTTGACACCTGTTCAACCATCGTGTGGGCCGTTTCGAAGTATTCGGTTATCGACAGAAGTGATAGGGTGCTCTGTGCTCCGAAATGGATTGCAACATGAGCTTTTCAGGAATTCTTCGTCCGCCTCCCTTGTCTCCCTTGTCTCGCAGCATCGGGCCCATGCAGCAGCGGTGCCATTTCAATTTGACTGGGGTTTGCAAACGCCGATTAACCACTCGGTAACTGACGGAAAGAAAAAGAGGCCTGCCTCTTATGTGCAGGGGCGGGTTCCAAGTGTGATTGCCCAAATGTTGGTGCGCACTTTGCGAGGGGTCAAAGCCCCAAATGTTCAAGGGTTGGTCGCCCATAAAAGGAGGCATTCGCCCGCCCCGATTGTTCTCTTTCGCAAGACAGAATTTCAAAATAATTTCGAGTGGACCTCGCAGAGGACTGATGGTGGCAGCGAAGGCGGAAGTCTCACCCTGATAAGTAGTTCTTCAAAGCAGTGCTGCTGTATCGTGCTTGGACCTATGCTTTGCTCTTTCACCCTGAATATCAAACCTTTACTAACGTCTCGTCTTTTCCGCAGACTTTGTATCAATCCTGCTTGCCTCTCGCAAAGGGTCGCAGCAAAGGTATGTATGTACATACATACACTGATTGTCATACGGAGAACACCTCCAGAGACTACTTGACAGTTCAGCTTCGAATCACAATATACATGCAAATGCCCCCCAAGGTTCGAAACCCCACCGAAATTTCCAATCTCAAGGACGTCTTGCAATGGGCATCCGGTATGGATATGCCTATGCATGTACCTCTACGTTTGAGATTGTAAACTCGGCCGGGTTTCTGAACCCTGGAGGGCATTCGTACGCATATTGCAGATTGGTTGTACTGTGAAAGTATCATGCCACGTCGTTGTATCGCTTTGAAATCTAGTTTCTGTGAAGACTCGAAATCTATGTATATATATACATGTATCTGGCATTATTGAACTGCTAGGTGGAGATTCTAAATGAACAGCGTTGTTATGAGGGTATATTTTATATTTGCTATCTATGAACAATCCGTAAAGCGTGACTGAGTAACTCCATCTCGAGTTTTTGGACCAGTGTCGATAGGCCCATTTAAAAGATACTGAGAGATTTCCATGTCCTACGGGGTAGGCCGAAAAATGAAGCATCTCTCTTCATATATCACTGATGATTTGGCAGGACCTACATGGTCCAGACGCATTTTGATGGCCTCGTCTGGCTGGAAACCCAGCCTCTCATAAAATGCTGTTGCGTCCACAGTACTCTCCAGGACTACCGGGGTATTATCAATTTTGGCTTGTTCCACGCCCCATTTGACCAGTTTGCTGGCTACTCCTTGACGTTGATATCGCGGGTCAGTGGCTAAGAAGCTTAAACCTGTACCCGAAAGCATCAGAAAAAGTCAGCGGCAACAAAAGCGGAGGATCTCACGGTAGCACGGCGTATCACCGACGAGCTTTGCGTTTGCTGCTTCGACTCTTGCTGCCCATTCGGCTAGGACAGCTATATTTGTTTCCTCCGGCCAATTCCAAGGCGGCTCTTCGTAGAGTTCGGAGATTGAGATCGGGAGACACCACTTCGCAAAGCCGACCGTCTGGTCTTCCTCATTGCGAGCAACTAAGATCCTCCATTTGGCGTGTCTCATTTCACAGGTCACCCTGTCCACGAGCGTTGTCCAGAGACCTCGACGAGCCGTTTCGGTTGGGAACATCGCCTGCAGCATGGAGTTATTCCCGAATGCAGCCATGTGGATATCGGCAATGGTCGGTGCATCCGACTCCTCTGCTACTTTGAGAGTGACGTTCATATTCAAAGAGTGATTTCTTCGCTGTTCTTAGTATTCAAAAGAAAAGGTAGGCGAAGAATGCCTTCGAGCTCATCCAACAAAAGCGAAGATGCTCTGATAATCGAACGTGTCCTTCATTGTCATGTGCTGTGCTGGGCGCAATGCGATCCTTCCATCCACCAAAAAAGAAAATCGAGCTTTGAACGCGACATTAATAAGACCACAAACCACTCTGCAGGACCTTTGCTTGTCGTTTTTTCCTTAAACACAAGATACAAATGAAATCCAAAAATACCCGCTACAAAGCATGTGAATCTCTTACTCGTTTGGCATGGCTGGCCGTCCGAGAATTGTGCCCAGCCGTGACACATCATGGGCCTTCTCTGGATTCCCAGCCATCCAGCATCGCTCATGCTGCGAGAAACACTGTGACTACGTTATCTGTCCAACGTCAGAGACTCCATCCCAAAAAGAGTTGATAGCTCAACGTAAACGATGCGATCATGACTCCGATTATCGGCAGGAGAAATGCCGATCCTGACGCAGCGACAATCGGTGGCTGAGAATCGAACCTGCCACAACCCTGCTGGCTTCAGGAACGGCAGCGATGCCCCGGCATTCAAAACAGTCCCGGGTTCCCCCTTTTCAGAAACAAACAAACACACTCTTTGACATCGAACATATATTGACGATTGCCGATAGACGTTTTCCACGCCTGTGAGGTTCTAACCGGTGGCAGAGCTGCACTCTCAGTCGACACAACCAATACAGCTGATCGATATTCCTCTTCGCCATACTCCGTACTTTACGTCATTATGAGGGAGCAAGACTTGCTTCATTTGATTCAAAACCACCCAGTCATCGATAACCATGCTCACAATATCCTGGATGTGTCTAGTGCCGAGAACTACGAACAGTTCCCATTTGAATCCCTGACTTCCGAGGCGCGAGGCGCAGCTTTAAACGGCTTCGTGAAGGAAACTCTCGCCCACAGAAGAGCCGTCAACCAACTTGTGGATATCTTCAACTGTGACGCAGATTGGGATACCATAAAGGACGCTAGAGTGAACGTGATCAAGGGGAGCTACGAGAATCTTGTAAAGCGATGTTTGGAGGGCACGCATATGCTGCTGATGGACGATGGGCTTGGATGCGAACAAAATGTCCACCCCTTGAAGTGGCATGACCGTTTCACACAGTCTTCCACTAGGAGGCTGGTGCGCATTGAGTCTGCGGCAGCAAGAGTCGCTCTCTCCCTAGTATCGGATATCCAGAAATCTCTCGAAGTAGAAGATATCAAAAACGGCGTATATTCTAATGAGTGTTTAAAAAAATATACGGCAGGTTTCAAACGCGAGTTCGCAACGGCTATCAAAAAAGCCTTGGAAGAGGATCTAGTGGTGGGATTCAAATCAATTATATGCTATCGGACCGGCTTGAAGGATATCGAATCACACTCGGATGAGCAGCTGTCAAGGGGAATCCTCACCCACCTCACTGATGTTTTGAACAACAAGCCGAATATTATTTGCAAAAAGGCTGTCAATGATTTTCTGGTCATTCGCACTCTTGAAGTGCTCCATGAAGCTGGTGCAAACAAACCTATTCAGTTCCATACTGGCCTTGGTGATAACGATCTCAGCTTGGTCCTAGCGAATCCAGCACATCTCCAGCCCCTCATCGAAAAGTACGCAGGTATTAGTTTCGTTTTACTACACTCCTCATATCCTTACATACGAGAAGCCGGATATCTTGTATCATCCTACAAAAATGCCTACATGGATGTGGGCGAAGTGTTTCCTACGGTCAGCAGGGAGGGACAGTTATCTATGTTGCGCGCAACCTTAGAACTAGCCCCTACTTCAAAAATCCTCTGGAGTACAGATGGGCATTTTCATCCCGAAACCTTTTGGCTTGCAAACAAGCAATTCAGAGAGGGGTTGTATACGGTGAGAGCGCCTGTCCAGCCATATTATATGAACTTTTACTAAAATTCGCTCCGCAGGTTTTGCTAGAGTGCATCCGAAAAGACGACCTTACCCCTCTCGACGCAATGGAAATCGCAGAAGACATCATGTTCAACAACGCAAATACTTTGTATGACCTACAAGAAACAGCGGAATACACTCCACTGGTTCCCCCTATACCGGAGGAATTACAGGAACCTGCTCATGATGATGTTTTGGCGCGTTTCCTAGGGAAGCACCCACATGTGGAGTTTGTATGGTGCTTGTTTGTCGATTACACGGCCACTATCCGCACACGCATGTTTCCCATCAGGGAATTCAGACGTCTCGCTCTAGGCGGACGGAGACTTGGAATCACATTGGCGCTCTTGAACATGCTTCAAAATGAAGGCCTAGTAAATCCAGACCCTAGCCCAGCGGGTCAGTTCTACCTACTGCCCGACCTGAATACTCTTGCTGTCAACACTGGAATAAAGTCAAACAGTGCTAGTGTTATGACATTTTGGGAGACCGAGAAAGGAGAAGTACAAGACGGCTGTCCGAGATCTGTTCTCCAAGACATTGCTAAGCAATGCGAAGAAGATTTTAACCTGAAACTCCTCTGTGGCTTCGAAGTAGAGGTCGTATTTATGGAAAAAGTCCAAACTAACGATTCTGAAGCCGTGTATAAACCCTGGCTCAAAGCGCATTCTTGGTCCAACGTGACCCTTGATACCCGTCGCGCTCTTCCACTACTCGAGGAGATTGTCCGCGAGCTTGGAAATATGGGTATCAATGTCGAACAGTTTCACACTGAATCTTCTCCAAGCCAATTTGAGTTCATTCTTCCTCCGGAATCGCCGTTAAAAGCGGTGGATATTCTTATTACAACCCGGCAGACCATCGTTCACATAGCCGAAAAACATGGCCTTCGCGCAACCTTATATCCGTGCCCGACTCAAAAGGCGGCTTCTACGGGTGCCCATGTTCATGTCTCAATCAATCCGCCAACCAGAGAAAATGCATTTTTGGCTGGCTTGTTAAAACATTATACTGCTATTCTGCCCTTTACGCTCCCTCAGGAAGTCAGTTACCAGCGCGTGAAGCGGTCTATTTGGGCTGGAGGCTTATGGGTTGCTTGGGGAAATCAAAATCGAGAGACACCTATCAGGCGAATCGAGGCGGGTCACTGGGAGATAAAATCGGTGGATGGACTGGCAAATCCATACCTTGCCGTTGCGGCTATCCTTGCAGCTGGACATTTAGGGATGAAGAAAAGGTTACGTCTCCTCATTGACGAATGCCATGGTGCGTATTTTCTCCACACTCTCGATCACTGTATAGTCCCAAATTGACCAACTTCCGTTTTTTAGTTGATCCCGATTTTCTTCCTGGCGGCACAAGGAATGGGATGGGAATTCGTACGCCTCTTCCAACCACGTTGGGGAAAGCACTTGAGTGCCTAGAAGCGAACCAAGAATTCTGCAACCACTTGGGGCCGATGTGGATAGAAAAATATATGGGCGTTCGGAGAGGCGAGGTTGACTTCTTGAATACAATGGACCCGGAGACCCGGAAGACCTGGTTGATTGAACGTTATTAGTTCCCAGGGGTATCGAAATATGTTACCAAGGCTGACAATTCCCAGTTGTCAACTCGACACGCATCTTATATTCACGATCCAAAAGGGACGACTATCCAGAAAAATCAGAAAAACTACACTAGCATGTTACTCAGGAATATCTTATAGCTTTGAGTTGCAATCCATATATAGCCGCCACAAGTTGGAACAGAAGATCTTCCCTGGCCTTGCGATGTTGATGCTGTTTGTTCCAAATGTCTTCTGGCGGGTTATACACGAAAAAATAGATCTTAACCATGCGCGGAAGATGGGTCATTACTCATGCAATGCTGGAATCAATGTATATCTCAAATAGAATGCATACAAGATACAGTTTAAAACTTCTCCATCAAGTTCTTCCTCACCGTCCACATGCGCGCTCGTTTGCCATATATATACATCGGGATCGAAAATAGCATGCAACCTAGGTGAATGCCACCCAGGGCCAGAAACACCGTCTTTACGCCATCAGCGTGCAACCAGTCTACGATGAATAAGGAAAATATGAATCCGTGGAGAACATCTGGATGATTTGGTCAGCATAGCAATAAAATCGGAGAATGGGTGGTGAAACATACTTTTGCTGAAGTTAAGTGTTACCAATGCTTCACCAGCATATTGTCGATAACTATCCACGCAGAAAGTGATACTCGTGGTGCTTCCGAGTGTGCAACCGAAAGAGAGAATCCCGAAGAAGACAGTGGGCACGATCCACTTTTCCTTCTCTTGCGCACTCCAACCGAATCCCATGAGGCCCATGGCCGTACAAATAGCGATTGGGATAGACATTACCAATCGGAATTCTGGCTCATAGATCCCTCCATTTCGCCGAGACATCCAGCGAACGATTATGTCGGAGACTCTGCCGGCGACAACGGTGCCTAGAATACCACCGATGAATGGAGAGATGTACACCAGACCGGTGGCAAGTGCAGAGAAGTTGTATGTCTCCTTGTTTCGATAAATTTCTGCGACGGCTTCGGATAGGACAATAAGCCAACCAACAGACAGGGCATATACTAGAGCCGACCAGAGGACGGCCGGGTATGCGAAAAGAATAAAAGGACGAAGCATAACACGTATCCAGCTATCGCAAGCGATGCGCCCATTCCAGGGTTTCAGAGATTGAGCAAAGCTAACAGGAGGCCTGGACCGAAGATTGCTAGTATAGATATGCTGCAGTTTAGGTGGTGGGTGGCTTCCGTCGACAGATAGGTCTCGAGAGAGCGTGTCTGGCCTAGCCGACTCGATATCTCGAGCACCGTGTGCATCCAGCGGATTTTCACCGCCCTCAGCCATGGGTGTGGGTCTCAGTGTTACGGAAGAGAGCTCATCTGCAGAGGGTGCTTCCACTTTTTCCGTCTCAGACGATCCCGCTGTCGAATCCAACTTATCTGGCAACTGGCTATTCTCGTCTTCTAATTTGGTATCATCTGCAAAACCGACATGAATGTTCTTTTTCTCCTTGTGTTCGATAGCACCTTCAAGGCTTTGGAGAGCGGTAGTGGGAGTAGTTGGTTCAGGTGAACGACCTCGGAATGGATGTAGCACCCTTTCGGAGACGCTCCTCCGTGACTTTGGGCGTTTGGGATGCGGTCGAGGAGTTCTATCCCAGAACGTCTCTGGCACAAAAAAGAATACTAAAAACAGACCGAGCCCAATGGTTATGGCAACAATCCTGGCATCATTAGCTTCTGACATCACATTCAATCCAAGATGTTCAAACTTACCAAAAGATCCAACGCCATCCCAGACCCTGCGTGATAGCAGCACTAACAAGTGGAATCAAATTCTTGCCACCTAACAATAAAAGAGTATAAATGCCGACCCGATACGCCCGTTCATGCAAAAAGTAAATTTCCGCTATGGTTGCGGAAGGAAGACACTCGACCGGGCTAACAGCTATGCCCTGAAAAATTCTAGCAACAATCAAGCTCGCGTAGTTCGGAGAAACGGCGCACCATACTGCGGAAATAATGAACATGGTAGCACCAGCCAGATAAACAGGCCGCTTGCCCCAAAGAATCGCGGTTGGCGACATCACCACGGATCCCAACCCCAGGCCCAGCATGTAAAGGCCGGTGGTGAGGGCAACCTGTTGAAAGGATATATTGTATTCGTGTGAAACATCGTTGAAAGCGGCGGCGAGAATGGGCGTCATTCCACCTCCAATCATGCAGTAAAACCCGAGAGAAGCTAGGGCCAGATCCCGCCGCCATTGCGGCCAGTTTAGAGGATCATTCACAGACTCTTCCGGCTGCGGGTCTAAAACTATCTTGCCATCGGGAGTGCGTTTTGGCTGGGGTGCGGGAATTTGAGAAGATCCTCTTGATGGAGGATACGGGGAGGGTAGAGACGACGAGGATATTCTCGCTGGCTGCTGTCTGATGCCAAGCGGTTCGTTTCGGTCTGAGGTGAGTAGAAGAATGGTTCCTAGATACCCATGAAAAAGTCAGTAATCGGTAGTATTCAGTAATCTTAAGAGTCTTACCCGGAACTTCATCTGTTAGTCTGTCGCTTAAGATCCCCATTGTCGACTTTTCTCGTGGAGTGTAGGAGTCGCTCGGATTCGGACTGCCGGTCTCGACACCTAACAGTCGTTTCCATTTTTGCTTTCGAAGAGCGGGAGCTCTCCTATTAACCGCATCGTCTCCCGAATTGCTGTCTGAGGAGGAATTTCTCCCAGATTCCTCCGGAATCTCCGGGTTGATCGAGGTGTTTCCGGCCATGTGCCCACTCAGCTGCAGTACAACGCTTCGGAATATTCAGTCGTCGAAAGTACAATGCCCAAATTTGGACCCTTGTGATGTGGCAAGCAGGCCTCCAGGGCCTAGAGCTCGGGAAATGTGCACAATGCAGCCCGGGTGCTATGTGACTTCGCGGGACGTAACAGGCGTCGCCAGCCTCAGCGAAAAGAAAAGAAATGCTGTGCAGAAAGATTGTCAGAAATCATAGCCCCCATGACGGATAGATCTCATGCAGGAGTTATAGGAATTGGTTATGTGACGTTGGAGTCTGCAGAAGGCGAAAAGGTTCGAATAATAGACTCAGCTGGTTTGGTTGGGGTCAACTCACCTCCCAAGGTTCGCGGATCAGAAGCTGCAGAACCGAGCCGTCAAGGTAGATCGCGGCACAAACGAGTCCGATGTCTGGCTTTCGAAACCGAACATCTCTGCGGGAAACAAGGCGGGACGATTTATTATATACAAAAAGGAAATTCCAAGACCCCGACTGCCCAGTCCGCCGCCCGCCTCCATGGCAGACTGCCAGTCGTTATCATCGGATCTCTTGGGTGTTGGAGCGACGCGAAACTCAGCGCGGATTGCGGAGACACATGTGACTTTGGTGGCTCTTGGATCTTCTTGGACGATACGGTCATCACGGTCAATCATTCCACGCGAAACTCCTTCGCTTCCTTCAAGATCACTCCTATCCGCAAACCCGCGAGAATTTCGTTCTCATTGAAACCAGACACGCCTTGCAGCTCGTCCTGCAGGCTAAGTAGTCACTCGCTGGTCAGGTTGGCCACGATGCACATGGGACATCCACTGATCAGCTCGTCGCTCACCGAACATCAGCAGCCTGGGTGGCGCACCGATCTCCACAACTGAATAACTAAGAGCGCCGGTGTGTCAACGTCCGTCGCCAGTTCCTTTCGGCTTCCTTTCGGATCTGGTTTGATTCGAAACCCTTGGATGGAGCTCCTTTGACAGCTCCAGTGAAGAGCGAAGCTCAAGTTACACATGGACTACAGATCTCTACTAGCCATCACTGGGGAGTTCGACCGTATCATACCCGGTCACACCGCATTTCTCTCGAGAGTGCGATATGACCCGGACTCTGGGATGCTTTTAACTCCATGGTGGATTGGTCGTTGAATCTTTCGGGCTGCACCCGCTTCTCCGCTTTTGTCTGATCCAAATCATCCTCATGATCAAACTTATACGGAGCTTGCAGGGGATAGCTTCAAATCCTGGCAGATGAGCAATGGCGTCATCAATCTCTCCCCTTTGCGGTCTGTGCTGCCAGCGATCAACGGGAAACAAAACCTCAGATCAGCGCTGGATTTCGAAGATGTTTCAACAGCCATAATACGGCTGTGCAGCTGGCGATCTGTGGCACTCCCTTTGATACCTCGTCTTGGCTGCCTGAGAATCAATATCCCTCGCTAAATCCACAAGTTTCGCTGGTAGCGATAGTGGGACCTCCAACTTACAGTACGACGATCTCATCCTTATGCTAGCGATAGCGGCGGCCCAACCTTACCATGATCAGTTCAATTCGTTAGTAACTACGGAACAATAATGGTGGGACTTGACATGCAACCACACATTTTGAAAGTAACTAGACATCCTACAGTACTTCGTAGTGACTCTGACGGGAATTTTGGCCCAAAAGAAAAAGAAAGTATTTTCTACGTGCATATATTAGAATCGGCTCAATATCAAAATCCGATGCTCTCATCCTGCATCTCATATTACTGTACTTCGTATGTACATCCACACATTATCAAACGCAGTCTTGTCAATATCCTTGAGAGTCTGGTTCATCTTTTGCCTGTTGCGGCTTAGTTTCATCTGAAAGTCGCTGATGATATTAAAGATTTCGGCCCAAGAGGGACAGAAAACAACCATACAATATGGGTTTATGATTCTTGACCGTTTACACTATGAGCCCAACCGAGTCGAACCGAATGCCCTGGGACGCTTTCTAGGCCGGCCGGATTTGATTCAGGCGTGCACAGCACTTCAATTCACACTTGTATCTCGCAGATTCGGACCGCCGCCGCTTGATGCAATGGCAAATACTCCGTACCGAGGGCTCGGGTTGTCCGTCATCAAATGCCGTTATTCTATGACTTTAATTATATACAGGATGATTTTGAAAAAAAAGCGAATTAGTAATTATCCCAATGTTTAACGCGCCGTATAACAAGCCAAAACTCAGAAAACGCAATGAATGAGAACGATGTATGGAACGCTGTGCAAGAAGAAAAAATGACTCAAGAAAACCTGTCGTCTAATGGCAAGGCGATATCCGAATCCTAGATTCGTGACCAGCAAATTTCTAAACTAATAATGCATATCAAGAAGATTAAAGTCCAAGCGGAGGAAGCTGGGCTATAGGTTCAGCGGTTTTGCAGAATCGTCGATCAATAGATAACTTCGAGTACATATAGGAAACCAAAGACCAGGAAGGCAATTGCTCCTCCATAGGTAACTAAATAGAGAAAAAAGTGTTAGCGAGTGGTAGAGAAGGAGAAGTCGGCAGTATCAAGCTTACCAGTGCGGATGCTGACTTTTCCGGCGATGGCTCGTCCACCGATAACAGCTGCTGCGGTGCACAGTCCGTGCCCGATCATGGCACCCCAGGTAACCCACCAGTAGTCTTGACCAGCTGCCATGGCGATAGTAGCAATTTGGCTTCGGTCGCCCCATTCGCCGAGGAAAGTCATGACAAAGGTTTGAACCCAGGCCGGGCTGAGCAAGAACGAAAACAAATTGTCTAACCCTGCAACTGCATTGGCAAATGTCGATTTGCGTGAAGGTGAGCCGTCACGGGAAGAAGACGGGGAAAGGCTATCGGGAGTTGGAAGGCGGTTTTTCGAGGAATAACTCTTCCGTGAGCTACCACCGTGACCAGCCTCGAGAGCATATGGAGAAACTACCGACGACTGGCGACGGCGTTGCTGGTGTTCTTTCTCTTCCAATTCCATTTCAACCTCCTTCATCTCACTGCTCACGTTCTCATCAGGACGCATATTTTTCGCTTCGAAAAACATCTTCACGCCAAAGACGAGGAAAAGAATTGCAGCGAGAATGTTCGTGTAATACTTGGGTAAAATTGTAGGGACAGCATGACCGAGGAGCGCGGACAGGACTGTCATCGCAATGAGAGCGGAATACGCCGCAGAGAATACAACCATCCGTGGGTGTCGCATAGCCATCAAAGCGGCAACCAAAAATGTTTTATCGCCGATCTCGGAGAATACTATCATGGTGAGGGACAAAACGAAGGAGTGTAAGGGTTGAATTATCTCGTTGACATGGTCATTGCTGGGGGATGGGCCCTCTTTTTCACTCGGTGGTGATTTTATAGGAGCATCGATCTCCAGCTCTTTATCTTTCTGGTTTACGTGCGGTTTAGGAAGTGGAATCGAATGAGGTGATTCGGGAAGATCTTCAGGTTTCTGGTCATTTGTTAGCACACTGTCATATCGTAAGTCGCAATTTCGAAGCGTCACAGTACCTCTAACACCTTGTCTTTCTTTTTGCCGTCTTTTACTTTTTGGTCGTCATTCGGTGTGGTAATCTTTTCTTGCTCGCTATGAGGGAGCGGTGGTGCTTCCTTGGGCGGATCCGGTTTCTTGCCCTCTATTTGGTTGTTTTCCTTGTTCTTCGCTGACACACCCCCCTCTGTACCACGAGTCCCTTCTTTGGGCCCTAGTCTATTCTTATCGTCCATAACTCCATCGTTCGAAGGCGGAATGACTTTTCCGTCTGGCCCAACATGCCCGGCCGAAGTAGATTTCGGATCCGGAGCTGCAGGTTGGCCTTTGTCTGATAATGCCTGCTTCTCCTTCTTCCTTTGTCGTTCCGCCTGCGTCTCGACAAATGGTCCGGCATGAGGCTTTCCATCTTTCCCATCGATGGGAGCGTCCTCAATAGCCCTTACGTTGCCAATACCGGAGCCGGGAGAGGAAGCTACCGGCAAGTTGGCTGAGGATACCGCAGACGGTCGGATAACAAGATCAGGATCGGCTAAGGTAGTTGATATCGAGGCGCAGAGGAGTAAAAGGAGAGGGGTTGGGATGAATCTAGGCCTCATGATTGAAGTTTGAGAGATCTTCGATTAGGATAATTGAAATGTTGACATGAAATAGGGTATGTAATCGTTCATTTGGTAGTGTTTGTCGAGCTGATCAATCGCACAATGGTTTGAGAGCAATAGCGATACACGAAACCGCTGCAGATTGAAAATATTGGAGTGCGCCGTGCCAACGCGCTCGACCCTGCGCAGTGGCTTTTCCTTGTCAGCGAACACGATTTGCGGGCCGTGAAAGGTAACAACTAACTAGCTAACTCATCCGAGAACCACTGAAGGTCACACGTTTGCGTTATATAAAAAAAAGCGCTCCAACCCAAACAGCACAGACCTTTGCAAGAGCAACAGATAATCAATTCCACCACCAGGATCCTCAGTCTGCTCTGGAAGACCTTTTGAATCAGGGGGTTCTTCCAAGGCCCTTTTGACCGATAAAGTTGTGTCTCGAAAGTCGACGACGCAACCACTGAAACGCGCTAAACCAATTTTGGTATAGTGGATTTAGAATATTACATAATCCAAGTGGATGTCACGCGATCACCCGCCAAGACAATGAGACAATAATAACCCTAACCCCAACCCTCCACCTCCCTAACTAACCCTCAACAACCCCAAATCCCAGCCTGATTGTTTTGATTTTTTGCTGGGGCAACCACTTGAGCGACAGGAGCTCAAGTCAGAAGAAGGATAACAAGTGATAGATTCTTTCCATTCTACATTCCTTTAGGGTACATTACCTGTATCCATGCCGCCTGTCGCACCTTCCCCCGGCTCTCGAAGCTCTGCCACGCAGTCTCCCATCAAAAAATGGAACGCAGAATCATGTTTGCTGTCATTACAGCCAGGGGTGCTTGAGGCAGATGATAATACCGATGACATTGATGATATTGATGATATAGATGGAACCACCTTACATCAGCCATATCAGGATGAGGCCGATTCAAGTGGCAGCGATGCTAATTGTTCTGACCGCGACGACATCCTTAACAATCAAGGTGAGGCGTCACCGGACAGAAAACCCCCAAAGTCAATGAAATCTACCTCCAGGGTCTCCTAGTCCTAGCCATAAGGCGCCCATCTGATTCATGCTGCCCGATTCTGAATTGCAATCGGATAAATGGCGTTTGCGCATAACAGCATGCTGATATTAATCTTTAGGTCCGCTCTCCAAGTTACAAGAAAGCGACATAAATACGCCTGGCCAGATTCCAAGCCCAGACAGCTCTCAACATGGCATGCAATCAAGCTCTGCTGACCTTGACCCACATGCAATGCTGGAGGTTTTGGAAGATCTAGAGAGCTTGTCAGACCAAATACTACTTTGCTGGAACCAAAACGGTATTTCTTACTCGAGATTGGAGAAAAGCATCATGGATCCAACAGCGAAAACTTTGTTGGAAAAGGACTGGGGAGAAAAATTTTTCGCTCTCAGGAAAAATTTTGGTGACAGCTACTTCATTGATGTGGTTGCAGCTACTTCATGCCTCCCATCCGTCGAACATCTGAATTGGATGCCAGATGGAACGTATCAAAAGGCCAACCTCGCACGGCTGGCCCTTGATATGATGTATTATTGTAACAAAACCAAAGCTGATTCGCCGCTTGATGCAGTCGATCAAGTATTTCCTGCACCTTTCATCCCATTCCAGCCCCACGAGACCGAGCAGAGTCAAAAGATCGTTCAGAAACTCTTCCGCATGGGTTTGGATATTCGAACTCAGCGTTGCAAGCTTGCATTGGTTGAAGCAGAAATCGACCGTGAAAGTATCATTCAGGATATATTTCATCCGCCGTTCGCGGATGCTGCATTGCGCGGCTGGGAATTGGATGGTCTTTGCGATTTACACGGCGAACTTCCGGATAAGTTTTATGATCAGGTACAGGACAGAATTCGAAACATTCATCAGGCAGCTGAAAACGATGCCCTGGAAGATGTTTTTCCATGGCGTCAGTTTGTCGTCGAGCTCTGTACGTGGGTAAGAGAGACAACCTCCGAGATAAATGATCGTATAGAAAAGCAGGAGAGAATATCGAGTGCAATTGCGCGATTGCAGACCGCTGTTCGTTCAAAATCTAAGGACATTGTTCGACCAAGTCCCGATTTGGGAAAATCGGCTTCACCGACACCCGGACCTTCTAGGATCGTTCAATCAAGCCAAAAACAACGAGCTTCAACTATACCAAAATCTCCTTCGCCAGAACTTGAGACCTCGAACAAAGAGCAAACCAATAAGCATGTTCTAGAGTACGAATTCCAAAATCTTTTCTTGAGATCTCATTCTGACCTTCAATCATAGGAGTAACATAACCGTCCCATTAATTCGGCATGTTCTTGGTCTTAGATCGCGATCCAACGCTCCTCGTTCCACCAACGATCAAAGGCCTAGGAAATCGCCGCCAAAGCGTGTGGGGACCAATGATCCCCCGCTAGATGTATCTTCCGATGGCGATGCGCAGAGAAATGGAAGTGAAAGAACCCCGAGAGATAGCGAGAGTGAAAAAAGAACATTTTTACGTCGACAAACAAATGCACAAAGAATATCCCCCATTGCATCTACTCCAGCTTCGGCTAGGAATTTAAATGAACGCGCAAGGAAGAGGGCTCTTGCCGACGATGATTCTGAAAGCGAAGGTGCGTTTGAAACGATCGCAAAGGCTACTTCAGCCGGGCCGTCCAAGAGGCGACGAGTCAGTACTACGGAGAACACCGAGGCTCGATCAGACGTCCCATCAAGGCGGCTTCCTACATCCATTCAGTCTAGCTCCGTGGAATGTCAATCACAGCCTACTACTGCGTCGTCTCCTCCTGTAGCGTCTCACGTACGAGACTGGGTTCCAGATTCGCCGGGATCACCGCAACGGGATGTACCAGAAGAAAGATCAGAGGTCAAACCGGGGCGAGTCAAGTGGGAGGAAAAAGAAACCAATGAACTTATTCGTTTAATGAAACGTCGCGGCTCGAGATGGTCTGAGATCTTACAATATGATGCTCAGCATAAGAGATTATTGATACACCGCAAGCAGGGTCAGCTCAAGGACAGAGCCCGACAAATTCTCTATGATTTCTTAATGTCAGTTGCCACAGTAGTTCGTTTCTCGTGTGAGATAATTGCTGACTTGAATGCGTGCAGAGCTAGGAAACCGGTCCCGCCGGGCTTCGAAAATGTCAATGTCGAGACAAGAAGAAAAGCAAAACTGGAAGAGATAACAGGACTGGAATATCTAGTCCTGAGAGCGCAGGTGGGATATTGGAAAAATGGCCAAATAATAAAGGAAGGAGGTCAAGTGGACGCAACAGGACAAGAGGGAGTTCAACCGGATTAGTCACGGGGAGTACGGAGAAAAGGGGTTTTTCTTCCTCAATACGGGGTCTATTTTTTCAAATATCTTTATTAATATCACCGCCATTTCCTGTTTATGGATGTTTTAATTCATCGACTTAATTCTCGTCTTGTCACCTGGTCGTCTCATTTCCTTATCACGGAGTCACCGGACTTGGCCTGCTGAATCATCCAGGGGCCAGGGGGATGTGTGGCTGGGCACGAAAACCCGCCAGTCCGCAGATAAAAAGGGGCTGGAGCTGCGGCTGAAATGCACAGTTTCCCCGTCCGATCCCTGTCGGCTGTAGGCTGTCGACTGTGGCTGCAGCATCGGCGGTTTCGACGTGGACCCGTGTGGGGGCCGAGTAGTTAAGCGCTCGCGTAACCTCAAGAGGCGAGAGAGCCTGATCGTATCGTGTCTGCGGCATTATCGTTCTTTTCCTGATTTCCAAGAGCTATCGCTCGATAAATCTTTACAAAATACCCTAAGAAGCTGCATTTTCGCATTGTTGCGACCATCCTGAACTATGCTTCAGGTACCGGGGTCCTCGAAAAAGTCGCGCGGCAGGTCGCCCTCGCCGAGCGACCACCACAGACATCGATCGCAAAGCCGTAAACAGTCTCCGTCAAGAGAGCGACACAGAAGCAGAAGCGCCACCAGGGACCGAAGCTCAACCAGGTACCGTGCCGCCGATTATCTGAACGACTACTCTCGGGAATCTACATCTCATCGTGCTCCCAAGACCGGGTACGATTACGACTACCAAGAAGGTGATGGCAAGTACCGAAGCGGGTATCAGAGCGAGTCTCAGAGAGGCCGCCGACCTGCGCAGGATCAATATTACTTGTCAGACCAAGTGCCAACAACCCCGAGATTTAGCCGCAGTTCCACTCGAGATGGATGGGCGGATCCACGCGCAGAAAACCAAGCATCTGACCATAATCGCCGAAGCTCTAGTCGCCTGCGACCAGAACCTGTGTCGAAATATACCGATTATTCAGACTTTTACACCGATTCAGATGATGAAGGATTGGCATATGGAGATATATACTACGTTTCGAGCAGCGAGCGATCTCGGTCCCGCGACCGGTCTCGCAATCCTTCCAGAAGACCGCACGACCGCAACTTATTGAGCGATGAGTCTCGGGAGCCAAGAGCTTACGCCAGAGATCCGTCTTTGAAATATCAAGAATCAAGACCCAGCCGCAATGAATCACAGCGCGATTCTTACTACTCTGGTGCTGCCGGCGCCTTTACCGCGAAGCTTCAAGAGGCAAAATCTTACTTTACCGGCAGACCACAGAAAAATGAAAGTGGCCTAAATGAAGACGAGTGGGCCGAGATACCAGAATGCGAGCGCCCTGGCTTTATCCCACCTGATGAAAGAAGCCAGATGCCTAGATCTGCAGCGGCCCCCGCGACCTCGGGCTATGGATACATGCATCCATATCCCAATGCTACATCAAGGGACGAGCAGAATGCTCCATACCAGGCTCCGAAGTATCCGACGATTCCTGCATCCCAATATGTACCCTCCGACCAGTACACGAAGGGCAATAATGCAGCACAGAAGCCTTCGGCTCCCTCGCAACTCGTTTCCCCAGAGCATTATTTGAACATGTTCAATAAAGGACAGCCTCTGCAGATGTCTGGCGGACCACCTCGCACCTCTGGTCATCACCGTGCTTCTTCCACTGGAAATATACCGACTATTTCACAGGGTCAGCAAGCTACGGTTCCGCAAGTTCACTTCGCTCAGGCAGAGTCGAACAGTAAGGTCCCATCCAAATCGACGAAACAGGAGATACCTATAGTCTATCCGTCATATGCGGAGAAACCAGTAGACCACATGAAGTCCGGATTTATCGAAATCCCCGCAGAACGCGTACACGCTGCACGCAAACATAGTCGATCCGTATCTGCGGTCAATGACAAGATGAAGGTGCCTATGCCGGGAGGCTTTCCTGATCCGAATCATCGTGCACCGAGTCCGATGTTAGAGCCTTATCATGGCACCTATCAGACTATATCACCAATCCCATGGCCCACCACGTCTGCTGAGCTAGATGGCGATTTATCAGAGTTCGAGCTTGACGATGATGGCTCCAAACCACTCTACATCAAGACTATGAGAAACAAAGACGATTTTGAACGGTTGGAGCGATACCAAAAGATGAGCAAAGATTTGACATGGACTTCGAAGGAAGTCATGGGATACGACCCTAAAGCCGATGTCAAGGCGATCAAGTCAGCACTCTCTCATACAAAAATTGATCCAAGGCCCTTGATGGAGATTCTTCCATATTTAACACCTGATGAACTGGTCGTTCTCGAGGATGAGTATAAAAATCATGTGAAAATGTCAGGCCATGGGGTTAACCTTGCGAAACACATCGCGTTCAAGATGTCCGGCAATCTGAAAAAAGCTTGCCACGCAACGACTCTAGGTCAATGGGGATCAGAGGCATACTGGGCGAATTTCTGGTACCGAAAAAACTCTTCTCGTCGGGAATTGCTTATCGAAAGTCTGATGGGCCGACCGAACGATGACATTCGCTTGATTAAAAGCTGTTTCAGAGATAAGCGATATGGAGACAATCTGGAAAGATGTATGAAGTCAGAGCTTAAAGCGGATAAGTTCCGATCTGCAGTGTTACTCGCTCTGGAGGAGAGAAGACAGAATGATTTCGCACCTCTGAACGCCGATCTTGCTCGTCGCGATGTTCAGGACTTACATCGTGCTCTGATAGCAAGAGAAGGCGGCGAGACGGCGATGATACAGATTCTCTTAATTAGAGGCAATTCCCATCTTCCCGAAGTTTTGCGAATGTACGAGGCTACGTTCAAGCAGCAATTTCCCCGGCTTCTCATGGCGAAATCAAAGAACTTAGTGGTAAGTTGATGCCATCATTCTCTTTTAGATTATTCAACTAATGATAAACGTAGGGTGAGATGCTTTTACACATCGTCAACGGCGCCATTAATCGGGCACTACGTGATGCACTGTTGATCCACCATGCCATCGCTGAGACAAGTCGTGACCGCCCAGATCTCTTGATCTCCCGACTGGTTCGCATGCACTGGGAACCCACTCATTTGGAAAATGTGAAATGGGAATATAAACGCAGATACAAGCATTCCATCGAGACCCATATTCTCGAAAAGATTGTTAAAGATACCTCGGCGGGAAAAGCCGACTGGGCGGAATATTGCATTGAGCTAGTCAAGAGCTCCCGTACTCATTTGGCAAAGGAGGGAGCCCAACATTGACCTCCTTGATTTTTTTTTTGCCCCCGCGATAACATTTCTTTCTAATATGTTTAGGGATTTTTTTGGTATATCGATTTTGGATATGATTTCTCACCTTCTATACCTAATTCTTGTCCCTGGCTTGAGCTTGAGTGAGAGGTCCTCTTGCGCCAAGCATGCTTGTAGCTGAGCGGAGCGGAGCGGGTCGGGGCGGGATAGGCTACTTTCCACTCCGTCATCTTGTATCTCGAAATCTCTCATTGCATGCACACATGGCTGGGTCTAATATGTTATAGGCAATTTGATATGGACAAAAGTCAACCCTAATGGCATTAGTATCGAAATCGAAAACTACTGACAATCTGGCCATGTAGAGTAAGGAGTTTAAATGGTATCCGCCCAGCACAGCTGAAGAATTGAGGGCCTTTTACGTAAACCTAGTCATCTAATCGGATTCTTGTAAATGCATACAATACAGGATCGTCGAGGAAAAGAAATTAATGGGGTATAAGAAGTGAAGAGCACAGCTACATATGTCCAGCAACAGAGTGAAGAAAAGGAAAGAATGGCAAACATAACTTGCAAAGGATCCGTTATCATATCCAGACACAAACTTCAAGGCAAGTATGAACGAAAGAAAGACCGTCCAGACGGACTTTTGTGGCATCGGGTTGCGGTTTATTGAACAGACAATACAGACCCAATCCCAGGTGAAACGAAAATGCGAAGCAATGGCATAAGACATGCATAGAAGGTTTGGTAGGTATGGTAGTTTGTGGCTTTCATCATGTATAACCGAAATTTCAAGCGGCTCAACGTGCATATACCATTTCGATCAGCAATTGAGAAGATTTTCTTGTCAGCTTAGCTCGTTTTGATTGCACAGCGTTTATATGGGCTGACCATTCCCGATACTTCCGGATCGCTTCAAACGAATGGTTCTCCATCTTTCATACCACACCTCTCGGCTGGCCTCACGCAGTTCACCACGCCACTCTCCAAACACGCTATCTTTCAGCTTCACAAAATCGCAATGTTCAGGGTTATACGGATCGGCGAATCCCCAAGGAAACTTGCGGCCGATCGGCCCGTCCTTCGCGTCCAAAGTGTGCGGGTCGGGTGAAAGGATCGAAAGTGGGACGAAGGGCTCGTTAGTGGAACCTCCGCTGTGAATGCTTGACGAGGAGCTACGTTTTCCTTGCCTTTCTAGGTACTTCTCTGGGGATGTGAAGCCTGCATTGCGCGGGACCGTCTCTGACTCGGGTGTGCGACGAGCTTGATCGAAATCTTCGGTAACACCTTCATCATTTTCGTCAAAGTTGTATTCATCTTCCGGCTCTTCGAGTGTGAGGGCTTCTAAAGGGTCGATATTGGCTTTCTTCAAGCTGTCCCACACGGCCTTTTTCAGAAATGACATATGGGCAGTAGTAACAGTGTCGGCTTTGCTGATCACAGGGACGACGGTGGTTTTCCCTTGCATAGTGCGGAGAACTTGGAGGTCAAGAGCCTCATCCAATACTCCAACAACGCGAGTTGGAGGATCACTGGAGCCCTTCCTTGCTGCCTTTTGTGCAGCAGTAATATTTGCGTCGAGTCGTGCTGGGTCTAGAATGAGAAAGGCACAGTGGATGTGTGTGTCGCGGACACCCGGCGATCGGATTACTTTCATCTCTTCATTGAAGCTTTCTTCAAACTTGCTCTCCAGGAATTTCGTAATTTCAGTTAATTGGAGATCCACGATACTGCTTTCGAGGCCTTGGGAGTCCCAAAGCGTTAGGCCAATTCTTTCACCATCCATTTCAGTTTCGAGGTAGTGACTTGTAAAGTAACCCTCTGGCGCCGTTTGGGATAATTCATCCATCTCTTCTGCAGTGCGGGTTGGGCGTTTGCTTGGAGGGAGAGCCAGAGCTTTCCTTAGAAACTCTACGAAAGATGTTTTGCCGGAGTTCCGAGCTCCAATTACCAGAATGCTAGAGTAAATTAGAGAGGAGCTCAAGGAACACGATTCTTAAGCATGATGGGACAGCTCTTACTTGTATGGAGTTGGATCCTTCCGTCTTCTCACCCTCCGAGGGCTGTTGATCGTGCTAACTGCACTGCTTGCATAGCTATAGCGGCCACGATGCGTCATGCTCTCCGTTCTCGCTGTCGGGTCGATGTAAGGAATCGGTGGGACAGGTGGATAGCCGGGAGGCAAGCCAGTATAACCGGACGCTTTGCGAGCATTGTCACCTCCGAATGTGTTCAGCTGAGGCGGATGGACAATATTTGGCAGCTGAGGAGCATGTTTTGATATCGCCGCAGCTTCGCGTTGGCGCCGAAGATTTTCCTCCTTAGCCTGCTCTTTCATCAGCTTCTTCATTTTGCCTGACAGTTTGCGCTCTGCAAGTTTATCGGAGGACTTCGAGCGACGGAGGAATCCTAGTGAGGTTCGACGCGCCGGTTGTTGATTTCCATTCTCGCCGGGGTGGGTGTCTGGGGGCGGAGACCGGCCCGAGTTGCGGGGGAAACCCGCGTCTGAGGACATTATTCAACCAACAGCTTACAGTCCGATATTGTATCTGGAAAGTGATTCAATCAATGATATTATCAGAGAAGTCCGATCTATTGTCCTTCGATGTGGGGTAGGGGTTCTAGGGTCGAGGAACACATGTCAGTAACAAAGAATCTCCATATTTTTAGGGACCGATCTCAATGCCTTACTTCCTTGAAATTGCTAATAGATGGAATTTTGGAATTAGAGCTTGTGCCGGCCCGTATTAATTCGCAATGTTGGCAAGCAAATTCCAGACTTGCAGCAGAGATATGATATCACTCCCAAACCCCCCTTTCCAGCTTCTTGGCGTTTGAGTATGATTCTGACCGCAACGCTTCCGGGCAGTCCACAAGCGAGGGGTTTTGGACAATACTGGCTGAAGGTCTCACGCAAAGTGAAATTTTCAGATTCGGTGTCATACGCACGTGAGTGACAGGCTGGAGTGTGGTAGAGGGATCACAGATTTGAAACGGGATTCTGGGTTGCGCCGATCGGACGAGGGATCGCAGACGGTGTGCGAATAAACGTTGGAGAAAAGATCTGAATATGCACGAAACCAAACCCTACTCAGATCGCATCGAAACTGTACGGTACAACGAGAGAAACGGTGAGTGAACGTCACCAACGGGCCATAAAGTTCGTTGCCCGCGAGTCGAAGTTGGCAGTCGTGCGATAGAAAAGGGGCAACCGGTTTGCCAGTATGACACCCTGATATGAAGACCGCGAGGCCACAACGTGAGGAAGATAAAAAGAAAGAAAGAAATCTGGCAGGAAAGAGACTTTGAAGCACCGAAATAGAAGTACCAGAGTGCAACAGGGAAGATGCCTTGATCTTAGCGCACTTGACAGGAAAGTTACATTGATCAAGCGCCCTCTCCCGGATGAGACCAGCTGACTCTCGGATTGTCAGAACAGAATCCCAAGGATTCCTCAGACTAGCCCGGACTATATCGATGCTCTTGATAGGAAACGAAACAAAAGTGAATCAGCGGACGCAGAAGAAGAAGAGAAGCGAGAGAGGAAAGGGACACAGCTCCATACTCTTCCGACCTTCGTGCTGCGGTTCCATCCCTTATTCAAACCCATTAGAGTTTCAGCAATCTTATTATACATCCAAAAGTCGGCTTCTGATGAGGACTGACAAGTTCTGTCCTACAATTATCCAAAAGAGCTGCGCAATGCTGTAAGGCTGGTTGATGGCCTGATATCCGGCAACAGGCCTTCCATACAGGGGTGAAGCTCCCGGTTTGCTATCCATGGCTACACTCCTGAGGCAGCAGCGACGCCTGGTTGTGTCTCTTCTCGTGCGCGAAGCAGCAAGCTGTTCTTCACACGGGCTAAAAAGTATACGGAACCGTGATGCAATTTGGCGTTATTCTTCTTCTCGAAGTCTTGCATCAAATGTCCGAATTCAGGGGCAAAAGTTAAGTTTTATTACGCATTTCGTGGATTTTGTTTCAGAACCGAAGTTTCGGCCCGAGCAGGTTCTGGTAATACTCGTACATACGGGGATGGTCTGTATTTACGACCTCTGGTTGGATATAATAGAAAATGCCTTGTCTTGGCAGTGATGACCTGCAGCTACTGAAGACTTCCATTGGTGGAATGACATTATAGTGGAGACGTTTATTTCGAAAATACAAATTTACGGTATCATACGGTTTAGATTACACTACCTGATACTCTCCAACGCCCGATTGGGAAATTATCACTTTCTTATAGGAGAGAAGATCGCCTTGGGAGACATCGAGATCCCAAACGGAACTGCAAACGGCTTGGAGTCATCCGTGCAAACTGTCACCAGATCGAAATCTCATCCATCGCAAGAAAAAACCGTTTGTGGGTAACTCTCGACAATCCTACTGACCCATTTTTCCATCCTTCGATGGACCGACCCTTAGTCGGACCATTAGATGCGCACGAACCAAGCCCGTAAGATCTCATGGAGCGTCTTAATATGGTAATCGACAGGCAACTGCGCAAGCCAGACAAGAATACGAAGTGCGGATTATTTATTAACACTCTGCGAAACACCTGCACGTCTGAGCCTCAAGTCACTCAGTACTCCGTATGTACGGAGTACACAAATCAAGAATACTTGCTCAGCAAACTCGGATCCTTGAAACAAATCCATGATTCTACCTCTGGTTCTTCAGCGGCAAGTCTCAACTGCCGTTCCTCCTCCGCCGAGAGGAGTAGGTCTTCACGAACATTGCAGGTCCGGATTCTCGGTGGACAGATATTCGGACGATCAAGCTCTTTAAATCGTGGTCCATTAGGTCCAGACGTGTATTTTCGCTGTCCAAACAAGTTGATTTGGCCTTCTGCATCGTCTGGGAGCTGTTCATCGCCCCACTGCCCGTCAAAATAGAGCCAGTTCACTGGTGTGCCTTGAGTGTATGGTCTGAAGAGTTTCGAGCCTCGATCATAACTATAAGTATAAGCACTCAGTGTTGGATCCCAGAGAAAGCCTTTGTTGCATTCGTCGTTTAAAAGACCAATTGGTAGCCTAATACCTGGAATGGTGTGATCATGGGTGCTTTAATGTTATTAATATTAGTGAAATACATCGAGAGGTGAGAATTGGTCGCCAAAACTCACCCTTCCGTGGCGTACACGGCGTGGCTACCGTTTGCACTGAAAGCGATTGGACGCAGTCCTTGCTTGTCGACAGTATCCCAAGTGAATGCTTGGCCGCTTGCGTGTTGGCTATACCATATTGCTTGCGGTGCGCCATCTTTAAATCGGATCATATTGTGCTCCCTATTACCATCATGTCAGTATCAAGTTTGCCCGAAGCACATTCGTATCAATTACCAGTCCCCGACATGGTTACCAAATTGGATCCCGAAAACGGTATTTCCTTCGTTATATCTAGCGATGGGTCAGTGGTGAGTAATACCTGGGTAAGATTTCTGGTACTAACGAGCTGAAGTAGAAATAAAAAGCATCGACTACTCCTTCGCCGCGCTCTGTTACGACAATCGCGGAAGTCACCGCTCCTTCAGTTTTTCCATCTGAATTTGGCCGAGTACCTCGAAGCCACGGTGGGAGAGCACGAATTCCCTCTTTTGATGTCAGAAAGATACTTGCGCCGCCTAGGCCATTCAACTGGTCCAGGTTATCCAGCGTCAAAGGAGATGGCGCTCCTCCTATTGGCTGGTATTTGATCTGAGGTATGATGTTTGCGACGTGACTAGCGATGTCTGATGGCTGGTATGGGTCCTGACTATGTGTCCAGACTAGCGGAGCTAAGACGCCGGAGTCAATGTTAGAGCTTCGAACATGGCTTAGGCCAAAAGCATTCATTAACAAAATTGAGGCGCAAGAAAACTCTTAAGAAGTACTTTGCATACCGTACTGCAAAACATAACTGGGCATCGCGGTTACGATTGGCTGTGCAGCATAGACTCCCGGTGCATTGTTCATGAGCATTAAAGAGAATGCGGACCAGGGCAACGCCTGATGCCATTGTTTTGTGACTCGCATTTTCTCCTGATGTTTAGCTCTCTTGCGCTATATCACAGTCAGAACGCTGCGTTTCTGACTACCACAATTTCGGCAAGAGCGACAGAAATTTTAAATGGTTTGGGAATCACCAATTGGCCCAGGAGGGGAACATGATATTGATATTTATGCCGCCCGAGGCTCAGTGCCGCAGTGTATTACCAGCCTTTTGTTCAGAAGGAAGAAGTCATGAGTTCCTAGGTTGGCCATGGTGACGAGCAACCAATAATACTGGAAGGTTGACATGGATGTTTGGTGCTCGCCCATTTTGCAGCCCGGAGTCACTCGGCCGGCAGAAACCAATTAAAATACCTAGACGGCAATTCAAATATCGAACCTCTCACAGTCAATGGAATACAAGGGTGGCAGGTTCTTCAAGCAGAGGCAGGGCTGATACATATATCCGATTGCCCAATGATATACTGTCGTTAACGCATGATATGTACGGAGTGGTCGATCACCGGATATGAATCTGGCTGGAACAGCCTTTTGGTCTTGTCAGTAAATTGGCTCCCTTCGTGAGGGCGGGATCAGCTGTCTAGCATTCTTATCAATCACCCTTAAGCTTTTTGGAGCACAGCGCAGCAGACAGAAAGCCATCCTCATATGAGCGAGACAAATGAGAGCGTAATAGAGAGTGTGGGTGTGATCTAAAACTGTCAACTTGGAATCGCAAGTCACATGCAAGTAGGGAATGACAGCCGCGTCGCACCGTATTAACTATCCCGACTAATGAGTGTTATCCCTTGTGATCGCTCAGGATGCATTGTAGGACTCCAACACGAGTCCACAGAGCCCACATTCATCGAAACCGTGAAAAAGAGATAACAACTCGCTGTCTCAAAGTCACATTTCTACCAAAAAATCATTCAGGACAGACGGCAACACTACTGGAGAGTCTCACACTTGAATTCAGGTCGATGGTTGAGTCACAGCCACAGAAGAGGAAGTGCACCGCCACAGCGCTACCAAAACCTCCATGTGGCTGGTGGCTTGTCATCCCGCGTCCCGCGACCGTGCTTATGGTCGCAAATGGACAGAAGAGATGGAGAACATTTTGCGAGAGGATCAAGGAATATAGCTTCCAAATTCCTTTACTAGCAGTCTGGAGTACTACGTCAGTCGATGACCATAGCTGATATGTTCGTCGAGAATCGACGTGCAATTGCAGGTCATACTGCCTCAGGGTATCCTAGGAGACGGAGAAGGAAAGCTGGAATGACAATAAAATTCCAGAGGTAGAACCAGGTAAGCCAAAGGTTGCCTGATCGTCATTGGCGGTCGAACTATGCAGCGAGGAAAGGTGACCCAGATATGCGGCTGCATTTGGTTTTTCTATCAATATAAAGAATGATGAGCTGATGCCAATAAGCCGCAACAAACAGCATGAGGGTCAAAGAGCCGCAACGGATGAAAAGGACTGTTTTTGTAGAGAGTTGAGATATGCTGTCGCTGAAGCAGCCAGGGTACTTTAATAGCACTTAAGAGAGAGAGAGAGAGAGAAACATGAATTATGGCCGTGATAGAATAGAGCGGCAAGACAATAGATTAATTTGCTGTAGCATGCCCTGGTAATGACCAAAAAACAAGTGACAGGAAAGATCAAGGCACCCCCTTTTCCCCGGTCAGCAGGCCGACGCCGACGAGAAATTTTTTTTTGAAAAAATGAGGAAGAAAAAAATGGGGGGAAGGGAGGAGGCTCATTCACGGCCGAGAATGAAGGGAAGCAGGAGCTCAGCGCTCATGTTTCTTTCCTTTTTCTTTTCCCTCTTCTCCTCGGAGATTGGCATCCATGTCTCTGTCCGAAGTTGTTGATCCTGAACATCCGGAGTCCAATTCTGTCTATTCCGAAAGTTCACAGGGGGCATTTACATACAACAAAAAATTGTTCCAAGTTAAACACATGTCTTCTGGGGACTGGCGTTGGGCGAAGCGCCATTTCAGCGAGGATCCCGAAACTGCAGGCTTCCCTAGTTGCTGTGCTGGCAAGATATGCCTGTCACTTCCCGGCTGTTGGTGGATCAAGCCTGATACCCTTCCCACTGGATCGGGTCGTCAGTCCGAGCAATCAAAAGACGAGAATCGAGTCACAGGTGCCCGGAACTGTTGGGCTTTCCATTTCAGAGTGCATGCATATATCGTATCATTCGAACAAGGTTCATCGTCTTGTTGGCATTTGTAATTCAACGAAATCTCGACGAGCGGAGGTGGACGGTCAAGCCAGCCTAGATTTTAGAAAAAGAAACCAAGGGTGAAAAGTGATACATCGTCGACATAGCCGCCAAAACCCCCCATGGAAGCTCAGCTGCAGGAGAGTTTTCAGCTGGAAGCCGTTCCCACATTCTTGTCCAAGCTGCATCAAAGAATTATCGGGCTTTGTTTTGCCCCATACCCCGAGAGAGGACCGCATCTTTCTCGGGCTTCACTGGCCACGGAGCACCGTGGTTGGCTCCTTCACACTGTGGCTGTCGCTGTTCACTTCAACCTTGTCTAGTTAGTGGCCCTCAATTGGCGCGCTGCACGGTGGTCCCCGATATGCAAAGCACGAGTCCCAAGAGAGGCATGGAAGGGAAGTTTCGCTCCTCCCGAAGTAACGTGCTGCCATATGTGGAAAATGAAGAATTCCAAATATTCGGTATCTCAAAGCAGTAAATTTGACTCATGCAATTGCTAGCGAGGAAGATCCTCACCGGGTAGCCGCTTGTGGGTGCACAACGACCAAAATAAGAGAACTGCATACGGAGTACGTATGTATGTATGTACTCGTACTTCATCGTGCTTATGCTCATCGACTTTCTCGGCATCATTGAGTCGAAGAACGTATCTTCTCAAGCAGCCAATAAGTTCTCTGTAACAACAAGAACCTTTTTGGATAGTAGGCTAGATAGCTTGTCATGCCTATTCTTCATGCATGGTGTGAGAACGGGTCTCAGTCTTCGGTGATAGCATTGATTTCTTTGCAAGGGTGCCGTTGGGCGGAGACTCCTTAGTTTTCGCCCACGTCCCGCATTTCCGCGCCAATTGACTCTTGAGCCCACCGCAAATCCCACAATTTACAGCTTACTCCATATGTAGCGCAAGTGGGAGACCCTGGTCTCCATGGACACATCCGGCTTCACAGAAGGGTCTGTACGAAGCCGTGATATGATCATTTGTACTGGGATCGACGGATCAAACAAAAAGCTGGAGATCAGGATGGTGTTTGTTACTGCATGTTATGCATGTCAGACTCTGAGGCCAGATCAAGACCCCAGTCAGTGGATCCCGTGTTTTCTTCGTGCCTCTCAAGAACCCCTGTTGTGAGAGCTCAAGCAAAGGCCAGATGGGCGGAGCAAACAAATTTCAATTTGAGAAGCCGGCACAGGGTACGCGGGATCCGCTGCAGATCAAGCACCATGTCTCTGCCTCATTTACTTTCAAATTGAACATAGAAAACGAGTACTCAATAAGAGGGAGCAGTTTTCACACGAAATTGAAAATCGTGACTCGTTATGGCTCAAGCTGTTCAGGGGATCGAAACGATTTTCTAACCATCCAATTGCAGGGAGGGGAGCCAAGTGAAATGGGAGAGCAGCGTTGACCCCAGATTCTTGTCTCCAACCTTGTGAGAACAACCATCAGCAAATTAAGCGGGATCCTTTCGCTTGCAAGAATAATAATGTCTTGTTCCGTTTGTTCTCGGATTGTGGTACGAGAACGCTCCCACCCATCATTATTATTAGAGATGGCGTAAGCACGTTGAATACATACCGTCACGGATGTGAAAGCAACATATTGCCGATCACTGGTTGTGGGATCAAAAGCGATGGATTGGGCAGGTCGAAGTGGTTTTGGAAGCTGCAATTGGGCAATTCCGCCAACATGTGGAATGTTCCAATGATCCGTGCACTGTATTCGTGAAAACTGTATGGAGTACTCCAGACGTATGTATGTATGTACTGTATGAGCGGAACTCGTAAGCCGCGAAGGCTGTTCTTGGTAGTTTCCGAGTGCAGATTTGGCCCTCGTGAAATATACTGTTTCACAGCGCGTGTTTTATCACCCCCATCCCTTATTAGTTACCCAAGGTACGGAATGGTTCTCATTATTGATGAGAGCAGAGTCGGAGGGTTGCATAAATCCGCGTTTGTCCCGCTTCCGAGAAAAACTAGCAGAATCCTGCAAACGTAACTCTGAGATTTCTGTGATGAAATGGCGCGAAGAAAAGACCAGCCGAGACCGCTAATAAAAGACTTCGAGACCTTAAAATTTTCCTTGCCATGACAAACACGGTGGAGAAAGGTGGGATATCAGAATGGAGCCCCAAGCCATAAGCGCTTCCTCTCCGGAGAGTTCCATGGTCTGTAAGATTAGCTTGAGGCCTGTGATGCTAGCGAGGGGAGCTTTCCCGAAATGCTTACCCGTCTGGAAAGCAGGAGATGAATCACGAAGCTCAAGTCGAAAGAAATAGTGCCCTCCATAGGTCCGTAGTCCGGTCTGGATTGCTGAGCCCACAGGAGGGCAGGAAGAACAGAGCCATGGCAGAGATACCGAGGATGCTCGTTGAGTGCGTGTCCTTTGCCTGAGTCGCAGTGGCACCAACCAGCATCGCGAGCCTGCGACTAACGAATTATTGCTTCTGCATCGTTAGCGTCTTGACTTTGGTGCCATGGTGGGTTGTCGCATTGTCATTCTTCTCATGCATGTCGTGCGCTGGAAACTGCATGGTTGTTGTGACATTCAGGAGGGAGGAGGTTGTGCCCGAAAACGGAAAATGCTCGACCTCACCTGATCTGCTGGCAACCCCCGACGGCTTTCGTCTCCTCTTCTCTTCTTCTTCCTCCTCATTAGTTGACCGAATTGAAGGATCATCAGCTGCAGCAGTCGAAACGCATCGTTACCAGAGCTCTGGGATTTTTTTCTTCCTCGTTCCTCGGAAAGCGACCGGATTTTGTGACTCCTTGGAAAAAACCAATAATGGCCCCCAATTCTGGAGCATCCACAAATACCACTATAGTCTGAGACCGAACGGCCCAACGGTGTCACTTTCCGCAGGGCGCTGATAAGGCACAAGGTCGTGTTTAGAGCACGATCCCGCCGTCAAGTTTCCAGTATGCAAGGTTCCTCGTTTAACAATCCCTAAACTTCATGCCGCTTGTCTGAGGGTCTGCTTGCTGACTGGACGATTCTCGGAATCCAGATGCACGAGGCTCAGTTTGATAGCACGAAAAGACCGACTTTGACTTGCCGAGCCAACAGCGTCAAGCATGGAGAAGGGCGAATGTGCAGTTCTAGACCATTTCTCCACTTCCCACAGTTCACAGCCAACTCCAAGTTCTTTGATCGGCCTTGGTCTTTTTGTTTCCCGAGCCCCAGCGGCGCAAAATGCGGATCCTCAAATTCTAGCGTGCCAATCGCTCTCAATAATAATGAGAGCACTTAATAAAATAAAAAAGAAATCTCATGTTTGGGAAAATTTCGAGAACTTCTTCGGCAACGCCATGTTGGAAGCTCGGATACGAGAACAATCTTTGGCCAAGCGAGACCTCCTCTTTGATGTGATGCACCGCTGCATTCTTCCTTGTCACTGGCCGGTTGATGCGGATGCTCTTAGCGCCTGAGCTGTTATTTCTTTCGAACCAGTCACATTTGCATCTGTCACTAAGCTCCTGTCCGCTCGGTTGCACCGGGAAAATAACTCTTGTGAATTTGCGTCCTTTTTCAACTCCGTACATATCCTCCTGTCGTGGAACCTGTGCCACTTCTACTTCCTTTCAAAGTCCTCTCTTCAGATCAAGCCCGACAATCACAGTACGGAATACCCTTCTCTTTTCCTGAACAGGGCTGCACTTTCGAATTGCGTTCACAGCCGTTGCCTTTCGTTTTCACCTTACGTCGGAGAAGCCGACCTGCAGATTCCCGCTTCTCTCCGAAAAAGGCCTTTTGACTCAAACGAGCACTTTACCTCCGTCCTTCCTTTATCCTCCCTGGATTCGGCTTTTGGATTTCCGCAGACTTCCTCTTCATGGTTTCAACTTTATAGATATCGCTGCTTGATCTCCCATTTCCGCTTGTTGAATCTTCCTGATTACACTCTTGCTGCTCCTTGAACTATCCAACTATCATATAATCAACGACTCTGTCTTCAAAAAGCGTTTCTTTCATCAGCAGATTACATGGACCTTCGAATTTAAAGTACTACAAAAGCGACTTGGTGGACTCGTTGATTCGTTAGAGATTGCTGAAAAACTTGCTATCGCTAAGATAACCATTTCAGCAAAACAAACACTTGTCTGTGCAGTTCAGGCTGCTTCTCGAATAGTCATCATGGACAGTACCAAAGATGATGATTACCCCTCCACGCCTCTTACCTTTGGTATGGAAGTTTCCTTTTTCACCGCAATCAAAAGGACAGCCTTTCCTTACCTCCCTCTGGGCACGCTTGTGACACTGGTTGCGCGACGCTTCCGTGAAGCGACAATTAACAACTTGGGGCGACTCAACTTAGAGGGAAAGGTTAAAATCGAAGGAGAAGGGGATTTTTATCTACCGGGCTTCCATCTGGATTACACTTGCTGGAATTTCCTCGTCGATAGGATAACGGAGCCAGTAAAGGAGGATTGGTTTAAGACTCGTAAGTATTTATAAATTGCTATGGATGATATGCAAATGAGCTTACACAATATGAAGATCACACAGAATCTATCGAGACTATATCGCCAATCTATCCTTTAGTAGATCAAGATTGGGAGGCCGAACTCAACTTCGTTTACTCTTCTCACTCTCAGCAGTACAATACGATTCCTGCCCGAGAGCTTCGTTTGTACTGCGAACAGAACTTTACCACTCGCTTCCATGTGCATATTGGAAACCTCGCGGAACCAGAGCAGGGTTTTGAATTTCAATCTCTCCGTAACCTCGCAATGATATTGCTTGTTTACGAGTCCGAACTCGATAAAATGGTGCAGTCTACGCCTGGCTTCGAAACCTTCTTTGATGGAAAGGTATGTTATCGGCCCTTCTGTATTTTTACCAATATCTTACCCGAAGTCGTAGTCCAAGAACCGATCGCCAGTGGACAACCCTTACTTTCAAGACCCAAATGTCAAAGGTTCCAGGCGCAATATTTTAGCGCTCCACCTCCTGAATACTTGCTCAGATACCAATATGTTAATCGAAATTCTGAACCCTCCATTACCGCCTGTGGACAACCTTCCTCCCTACTTCAAATATAATTTCACGCCTCTACTGGATTCCATGGACCATTTCGCTCGAAATAAAAACCGTACCCACCCAAGCGCAAGATATACTAAGCAGAAACATCCAACAGTTGAATTCTGCCACCACCCAGGTACTCTTGATCCAGAAACAATGATCCAGTGGGTCAAAGTTTTGGCTGCCATTGTTGAATTCTCCAAAAGAGTCTCACTCCCAGCTCTACTCCACTTTCTCGGCTTGGAGAGATTCCTTGTCAATCCAGCTGGGGACCCTCAATGGGCTCCACTTAGCCCTAGTATACAGCTCAATCCAAACCCGAAACAAGATGAAAAAGCTCCGATCGATCTTCCCAGATATCTCCGCGTGGGCTCCATGGAGCGACTTTGGCTGGCTATGGAGGCTACCGATACCCCCTTTTCTTACAAAACTGCCGAATTCTGGATTAAAAGAGTAGCAAGATATGAAGAGATTCGTGCCAGACGTCAGCTCGAAGAACCCACAAAAATACCACAACCCCCGGTAACTCAAACCCCATCGGAAGCGCAAGACAATGCTTGATACAATTTTCTGTTGTCTTGATCCCAGTAAAACAATCCAAAATGCGCCCAGGGTTCGTGGCCTGGAAGGGATGGAGAGCTTGAGCTTAGCACTCATCTACTTTCACCCTCTATACGCCGAACAACAAAAGCAACAGCAAAGCACGAAATCAAAGCGGTTTGCACCAAAATAGCCAGGCCCCAATCGAGAATATGGATCATTGACTACTGGACATTCAATGCAATTCGTGATATGTTTCTAGTTACGAAGTAAAATTTCTTGATATACTTTCAATAGGCTATCATTTTCTGGATCGATATTTATTTGAAATTTCTTCTCTTTACATGATTGGATACCTTGGAACGGTCCGATCCCGAGTATGATACCATTTTTCTGTCATGATACGATACCCATACTTTTCCTATGTTCACATTCAAACTTTGGAGATTGGCGAAACAAGTAATAAATAGATCGCAAGGAACTTTTTATAATAATATGATTCTTGTAGAGATTGGAAGCTATTACCAAGATGGCTTGATATCAATATGTCCATCGGCGTCCATAACCTTTCCACGATCCCATTCACGGCCTTCACCCTTTGCGCTCCATTTCACAGCCGTCAGACATCCATCATCCAGGCCAGAAAATGCTTTTTTATTCTCCCACTTTCGCACAACTGTGTCCTCAAACCCTGCTTCGCGTAATCGTTCAGCGCCTTTTCGTTTCCATGCTGCTCGGTCACGGAGAGCTTCAAGGGCCATATCCCAGTCATCGTCTTCCATTTCCATGCCAGGAACAGGCCGACGACTGCTTTTTTGTGGTGGTAGATCATCGTCATCAAGGTGAACATCTAAAGCAGGGTCATATCCCTCCACAAAATGCAGGTCCATATTATTTGACTTAGAACTGTGGGCACCACGGCCACGCGGTAGAACTGAGGAAGTATGTAAATCTGTTTTGGAGGGGAGTGGAGGGCCGATTAGGCTGCTAAGTGGGTCTGAATCGGAAGATGCAACACTTTGAGCATCAGCTGAGCCATCGTGAGGATGGCTTGATGCTCTTTTAGGAGAGGAATATTGTTCTCTCTCTCTTTCAGAGGAAACCCCATGTTTATCGCCACGGTGCCGGCCCTCGTGGGAGCTTCCGTGTTTTCGATGACGGTCACGCAATCGAGTTCGCTCTCTATCCGGAGAAATCTCATCAGATACACTGAGCCTGCGGTGTTTTCTGTGACGCTCAGCATCATTATCATCACGCTCTCGACGTCGCTTATGGCGCCTTCGGTCATCGGCTTCAGGCTCGTCTTCCTCTCTTCTGCCCCTATGCTTCTCTCGCCTGTGTCTTGATGATCTCTCATCCTTCTCAGACCTGTGATCCCTGGACCTATGTGAAATTTTTGTTCCACTGCCCCGTTCTTCATCCCTCCTCGAGCCAGCTCGTCTCATTTTAGCGGCCGTTTCGCGCTCATCGTGACTGCGAGATGACTTTGTAATACCAGAAGATGTATTGCCCCTCCGAAGCTCTCTCAGTCTCTGTCTAGCCTCTTCTTCTTCCTTCCGCTTCAAATTTTGATTGTGTGTATCAGTATCACGAAGAATATGTTTCAAGAATCGGGTGTTTGGTTTGGGAGCGCCGCCCGCGGATCTATCATTTATACAGTCAGTATTATATTGCGCAGGGCAAGTTATGACACATGAACGTACCTTTTCGTTATCCCGCCATAAGTCCCTAAAGACGAATATCGTAAGGAGTAATCTCGAGCGTCCTTTGCTAGCATGCGGGCGGCATGATCATCGTCGCCGTCTTGGTTGCACGAAGCAACATCTTTAGCAGATGTTTGCATCGCAGTGACACCTATGTCGAAGAGTCCAGCGCCCAGACGTGCTCCGTGCCCTCGGTCGAGGAGTTCGAATCGCCCTGTATTGTCTGATAATCGCTCCCCAAGCTGCTTCCATTCAAGAGAAATTACTGCAAACACTGCAAACAAACCGCCCACGTCATTACTAATCAAACCTTAACTCAAACTTCATTCTAATATCGCGTTGACATCTAAACAAAAGCGCGTCTTCCAAATAAATCACCGAAATGAGGTTGAGAGACAAGAAGATCGGATTAAAACACGATTTCGATTTTTTGGCAATGAATTGAACTGATAATTTGCTCGGCTAGCATTGATGACCATCGCCTCATGTTCTTTTTTAGAAATGGCTCCGGCAAGATCAGTTTCGGAAGTGCGCGCCGAACTTCGAAAACTCGATAGTGTATACCCCGAATTAGCTATCATTAAGATCAGTGAATCTATTTCTGGTAGTGTAGGCCTCGAAACCAAATTAGATCAACTGAGTCCTTCAAAACAGCGGACGTCTGATGCGTCAACGAACGCAATTGAGGATACTAGCCCTGCGTCACTGGAGGCAGATCTAATTCATTATAAAGTGAGTCGTTGTGGCAATTCCTGTATTTAAGTACTGCTGCTAACAATTTATCTTTCATTACAGGAACTCTTCTCCAAACTTCGCTTCTCATACCTTGAACAAGTTACAAAAGAGAAATACCTACGAGGTATCGTGGGAGATCCGCCATTGGTGGTTGGACATAATGACAACGTGGAACTAGAAGCTCAATTGAGCTTGGTCAAGGCGGAGTTGCAGGAGCGCAAGAGCGAGGTTGCCAACTTAATCGAGGCCATGGAAACAACGAGTCGAGGGTTGGCCTCGCGGTACAAGGAAATCCAGCTCCAGACAACCCAGCTATCAGAACTACCAGCAGCAATTGCCGAACTCGAAAAAAGGATAGCTGGGCTCCGCTCCACACAAACGTCAAAATTCGACACCGGTGATATTCCATCATCGCAAACTCTTCCGCTTCAAGACACCCTTGCCCTCCTTGCTGAACGTGAAGCGGAGATGGAAAGGGTAAACCGTCAACTTGAGGCAATTAACCCCATCCTCCCGAAGAAAACTAGGGAAGCGGAAGCAATGGAAAGAGAAATCGCAGAACTAACGAGAAGGCGAAACGAGATCGTCGCCAGAGCGAAGGAGGCGCAACGGATGAGGCAAAACGGGGAGAGTGATGGTTTAGAGGAAATGGGAAGATGGTATGGAGGTGTTGAGCGGGGGCTGAAGACATTGATTGAACCCTGAACGTTGACCGTTTACGAAGATATGTTTACAAGAACACAAATAACAAGTTTAAAAGGGTATCATGTACTGGGAATGTATACTCAATTGAGCTCCTGAACAAATATCATAATTGTACACGAAGCTACAGCATTTCCCGTCGTAAATTTTTATTTTCTTTCGGTCGCACAGGGGGCAATTTGTTTACTCTTCTTCCTCTTCGGCTTCCTCCTCACCCTTCTCGCCGGCCTTCATCTTCTTTCTCCGGACACGACCAGGGCGACCGCCACCGAATGGAGATGTAAGAGCGAAGTCGATGTGCTTCTGGGAGTCAAGGCGGACAATGAAGGAGGGGACATTGACAATTTGCTTGCCGACACTGTGTAATGATCTTAGTTACTTTGCCCCACCACACATAGAATATTTTCAAGCTTACCGGATGTGTCGCTGCTTAATGAGGACACGGGCGTGGTGGATCGATTTGGCGAGGCCGAGTCTGTAAACACAGGTCTGGAGACGGCGTTCCAAGAAATCCTCAACCTTAAGAGCCAAGACGTAATCGAGCTTCATGCGAGATTCGTCCAAGACACCGACGCGAACGAGACGGCGAATCAGAGCGTTACCTTCGAAAAGGCGCTTGGGGTCTTTCTCATCGAGGGTAAGAAGTTCACTGCAGATCTAGGTTAGAACCCCTCACTGAAATTACAAAGTTCATGATTTCAAGATTGTATTTGCATACCGAGCAGCACGACGAATCTTCGACAAAGTGAGCTGGACACGCCAGACCTCACGCTTGTTACGGAGGCCATATTCGCCAACCATCTTCAACTCGGAGTCACTATACGATTGCGGAAAAGATTAGGAACATCGTCAACAACGACATAAGCGCAGACAAGCTGCTGCTCAGTGGCCGGCAGGTACTAACAGACGGGCCGACTCGTATGCTAGAAATTCACCAGTCAGAGAAATGTACCAGGATTGAAAAACAGTTGCAAAGGATACTTACGCCGACGAGGGACCTTGTAGGTCTTGGAGTATGAACGCCTAAAAGCCAGGAAATCAGTATCATTGCCATGATTGCATAGAACAGCATTAGACATACGGAGCCATGTTGCCGATTGATGAGGTGGCTGCGCTCTGAAATTGTCGCGGTGTCGAACGAGAAAGGAAGAGAAAGAATTCAATGTCGAGATTCTTGAAAGTCGAGCTTGTTCGCTTAGCGCCAAATGACCGTGTGGATGGTGGCGCTTTACCTGTTCGGGTAAGTTAGGGCTGAACCCACACAACTTCAAGCCTAAACTAAGCGAAATCGAAAGCCATCCAAAGATCGCAGGCGAGAAGAACTCCGCAGAGTGAGTCCCATTTCAACGTCGACAACCACCCTCTCACACCAGCAACACCGTTACGATGGGTCATTCTCGCGGTTTGAGATCCGGCACTCGGGTACGCAAAATTTTCGTTGTGAACGACCTTGCGCTCAGCCAATGCTAACTCTTCGATTTATAGTATGCCTTCTCTCGAGGTTTCAAGAACCATGGCGTTATCGCTTTGTCGACATATTTGAAGACCTACCGGTATGCGATGTTCGTGTGATATTAGCGAGCTGGAAAATCTGACCAAGTGATTATAGGGTCGGTGATATCGTCGATATCAAGGTCAACGGTGCTGTTCAGAAGGGGTCAGTAGCTTCGAATCCTCAACTTTCGTCTGTCGATTTGAACGAATTCGGATCGATCCCTGGACGATTTCCCGACAAAGGAGCGTAAGAACGGTTGGCTAATCTTTTTTGATCTTGGTAGTATGCCATACAAGGTCTACCACGGAAAGACCGGTGTTGTCTACAACGTCACCAAATCCGCCGTCGGTGTCATCATTTACAAGCGTGTCGGTAACCGATACATGGAGAAGCGCGTGAACGTCCGCATCGAACATGTTATCCACTCCCGCTCCCGAGAGGAATTCTTAAACCGTGTCAAGGAAAACGCCATCAAGAAGCGGGAAGCTAAGGAGAAGGGCACCCCAGTTTTCTTGAAGAGACAACCAGCTGCTCCACGGGAGGCACGAACAATCGAGACGAAAGGAAACCTCCCCGAAACCATCACTCCTGTCCCCTACGAGACCACTATCTAAGCAAAAAGAAAAAAATCACTTTCATATTGCTCTGGGCGTCTTGATTTGGAGAAGGATCCTCGTTTTTATTTATTCACTGCCTATGTCTTCCGCTGGGGGTTTGAGGTTTGCAGGACATGGAGGATCTTCTCAACATGAAATAAACGGTTCAAATATACCTCAATTTTCGTGTTTCTGAAAGGTAGTGAGGCCCCGAGGCCTTCGAGGGCGAAATCTCTCCTGTTCATGACATATGGCAGAGCTATGTTTTACATAATGAGCAAACCTTGAACAATGAACTACATGAATTCCTCCCAAATTGTTTCCCGTGTAGTTCGTCAGCTTCCCTAAGTACCTTTATTAGAGGACTTGCCGCGGGTCTACAACCGATCGTGACATATAACAAGCTAGAAATATCGTCTCGAGATTATGCGTAGTATGATTCGGAATTTTATAGGTATAGTCGGTCACCAAATGGTTTAAGTGCGGACTCCACGCCATTGACGCAAAGACTTGTGTCGATCTCGTAGATATCGAGACAAGTTTCTAAAGAGAATAGCGGAGCACCAGAAGAATGAAGTAAAAAAACCCTGCCGTCTACTCCGTAGAGGACATCTTTAACTATATATACTTTTATCGTACAGTATCAGAGTTGGAAGAGTCAACTCTTCATGAGGGAGGCGCACGTCCCCATTGAGATCAAAAGCCGGAGAATGAAAAAGATAGTCAACAGTGAAAATAAGAAAGATATCAGTCAAAAAGCCCATGCTCAACCCAGTATTTTTATAGAGCGGGCTACACCGTGTCTTCAACCAGTATATTACATTGAATAATGCTTCGCGAAAGTCTTCTATGAGCAACGCCTTGTAAATGCATCCGAGAATGGGGATTGTCCCGCGAATCTCCAAAAAGTGGGGATGAAGTGGTCATAAAGATCAAAACTGTACTGTACAATAGAACAAAAAAGGAATGAGTCAAAACTGGGGTGTCGTTGTCAAATAAGCAACTATGAGGTTGTGCCACATAGCCGAAGGATCATTTCGTACCTAAGGCGGGTTAGCGGTCGGACCGATAACAGATATGGAGATAGAAACAGGGTGCATCTTACATTCCAAACATGATGGCCGCGCTGGGCACAACCCGAAGTAAATGCGGCGTCAGGCCGCCGTATAGACCTGCCATTCCTTCTTCCTTCCAAATGACGCGAAAACATTGCATTAAACCCGTATATTTCATTTCAACCTTCCCTCCAACTGCCGAAATTGTAGGTGCTTGTCGTAACCTCGTCCGAACCACCTCATGTGGATAGGTAGCTGCGGCCGCGATTAATTTGGCGGAACCAGCCGCCAGCAGCTTACCACCCCACTCCTCGGCAGTTTCCGACCAGCCTGGAATATGGTTAACATCAGCTGCCCGCTGGGCTGCTCGACGAGCAAGTATTCGTTTTCCTTCCTCGTACATCACCCACTGGAGCGCACTCTCTGTTACACCCAAATACGACGCGGTCAGACCTCGGTATAAGCCTTGAATACCCTCATGCCGCACTGTTTGGCGAATACAATCTAAGCTGTTCTTGTATTGCCTTCCACGGCCCGGTATGTTGGATGCGTTCGACTTGTCGAGCTGTAAGCGTGTCTTAACGAGCCAAATGGGGTTTGTCGCAGTGCCAGTGGCAATGCCGGCAATGCCGGCAGCAGCAAGATGTATGCTTGCGGGTGTCTCTGCTGGAAGGTAGCCGAAATAGTCGTTCAATATCCGTTTACCATTTCCATAGACATAAAAATTGATTGCTCGAGCGGGAACCACTCCGGTAAGATTTGGACCTAGCCCCTTGAACAATGCCCGCCATCCCTCGTGAACGTGGATTGAGCGTAGAATCTGAATTGTTTCGGAAAAATGAACTATAGCGCTACGAGATAATGAGAGAATAGATCGGGATTGTGGGAGAGGGTGAGCGGCGCGGAGGGATTGTAGTTGAGCTTGATAGAAATCCGACTGAAGACGCGTCTTCAGAACATCAAGAGGCGATGTGAGTGTTGCGGCGGTCATCCCACCAACTCTGAGAGTCAATTAGCTATTGACGACCGGCTTTGGGAATAGGTAGGGTGAATTACCCTCCGGCAAGCAAATGTGCCCATGGTTTCGCAGCCGGCTTCGTTGATTCCAGCTCCGGGGCAACTTCAACATCGTCGGTCTCTCCAGACTGTATCATCACACTCTGATGCGATTCCACCCGATCCTTCTTTAGTCGTGGAGAACCTCGCGAGAGGTCAGAGGAGGAGGCCGGATAAGCCATTAGCTTAAGAATGTCGGTGGATTGGGGAAGGCGCAATAAACCGGATCTCCTCTATCACCGGACGCCAGTTTCCGGTATCGATATACAGATGAGGATAAAAGTATATTCGAATCAGAGCGAAAAGCCTTGCACGCAAGTACTCTTAGAAACAGACAGCGGCGAAACCGAAATGAAATTTATATGCAACTCTTTTTCAATCTGAGCTTCTGAAGATTTTCGGATTTGCAGAAAAACAAAATTGCATCTCTACCAGCCACACCTCAACAGCCACAAGAGAATGGCTGCACCGCCACATAAGATCAGACTATTCCTGATAAGGACTAGCTGAATCGCTGACTAATTTCCCCGACGGCCTCGCCAAGCCTTAGCCTTGTCGAATCCAGCTGGCGAAGCATCGCGACGCAAGAAACATCACAAGTTCGTGGTTTCGTGGAGTCGCGACGTCGGGTCGCATTTGTTGGATTAACAGGCTGCGAGGGTATTTCCAGGGCAGCGTGTCAAAAAGCCTCCTAACCGGTCGGGAGTCATTTGCTCACATAATATCAAAGATTTTAAAACTCGACTGCCTGCGGTCAAACGAATCCGGAGCCCGACTTCAAGCCTTCTTGAAACAACCGAGGTTTTGCCGGCCAACCGTCTCTGGATTTCGGACTCAGGCACTGATGACTGACTGACAAGGAAAAGGCTCTCGTTTCTTTTTGGTTTTCCCTTGTTTTAGGAAGCTCGGAAAAGGGGCAACAGGGATGATTGGAGCGAGGGGAACAAACCAACCGGATCCAAGCAATTCGCGACTTTGATCTGTCCGAGCGCGCCGCCCAAACAAAAATGAATGGACTCGTAACTGAACCCAATCCCAGCGGCTCGAGTGAGAGTCTTGCTCCGGAGGCCACCTTGTCTTGATCCCCCTTTTTGTCCAGGGATGGCAAGGTTAAGGAATTTTTTTTTTAGTTTTACAACGACAAAAACATGCTCAGATTCAAGTTTCTATGCTGGGAGTTTGGAGAGCTATCGCCGTGTTTGACATCAGGTCTTCGGGCTCCGAACCTCCCTGTAGCGGACATTAATAATGCAACTTCCACAGAGTACTCAGTACGGAGTACTGCGTATGAGTTTGATTGCTGGTACGAGTGGAAATCCGTTGGTCAAGAGTTGATCTTGATCGACAGCTGCCTGTTTCTTGTCAAAATCTGAAGCTCTGGGAGGGGCATGAGCGGTGAATGACCGGATTGATCTTATCTCCTTCCGATACCTGGTCGCCTGGCTTTGCTTGGCGGGGTATCATTGGTGAGTCCGCTATAAAAAGGAGCAGAGGGGAGCCAAACAATATTGCAAAGTAATCAATCTTCTGTCACGTACTAGTCTGTTTCCATCTTCTTGACTGAGCTATACGCGTGCATCTCGCCACACTCGAATTCGTCGGCATGACGATATTTGAACAGTTACGACACCGAGTGGCAGCTTGTGTTGGGCCGTTGAGCGTGTAAGACACGGAATTCTTGACTCCCTTATTTCTGGTTCCCCTCTTTCCTCAGCATTACTTCATCCCTTCCTCCCGTTGTTATTATTAGTACACTGGAGGGCACCGATATTATATAGCCTCCAGCACTTCCCTCACCGCTACCATCCCTTCCTCCCTTGTCCTGACCGTGCCTTCACAGTCGTGCAATTCCCTTCACTTTGTGACATTCTTTTCACCTTGCTCTGCTGCACCAGATCCGAGAAGATGCCATTGCGAAGCATTTCCACTACCGAACAAAGTCGGTTGTGGAACCAGTATCATGCTGAAATGTTGCCACCCGAAGACCCCTTGCCTCCAGTAGAACCGTGTCTTGAGCACGACTTGAGAGGCTTTGGTGATCAGTTTGACGACATGTGGGTTCGGAATCTCTACGAATTTCCCGATCGAACTCGACCGTCATTTGATCCTGCGGACATTTTGGCCGATCCAAAAGTAAACCCTGATGTCCAGTGAGTCCCTGTCATTCTTCTTTCTCACCCAGGCTGCGCTTGGTATCCTCGTTACACCGCTCTCACCTGTCCCGTCGCCGTACGACGTCTGCCTAGATTGCCCTTGTTGCCACCAAATCTACGATGTAATATCCTCCCCAATCCCCTTTTTTTTTGGCTTTCTTTCCCCAGTGCTCCATATTGACCCCCACTATCAGCGACAATGGCGATCCATCTTCTCGACGTCGGAGCTCTCTTACCCATTCTCATACAACAGGCTCCAATTCCCGGGTGACAAACGACACCCCCGCTCGTCAAGCCTCCCGCGCCACAGAGGCAGGCAATCCCGCGTCTTCACGCCCGTGCCTCAAACAGCGATACTATACCGATTCAACTACACGCCGACAACGATCAGCGAAGAAGAAAAACAACGAGCAGCCGACCGATGGTCAGTTTAAAAAGAAAACTGGACGCCGTGGCCGCGGCCGCAAATCAAAGGGTGGGCCTCCAACTCCGGCGCTGGGCCTGGGAGCGGACCGTGCCGAGGCTAGTAAAAATAAGGCTTGAAAGGATTTTGGGTTCTGAGGTCCCATCTAAGCTTATCCTTCCCAACACCTCTTGTTATCCTCACGCTGCCCTCCTGAAAACCGAATCCATTTTCTCTTTTTTTCCTCTATTAGCGGCTCGAGCCCAAGGTGATTTCTTTTGATCCCAGCCGAATGCTGCGACGCGCACACTTTCAATCGGGCTATTGGCGATCGGACTACGCGTCACCAACGCCTATGACGACCTCCATGTGGTGGCACTCTGGCATCCCGCTTTCCCCTATTCTATTGTTGTCTTTCATTTTTTTATTTCTTTTGTCTTTCTTTATATCAACAAAGCTCTTCCAAATGTGTGCAGTGAGGTGGGATAAAAATGTCGCCATCTTTTCTTCGACTACTTTACTTAAACATGGAAAGGAAAAGCACTGAAAAATATTTGATTCTACCTCTTTTTGTTTGCCTTGATTTCCGAACAGCTCCATTTAATCAGCCTAATAGTGATATAAACCAGGAGTGCATGGCGAATCCTTCATATAGCATTTTGGGGACCTATGACACCGTGGTTCGAGACCATAGAGACCCCAATTCTATGCCTTTACCGCCGTATCTTGTGACTCCTGCCATTCACTTCTTTCTATGGCTAATCATCTGTAGCTCAACTCTTGCTATTGCTACCCTGGACTGTATACATTCGGAATGATAATTTTTCTCTCAATGGGAGTGGATTGACATCAGATGTTCTTGTATTAAAATGTGTCGTCGGTGACTACGTGAATGTGACGATTCAACCATGAAGATTTCTTTCTTGCATCCTAACATCATCACACAGCAATTTAGATACAAAAGTCCTGAAGGCCATTCTGTATACAGAGTAGAGATCAATATATCTATTCAAAATGAAGTTCTAGTCAGGAAGACACTCCTAACTGATACCGAAGTCAGAGTCTTCAGTGCTCTTGTATATCCACACCCCATATCTTAATCATAACAATAGGTATGTACAAAATTCCAATGTCATAAGACTTGGAAACCAAACTCCTTCTGGAGGCAGATCATCGGCGCCATTCTCCAAGTGATTTCTAACCACCTTCACATTGAGGCCTAGCCTCTAAGCGTTATTAAATCCATCCAGTCGCTAACGTTGTCTTTACATCCTCTTTTCCATCCCTTCTCACATTTCATAATTCTAATCCATAAAAGATCTCGCTTGCGATTGCTCTTCGTGCCCTCCATGCCTGCTTTTCACTAACATTATTCCCGGCTTTTAGTTCCATCGCCCTCAAGTCCGACACTCGCATCGCCCCTCCCTTTTGCACAAAGGATTCCTTATGCTTTGCAGCCAAGTATTTCACCGATGAAGCCCATCTCCATCCTTTATGTACCTCCGGCGGGCAATTGTGCGGCCTCGATACTGTTACTACCGCGTGCATGTCGATATCTGATGACCTTTTAAGCGTTATGCGCAATCGAAATGTACAGGTTGCACAACGGCATTTAAGGATATATCGTGTGGAATCGGCTCGCGAGACTGTGTATGAGAGGTTCTTGGAGATTGTATAATGGAGGATAGCTTCGCGTGCTTCTTGCATGGTGGGGAACGTAGTCCCAATGATATAGGGGTTGGAGCGAGGCCTCGGGTATAGATCAGGGGCGGAGGATGGTATGCGGGATGGCCGAATGAGATTGGCGCGACGCAATTTTTCAAAAAGTCTCTTGCCGTGTAAATGCTTTGCTCGTTGGTACTTGGAGCGGAAGAGTTTGGCGTGGAGAGGATTGGTTCTGAGTGAGGCGTTTTGGAGATAGGACGACATGGCTGTTGCGTGTCGAATTTTTAAGACTGATTCTTCTTTATGATATCTGGCACATGAGGAGAGGCCAGTATTGCCTCCAGCTCAGCAAGCTGGTTTTGCCCTGAAGATGAACACTCAAAACGGTGGTAATCAAGGAAGTTGATACGGAAAGTTGAGTTCTCAATTAGCCCCTTTCTGTCTCCAGACTATGGAGTTCACATGATCTCGCTTACTTCCCCACTTGACACCCCGCATTTTGCTTTCTAGAAACACGCTGACTAACACCAAAGCTTCGCCCCTTAACAAGCATTTTGAAAGGTCTTGACGGTGGCGATCTCCATAATGTTGAACAGATCTCTACCCCGTAGTTAGGCAAATCATTCTATGCATATTCGCCATCATCTCAAAAGGAACAGCACAATATAGCTCCTCTAATTGGCATCCTCACTCTGCAACTCTTTTGTTATTTCCTCCAGTGGTCGAGGATTCGGATTCGACTTTCCAAGAACCCTGCTGTATATCGGCAGCGGTTGACCATCAAGATCGGCTTTAATCTGCAAAGCAATGAAACGGGACAAGAATCTGGCTTGTGCAAATGAACCTCCTAAACACCATAAACCCGGATCTGTGCGTGATTTAGTTACCGTCTCGAGCATATCCTCCTTGACTGGGAAAAATGCTACTTACGGCCAATGGGTTTGCATAGTCCACGCATCTCTCCTTCAGCATTTATACCCGACACTTCTTGTACTTGATGCGCAACTTTCTCGCCCAAATATCTTGCTATATCTTGAAGATTTGACACTTTGAATCCTGTCGCCAAAACGATAACATCTGCCTTTACCTGGGACCCGTCTGAAAATGCAAGGCCATCCTCGGTATAGCATGCAATGCATGCATCGCTTTTCATCCTTATCTTATTCAATACTGCCGTTAGAGAAACTTCTATCACAAGACTCTCAGTATCCAATATTGACCCTTGCTCACCTGGCCGTTACATATCTTTTTTGACGTACCAACGTCTACATAAACACCCCCATATCGCTCGTGGATATGATAGGTAATGTCGCCAAATCGATCTAACAGGAAACCAGCTTTTTCCAAAGAGTCAAAGAAATCTGGTTCCTCACGGATCAATCTGTGAAAGTGGCATGCGGCTATTTGACGACCAACGGCCATGGGACTGGTGAACTGCATTCGATCCGCAAGCTCTATCGGTGTTTGGTCGTTATAGAAAGCTGAGGAGAGGAGTTAGAGGATGAAACTTGTTCCACTGCTAATATCCAGAAAATGATTCCTTACTTGCGATCGACTTTACATAGTCGTCTCTAGAGAAAACAACTTCTAGGGGTCAATACAGTGCACCGGTGGATGGAACAAATCCGCTAGGGTTCTTACAGACCGGTCCACGTTGGACCATCGTAGTGTCCATTCCTGCATTGTGCATATCTTCGGCAACATCGTGGGCTTGTAGACATTGTCAGTAAAGGCACAATCTAACGATTCGGTCTCATACCTGAGTTTCCGGCGCCAACGATGACCCCTTTTTTCCCTGCCCACTCGCTGCAGTCTCGATAGTCCGTAGAGTGTATGATTGGGCCCTTGAATCTATTCTTTTTTCCAAGATGAGCCATATACTAGTTGCTGCTGGAAAGGGACAACACACCTTGCCAGGAAAATCAGGCCAGTGAGGAGTTTTTGCACCCAAGCCCGTACAAATAACGAGATGCTTCACTATCAAACGCAGTGGTTTTCCTTCCCGAACGACACGAACAACCCACACTTTCCTACCGTCATCCCATTTCCCACTTTCAAACACCGTGGAAAACCATCCGTTCTGTTGGATAGTTAGGGAAGAATAGCATGTCGACGTTCATAGGAAAAAACTCACAATGCCGTACTTCTTAAACCAGGCGGCAAAGCCTTTGGCAACATCGTCTTTTGACAGATACTCATCGAAATCGGGAGTAAATGTACGCTCGAATGGAAGCTGCGCTACTAGGTGTCAACTTCATGTTTACCATGTTTATCATTTCGGATGCCTACTAAAATTTCGATTGTTTTGCACTAAAGGAATATCAGCTGGAGCACAAGCAGGATCAGGTGGGGGAGTTTTGGACATTTTACTGATTCATATCTTGATCGCCAATTGTCTCCAATGGCACGGACTTTATCAACGAGAAGATATCGTACCCCGAGCGCCGCAAGGCGACCGGCAACAGAGAGGCCTGCCTGGCCAGCGCCTACCACGAGACAATCATAAGTTGGGGAACCTGTGGTTCCATCTCGTTGTCCATTGGGCGTCAATTGATTCACGGGTAATAGGGTATCAACATTTGGCTGTCCCTCGATTTCTTCCAGAATCGTTCTTAGCAGCCATATCTTCCAGGTGTTCCGGCGAGCTGGTATCAATGATAGAAATCCGGATGCTATTTGCCGAAGCGGCCCGTTTGTTTCAAAAGTAAATCGTGCCTCCACCCACGACGATCGTACACAAATTTGGACGATTCGAGGAGATCCCGGAATCAGAGCAAATCCGCTAGGTTTGTGGACCGTAGTAACATTGTTCCACGCTGTTATGATGTCGATTGGCTTATGAAACGTTCGCATAGTTCCCGTGAGTGCAAAAAGATCCCGCCAAAGACCATCTTCGGTAAAGTGGGCAGCAGTGAGAGATTGGAGATTCGGAAGGAAGTCTGCTATCACCGCCTCGGGGTCAACATTCGGGGGAAGCTTTGCCAGCGGAAGACCCCCGGGTAAGGTGTCCACGATTCTCCCAAATCTAGTAGGACTCATGTTTGCAAAGTGTTCCAGGTGAAGGTTTTGCGGGACCGGAATTGTGATAAAGCTGTATCATCTGCATCTGCAGGCTCCCGGAAATTGGTAACATCTTATACTGTAGAGTTCTGGGTGCACCTGTCGCCCGACCAGGTACGAGTATGTATTTACATACCTATTGTCGATCGGAGAATATATGCAGTGTGATCCCTCAGTTATTTGCTTTTGGCTACAGTGTTGAACAGGTATTTGGAACTGGGCGGTTGGATCGCAACGGAGTATTGTACAACAAGATAGTTGAATGTACGAACCCGGTTTTAAATCGAATTGGGGTCTCGCTACTCCGTACTCCGAAAAAAAAATAAAGACAGAAACTCCAAAAGCGATGTCAGCCTAGGATTATGAAATTCAATTCGGTTAAGAGAGCCGTAAACAGGAGAACATCATCAATTTAGTGCCATAGAGCCGATTTGTATGTACCAGCATTCAGGAACACTGTCCGTAGTAGGGGAGGAGAGCAGATACGCGAAGCCATTGAGAAAGATTCCCAGTATGAACATAAATACTTGCAATAACACCATTACACACTCCAATGATAAAACAGCCGTTGGAAAATCCGAATAGGAGGTCCTATGAAACCCCCGGCTGCAGTCCGCGTAATACAATGAAGAATTGAAATGTAAAATAAGAATGAGAAATTAGAACCTTGCCTGGGTACTCCGTAAGCCCGAGGGACTTTTTGAAGATCTCTCGGCTCTTTTTCGTGAAATTCTGGCCGGTGATTTTACTCCTGACGGGTGCGTTTTGCGCCATGCGGGTTCCATGACCCGTCACCGCCACCGTGCTGGTTGAAGAAATTAGGGGTAAAATGCGGGTTCTGGTTTTGAAAGCCTTGAATTAAACGGAAGTTAGCAACTCTTTCTGGCAAATGAGTACATGAACAGGTCACAAAGTTACCTTGCATACCCATTCCGCCCTGCATGCCTCCCATCATGCCTCCCATTTGGTTCGGCATTCCCATTCCCATATTTCCCATGCCCATACCCATTCCCATACCGCCAACGGGCATCATGTTTCCGCCCATGGGGCCACCCATACCACCTCGGCCTCGCATATTAGGTCCGCCACGCATGTTCATCATGCCTCCACGGTTGCCGAAATTTCCGAATTGCATGCCTCCAACTGGATTACTTTGGAAGCCGGGATTCATTGTACCACCTTGGAATCCACCGCCGGCGCCCATCGGCCCCGAGAAATTGCGATTGTTGTTGAAACCACCCATGTTCATACCTCCGCGGTTGAAACCACCGCCACGGCCGCCTCTGAAGCCGCCGGTGTTGCCCATTCCGAAGTTCATTCCGCTTTGTCCTTGATTGTTAAATCCGGTGGGCGTAGGTCGCGAGCGTTCTTCCTTGCCGCGCATTGGGTTATCTTTCGGTAGAGTGCGGAATGGATTGATGTGTGGCGGAGTAAAATTCACAGTGTATTTTCTTGAGTTCTGTTGGCCGGTGCTAAGAGATTCAATTTTATGCTTCGCAGCCGTTGCCGCTTGCGGAGAGGTAAATTCGACAAAAGCTTGTCTGTAGAGAAAAGCAGTATTAGTACTTGTTAGGATCGTAGGGATAAGCAGGAGGAATATCATATCCCTTACCCTTTGCTTTTACCATTTACTTTGTGCTCGCTGAATGTGACATCCTTCAGCTCATCTTCACAGCCTGCCTGGTTCACCCACCCGCGAACCTCATCATCAGTGGTCCACCAGTGAAGGTCAGATATGTATAGTGCGGTTGTTGCATTGGGATCTGCGGTTCGTTCGGTGGGGCTTTCTTTTCTTTTGACACCCTGAGGTGGCTGTGGCAGTGGTTGCGAGACGGGCGGCTCAGGTTTATCAGGTGTGGCTTTATTTGATTGCGCCGACTCATCGGTTTTAAAAATTTTATGAGGCGCGTTCTCGGCAGTCGTGCTATTGTTACCACCAGACGCGTTGTCTGTCACGGCATTATCACTAGTAGTTTCAGGCACGTCAAGAATGATATCTGGCTCGTCACTCTTGTAATCCCCTCCAGCTTCAGCGCCCTCATACCCTCCTGCATCGCCATAAATGTCAATGTCAAAGTTATCATCTTCAGTTGCCATGTTGAACTATCTGGGGACGAATCTTTGTTAAGACGTGAATTGATTGCTCTCTGAAATCGTTATACACAGGCCTTTGTCGTTAAGTTAAGGAGAGTACATGTCTGCCAGCAAAGGAGCTCAAATTAGCATCAAATAGTATTATCGAAACACAAACAACACTTTTTGGTATATTCCAAGATTCTGGTTTTCTTTGTTTACCTTAATTGAAGTGACAGAAAGAGGAGAAACAGAAGCAAAGGGATAGGAAAGAGAAATCAAGATAGATACGTACAAATCCTGATATTCGATGGTTTGGATGATGGATGCTTCAGAGGATGTGAAACAAACTCCCAAAAGCGGGAAGATATTGCGCACGGTCTTTTCTCGAATCTGAGACAAACTGCCTGACTGCCTTCGATGGCAAGTACAGGACCAAATTCTTTAGATATTTTCACAGTCTTTCCGCCTCTGACTCCTTTTAACAGATTGGCCCAAAAAAAAGATACCTAGTCCTCGTTGCTTGGTAGGAAGACTGCGGGAAGAAAGAATTGAGTGAGCAGGACACAGGTACAAGCTTTATCGTTAAGAAAACGAAATAAGGGAAAGAGAAGAGATAAATTCCGTAGAATGAAGCTGGATATACGGTTAGTATGTCAAGTTCGAAAGCTTCGGGAGCCTTCAGCTCGTGCTGAACGGCAAACGCGTTCGCTAAGTGCTGAAACCTCGAGCCTGAAAGCAAAGGGATAAAACAAAGTGTAAAGAGACCGTTTGCCCTTGGAATGAACTGAGAATGAGTAAAAAATGATAAGGACAGTTGAAGAAAGATGAGGATAAGGCGTTGGAGCCAGCAAAGTCCTGGAGGAAGACCCGCAGGCAAGGACGACGTATTGGGATTAGTCTATATGCACGTGAGTGGCTCACGGAATATACATATCCCAGTCGAGCCTTGGCAGTGATTAGATAATCAATGTGGACACGAGGACACCTCGCCAGTTAGGAAACATTCAGGGTGTCTTGAGCTGGCTGGAAGTTATAAGAACTACCAATCTCTAATATAAACATTCTTTGCGGAAAGACCATTGTCTTCTACTCGAAGTGCTCAATTGTTTGATATCATACTTTGCCACATTCATTCGCCATCAATTCCTTCACCATGTCCGATGCATTCCAAGAGTTGGCCGATATCCCAAAAGATTTCGTTAAGGATGGCATGCTTTTCGTAAACCGATGCACGAAGCGTGAGTCACTACTAGCACCGATATGGATCATATTATGACAGCTGCTAACCACTGGCGTTTGGATCTGCAGCGGACAAGCGCGAATTCCTCAAGATCAGCCAAGCGGTCGGCTTCGGTTTCCTTATTATGGGAGCTATCGGATATTTTATTAAATTAAGTCAGTTCGCCTAATCTTCGCTGCAAATACTATTTGCAAAGAGGCTTCGATGCTGGATATTTCTTTGTGATGTTATTATAAGGATGTTACTGACGTTTCATACTTCCATAGTACACATTCCGGTCAACAACATTTTAGTGGGAGGCGCATGATACAGAAGGCATTTTGATAGCGCGATCGAAGATACAGATACCACGATTCATTTCAGCGAAGTGCTGGGACACCATCCGACTTCTGCGGCCAGGCTATATGGGACGCAGGCTTTGATTACAAGGTGGCTAAATGCCACTGAACTAGGGGGAGAAATAGTGCATTATGAACCGCCTATTCCTGTGTACACCCAGGAGCTTTTCTTAATATTTTTAAACTTTCAAGTCTCGTTGTGTATTTATAACATTGTATATGATTTTCTAGCCCGTGGCCTGAATTATTGACAAACCTTCCAGGATACGTACATTTGTAGGAAGTCTGTAAGGTCAGGTTTGGGCCAGAGAGAACGATCAAGGAGATAGGAAAGATAAAAGCTATTAAACGAGTGGGAGAAGAAGAGGGAAGAATGACATAGAAAGAAAAACAAAGGAGAAGCGACAAGTCAATTTGATCATAACCTCGCAATTGTAGGGATCCATTTTATATGTCCGCACAACTTTACGGTCACCTTCAAAAGAAAACCAACATTGCGAACCCTCACAGTCTTTTCTCGGCAAATTGAAAATTTTCTGTATGAGCTCTAAGAGGCTGGCGGCAAGTAGCTCCTCCAATCTCCCGGGTTGGGCCGATTGCGGATGCGACTACCACGGCGCTCTCCTCTTTTCAAATAAGCATAATGATTGAACATCTTACTTTCGACGAGATTTTCAGTAAAATTGCTTTTCGAGGGAGGTCCTCCCTCATGCTCGGGCGCTCCGTCGTTCCAAGAATGGACAGTGCAAGTTCCGGTCGTCATTCCCCATCCATTCCAGGAAGTTGCTGAATTGTATTAAAGTTAGAAAGAATTACAAGCGGTGTAGAACGAAGACTTGGTACGTACCTGCAAGAACAGGGGAGTCCGGATGCCAACTCGCATCCCGAACAACGGTCCTCCATTGGTTATCGAGTCTTCGATAATTGGTGGCTGGGTCGTACATGGCTTCACTAGGGGGCCGTGTGAGGTAAGTGGCTTCTGCAACATCAATTTTCCCAGCAAGGGTGGCGTCAAGATTGTATATATAGACGTTGCCATCTTCACTTCCAGTATAGACATATCTAGAGTTTGTGCTGTTTGGAGGAGAGAAATGGCATCGAATTAATGTTTTCAAGACGCTGTGGCCACGGTATGAAACCACAGAGCAATCATACGGATGTGGTGAGTAATCCTGCTCTGAAAATGGCATGAATCTATAATCAAATCCGGTAGAGTATCTGCTGGGATCGATGGTATCGAACTGTCCAGGAGTGATCATCTTTCGAAGATCCCACAGCTTCATCTGCTGGTCTTTACCGTTGGACAGTACGTATCTTCCGTCACCTTTGCTATCAACAAAAGTGATGCCCTCTGTGTGGCCCAAAAATACTCCAGCCTCGCGGCCATCTCCCATGGATCGCCGGTCCCAAACCCGAATGGTGGTATCATCCGAGCCGGAATAAATGATATGCGGGGATGATTTATCCGCGAAGCATACAGCGTTGACGTCGTCTTCGTGGCTTTGAACTCGTAAGACTGGTTTTTGTGCCTCTATGTCATATACGATGACGGAGCGGTTGGATGTACCAGCAACAAGTTCCTTGCCATTACCGGAAAAACGAAGCGACCAAACCTGAAACCACGGTTAGGATCAGATGGTCCTCAAGATTAAAGAATCCTCAAAGATGAACTTACACCAAAGGCTCCGGGTGAGTTTGGATCCCTTGTTACGGGCCCAGCTTTATCGAGATCGAATAACCGTTTATTCTCCTCTTTGGCTTCTAGGTCGGTTAAATGTACGAGACTTGTGATCGAGCTACAGGCCAAGTGTTGGTTGCTTGGGCTGAGGCAAGCATCCGTGATTGTCCACTGGCCGAAAGGACATGAAATTGTTTTCTTAAACTTCCAGTCACAAGGATTCGATGTGTCGTACAGCCGCACTCTGAAGTCTTGGGCACAAGAAAAGAAAAAGTCGCCATCATCCGAGAACTGGCCCGAGTAAGATCTAGATGGGAAATGAATGATCTTATCCGGTGCAGTAGTGGGTATCATACCCTAGACAAAGTGGTTAATTAGCTACATGAGTAGAATATGTGAGAGGTAGGAGCTATACCTGCGGAAGAGATCTAGTAGCCCTGATATCAGCACCTCGGGGCCCTCTCCCAAGCTCTCTCCACATCAAGTTCGACGAGAAGCCGTTTCTCCTGGCTCTGCGCCTATCGACATGAAACGGATTGCTGCCGAACTGTCCGGATGCCATCAAAGCAGCACCGGCCTCACTAGGGACTTTTGGATAGAGGTTTGGTCGGTGCTTCTTCTTCCGCCTCCTGAAGCCATAGGTACCAAGGACTAAAGCTTCGTCATCGCCGTCGTCTCGAGAGCTATCTGTCCACAAACCGTGGGTTTGTAGGATACGGCGAAGACCTTCAGCCCCAAGGAGGCGATACAACTGGTCAGTTGTGACTATACATGATGGAGAAGAAAATCAGCAAAATACTTCTCGAAACAGGGTAACGCTGCTTACCCGGAGTGGTTTCCGAGTCTGTGGAGTAGCCGTCGTCATCCTCCTCTTCTTCTTCTTCGTCGCTGTCTACATTGAACATTAATGATACGTCGTCTTCTTCACTATCTAGATCCATAGTAAGCATCTATTGTCAGGCAGATATCAGTAGAAGACATACGCAGAAGCTCAAGAAGGGCGTGATCATCAAGCATTTCGCCGCGCCCAGAGCGGTTGGATCGGTGAGATCCCCGGGAGCGTGAAGAACGTGGGCGCCGATCATTGCTGTCATGTTGAGTTTGTTCATTACGTATATTATCATTTTGCTGCATTTGGTCCGACGACTCTGACGGCATTGGTGCATCTACTGCTGGCCCAGCGGCTGTCGCTTGTCGAGACGAGCTCATGGTTGCAGAGCTGGGGGCGTTCAAACTCAAAAAGTTTACAAAGTCAAAATCTCATACAAAGTAAAAAGAAAGGAGTACTTTCTAAACCAATCTATGAAGGGGATTGCAAAAAAGTAGATGAGAACGAATTGGCATTTATAATGAAAGTCGGCAACTGAAGCGTGTTGGATAAGGGTATATAGAGAGCTAGCTTTGAATTGTTAGGAGGATGGAGGTCGAGGATCCCAGGTGGCACCAGGTAAGTTGTGACTTGTGGAGAAAAGCCACGAGTACACCACGCGGTTGAAGCACAAATGGGAAGCAAATCAGTACTCTGATCAAGGAGAGAAGGTAGCAGAGACCAATTCCTCGATCTTGTAGCGATGGAACGGTATATATCAAGTCATGAAAGTGTATCGAAATGGACTGAGAGGGTATACGAGAAGCAAGAGTAGAAGAGAAATGGGATGGGTGGAGGGGGAAAAAGACCTGGAGGAGGGAAGAAGAAGAGGAAGAAAGGCGGATGAAACCTCCAGTTCTGCGGGTTGTGGGGAGTCGCCCGAACACCTGATGCGGTTATGTCATGCTGCCCGATTGGGAAGGGATCGTCATTGGCGCGCGTTATAATTGGCTGCTGAGGTAAGCCTGACATAACCAGTGGTGGCGGAGTCCGGATCATCCATTTTCCTCTCCGCCACCCGCTCGAACAGGTCATGTGATCGGCGGGCAAGCTTCAGAGCCTCAGGAAAGCGAGCCGGAAGGAGGGAGAAGAAGATAGAAGGATATCAATATTCACAGATTGTTTTATTAAGCCAGCTATACTTTGTCTAAACAGCTCTATTACTGTATCTAGAAACCTAACACTTATCTCTTCCTGGGCTGAAACGCCTACTGTTCATCTGCTCCATCAACATCGCACAAGACTTCTATCAACATGCAGTCGCTACCTGAACCCCGACAGCAGACTTTTGACGAAATCTACGGGCCTCCAGAAAACTTCCTAGAGATAGAAGTATGATACCCACATAGACTTTCTACGCTCCCCTGCCTCTTGCTGATTTGTTTCACGTGCCCTTTAAGCTCTGCTCTCGGATGTCCTTTTCAGCGCCATGAGCTAACGCATTTGTTTCTATTGCTGGATCCACAGGTTAAGAATCCTCAAACCCATGGCACCTCGCGAAACATGTATACTTCCTACGAAATCGTCTGCCGCACCAATATCCCAGCTTTCAAGCTAAAACATTCCGTCGTGCGGCGTCGCTATTCGGACTTCGAATACTTCAGGGACATACTGGAGAGAGAAAGCGCTAGAGTGACTATTCCACCGCTTCCTGGAAAAGTTTTCACAAATCGATTCAGCGATGACGTTATAGAGCATCGTCGGGAAGGCTTGCAGCGATTCCTACAAATTGTAGTAGGGCATCCACTACTCCAGACCGGAAGTAAAGTGTTGGCAAGCTTCGTTCAAGGTACGTTTGAGCTTCTGCGTTACATCAGGTTCATACAAAGAGCTGACCATAACTTATAGACCCAAACTGGGACCGCAATGCATGGTGATAAAGTACTCCGACTATCTTCATTGCTATGAAACTTTGCACCCGATGGCGTCAACGACAAGCGAATATTCTTATCTCCAGTATTTACATATATGCTTCAAGTCTACTACATACTTCCTTGTAGCATCCAGTCCTCTCTGTGTTTGTGACCTTTTTGCACTTGTATGATTCTCAAAATTTACGAAGCTGTCTCCTACTATTCTTACTTTTGTTCTGCGACATTGCTTTCAGCACTGCATATCTTTGTTACCTGCCTCCTGTACCCGCGTTTCATGGACAATGAGCGACGAGGCGTTCGAGTCTTTATTTCTTTCTTTGACACCGTACATAATCATTTTTACACATCAAGTACCATGAGAATGACCATGAGAAAATTCTTGATTATCCAAATAGTATTGCCCGAGAGCAATCAACATCCTTACATACTCGCAAAACACATACATGGCTTGCTAGAAATCCCAGTTGGAAGGAAGAGATACGTTGTTATCGTGCCAGCGCAGCGAGCAACTATTTTCATCTAATCCCAGGTCCTCCACTGGGAATGAGAATACTGGTGTGAATGGTACATTGAGTGGTTCTGGAAGGTTGGACGGCGGCGCCGGAGGTGACATGACTGGGTCAATTGGGATAGCCGTCCCATTGGTATTAGCCAATTGAGAATCCAAAATGGCGTCACCAAGAGCTGGGGGCCCTTGTGTGGGTAAAATGAGCGATGGCCTCCTGTCTTTGTCCATATTATTAGTGTTTTGGCTAGTTGCTGGACCTCCTTCACGGTAAACCTGAGGAAATTTGGTTCTAAACCGATCTCGTAGGTCCGTCGCCTTTCGGTGCATCAGATTAAGATGCTTGTCCTGGCGAATAAGAGTCCACTGAAAGCCATGCACGGCATAGCCTTTCAGCAGAGCTTCGTCCTCAGCTGCAGTGAAGTTGCGGCGATGTCTCCTACTGGCTTTCACTGCGATAGGATCGCGCAAGCCGAGCGACACAAGTGTCGATTTCGATTTATCAAGTAGCTCTTGGCCGCCGTTCAGCCCAGAAGACCGTTTTGGCTTTGAACGAGGCTGGTTCTGAGAAGGTTCTGAGGTCTGAGTACCGTTTGCGGCGGACAGATCCGCTGACAGACGGCCTCGATTGTAGTCTGAACTTGTTTTGGAGGTTCTTGGATCGGGAAGGAGGATTTTTTTGGTCATTTGTGAATCCGGATTGTTCATGCTCTCGGCCAACTGGGCCTGGAGATTGCCGGCAACCGCACCATTTTCATACGCCCAGGGGCAGCATACCCGAAATCTATCCTTCAAATTCCCGGCATTTCTGTCGTTGAATTTTAGGTCGGGTTGACTTAGGATAGCAGTCCAGTTGCCAGCGCCACATCTCACCACGCCGACCATAAGATCGTGTGTTTCCTGTTCAGTCCATTTTCGTAGCTTCTTTTTTGGTTTTTTGGATTTTTCGGGAGATTTTGTGCTAGTTGTTTTCTCAAACTCCTCTTCTGGCAAGGGTATCGCTGGTATTTCCTCAACCGGCTGACTTGGGAGAGTAAGTTCGGGAATTGTAAACGGCTCCAAGGAAATTTCCTCATTCTGGTCGGTGGAATCTATTAAATCCTCTATTCTTTGCGCACGGCGCTCTACAGCCGGCTGTTCTGATGAGACAGGCGCCACTTCCTCTAGTAGATTGAGAATATTAGGCCGCCTGTGGGCTTCGATTGGCGGAAACAGAGCAGCATTCGGAGGAGGTTCTCTGAGTTTGTTCACAGTAGGTACTGGGCCAAACGGACGTAGCTTTGGTATCTCTTGTTGAGCTTTCGGTATAGGCAGCTGTAAAGAATCGCCGAAAGAATCTGCCGTAGTGTCCACCCGTCGGCGTTTTCGAGGGCCTGTGTCGGACAAAAATGGATCTGAAAGGTTCTCGAGAGTGCTGGGGCTTATGAAGGCAGGTAGTAGAGAGCTAGATGACTGATCTGAAGATGTGAAACCGGACGCATAGAGATGTCTATTGTCTCGTCTGGCCGCTTCCAAAAAGTATTCGAGTGTAGGGAGTTTCGAAGGAGGATTTCTGGGCGGCAAACGCATTGGCTTTGCAGTTCCTGATTCTCCTAGCCTTGAAGTAGCTGGTTCCAGAGGCGTAGGGACCCTTCGAAAGCTTGGAATGGGATTTCGAAGAGGCGCAATCTGTAGGAAGGGCCGTTGGGCGTCGAGACATGGCTCCTCCAGCACCGAAGAGGCTGTCAAAATGCTGGAGGGGTTGTCTAGAATTTCGCTCCAAGGCATGGTGATCCTTTGTCTCCGCCCAGTCGCTATGTCTCGCTTGACGTCGCCTCCTCGACGGAAGGAATGCGTTAAGCGTCTTGGTAACTGGCACTCGTCGCTGCTTCAACTTGACTGCGTTTCATTTCGCTGCCTGGTACGCGGCTTGTCATTGGCTGCAGTGCCAGGATCACGTGCAACCGTTGGCTCCAAGCAACTTCATTTCATTTTCACGAGAAGAGTTATCATCACAGAGGAAATACTCATTTCCGCGGAGAATTAGACAGATATCGTATGCACTGATGCATGGGCTGGCTAGGCACTCATGTCAGACGGGCAACGAACTACGGAGTACTATGATAGGACCTGGAATTCTCGACTGCTGAGAAGTTAGAACCTTTGATGGATCGCTCCGTCTCCGCACTTCCGCCGGAAAAACGCCGCGCCAACTTTGAATCCCATCAGCAGCCCCTTTTTCAATTGAAGATCGCTGGCTCTCGCTGGCTCACTACGGATAGTCAATATTGTACTTCCCGAATCAGTTCAACCGCTCTATGTATAGAGTCATGCAATATCGGTGATCGACTCTGAAGAGTATCCTGTTTTTGCACCGTCGAGAATAGAATATCAGCGTCAGAGAAGTCCTGGGGATCCGGACGATCTCAAGGTGATCGGACCTTGCACAATGTTGAGTAACTAACAGATAGCGGATTACCATATTTTTCTGGATAACGCAAAACCCTCAGGACTCTTTCTGTGGGATGATACGAATCCAAAGTTCTCAAGTTCAGGCCTCTTGTCCCTTCCGGGCTGTGATCCTGCCGGACAAGGCTGAAGAATTATTTGCGTGAGGATCGGTTCTCTTGGGGTAACTACATGCATACAGAGGGCTGTCAAATGGAAGAAACACTCCAACCTTCCGTCCATACGAAATTTTGCTGCATACTAAGCTCAGTCGGTGGCAATTAATACCAACGATCATCCCTGGCCAGCCCATTATTAGACTCGGCGATGTCTCTGGGCAGCTAGCAGAGCACTTTCTGCGTCTTATTTCCAAGAAATTCTCCGCGCAAGCTACTTATTGGATGGTTATACGAAGAGTCTGGAACCGGAACTTCTTGGGGGATATGGGATGGGCATATTTTCCTCTGGAGCTTTACGAGTACGGAGTAAGTTTGAAAAAGATGTCGTTTGCTCGCAGCCATTGAAACCGAAGGTTCTACAATGAGTGCTTTGGCCCCTAGCCCGCAGGTACCGCCTCATACACAAGGAGTAAAATAACTACCCTGTCACTCCTCTGTACTGCAGCAACGGAGTACAGACAGCTCTGAATGCTCATCTGATACATCACGTGGAATGAACAGCATCCATTCACTTCCACCTCCGCCCTCAACCTCTCCACCGAAGCAACCAATTGATGCCAGAAATACTGCTCTCATCTCAGCTGGATCCGTGTTCGATGTGGAAAACCGGGTCTGGCGGCAACTAGTTGACGGGTCAAACCTTGAATATTTCCCTTAATTCTAAACATGACATCAAAAAGCAGCTTCGCAACCACCCTTTGAGGCAATGGCTGATCTTCTAGTCCAACAACTCCGCGCGGAGTCTATGTGATACTGGCTACTGATCGGCCTCTTGAATCTGATTTTGTGCAAGGTTGCGAGAAAAAGTGCTCCAAAATGTTAGGGATCATATTCGCTTGTGAGGAACGGGACATCGTGCCGAGCCTTTTCTTAGAAAGTCTCCTTTCAAGCGTGACTCGTGCGAGGCAATACAAACGGGAAATGTTTGGTATGAGCTTGCTACAATGAGACCAATACACCCAAAAACGGCGTATAAGGTGTGGGAGAAAGCTTTAGACGGCTCAAGAATACAAACATTGAGATCCAGTGGTGAGCGTTCCGGGCCCCTGCTTTCGTATAGCCTCAGATCCGAGCAGACAAACGTACATACATATCTGACCAGATTCCTATTAGACAAGGCGCCCAAGGAGTCGACACAATGTCCGCATCTTGTCCGGCGGTCAATCCTGTTTATCCTAAAAAGAAACCATGGGGAATGGGGCGGATCTTGCGGCATAGTCTTTCCGATCAGATCAATCGCAACATTTCTGCTGAAATCCATGGTCTCATTGGTGATTGAATGCGGCCCATTACCTTTCGACCTGCATTGTTCATTAATCAATATCGATCGGCCATTTTAAAGCCCAGATCCAAATCCCTGGAACATGCAAGCACCGATCTGGTGTCAAGTCATTGACGCCACTCTTCTTATCTGGGTAGCCAACGCACAAAAGACAATTTCTGATGGACTTCCCTAGGCCAAGTATCTTGAACTTCCCGGTACTTGTCAGCCACGTTTTGTTGAAAACCGATACAAGTAAGTTATTTTTTCCGTACGTGCATCTACCAAGGCCCAGTGCGCATGTATCTCCGCATAATTGCCGGGATATAAAGGTTATTTTAGCTTTAACTGCCTTTGGCTCTTTCTGTCATTCGAGATCGTGACCGCATTTTGCTCGTACTAGTTAACATCGCGTACTCTTTTTTCTATAAAAGGGCTGCTTTTCCCACCTACTTTGACTCTTTCTGATTATCCTCGCAAACTCGATCCCTATATTTACTCAGATTTCTTTCCTCCAACCCCCCTTTGCCTTTGCAAACAACCAGCGGCCTGCCTACCATGGCGAATGGGGACAATGTGTCTGCCGACGCCTCCCAGACTGTACAGTTGGACAGTCAGGGTAATCCCGTCCAAACTCAATCACTCCCGGTCGTTCCTTTTCAGCATCTAAGTCTCGCTACCACACCACCATATGGCGCAACATCATATGCCACAACACCGTATGGGGTCGACCCCGCATTGTTGGTCAATATGCCTAGCCTCAGGGCGAATCTTTTTATCGAAGAGGCCACGCCTCCCCGGCTAGCAGTAGCCTATCCGTGGTGGGAAGAGGAGGCTTTACCTATCCTCTGGTCATTCAACATAGAGGATATTAAACGTCTGATGGAATTTCGTTTCTACGATGAAGACAAGAATACGAGACGCATTTTGCATAGTCGGAACACAAATACATTGTCTCAGTTTCTTCTCGCGCTTTTACCGCCACATACGGAGCTGGGAAGCATCACACATGGCCAAAAAGTGGATGAGATTATCTTTCTGTGTCAAATGAATAGTTATATGCTTCATTGGAACTGGTACCCTGATCGCTTTAGATACTGTTCCCCAAAAGAGATCGCCTTGGAGATAAGCTATGAAAGTGATCTACAGTTCAAAGCCATCCCTTTCGAGCATTGGACTCGATTTGCTCTTGGATACGCCACGATGTCTATCCAATGGTTTATCGAACAGCATCGAGATTTTTATGGTGCCCTTTACGCTTATCTTAAAGCGTATCCGGACCAGATCCCAATTTATTTAGAAGTTGAATCGGTAAGTAGGTTCGGTTTGATAGACGTGGTCTCCAGTGCGCTAACCAAAGCATAGCAACTTCGGACCCATTCCCCATGGGCTCATCGTACGGTTTTGCAATGTTTGATCGACCAAGGCTATCTGGTTGCTGATACCCCTGATCAACGTATCGCCAATTTCATCCTCGAACCGATACGACAACTGTGCAAGTTTCCTCGCAGACCTTTCGCAACATTCTTGAGAAAGCTATCGGCGCTTTCAATTCACTTCGCACGGACGTACCACCATGGCATCGAGATAGATTGGGCTACTCCTTTTAATACGGGGCCTCGGGGGCTTGAGGAGTTTCTTGACGGTGACCCACCCTCAACTACTGCACGAAAACTCACTTACCTTGATTACCGTGATTTTTCTGGCCTCAAGGCCAAGGACATTGAACAAGACAGTCCTAAACTCAAAGCCTTGGTAAACAATTGGTTTGCTCTTTCTTCATCGGTGGAAGAATGTTGCATTGCATACCCAGAAATGTCGCTATACTTTCAGGAATGCTCTATAGTAAGAATCCTTTAACTCTACTGCTAAGAATTTGCTGAATGTTTTCCTTTTGTCTACATAGGACTTGGTCAACCTTCAAAACTACTACGCCGCTACGGCGATACTTCACGGGCTTCAGGATGCGCATCCAACCTATGTCCTTTCATTGAGTAACCCCGGCACATATTCGAGCCTACTTGACCCTCGAGATAACTTCGCAGTCTATAGGGAATTTATGAGAAAGAGACCAGGGCTTCCTTTCTTACACCCACACATCACAACCTGGCGCTCGACTGGAGTGTTGGACATTGCTAGGGCCTTTCCTCTGTCGGTTCCATGAATTTAGTTTTTTTTTCTTTTCTTTGGAATGGGATGATCTTCTCAGTCTCGGGTCGTGTTCGTTTCTCAAGTTCTGTTTATGGGCGTTGTTTGGTTATCAGGCCATCGGAGAGGCACTAGAGATCTTTCAAGAGATCAAGGCATCCACTGCGCCACCTGGTATACAAAACATTCACCGCATTTCGGTTTTAGCTTTAGATACATGATTCGGGTTTAACTAATAATTGATATTGTTTTTGTTATTGAATTCTCCTGCTTACTTGTTTCTACTTCATCGAATGACACCCTATTTCACAAAAATACCGGGCCAAATTCTGTATACCGCATCGCTCATGAAAGCTCTCATTTGAAAATCGACTTTGAGAGGCGTAGGTTGTGCCACCAATGGCCCGCTCACACCGTGATCGGCGTTGGACCATTTTAGTCTCAGCGGATATACCCTTAATTCCCGTTTCTGGGACTAAGCTTTATAATTACAGAAGATCATCTGCCGAGATTGAGCCGGAGCAATCTCATTGGGACCACACATGGGCATTCGCGTGATAACCTCGCAGTGAATCCCCCTGTAATCTCCAATCATGCACCCGCCACCGGTTACCGATGTTGACCGTTGCCGTTCGTGGTGCATGGACGGTGAGGACAAAGTTTCCTTGCTGCTCAACGATTTTCGTTGATGCAGAAAACTTGGTCGAGGCTTTCACAGCTCTTCCGTACTGTATGTACGTGAGCGGAATTTCATCTGTGCCCACCGGATGCCACTCCCGCCTCATTTTGCTACTTTACACGATTAGTTGGGAACTTGGGGGATCGGCTTTCTAACTTTGAAGATCTTGGTGGAAAGCTTCATAATATGGGGGGTCTGTGCGCACGGAGTTGATGTGCGTTTCGTGCTTTGAGCTGTTTCGCAGACAACTACATGACTCGAGCTCTTAGAACCCGAGTTGGCAGGAAAAAGAAACGAAGAGGCAACAAACCATTAGTTAGTATTCACGTCCCAACGGAGGATGTAACCATAGAATGGTTTGATCTTCATCTTGATTTCAAATTGTTGGTATTTCGAAAACCAACTCAGGCCGGAGTCAACTTCCTGAAGGTTGAGGAGCGGGCCGCGATTGACAGATGCGAATTGGGTTGCTCTACAGGGGACAGAAGATCTTGAGTTAAGGCCCTTGCGTTTGTAACACCAGTCCCCGGAGAATTCAAGCTTACCGGTTCGATTCGAAAACCTTTCGAGGCAGATGATGAAGATCGATACAGGCGAGCGGTACACGTATATCTGCAAGATAAACGAACGTCAGGTCACCCAAAATATTGGAGGTACGACCGGATCGCCGCGCAAATACCTGGTCTCAGCTACGGTGAACCTGAATTACAAGGTGTCACCGCCGATTTTCCTGCAGAGAAGTTGGCATTATTGTGTATATTGTGCCACTCTACCACCAAGCTGAGGTCAAGATAAGCCTAATCGGTCGACGAGGCTTTGCCGATGAAGTGATAGATATATTCCGGTCAGGTCTCACAAAACCTTGGAGCGGCAATGGCCATACCGGGCCCAGAAGCTTTGATCTACGGTGAAGAGCTCGAGGTAGAAAGTATCGGCAGGTACTTGGTACCTGAGCGTTTCCAGTCAGATGAATTGAAAAAACAGGGCGAGTATTTTACGTAGATCACAAAAATTCCATTTCACCTTACGCCGTACCAATGCCCGGAAGGAGGCGCAGCCATTACTAAAATATTTCATGACATATCGTTTTCATTGTTTTCTTGTTTTCAATTCTCGACTGATGTCAAGCGTTCAAGCGGTTATTGCTACAGCTTAGAGGACAATACAATGCACAATTTTGGTTTAGCGGCCAGCAAGAGCCATGGCACGGCGGCGATCTCTCTCTTCAGCGATAGAGAGCTGTAAAGGAGATGTTAGCATCATTGATTTCGGAACTCGGCAGAGACTGAGTAAAGGCTTACCTTGACACCCTTGCCCTTGGGCAAGCTGATCCAGGGCTTCTCGTGACCAATGACGAAGACGTTGGTTTCACGAGTAGCGAAGGAGTTGTCGATAGCATCTTTGATGTGGACAATTCCGAAACCACCCTCGTGACGCTCGCGGTGAGTGATAACACCAACACGACCCATGTTACGACCACCAGTGACCATGCAGATAACACCAGTATCGAACTTGATATAGTCAGTGATTTTACCAGTGGCAATATCAATTTTTACGGTGTCATTGACTTTGATGGCTGGGTCGGGGTAGCGGATCCTATTACAGTCATGTCAGCACACGAATCTTGAACGTAAATCATTCTTCATCGTTCGGGATTCCAAGTTTTGATTGGAGATTTTCCATAGGAGAATATGACAACGTATGCGTTTTTCTCAATCCTCCACCGGAAATCAACCAAAGCTTGGTCCAACGACTGAATGATGCGGAATATGATATGAACTCACGTTCGCGCATCGTGCGTAACCAAGAATGGGATTCCACCTCGGCCAAGCTGAACACGCTTGACCTTGCCGAGTTTGTATTCGGCCTCCTCACCAGAGATACGGTGGACAGTGAAACGGCCCTTGGTATCGTAGATGAGGCGGAAGTTCTCGCCAGTCTTCTCGATGCTGATGACGTCCATGAATCCGGTAGGATAAGTGGTATCGGTGCGGACTTTGCCGTCAACCTTCACAAGACGCTGCATAAGAATGGAAGTGACTTCGCGGCCATTGAGAGCGTACTTCAATCTGGAATTTGAAAAATGTGTCAATAAAATTTGTCCCTCCTCCAGGAGTCTCATTTTCTTTGAACCAACCTGTTACGAATGAAGACAATGAGAGGAAGGCAGTCTCTCAACTTGTGAGGACCAGGAGAGGGTCTAGGAGCATAGGCACCGGACAATTTATCCAAGAGCCAGTGAGAGGGGGCGCTTAAGCGCTTCTGGTGCTTCTTTCTATTTCACAAAATGCGTTAGCGACATGATGAACAGAGCCAGGAACCTCAAATAAACTTACGGTCCTCTACCCATGTTGAAAGATTGTCGACTTGGAACGCCTTGAACACCGTTGTTGTCGATTGAAGTCGCGATTCGAGATCGAGATATCCTTAGAGAAGCATTGAATCCCTTTTCGTGCGTTGGGAAATTGTGGGTTTGAGCCCTAAAAGCTTATTACATTAGGACTAGCGTGACTCCGAGCCAAACATGTGATCAAAAACCAATATCGGATATCTATTAATCCGTTCCGATATCATGAGGCCCCCATAGGCGGAGAATTAGTATGACTCAGCAACGGTTGCGCAACTGTTAAGCAACCGTATCCTGACCCTGAAACGTTTCCCAATGGAAATGGTATCTGTACCGTAGCTAGGAATGAAACGTTTCATCATTATATTCATATCTTTGAACTGATACGTATCTAGATTTAAGGATATGTATCTAGATTTGAGGATACGTATCTAGATTTTGGGTAATGTGACTGGAAATGTTGCTAATCTTATATAACGTTGCTTAATTTCTATATACGTTACTATGACTACTAGGTGGGTGAATTCCTAGTCAACTACGTAGTCAACTAGGTGGGCGAATTCCTAGTCAACTGGGTGGGCGAATTCCTAGTCAACTAGTGAGCGAATTCCAAAGCTCTAGTAACCAAAGATCTAGTTGCCAAAGGTCTAGTAGCCAAAATGCTCTAGTAGCCAAATGAGCGATTCAAAAGCTCTAGTAATCAAGAATCTAGTAGCCAAAGGTCTAGTAGTCAAAGATCTAGTAGCCAAAATGCTCTAGTAGTCAAAATGCTCTAGTAGCCAAAATGCTCTAGTATCCGGGATGGGATGAAGAAGAGAAGATGAGGATTCCTAAGGACACCTGGCAGTTAGTAAAAGCTCCTACTTAATCTAGTAGGTGGGGGTGGATGAAAAAGAGGATACGCATCTCAATTTTTTGATATGTATCTAAAAATATATACTAATCCTCTAGATAAACGTGTATTCTATAGAAACCTGATTATCTGGATCACATATAGCCTCTCATTCACGTAACTATATAAGAAGGATAGGGTGGATCAACCATTAATCCGTGGTTGCAAAGACCCAGCATTCCTTCGCTATGGCCCTGTCCATGGGCAGCCAGGAGGGTGGTAGGCGCGAGAAAAAAGGGAGTCAATGGTACGGAAAATAAAACGGGATGTATAGAAGATAAATACAGCCTTTCATTTCATTATTATTGCTCAAAAATATAACTTTTACAAGAGTCCCTTAATAACAGCAGCTTCAGCGTTCAAAATCGAGGATCCAGCAGCACCGATGACGGTATTATGGCTTAGAGCCGCAAATCTGATGTCAAAATGACCACCATTACCCTCTCGAATGCGGCCAACACTGACCGTATACCCTCCAGAGAGGTTCCTGTCAAGTCTAGGCTGTGGACGGTCAAGCTCGTCAAAAACTTTGATGGTCTGGCTTGGAGCGGAATAACAGCCCAATTTTTGAGCCTCAGACTGATAGTCCCTCATGGCTTGAGCAACCTGTTCTGCGCTAGGAGGTGGGCGATTTTTGAACCGTAGCGAAACAAACGCCATATGCCCGTCTGAAACCCCAACACGGGTGCAAGTTGCGCCCACTTTGAGCTCTTCCTGTTCTACAACAGCGGAAGCATCTGCATTCAGGTTTCCCAAGATCTTTTGAGCTTCTGTTTCCAATTTATCTTCCTCGCCGGAGATGTATGGAATGACATTGTCCATGATGTCCATACTAGGAACTCCTGGATAACCAGCACCAGAAACGGCTTGTTCTGTGAACACTTCAACCTCTTCGACGGGGCCAAATTTAGCTTGCAGGGCGGCGAATGGAATGACTATTCCAATGACAGCGCAGTTCGAGTTGCACACAATGAAGCCCTTGGTGAGGTTATAAGTTTTTTGCTGGAAGGGGATCATGTCGAGGTGAGCGAGATTGACGGTGGGCACAACTAATGGAACCGCTGGATCGCGTCGGTAGTTCTTTGCATTAGAAAATACAGGAAAGTTGGCCTTGATGAATTCCATCTCTGAAATGAAAGCATATCAGTCCTCGCGTTTCAATCCTATTAACCACCAATCAAACAATAAATACGAACCAATTTCACCGGCAATGTCACTGTCCAACCCGGAGAATATAAGATCACAATCTGTGAAATGTTCTGACCGACAATCCCGCACCAGCAGGTTTGCGGCTTTTTCAGACATGGGTGTTGCCTGCTTCCATTTTACAGCATCTTTGTAGAGCTTTCCAGCAGAACGAAAGGAAGCACCGATAGCATAAAGCTCCAAGAAAGGGTGGTCAGCAAGCAACAGGACAAATCGCTGGCCGACGGATCCAGTGCCGCCCAAGACAGCTAGTGATGCTGTTTAGTACAATGTGATTATACCTCATTCGAGACTCTGGAACTCACCGCACTTCTTCCTCGGAACTGAATTCGGTACGACGGACGTATCGAGCATTTTGATCTGCGTAATCAAGCTTCCAGTGTCAATGGTGCTTGCGAGTGAAACTGGTCGCTTTACGGATTCGCTCTTGTTCAAATTCTTACGATGACTCTTTTGGAGGGGCGATAAGGAAGCTCATATCCGTGATGGGGCTTCATGTGGGTAACTTAGTTAGATAAGCAGCCTTCGATTGGGTACCACGTGATCACTTATCGCCAAGAGATAGGACGGATTACGGAGAGCGAGGAGGGCATACAGTGTAGGGAGGTTGTTACCCCTGCCCGTCAACGCAAGGTTATTTACAGAGTGACAGAAAGATTTCAGCTTGGTTCGTTGCCAGAGCCCTCTCCCGTGGCTATCAGATCTTGGTTCAATTGGATCAGGAAATGCCTCGCGGCTTAGATGAATATGTAAATCATTAAGTTTGTCAAACAACGAGAGATTAATATCTGCTCAGGAACCCTACAAGCGTTCAATAGTAAGCGAGCATTCTCTGGCGCCGGATCAAGTCTCTGCCAGCTTCAAGATGCCTACTTTTGAAAATCTGTGGGGCGGCTTTCACTGATTTGCCTTGCTACAGCTTGGCAGTATTCCTTTTTCTTCCTGCCCTCGAACGCTCCTCCTCCTCGAGTAGGGTCACAAGAGATTCAAATAAAACTCAATACTATTCCATAGAATTAAGGACTATGCTACAAGTTAACTTTTAGGAGAATATATTATAGGGTATCATTGGAATGTAATAGTGCCCATCAAAGTGTAAGCCGCTTACTGTGCTCGGTTTGCATCAAAGATCTTTCCGGGGTTCAGTAGCCAGTGTGGATCCAAGGCCCGTTTGACGCTGCGCATCACATCAATGGTCTCCGGGCCCAGTTCTTTGATTAAAGATGACATTTTGCCCATTCCGACACCGTGTTCCCCCTACAAAGGATGAAAGATTAGTTCTATGGTAGCTTTCAGAGTACGGGAGGTGGACTGACTGTACACGATCCTTCCATTTCAATGGCTCGATCCACCATATCATAAACGACCTTTTTCACCTTTGCGAGCTGCTCGGGATTGCGTTTGTCGTACATGATGCTCTCGTGGAAATTTCCATCGCCGACATGGCCCAGGATGCTAGCAAACATCCCAAGTTCGTCTAGGTCTTTCTTGGATAACTCTAAAACATCATGAGTATGACGAGTGAATTCTAAGAGTGTCACAGAAAATACTAACCTATAATATCAGGCAGTCTTGAAAGAGGAACAGCAACGTCGGTGGACCAAACATCACTTGAACCATCCTTTCTCAGGGACAACATACTCCAAAAACACTCCTTTCTAGCGGACCAGAGGTCACGGCCTTCCTTGTCGTTTCTTGCGAACTCAAAGGAAGTGCTTCCGCTTCGTTTTGCAATATCTTTCGTGACGTGAATACTCTCAGACACTCCAGATTTTGTTCCAGAGAACTTGAAGAATAATGTTGGACTTTCTTTCCATACACGATTGGTTCCACCAGCCTGGTTGATGACACCCATTTGAACCTCGTCAAGGATCTCCATGCACTGGACGGGAACCCCCTTTCGCATGACTCGTATGGCTGCGTTTGTAGCATCTCGGATGGAGTCGAATGTAGCCACACCTACGCGTGTCTCTTCAGGGAGAACAGCCAGTTTTAGTGTAATTTCAGTAACAATTCCCAGAGTACCCTCCGAGCCAACAAACATCCCTGTAAGGTTGTAGCCAGCAGAGCTCTTGCGCGGACGGTGACGAGTCTTGATAACCCTGCCATCAGCAAGCACAACAGTAAGATTGAGGACCCAGTCCTTCATCGTACCATAGCGCACAGCATTAGTGCCGCTGCAGTTTGTACCCACCATGCCTCCGATTTTAGCTGGTGGTCCCGGGTCGATAGGGAAGAATAAACCAGTGTCCTTTATGAGCTCATTTAGCTGTATCCACTGAAGTGAAGGTTGCACAACCACATCCAGATCATCTTCATGGAGCTGAAGAATCTTGTCCATGTGCATGAAATCGATACTCAGTCCTCCGTGAGGAGCCGAAAAGTTGCCCTCCAGACTCGAGCCCCCAGAATACGGAATCATAGGCACACGGAACTTATGACAGATCTGTGCAATCATGGACACCTCCTCGGTGGATTTTGGATAAGCAACCGCCACCGGGAGCTTATCGGTGTTAACCGTTGACCATTCGGAGTAGCCATGTAGACGTAGATCTTCATCGTCTGTGCTGACTACCTCTTCGCCGAGCATACGCTTGATCTCGGTAATTGCCTTTTTCGGTACATTAGCATTCGATGATTAATACGAGGTGTTATGGAATACGTACCGACTCCATTTCCTTGACAGTTCCATACTTCGGCTCATTGAACGCCACTCCTCTGGACTCGGAAAAGTTCTTACCCAGAAAATACCCGGAACCAATTGCAACGATAGCAACGGCTGTCAATATTCTGCCTGTTCTCTGAGAGCTCGGAATTGATGATCGCACTGGATTGTGGGCGGGCGAGGTGCTAGTAATCCATCGTGGACAGTTCTTCTTAGTCGGCAGCTTTTGCCTGCGGAAGACACCACGGGTAGTGAAGCGGATAGCAGCTCGGCTAAACGCCTGCATGTCGAGTGTTGGGGGCTGCTCCGTAAAGGAGAAATTTTATGCTAGGTATAGTGGGGGAGGCGGGAGCGGTTTTGGAAGCTGACAGCGTGCTCAACTTCTGGAAACATCTTTTTTTATTTTTTTCTCCAGGCAGCGGACACGGATGCAGGGTCTTTTTGTGGGATTTAAATACAAACTCTGATGCTCCTTTCGACGGCAATACCCAATACTGTTTTGCTGGTGTCATACGGAAGCTGATAAGAAGAATTATAGCCGGTAGGTTGCCAATTTAGTGCTTTTCGTGCATCCAGCGAGCGAAGATCCGAGACGCCAGTCACGATCCCTGCCAGGAAGTCAACGACTCTGCGGCCGTGCCTAGGTACCTTAGGGGGTGGGGTCATGTGCTAGCATGACGAGTCAGCAGCCATGCTGTGGAACTGCTTATGGTCACGGGATCGTTCTAATAGACTCTGGGTACCTGACCTCGCTATATTACCGAGGGACTATGCTTGCATAATCATGAATAGTGCAGAATAGCGTGCTAGGGGTGAAACACCACCGGCCATGGCTGGACTCTCCCCCAAGGTCCCTTCCAACTCCTCTTTTCTCCCCAACTCCCTGTTTTCCGCGCGTCGGCGACAGTTGACAAACAAAATGAGCTGCAGACCAGCCGAGCTTGTTTCTCCTCTTTTTTTCACCAATTTCTCCAGACCATAATAGCCGATATCCCCGCACCAACGCGAAAACGGGGGGAAACAAACCATTAATCCTCTCAAATTATCAATAATACCGACTATCCCCAGCGGTCAAGGCAGCTTGCGCACTCATCCATCTTATTTCCGTGTCATTAGCCGAAATGCGCTCCCGATGGTCCCTGCAACCTGCCTTATTTTGAGCTGCAGGTCCTTTCAACCGCTGTGTTACTTGTCCTACGCCCATTCCGAGCGACTTGCGGTGAATGTCGGACTTCTTCCGTGGTTGTCTGTCTGCCCCTGACATTTCATTTATAACTATCCTTTTAGGTCCAGAGAACCATGCCATTGCGATTGACTCGTTATTGATATTGGCACCGAAAAAATACAGACGTCGATTCCATTTGCAACTTGGAAGAAGCCGGCATGGATTGGCAATATTAATGATGTGAACTGGGTGTGCAGCAACGCTGACATCGTCAAAATTGAAACTCTGCCAATGCGACTTTCCTCTGAGCTGCAGGGTCTCTCGCATTCGCATCGACGTATGAATTATTCCGTACGGAGCACTCTCCGTTTGTGCCCCTCTTCGGAATATTTTGCCGTGGAAGAAACCGATTCCAAGGTGAATTTTCACAGCTGAGAAGGGAGAAGCAGTTTTATTCTATTATTTCATTTTTCTCCTTTTGAGGAGGAAACAAACAAAAGGCTTTTTGCGGACATGATAGCTGTATACCCCTGGTTTCGGGGCCAGGTGTTTGAGCTCTCTGAACAATGAGACGGGCTAAAAGCTCCCAATCCGGAGCATGTTTGCTTTCAAATTCAGGGTTCAAAAGAATTATATCCATGCTGCAGTCTTTTTTCTTGAGACCTTTCTCGGTGACCATCACGGTCATATTCTGCGGAGATCCAACTTCCTGACGGCCCTGGCTGTCTAATCCAGGATCTCTGATAATAACGATTATACTCCGTAGGGAGATAATAAGCCATATTCTTCTGCCAATACTATTCTTGATCATGGAACCGTCTCCATTGGACACCGGCAGTGAATACTGCCTTTTTTCAAGTTAATGTTTGCTTCCTTTGTTTGGAATATTTTAGCTCTGAAAACAGCTGAGAGTTTCCGTACTATTGATTGTTGTAAATGAATAGACAATCTGTGATGCTCCGTCGTACTTCTTAAGATCAATTTTAGAGGCATTTGATTCTCTGCTCCACTCATACTGGTAGTTTCATGACTTATACCTACTTATACAGAATCGGGAGATTGAGAGAGAATTATAATGGCAAGTACTTTTTCTATACATTCTTGTGTCTTCTTTCCTCGGGGAGCTGTGCTTTCAAGGCTGTATACAGCCTTTGTATACCCCTTAATCGTCCTTCCATCTTGCTCTTATTTCCTCTGCTTCGGATCGGACTCTAAGACTGATTCGTACGCCTCATTTGAGCTCTTAGGAGGAAAACCTACGACCGGTAGCTAAGGGCCAAAAGACTCATAACGGCCAAGATATACAAAGCAGCGTTAATCCGCGTTATCAAGTACTCACCAAGGATTCAAAGCTGAAGAAGAGGAAGAGCAAGAACCAAGCTTCCTCCAATGCGGCCATTTCCAGGAGCCATCCGAGAGGCACCTTGCCCACTATCAAAATGCTTCAGGCCTCTTCGGAACCGGTTGTTGGCCCTGCACCAAAGATTATGGCGCCGCTGTCCGCCATCGCGCGTGGGAGCCGCACTAAAGGCCCAAAAGGGTAAGCCAACACTACATCCTAATATTCACTTCTCTCACCTCTCACCTCCCACCTTTCAACCTCTACCTCTACCTCTGCTCCAGCTCCAGCTCGAGCTCCACTCGCATTCACCTTCACCTTCATATTCACTTTAGCTTCAGTCTCGGCCTCGCCCTTACCCTTGCCCTAGCTTCTGGCCAAACTCTCACCTACCACATCCTTCCGCCCTCGCGTCACTATCTCTCGCTTCATTTCTTCTTACTCCCTTCCATTCCTAATTCGTTACCTTACATATTCCATCCTCAATCTACCCTCCTTATACTCCTCAAATTTAACGATGGCCCAACCCCGGGCACAAATCTTCAGGCAACGCCGTCCCATCGCGAGCGCGTCAGACCAGCAGAAGGCCTCACAGATTTTTCCTCACTGGATTAGCTGGGAATCTGTTTCCATCATTATCTCCAGATTACCTGCCTCCGTGAATACCTTTACTTTATGGAGATCCTTCAAGGTATATGGCAATATCGACTACATAGAAATATTCGAAAATGCAAAGGGAACTAAAGAGGGAAGAGCGAAAATCAAATTCAAGTGAGTCTCGAGATCTTATACTGTATATGCATGTTCTGAAGCTCAAATTCTCGCATCAAATAGGCCTCCACCCCGAGAAGTTTTTTGTCCTGATGGAATTCATAATCTCCAACTCGATAATGGCCAGTCTTTTGTGCTTTCCGTGAATATCGATCCGAAAAGGCCTTCGGGCCAGGTTCAGAGTCCAACTGATCCAAACGTTTTCTACCCGACCACAATGGTAATTCACCCATTGTGCAAGTGAGGGATGTTGAACTAACGATGGTTCTCCAGGAGCTCCCTATAAGCCGGTTCGATTTCGGAACACTTATCGAGAATTCTCATATGCTTACTCTCCGCACGTTGCAATCCACTCCAGCAAATCAAACTCGTTGTTCGGTTGACTGTCTTCGCCGCGAGATTTCCATATACTTCAATCTATCGGGTACTGATACCCGGGCCGTAGTTTACAGCTATCGCATCCGCATCGGGTTTGTTCATCTTTCGCGTGTCCTGCGGCAGGTTGACGCAAAGTCTGTGTCGCTCGTGATTGTTCTGGATTCACCACCGACCTATCATAGAAAACTGAACGATATTACTCACAATTTTGATGACTCTGACAATGTCTGGAGAGCCTCAGATTCGTGGCTTCGGCAAACCGATATCCCTTACTCTCAAACAGAAGCCACCCAGGCATCTCTGAGCCTGAAAAGGACGAACTCTTTGATCAATATTGGTAAGTTCCAGAGTCCGAAACGGTGAAGCTCAGGCTAACATCAGAAAGGGAGGTGGACAACTTTTCGTTTAACGTTTGGAACTCTCGACAATGCTGTTCTCGGAAGAAAATTAGAAGTCTTCCAGAATATTTGCAAGGACTTCAACATCGAAGTTCAAGATGCTCCGGATTTCATGTTTAGTCCGAATAACGGGCGTATACCAGCATGGCGATGGATTGATCCACCTAACCGCAACTCAAAGCAAACGACATCACTCCAAGATCTGGCGGAGGAGGATTATATACCCTTGCCGTTCGCTGTTCGGTACCAGCTAGAGGTTTGCCTATCCAATGGCGTGCTGAGCGAATATAATATCGATAAGGCATTTATCACCTCGCTGTTAGACCTTGGAGAGACAAAGGCAAGAGAGCTGTTGGAGCACGTTGCGGGAGATAAGCAAGTATACTATGACCCGATGAAAATATTTGACATCCTGTTCGTCAAGTCCTCGACGAGCCGTCGAATCCCGAAATACTGCTGCTATATGAGAACAGCAAAAATAACCCCTTCAACAGTATATTTTGGAACACCGTCCGTCGATACCTCGAACCGTGTTGTCAGGCATTATATTGAATACGCTGATCGATTTCTCCGTGTCCGTTTTACGGATGAGAAGCGTGAGGGTAGGATCAACCCTTGCCACAATAACACTATGGATGAAATCTTCACCCGGATTAAGCGTTGCATGATGAACGGAATCACCCTCGGCGATCGTCATTATGAATTTTTAGCATTTGGCAACTCTCAGTTTCGCGAGCATGGCGCCTACTTCTTTGCCTCCTTACCCCATCTCACGGCTTCCCATATTCGCGCTTGGATGGGGCATTTCAGTGATATCAAGATCGTCGCAAAACATGCCGCTCGACTAGGTCAGTGTTTTTCGACTACCCGAGCAGTTACCGGTTGTCCTGTACAAATCCGTGAGATCGAAGAAATAGAGAGAAATGGATGCACGTTCTCGGATGGTGTCGGCCGCATCTCGAAGTTCCTGGCACAAATGATTATGACGGAATTCAAAATCAAGACACCGAATGGCGAGCCTCCATCTGTTTATCAATTCAGGCTCGGAGGTTGTAAGGGTATCTTGGCTATTTCACCAGAAGCCCAGCGACAGGAAGTTCATATCCGCAAGTCCCAGTATAAATTTCCAGCCATTCACAATGGTCTTGAAGTGATTCGGCATTCTCAATTCTCCATGGCCACCTTAAATCGACAACTTATTGTCGTTCTATCCACTCTCAACGTTGCTGATGAGGTCTTTATTGATAAGCTCAGAATAATGCTTAGGAACCTCGACCTAGCAATGACTGACGGGCCTCAAGCGATTCACTTGCTGCAAAAATATATCGACCCAAACCAGATGACTCTTGTTCTAGTGGAAATGGTTCAAGACGGCTTTCAAGAGTCCAAAGACCCTTTCGTAACATCGATTCTAGAACTTTGGCGTGCATGGCAGATCAAGTACCTAAAGGAGAAAGCGAAGATTGTTATCGAAAATGGCGCTTGTTTATTCGGGTGCATCGACGAGACGGCGACATTGAGGGGATTCTTCAAAGATAAAATCCCTCCGGCCAACGCATCGTACGAAGAGAAACTTGAGGCCCTTCCCGAGGTATTTGTTCAGATATCTCGCCCAGAGCACGAAGGGAAATATGAAATCATTGAAGGACCTTGCATCATTGCAAGAAACCCTTCACTACACCCCGGCGATATTCGTGTCGTCAGGGCTGTGAATATCCCAGCACTACACCATTTACGAGATGTCTTAGTATTTCCACAAACTGGGGATAAGGACCTTCCTAGTATGTGCTCGGGCGGTGACTTAGACGGCGATGATTATCTGGTCATATGGGATCAAGATCTTCTTCCGGAAGACTGGTTCCGACAGCCAATGGAATATGCACCTTCTGTCAAACCGCAGGAACTCCCAAGAGACGTCACGGTCAATGATATAACTTCGTTTTTTGTAACGTATATGAAGAATGACTGTCTTCCTCGGATCGCCCATGCACATTTAGCGCTGGCAGATTACTTGGAGAGAGGCGTCAACGATCCTAAATGCATACGCTTGGCAGAACTGCATTCCGCAGCCGTCGATTATAACAAAACTGGAGTTCCGGCGAAAATGACCAAGGATTTGTTTCCTCGAAAGTGGCCTCATTTCATGGAAAAGAAGCATAAATCAAAAGAAGCCCAGTACGTATCGCAGAGAATCCTCGGCCAGCTTTACGACATTGTGGAGAGAGTGAATTACCAACCTAATCTCGAGGCTCCATTCGACGACCGCATTTTCAACAGCGGCATTGAAGTTCCCGATAACTTCATATCGGCAGCAGCAGAGATCAAGATTTTATACGATGCTGATATGCGCAGAATAATGGCACAGCATGAGATCAAGACAGAATTTGAAGTCTGGTCAACATTCGTGCTTCATCACGCCAACATGAGCAAGGATTATTCATTCCACGAGGAAATCGGTCGGATTTCATCGGCCCTGCGGGAGCGTTTCCGTGGTCTCTGTTTTGAAAAGGCGGGCGGGAAAGACTTCGAGCATTTGGCTCCATTTGCGATTGCAATGTTTCAAGTTACCCGCAATGAACTGAAGGAGGCACTAGGGAAAATGGAAACGAAAGATGGAGAAAACGGAGGCCAACTTCCAAGGAAAGGACGTGGAGGAAAGATGCCATTGATCAGTTTTCCATGGCTGTTCCAGCCGCTTCTTGGGAAAATTGCAAATGGATACTTCGACTCGGGCTCCCTTGATGAAACGGGCTTGTGGACAGGACAGCCCTCACAAAGAAAGCGAGGTTCTGTTAAAGGCGATGGCAACAAGCCAAGAGACATTGAGACGGCAGATGGGATTCAGCATGCCGGACAGGTACTTCAGCTGTTCGATGATCACGATCCTTGGGATCGCTTAGGTGATCTTGAAAGAGTGGACTCGGCCATGACTGGGTTTGATGTTAATGGTATCCCTGAAAAGCCCCAAAGCGCAAAAAACTCCAACGAAGAACCCCACAATCAACTCATCGATCTAGATGAGGACATTTCCGCTCCAACCTCCCCTCTCTCAAGCACCGCAGTATCGTTTGATTCATGCTTGAGCTTGATGGATATGGTCGATTCAATGATTGACACGAGAGAGCTGCCTCCGAAACCAGATATCGCCAAAATTGAGCCAGTGCAGGCTGTGGAAAAGGCACCCAGTGAACATTCTCCTCATAACGAAGACGCCCCTGACATTGACAATGGCGAGATGGACATTATTGAGCAGGAAGGCGAGATTAAACCATCTGCGCTTGATGCTCTAGAAGCGCTTCTAAGAATGTGAGCAGAATGCGGGAGTGCAATCAACATCGCTCTAGGTGAATTCCCGGCGAGATAATACAGTAATTGGACAGAATTTTCGATTAACTAATACGAAATGATTTTACCAAGATCAGAGTGCTCAGCTGGAGATTTATCGCGACAATTTTCTCGTAGATTTGCTGACTAAGTTCCTTTTTTGATGTCATGGATAGCTTGCTCTAACTAACTATACTCCGATGATGCGGCAAAGATAATTTTTGTTTTCAAAGGGATCTTGCGCATTTGGTTTTTGACATCCATCGATTATTCGAACAGCACTGCTAATCATTTCCGTTAAATGGATCGGTTTTCTATGATATAAGGAGCAGCAGATCTTTGACTAAATGCCTACAGCAACCTCACCGCGACTGGCCTCATATACTTCCCCCCCTCCGGCCAAATCTCAAACTCTCATTACCTCTTGTCTAGCAACAACAAGTAATTGGCTTGTGTTACGTTTCATATGCGATGCACTTCCTTTTTCCTTAACGACGAAAGAGAAATGGCAGCAGAAGGCAGAAGGCGCCATTGGACTGGAGGAAGAGTTGAAACGTGCGGGCGGAAGACTCGGAACCATGAGAGTGGTTCTGGTCAGCTTTCTAAGAGGTTGGACTTTCTGGAGAGGCGAGGCGAAGAGAGTAGTATGTATTCTCTTGTGGTATTAGGGCTTTGGCTAGCTCTACCTCGAGTATCATTCCTAACATCTTTCTCCAGGGTATTGATCTCAATAGGCTATCGATGGAGCACAAATTCGCATTCGTGGACGGAATCACAGCCCTTCTTCCTGAGAACAACGACCATACCCAGCCAACACCTCCTCTTCACCAAGGGAGGCCGCCTGTGGCGCATACACCTCATCTTCCTATTGTTACCCGGAATCCTCCTCTAACTCACCCAGTTACTGTTCCGCAAAAGCCTAGTGTGGGCACAAAACTTCAGTGGACGAGAGGTGGGGATTTAGAAGCCATCGAACGGGGTATTCTATCGGCGATCGAAGGTTTGAACCGCGGTGTAGAAGAGAGCTGTCAACTTGCAACCGCAGAAGACGTTCTTTTGATCATCGATCAGCCAGATGCCCTTTTAGCCATTTTAGGAGAAGAAGCAGGAATTGGAGCTTTAGAGATTCAAAACATGATCATGAGTCTACGCCAGGTAAATCCTCCATATCTACAATCCGTTAAGCAACGCTGATGGTGTATAGCATGTACACTCTACAATTGTTACTGCGGCAGCTGATTCGCCCCTGATTCATTACGAAGAGCCGGGAACGACGTTGGAAGTTGAGCATAAGAGTTTGGTACTTGGAATGGCATATCAATCCCGCATGGTGATGCAACTTAGAGGATTGGAAACCGGGGCAGCTCGGGATATCAGCGGTGTATTGCAGATCAGTAGAGGCGCATCACACACGCGGCGGAGGAAAAAAACAAGAAAGAAGTTCGAACGAAATCGTGTGGTGCCAACTGAGGTCCTGTATTTTGTCCAAGGCGATGGGGCGGTTCGTGTATTCGAGCGGGGCGAGTGATATTAAAAGTAAACACATTAAATGATGACCTTTTCCAATCTGAGAGAAGATTCGACGTCCTCGTAGGACACTAGAATCTTGAGTTTTGCGCTTATACAAGGGCGAGGAGAAGCTTTTGAACCAAATCGACCTTGTCATTGCGGGCGAAAAGGGTCTGTCATTACCTAACAAGAGAAAGAGACAAATGCACTCCGTTTATTTCCACATTTTCCGGCCCATAAACCCGCTTCTCTTGAAGGCTTCGATCGTTAGGAAATTGAACTTAGTCGGGATACTGCGCTGTATAATAACAACAAAACTAGGCTCATTAAAAAACGGCCGGGTGGTCCCATACTGTTCAACTTCCCTGTGCTCCTTGCGACTAATAAGTGCTCCATATACCCCTAAAAACTCGAAGAAGGCAAATCGATCGTTATTTATGCGGTTTGAGGTCCCCGGGCACCCTTGGGAGTTCCGGTCTGGAAGCCGTTCTTGAATTTTCTTTGGACAATCTTGAGCGATCTCATCCGTCCGGTTCCGGTTGTCCTTCGTCGCAGAGCCTTCTCTCCCCAGTTGTCTGTCAAATATGTAAGTATATTCCATTGTCCACTCGCCGTTCGTCAAGTATCTCATGTAACTGTCGGGGGCCACTTGAACGTACACTTCCGCATTTTAGCCGCTGGATATCCGCAAGAACCGCAAACACTCTTCTGGATGTGGAATGAGCGACGACCTAGTGAACGGAACCAAGCTATTGTCAGCACCGATTTAACCAAATCACTTTTGCCCATGCCCCCGCAAATCGTAATCCCCAAAACCATTAAAAGTCTACAGATAGACTAACCGCATCGTCTGCACAGAGTGTGCGTCTTGTTGTGGCGCTTGCCAAAGCTGGATGTTCCCTTCGCTATTCAAGCCATCAGTATCCCGATTGGAATCGCGGGTCGTGTTGGGTTTATCGTACTCATCTTGGATTAGGAACTCTGCCAAAAAAAACCGATCAGTATTTATAAGTTAAAAAGACGATTGAAACGAGAGTAAAATCAGATTATAACATACCTTGATCGTGCTGTTGGAAGCGCTGGTCGAATTGTCGTTGTCGCAAGGGCGTTGGCTCCGAAGTTCGCACCCAAAAAAGACCTAAGCGAGGCGTTGTGGGAGGGTTAAAGCCCTGAGTCACGTGATATGTGTTCTGCGTTGAGCGCGAAAAGGTTAACTTTGCCAGCAAAGTACTCTGTACGAGCACGGAGTACCATCAAATGATCCGTGAAGACGTAACTCATGGAAACGATGCAGGAAAAAGGAGATTAAGGAAATATTAGAAGAGATGGTATTATACAATTGAATGAACGCTTGAACGCTACAGAGCTAAATACAATATAACACGAAATTAAGCTAGGTGGTCAGCTCATCCTTTCCAAGAAATGCAGCCATCGGATCGTCAGCGACATGCCGAGATCTTTTATATCTTTCCAATTCTTCCTCAGTCACTCCCTGTTGCAACTCATGCAAAGTCCGCTTTTTCAAGGTGGTGGCCGCTTCGCTTTTCTCGTCGTCATCTCCCGTTTCCTTATGCTCCTTAGCGGCGGCCTCCTCAAGACTGTTCAGAAGCATATTCTCTGCTTCTGCAAAAGCTTTTTTGCCATCCTCCCCGGTACAGTAGCTGTTTTTTGTCGTAGAGTGACAGCAGGCATAACCCCATTGAAATTTTGACCACCAACTGCCCCAAACCGAAGTATGATTATTGATCAGAATATCTTCGGGATATTTTGACTTCACCGCTTCCTTCGGCTCTCCCTTTATGGCTCCAGTTTCATCGTATTCCACAAATCTCTCATTTTCAGTGACTGAGGTTTGGTGTAGTAATCCCGGCTGTAGGTATTCCGCACCCCCATACTTATCCAACAGTGCTTTCTTGTGCTCCTCTTTCTTTGCTTGGACTTCCTCTTTTTGTTTTCTTATAGAGTACTCTCCTTGGGTTGGATTGGCCTGAAGATGCTGTCTATTCTCATCGCCTCGCTCTTGCGTCTCCCAGGCATATCGTTGAGCTCTCTCAAATTCAGCAGCATCTCCCGAAGCACGTATAAAATTTTCCTCGGCAACAAGGGCGGCAGCCGTGTCCATTTGTGCACCCATATCTACCATCGAACGTGTTTTTGGGTCATATTTGGCAGACTCTGGGTCTAGGTTCAGTAAATATTTCGCCGTGTCTTCCCGAAGTCGCAGATTTCTGGTTGCCGTTCCCTGATTTCTTCCCATATCGGATTCTTCAGCGTATTTAGCTTCGCCCACACCTGCACCATCCCCATTTGGTTTCGAGGCTGGCTTGGCCTCGCCCTTTGCCTGCCGTTTCAAGGTCTCAAGGTCCTCGTATTCCTGCACCACATTCTGGTATTCTCTGGCATCGTAGCCATTCCAGCGGTCTCGTTTCGCATCCCAGCCCAGATCCACCTTTTGAACAACTTCATCGGCGTGAATATCTTTCCCGGTCCATTTGGCACCGTGTTTTCTTGGCCTACTCAGACATTCTTTGGTTTTGTGTGTCATAGCTCCACAGTTTTCACAAGCACCCTTCCTATATTTCGTAGCGGCAGGCCCGGTTCGCTTCCCTCGATCGTACCATTTCGAGTGATCATCCTTTGACCTTTGTAAACGTTGATGGTCAAGATAGTCGGTGGCGGCGGATTCATCGGTAACGTAGAATGGCTTCTTAGCGATGAAGGAGGGTATATATTCGTTCCGCTCTTTCTGCGGAACGTCTGTTGGCCTTCGCGACATGTTGGACGGGTATGTAATAGCCTAGAATGCTTGTAAATGGTTTGAATTTTGGAGGGCATTGATGGATTGATATCCGGATTGCAGAGAGCGGGAAGCCGTGAAGAGTAAAGTCTATTAGTAAACATAAATCTCATCAATATCACGTGATTGGACCGTGCCGTGGGCTAGACTCGCGACTTGCAAAGCTGGAGTGAGCCTTGGGAACGCGTTGGAAACAGAATTACAATGAGCACAGCAGCTTGCTGAAAGATGGTTTTTGGCCTACGAAGGGAATTACGTTGTGTATACTGTCTATAAACTGCTGCCAATGGCTTCCGATACCATTCCGGCATCGAAATCCTTCAATATACCCTATTGCAAGGCCCGATGGAGACCTTCCGCGTTCTCCTAAACTGCATCGACCATTATCAAGCTGTTCCGACGAAATTAGACCCTGAGCTTCCGCACCACGATAACCCCATACCGAAAAATGCTAGACCGAAGGTCCCTGTGATTCGTGTTTTTGGGGCGACCGAGACCGGACAAAAGGTTTGCGCACATGTGCATGGAGCATTTCCATATCTCTATATAGAGTACCGTGGAGGATTAGCTGCAGCAGAAGGTCAGCCAGGCAATTCAAGATTCCAAGTGACAAACGCTTAAATTCCCGTAGTCAAGGCTGCTGGTCGTAGCCTTCATGTATCTATTGATCATGCTCTTGCGGTCAGCTACCGCCGAGATCCGTACGAATCCGGAACCCTTTACGTCGCCCACATAAGTCTTGTTAAAGGCACGCCATTCTACGGCTATCATCTTGGGTATAGATTTTTCTTTAAGATATATCTATTGAATCCCATGCATGTCACGAGAACCGCGGATCTTCTATTGCAAGGGGCTGTAATGAAACGAGTCCTTCAACCATACGAGAGCCACCTCCAGTACATACCACAATGGATGTGTGACTTCAACTTGTACGGATGTGCATATCTCGACTGCCGCAAAGTGGTCTTCCGAGGGCCGGTACCTCTCTTCCACGAGCTTAACGATCCTAATCATCGATGGCACGATCAAAGTATATCCCCTGAATTAATATCCGACGCAACACTGTTTCCAAAGCAGAGCCATTGTGCGCTTGAGGTCGACATTCACGTTCAGGACATTCTGAACCGTGAAGGGATCAATGAACGCTTCCTCCACCATGAGCTCTTCGAAACGCTGAATCAAGCTTCTCCTGGAGAAAGATTGGTTCCAAGCTTGGCGAGCCTATGGGATGATGAGAAACGGAGGAGAAAAATCGCAATGGGCCTTACGGACCCAGAGAGTACCCCCTTTAGTGAAGCAGATCTTGTCTCAATGTCCGCCGACTCTCGAAGCGGGGAACCAGGTGGCTGGATTCACGAGGAAATGTTCAAGGCCCGTGTTGTGGATCTCATTGCGGGTGAAAAAACCCAACTTGGTGATAATCAAACATCATCAACGGGCCCCTTCAACGTCATTCCAGCTGAGTCGAATATCCAATCGGCATTGGATAGCGTGCGAGACTTATTTCCTGAAAACATTCAAGCCCTCCACCCCCAAGTTCTCGGTGCCGAGGTTGAACGAGATAATGCAGAGATTGAGGTTGATGAATCTCGAATTCTGTCACTGGAGCTCCAAGACGCCTCACCTGATTCCGATGAAACCAACGGCTACGGGTCTCGATATGCAGAAAACGAAGTGGAACCAATTGGCGACTCCCGGGCTGCCGAACAAAACCCACGGGAAAAAATCGGCGCCAGTGGCGTTGGTCCGATTACTGATATTGACTTGGATAATTTGGGAATTCGACAAGCTCCCGACGGCGGCGACAGCCAGCAGGATATTTTCGAGATAGATAACGAATTTCTAAGCAAAATTGGATCCAATGTCGCGCAACCATCTCCGAGCAAAGTGGATAAAAGTCACCCATCCAAAAGACTTCGCTTCGCTTTGGACTCACCGGACCATTCACCCAATCGTACATCCACCCTCAGTTCACAGCCGAAACCTGAGCCTCCTTCATCTCATGCCCTCTCACTTACTGAATCAGGCACTCCTGCCGAAGACGGGTCACGAACATCACAAAAAGCCTTCACATCTGATGGCAGAATACAATTCCCTGTTATAAAAGACCCTAATAACCCTGCCACCATTTCAAGATTCAGTCAGCTGAGCAGTTCTCTGAAGGGATCCCAGTCTAACCTACAGCATGACTCCAAATCAATTTCACCTCTGCAGCCGCCTCTCCTGGATTTCATGCCTGAGAAAGACTCAAGCCTTATCTCACAGCCAACTCACTTATCCTCTGATATCAGCAAATCTCTCCATGTATCTTTCAATCTACGTTCTACGGATCGAGTTTATCTTCTCAATCAGCCCCAACCTCTTCCTCCTCTGACTGGAATCAGTCCAAGTGACGTGTATCGACCATCTACAATCTATCTCTATCAAGCGGCACATTACAGCAATGACAACGATTTGCCAGACCGCCCAATGGAGTATGCAGGAAAACAGTTCAAACTGGAAAGCAATACAGTACCATATCTTCCGCAGTTTAACCCGACTGGGGTATTGGTTGATGATAAACCCTCAATCTCCGTTGACCGAGATGATCTCGAAAGGGAGAACGAGCTCCTTCGAAAACGTTGCTCAATTCGCTCCTGGGAATTCGCTCCCTTGCCGCCATCCCGTGCGGAAGTGATTGAGTGGTGTAAGAATCAGGACTTAGAGGGCTCCCCACCTCAATCCAGCCTCACAAAAAATTCAAGGCGGCTTGGGCTTTCACAGGTGGATGGAGCGACCCAGAAAATTGCGCATGGCTTCAAATTTTCCCAAAAGAAAGCCTCAAAAAATATCCAGCGCCACTCTAGTTATATGAGTATTATGAGTCTTGAAGTACATGTCAATACTCGTGGCACATTTGCACCGGATCCCGAAGAAGATGAAGTATCTTGCATTTTTTGGTGCATCCAGTCCGGGGATCGCTCGACGGGTTCTGATGGCGCCGATGATGATGATGACCTCCAGATCGGAGTCCTTATTCTCTCAGACGCTCAAAGCATCGCGGCTAAAATATGGTGCCATCCAGATGTCGAAGTCGAGGAAGAATCCTCAGAAATTGATCTATTAACTAAATTGGTTGACCTTGTACGATACCATGACCCGGACATTTTGACAGGTTACGAAGTCCATAATGGCTCTTGGGGCTACTTGATCGAACGCGCAAGGGTCAAATATGACTACGATCTCTGCGATGAACTGTCAAGGATGAAGAGTAACTCACATGGCCGTTTTGGAAAAGAAGCCGATCGATGGGGATTCAACCATACATCGACGATTCGAGTCACTGGCAGACACATGATCAATATTTGGAGAGCCATGAGAGGCGAGCTTAATCTACTCCAATATACATTGGAGAACGTTGTGTTTCATTTGCTTCATCAGAGGATACCCCACTACCCTTTCAATGCGCTGACCAAGTGGTTCAAAAGCGTTAAGGCTCGAGACATAGAAAAAGTGGTGAATTATTTCCTGTCGCGCACGAAACTCAATCTCGATGTTCTGGATGCAAACGAACTAGTTCCAAGAACGACTGAACAAGCAAGGATTCTTGGAATTGACTTCTTTTCGGTCTTCTCCAGGGGTTCGCAGTTCAAAGTAGAATCTTTGATGTTCCGTATTGCGAAACCGGAAAATTTCATTCTAATTTCCCCGAGCAAAGGCCAGGTCGGCCAGCAGAATGCACTCGAGTGCCTCCCGCTCGTGATGGAGCCGCAGAGCAATTTCTACACCAGTCCACTTTTGGTTTTGGATTTTCAGTCACTCTATCCCAGTATCATGATTGCATACAATTATTGCTATTCAACATTCTTGGGTCGCATTGTGAACTGGCGTGGTCGAAATAAAATGGGCTTCATTGACTATCAAAGACAGCAGGGATTATTGGAGCTGCTCAAAGAACACATCAATATCGCTCCAAACGGAATGATGTACGCCAATTCCGAAGTTCGAAAGTCTCTTCTGGCCAACATGCTGACCGAGATCCTTGAAACTCGTGTAATGGTGAAAAACGGCATGAAAGCCAACAAAGAGGACCGAGCGCTACAACGCTTACTGAACAATCGGCAACTTGCATTGAAGCTGATTGCAAATGTGACGTACGGATACACCTCTGCGTCTTTTTCGGGGAGAATGCCTTGTGCAGAGATCGCCGACAGTATCGTTCAAACTGCTCGAGAAACTTTGGAGAAAGCCATCGCTCACATTCATTCCGTGGAACAATGGGGCGCAGAGGTGGTCTACGGTGATACAGACAGCCTATTCATATACCTCAAGGGTCGTACCCGGGATGAAGCCTTTGATATTGGAGAAGCAATCGCGAAAGCCATTACTGATTCCAATCCTCGGCCAGTGAAACTAAAATTCGAGAAGGTGTATCATCCATGTATACTCTTGGCGAAGAAAAGATACGTTGGATATAAATATGAAAGCCGCGATCAGACCAAGCCGGAATTTGATGCAAAAGGTATAGAAACTGTTCGTCGAGATGGCACACCTGCGGAGCAGAAGATTGAGGAGAAGGCGCTACGAATCCTGTTCGAGACTGCCGATCTGAGTAGGGTCAAGGAGTATTTTCAAAAGCAATGCAGTAAAATTATGCAGAATAGAGTGTCTATCCAGGACTTTTGCTTTGCCAAGGAAGTCAAGCTAGGAACATACAGCGAAAAGGGACCACCACCGCCTGGTGCACTGATCAGCGCCAAACGAATGCTTGAGGACCGGAGATTGGAACCGCAGTATGGGCAACGCGTTCCTTACGTGGTAATCTCTGGGGCCCCGGGCGCACGGCTGATTGATCGTTGTGTGGCGCCGGACGTTCTCCTCCAAGACCCGCAGATGGAACTGGACGCCGAATATTATATTTCGAAGAATATCATCCCACCCTTGGAACGGATCTTCAACCTTGTTGGAGCAAACGTCCGGCAGTGGTATGATGAAATGCCAAAATATCAACGGATGCGGCGCACCGACGGCGCCATGATTCCGCCCTGCAAAGATGGGTCCCTTCAACGGAAAACTTTAGAGTCATACATGAAATCTTCATCATGTGCCGTGTGCCGCGAGAAACTGGAAGGAGAACAGCCTCTCTGCAGCCTCTGTTCGCAACAACCACATATATCCCTCATGCGACTGCGGTATCGAATCCGCAGAGCAGAGAGGAAAGTGGAAAATGTGCACGAAGTGTGCCGCTCTTGTATAGGCCTTCCATGGGGTGAGGATGTGCTATGTGATAGCAAAGATTGTCCGGTGTTCTATTCTCGAACGCGAGCGACCTCTTACCTCTCTTACACCCAGGCGCTGCTCGACCCAGCGGCTGAAGCGCTGGAAAGCTCGAGCGAGAACGGGCCGTGGACGTGGTAACATGGGTTACGAGCCGGGCGAGACAGGTCATAATCTCATTGTGTTTAATAATACTTTTAAGTTCGATAGACATCAAAACAGACGCACAACAGTCTCTTTGTCGCTTTCAAAGACATGACCAGTAGAATCGATCTGACGTCGAGCGCGGGAGAAGACGGAGATGAGCCCAAGTCCCAGTCCCAAATTAAGGTCGACGCAGTGATTGTCACAATAATGGGCGAATAACCGAGAATCCAACAGATGTGCAGTTGCCACGAAAATGCTGTTTTCAGTTTCTTTGTTCTCTTTGGAATTCTTGCTCTGTAGTGGTGCAGGGGTGGTTTGGTCTGGTCAATATCAAAATCCTCCCGTTCCAAATCCCGGTCGACACCACCACCACCAATCTTTAGCGCTCTTCGCACCTTGCATCTCGCTCTCGCTCCCATGAACCGGGAATTTAATGCGATCTTCCCCTCTGAGCTTCTTGTAATTTTAGCAATTCACTAATGAGTTTTTAGTCTCCGAATCCTTGTCAACCAGGAACCAGTCATGATGTGCCGAACCCTCGCCACCCCTAACCGCTGGCCCAAACAAAAATCGATTTCTTTGTTTGAATGCAAGCGATATCAGACACACCAAAAGTCTCTTTGAAGTCTGCTTATGGGCATTGCTCAAAGAACATGCAGGATCATCACAGCCATCGCTCACCGCGATTTGTCAGTCAATGCCAGCCCTTCGTGAACCGAGGCCTTGGAAACCCAAAAAGGGGGTTGATTGTCTTGCCCTCATACCCAGAGAACCAGGGCTTGGGAATCTCTTCGTATTTCTGCGGAGATGGGCATTTAGCCCCCGAGGACCGAAATTCTCTTTTTTGTCGGGAATCCACTTATCCAGCTTGAAACAATGACTTCGGCTCGCAGGACAAGGGTCCAAGGCGGAGCGTGCGAGGACACTGACCCTCTCCGCTTCCCATCTTTCCTTTGAATGTGTGTTGGCGGTGGGACGCGGAAGCTGATAGCCCAGAAAAATAATGGTGGTTCTCGACCACTCAGACGTACTATTTTCCGATTCAACTGCATTCGGCAAGCTCTTCTTTGTCTTGATTTACGCTTGCTTTTTCTTCTTTTCGTTGTTCCGACGAGGCGAGTCGCGGGGATTGCCGGCGTTGTTTGCTAAAATAATGCATGGTGCAATTATGGGCGATGAACTATTACTTTTCCTTTGTGATAGCAATTCTCCCTCGCAAGGGTCCAAAGAGAAGACATAAAACCGGGTCCTGCACCCAGCCGAGCGCTCTTCTGTTCCGCGTGTCCTTTTTGTTTTCTTTTTTGACAAACCACCATCCTTCGCTGCCTCCGCTTCCTTTTTAACGGACTCGATACCTCTTCACAAAGCATATATTTGTGTCAGACCAGCCCATTATGCCTCAACGATTGTGTCCCCAGATTCTTTACGACGACGAACAGAACTTATACGTTGTTGCTCTACCACTCGAGAGAAGCATCTATTATTACCCTCTTTATCCGGGCGTACCTGTTCCGGACCCAATCGAAGTCCCTTACGCAGACGCTGCCGCCGATACCCCAATGCCTGAGGTTCCTGCTTTAGGGATTCCCGTGAGTGACCAAGTCCTTTTTTTTCAACGAGGCTAGCTCGTCTTTGAAGCCAATCAATAGCTGACTAGCTTGAAGGGGCCCTCGACTTATGATCAAGAAGACGATGCGTAAGCTTAGAATTCTCATTTGCGAGGATAGAAACAGTGTGCTAACAATACACGGAGGTGTTTTCAGTCGAAGCACAACTACCGAGCTGACTCCCGAGTACGTTGACTATCCATTCGACTATGGCCGTCGATATAATGCCTTCCAAGAGGGAGAATATTGGTATATACTCCACCACATAACTTGAACTGTTCCATGCTCATTTACCTGCCAGGGCTCCAAACGACGATCTCCAGCAAGACCAAATGAACATCTCGTAAGTTATCATTAGCACTGAATAGAGAGACACGAAGACCAACCTATCGATTCTAGACATCGAATGTTCAATAAGATTCTCGGGAAACTTGTCGATGCACCAATCTCCAAGCATCCAAAGGTATTTCGGATTGCTTATGGCTGCAATAATTCCATGCTAACGCCAAATGTAGGAGGTCATTGATCTTGGTACTGGGACTGGAGCCTGGGCTATGTAAGCATTTCAAGATAACATTTGCTTGCTCCATCTAATAGCTCCCAGCGATTTCGCCGAGAAGCACCCACTCGCGAATGTCACAGGCCTCGACTTTTCGGCCATTCAGCCAGCTGACGCTCCCTCGAACTGCGAATTCATCGTTGATGATATTTGTGAGGAGTGGTTTTATCCACGCAACCACTTCGATCTCGTGCATATACGACAAATGTACGGTTCTGTGGCGGATTGGCCGGCTCTCTATCAGGCAATTCATACGTAAGTTTAGCCCAAGCAATGCAATATTCCACCATCTATGCTAGGCTCTAGGGCTGATCGTTGGTAAACAGTCACCTCAAGCCAGGAGGCTGGGTTGATCAACAGGAGATGTCGGTTGAATTTAAGTCGGATGATGTCACCTTGCCAGACGACCATCCCTTCCGAAGATGGTCCAGTGCCATGCTTGAAGCCGGAGAGAAGAGCGGGAAAACCTTCAAGATTGTCGACCAGGCTCGTGACCATCTCATCAACGCGGGATTTGTTAATGTTAGAGAGAGGAGATATAAGGTGCCAATTGGCACCTGGCTCACAGAACCCGGTATGGCTGAGCTCGGGCAATTGAATCTCGAGCAGATGAAGGCAGGAATGGATGGCTGGACCATCATGCCATTTATGAGAGAGCTGAGGGTAAGATTCGAGTGCCACGTTTCCGTCGGTAACTCTCTTCGCTAATTCTTCATCTTTTCTACAGTGGTCTTACGACGATATGCGTGGTCTCATCCGCGATGTTATGGAAGCTCTAGAAGACCCAAACCTCCACGCTTATATTGAAGTGTAGGTCCACTCTCTCGCTGGTTCAATTAGCCTTAACTAATAATATCAACTTCCAGGACGTCGGTGTGTGGACGAAAGCCCAGACCGAACCGAACTCGCTGGTTAGCATAAGAACGTCTCAGGAGTTTTTTACTCAGAATCTCTACTTCGTCTTCGTCGGACAGTCAAGATGCCGGGTTAATGCAGTTTGTAAAGGGTGTCGCCGGCTAGTTTTCGTAAATGGTTTCGTTGTTGTAAGATACATATTGTTCGGGCTTCGGGATATACCTAATATTTGTATGGAGTTTAATGAAAGGAATTATTCTTCTTCTAAACATGTTCGGTTGTCCAACGACACCGGTGTACCCCGTACGGAGTAAGTCAATTAGTCAATAGAAACTGCTTCGTATAAATTCTGATAGCGATTCGGAAGCGAAAGCGAGACTGACAGTTCTTGGCGTTCAGGGGGTCACGTGCCTAGCTTCGAGATTGGAGCTGCCGCAGATGCTCGGATGAAATCAAGTATTGAATTACACCTCATGGACGTGTGCTGAGCATTCGTCAACATGGCGACGAGAAAAGATATGCGAAGGGTCGACCTAGGTATGCTTAACTATCAATTCTCCGTCCATGTATGGGCCCAACTTGCACATGAGCTGACTTTCGAATCACAGTGGTCCCTTACGTCGACCCAACTCCAAACAAGAAAGAGGGCGATGTAGCCAGTATGTTGAGTTCACCCGTCTGGAAGGGCATTGCTTACTTTCTTTGAAAGACACCCTGTCGAGCACTCTGCCTATGGCCGCGGTGAGTTGTCTGCCCATCCATCCACGATCACAATGCTAACGCAAAATCTACGTATAGATGTTTACCCGTAGCCGGTAAGTTCATCACCGCTTCGCCGAGCTTGATCACCGAGCGCAAAATTCCAGAGCCAATTTCTCCGCGATAAAATTACTAAGCTCGTGTCTACCTCGTTATAGGATGATAGGATGGTTGGTTCAGCTTGATTTTTCGCCCTATTGCGGCACAGATGTTGATGCGAGTTATACAGGACTGCGGTCGTGTTCTCGCTGCAGACTTGGATGGCCGAGTCGTCGGAGCAGAAGAAAAACTCGAATACTCCTGCTTATCTATCGGTGTTCATGTCCCGTATGTTCCTCCAACTCTCTTGCTCCTCAAAACTAATGGTTAAATCTTTCCCGCATGAAGTGATGGCCGTGGTTGTGGTACGTTTTTCAATCTCCCCTTTGTCCACGCTATCTTGTCCTCCAGCAACTCTGCTCTCTATGGTATTAGACAGACTATGGGACTAATTTTCCTCTCAAGACTTACCTGCCGCTCTTCTTACCTCCCGCAGCGACAAAACCAGCCGCAGCGGCCCCGACACCATCCCTTTAGTCGAAATCTTAGTAGGTTTAAAAAAAATAGCAATTGATACGCGTCCTGCATAGCTCACAATGTGTATTTTAGAGCTTTTACTTCCGACAAAATTATAATGTCTAGGACAAATATACCCCACGCAACAGATACCATCGACTGAGTCATCTCGAAGACGAAGTGCGGGCGCAGGGAACAATAACTCTACCTGCTGTATTTCAGATCATCTTGAGCTACTACAATTTACATGATCAACGCAAAGTATGGCTGCTTCTACCATTATTTCTCTGGGTCAGTATTTTAAAAACGAGCATACTTAAGTTCCTACACTCTTCGGGACCAGCAATTCTATGGATCAGGCAAATTGAACTGCACTTGTATATAATGCTACACTCAAGATGCAGTCAGCAGCGGTAGCTTGGCCGTGATTGTCCCACCAGGCATCGCTTAACGTCCTCCCCTCGAGAGACAATATTTCTGTAAGAAAAGGTGCCGCTATAACTCGGTTTAGCCCACGCTGCGATTATTCAACAGTATATTCATTCCAGCAGGTTCGATCATTAAAGCTGGTTCGACAGGGCTTCATCAAGAACTGTGTTACCGAACTGTCAGTCCTTTCTGTATAAGAACTATCCCGTCCTCATTGTCTGCCGGACATACCAGGCTGATGTAAGACCTAGTCCTCTTATGTATACGCCTCTCTCATTGAATGTGTATTACGTTATTCTTCTTGGATTATAGCTCCACCCCTGATTTCCAGAGGCTGCCAAAACCAAGCCCTTCTCTGCCATTCGAAAGTACACTCTCTTGGATGATTCAAATATATATAAATCACACGAAAACGCAGGTTCACGATAGCAATGAACTCCGACCATCTCAGCCGTGAAGAAGATGATGCGAATAGCCAAACTTCTTTCAGCCAGCTCTCGAACAGTCTGACCGTCTTGTAGCTTGTCGTTATACTCTGATTAGTTTGGACATAACTGAGGTTGCCTCTTGACCTAGCTGCGGCTGAGACAAAAAGCGGTAGTAAATCACCAATCTTCTCAAAAGCCCATGGTGGATCAAGTTCTAGTATGAATGAAATCCGATTAAAGCCTCATCATACCCGATCTACTGGATGGATTCATTAAGCCACACCCCGACATAGCACAAATTCTATACTCGTAGCACCTGAGCCTATAGTTGCTTTGGTTGACTGCACCAAGTCCCTGCTGTGCTACGTACCGTGCTGGTCTGTGGTCAATCTATAGCTGAAACCTTTAAAAAAAAGATGAACATTAAGAGTGCTAATGGCTGGTTGAATTGGTTTGCCAAATCTCGACTTCGCAGTGGATCGTTTGGGGAGGGGGGGGGGGGGGGAGGGGGAGGGGGGGAGGAAACTGTTTAGGCTTGAAAAATATTCGGTCCGGAACTCAGCCCTTCGTTTTAGTCCTCTAATTAGGGGCTGCAGTGCAGGTGGGCGATGACATACGCTCCACCAAGAAACCTTTCAACGTCTGAAACTGCAGACAGCTCACCTAAATGCCACGTATTCGGCATGTGTAATCCGTAGTTCATGTCACATTATTGTGGCCTGTTTTAGGAGATCGGTTGATTACACGGAGTATCGTGGAAACCGAGCCGCCGGAATGAGGTATGGCTTGACCATTACTTGAACAGCTCCCCTTCCAACTTTCTCTTTGAAAAATATGGAAAATGGTTTCGAACTCCTTGGTGATGTTGGGCCACACCAGCGGCGTTGGTATGAATTCCAGTTAAAGTTGTATTTTTGTTGCTCCCGATATCCACCATTCGCCATGAATTGTCGCTGTACCACGGCAACATTCAAGAGAATCCTCGACCCAAGCGCCATTCCTCTGGGCCAAGCGATTCGCGGAATATCCACTCAGTTATTGGAGTAGCAAAGAAAACACATAGAGAGACATAACATGTAGTTCGGAGTATAACGAGTTCAGATACAGCTCGGGCGATAGGGGGCCCGTGGAAGCAAAAGATAAACCCTCGATATCTCGAAATGAAGAATATGCAAAAAGCAGGCTCGGTGTTTCTCGAAATCTCGACGGTGTTCTGACCGTCTTCTATTCAAGTTGTGACAAGACCTTCTAAAGGTACGGGAACTAATCAGAATTGCTTACCAAGGAGATACACATAGAGTCTTGATCGGGTATCATATAGACAAAAATGAAATAGTTATTGTCTCTCATATTGACACAGTGTGAAGGATAAAGATACATTCTATCAGTGGGTAAACTGAAAACACTTTAAATGTGTTGGTTTCATGTTGATTTGATTCCATGCCAATTCACCCCAAATTTGGTTGACACTCATGTTGTCTTGTTCTTGTTATGGTAATTCACATTCGAATTCCAGCTTAGTCTTGTTAGTATAGGTATGGTTTCAGGAAAGCGAGAAAGGTTTTCTTTGGCTTGATGTGCATCTTAGTATGTTGACTTACAATAAGGTCTAGAGTATGGTCAGTAAACAGCTTCCTCAAATATATTATATTGTATAGCCATGCTCACCTTGTCTCCATCACCCCAAGTGAAGTTTTTGGAACGAATGTTTTGATAAGGATATTCAACTCTTTCCTCCAGGGGTGGCATGTGCTCCCAATGTTCCCAATGCTCATTCCACAGGTTCCAGGCATTGATTGATCCGAGAATAAGGACCGGAATAACAACACTGAGTCGATATCAGTACACTACCATTGTAAGGAAAGCGACAATGTGGTCCATACTAGATGGAGAGCTTCCTCCAAAGATCTAGCCAGAAATAATTAGTCCTAGATTCACACTTGAAGGTTGGGCAATGTTACGCACCACTTGTTGCAGCAGCATGGGCCTTCACTGCCTCTCTTTCTTGGTTGAATTTGTTTCCGGGCAGGTGTTGGAGTTTTGCGTCAGATGCGAGGAAGCGACGGCCGAGGCCTAGAGGCACGCGCGGGTAGAGGATACTGGGACTAGCCCGGGGAGTGGCACGACTAATGGCTCGCTGGAAAACCATTATTGCTACAGCAGGGTAGTCCGAATTAACAATTGGTTGATAAGAAGATATCAAATGCTGAGATTGGATGTTTTGGATGTGAGAAAGATTGACAAGTGAGCTCGGTTCCGAGTAGGTCGCTATCACCTGATTTCAAAAATGGACAACTGCTTATTAATCAGTTAGGTAACTAGCTAGGTACCTACTCCGTTAGTTACACGTGGAAGCAGCATGGTCATGTGACTCTATCTTCAAGCATCGACCGGTCCTCCATAACAACCAACCACAGTACTCTGTATGTTACTCTGCATAATTATTTAACACTTTACATTCTTACTGACCTCCCTACTTTTGCGCCTCAACTTTAAGAAGACCTTGAATGGAGTAAAGGTGCCTAAGATATGTACATAGCTGTAACATGGTACCCCCGAACATTCCGTGGCCCCCGATACTATTACTCCGTAGCTTCTAAATTAACAACCATTGCAGTCTCAGGCTTGATTAGTTACGTGGCCTTCAAATTTTTTGTCTACATTGACTTCAAACGACAACATGCCTCTGCGATTGACAACTTGGAATGGTCTTTCTCCCCATTTGCAGTCTCTGATGTATAGATTTCCGGATGGTTGACTGACTCTGAGCCTCACACTAGTGAATGGCATACGGTTCGGCACATAGGTCAATGTTTTGTATAGAACAGAACTAATCCAGCCTAGTAATCCGTTCTCCTACCAGCCCTGGAGTGAAACAAGATCGTTTGAAGTGAGTTTTGCCCAAACCTGCTCTGCGTGGCATTTTATTTAACTCTACAAGAGGATGTTCGAGATCCTGGAGGCGGATATCGTGGTCTTTCAAGAGACAAAAATCCAGAAAAAGGACCTCACAGACGATATGGTTCTTATCCCTGGGTGGGATAGCTTTTTCAGTCTTCCGAGGCAGAAGAAAGGTAATTATCCATTGCCGACTGAGCTAATCATGGTACTGACAAACTAGGATACTCGGGGGTTGTTATATATACCCGCTGTTCAACATGCACACCAATTCGCGCGGAAGAAGGACTGACTGGGATTCTTTCTCCCCCAGGCTCTGACGTATCCTATAAAAACCAGCCCGAGAGTAATCAAATTGGAGGATATCTTACTAACGAGCAAATTGGATATTTGTCCTTAGACCCTATGACTATAGACTCTGAAGGCCGATGCGTTGTCTTGGAATTTCCTGCCTTCGTCCTTCTAGGAGTATATTGCCCAGCGAATCGTGACCAGTCTCGCGATAGTTTTCGCACCGAGTTCTTCAAAACTTTGGATATGCGAGTTCGAAATTTAATCTCTCTGGGAAAACGGGTAATATTGATGGGTGACCTGAATATCTCAAGTGATGTCAAAGACTCCGCTCACGCCATAGAAGCAATTCGCAAATCCAACACGACAGAAACGGAGTTCCTCTCATCTCCACTTCGCCAGGCCTTCAACAATCTTGTCAGCAAAGAAGAACTGATTATAAGGGGGGAGGGCTCGGTTCTACTCGATCTATGCAGAAAACTTCATCCTGACCGACTTGGAATGTACACCTGTTGGGAGCAAAGAGTCAACGCTCGTCCTGGAAATTATGGCGCAAGGATTGATTATATTCTATGTAGCGCAGGTATTGGGGAGTGGTTCGTTGAAGCCAATATCCAAGAAGGTTTAATGGTGAGTATGTGTAAGCGCTCTCACGGCAAAATACTGACTTGAACAGGGCTCGGATCACTGTCCAGTATATGCTATCCTCAAGGACATTGTAACTAGTTGCGACACCGAGCTTCATCTATTAGATTTAATGAATCCTCCTGGGACGTTTGAGGACGGAACTCGAAAGATACCAATTACTACAAGCTCATTACCACTGTGCGGACGATTGCTTCCCGAGTTTCGCCATCGCAGAAGTCTTAAAGATATGTTTCGGGTAGCTTCGATTGCCAAGCCGTTATCCAAAAGACAATCGTCTTCCTTATGTACCTCACAAAATTACAACCCCGGTGATCAATATGAAGAAGCTCACCAAAATCCCCGTGAATCGCCCGCTAAGCGAACATTGGAGAACACCGTCCCTCTACCCATCCCGAAACGCTCGAAGAAGTTAGCAACCAAATCCAAGAGCCAGCAAACCTTGTCACAATTTGTGAAGCTAGACACGACTTCATCAGCTCCTCTAATTCAGTCCGAGGGTGAAGGCCGCGATCCCAAAAAACCTGAATCCACCCAAGTATCGGATGAAAATTTCGAGAACATACTTCCAATTTCCCCGTCTTTTGAAACCAGACCCCTGGATGATACTCCATATGCTCAGACTATGACTGTTGAAGAACAAGGAGTCCGATCTTCTACCCGCGACTCATGGGCAAAACTTTTTTCAAAGAAAGCACCACCCAGATGTGAAGGACACGACGAACCTTGTATTGTTTTGGCCACAAAAAAGCCCGGACCCAACTGTGGGAGATCATTCTGGATATGCTCAAGACCACTCGGCCCAAGTGGCGACAAAGAGCTTGGGACACCATGGCGTTGCCCTACATTTTTCTGGTGTAGTGATTGGAAGTCTCAAGCACAGTCGTGATTGCTCTTATTTGTGAGCTAGTTCTTCAACGCTGCCCAGCGCCTTGAATTTAACTAACTGTTTATAAGATTACTCATATCCAGGTTATAGCTCTTCCTCATGGGAACCATACTTTCCTCTACCATTGCACCTATCAGCAATGGGTACTCTGTACCCGAGTATCAACAATCTGCAAAAGCAGTAAAATATACCCTTCAAGTGTTTTCATGACTTGTTTAGCCTTTCATTTCTGTCTTTCTGATAGCAATGCAGTATCTAGGGTAATATCTCTTTTTTAATTGTGGGGATTGCATCAACCCATGTATGTACTACATTGCATACTCTAAGCAACAGAAACCGGTAAGAACCTCTTAGGTGGTTTTTAAGATAGTTATGAAGCCTACCTGGTAGCCCAGGCACCTACATAGAATTGTGATAAAGATTCTTTGTGTGTATGTGTATTTTAAAATTACCATTCATCATTGTGTTTGGTAATAAAATACCATTGTGTCCATTACGTGATAAGCATTGTTCTCTAGCGTTGAATGGCATTCATGCCAGCGATTAGTTAGTTGTGGTTCAAGACCATCTCTAGCTCCATATTATTGGGTACGGACCCATATCAACATTGGCATCGACTTCGAGTTGTTGTTTACATATCTATGGCTCTTTGCTGATTGCCCAACTGATCAAGTGCCTAAAAGCTCCAACATGGCACTTTCAACTGCAAATCAGTCGTCTCTTGCGTGTCTACCCTGGGTGGAATGTGATCACGGTCACGTCGGCGGTACGTTTTCAAGCTTAATGTAGCAGTTTCATTGTTGACTTGAGTGTAGGCGACGGGATTGCGATTCGAAAATGCTCTACCGAATATCTGTCAGCATTAATCCAATCATTCGAAAGCATGATGTCTGGCTCAACAGATATAGGCATGCCGGGACCTCTTGCTGAAGAATTGTACAGACTCCAACTGTACCCGACGCTCTATCCAACATCAGAAGTTCGGTCTCGATTTCATAAACTTCTGGTCAGCGGGTTTCGGAAATTCCTTCTTGAGAAGTACCAAATCATTGATGATTCTAATCTTGAGGATGAGAATTACATCACTGAGAAGATGAGAAGTCTTATTGAACATTTGAACCTCAAAACCTACAAACGCGAATTGCAGCCATGGGAACAATTCCTATTGAAAGGAAGCCCAGGCAGCGGTGCAAAACTCCCCGATACACCCTCTCATCAGATAGCACGACTGATGCCTATCGGTGGAGTTTCTCTACATCTAAGATGGCTGAAAAATAGATATGTTGCTGGGAATAAATGTCGCGAGGTGAGAATTCCCATAAACTGCTCTCTTCTCGGAGCTAACAGCATTACTTCTAGGCTACGCTTCCAGAAGGAAAAATTTTACGTTGTGCTGCGGCATCTGCCTTGAAGCCAGTAAGCATGAGATGCGAAAATTTTGAGCCTCTGTCTCTCTCTGACTCCCCCGTAGCCTACCCGGCCCGCAGCACTTCCCTCCTCGGGATTACGCAATACTCAATCTTGGGTACATTCACTTCTTCTTCAACAGCAAAAAAAGTAGATTACTGATCTTTATAGACTCGGTTGACTCCCAATCCTTACTTTGAGGTGAGCTGCAGCTGGTTGATAGGTTAATTCCCATTGTTAACAAGTTCAGTATCATCTCCTAGCATTAGGGAACAGTGATGCAGTCGAGAAGCTTGAAAAACTTAGTGATACTATTGGTAAGTATCGTGAGAATGGCCTACTAGTGATTGTCAAACTGACGGAGCTTATAGACTACTTGGAAGGTGAAGCCAATGCTAATCCTCCAGTGCCTACTTCTGCGCTTGCCATGGTGTACAAATCGACAAATGTTACATTGCAGATAGATGACAAGGAATTTGATGAATGAACTGGTGGGAATGGATTCTATGATAGTGTACTTCGTCCTGTACCCAGCCTAATAAATGAGTAACTCTCTGTTTCGAAATGTCGAATGTTCTCCGGAGTATCTGCCAAGACCGATGCGGTCGCTGCAATATTGATGACATCGTTTAAACTCAAATCAAGACCTCGAAACGTAAAAAAAACGAGCGGTCGTTACAAAAATACATACATACGGTAATGATGTATGTACTGTACTCCGTACGAAGTATACATATAGATTACATGGTTCAATTCCTTTGTCTGGAAATCTCCAGATAACACGGCGGTTCCCATCGCCTTTCCTTCAGAAAATCTCCATGAAATTCTTCTGCATCTCTTTTTATTTCTTCTCTTCTTCAATCTCATCCTTCTTTTCGACAACCATTGTACTCTCTCCAGCTTACTCTTCCAGTTTCACTCCAGTTGTCTTCTTCGATTTCAGAATCATTCAAGAACTCTTCTAGACAATCGACAAGATGTCTGGAACAGAGGTTTCCGCGGTACATCGTGCCCTCAACAATCTTTTCACCACTCTTAGCCCGGAGCAAGTTCAGAAGTTCTTATCCGAGATGAGCGTTGCGAACACTGCTGCTGGAGGGGTGGCAGCTTCGAATGGCAACGGCCAAAGCATCCAAGAAACTTCTGAGATCGGCAAACCAGTCGTTTCGGACTCGATTCAGGCCACAGTTGTGTCTCGTCCATCCTCCCGTGGCAAACGCTCTCGTGAAAACGGAAAGCTGCGACCATTGAACTCTTTCATTGCATTTCGAAGTACGATGATTTTCTGTCTTTCCTCTAAGAATCAATTCTAACAGTTGTGATTTAGGCTTCTATTCCGCAGCGTTTCCTGATCTGTCTCAGAAAGTCAAGTCAGGTTTACTTCGCTTCCTTTGGACTTCTGATCCATTCAAAGGAAAATGGGCTATACTCGCAAAGGCATATTCCACCATTCGCGACAAACATCTTGAGAAAGTTAACCTCGAAACATTCTTGGCCCTGAATGGTCCATTCATTGGGATCGTCCCAGCTTCGGAGTATCTCGAAATCATGGGACTGCAGCTTACTCAAAGTCTCGACAAACAATACTCCCTCTTGAAAACGAAGGAACAGAATCTTACCGTTTTTGACTTGACCACCAACCTTTCTGCTGACGATGTCGTCGATTACTGCTACCAGACTGGGTACGTTCAGGGTATTATCCCCGAGAAGAAAGGTGTCAACGATCAAGCTGCACTCACTATGGCTGTGACCGCGCAGCCAAATTCTACCATTATTACTTCGAAACCAACTGCAGAAGTTTCAATTCCGAAATTGAATGACGGACCAGCAGACGCTACCGTGGGCGCTACAACCGACATGATGCAGGTTGAAGCAAGCACCAGCAAAGCTTTGATCATCCACCCCGCGGTCGCTAACAATGCGATTACTTTGGCTCAGACTCTAGCCAGCAATGCAGCTTCCAACAATTCTCTCTACACAGCCGCCGACTTTGAGCAAGAGTTGCGAGATGTGATGAACGCTTTCCCATTTGATGCTGAGGATGATGGCTACTACGGACTTTTCAACCCAGCGCTTAAAACCCCGGTAGTTGTCTACCATCCCTACCGTATTCAAGGTGATTTCGATCCCTTCGATATCACTGCACACAATATTTGAGTGTATTCACAAAATACCTTCTCGTCGAATTAAACGGCCAACTTTACTACTACTTGCCGGTTTTATGAGGCATACTTAGCATGGCGTCGGGGCTTCAAGGGATACTTATGCGGTAACGATGGTCACGGATGGACGATAGAATGGAAGGTTGGCTTGATTTGGGGCTCTCGCCTTGTAACATCACAGCTGTATTTTAGCTTTAGTGTAGAAAATCAATGAAATAAATATTATTCCTCATACTCCGTATGCCCAGGATAATTACGAGTGATTACTTTGCTCTTTTTTGGACCATCTCAATTTTGGGTTCTGATGCCTGCAGAATCATTCGAAGTTTGATTTATTTTACTCGTACGGAGTACTCCGTAAAATCGAGCCGTCCAAAAATGCCAAGACAGTATAAGTGGGGCCGTCCCGAAACTCTGGTAGCAAATGGCGATCACGAAACGACTCCCGTCAAAGCATCCTCACAAAACCCTTCTCCAGCGAGCGACCAAAAGAGTCCTGATATTAATAGCATAGAACAGTCTTCTTAGCATTAAATTCTACAGATTGCTATATTCATCAGGAGAACTAAATTCGAAAGCAAAATCAACGAAGAAACAGAGTGCAATTAGCCTTGGGCAGCAAACAGTATTCTAGCCGCCCGCTTCGAAGGCACGTGACAGTTCCAAACTCAACCGCCCCAACGGAAATCCGTTTTGTGTTTGTATGCAACATATGTATGTATACATACTCCGTACTCTGTACTGTAGTACTGTGAAAAATACGGCGAGAATACACATACATAGGTATGTACGGAGTAGAATCTGCACCGTTATCTGTATGGAGTGGTGGAAGTGTTCATGATATTTCTGCAGGACAGCAACGGCGGACCTTGTGGTCGAAGAGGAGGACCAGCATACGGAGTAGTCATCGATTGGTTGTGACAGGTGGGGTGGGAAGGACCCGTGACGAGACACAGACAAAGGGGTTTTTCTTGGGGTGTTTGGTGGGTTTGCGTGCACGGAGTGGGGGGCCACAGCGGACGGCCGTTTCCCTGCAGAGTTTTCTCTGACATGGCGAGGTGGAGCCCGATGATTGGCTGACAGCGATGGCCAGAGCAGGGCAACCAGGGACCCACATGCAGGAGGGGCAGGAAGGAGCACGGGTGATTCGCTCCTGCCCCATCGCACTCCACTTTCCCGCCCCAGCCCCACTCTGCGATGACTAACAGACTCTCTGTATTTTTGCTTTTTGCCTCCGAGGAAGGAGGGGGAAGTATCGAGGAACAAAGAAAGGGAAACAACGAACTTGTCCTGGTATCTTTGGAAACCATGGTAACCAGCTGGTTGCTAGGAGGAAAAGAGGGAGGCTGGGAGACAGGTACAAAGAAAATGACCTCTGCTGATAAGAAGAATACCTGGTATTTAGAATACATACATCGTTACAGAGAGGGGTAGAGCAGATAAGAGAACTTCTATCAGCTTCTGTGGGCCGTACTGTATTATATACCCCAGCCTCCCTCTGAAGAATGTCCTGCTCGCTGGGACCTTTTCCTTTCCCTGGGGAGAAAAGAAGGAAAGAAAAGTGGGAAAAAAAAACTGGAGTCGAGCAAGCAATTCTGCATGCAGGCCAGCCCAGCCAGCCCGGACCACAGGATTGTGTTTGGGCGGCCATGCGAGACCGCTGGTTCTTTATATTGCTGTAAAACCTAAGCTTAAGTAAGCCCCATCCAGATGGCTGAAAACGGAATAGACACACGGATCAGAGGACGGCTTGTGGGACACATGGAGACACATGGAGAAAGAATTAAACTGCATTTGTGGCTTCATCGAGCCAATGGTGTTTGCCTATCTACAATGGTGTATATACTCTTTTTGTCAAAAAAAACAGAATATGTGTGGTGGTGGTGGCTTTTTGAGGTTATTCCAAGTATGATATCTTTCTCATCTCCCCGAGCCGCGATCGAGCTTGCGAAAGCTTGTTCTCCAGTTGCAGGATCTCGACCTATACGCACAGGCACACACGCGCCCCTAGTTAGCTATCATAGTTCTCTCTTCTCGGGAAAAAGCAATAATAAAAAAGGTAGATAAAAATAAACAGCTCCTAGCTTGGACGTATAACATACCTGCTGCTCCATCTCCCGAACCTTGAACTCATGTCCACTTAACTTCGTATAATCAATGGCGTCCGTCTCATCCCGGTTCTTCTCCGCAATGATACTCTGTACCTGCCGCACAAGCGCCCGACATGCCGCGCCCACCGCTTTACTCGCCGTCTCTAGGCGGTCTTGCGTTTTGCTCATGAACGTCGCCTTGACGCGGCTGGCTGCTACCAATTGCGCCGTGCTCGCGGCAACGTCGTTACTCGCAACGATCAATTGCTCTGGAGAGTTACGTCCGGAGATGACGCCGTCTGCTGTCTCGATTAGGGTGTTGGTCGATGTGGCGACTGCTTTGGCGGCGGAGATTAAGCCTTCTGTCCATCGGTTGTTCTTTTTGTAGAATGCAGTTCGGGAAGAACTACCTCGGCCTTCTCTGACGATTTCTTGCTGCGACGCTGTTGCTGCGCGGATGAGTTCGGCGATAGCATTGGTCACGGCGATAGATGCTTCGAGAATAGAATCGTGGATACGTAGTTCGTACGTCGAGTATCCGTCTCGTGGCTTCTTCTTGAGCTTGGCTAGTCGTGCCGCTGCGGCTTCGATAGCATTGGCGGCGTTGCTTAGTTCACGGTCGACTAGGTCGCCGAGATCACCGGCTTCATTTAATTTAGTGCTCTTGGGAACGAATGCGTCCACGAGTTTGGAGAGCTTTTGTAGGTTGAGAGAAACTTCATGGTTGTTGTTGATCACCACATCTGTCTTTTGCAACGGCTCTAGGTCTTGTAGCCTAAACGACTGTAGGGCACGGAAGAATGTCATTGTCGACTGTGCCGATTGTCGTGCAGCTCCAATAAGCTGATCTGCTTTCTTGTCGTTCGTAGCAAACCGGGTCAACCCCTTGGTATTGCTCAGGACGTCTGCAATAGAGCCCGAGAAGATACTAACAGTGCGGATAATCTCCGAATGCGTGCTATTAGGTCCGTCCGCGATGAAATTGTTGAATGATGTCGAAAACTCCGTCGCGCTGGCAGATGCTTTTTCAATTTGCGAGAGGACATATGCCGGGGATGCATTCTGATTACCCGCCTGCATACTCGAATCGAGTTCATACAGCGCATCGTCCACTCGTTGAATACCGCTTTGCAGTACCGAGTCAATGATGTCGTTGATCTTCGCCACAGAGCCCATGAGCACGTCGTCGATTTGCGTATCCAGCGCTTTGTCCACATCTCCTTGGTTCTAGCATAGCGTTAGTACTTAAATTGTAACATTCGGGAATTCGTGCCTCCTTACCAATTTCAACTCTTCCAGCTCCATCAAAGCCTGTTCCATTCCGGATCTGTACACTTCGATTTCATCATCCTTGTCCCGTAGCGCCAATTCGTGGTCATGGCTCCGTTCGCCGGTGCTGTTGCGCGCTTCTTCCAGTGCGCGGTTTTTGTTCTATTCCACATTAGCTCATATCCTGAACATACGTATACAGCAGTGGACGTAATATACTTACCCGCAGCGCATCCTCAAGATCAGCCATCTCTCGATTATACTTAGAAAGCATGGCAGAAATTTCGGTCGACTTAGCTCGCTCTGCGTTCTCTGCCCTGTCAATGGCCAGTCGTAGCTCTCGTTTCAGCTTTTCCAGTTCTTCTTTGTTCCCACCATTAATGCGGTCTCGCTCATGAAGCGCCCTGTCACGTTCCCTAATCATATCAGCCAACTCCAGATTCTTCGTTTTCATTTCCCGCTCCAGCTTCTCGCGTTTATCTATAGCTTCTTGAGCGGAAGCAGCTTTCAGTTTCAGGGACTTTGTCGTCTGCAGCAGATCGAGATGCTCCTGTCGTAATTGAGAATAGAGCTTGGCAAGTGCCTCGTACTTCGACCGCCATGTGTTGACTTGTTCTTGCAGCGCACGTATCTGGTCGTCCTTGGAGGTGTTTTGCATCGAGTAGTTGGAGTTCAGCTGGTTAAGCTGCTCTTCCAAATCTTTGACCCGCTTGTCATATTGTTGAAGCAGGAGTTGGTCTCGGTCGTATTGAGCCCGCGCGTTGAGGTTCTCCCGCTCGAGCTCTGCCAGATGGCCCTGCGTTTGTTGCTGGAACTGGTTCTGAAGTAGCTGCTCTTGAGCCAATCTCTGCTGTTCTGCTTGTAGCCTTTGCTGCTCTTCAAAATCTCTTTGGGCCTGCTGTTGCGCCAGTAGTTGCTGTCGCTGTTGATCCTCCCACTGCTGTTGTAGCCGTCGTTGTTCGGCTTCGTACTCTTCTTGCTGGCGCTTTGCTTCTGTTGACCAGAAATCGTTGATGGGTTCGGGATCGGGGATTGTATTTTTAGGAGGAGGCGTTGGCTCTCTTTCAATTTCGCGGGATGGGCGCCTTGGGAGTGCCGGCCGTTCGTCGTCGCTAGCCAGTAGGTTTGGAGGTTGTTGCGGGAGTTTGGGGATGTTGATCAGACTGGTGAGATAGCGGAGATTGGAGCATTCGTAATAGAATCTAACAAGTCGGTAATGTTGTGCGTCGTATCGTCCCCGGAGAGGTTCCAAGGCATCTTCGTCTCCAGTCGCTACTTTCGATTAGCAAGCTAAAGAGTTGTACGATTCTGTTATAGACTTACTCGTGTGCATTGCCCTCAACATGCTCGTGATGAACTTATATATACCGTAGCTTTCTTGCACAAGCGGCACGAGCGCTGATATCCGACATTCGTTGTTCGCTCCGCCTCGGAAATGGGAGAAGACAAGTTTTTGAAACGCATCGATTTGATCTTGTAGGCCCATAAGATCGGAGATCGTTTCGTAGCTAAAACGGTGTCAATCTAGTATCGATGTAATATTTGCTGGATCGGCATTGCTTACCCTTCGTTCGGGTCATTGATAGACTTGAGACTAATATATTCTTCGTACTCGAACAAACCTAGTGATGGTCTTTAGCATTGACACGATTGGCAGCCGCCGCAATCGAGACACTTACCATTGAATTCTGGGTGTTGGCGATGGAAAGCCAACTTGGATTCCAAAAAGTAGACATATTCGCGGATCAATGGACCATAACCTACGATACCCTTAGCAGCGTTCCTCGACCGATTTTTCGGAAAGTTATTTCTTTGGAGACCTGAGTTCGCGTACCTCGAAGACCCTCGCCCGCCGCTCCTCTAACCAAACTATCCAACCAAGCAACATGTGCTTGCGCCTCTTTGACTGTTACCGGGTGGCCTTCTTGCAACACTTTATGGACAGTGATCAGCGCTTTGAACGTCTGGACTTCGTCTGCGAGCACGGGTTGCCTGCATCACGCATATGCCCATATTAGCATTTACTTCAATATTTTGTTTGATGCACTTTTCGATGTTTGTGGGGATGTGCTAAAGAAATCCGTAGAAAAACCTACACTTTCATCCCAGCCCAGAACGAAGCGGAGGACTTATGATCCCACGTATAGACGATACAGCTCCGAACATGTTTTCCTACAAAAAAATTTAGTCGAGACACTCAGGGAAATCGATGCAATAATATCCGTACGTTTCGGCGCCGTTTCCTCTATGAAATCCCTCGTATTAGCAAGTTCGCATGTCGCGTGGTTGGGCGGAGATTGGTTTGCCTACCGATACTTGTAGCTTTGCGGATATTAACAGCCAGATCGGCTTCCGTTCTTCGCACAGACCACATATCAGCAGTAATTCTAGATGATAAGGTATTCGTAGAAACTCACTTGCTCATGTCGACATTTCGTGTCACCGCGGAATTGTATGCCATAGCCATGATGGCGGAACGATTGAAACTGAATATGCGGCAGCTGCGGAGGGTGATTGGTATCCGGAAATAGCGATTTAAAGGGTCGACCGCGCAGTGAGTGAAGAGAGACGTATTATTATGCCGGAAAGTGGAAAATTGAAGCTGTTAGCTCTCACCCTGCGTATTTACGATCGCCAGTTGATAAGGAGGCGTGAATTTCAGGGTTGCGCCAAGCATGGCTGACGTCGAATTACGTAAGTGAAGTAGGCACGAAATTGATTCTGCCGAGATTCACCGCCTACTGTGAGATTCGATGATTGGAACGAATCCAGTTGTGAAGCTAGATATGAGAGCGACTGTGATAAGAAGTCGAAGTAATAGGCTTGGTGTGGGTGAAATTTTGAATGATGAGCTTCTTGTGCTGTAGTGAGTGCATTCAAATGTCATATATGAAAGGAATGAGAAGGTAAAAAAAGGTGGTAATGAGTAGTTTCTATTCAAGGTAATATCTACGGGGTAGAGTGTTGAGATTTGAATATGAAAAGATGAAGCTTGGTGAAAGAAGCTGTTTGGCTGGTTAAAGAAATAGAGTAGCTCTATGAGTGTATATAGGTAATCCTCACTTTGTGTCTGGAAATGAAGACTGAGTGAGCCCGGTCTGCGGAATTGAAAGCTCATTCCCGTCTTTCACAATTTCATTACCTGCCGGGCTGCCCGGTTCAGATCCGGCGGGTGCTCTGATAACTAGGAGCTCTTCTTGCGCGCGGCTATTCTCTGCCTTTGTAGATGAGCTGGATTTTCTATGGCGTGCGGTTTTGAGGTTCGGTGAAACCATTTCGCCTCGCTCAGCAAACTCGTGTGACAATTGTGAAGCTAAGGGCTTTCGCCTAGGTATAGTCATTGGGCCCACTCTGATACTTGATTTTTCCGGAGGTGGTAGAGGAGTTCCCGGCGGCGGAAGTGGCCTACCCCGACCTATAGGGTGGTCAGGAATGGCCGTCTCTGAATCAGGATGCTTCTGGTCATTGAGGCCTAAGACATTCCATCCCCATTTCTTAGCAGCGGCAGCGGCGGCGTTTCCTAGAGAAGCCATCGTCTGCTTATTTTCCGCCGATTTTAATGACGTAATTGACCGAGGTCTACTTGCCGATGTAATATCCTCCGTTTTCGACCCTCGCAAACCAAAACCGCTTAAATCTCCCTCCGTACCTTCAAACGGAGGACTTGTAGAAGTTTTGCTAAGGATAGAGTCGGCTCGCGGGCGAATGTGTGAGGAATGGTCTTGCGAGGTGTGTGAAGAGCTAGAATGTTGTCTCCGTCGATGATGAATAGATCCAGAAGAAGGACTTTGGGGGTGTGGGGTGATATTCACAGTGCTACTAATCGCATCGACATCATCGTGCTTCAGCTCTAGTGCAAGATTCTCGACACTCATAACGTCAGAAGTCAAGGGGTGCTCTAGAGGTAAGGAAACAGCTGATTGTCTGGGAGAAAAAAGACCCTGGATGTTCTCAATTTCTGCGGGCTCATCATCCGGTGGAGATGCCTTTTTATCCAGCGCACTAATTGCGGGAGACAGGGGAACAGATGGGGAAGGCATACTCAGAACTTGAGCGGCTTTGCCTGAAGCTTCGTCGCTTAGGAAATTGGAGATAGTTTGTTCTGCTCCATGCTCATGGCTGTTTCCATTGCCAGCGGCGGGCGTCGAGGCCTCTTGCCAAATGCCACCCCGATAATGCTGTCTTGTAGTATCGAGGAATGGTATGTCGTCCCAGAATGGTTGTACTAAGGTTTCGCCAACTACTTCTCTTATCCGGCTTTCAATTGCTCGAAGAATGATGCCGTACGTTATTTGTCTCGAACTAACAATGGGCTCGATGGCCATTTCCATTTCTGGCATGGTTTCAAAGGATATCCAAGCTCGGTTGCTCGGTGGAGGCTTAAAGCGAACAAGAATGTGTCCTTTCAGCCTCTTCAGTAGAACAGCCAGTACAAGATCAACTTCTCGGGCTTTGAACCTCTGGCCAAAGTCGATTCGAGCGGTTGCGGCAATCTCGAGTCGAAAGTTACCACTGTAGGTAACATCTGCCTCCACGCAGCAATTTCCATCGACCGTGAGATCTTTGAGACGAGGATTTGTTATCAACGGTGCACCTTCACCAGCATCTATCTTCCGAAGCACAACGCTGGTAATAAAGTTCGGTTTCTGAACTCGAGATATTTTCTTCGTGATTTTGGTCCAGATATGGTTTTCGAGTTCGGAAGTCTGGTACAAAGCCAAGAAAACCCGTCCGACTAAAGCGTTAAACCATCGAGTCTGGAGGTTTTCCTCCGAGGAATGCAGTCGTTTGACCAAGTTGACCATGTGTTTCACTGGAAATTGCTGAGCAGTAGGTGGGGATATAGGAGAATCGGGAAGCTTTTCTAAATTCTTTAGGATCGCAAAATAGAGATCTTCTTTCTCCGAAGGATTGTCCGAGAAGATGTAGAAGGGGAGAGCTTCGGTTTGAAGACTTGCAATATCACTTTGCGGTGCCCTTTTTGTCAAGCGTATAGCGTTGCGCTTAATCCATAGTTCTCCTTCTGGAATGTTATCTTCACCACTATATATGCTGACGTCGTAATGGGACAACGAAATAACGTAGCGTACTTCCATCTGCCCAGAATCATCGTAGAGCATGAGATGACCGTGGCTACAGAGAAGATTTTCAGCGGTTTGTCAATGAAGATTGAAGCTGCATGTACTAACCGAAGAACCACATAGAAGACATTTCTGCCTTTCCTGTTAGGCCTTCCATTGGCCTTTCCAGGATCTAGCGTTGGAGGATTTTTTCTTTCGAATATACTCCTGTACATACTCTGGTATACACTTGGACTTTCGGGCGTGATCACCTCCCCAGCGGGAGTTGTCCGCTCTGGGGGTTTTCCATTAATGCCCCCAGGTACATATTCACGGCAAACGGTAAAATAGCCGGCCGCGACGTCTGATTCGTGGGTTCGGTGGAATTTCTCAGCGAGTACATCGGTGCCGGTTTGAAGAGTAGACTGGTCGTCGGTTGGCTGGTTAACGTTATCCGACGCATCGGGCCCGGATGCTGAAGGGCCCTCGGCGAAGGGAAGAAAGAGGTAAGCATGAAGGATTAGGAGCCCAAAGAGTAAGGGAATGAACGTAAGGCCACCGAGGATATAGACCAGAAGGAGCACTGCCAGAGAACCCATTAGGTGCTTCTTTGGGGCAGAGAATCAGGCAGCCCCATCGGAAAACATAGACATCAAACACACATATCCAGGGCCTCGAGGAGTAAAGTGGGAAAATGGTTGGGATGTAGAGATATTCCGTGCATCTTGAGCTCCCATGGTTGAGTTAACTAGTTAAACGAGACGTCATGGCCGATTTGGATGATGACACATCAGCAATCAGAGGTGTGCTTGGCGTTGTAAAGTACCGTATTCTAGACTTCTTCGAAGGCAAAACAGGTTGTAATATAGCGTATTGGAGCAACATATTGTAAAAAAAAGCAATGAGCTTCCCTTTTGTTCTAATTTAGTTAGAAATGACAGTGAAAATCTCTTTATTTGACTTACCTATGAGTAGAATCTCACTCTCGCCTTACTTCAACTGACAGTGTCTCCCGGGTTCCAATGTCACCGTCTGGAAACGGCCGGGGTAGGTGACTGACAAATTAGTAAGCTTCTTGGCCGCGGAAAGTTCACGTGGATTGACCGAACCCACTCTCGGAATAGTGTTTATCCGCAAGCTTCCGCACCCAATTAAGGTTGACCCGAGAAGCTCATGATTAGGATTGGAAGCATGATTAGGTGGGAGGCTGTTTGACTCTGAAATACGCGCCTGCGTCAAGAGGGCTGGTCCATATGCTTTATATAAGACTTGGAATTGAGCGAGTCGACTCAGCTATGGCTTAGGTCTATTTATTTTTCGAAGCGAGTGACATAACTCGAGGTTTTGGTAAGTCCGGGGTCCTGTGGATCCGATGGATATCGTGATACCGGAGAGAATTGCTGACCACATCGTCTGAGATAGTCATCGAAGGCGGCAATAATATTTTTGTGCAGTGACAAAAGCCTATCGAGCAGTTGACACTTCTGCCCTATTCGCCTTCCTTCTCCTCAAATTGCTCGCACCTTGCGTGCATACTTGTGACCAGTGCTCCGAACACGCACCAAATCTGCCCGGCGGCAATGGGCTCACAACAGCGATAAGCCGCGAGTTCTCACTTCCCGGGGGTTCTGTGGTGATATATGATCTCTCTATGGATCGTGATAATCCTTACTCTTCTGGATTGGTCGGTCGGGGGGATTCGCAACGGCAAGCTCAGTTGGACGTCACGCTCGCACAGCCCTTGATAGATTTGACGAATAATGACGAAGGTCTGCCCGATGACTATCGAGCGTCAAAACGCCAAAAGCTTGACTCGGGAGCCAGCATTCAATGTATATCGATTCCTTCGAACCCATCACCTTTGCAATCCGTTCCAAGTGTTCGAGCCACTGACGAGCCAACCCCAGTCGAACGGCCCTCGTGGTTACTTAACGAGGATATTTCTGAACCCAGCAAATACGCAGGACTGGAATTTCTAACTCTCAGCGAAGAGTTTCAACCAATATGTTTGTCGCCGTCATTACCAACACGGCCTTGGAAATACCGCCCGTCATATGAAAGCTTCGCCGATTCTGCCTCATATCCCGACGAAGGTGACAGCTTGGACTATGAAGTGCAGACCGTTCCATTTGACCTTGAAATACCCGAAGCAGCACCAATTCTCGATTCAGATGGTATGTTTTCTTCTCAATTGTCTGAGTTTCCCAAGGCTAATTCACCTGTTCCAGGCCCCCTCGACTTTTACCCTTGGAAGGGACATCACCCAGAGGACGCTTTGACAGAACAGACTTCCAAGCAAGGATATTACGACCGACTACAAGTTTCGCAGAATGAGAGCAATACTGCGAGACCATCACTCTATACCCAGTTCAAACATCGATCTGGCCTCAGGCTTCTCTCATCCGTTTTTACCGCCATTTTAGATAAGCGTCAAGCTCACTGTAAATTAGCAGAGGCTTCTACTTTCAAACCACCTCCCCGTGTCACTCTAACCGATCTCAAACGCGAGGCATGGCTGCGAGATTTAGCAAATTCTCGCGTGCCGCTTCGGAGGCTTAGCCGGACTATTCCCCATGGGGTACGTGGAAAAGTTCTTCTCGAGCAGTGCATTAACAAAGATATTCCGATTGAAAGAGCGGTGTGGTTGGTCAAATGCGTAGGCGCCAACGAAATCCGCGCTTTCAGGAGAAAAGGAACTTCCACCGCCATTGCCTCCAACCTCGAGGTCAAGTGGGTAAGAGATTGGACCGTTATCGTTCAACAATTTGTGGAATGTATGGCTGCCGCATGCAAGACAGATTTGAACTTGAATGTTCCTTACGTGTGAGTAACGACTGTCCTACTTCGCCTAGTACATGCTCATAGGCATCTTTTAATTAGAGCGAGGCTCATGACACGTCTGTTTCAAGAAGAGCTACTTGATCAAGACGACTGCCTGGACTGGTTCCTCCAATCTTTGCATTCATCTTCAATGGAGAGCCTTCCTGTCTGGCTTCTACTTCTTCGAGTATACTGGCCTGGTCTGGTCAGATACCGAAAAAAGGGACGAATATTGGCGGAATACGTACTTGAGAAGACGAAACTGGTTCGACCCCTTATATCCTCTATCGTCTGAATAGGTCACCTTCTAACCCATACTTCCAGGCTCTATCAAAGGAGTTCTCTAGAGCCAACCATCGGGTCGCTGGCCCTCTAAGCAGATTACTCAAATTCTTTGTCGATTTTCATCCATCCTGCTTCGTTTTACCGTTATGCTGGCGAACTTACAAAGGTACACTAAAGGCTTGTTCTCAACGACTTTCTTCGAAGGGCGGAATTATGCTTGACGACTTATCAACCAGGAATGACAGGATACTCAAATACGAGAGAAGCACACAAACCCATCAACAAGGGTCCGCGCAGCGTGTCATTTCTTTGGTTGATAACCTGGATTCGTTAAACAATATAGAGACTCTATCTCTGGATTGTCTTGATCTGGACCTAGATCATTCAAGTCTTGTGTCAAAAATTCTAGAATGGTCTTCTACAAGTTTTCGCCGCGGAGTCGCCCGAATATATGTTGCGGTACGCCTATTGCGGAAATGGAGAAGGGCGGGAATAGACACCGACAGCCATATCATCGATTTTATTCAGCAAAAGGGCGAAAGCTCCGTCTTTATCAAGAAGAACTTCTATCATGTTGTTTCTGAGCTTGTTCGGTCACATTCTTTTACTGTCGGCAAATATTTACAATGGCTTATTGCGCGAGGCACAGTTACTAGCGAAAGGGTGAGTCGCTTCCAGTCCTTCTTCCTCATCACCATTCGCATTACAAAGCTCACAGTTGCAAAGAAATCTCATCCCGAAGCTGGCCTACTTAATCAAATTCCGCGTCGGCAGCTGCCGAGGCACATTTGGAACCTGCGCAACACACTCCTTGCGAAAATGGGGTTTTCAGCCGATTCCGAAATCCAAGACATAGAGAATCTCAAAATTTTTATTCGTCGGGAACTACAAGATATGATTACAAAGCCAGTATCAGACATGGACGTAGAATTCCCTGAAACCCTGAACCTCGCGGATTTTAGTTGGACTGTAAAATCCGCAATTGGGCCTTGGCTACGGGACAGAATATTTAGACACCGAAAAGAGGCTGTGAGGTAAGTTACTATCTAGCCGAGAAACGGTTCTCTAGCTCACCATGGATATAGAATATCTTCAATGGACAACAGCCGTCGCATTACTAGAATAACAGCTCTGACACCCACTCAATTCTTCAAGATCAGGTACATCATAGAGTGTTTAGAGGACTTTTCCCTTTTAGCGGACATTCTGAAAGAAGCTTCTACTTCGGACGACGTCGTTGTATTAACCTCTGTCGCGGACACCTTGAACCTTCATATACACTCCTTTACGGCCATGGGGGCACTGTCCGACATTTTCACGAGTACCGTGGCAGGATATTCTCAAGTCAACAAAACAGATATATCTGCATTAGATTTGATATCATCCCTGCTTGACGTTGGCATGAAAATACAAGGCGAGCTTTCCACTGTGGCTATGCTTCGGCGCGATCTTTCTCGGTTCGATACGAAATTTACTGTAGCGGCTTCTTCCCCCGTGTCCGAACATCCATCAGATGCATTTCCCTCTATCGACTCGGCCTTCACGGAAACCTTACAACAGTTGATCGCCTCAGGAACTGGTATGGATGAAGCAAGCATCAACCGTACCTTCGACATTCTTATTCGCGTTCTGCAGAAACAAGCGGAATCGGGGGTATCATGTCATGAAAGCGCTCACCGTTTATCTCTGTTGCGAATCTTTAACACAAAAGTCTTCGATTGCCGAATGGTGAAATGGATAGTTACGACGTTAGGATCTTCTTCACGGCCTCCCCTTTTGACATTCGTTCCGGCTCTAGTTGGTGTTGGTTGTATTACTCTTGACTCCTTCTTCCCGATGGTCAGCGAAGTTCTGGTTTCTAGCTCGCAGCAGCAGCAATCGGTGACAGACAGGCTTCATGTCCGTTTCGAAGCGATCAATCTCCTTGGGGCATACCAAGCTCAAAGTTTGGACTCCCCTGATATAGTAAGTTTCAAACGCGTATCTTCACGTATTTAGAAGCTGGCCTAACTTAGGACCTAGATATCCTATCGCTTCAAGATATATCAAGAAGAATATATAACGCAAAATGCTTGTGAAGCACTGAGTTTCATTGACACCACTCTAATGGCGGCTCAAAGTGCCGCTCCCCAAGTCATAAAGGAACATCGCTCTGTGATTCCGATTATCAGCCAGGTTTTGATTCAGAACGTGAATAAACTCGGCCCAGAAGCGGTCAATCGAATTGTTACAGGCTTTCCACATTGTGCAGATGTGATTCATCAAGCTTTGGACGGCTTTCTTGGGATAGACTTAAAAGCAAGTTAGTATACCCTCGGAATATGCTAAACGATGTTTATTCTCTAACATAATTCAGATCCAGACAGTGCACAGATGACCCAACGAATCGTCGATGAGATCGACGATTTCTCTATGTCCTATTGCCTGATCAAATTGCGTCTGCTCTTCGACGTTGGTTCAGATGAGGATTCTGCTAAGGACGGCATCGTCGACCTATTGTTTAAAACAGCGGAGTCTGATATTAGGGAAGGCAAAACTCGCTGGCTTGAAGTCTTGAATGTACTGCCAGTCAACGCAGCCGCGTTGGTACGGATTTCTCCACGTCCTAACTCATTCAGGGGCATCTCACTAACAGCCACACAGATTAGACAGCGTGCAGAGAGCGAGTTCTCGAGGCTTTCTTCCCCTCACGGTTTACAACCGTTCTCCACAAGCGACGAGACCGCATTGATCTTTCTTCGCATAGTTGAGGAATTGTCGTACTCGATCCCTGATAAATTTGAATCATCATCATTCAGCAGCGACCTTGGAGCAAAAATGGCCATCCTTTTTCAAAAGACTGTCGATTATCATAAACCGGAAAACAAACCTGAAAACAGAAAAGCACGGACGATCTCGCCAGCATCATCTGCCGAGCTCTCACTTGGCCTCTGGTATTTCATACTTCTCCGACTAGTGGCGTTGCACCGCTCATCTCTCCCACAAAACTGCGAATTGAAAAGCGAGCTGCAACTTCAAACACACCTTTTGGCTCAAACTTTCTGCATATCACGGTCTTCGCTCTTTTATGGCCGGTCCTTTGACAGTTTCGGCCCGGCACTTTCCGGTCTTACACAGCGCAGTTCACTTCTAAACACACTTCCATTTAATTGGATCAATCTACAGCTCCAAGGATTTGACGTTTGCTCCGCTCTCGCCGATACCCTTCCTAACGAATCTCGGATGGAATGCGCTCGGATTATACGTGAACGGCATCCTCGGTTTTATAACCCCAAGGATCCGTGTCTTGATTTCCTTCTCGGCCCATTCACGGACAGCAATTCGCAACCCGCGAGCTCGGCAGGCACTTCAGGTATGAACATCACACCACAAGCGCCACCTACCCTGAAAAGCACCCCGTTCTCCGCCGCGCCAGAAAGCTACGATGATGTAGAAAACCTCCGTTTTCAACACAAAGGACGAACCATAGGTTCTTGCTCCCCTAGGCAGTGGGAGATGCTTGGAGAGGCCGCTCCTAACGTGGGTCTCAATGATACACCAGTTAGTTTGACGTTTTTCGGGGCACGACAGGCTAAAGGGCCACCAGATGCTATATAAACACGTATTTTTGCACTCCTTCACCGTCACTTTTTTACTTAATCGGACTTACATACCATTTTATAATGGCGTTCGGCTTTTGAGATGGCGTTTTGTATTTCAATTTTTCGATTTGAACACTTCTAGCAGACACCTTGACTTCTTTTATTTCAAACCGGCTCCTTCATCATGAGCGAAGTTCTTCAGTTATGATATTTGATGAGCATATGATTTGCAACAATACCCAAGGAGCGGGCCGGTTTTTAGTTGTCATTTTCTTCCATACGGCGTCATATAGGTTTTTCCACATTTAGCATTATTCTCCTCTTACTATGAGAATCCTACATCTTCTTTAAATAATCATCAAACATAAGTTGGCATCCATCCTATGTGAATAGTCGACTGTGTCGCGAGAGGTCTGCTTCTGAAGCTCCCGTGGATCTGCACGTGACCTGAGATATCTCCAGCGGATTTTATATACTGGCCTCCTAAAGAGTCTCCAACCAATTGAACAGGAAAATCCTTTCGGTTATTCGCTAAAAGTAATTCAATCAATTATTTTTTTACTACCAATCATCTACGACAATGATACCGACAGTAAAATGCCTTGCCCGCTCGCCAGGGCTGGTAAAACGAACCTCAGAAGAGCTTAGTCGCCTCTCAAGGCTAGGTGGGTACCTTCCCAGATAGCACAATCGTGCCAGTTTCTTGATATTCGCATGTTTTTAGAGGCCTTGGTTGGATAAATAACAGCCTGACTTATCCAGTATGGAATTCCGAAACCTTCGATATCCCTACAAAGCCGCAATACCTGCTCGACTTCGAGCACGAAGACACAGTTAAAGGATGCAAAACAATGTCGGATCGCGCCGTCGGCGGCTACAGTACAGCTAATTTAGATTATATTCCCCCTGACTCGTCCTCAAATTGGCCTGCACATGCCCGGTTTCATGGCTCAATATCTACAAAACTGCCTCCGAATTGGAGAATCCAAAGGACTGGGTACGCGGCGTTCAGGAATAAAGACCGCTGGTGGTTGTTCGGCGGACTGACATGGGATATGGACGTCTACGCATACCTAGCGCTACGAGTTAAATCCGATGGAAGGAGATACACGGTGAACGTGCAAACGGACAGCATCGTGCAGACAGACATCCATCAACACAGACTTTGGACGCATCATCATAGAATAGCGTCGCAGTCACTCTCACCTTCCGATGTGTCACCAGAAGTTCCTCCGGCACTCGCTGATTTCCCTGCTGTAGCAACAGACACATCTACGCACACTACGACACCGAATCCGGACTCAACGGGTTGGGAAACGATACTGATTAAGTGGAGTGAGTTTGTGCGAACAAATCATGGGATGGTTATTGAGCCGCAGACTGGCATGATCCGACAAAGAGTTAAATCTATCGGGATCGGTTTGACGGACCGAGTTGAAGGGCCTTACGATTTACGAATCCATCGTATGTGGGCAACCAATGGATTATCGGAAGAGGAGCTTGAAGAGGAGAGAAGGATTTGCGGCACCAATGCGCTGGATAGATCCTCTGCTGAACTGAGTCTTGAGGAAGAGCCCTCGCTTGTGGATGCTGAGTCTAAAGGCCTGGATAGGTTTCGAAAGCTCAAGGGTTTAAAAAAAAATGATTCATAGCTAGGTAGAATGAAAATGTGGCATGTTAGGGTTATTAAGGAGAAAGTGCAGAAACATTTCACTATTTTAAGAAACATAGGAAGCATTTTGGTCGAATCAAATAGCTCAAGGGAATATAGATGACTCAATCTCCCCAAAACATACATCCTATCGGTAACCCTTTCCAACTGAACATACCGGCCGCTTGACACTCTGAGCTCTCCTTGCAGTGGGGAAAAAAGGCGTATCCATTGGTATTAAGCGGAATGCTTCACGATTCGCATGCTGGGGTGGTCGTTCCCGTTTCGGTTTCGGTTCCGGTTCCGGTTGTGGCAGGATTCTTTGGGGTATTCTTTCCTACGATACTCGAGTATGCGTCCCAATACCTGCGCCCGGCCTTCGCCATGACATCTTCTGGAAGGGAAACTCCCTCCTTTCCATCCATGTCATGGGCTTTCAACCAGTTGCGAATGAATTGTTTGTCATAAGAGGCCGGTGAACCGTCTGGGTCAAGTTCTTTTAATGACCAAAAGCGGGAACAGTCGGGGGTCAGGACTTCGTCGACTAAAATGATTTCGTCTTTCTCAACGTCGAGTCCGAATTCAAATTTTGTGTCAGCGAGAATAAAGCCACGGGCATACGAGTGGGCCGCTGCGAGGTTGTACAATGTGACGGATACGCTCTGGATTCTATCTGCATATTTTTGACCAATGATATTGGCCGCTACCCCGAATTAGCCGCGTCCAATAGATCGACGTATTTAAAAAGGAGCTATTACCTTCATCAGGGGTGAGGTTAACATCGTGTGCTCCATTTTCTGCTTTCGTGCTGGGAGTCCAAACTGCCATTGGCAGGCGACCGAATTTCTCAAGCGGTTTCTCGAATCTAACCCCGTTGATAGTTCCGCGTGTACTATATTCCTGCCAGAGCGATCCGGCAAGGTATCCGCGGACAATGGATTCAATTGGGAAAATCTTGAATTTGTTGACAACCATGGTTCTGTCCTGATAATGGTGTCGAATCGACTCCGGAATTTGGCTTGGGAGGGTCAGGCCGACAAAGTGATTTCTCAGGTCCGGCATGGAAGCGGCAAGGTACTTGAACCAGTAGGCCGAGATGAGCGCAAGAATAGTCCCTTTGTTCTTGAGGCCCTACGAGAATTGTAAGTAATCACGCATTCGAGGGAGCATGGATCGACCCGCGGACTCACATTTTCCAGAATGACATCGTAGGCAGAAACTCTATCCGTTGCGACAAAAAGAAGCTTATTCTCGTCGATCTTGTAGATATCCCGAACCTTGCCTTTGGATACAAGTGGAAAATAAGGCTCCAGGGCCGAGTGCATGAACGGCTCTGGAATTTCCGGGAGCGGTTCCACGGTAGGCTCCGAAGCTGCCGGGTTCGTCATTGCGAGTTAATTGACAAAAGAGGGAGAGCAATTGAGCTCGGCAGAGGCTGATGAAGACCAATGAAGGGGAAACTAAAAGCAAGCAGTTTGACCAAGCACCGTCGACAGAAACCCGAAGTGCAGGAAGAAGCGAGGTTTGTGTGGGTTTGAGAGGGAAAAAAAGAGAGCGAAAAGGAGGGGGCGACAGAGAGGATTTTATACCTTTTGCGGGCTGGCGGGGCTGGCAAGGGGCGTTACATAAGCAGCGCGCTGCTTCACCGCAACGACGCTGAAAACTCTTTTCTGTTCCGGAACTTCGCGGGTCTCGACCGGGTTCTCTTTCACCTCCTTGTCAGGGATGCAACTTTCCGTGAACCAGTCCCAGCACATCGCAACCGAATATCTAATTTCCACGGACATCCCGCTATTTTGTGATCGGCTCCGTCGTTCTGGGTCACCTCTTTTTCTTTGTTTGATAAAACAATATCACACAGCCCATCCACGCCTCCTCACCTCCTTGACCTGCGGCTTTTGGACCTTAAAACCGCTCCGGATTCATCCAGACTCCGTATTCACCTTGGAATCAACCCTGCTCGCGCGCTCTAGTCCGCACTCTCCTTTCAGCCATCCCGGTAGAATCCCCTGGAGGATTGAAACTAGTCGATGTGATTGCGAAACCTAAATGCATCTGAGCACATCCTCATTTTTGAGTCAAATGGAACTCATGCTAGTCAATTATTAATTCATGTGCCGTCGCCATGGCACGGTATCTCACGCCGTCAAAGGTCGCCCTGCTGGCGTTGGTCTCGATTTATTCCGAAGGTGTGGTGCCAAACTCGGCAATTGTCGCCCTATTGTCGTTTTTTATGACCCATCTGCTTCCGCTGGACTCCTTGGGCGATCTCGCGCCTATCCATGATGATATCCACCCAGTCTCCATCCTGCAATTCGAGAAGGCAACGGCTGGGCTGCCCTCGTCCATTCCTGGACGCACGATATGGGACCTGTTTCTACGGAAGTTATGGCAACTTGACTGCATGGACTCCTTTGAGCAGTTCCTTACACAGATCTCGGGCCTGCTAGCGAAGTCGCGCGAAGAGCTGCTTCGGGATCGGAACAATGGAATCCTTCCCGAAATGGGCAAATTACGGCTGTCTCGAACGTCGCCACTCGGCATGTTCGTGCGCAGAGCTCAACTGGAATATTCAAAGCTCCAGTTTCACGATTCTGTCGCTCTGTGGCGCGTTTTCCTCAAATTCAGGATGCCTACTTATCAAGCTTGGGCCAAGAGAAACCCCGGAAACCAGTCGAAAGTAGATGTGAACCTCGCAAACCGCGGTTTGGATCTAAATGCACCGATAGGGAAGGTCGTTTATGGTGATCTAGAGCATAGCGAAGAGGATCTCAAAGTCGCAACGAGTACGAAGGACATGGAGAAATTATTGGATTTCCAGGTCCAACAGATGCAGAGTGAGCAGCGCCCCCTTTTTACTTCTAATTATACGCGAATCACTGTTTGTTGATAATTTTCAGGAGAGGGGACAAGAATAACCGAAGAAATGCGAAAGAAACTTCAGCGGATGCTCGCGTCCGGTATCTCCCTTCCGAGAGCATCTCATTACGCTAGGTAAGATTATAGCGTCTCAGACTTGATCTATTCGGCGTGGCTTTAACTAAAACGGCACTTTAAGATTTTTAGATTCGTGGAGGGCAGGGGATTTTCCCTCGTCATTTGATTATCTCCACCAGTACTTTGACTATACCATGCAAGGTCATGATCGCACGTACTACCAGTACGCGTTGCTAAACTTGGCGATCCTTCAAGTTGACTTTGGGTGTTTTGAACAGGCAGTTTCCGCCATTCAAGAAGCCCTGTCCATAGCCAGGGAGACCCAGGATATGAATTGTCTGAACTACTGCTTAAGCTGGCTGTACCATTGTCGAAAAGCCTACCCAAGCGCTCTGACTGCAATTTCAAAAGTTGGAATGCTCGGGAGCGATAGAGAAGCGCTAATGTTTTTACAAACTAAAGCACGGGAGAGTGAAATGTGGAGCCTCCTCAGCACATCTCTGCTAGGGGAGGTTAAATTAGATTTACTCAATGTATGCCGAAAATACCACAGTGACCGAATACTCGGCTGACGCGGCTGCTTTAGGGAGATAGTGTTGCGACTATTTTTGAACGGCTTGCTAAAACAGCCTTTCTTAATGCAAGCCAGAACTTGAACGCTTCGATGGGACAACTGCTCGTGGTACAACAAGCAGCGTTCACTCGGTTAGGTAAGGAAGATTTGTATCCAGCTTTATTTGCGGTTCTAACTACTTGTAGGCCTCTCACGGCTGGCTATGGCAACTAATAACCTTTTTCAGGAATGTTACGAAAACGACGTTATATCAGGAGATCGCCTTAAAGCCGCGTTCCAAACATCCCACTTGGTATTCAATTCTCTTTCTCTCAATAAGTACTTCAGAACTAATATAACATCAGCTCTCATTAAGTGGCCGCCATGCCCAGGCAGTGTCGCACTTGGAGAAAACGTCGCCAACTGCTCCATATACCCTCAAAAACTTCCAGCAATGGATGTTCGTTCAAGGTCTTCTTAAACTGAGACAACAATTACATAGGTAATACCTCTTGAAATGAATTGTGGGAGTGAATTTTGACGGTTAATGGCTGGTAGGGATAATATGGTAGCCGCCGAGCACCTGGTGTACCAACTGCGGGCCTGTGTGCCCAACGAACCCGAACATAAAACCGCCCTATGTCTGCTTGAAATAGAATTTCTCCTGCGCAAGGGAGAACACAGACCTGCCCTTGATTTAATCGAACAAACAGCAAAATCAATCCAGCAAGGCCCCTTTGACGTCGCCCTCCAGGTTCAACTACTAAATCTCAAATCACAATTATTCCTCAAAACAGACCAACCTGAGCGGGCCTTTTCTCTCATTATGCGATCCGCAAGCATTGCCTACAAATCTCGGGTACTCCCGGGGCTCTGGGAGGCTCTTGGAATATTAGCGGTTGTATTAATGACCTTTCAGGAATTTGGTCCCGCCAAAAATATGCTTGAAAGCATCGTCCCGCAGGTGCTAGAAACTGACGACTGCATACTTGCAGCTCGTATTTACTCAATAATCGTGGACGCTAATATGGGATTGGCTGGGCAAAACAGGGAAAATGCCGTGCGACATAAAGAACACACAGCGAGTGCGTCCGAGTATATCGACTGCGCCTTCCAAGAGTACTCAAGGATTGGGAATATAACCGGGCAGTGCGAGATGACGTCGAAGAAGGCCATTCTCATGCAGTTGTCGGGGGATCTCGCGTTGGCGAATGATTATGCCGCAAAATACCTTGACCTCAAAGCTCAGGCCCGACAGACTGCATTAGGCCATGTATGAGAGATTAACGCCACGGCCTGACCCAGTCAAAGACGACGGTCTACAAGGATAGCCTGGGATACATTCATATGCATACCTCCTCTTTAGAGGCCTGTCAAAAGAAAACATGCCCTTGTAGTGTAGAGATAGATCACAAATGACGGAGAACAGGCTTCTTTCTCCGCGTAATAAATAAAGCGCAGCTGAGCTTCCCAATCGGGAAAGAAATGCCAAGCCTGGCCAAGCCACCTGCTGAGTCATAGCGCGAACAGAGTTTTGAAGCGCCACTTAACCCTTTTAGGACGCGCCCTCCCTTTCTCGCTCCTGCTTTCCCGCTTAAAAGACGCCCCCCAACATTCAGTCTCTTTTCTCCTCCCTCACTCTTCAGCTTCCACATCTCAACTCCGCTCCACTATTTTCAGCACTTCTACGAACAATCACAATAATACACTCGGATTTATTTCCTACCTATATTGCTTGTTAAGAGGGTTCTGCGAAAAGTTGAGTTTATGTCAATCGAAAACCTCAAGACCTTTGGTGAGTCGTTTTCTCCTCCCCGCCACACCAACACTCCAACGGCCATAGCCGCTGCAAGCATGACCTCGCCGGGACCCATCGACCTTTGGCGGAGCGTATTGCTCTACAGATATTCAGTGTCTGCGATCTGAATATGTCGCCTGGCATGCTGTTAGCCTAGAGGTTACCTTGCATCGCTGTGGCGGGGTACTTTTTGCTTGTGATCGTAAATTCGCGAGATGAGACAAGACGCTAACAATACCGCTCGTACAGACCCCTTCGCCGAAGCTGACGAAGATACCGGCGATACAAAACAATCCCAAAATTATATCCATATACGGATTCAACGTATGTCTCTTCCTACACGGCTTACCGAGCCTGTGTCCACTTTCCATGTTGTTTTCTTGGCATAACTAACACGTCACTACCAGAGCGCAATGGTCGGAAGACCCTAACCACTGTTCAAGGTCTGCCTAAGAAGTTTGACCAGAAGAAGATTCTTAAGGTCATTAAGAAGAAATTCGGTATAAATTTCTCGCTACTAAATAATTTTGGATCCTGGCTAACATCACCTTGCACCACAGCTTGCAATGGCACCATCGTGACTGACACTGAGATGGGAGAGGTGATCCAGCTCCAGGGGGATCAACGCAAAGATGTGCAAGAATTCTTGACCGACAAGAAAGACGGGCTTGAGCTCGATGCTAAGACCATCAAGGTCCATGGGTTCTAAGTCAAAACTCTACACCTGCTCGGGTCGAACCGCGCCTCAAGCAAATGGCAAACTCTCACTTTTTTGTGTTTGTTTGTCCTAGGGTTTGATGGACGCAATCGATAGACGTGCGCGCTCCCGACTGGGACATGTCTGACAGGGCATCTTTCCCGCGGCTCCCGAGATTCGATACGACTTCGGAGGTACGGATAAAGGTCGACAGCGAGTAATGGTGTCGAACAGGCAACCCATAACGGCATGGCAGTGTTTTTTCCTTCCCGTGTTGGATGGTGGTTCAAACTATATTCTTTACCGATTGCGTAGTCCTATCTGTTGATTTTCTAAGTGTCTTAACTTACAGACGGTTGGTGGTAATCAGGTTTTGGAATTGATGCAACCGGGGAATGTGGACTTAGTATTATTCCAGACCATATGCAATCCAATTTGACTTTCTCGTACCGAATACAGTTGTTTCCTGATCTATAACCGTCTAATACTTCTCGGACCATGTCGATGTTGCCTGCCAGCGTTGTATTTGTGTGTGTAGTTGCATCTCCTGATTGTATCCTCTACCAATGTATGGAATAAAGCTTTTCAATTACCGTGGATGCTAACTCCGTTTAAATTGTTAACCAGTATGCCTTCAAACTGTATGGAGGATGTAATGCGCCACCTTCGGGTGGACATCTTAATATAAACGCGACAAAGGGCATCGGCTGTGCCCCATTGTCAAGCAGCTCGAAATCCAGGCCTATCGGTCAGATCAGATCCAGGTTTATTCCCCATTTACGACTTCGGCCGGAAGGTTACTGATACAATTCCGTAGATACAAGATGATTCAACAGTCAAATTGACATGGAAATACGAGCGGCAGGATGAAATCTTTGCTGTCGAGACGCAATGTATTTTCAAGTAAGTAGGAAAGCCCACGAAGAGTATTTAGCCATCTAGGAGCCGTCCACTGCTTCTTTTGTGTACAAAGGCTAAACAACAACCATCCTCTCCGCAAGAATGCTCCAGGTCCTTCTTCCTATCCGAAGAAGAGGAAGGTCAAAGTCATCCTCACGAGACAAATGGAGCTGCAACAGGAGCAAACACATGCTTATGGAACTGGCTATGGAGAATACGGAGAGAGAGGCGGCCGTTTCTTTCTTGATATTGATCTTGCGCTGGGTGAGGTGGTAAAGAAGGGTGAGAATCTGTTCGGAAGGGGAGCCATGTTAGATGGAGTAGAGCAGTGAGGAATGGGGGCCGAAACGAACCGATGTGATTGATATCCAAGCAGGTAGAAGTAGGCGAGGGTCGGAAGAAGCTCCAGAGAGATAAAGAATACAGGATGTTATGTATGCAAGAAGCGCATTGGTGGTCAAAAGCCGTATCACGACCGCAGGAGGCGAATAGTTAACCAGCCTAGATATAGCGCTCGGTCAATTTCTAATGCAAATATCAGAGATCTGGTTGTACGCACCATCGGGACATAAGGCAATCGGCAAAGAAATAGGACAAATATGCGGAAGAAAAGCACTGTTGATGCGGCCCACCCGTTAGCAAACAATCCAATCCCAATATGTAACGGATCTCACAACACAATACCCATATGATTGCGAGAGCCACCTCCGTGACTCTAAATCTTCTATCATCATTCCAATCTACAGCTGCCATTGAAGCTGCGGTCCCCTTGACTATTGCTGCCGCTGTCCATCCCGCGGCTCCATTTCGTTCTCGCAACCACCAATACGGCTCAAGCCGAAGTAAGTCACTCAAAAATGTAAACGCACAACGCAGACCCCACCATACCGCCGGTCCAACGCTTAGTGCACGGCATATCAATAACGGAATATAATAGCGGCGATCGACTCCTAAAATCACGGCGACTCTCGGGTGCAGCGGATTGGTAGCTGCGGGAGGCGGGAAGGAGCAGGAGGTATTCGGAAAATCTTTGAGCGAGGCATCGGGGGATGGCCGGATGTCTAAGAAATTGCTCAGCAGCATGGAGGGACTGCGAAATCGAAGTTGCGAGTTCGGAGCATCGCGTGAAGAGAGTGACGCTTGGGCGTCACTCGTGGAAGACGCCAGTCTCAATGATCTCTGTGTTGATATCTATAAGATATCTACAATTGGATCGACCGGGTAACAGATTTATATGATAAAAAATTCTTTAAAAACTGCCGTCTGGGTCTGAGGCATGATATTAAAGGGAATTGAATTGAATTATGAAATGAGGGAGTTGATACGTTAGAAATTTGGCTTTATGAAAGTCTGCGCTGAAGATGGATGCGTGGCGCATTAAGATGCTTGGACTGCAGCGGGGTGTTTAACATGCGACGAGAGCACTACTAAGGGTGTTTTGTTCAAGCTTTCTCTGTGATCTAAGAGCTGATGTTGTCTTTGAAAGTTCTATCAGTCTAAAGATGAGGTTGAACTGGATGATGCTACGCTTGAGAAGAGCAAAGTAGCCTCAACACTAAGGGTATACGTATCAGGGACTGAAGGTCCTGGAGCCATTTCGTTTCAAATTGCTGTACGAGGCTACAATACTCAAATAAATTGGCTCCACTATATCATATCTGGTTTCCAAGTATCCCTTTGACCAAGAGCCAATAATAACTATAAAGACCGGAGAATTTGTATTGAATGGTGGCGTACAGGGTACTCGGCGCTGCGTAGAGATTTCGTAGGCATTCTTGGAGCCGAATCGTGAGGAAAGGGAACGAATCCGATTGAACACGCTGGAGGGACGAAGTGACATCAAGGGGTCCGTAGGATCGCCAACGCAGAGAACTATTTCAATTCATTCTTCAGGATTTCCCAATGATAATAAGTCAACGCTCCACAAATCCTCCTTTCGCATTCTAGACTGACTCCCTTCGACTTCGTACTTCGACTCGCGATGACGATTATTTTCTCGGCGGCAGAAAATGGCGGTAAACTGATGACTAGCTAACGCGGCTAAATATTAATCCGAATTTAGAGTTTAATTACATAATATCATAGCTATCAGATGGAATCGTAAAAAAAGATCTGGAAGAAGAGCTTCAGAGAAGATCCACGCCATTCTAGGTGTTGACCAGGGGATTCAATTGTTGTTGGGGAAGCTGGAACGTTCACATCCTTTATCACAGTCATGAATAACTCGATTTACTCCTCAAGGCGCTTTATTGCCTCCACAATCACCCATTTCACATCCTCCGGCATTCCGACACAATCACTATGGCTATCGAGGTCGTTTTCTTATACTCCATGCCAGTATGCTATTAAAGGGCTACGCCAATCGATAAAACCCCGGGTTCCCGCGCAGATGAGCATGAAGAACCGTGTGAAGGATACCATGAGTGGAGCCAACAGAGAAATGCTGCCAGACGACGTGGGATTATTACCAGGGACGTTTATTCGCCCTGTATCGCAAAACATGCCCTCAATATTTTCAAATCCTAAAGTACGGTTAAGAATGGAGTGGCTGTGGTTGAAGATGAAGTTCATAAATCTCATCAGGTATCTCAGCACCCTTTCTATGCGCTTCTATCTGGTTTGAAGCTAATTTAGTCCTCCGGTTGCCTTGATTAGTTTGTTCACCTATTGTAAATTCTTTAATAAGAAAGTTCCAATGCGATTAAGAGAACGAAACAGCCGAGCTCTCGAGCTACATAAAGAGATGTACACTGCATTCGCGAAGTACGTCCTTTCATCCCAAATCAGTCTCTCCCCCTCCCTCGTTTTCTTGCCGGTTGGACGAAGGTCTAATTTAGTTTATACAGAGGTGATATGAACACTCTAAAAAAAATATGCTGCCAGGGTATATACCAGACTTTTTCAGCTCGCATCTCCCGCCGCGCACACAACTCTCCTCCACTCCGCTGGACCCTTCATTCCTACAAGAAATTTCCCTCCGCAGCCACATTTTCAGGCGCAAAAGTTATGTCTGATCGCGCATCCTCCCTACCAGATACCAAAGGTTTCGGTATTCGGCAGACTGTTGTCAGAATACAAAGCAAGCAATCCTTAATCACACCAAGTGCTTCCGAAGACCAGAATTTAGCACAGACGATAGAGAAACAGCAAGACTGTACGGAATACGTTGTTCTCCAGAGATTTATGGTCAATGGTGTAGACGGAGACTGGAAGGTCTGGGGTCTGGCAGAAGAAACAACGGAGAAAGATCTGGAAACAGACCCATTGTTTGCTCCAGGCTTGTCGCTGAAAGACCGCCTTAGTGTGCTGTCTTCGAAATTCAGAGCTTGACTTCTCTATGGAATCAGAAAAATCCAAATCCCATGAACGAGCTGCTAATGATCGAATCGGTTCCCAGTCAAAGTCGCTCACATCCTATCTGCGGAAAATAGGAGACCGCAAATCAAGGTCAACCGCTTTCAGAGGTTGTAATATTCTAAGCCGGCAAGCGTGCTCCTTGGCCGCCATGTGGTAGAGGCCACATTTGTATAAAAACTGTCCTGTACTTATAGATATTCAAAATTTCATATTGATATGGACTGAGTAACCGTACGCGGGCAATACACAACCAGGACCCATTGGCCACTCGAAGGAGCCTCCACTCTTTATAACAAACAACCTAAAACTAGCGCATTTCAATACTCTCTTTTATCCTGTTTATCCTGTACCGACTTTCGATTAGAGGCAGAGACGTATTCACTTCAGGTTCCACCACCGCTTCCGAACTCCAGCTTGACCGACTGGGTTGTCATTTGGTTTACCATCCTCTTCATCACGGGTGACGGCGGTAGAGCCGAAAGGTCCAGAGGCTTGGCTTACGGCGAACGCAGGTTCAATCGGCTTTTCAAATGCTTTGAAAGGGGTTCCCGTGATTCTGGCGTAGATGAGCTGGTAGGCAAGGCGTAGACCAAACGCAATCACCGCAAATATCAAACCCCCTACTGGTGCGGCAACGAAAGCACCTATATTTCGTTAGTATTCTAAGCCTTAGATTCTAACCTAGTAGATGTTGGCTTACCGAAAGCGCTCCAGTCTTGCGCATACAGCCCGTTCTCCAACAGTATCAGGCGACCGCCTTCCCGGGCATTGCCATAGTAGATAGTTCCAAAAATGAACACGGAAAGAATACCTCCCAATCCGCCGACAATGACTTCCAAACCGCTCCAAAAATAGCAGACATCCAACAAACCTATAACCAAAACCGGGATAGCGGAGGCAGAAACGAGATCGGATATCAAGAATATCTGAAGCACACTAGGAGACTTCAGAGCGACCACTATTACAGGAATAATGCATAGCACGACACCGATACGAATGTACAGCAAGGGTAGCTTGTTGCGAAATAAGTCGTTACTCGCGGTGCTAACCATGGCCGACTGAAGACTGTCAAAAGCGGCGGTGCTAAGCGCAACAGTCATAACGACAACAATGCCGACAACCCAGCTCGGAAGTCTTTCTAAGAGAACAAAAAAAGCAATTGAACCACTTTGCGGAGGATTTCCGGGCCATGCACCAGACCATGCAGCCAAAAGGCCAGTACTACCGACCAGCACCAGAGTGCAAAGGACCACGACAGTGGCAATGGAAACACCGATACGCAGATCTCGATCCGTCTTTGATGCGAAGGTACGCAACCAAAAATTGGATAAGAAAAAGTCATTGGTCAGGATTGCAACGGGGAGAATGTAGATAAGTTGCCAGCCAAGAAGGGAAGGCTTCAAATATCCAGACGAATCGATAAGAGAACGATTTATCTCAGTCTTGGTACCAACGGTAATGACACCAATGATGATGAGACCGACCACCATAGCTCCTTGGATGTTATCTGTCATGAACGAGACTTTGAAGCCGCCCAAGGATGTGTAGATGGTTGTTACCACGACCTGCACGATTACTGCTGGAAGTCCGTTCAGACCGGTGAGCGCATTGATAATCTGCTGCAAGGCAGATAATTCGGCGACCATATAGAGAAAGAGCGTAATAAGACTAATTCTGCGTTAGAATTTATATTTCCCCACAAGAGGCCTCAACTCACGTCAGAAGACTCAGATAGCTCGCCGTGACTACACCATACCGTTGCCTGGTCCATTCCGTAAGAACAAACCCGTCAGGGCACTTCCGTCGAATAATCGGTCCTAGGAACCCGAAGACCAGCAGAGGGAGGGAGGATGCTAGTCCATAAACGACCAACCCCTGAACTCCAGCAATGGTGGCAATTTCCGGGTATGTGAAAAGAATTCCAGATCCGAGAGCTATGAAGGAGGAAAACGGCAAAGGATCCTGTAATCAGCATTTCCGTTCTTCCATGATAAAACTAAGAAAAAATCAAGGGGAAAGGGGAGAAGCGGCAGCACGTTTCCCACGCAAGCATTAACTTGATCGAGTGTTCAACGGTACATCTCAGCATCATGCTCGCATATTGCACTGTAATCTCTCTAGTAAGCATGAAGATGCGGTTTTAGAGGTGGATTATTCAGTGAACCAATGCCACAATCAGCGCCCGTAGTGTTGCCGCAGCAGATACTACTCCAGAAGCCAACGAGATAAAGCGAGGACAGAGTTGGCCTCGCAATGCCCGTAGCCAAACCGTGGAGTAGCATACGCTGAACCGAACGCTCTGATACGAACCTGGTATATGCTGCAATCACTAGAACCAAGGGTTCCAGATCCAAGTTTTCCTAGCACAGGAGACAGCCTCTCCATCGATAACGTGCTATAGCCAAAGAGGCCAAATTCCTCAGAATCATGCTCTTAAAGCTGATTTGTTGACGAGATACCTAAGCCGCTGCCGCTTCTCACTCGGGAGAAGAAAAATTTGCTCTCATATGCAATGTTGCATTCGACAACTCACCCGAAGCGATGAAATTCAAAGCAAGAGGCAGAGCTGATCGATCGACGTCGGCAAACGGCCGCACAAATACTATTAGCCAGTCCGCAATAATAAATGGTATGAGGGTATATATTTAAGGGAGCAAAGCCTCAATCGACTCTAATTCTAACCCTTTTGCGTCCCATTGCTGGACAGAAATTGATCCTTGGTCTGCCTGCGTAGCAGAAACGCGATATAAAGACCGACGATTCTAATAATATTATCAGCCATGTTGAATCCCATGCATTCATAGATCCGAAGAAGTCCGCACAGAAAAGCTCCATAAGTTAGATATATCAGGGCATTCGAAGCCTCAAACGATGGGTGGCCCATGGCTGGATCTTTGGGCAATAACAAGTCAGACGAAAGTGGTAGTTCGAGATCGAAAGACGTTGAAGGAGAGATGACTTTCTGGAACGCCTCCATCTACTATTATATAATTTATAGGAGCCGGTAACCCTTTTACTTTCTTTCATGCCTTTTCCGTCTTCAGTCTTGGTGGCATGAAGCGAGTTTGTTTCCCACTAGGATCGCATCCACCCAAATGATATCGTGACGAAATCGAACTACCGTACTCCGTACTCCGTAGGCTCCGGCTTGAATACCTAGTGAACTTAACAGCCCACTAGAAAGCCTCCGCTTTCGTATCGGCACGCAGAATTGCTTGCAGTTAAGGCCCGAATGTCCAATCGCTGCTGTTTTTCGGGAGCACAAAACGTGCGAGTGGATCAATCTACGCAGAAGCGTGGCATTTGAGTTTTCGCGATGAACCGAAGTTTTGAGTCCAGTGATGATGAGTGGAGATGAAGCCTTGCCGTATGAATTTGATCATGAGATTGTAAAAACCAGCAACCTTACGTGCGCGAACAATTATTTTTCGTAATAAGGAGTAGGTAGGTATTTTCATTTCACTATCAAGCGTTTCTTGCATAAAGCTGAATTGATGTCGAGGTGATTAACCAAGTCCAAAAATCCATCGTAAAATCATGTCCAATATCCAACGAAGAATATGAACTTCGCGAGAACCAAACCCAACCAGGTGTTGATTCGAAAAAGGATTAAAATAATAACATATGTAATACAAATTTTGAAAGTGCGAATTCCAAAGCATAAAGAATATTCTGGCGGTCAGACAAACAGATAGTCTTCCCATCGACGTTCGAAACGGATGAATTTTTCGAGGCGCGCTCAGTCGTCATCAAAAATTTGGAATGTGTTTTGAAGGACAGTTTCGATAACCCGTGCTTGCCATCCTGAATCGGCAATGCTCTGACCGGCGTTGGTTCCCATCAAAGTGAGGCTGTCAAGGCTTGATTAGTATGATACTGGGCATATATATGAGCAGTACCTACCCGAAGCTGATAGCGATGTTCCCTGCATTCATCCTATTCTCGGAGGCGCGTTCTTGAACATGATTGAGGTGCTAGTGGGCATATCATTAGCAATACGTGGTCACCCGCCGCCATACATATTGACACATACCAGGATCAATGCCCTAAGGGTTGCATAGTTCGGGTCAGGGAGGCTATTTATAAGCGCATGCAGAGTGTCCCGGCGCTGAATGTCGTCCTCTTTGCCTATTGCCGTTTTAGTACAAAAAGAGTCACGAGATATGTGTGAACTTACGGGCAGCGTTGATAAAGTCTTGATATCGTTCATGCGTGAAAAGCGGATCAGGAAGTTCTCGAAAAAATTGTTTTAGCAACCCGGCTACGCTGTTAACATCATGATAGAAATTCTCCGGGTTTGTAAAATCGACCTGACGAGCGTCTGTGTAGAAGGATAAGTATAAGAATTACACGGGATTGAGAAAGCAGAAGACGTACCGTTGTCAAACTGAGCTTTCATATGCTGTATGTGCAATGCGTTTCCTGAAAGCCGATATATCCCTTCGACCCCTAATCCGAATAACTCGACGGCCTGAATGCACTGATAGACAATCAACGGAATGGCCGTGTTATCTCTTTGGTATAAATCCTCCAAATTGAGCCCAAAGACTGGTTTCAATGGCGGCAGATCCGGCGGATGGGTGCCCCTGCTGGAGGGCCGCAAACGATCCAAGCTTTGAGATTGACGTGGTTGAGACGGAGGGTAAGGTGGTGGTACAAGCGGAGGATGCTGGAGCTTTCCTTGCGCAAGAAACATTTCTTGGTGAGTGTTTGGCATAGGTACAGGAGGATGAAGAGGGTGTGATATGTGCTGGAGCTGCGGAGGACCTGGCAGAGGGGCGTTAGGTGTCATCTGAGCGAAGGTCTGTGCTGCTGTTTGGGGAGGCGGTGGCGGTGCTGTATTGATGCTCAGTGACTGTCGTTTGGGATGGGTACTGGCATGTTGAGATTGAGGAGTGACGAGAGTCTAGTATCACTGGCGTTAGGCTCTTCCTTTGGTGAAACATGACATGGGTGGCTTACTGGATGACGTTCGTATCTGACGATCGCTGGATTGCTAGACGCCTTACTGGCATGGCTTAGGACATATTCTTTGAAATCGCGCTCATTGTCGACCTGACGTGCGGCTTCTCGAAGACTTGTCGGGATGGTCGCAGCTCCATCTTGGTTCTTCAGGGGGCTAATCGTTAATCCACCTCCTAAGAGCAGTCTCTCATTGAATGAAGCTATAGTAAAGAGTAAGTTGGCTTTCGTCGTAGTACGCAAGAAGGATATGCACATACCGAATTTTTGAAGTTGGAGCGTAAGCGCGGAGTCGCATTCGTTGATCAAATCTTGCAATGCACGAGTTGCTTGTGGGCGGAGAGTGGCGACAAGCTCCTGCCTCAATGCCTGCGCAGACTGGACCTTGTTTGCGTAGTCCGTATCTGCATGCTGGACCTTTCGCAATAGATCCTCCTCCTGCTGCGCAGCGGACTTCTTAAGGCCGAACTTACCCGATTGTCGCTCACCGGTTCTAGCACGGTCATACTGATCTGCGAAACTATCATACTTGACCTTCGCCTTTTCCGCTGCAGCCTCTGCGTCCTGCACCTTCTTTTCTGCATTCATTCCATTTTGTTTCCAATGCTTCCGGCCTCGTTCCATGCTGGCGGACAGATCGGAGAGATCCTCAGACATCTGATAGAGAGACACGGAGAATTGGGTGCCATGGTCTGCCATGCGCTCATGTATCTTGTTCATTTCATCGTAGCTTCGCGAAAAGCTTCCCTGTCGATTATCTGGCCGTGCCGACGAGTCGTGCATGGCACGGGCAAGCTTCTTGAGGCCTTGAGCATGGTCGTCCTCGAGCGATGCTCGCTTGCGGAGAAAAGTAGAAAAGTCCTTCGGATTCAATAAGTGTTAGCTTTTTCTTTACAACGCTGCAGGGTAAGATATACATACCCGTGCGGAGGCAATACTTTGCTTCAATCTATTCAAAAGGGTCACAACGCCGATCTGATTGTGCTTGGTTAGCGATATTCAGCGAGGCCATGTATAAGCATGAGGAGGTAAAAGCGCACATCTGATTGTATCACTCTATCAAGTCTCTCTTGCTCCTCTGGGTCCACGGGCATGGTTGGTGGCGGGTCTACATCCTTCTCCTGGGTCACAGTAGGGCCTTGTACCTCCGGATTCGAGGGTGCGGGAGGAAGTTCCCCATTGTCGTGTGGTGATCGCTCAGTCATGTTGGCTCAGTTGTGGTCAGATAGCCAAAGGTTCTAAGAAACCATGAGATTCAGTAGCCTTAAAACAAGTGTTTATGTTGAAACAGAGAGAGGAGAGAGAAAAGGGAGCGAAACGGATGGCGACTTGTTGCGATATTAAAGTGAGAGTTTTGGCGTCCATGTGGCTTGGGGACCTGCTCCGTGCCGTACTTGATTATCTAATGACGCGTACGGCGACGCAGATAATTCGAGGCAAAAATGTATCTCTTCCAGACAACAGAAAGGAGGAAAGAGAACAAAAGAGGCAAACGGTCAGGATCTACCCGGCGTATTAATACTATTGTTCTCTACAAAGTAGAAGAAGTGATCGACGGAGGATGAAGAATGCTAGTTTCAGCCCTTCATCAACTGCGTGATTTGGCACTTGGAAGAGCATGCGAATACGCAAGTCTGTGACTGACTCCGTATGCAGATGTGATCTTTGCGCAGGCTTGGGACAAGCACCAAGGCCTTTAGTGAACCCATTGAAGTCCAGTTACCCCTGAGTTTTCACTGGGAAATCAGCAGGGATAAGTCACTCAGTATAGGAAAACTACGCGCTCGAAAACTGCGTGATTTTTTCTTAGCGCTATCATCTTTCTGACGGAACCTACTCAGCTGCCATTCAAATTGATTTCAATCAGCAACAACTCGTGATATTTATAGAATTTTTAGCATAATTTCACATTGAACCAGATGCTGAAATGAAAGCTATTTTTTTGGTGTTGAAACATGCACAAAGCCTGGAAACTTTTGAGACCTGTTGGAGGCTTGATGGCTGAAGTTTTGTTGCCGCGGTTCCCACCCCCACATTCTGGGTGGAAGCTCTCCGGGCGGACGTAGCCGGACGATGATACGCTCTGGCGGGCCTAGGTTGAAGACTCTGACGACCTAAGTATTAGTTTTAATAAAGGTAAAGAGGTAGAACTTGAGCTTCGTAATCCTCGCCAACTGAGTAGCACTTTTTGAGACCCTCATTGAATTCGGTGCAGATCTGTGGTTCAACAGTTTTTGATAATGGCCTCGAAGGAGATCCACGTCATCGCCACCTTTGCGCCGAAAGAAGGCAAATTTGAAGAGGTGAGCAAACGATTCCTGCATTGGGGAGTATAGGCATCATTAATTTACTCGGTTCCAGGTCGAGAAGTTACTCGCTGGCTCGGCTGCAAAGGTCCATGAGAAAGAACCGGGCACTCTGAAGTTCTATGTTATCAAACCAAGGAAGGGTAACGAGCTCATCGTGGTTGAAAAGTACGTTCCTTTCCGCATCCATCAATGGGATATGTAAGATGCTGACGAATGGCATTACCGATAGATATAAAGACGCCAATGCCCTAAAAACCCACGGAGGAACCGATTATTTCAAGGCAATGGTAGCCAAGGCCGCGCCGTTGCTGGCTGCGCCAGCTGATTTGAAAATCTGTCAATTGGTCACTGGATTCGAAGGGAGACAATCGAAGCTGTAAGCAGCGAAGAGGCCAATATTTTGTATATTATTCTGTATCTGTTTTTCCAATATCTATGCCCGAGGGTTAGACAGGGGTTATGTCCCTGTCATCTCATAGTTGCCTGAGATTCTGCAGATGTTATTTCGGAATGAAGAGGTCACCAAGGATGGTAGAAGCGAAATTACTTCCATACTCTGTACGTAAAATCGAAACAAATTGAAGGCACATTTCGAAAACCCGAGTCTATATGAAGCCGGCAATTCCGAAGTCAAAGCGCCAAGTTGTGAGCCATCTGGCCGCAACAGGGAGCTCGGATTTGAACCTGCAGGTACCAAATCCGTTCCCTGAATTTAAGCTTCTCAGAATCAAACCCTCTTCGACGATTCAAGCCCTGAGGTCTGAGGACGGAGTACTCGGTATGCTCTCTGGAGATTGCCAAGCAAGAGGTAGATTTAGCCCTATCGTTTGAAGCGGGTGACGATCGTCCAGGAGCGTGGTATGTCGTTGACTCTAGGAGCTGTGATTCGGTCATTCAACAACCAGACTGCATTGAAGGCATCTGCCGCGAATCGTGTTTTCGCAAGTGGGCCACCAATTACATCGTATGCAGGCAGAATCGACCCGTCAGAATCGACAGGGATCGTGGCTGTCCTTGAGATGTGACATGTTACTCGCCTGAGGTCATCAACGAATAGGGCTGCGGCGGTTAACTCTATGGTTGGTGGACCGTTGGTGCAGGAAATTGGGCGTACTCCGTAGTTGTGTTGGATAACTAGTTAATAGTTGAGTACGGAGTACTATATTCTGGAATGGTCGGATTCTGATGTGTCGTTCGTTTGCGATGTCCGATGCACACCTACATCAGTGGCAGAGAACAAGGAGTCTCATGTATGACCTCTAGCAGAGAAAATGACGCCACTATTGAAGACAGGAGTTCTGCCACAGAGGCTCCCCAAAAGAGGGGTCATCTCGGAGGGCTAACTAGTTAGTTACCATGGAATCGATCTGTCGTGGGATTCGAGAAGATAATTGTTAGCCGTTTCGGGCACAGCGCGAAGCTTTAGTCCACTGCAAGAGTCTCAACATACGAGACGCCGTGCCACAGTGCCCTGACCAGATCGGAGGCAATCTGGCGCGAGAAGGAGTTTGACGTCTGTTCGAAGATCCCAACGAACCTTGGGGATAAGCATCCAGGGACTCAAGGAGCCATTTAGTTAGTTGACTGCATGGTTGGCGCTAACCCTCCGGAGGGCCATTCCACAGCTGGTTCCTCAACCAAGAGATGGGCGCTCCACTGGCCAGAAAAGATGAGACGCTGCCCGCCAAGTATCCCCTTGCTGATAATCTTAAGTGGCAGCGAGTAATAATAACTCCCAATAATAATTTAACAAAAAATCCCAATCATTCCAATGCAAATGCATGCTGCTGCTGCCAAGACGACAAGAAGCCAGAGACGGAGTTGCGAACTGACAAACTGACTGACTAACTAGTTAAACCAACTAGTGAGATTTGGTGAAGTTTGGCCCGCTCGCTCTCTCTCACTCACACTCTCGTCTCCCTGGCTGGGTTGGACTTCAACTTCTTCCTTCGTTCTCTCATTGTAGCCGCCAGTGCTGTGCGTTTGTCGCCCATTGCTTTCTTCTGTTGCTGCTTTGCTTGAGGATTCTTCTATCGTCTCGAAAACTGAGCCTAAGTCTGCCTCCCTCTCTGTCTCCCTCGATCCTCGCTTGGACTAACCTTGACCCGCTTTGGCATTGAGTAGGAGTGCAGGTGTTCTTGGACAGCTCCAGCACTGGCCTCCCGACCGACTCCTTCTCCGAAACTACCGGGCCGCTTCGGTCTTTTGTGATATTCACGGACGCAGATGAATATTTATCTCTCGATATTTTACCAGATCTGAAGCTGGTTGTCGCATCTCCCTTTTTCCTATCCGGCCGCCCCTCGTTCTATCCCTTACTCCACCCTGCGGTTCTCAGCAGCAATTCGCAGCAAGAGAGCTTGGAGAGAAGTCCGCTCGCAGTAATAAATTGTCGAATTCGCAAAACTACCGCTCGAACATTTGATAACACCGAATACAAGCTTACTGGAGGCTTTTCGGCCCCCGTGACGGCTACCGCCCCTCTCTGATATTTTTAGGTATGCAGATACAGAAGTGCGCCCCGGCATCTTCAGTACCGTTGCACATTATCTCTTACACCTATCCCTGTTTTCTTCGACACTGGAAAATACCAACTCAGCACTACTGGACATTTTTTTGCCCATCTCTCGGGCGAAATAGGGGCTAACTGAGCTGCGTTTATCAGGCCTGATATTCCTTCGCGCTTCCGGAACCGCGTTTATCTCTAACCCTTCATCCCGAAATTTTGCCGGCCTGTTCAGATTATCTATACTGTAGAGTTCAGTAAGAGATGGCTTCCGGACCGGCCACCCAGTCCCTGAAGGTAGGTTAAACTCTACCCCTTATTCTGGAAGAACCCAAATTGTATGTTAACCACCATCAATTCTAGTGCGTGGTTACTGGCGATGGTGCTGTTGGAAAGGTATGCATTATATCATTTTCTCGCCTGATTGGACATTACTGACAGATCTCAGACATGCCTTCTAATCTCCTATACCACCAATGCTTTTCCTGGCGAATATATTCCAACTGTGTATGTCGAGTATTAAACCTTATTATCCTACCACTGGAGCTCTTGCTGACCCTCCAAAGCTTTGACAACTACTCCGCGAGTGTCATGGTAGATGGCAAACCAATCAGTCTTGGACTCTGGGATACTGCAGGCCAAGAAGACTATGACAGACTTCGCCCTCTCTCTTACCCTCAAACAGATGTATTCTTGATATGCTTCTCAATTGTCAGCCCACCATCTTTCGACAACGTCAAGGCCAAGGTGAGTTAATTGTGATCATCGTACTAGATAATATCTTCCGAGGCTAATGTATGCCTCGTATTCAACTAGTGGTACCCAGAAATCGAGCATCACGCCCCCGGTGTACCTATTATCCTCGTCGGAACTAAACTTGACCTAAGAGATGATAAACAAACGAATGACAGCCTTCGCCAGAAGAAGATGGAACCTGTCAGCTACGAGCAGGCCCTCGCAGTTTCAAAAGAGATCAAAGCCCAAAAGTACCTAGAATGCTCTGCTTTGACACAGCGAAACCTCAAAAGTGTTTTTGATGAAGCGATTCGGTAAGCGCTCCCACCATTACATTGTCAAGGAAGACTGGTTATTAAAGTAGAAAAGGGCTGTTTTAAACCCGCGGCCGATGCCCAAACCCAAGGCAAAACGATGCAGCATACTCTAAATCTCCGGCAACTCCTCCTAATCCTTCGATGACTATAACGACGATTGTCGATTTTGGCGACTCTTTCCTTCTTAAGTCTTCAATCCTGCAGAACCAACCATACGATACGTACCTAACCAGCGTAGCACTTCGACTAGCATTCTGACTTCATGTTATTTTGTCTGGATCTACTGGAGTGTTTCTTTTTTTTTTTTTTGGAACAGCGCAGCAAGCGAGTCTCCCACCGTTTTTCATACATGTGATGAGCGTTTCAGTGACGTCGAATACCTCTAATAATAGAGCTTGTCTGATAAGGGATTCGTCTTTCTTTATCAATATATCGTTATGAAGGCTGACTCCCAACACTATCAATCGAGGAGCGGTTTCATCCAGCTGCAAACATTTCCTAAACCAAGAAGCGTATTTCTTCTCTTTCACAATCTCTTTTTACCAATTTATCATCCCCCCTTTTTTCCTCTTTACCTGGAGAATTATCTCTCAAGTCATGGCGTTCATACCCTTCCTAGTGTTCATATGGATATGGAGTTTTCATTTTGCTGCGTATCCACCGCGATATCCTAGCTTTCGATTTTCTTGCTTGCCTTATAGGGATTCTGAGGTCTTCTTGTTTTGAATCTCTTTCTAGGCATCGACCATTTTCATTTGCATACGGGAGCATGTATGGATCGTTTTAATTAACCATTTTCTCCATTCGCATTTCCTGTTAAAGCATATCTTTGTCTATGCATGTAATGAATTCAAAAACGTAAGCCCACATGTTTGATAACACAACTAGGACCCAGGAAAGGCCGTTCATTGAAACCTATTTCTTCGGCTTGGATGTATGCCGTCCAACTCATCAGCTGCTTGGGTATCATCGCCTCCATTTTGTCCACTTTCCTCCTGTTTCTTATCTTCAATTCTCTTGCGTTTCGCAGCTTCTTTCGCCGACCGCGCCCGTTCTTCGTTGAGCTTCTTGTTCTTTTCCACGATTCTGGCTTTCCGTGTCTCAGACTTGGAGCCACCACCACCGGCACTAATGGAAATCGACCGTCAGTTAATTGAATCTAGACATGTAAAGACCTTTTCCATTTAGGAAAACATACGTCAGCTCAACACCAATTTTCCTAGCCGGTGACTTCCCATCATCAAACATTGTGTGATGGTACTTTTTCAAACACGTCTTCATGCGATCGTAGTTGTCGAATTCTATGAATGCGAAACCTCTACCCTTCTTACCATCTCTTTCAGTGGGTACACGGACTTCGCTGGGCTCTAGTTTTGCAAAATGCTTCACAACGGAATCATAATCGGCAGAGAAAGGGAGATTACCTAGTGGACCAGATAGTCAGTATCCAGGTATATAAGGAAGGGATATGCTAGCGATCAGAATACGCACTTATAAAGGCAATAAACCTATTCTGCCTCCGATCCGGGTGAATGTTGTCATCCTCTGCTCCTTCTTCTGTCTCCTTGATAGCTTCCGATGCGGGTTGTTGAGCCTCCTCATTCGAAGTCGTTGAAGGATGAGTTTCTTCGGGGTTTTCCTCGTCTACGGTCGGCTCCGGGTTGTGCTTGTGCTTTTTGGGCCTTGTGCTTTTGTTGTACTTGTCTTTATTCTTTTTCGGTTTCTTCGGTTCCTCAGCATCAGCGTCGTCATTTCCATTCTGCAGGCTTTTTGCGCGTTGTTTCTTCAATTGCCTCTCCCTCTTCGCCTTCTTCTTCTCCTTTCTGGCCTCTTTCTTCTCATCTCGGCTGTCCTTTTTGCTCTTCTCTTTCTTGGATTCGGAGGGGCTCTCAGATTTTACTTTCGAGCTTTCCAAGCCGCCCAATTCATTCACGTCATCTTTCGCGTGCTTTTTCTCCTTCTTTTCTTTACTACTGGAGCTCTTCTTTAGCTTTTTGACATCAGCAACTTCGGCAACGTCGTCCGCACCAACGGCCTCGCTTCGCTTTCGTTTGTCGCCCATCACGGCCCCGCTGTAAGAGTTGGGACGAAAAGATGATTCGGCAGTTCAATCGCAAAAAGATTCAAATTCCGATATCGCGCTGGCCTCTGATTGAATAACCAAACAAAAGAATAAGATTCAGACGCCTGTGGAAGAAGGTCAACCTCAGACTCGCAACCGTAGTTTCTGTTGAGTTTCTGAGATTTTAACTTTTGCTTGAAATTATTCTGCCGCCAGAGCTTATCAAGGGCGGTGAGCTGAATAAGAGTTGTCTCCACATTTATGTTATGTAATGGTCTTGGCGGTATCGCCTCTTATGGGGTTTCCCAATTGGGAAGCGACATCCGCCTTCACTCTCGCCTTCTGACCCAAAAAAACTCTTCTTGATCTACGGTTCGTGGAGGAGAAGCAGCGCTAAGGGTCATGTCATGTCATTATGCTCTTTGGTACGTGGTTCACCCGTAGCTCGATGCGTCAAAACTTGCAATCCCTTGGGCGAATTTAGTTAAGTTGGTTTTGGCCATGGTTACATGCTTCCAAGGTTCGACATGAGCGAGCTATGTAAGTGGCTGATCAGTCAATATTGGATCTCGAAGGCTCCGCTGAGAATCCTCTGAAGTTCGATGATTACTCAAGAATTCCCAATGAAAAAATATCACCCCACGCGATTGGATGGAGATAGGGCCCATAGATAACGCTACTGAGTCGAGAACTGTCCTAGCTCAGCATCTTCTCCTTTCATCCCGCGAATGTGGAGTAAGATCACCGCGCGGAAAATGAATCCCACCTTTGAGATTTCGCATCAGCAGCCATCACGGTGTTTGTGAACATGCTGTCGGCGTTCCTCACCCTCCATGGAGCCTATCAGAGAGCTCGAACATTGCGAGGCTTTTGATCCAGCCGATGTTTAATTGAGCGACGTTTGATTTAAGAACTTCTTTGGTTCCGAATCAAAGAGACTGGTCAAATTGAGGGAGAGTATGATCCAAAGTTCACGTTGGTAGAAACGACCAGGGACGGTAATCTCAGTGATGCGCCGTGGTCATGGTTTTCTTCAATAAACCATGATGTAAACCCTGTCTTTCTTTGAGTTGTATCGATCTCGTAAGCTCGCATGATTGAGAAACTTGAGTAGTGGCATATGTAGATCCTTCATATCGAAAATGCCTCGTTTCTTTTGGTCGACGTATGAGCCATCTATCACTACTCTCCGGAGAAATTTGATGCTTAAAGCTCCTAGATAAGGGGTAAGCTTGTGATGCCGTGGAGGAGAGAAATTCAAAAATTACCTGAATCTACCAAGTCATTCAGGCGGGCGGGAGTTCCAATTCCAACTCCCATTCTATCACGTTTCAGTTTAGTTGTATGTTTGAAACATTGCCCGCACTCTTTTGAGTCCCTATAGACTCACCTGGTGTTTTTCACATATTCTTGAGCTTCCGCAAGCTTGATATGTTTTGCGAACAATTTGCTAACGGCGCAATCTTTTGTCTGGAAGGATCGCAAAGCCCTACGGAGGTCAGAGAAGCTCAATCCACATCCAAGAAAATTGCATACCTTGTAATATCGGCAGCTCGAAGTCCTGCGAGAGTAATGACCAGAGTATGAGGACTTCCCTTCGCTTCCGGCGCCTGAGATAGCGGGTAACCTTTTTCCGAGCCGAATTTCTCAATGAAGGCTGCTAGGTGTTCGGTGTCTCTCGCGGAATCCCAGGACGACGTGTCAAGAAACGCAGAGTCTACAAGTAGAAACTATTAGGAAGCATCCAGCTATCTGGGCATTATCGAGCGTACCTGGCAAGTATATGTCGTTCAACTCAACCTCTGTTATGTCCTTATTATGCCTCTTCGCTTTCTGTGCAAAATAATCCGCTAGCAATCTCCCATCCATTTTGCCAATGGAATGATTGAGCCCATCTGCCCTCTCTTCGTCGTTTAAATCGCCGTCAGACTTTTTAGTCTTCTTGCGCTTCTTTCGTTTGGCCGCTTTCGCCTTGTAAGCATCTGCGGCCCGCTCCGGGGTTTGTTCGTCAACATCCTGGTCCCTTTTGCGCTTCGAACTGGCGGGTAATGTCTCGTGTGTTTCGGATAGAGTCATACTTTTGAGATCCGTCGAACGTGCAAGAAACCCGCTGTTTGAGAGTGCATGAATGAGAGCTCCGCAACTTCCTATCATCAAATTTTATGCTTAGTCATCTGAGTAGAAGCTGAAGTGCACGGACCAGGCCAGCTGTCGCGGTTTCTCCGAAACGCGTCAAGCTTGCTTGAGTTCAATGGGAAAGGTCGTCATATTTACGAGTTTCCTTGGAATACATACGGATTATCGTGACTCATAATCGCTTTCCTTAATCCTGAATTGGCCTCCGATGCTCGATGGCCCGAAATCATGCTGAAGAGATTACTCCGCGCAGAAGGTACGGGAGTGCGGGACCGGAGCTGAGTCCCGCTCAAAACACTCCCTATGGCACGGTACGCATTTCATTATCTATAGCCGACAGTACTTTGAAGCTTAGGTATATTTCTGCAGCTACAACGATTAGCCAGTCTGGCTGGCGATCCTATAACCCCAGCTGGGCGTCCTCGAAGATCACTATCGACGAGTCGGATCTCATCATTTCGAAGCTCTCAGGGCCCTGCCAATATAGGTGGAGGAGATGGACGTGGACCGGCCACGCCGCACGCGTTGAAAGCATTTCAAAGGCGGGCCGCTGCCTATACCCCAGGACGGGATCGAAGAAAAAGCGGGCGTGTCAACAGAGAAACTCCGTTGGACATTTTGAGAAATTTAGGAAGAGGCAAGTACGCAACTGTTAGATCTTCCAGCGGAGAACGAATTCGCTGACTAGTCACTTTACTCCGCAGCACTCGCTCCTATTACTCAAATAATTGAGTCTTCTTCCATAACTGGGTCCGACCCGGGACCAGCAGTTTCGGAAGAAAGTGATGAATTGGACCAAGAGCCCGACTTGCCTAAGCCGAGATTATCGCTACCGATGAATGAAATGATTGTTGCAGAAGAGGATGATGGAAGTCCTGAAATTGACCCGCCCAGGCTATCTTTACTCCCGGAAGATAACGACATCACGCAACAATCCATTGAGATGCCCCGAAGAGAACGATCGGCCCGGGACCGCGCAACACTTTCGAGGTACAGCTTAGCCAGCGCGAGATTCAGTGAACATTTTGGGGATGCGAGCCGATTAGAAGACACAGAGGAGGGCCTGGAATTCACAGCACCACTGCTAAATGACCAATTTGTTGACGACCAGGTAGATATGGCTGCGGAACCAACTGAATTTGATATTGGGTAAGCCTTTATTGTCTTTAATAATCCAAGGTTTTCCTTTGATACAAGTTCTAAAAATACAAACAGGGGTGATACTGAAGATTTGCGTCGATTCGACCTCAACTTCTCTTTTCCAACCCCCGAGGCGCCGCAACACCTCGATAATGACCAGGAAGATTTTATTCTAGACACCACAATGCCAATAGCCGATAATGCTTCGGTTTCATCCGACGACGATTTCGGAGCGGAGGGTCTGGAGCTGACTATGCCAGACGTTCAAATAGATTCCCAAAGATCCTCGGATAGGACTTCTTCGGAGATAGACCCGCGAATAAATTCTGAAATATCGAAATCGATGCAAAATGGAAATTCTGTGCCGAAACTTCCTCGCGGCATCGTCAAAAGGTTAGCTACAAGATTTGCCCGAACAGGGGCTGGGCATAAGACCAGGCTGTCCAAAGAAACACTAGCCGCCATTGAACAAGCTACAGAGTGGTTTTTTGAGCAGACAAGTAAGGATTTGACCGCTTACTCTGATCACTCACGTCGAAAAACTGTCGATGAAGCAGACGTCGTAGCTTTAATGAGAAGGTAATCCATTCCCGAGGTTGCCAGTGCGTGCCGGGTAGTAAGGCTAAGACATCTTCAGGCAACGACAACTGAATAACGGTGCCTCAATATTTGCTCTTGCGCAGAAACACTTGCCAAGAGAACTACTTCAGGACCTTCATCTTCCGAAAAGGTAACATGCCGAATATCGAAAACAGGACGGCTCAATATGATCAAGGGAGTGGAGAAGCATCCTGGCCTTGCTATTACCAGTTTTTGCTTTGCCGAATTCTCCTAGTTGTTGCATTCGGCTTTTTCCGAACGACCATCCATAACATCACCGAAGTAGCCACAGCTAGGCCATACCTTAAAGAATTGTTAGTCGCAATGCTTCCACGGCCTACAACTCTTTGAAAAGTCTTACCAGGTAAAAATATACTGGGTATGGTTATTTCTGAGGTTAACTTCCGGAGCACGCCCAATCGGAATTCCTGCAGCCTCTCTCCGATAATGCTCCAATAACTCCGGGACTATTTCCAGTCAGCTACCAGTTTCGTTCATCGCCAATAGTTGATGCCATACCCATCGTCTCTTCGACCCATATGGGCTGACTACCGGTTATATCAGCCATTTGCTTCACGTCGGGAAAGTAAAATTTTCCTTCTTCCGGTTTGTTTTCCGGGGTGAACATATTCTTCTTCCATGGCGATCGTAGAAGGCCTTCGACAACAACTTCTCCTTGCGGTACACCTTCAGGTCTATCTTTTTGATTTCTTAAAGATTTCGGAATCCACCCACGGTTTATGAGAATCGTGCTCTCCCCATCTCCTCTTTCAAGCGGAGTAATGACGAGGTATCCATCTTTGCCATCATTCATTCGTGGGCCTATCAGCATCTCTTGATCATGTCTGAAATGACCTCTAGCATATACGCGACGGTAATCGAATTCCGATATCGCATCAGGGTCGACAACCGGTGGAAGAGGAAGTGGCGGTTTGATCAGACGGTCTTCGAAGGTTGTGATTAATTTAGTTTTCCAGTCGAGACGTTGCACCTGCCAGGTACCCAAAGCGAACGCAGTTATAGGGATAAGAGCTACACGCAGAGTGCAGACGGGTTAGTAAATTTCATAACTAAGCTGTTGAACCAAACGGTCAGCTGGAGATATTCGAACCTAAAATGATTAATCCGGGCCCATGTTTGTTACCGGTTCGCATAAGTTTGGAGGGGTTATCGGCCACTGAAATCCAATTGGGGTCATCTGCTGGGGTATGGGCAGACCGAATCTGCTGTCTTTGCTTCCTCCAACACCGAAGACAGATATCCTGGAGACGTCTAGAACTGTTTTGACGAAATGGATGATAGAATGTGGAGGCGATGCCGCCTCGAAATATGCGTGTGGAGCTCATGGCATATGGTAGCGGCTTTCGTTTAGAACGAAGAGTGAGGAAATGTGATTGCGAGGGCGGTTTGCAGTTCGAAGGTTCCAAATATTATATTTGTCTGAATCATGCGAAGGGTTTCGCCTCCATCGTATCCCGTGAACTGATTCATTCTCGGCGAAGTGAGAATTGGCTTTCACCTTGAAGATTTTCGCTGACTAACAAGATTTCCGTTTCGGCGTCCGGGATAATAAAGTTTGCCTTTTGACTGGTTCGCGGCAGCGCTGTCTCCTTTAGGCTAAGCGCAAACCAACTCCGCGCGCTAGAATCACGATTACATAATTAGCGCCTTGCCTTCAGCCATAATTTTCCTTCCACGCACGCAAGCCACCGCCACAGCCTAATCTCATATTAAAGGGCGCTTCTTCCCCTCTCGGACGCCCGAGATTTCCTCATGCTACCCTGTCTCCTTATTGATATATCTTGATACCAGAGTCATCGAAGGCTGTTCCCAGTGCTAGAAGAAAATGGAATCCTTCGCGAAGTTTCACTCTTGGACATGTGAAAAATTCGGTCGGAAAGGGTTGCGGGCACGCCCAGCCGCTCCCAAAGCCAAAGCCAAAGAGTCCAAGCGCTCTGTGCTTTTCCGTCGACGGCCCGTGTCTAAGCCTAAGAAGGCTTACCAAACTTCTGCATATACTTGTACATTCTTTTTTCAATTACCCACTGAGATTCGATTCATGATATACCGTCTTGCTTTCGGCGACCGAATTGTGCATATGGGTTTGCAAACCGACTCGCTGAATTTTGATCCTATGTATATCAGGTCACTCAGCCGCCTTCAGATCGAGCCAGGGAGCCCTATGGCTGATATATTATGGAATTGGTGGAATTCCGAATGCCCCCAACGTCCACGCGGAGATCCCCGAACGGACCATTGCCAGAAACATTTAGCCGAGGCCTACCTTTCCCAGAGTAGACCGTCTGGAGAATCAGCGTTGGGCGCACTTGGATGGCTCCTAAGCTGTCGATTAGCGTAAGTTGATCCTACCACTTTGGTGCTGTTTTCTCAATTGTTTAGCCATCTGTCGGGTTTTTTGCTGGGGTTCGAATTATTTTTCGCTTCTATGGGAATTACATCCTCGAAATTGCATTCCTCGTGGATGCGGTTTTGAATTCATTCATTGTTAGCAGCGTTATATATTTCTGAGGGGAGACATCTGTGGGTAGATTTGGATTTCCTCACATTGTTTATTTCCCGTATCAAGTGTACTCGCATGAGGTTTATACCCTCCGCTATTATACAAGTTTCATTTCATTTTGGAAAATTGGAAACCCGATGCTAATTCGTTAATTTAGCTATAACGATGCTATCGACATTCTGTATGGCAGCAACACGATTTCAACAAGCAGTAAGCTGCTCATGAATAATTTTCCCGCTCTTGTGCCCCCAGCCAACCTAAGTCGAATTACTTCTTTGGAGCTGAATTGTCACCTCTATCTCTTGGACGGACCCCGTCCAATGAGAGAAGATGGACATCAGGGCTGGCCGGCATTCGAGTCGATCCTCAAAATTATTGAATCACATTTTCAATCTTTGAGGCACTTGTCTGTGGCTATTCAGGCTGGTGACTCCAGCGCCTTTCCCGGTCATAAGAAAAAGATTCCTGAGCAGGATTTAGAAAGGTTCTGGAAAATAGCCGATAGGATTGCGCAGAACTTTGGACCCCAGCTAAGAAAGTTCGTGCTTGCTCCTCAGGCTAGCGTGTTCCATGCGATCGAGGATGAAGCTCAAAAGGATGAAAGGCCATTGCTACAGCTAGACGGTGACTGGATCCGGCGCACTATTCCTAGCACCGATCCTACGAGCGAGCAATTGAGCTACACGATCAGAAAAGGAGCAGGGGACTACATGACACTTCGTAGTCTCGGTCTCGATCTGAATATTGACATGAATGTTGAAATGGATTTGCCTGGATTTGAACCATTTGGTACCTGAGCTACGGTGGGGTGAAATAAAAATGTATATATAGTTCAAACCGCGGAGAAGCTTCCACTTGCAATCCGATACACCATGGTTATATTCATAGCTTGATTTTGTGACATGTAAATCAAATGCTTGTGTTCTGTATTTAATTCATGAAAACATTAGGTATAACTAGATGCTGAATACGAATTAAGGTCGCTTTCAATATTCAGACAGCTTATATGTGTTAGACTGATTATCGAATGAAATTCAATGTAAGCATGACAACGATCAGTAGCATTAACATACAAGGGACTTAGAGCAGCCAGTCGCCCTGATGCCTGCAAATCATCTAACTAAAGCTTCCCACGCCGTAACGCTCCCGATTGTCCCTCAAGGTTTCCAAAGTTAGCTAACTAGTTGGTCCGTGCGTCCCCGCATCCTTAATTAAGGGTTTCCGTCAGCAGCTTGTTGCCAACACGACAACAGCGTATTCTGTCGTTTTCCATTGCGAGGAATTGCTATCTCACCATGTTCTTTGAAGGAACCTTACAGAGTGGTATTGCGCTTGCTCTTCAGCAGGGAAAACAGGTAGTCTGTTTTGTGCAGGGTAAGAATCTTGTGCTTACGGCGACCGCTATCATTTGACCTAATCCGCGGATGTGGCTCAGATGATGGAGAAGAGAGTAAGAAGTGGGAGCACGAATATTTAGCTGATGAAGAGGTAGAGCTCTTTCAATTTGGTTCTTACTCTTAGGATCGTCTTCGCTAACGATAGTCTAGGTATCAGAGCTCCTAAAAGCAAATAGCGTAGCTCTGCGACTTGCCGCTGGTTCTCAGGAAGCAGGCTTCCTAGCATCCTTCTGTCCTATCAACAAGATCCCTACCCTCGTATCTATAAAGTGAGTATACGCACTGATTTAAGCAAAGTTGCTAACTATCTCAAGAAATGGCCTTCTTCAAGAGTATATTATTTCCGGAACTGCCGAAGACGAGTTCAAAACCCGATTAAAGGCCGCATTGGCTCGATCTCAGGCACACCACGCACCACAAATACCCCAAGCACAAACGTCCTCCGAACCATCTTCACAAGTCGTGACCGTGGGCACGGTACCCTCATCAGAATCTCATAGCACAGTAATACCCGAGCCAGAAGCTCTCCAGGAGGAGGAAACAGCGGCGGATCGCCAGAAGCGTGAAAATATACGTCAAGGAAAAAAGAGAGAGGCTTCCCCAAAGAAAGTGCCGAAAGCTCCGGAGAAGGCCGAAAGTCCCCAGAAAGCATGGAGGCAGCAACAATTGAACAGGGAAAAGCAAGCAAAGTCTGAGCGAGACCGAGTCTTAGCTTTGATAAATCACGATAGGGAGGAAAGGAAAGCGAAATTAGAACAACAGAGACTATTACAGGCTACGCCGATTGATTCTAGCGAAACTGAGAGACGGACTAGATCGTCCGCGGAGAATTCGGGATTCGATTACCGCCTGCAGGTGCGTCTCTTTGATGGAAGCTCGATTCGTTCGAAATTCTCTCCGACACATTCTATCCACGACGATGTACGACCGTGGATTGACAGTCAACGCACGGACGGAAATGCCCCGTATACCTTAAAGCAGATTTTGACTCCGCTACCGAACAAAACAATATCTATTTCCGAAGAAGACCAAACCCTTAAAGAGCTCGGCCTTGGGCCTACTGCCAACCTTGTCATGGTGCCGATACATGACTATACGGAGGCTTATTCTAACTCTGAGTCTTCACTTCCGGTTCGAGGATTATATGCTGGCTACAATTTAGTGAGTGGCGCTTTGGGGACGGTGACGGGAGCTGTAAGCTATTTTCTTGGGATTGGGCAAGGCCAGCCCTCCTCTGGATCAGCGGCTAGTCCAAGCCAAGCTACTTCTACACCATCCAACCAACCTGGGAGAGATGATAACAGTAATGGCAATTCATCACGTCCGTCGCGCACTTCCAATGTACGGACTCTGCGTGATCATCGAGATGGCCAAGGAACCCAGCATTTTTACAATGGCAATCAAGTATGTTTTGATCCCGAAATCTAAAAGCTGGTTAGAGCTGAAGCGACTAATGCGATTCTAGCTAAATTTTGAGCCCAGACGAGACCGAGATAAGGAAGATTAACTGCTTACTCCCGTGATATACGCCTAATTCCAACAGCAGGAAGATGATTCTATTTCTATTCTATTGAGCTAACATGAGCTCACAGTATTATTGTGTATAATTAAATGGGCCCAGAATATCAACCTAACCTTGGTTTCTTGAAATGTGAGAGGAGATAAAGAAACTTGAGTGGAATGAATTTTATTCTGATGCTCAAATTGATCCGAGCTAACTCACAAAAGCCCGGGTTGGCTAAAAATAGATGTAATGTTTATCCTACAAAACTGACCTCGAAAGAAGATGTCGATCTATGGATGTCATAAGCGCGTAGACAGTCGAACTGATCCGGTGAAGCGTGCATATTGTCAGACTATCAACAATCCTGTACCGTTGAATAGTCATAAGAACGTTTAGTATTGCTTAGCAGCTTCCTGGCAAGCTTTCTGTTAAAGCGAAATAAATATCCATTAGCCATCAAAGCCTTGTTTCAGATCGTGTATTTGAATCTCAACATACCAGTTGGTCCAAATACCATCCGCAAATGGACATATTTCCGGAGTGTTGGTCCATACAGCTCCGGAAAGCCTTGATATCAGTCTCGCATGCGGGGGATTGGCCCCAGCTGCTGGAGTTGCTTTGGTACATGCTGTTGTCCATGGGAGCGGCGGGAGAAGCTTGAGCTTGTTCTGCGGGAGCGCTGGAGGAGCCGCCGGTGAAAAAGCTGCCAACGGCATGGCCGATAGATGAGCCTACTGCGACACCACTAGATGATAAAGTTAGCCCACTGTTGGGTCGGTGGTATTTAAAAAGATACGTGGATGCCTAAGAATTTGGGATAAGAGTGGCCTGCAACTTACGCAGCAGTCGAAGCCATCTGGCCGAAAAGACCAGGTCCTTGGCTTGCAGCCTGCGCGGGAGGAGCCTGCTGAGCAGGTGCAGTCTGGCTTGGAGCGGCAGCTGTGGACGAGGGACGATGTTGAGTCTGAGCCGGAGGAGGAGCAGCGGCCGTTGGTCTTGTTGGGGCACTCCGGGCGGGAGTAGGGGCAGCACCACGGCGTTGGCGAGGCATCTTGATATATTATGCGGTAGGGTCTATTTGAAAAGAATGAATGATTATAGTGAGAAATATCAAATGAAGGAGATCGGTTGTCTGTTGAGTCTGACAGAATTGGAGTCTGAATAATTAGTAAAAGGAATTTGGAGAAGTAACGAGGTTGTATCGTGAAAATTACATAAAGGCGAAAGAAATGGAGTAATTCGGGCCGATGATTAAAAGGCGGGATTCTATTGGTCAAATTGATCTCGTATTGTCATCGCATTACGAGATCGGTGACATTTTAAACGACAGCATATGGAGCACGGAGGAATCGACGAAATAAATGGGAATTAAAAGTTGATATTTTGGGTATCTAATGCTAAGGTGAAATGGTTGATGGTTCGTATGCTCTCTTCGCTCGGTGGAAGATCGAGGCCTGAACTGGGAAAATGTCGCTATTGTAGCTACTGGGTTGGTTATCATGAGCAAAGATTGCTCATTCACTCAAGAGACTACCGCTCTTGCTATCAAACCATTCCACGTCACTCTCCCATAAGATGCGCCGGGCCTTAGGCCTTATTTCCATCAGATGGCGGTCATTGTTTCTGCTGCTGCTGTCGCTGCTGCCTCCTTTGTTTCTTCCTCTTTTGTCGTTGCTGCTTAGTCTCCTGTTTTCCTTTCTCCGTCGACAGCTGCTGCTTCATTTGTTTCCCGAGCCGTTTCTTCTCCTTTTTGGAGAGCTGCGGTTGCGGTTGCGGTCTGTTTGTCCCGGCTGACCCTTGAGGGTGCTCCGCGTTCTCTTGCTCCTGTATCGAAGAGTCTTGACTTTCTGGTGTTGTAAGCTTACTACTGTGCATCTCTTTCGCCGTTTGCTTGATCTCATTCTCGGCGCCTGAATTCCGCCTGCTACCTTCACTCGAATCCTCACTCTCGGCGGAGTTGTTTTCGGGGACTGGTAACGCGGGAGGTTGAGCCTGAGCTGACGCGGCAGCTGCAATCGCAGCTTGTCTTTTGGCTAATTGAGCTGCCTTAAGCTGGGCCATAGCCCTTTCTTTAGCCTCTCTCTCAGCACGCTCAAGGTCAATCTTATCATTCCCAGCCTTGGTAACGAGTAATGTCAGCAGATTCGGTCCCGAGGTAGAGAATATGGAACTTACGAGGCCATGTTTGATAAACCTGGCTACTGCCTCTTTGTCGACTTTGGTCGTCGGCTTCTCTGGTACTGTATCTATATCCTTAATTTTCGCAAAATACTGTTTTACTCGAGTCAATTCCTTAAAAACAGGGTGTTCTCTGGCATTTACGCCTTTGAAACGTAAGTATGCTAGCTAGATGTCAGTATTTCCTCACCAATATAGAAAAGATGGAGCGGATTTCGCGTACAGAATAGCAAAGATTCGATAGAGTAAGTGATAAGCACATGCAGCTTAGCTTTATCCATAATGGTCATTTTTTGGGTCGTCGCAGACAAGGAATGCTTCAAGAGCGGCTCTAGAATCTCTTCCAGCTCGTCCAGATTCCCTTCTAGCTGGTCTACCAGCGGCGTTAAGTCTGGTGTCTCCATATCGGCCGGGTGTGCTTGAAGCAATAATTTGTTTGCGCGTTGCCCAGAGGAAACGAAAACATTCGTAGCGGCGGTCCGGAGATGTTTCGGCATCCAAGAAAAAGCTCAGAGACAAATTTAAGCTTATTGCGGCTTAGCGTGTATTGAGCGGCGAACCCTTCAGTGTTCGCGAAAGGACGTATTTTATAACTCCGCGGCTGTTGAAGTCGCAAATTTTCGAAACGTATTATCAGCTTCGAAAAATTAAGTATAGCAATACTTTTGCCTGAAATCCTACAGTGCAAATAGTCTCAGGATTCACTAAGTGCGGATAAATTCGGGAAGTACTCCATTTGGTTTCGTGCAAATCCATCCGTTCGGGTATCCATATATGATGAGTCATCTAAACCGCTGAATGTAGCTAGGGTCACCTGATTGATTTAGCGCGGGTTCTGGGAATGACCATACCTTAACTGCAGCATCCTCAATACACAACCGTCACGACTTTACGATACATCACAAGAGCTGCGGAATCTTAAAATCAGGGTCCATGAAATCTCTGCAGACGAAAATTCAGGTGGCCGGCCCGCAAACGCTTGATATTCGAGTATTTATAGGCCTGAGAGAGTCCCATTGCTGACGAGTCTCGCAGGCCTGAGAATGTTCTTCACCTTTTGAACATACAACCGAAGAAACAGCTGCCGGTGAGAATGGCATTGAGGCCGTGCAGACTGTCTCCTATATCAAGAAGCTGGCCCTATCTCCCTCGTTCATCTCCCAAAACCTCTCTTTACTATAAACGAAGCTTCTCGTCAAAACCCTCTGACACGATGGCGCCGCAAGATACTCAGAAGTCTTCCGAGATGCCGAGTCCTAGTCCAATCACCCGGAGGATTCATATTCTAGGGACCGGTAATGTCGGAGGCTTCATCGCCCACTCCCTAGTTTCTGTTCCGAATCGACCTCCTATTACTTTGCTCTTGCATAAGATGGAACACTACGTGGCATGGAAGAGGCATGGCAAGTGTATTACCGTGGTGAGAAACGGGGTGGCAGAACCTAGGGCCGGCTTTGATATCAACGTTTTGAAAGACGGCATCTGGCAGGAGCCACGTGCCCCGGAGTTTGGGTCTACCACAGGGGAAGCGGCTACACCTAGAACGTACGGGAGAGAATCCGAAGAACGTTTCGTTGACGCGGACAACGAGCGAATCGACAATCTGATCCTCGCCGTTAAGGCCACCCAGGTCGAAAACGCGCTGAATTCCGTGCGCCACCGACTCACTCCGAAATCGACCATCACCTTCATCCAAAATGGCCTGGGCATTCGCGAAGAAGTAGACAACAAGATCTTCCCGGATCCTGATACCAGACCAAACTATATTCAGGGAGTGACGTCTCATGGACTCTACGGCAAGCCGTATCACATCACGCATGCCGGCCTTGGTATCTCTATGTTTAGTCTCGTATACCCCGAACTTCCTCAACAGGGTAGCGCGCCAGCCGGCCCAGGGATGACCGTCAGAGACCGGGCTATCTCATCTATCTACTCCCTCAACACACTGACCCGTGCGCCGGAGCTTACCGCCACTCGTATCAGTCGAATTGAGATGTTCCAATTTCAACTCGAGAAATTGGCTATCAACTGTGTTATTAATCCTCTTACCGCTCTAAATGACTGCAGGAATGGCGAGTTGCTGTATAGCTTCAACATGTCTCGGGTCCAGAAGCTCCTCCTTATCGAGATAGCTGCGGTGATCCGCGCTTTACCAGAGCTTGCAGGTGTCTCCGGGGTTGAGGCTCGATTCGCACCAGAAAGGTTGCGGACCCTGGCAATAGCTGTCATGCAGAAAACCGCATATAACAACAGTTCTATGTTACAGGATATAAGAATGGGAAAAGAAACGGAGATTGAATATATTAATGGTTACATTGTTCGACGAGGAGAAGAATTGGGTATAAAATGTGCGCTAAATTATATGCTAGTACATATGGTTTTGGCGAAAACAAGAATCATCTCGAAAGCTCTGCGTGGCGAAATCCCCATGGCCCCATCAGAGGTTCAGCAGTAAGGCCCAAATTATACGGCGCCTGCGCGATTCTGGGTCACGGCTGCATTTTCTTCTAACGATGGTAGGCGACTTCTCCGTTGTCAACTATGAACGATTTTTCAGCTCATTAGCTGAAAACCCCAGATGATCCAATGCAGCCCCGAACAATTTTTCAATGTGCGTCCATCGGTCATACGCTGCTGAGAAGATGGTTTCATATTGCCCTCCCGCACGGGCCACCCGAATCCTCTCCTTCGCCACATCAGCCTCCTTCAAATATTTCTGTATCCAACCAGCAATGATAGTGTCGGTTTTCTCCATATCATCAAGGTCATGTGGCAAATTTCCCCCGGTATACTTATTCCAATTTTCTGGAGTCATCCAGAGGAGTGATGCGGCTACCTCAGTGCGAAAGCAGGGGCCAGAACGCATAAGCTCGTAATTCCTTTTGATTTTGTTAGCCTTTGCGGAGGGAATTAATTATGGAAATTAGCAGGATCAGGTGGCTTTACCCAAGGAAATTATTTTCTTCGAGAGTTGCTTTCTGGCCTTCGGTTATCTCGTCTAGTATGATATCATCTAGGAATACAGCATCCCACTTGTTCTCTTCTGGGAGAAAACCATCTAGACGAACGTGACTTAGCCTCCCTCTTAGTATGATAATGTACGCTGCAAACTTACAATCTGTCAGAAGAAGATCGTCTGTATGATTACCGTAGCAGATGTATATTTCTTCCCCTGGAGCTAAAGGAAACCAAAATTTGCATTAGAATTGTCTCGATGCCATGGGTATACGTCAATGAGTCTTACCGAAATCCCTGGTTGCTCTGAAGTAATATCCATGTTCCGTGAATTCGGCTGAGCACTATATTTCATAAGATGTTAGGAATGCTTTAAAGAACCAACAAGGGCGACAGGAGGAGAGAGAGATGAATTCGAACGAAGATGCAAATGATAGAACGCGTCATGGAAAGGGCAATCTAGCATACCCCAGGTTCATCTGCATGGTTAAAATAATCCGCAATCGGGCACATTGCCATGGCATCATTGCGATCTACTGGCATATCTGTGTCCTTGCTCACATAGTGAAAACATCTCGTGTGCGCAACAAACCAGAAGTACGTGAAGTCATGCTCGTCAAGAGATGGATACACGAGTTTGGCATAATGGAGAGCTTTGTCGAGTGTCTCGCGTTGGCGAGCAAAGAGGTTCCAGTTGAGGGGTCTGTAGCGTGGTTGATTTGTGCTGTTCTTCTGCAGAGTGTTCCAATGACCTGATAATGCGGGAGGAAATAATTTCGAATGCTCCTCGTTAGGGTGTCTCCTTAGCCAGAAGAAAGGCATGCTCTCCTCGAATTCTTGCATGGTGGGCCATGTTGACTGCCATTTCGCATACTGGACCCGTGCTTCATCGTTGCACGTTAGGTAAGTAGCGAAGAGTGCTTGGACTGGCGTCTCTGGGGGGAACTGGTCTTTGAATGACGCAGGAATAGTATCCAAGGATAGCAAACTACTCGCTTCGACATACAGGATTACTTCTCCAGCCTAATCAAATATTAGCTGATGACAAAAGATCAAGCGAAGCTCAAGCAATAGGCACGCGTATAAGTAAGACGCATGGAGTGGATGAGCGAATTGGTTGAGATTAGCGGAAATGAAGGCTTGGCCCATGTTCGAGCACAGACAACCCACGAATATGGGGGGACGTCAGGAGCATACCCTTATATGCCGAAACGCGGCCATTCCAGTGCCCCGTCCTGGGAATCTAACAGGCCCAATGCCACTCATTCGTACTCCATGATTCAGAGACCAACGGCAGAAATCCTCATGATGCGGCTCCGCGCGGTAAAGCGGACGAGGGGCTCCTAACGGCGTCGCCATGATGCTGCTTGGAGGCTCGTGGATAAATCAAAAACCAATTAAGATATGATATAGCGAGAATAGAAAGCGATGTTCATTATCTGATAGCTTGCAAGGGAGAGAATATCGATGAGTGAAAGCGAGACAAAAAGAGTACCCGCGGACACGATGAAGTGACTTGAAACGTCAGGAACGTTCAAGGAGGGGGGAAGGAGGTGGAAACTGCGAATCTTGTGTCGCCGCGAGTGGGGTGAGTCACGTGATAATAAACAAAATTAACGCCGCAGAGTTTTAGCTTCGCCACCGTGGCGCGGGATACTTATATAAGCTCGGTACCCCTTGGCAACGGCGGAGGAGAAAGACCAGTCCTGCTTCAAGCTGGAGATGAGGTGGATGATCTGATAGCCTAGAGGCTATTGGCGAGGCTCCAGCCCCACAGTGTAAAGATCTATTAGCCGCCTGTTCGAAGCTCTCTGTCTTCTGACAGCTAAAATGTATCATTTTTGTCTCACTAGGCTTTTGTGGCCATCCCTCTTCTTTCTGTCCGCCGGGAAAGACATCGGGATGTGCTATTTCCACGTCCAACCCGGCTTAGTAAGCCATAAGTCTGGTGAACCTATCAGGTGACGTGAACTTGTTCAAGCGGAGCGCTTACTAAACCATATCAAGTTAGTGCAATTTCTATGTGGTGTGAGTGGGAATAGAAGGGCGTGTGCATTAAAAGTTGTCTCCTTTTGCAAGATACGGGAGTCGGAAGGCCGGATCGTCCCATAGAGAAGAACAAAGCTTCCAAAAGCTGCCTACGGAGTCGTATGTGTATACTTCACGACTGGTTTTCAAGCTCATAGAACATCCAATTTTGCAATGGCATTGCCGGTACGGACGGGTGTTGCTAGTGCGCGTTGTTTACGATCAGTATGCGCTCACGGTACTCGCGACTTCTCCGTCCTGAGTCGACCTCAGCCGAATTATCCGGGCCACATCCCTCTAACCACGATAGAACGAGGAGCTCTTGCAATTGGATCCGCAGTGGGATCGTTATTAAATCCTAGGCGAGGAGGTAACATCTACTTTTGACGACGGGTATACCCTTCCACAGCTAACGCAATCGCTTCTCTAGATTTAATAGCAGTCGTGGGTGAAACCACGGCCACTCCATTCTTCATCTACCGGCTCCGTAATGCTATGCTCTCAGACCCCACGGGTCGACGAATCCTCCGAGACCGCCCTCGCATAACCTCCGAATCTTTATCACTTCCTTACCTCCGCAGTTTACCTCCAAACACTGTTGGGTACACCTACGCCGCATGGCTTGATAGAGAGGGTGTCAGTCCAGATACTCGCAGCAGTGTGAGATACATAGATGATGAAGAATGTGCCTATGTAATGCAACGATATCGCGAGTGCCACGATTTCTACCATGCGGTTACGGGCTTACCCATCATGGTGGAGGGCGAGATTGCGTTGAAAGCGTTCGAGTTTATAAATACGTTAATTCCGATGACCGGGTTGAGTGTATTTGCAGCAGTGAGACTCAAACCCGCAGAGAGGGAGAGATTCTGGAATATACATTTACCGTGGGCGATACGGAGTGGGTTGGCTAGTAAAGAGCTGATCAATGTGTATTGGGAAGAACAGCTAGAAAGAGATGTAAATGAGCTGCGAGAGGAGTTAAACATTGAGAAGCCTCCGGATTTGAGGGACATAAGGAAGAAACTCAAAGAACAGAAGAAAGCAGCAATGAAGGCAACGGCCAAAGCATAAACATTGACATTTTTGAGCATACTAAATAGCATGGCTTTATCCCACGATATTTCCTAAACATATCATCATAATTTCTCGTGGGTTTTTTCTGAAACAATATCATTAAAATGAGACTGTACCTATTCATAGCAAAATCCATCCTAGCTTTCACAGGTCTAGTAAATCGTCATCATCATCCCAACCACCTTTCCTTCGGCTAATAATAACCTTCTCTTCTTCTTTATTTTCAGCAACTGCATTCAACAATTCTTTCAGCTGTTCTTCAGTGACCTTCGCTCGCAACTGGCCACTCCGTGCAAGAATAATCAACCTGTTTTCTACCTCCGTGGCTCGGGATTCTTTCACCATTCGGATACGATTTAGTCGATCTGCGGCTTCAGGGAGGAGAATTTGAGAGAGGATACTTTGGCGAGCATCGGCTACAAAGCGAAGAATTAGATCAGACCGTTACGATAGAGGAACATATTTCGAAACGGTGGCTGGGTTTACCTTCTTGTTGTCTTGTTTGAATAATTCTGTATCAGCGTCGTCCTTGAAAAAAAGCGGGAACTTCGATTACGTGACTTCCTTACCTTCGCTGTTCTGCAGCATCGACATTACCTGCTCCCGCTCCAGCGGCACTTGCTTCTTGCTGGCGCTGGGCAAGCCGAGCTCGACGGATCTCAAGAGATCTCTTAGCACTTGGTGACTTATATTGGGATAATGTAAGCTCTTCTGAGCGTACCTCTTGCAACTCTGGGTCCTCCATCACGACGGTCTCGGCCGGCCGGAGTAGATCTTCAATTTGCTATAGTCGTCGTATCTGCACTAGATCGAAGAGCTCTGTACGAGTTATCGGACGGGTAGGGGGATGTTCTTATATTCGTGCGTCTGTCGCGTTTTTCACTGGTAGGTGCAGGCAGCTATGGACCCCGCACTCGACTCGATTGATGCTCCAAGAAGCTTTCCGGCGAGCAAACAATCAATGCAAAACACGCTTGAAGCAACTTTGATCCTTATTCAGAGGTTCTATTAATCAATCAGAAGATATTTTCAATTCCTCAGCTCAAAGTAGCACCAACTTATCGCCTTTCAATGCAACAGACCTCAATTCCTCGCAAGATATTGATTACATAATCACTCATAACTATCCGAGCTTCTACGTAATAAAAAACACCCAAGAAATGTGGATGAGACCAGGTTTCACAGCCACTGAGCCAGGATGTTTTCGCTTCACCGGCCTGTGGGTTCTCTTCTGGGGTTACTTTGGAATGAAGAATGGCGGATAAAATTGGAGGAGTCAACAATGAAAGACAAATTGAACCCCGGGCTTGTGTTGGACTCCAACGGTGTGGATGGGACTAAATGCGAGGTCTGCACTCCGCAGCAGCAGATACCTAGCTAACGACATGACAATCAAGAAACCCCCTTTATTGCGCATGGCATGGCAAATAACTAGGTACATCCAGAGCTTCCTGTTGGTGTCACACAACTGCTGTGTGGTTCACCAAGAAAACCGCCCATCATTTTCCATCATCGCTGGCTTGAAAGTTGGAACTGTTTGCAGGATCGGCTCGTTCGGAGGCTTGAGATGCTCCACTTCAATTTCAACCGCCCAGCGCTTTGCCTGATCAAGACTGCCAGAGTCCCAGAATCCCAGTCGTTTTGCCTGCGTGAAGACACTAAAATTCGTAAGGCTTGAGCCACCTGCTCCAGTGCTTCTCCTCTCCCATCATCATCGTTTCCCTGCTTGCCAAACTTGCGCTTTTCCTTCTCCCGAACCTCATCCTTCCCCTCCGACAGACACCCGACTCTCTTTACCCGTTTCCTGACGTTTTGTACCTGCTCACTATCCTGTCGGAGGGAAAACGGATAAACGTCTGGTACGGAGTACACTTTAATTTCTTCTCCCGTTTCTCTGGAAAAATCCAGGTCAAGTTATGGTTCATCCGCTAGGTTGAACCGTGGACCGTAAAAGGTCGACCAGATTTCCAAGGACGAGAAAAATACTCTCATTTTTTTTTCCCTATCTTCCTTTCAAGAGAACAGTCATCTGCAACTTTAATCTCACGTACAGTCATTCCTTTTCGCATCCCAATTATTATGGCCGAGTAAGTTGTTCTCTGCTGTCATCCGAGTGCTCCGACCGTTTTGCGCACTATCATCACCGTTCGCAACTTCTCTGACTTTTATAGAAGACTTATGTCTCTTCACGGCTGGTCTCACTCCGCTCGAGGAGATTCTACGATGTCCGACCGAACCGACAAGCGAGAAACTCGCTCAACCTCCAAACTACGATCTCTCACTGCCAGCAAAACTGTCTTCCGAGCCAAGTCTAGCAATGCCCTGTCGGATATGCTTGGAGGCTCCAAACGGCCAAAACTCCTGTCTGTCGAATCCGATACCTCCCTGAATACCCTTCGCGACCCACGAGTCGCAAGCACTACCGACCTGTCAACCACGACTTCCTCTTCCCGCCATCCTGATCTAAGCAATGAAGTCGCCGCGCTAAGCGACAAGTTAATACAAGCGATCAACAATCAAACTGTTTTAGATGATACTTTAGCTGCAACTCGTCAAGAGTTGGAAGTGGCTCGGGAAAGAGTCCGCCACTTAGAAGAAGAAACGAGGAGACATGACGAACAAGTTTCCAACGGCGTATTAATTAAGCGTGAAATGGTGGAACTTGAGAAAATGGACCTCGCGAACGAGCTGGAAGAAGAAAAGAATAAAAGATTGACTGCTGAGAAGGAGAAGAAAGGCATGGAGCAGGAACTGGCTGATTTGACCGCTGCGCTGTTCGAAGAGGCCAATAAAGTATGTCCGTTCAATTGGATTTTTAGGTCCAGCTTTTCTGACTAGGTTATAGATGGTTGCTGCCGCCAAAAAAGATCGCGAAGCGGTTGAGAAGCGAAACGATCAGCTTCTTGCACAGCTTAAAGATACTGAAACATTGCTCGCATCGCATCAAGAGCAACTGTCGGAGCTCAAGTCAGTGATGCAGAACATGAATGTTGACCGAGACGATAGCGATATCAAGACTACACCATCCACCGCTCCGGTGTCTCCTTCGACTGTTCCACCCTCAGCCAGTCTGAACCGTTTACTCGAGGCCATGAATCTATCTCCCACTACACCAGGTGCCGGTGATATATCGCCTGCTCCGTCGACGAGTTTTTCTCATCTCATAAAATCGGTTTGCCGAACCGACATCCAAGCCTACGAAGATTTCCGGGCTTTGCTAAAGCAATCAAATAGTTCAAGACCGCCCAGCAGAGCCGTAAGCGGCTCCTATGCTGGGCTGAATGTTATAAGTTTTGCCAGCTTCACTGGCAGTTATAGCTCTCCGCAGCATCAACATCGATCTAGCGCCCCAGCCGCATCAGGCTCCGCGGGCGGACCCTCCCCTAGTGGCGCCACTTCTCCTCGCCAAGTCCCCGCATACACTGCCCTCAAAGAGTCCAAGTTTTACAAAAGAGTAATAATCGAGGACGTCGAGCCTACTCTTAGGCTTGATATTGCACCAGGGGTATCCTGGCTCACGAAACGCTCCGTGGTTAGTAGTATATGTGATGGCGGCTTAGTTATTGAACCTATGCCTGCCGCTACCATAAAGTATTCATCACCGTGCGCACTCTGCGGCGAGAAACGAACCGGCGATGAACATTCGCGCACACACAGATTCCGAACATCGGACAGCGACTCGGCACAAAGACATCCGCTTTGCATGCTCTGCCTCGAGAAGATGAGGTCATGCTGTGATTTCATCGGTTATCTACGCCTCATCGTCGATGGCCATGTCCGTATTGGGGATGAGGAAGAAGAAAAGGAAGCATGGGAAGAAACAGTGCGCCTGAGGGAACGCATGTTCTGGTCACGAATCGGTGGTGGTGTCGTACCAACATTCATCAGCGCGGAAACATCCGAAGAAGACCCCTCCTTACCACAGTTGCCGGATTCCCCTCTCGCAAAGAAGGGTTACGGAAGTCTTACGGAGGGGGATCCTATTCCACGTTGTCTTGACGAGAATCAAAGGAGTAGCACGGAAGACAAGGACACATTGCCCGAAGACCCCTTTGTCTCTAATGTCGATCGGGTATCCATTGGGCGAGCTATCATTTCCCCCGAGGAAATTCGACAAGTCGAAACAGCAAGCGATCATCCCGCACCGGAAATAGACGGTGTTCATGAAACATCGGACAGTACTGTCTGTACGACCGAAGATCACCCATCTTCGGACTCGTTCCCTGCCGAGCATGCCGCCAGCTCTTCAAGACCGAACTCAAATTCTTTTTCTCCATTGAATAGCATAGGCTCACCTCCTTCGCTTGAGCCAAAGCTCAAGGTGACAATTCCGGCTATTTAATTGCAGCCCTTGCACCATTTTGTGCCGCCAAAACCATTCCCCTTTACCGATTGGTAGCAACTTTCATTCGCCATCTCGAACTTGAAGTTCGGTTACCTTCGACTTCTAACAGCGCTGGACGCTGGATCTGTGTTACTCCTAAATTTAATCCCTATTTCGGCGACTATACGTGCATAGATACATTCGGTGCAGATGACCCGAACACCGTCTCTATTTTTTATTTTCATGGGGCTCACACCTTTCTTCGATTTACTGCTTTCTTTTGACTATGCATTGTCCGCATAGCGGGCCAACTCTCTCATCTATCTACCGCCCATGTCATACCCTGACAGTACATTGAGCTGAAGGAGCTCTGACTATGTCTGGTATTCTGCGGGCTTTCTTTCCCAATATGTTCTTTAAACCTCCTTCGCATTGCATCTTCCAAGCCAGTCTTATATTTTCTCCGTTTTCATCGTCTCTTCTCTTGGATTTTCTGGGATTGTGGTGCCCCCGGATTTCGCATTGTTCTCTTTCAATTTATCTGTAGATTTGCATGGATAAGTCGCGGCTGCCCCTTTACTAACTCACATAAATAATTAATGACAACTGAGGGAAAAAATAGGTTTCCTGTGTATATATACTTAATATGAATTCGGCATTTTCTTCTCTCTTTTTCTCTGTTTCTTTCTTTCTCCTACACTGCTCTGTTCATGGCTTGTGTATATACGAAATCATCGATTGACTTTCGATACGCAGACCTTCCGCTTTAGTTGACTTAATGAAATGTCACCAGACAACTCTTAAGTTACGGATACCCGATCAATTAAGATTGTGAGCTGAATGAGCTCCACTTAAATTAGAATAGGACCTATGAACCAGTAGGCCGCCGACTCTGTCTGCAGCCACTTGATATAGAAAAGATAGCAACACATAGTAGAAGAAAAAGTCCCAGAAGAAATATAAGAAACTAAAGTACAAGTTTCAACACGCCCTTATTGTTTGAACTTCTGGTGAATATGCCTTATCTGCTCTTCGATATCAACCGGCTGCCCCGGTACAAGAGGAGGCATCACTTGTGGCATTCCTGGCGGAATAGCCTGTGGGCCGGCATTATATCCCGGCAACCCCTGGCCTACACCTAATACGGGAATTTGTATGGGCATTCCTGTAGCATCGATTCCTCCGCTCATAGCCATTCTTTTTCGACGAGCTTCTTCTTCAGGATCAGGTGGAATTGCTTGAACTTCTTGGCCACCGTCGGGAGTGACCACCTGGTCGAACACGTCGCTACGTTGACTAGCGAGCCGCTTAAGATTGTTCGCCACATCTGCTGTAGACAAATTGGTAGTGGCATAACGTGCTTCGGCTTTAGCCCGCTGCTCTTTCCACCGTGGGTCGAGCAATTCGATACGCATGTGCTGCTCCATTTCTGCAATGGGGATCAGCTGTTTGCAGTTTGGACAGATTGAGGTCGGTACAGTCGTAGTGTTGAGTCGTTTGGCTTGGGCACGAGGAACATAATCGGAGCGAATGCGCATGGGCGGTTGGCCGGGAACGGTAGGAGAAGGTATAGAGGCAGCCGCGCCAGATTGAGATATTGTGGCAGTGGGTAATGGAGGTGTAGGGGTTGATATTGGTGTCGGCATTTGAGGAGACATAAGTGGGTGAGGCATAGGAACGGAAGGTGGGCGGTTGGTTGGGATGCCTGAAGGCGGGTATATTGTTTCTGGTGGGGGAGGTGGAATCTCAGATGATTGAGGATAAGCGTTGTAGAAGTTTGTGCTTTCATCTTCCGTCGGTAAAGCTTCCTCTATACGCATATTTGAGGGTGCCAGTGAAATCATAGCCTTTTGCTCTAACGTTGCGGTTTGCAAGTCATGTAAAGCAGTGGGTGGCGGGAGTTCGGTGTGGTCATCCGCGTCGTCGAATACGACGGTTTCCACCACCACGAAATCGTGCCAATCAATCTCAGCATATGCTAACTTCTCTTGTTCTTCCTCCTCCTCCTGCTTTTGCTTCTGCTGCTCCTGGTATTTAACCCATTCCGCCCGTGCTGTCGCCCGACCAAGGACGTGATACTTGTTTTTCACATTCTTCTCTAGTTCCGCAATGCGTTCTTTTTCCGCCTTGGCACCATCGGCGTCGCTTATCTGGAGAAGCTCTGTGTATTGATCAACCAGGCGCTTGAAAAATTGGTATAGACTGTGTTGTGGCCGTAGGAAGTCAAATTGGAAGTTTCTCGTTTCGCGTTGCGAGAGCGCTGTCATGAAGGATTTTCCTCTCTTGGCGACAAACAGCGCCGTTAGCTTGACAACCTCCAGATCTAAGGCATTTATGTTCGGCATACGCGCAGAGAAATGAAAATCCGGAGGCGCTTCCGGTCCCTTAGGCTTCTCTGCTTCAGGTTGTGGAACAGCTTCCCCAGTCCTGCCAGCAGAGACTGCCGTGCCCCTGCCGGCTTTGATTTCGTCTAGTCGCCATGTATAAAAAGCGGCATAAGGATCGCCTGGGTTTAGGAAGGAGAACTTCGGGTTTCCTTGCTCTTTATCACGGACTCGATCTGAAATGGAAAGCAAGGTATGGTCAGAGAGCTACCGAGTTGACATACTATTTTCGGCAAACGGAACTAACCTTCAAACACAAATCCATTTCGCGCAACAAATCCCGCGGTCTTCTCGATAATTGCTGATAACGCGTTAGCTATCTGACAAGGCCTTTCGCCTGCAAGAAATTTTATGGATACTCACTTCTGATGTCTTTGGGTGGCACAACGATACCCTCCGGCGGCTTGCTAGCTTCCTCCGGGAGCTCGGGATTGGGAGCGGATCCGTTTGCCTTAACAGAAGCCATTATCAATCAGGTTATAGCTGCTTAAACCCTCAGCGACAACAATGGTATTTCGTGCAGGTTGATGGAACGAAGAGTCGACATGCGGCTCGTCGGGCGTCTTGGCACGCCGGGATTTCACGTGTTTCGGAAACAGCTTACCTAATACTTCCAGGGTTCCCCCTTTTGGATGAAGCCAAAGACAAGGACACTTCGACAATCGCGCGTTCACCCATGTAATTATTGCTTCACGACAGCAACGACAATTCGTGCGCCTGGATGGGTAATTGACCATCTTTTATTTCATACTCCTATTCTTGTGATATTCTTCTATCTTTTTGACTTCAGACTTTCATTAATTATTGTTTCTTCTCCTTACCTTCGAATCAGACTTTCACACTCCACGGAATATACACCGTCTTTCTACCAATGTTCTCTTACAACCTTTGATTTCTTTAACTACCATAATAGTATTTAATACCTCGCAATGCCTCCAAAGTCGGCCAAAGCCGGGCTCGAGGCCAAATCTCCCGCACGCCGGAGCAGTCGGTCTCCACGGCGCTCGCCAGGCCCCAAAAACCGAAAAGCGGCAGCCAAATTGTCAGATTACTCCTCCGAAGGCGTGCAGAACAATGACATCTTCAGCTTGCCTACAAGCGACTACAAGATAATACTTGCTATTACCGCCCTTGCCACTGTCGTGCGATTGTTCAGGATCTATCAGCCTTCGAGCGTTGTTTTCGATGAAGTCCAGTGAGCAGATTCCGTACTCCTATTCCTAAAACCCTTCGACTGATCCGTCTTTTTCCATAGCTTTGGTGGGTTTGCGACGAAATATATCAAAGGAAAATTCTTTATGGACGTTCATCCGCCGTTGGCGAAGCTGCTCATTACACTTGCAGGTTTCCTTGGTGGATTTCGCGGTGACTTTGACTTCAAAGAAATCGGCAAGGATTATCTGGAACCAGGAGTTCCGTACGTTGCGATGCGAATGCTACCGGCCATTCTCGGTATTTTGTCTGTTCCTACTATCTACTTTACCCTGAAAGCGTCTGGATGCCGATCTATCACGGCGGCATTGGGTGCTCTTCTTGTCACATTCGGTGAGTTCTCCGCATTTCCTTTTTTTAGAATTTGACGATTTCAAGGACTGAATTAACACTCTCTATAGAGAATGGATTAGTCACTCAGTCTCGTTTGATTCTTCTCGATTCTCCGTTGGTTATCTTCACAGCTTTAACCGCCCTTTCGTTTACCTGTTTTACGAATCAACATGAGCAGGGACCTTCTAAGGCGTTTGGGCCGTCCTGGTGGTTTTGGTTGGCTGCCACAGGATTTTTCTTGGGCGCAACAGTCAGTGTAAAATGGGTCGGTTTGTTCACAATCGCCTGGGTTGGTAGCTTGACTGTGCTTCAACTCTGGGTTCTCCTTGGGGATAGTCGGACAGTGACGATCGTAAGTGAATTTCTCAATCGTGGGAAAGCTCAGCTAAATACTGATACTCTATATTAGGAGCTCTGGGTCAAGCACTTCTTGGCAAGAGCATTTTGCTTGATTGGTATTCCCATCACGTTCTATCTTGCAATGTTTGCCATCCACTTTCTTTGCTTGGTAAATCCTGGTGAAGGCGATGGGTTTATGTCTTCGGAGTTCCAGGCCACGCTGAACTTGAAGGGAATGGGTGATGTACCCGCTGATATCGCCTTCGGCTCTCGTATCTCTCTCAAGCATCACAATACACAAGGAGGATATCTCCACTCCCACAATCACATGTACCCCACAGGAAGCAAACAACAACAAATTACGTTGTATCCCCACAAGGATGAGAACAATGTCTGGATCCTCGAAAATCAAACTCAACCCCTCGGACCTCATGGCGAGATTGCAGGCCCTAAGGCATGGGACAATCTAACCACTGCTTTCATCGAGGATGGGGCAACAATCAAACTTTACCATATCACGACCGATCGAAGACTCCATTCCCACGACCACAGACCACCCGTCACCGAGGCTGATTGGCAGAACGAAGTTTCTGCTTATGGTTATGAAGGGTTCGCCGGTGATGCCAACGATATGTTTCGTGTTGAGATTGTGAAATCCCTGTCCTCTGGAGTCGAGGCTAAGAAGCGACTTCGAACGATTGAAACTAAATTCCGGCTCGTTCACACCATGAGTGGCTGTGTTCTCTTCTCGCACTCCGTCAAGCTTCCAGATTGGGGATTCGAGCAGCAGGAGGTGACGTGCGCCAAAGGCGCCTCACTCCCAAACAGTATTTGGTACGTGGAAGATAACCAGCACCCAATGTTGGGGCCAAATGTAGAAAAGGTCAATTACAGGCGCCCTGGTTTCCTCGCCAAGTTTTGGGAACTTCAGCAAGTTATGTGGAAAACAAATGCTGGCTTAGTCGAGTCTCATGCCTGGGATTCTCGGCCCAACTCCTGGCCACTTCTTTTACGAGGAATCAACTTCTGGGGCAAAAACCACCGCCAGATCTACCTCATCGGCAACCCTCTTATTTGGTGGGCATCCACCAGCGCCATCATAGCGTATGTCCTTTTCAAAGGCCTGGCAGTCCTTCGCTGGCAACGAGGGTTCGCAGATTATAGCAATATTAACTTCAAACGCTTCGACTACGAGATTGGCCAGACAGCTTTGGGTTGGGCATTCCACTATTTCCCTTTCTATCTGATGGCCCGTCAGCTATTCCTCCATCACTATTTCCCAGCTCTATATTTTGCTATTATTGCTTTCTGCCAGGTCTTCGACTTTGCAGCCAACCGAATATCTCTATGCAGTACCAAAAAGAACAGCATCGCTGGCGGTATTTTCTTTACCCTATTTCTAACGGCGAGCATTGCTGTTTTCGCGTTGTTCTCTCCATTGATTTATGGCAACCCATGGACACAGAATGCTTGCAACCAAGTCAAACTACTGAGTTCATGGGACTTTGACTGCAATACCTTCTATACAGATGTAAGTCTTCCGGAATGGCGTGCCCCCTCCCGTGGCGCAAGATGAGAAAAACTGAATGTGGTTAGTTGGCCCAATACTCAAACGAAGTGATCTCCGACTCATCTCAGCCAGCGCAAACCCAGGCCGCTCCTGAGGTGGTTGATCGGCGTAATCAAGTCCCTGAGCAGGAAGTACCAAAGGCGGACGGACAAGGCCAGAATAATGTTGAATCTCCTGAGGAGGCCGACGTTACCAAACCGGCCGAGCAGCAAATTCTCGGCAAGGAACAAACCATTGAATACCGTGATCAACATGGAAATCTTCTAAACGCGGAGCAGGTCGAAGCTATGTCAAAGTCGGGTCAGGTGTCTTTTGAGACCAAGTACGAGACTCGTACGAGGGTAGTGGATGCTGATGGAGAAGATATCTACAAGAACGTTGCTCCACCGCATCCTGATGTCGAGGGCCAGAACCCGGAGACTCTTGATAAGGACAAGAATGACACTCCTGGGGATAAACCCGCTTCCGTTGCTGGTGATGAAAAATCCGTGCAACGTGATGAGGGGAAGCCAAAGCCCGCCAGCGAAGGTAAAGAAGCAACCAGAAATGCTGATGAATTGTAGGATATTTTGCTCCTTTTGTATTTACAGTCTTGATGTTTCATGGCGATGCTATATGAGCGAGCGACACCGGATTGGATTCGCTGTTGCATGTTTCCTAGGGTCGAGTCTCAAAAAGGCAACGGCGCAATCGTAAATAATACAAATATATTATATAATGATGTTTTCTGATATGGATACTGTAATCCCTTGAGAAGAAGTAAACCGCCTTTCCAGGAAACTCATTCTAAGGATTGATACTAAAAGGTTACATGGTAGTATATTTACACACGGTTCACAATTGCGGCAGGGTCTCAATTTCCATCCTCTATCCAAGCACAGGCGATTTAGTATTCTTTTCCATACTTGTTGAATTTGTCGTGCAAATCCTTGGACACAAGTTCAATTAACGGGTATGTTCAAGTTGAAGGGCTCTATAATACGTACCTTTGGCAAAGTCACGTTCGGAATGACTACTTCGTTCAGAGCGCTTGGAGCCGCCTTCATGGGCTTGCTCTTGTCGCCGTGGGGATGATATTGATATTTGAAGTTCCCCTGGGCTTCAGAAGCGTTTTTGTCGTCAACCTCCCAAGGCATGGCGCTATCTCCGATACGAATGTTGCTTTCAGAAGTAACAGTGGTAGGTGTGCTGCCGAAATACCATCCCGCAAGGCCGAAAGCTCCAGCCATGACGCCGAGAAGGAGCTACATAGAAAACAAGTATTTAGTCCTCCATATCGCACGAGAAATAATAAGTCGAGACTACATACGTAAAGCTCAGGATCTCTCTTTGGGCCTTTATCAAGTCCAGCTTCCTCAACCCGGGAAGAATATCGTCGCACTGGCTGAGCGCGGAAAGCTCTCAGGGGTTGTCGCATGATCGCCCGACGGGCGGCATTGGAAGCGATAGACGACATTTTGAAATGATTAAAGCCAAGGAAAGGAGTGTAGGAGGGCAATTGAATTGCAAATGCAGCAAGAAGTTGTTCTGTTCGATCAGTCCACAAGGCCCGGGATTCACCCAATAATGGTGGGTTTATTTGGATGGCGACGTTCCGAACTCTCACGTGACACGCTAGAGCGTTTTAGGCTCGCGGCTTGAAGTTGCTGAGTCATCAGGGATCGCGACGGCCCGAAAAAGGAAACACGGAGGAAGACTTCAAATGCGGGCCGGTAGCAAACGCATTTTGAATCCTCGACGACAACATGGATTTGGTTGATTTACGTGGGTTATTACCTGAAGCCTGACGCCAGCCGTCATATGAGTTAACTTCCGAGCATTCCGCTACTTTTCACTCTTTCCAATACCTCGTTGTCCTATGGTCATCGCTTTCTATGACCCCTGTCTCTGTTGAATCACCAATTATCTTTTTTTTAGAAGGGAAAACGAGGAGTAACAAAATAGATACTGATAGTTCGCTGTGACTATGACCTTAAAATAAAATCAGCTCCCATTTTTTTCCCGAAAAGTCCTTCCGCCCTGAAGCAATGGCAGCTTCTTCGAATCCCCAAGTCCCCGCGGAGCCCGAGCTGCCACCAAACCGTCCCGTCTCGTATATTTCGTCTCATATGACGGATATACAATCTGAAGATGGTGAAACGAAACCCCATAGTCCTCCGTCGCGACCCCGACGAAATACTTCTCGCCGCGGCCCTCCGGCACGGCACTCCATATCAGCTGCTTCGAATCATGGCGCCGGACCACCTTCGAGCGCTGGCAATCGGATGAGCCGAACCCACATTCCGTCCTTAAACTCGCATGCGTTTTTCCGTCCGATGAGCTCTCAAAGACTGCAAATGCAACGGAGCGGGCGTCCACCCACGGGAACGACACAAGGAGCTTCGGAGGATGGGCAAAGTGATACTGGTGCAAATCAAGTCCGGCGAAGTGTGATATCAAATCCAATGATATTACCGGCAATCACCGGAATAGACTACGAGTACCCACCGCCATCGCGAGGGACGGAATTCACGGACCCAGTCGTCCTCGATAGGGGAACATCAACCGCAAGCCCCACGGGTAACACGACGATAAGAAGTGGAGGAGAAAGTGCTCGCTTGCTGTTTGATCGGTCTCGAGCTATACCTCCACCCAGAGAGAACGTAGCCACCGATCCTGAGAAGAGCGGGCCACCACCTCCGCAAAAATCGCCCATTGCATTTAGACCTAGCTTTCTTAAGGAAAATAAAGCTGAACCCCAGGATGGTGCGGAAACGAAAAATGAAAAACCATCCTCGGCATCGTCTCCTGGCCCTAAACCCCCGAAGACTGTCACTCCTACTCCCTTCAAAACTGTTGGAAAGAATTATGAGTTCTTTACCGGAAACACCATCTTCTTTTTCTGCGGCCGGTTTCAAAATGCTAGGGACCGCCCGGTGAATATTGCAACAGGTATACTCGTGGCTTTACCTGCGGCCTTGTTTTTTGCGTATTCGTAAGCTCTCTCTCCGCAGTAACTCCCGCGTTGACATCACTAATTTGGCATGTTCAGCGCCCCATGGGTGTGGCATAATCTCTCACCGGCCTTACCTATAATTTTCGCTTACGTATTCTTTCTTTGCTTTTCCTCGTTTATACATGCATCTGTAGTAGATCCTGGCGTGAGTCATTCTATGCGAAGGAGACTGCCTGTGGTACCGATAAAGCTGACAAACATATAGGTTCTTCCAAGAAATTTACATCTTTTTCCTCCTCCTGACCCTACTGAGGACCCATTAACCCTTGGACCTCCAACCACCGACTGGATTATGGTTAAACTGGCGACTCCTGATACGGCTGCTATGGATGTCCCTATCAAATATTGTAAAACATGCAATCTTTGGCGGCCTCCTCGGTGCTATCATTGCCGCACCTGCGATAACTGTGTTGAAACTCTAGATCACCATTGCGTCTGGTTGAACAATTGCGTTGGGCGGCGGAATTACCGTTATTTCTTTGCATTCGTCAGCTCTGCTACAATTCTAGCCCTTTACCTCTTCGGTGTCAGCCTAACACACATTCTCGTCTATCAAAAGCGGGAGAGAATCACCTTTCTGGAAACAATTGATGAATGGAGAGTACCGTTTGCAATGGTCCTCTATGGAGCGATTGCATTTATATATCCAGCTGCACTTTGTGGTTACCACCTCTTCTTGATGGGAAGAGGCGAAACAACCCGAGAGTATTTAAACTCCCATAAATTTAAGAAGGACGACCGCCATCGCCCATTTTCCCAAGGAACTAGAGCAAAGAACATAGCAGCTGTGCTCGGAAGACCTCGACCCCCAACCTATGTCGGATTCAAGAAACCACATATCGAAGGCGATCAACGTTTCTCTATAGAAAAGGTGAAACATCGACGTCCTGAGAAAGTGACGCAAAAGGAAGATTATGAGCTGAATCCCATGAAGGGACCGCATACTAGATTCGAAGGTCCCACGGGCCGTGGGCCTCTAGGTACTACTCAGCAGCCAGAAGCCTAAGACGATGTGGCCCTTTGCGTTGTATGTACCTTCCTCCTGCTACGTCTAAAAATACTCTTGTTTCCCGGCTTTGTCCACAAAAATATACCCCTGCATGTCCTTTTCGCTTCTCTACTGTATATTGAACCCAATTGTTTGTAATGATCATTTCATTTCTCAGTGCAAAGCCCGGAGTTTACTATTTACGGAGCATAGGGTGGTAATCTGGCATTTTCTAACGCCCGCGACGTGGAACCTGTACGATAATTTAATTCACTGATATTGTCATAAGACTTCGTCAAGCTTCCAGTCTAGGTATGCTTTGAGAAGAGGGAGCAGTTGCCAACTCTGGTAGTGGTTTTCAATTCATGATAGAGGGAGTAGATTCGCGAAATTGGTAGCGTAGAAGATTGAGCACTCGGACGCTCTAACAAAGAAATCGAAATTTCGGGGATTCCTGGGTATAACGGGCGTCAATCCGAATACAGATGTCTAGTACCGGAGTACTTGCGTGTTTATATTTGGGTATGGGGGCCATCCGGTGCCACAGTGTCTGGGATATGTAAAGCCCTCCACACGGGCTCCAATCCTATTCACCTTCTCGACAAGAAACACTTTGACCAAATTCTTGAATACAGACCAATAGCATATACGGCTCGATTCACTCTTTCTTTCTAACCTTGTTTGTAGCCCTAATGTCGCGTACCTACGTTCGCTAACATATGAATGCGTTGCGTTTCAAGGAGATGCCGTGTACGCAATATTTAGACAACGACACAACCAGCCGCTGGCAATCCAACCCTTTGATTTACGCGCCGGGAGACGTTTTGACCATATATCCTCATTTGCAGGTGCTCAATTTTTAAATTGATGCTCAATCGGTTGTTTATACTAGGTGTGAACATGGCGCGAGACCTCCGCACTTCCTTATCGTCAACGCCTATGGAGTCTACAGCTGACAGCGATACGACCACACTTGATTCTACAATCCCCATTCTCACGCCCGCTACCAGTGTATCCGATTGTCCACCCTCGGTCAGTCCTAAAGCGGAGCCCGAAAGGCTCAGGAAACAGGTCACAACCTCGAGACGCGTGACGCGTAGTTCACTGAAAAGTACAGAATTAGAGGCTATAAGAAGCGAAGTGGCAGAACAAGAGATACGAGATGAAGCTCAGAACCCCGTGGATCTGTCAGACCGACATGAATTGTTTGGGGGAGGTGAAGCTGTCTTAAACGGAGCAATCGACCCAAAACGTGTTTCTCCCAAACGTCGGTCTACGCGTTTAAGTCTGCTCGATAAACCGAAAGAGCCAATTGGAGCTGGTACCTCTACTCGCGGTAAACGGACCCTCGATATGATATCCAAGAGCAACGAGAAGCTCGAAACTACGGATAGGAGGGCTAGTCTGCGGTCAAGGGCCCCATCTTCCGCTCCTCTACAAGCTCCGCCAGTCAAAAAGAGGCGGATAGAGGAGAACACTAATACTCCTTTACAAGAGACAAAAATGAAACAACTGCCTACCAAGGAAAATTGTCTGATTCGGAGCACACGGAAGATTTGGCTTCGTCATGGCCTGTACGCCGGGCAAGAGCATGTCGATTCTTTGACCCCAAGACTACGAAAAGCTAAAGGAGACGGAAATAAAGCGGTTTGCAAGTCACCATCTATCTTTCCACTTCCGATGTATGCGGGTGCCAGGCTCTTAGAAAGCGGACGCAATTTTAAACTGCCTTTTGATATCTTCTCACCTTTACCCCACGGTCAACCAAAACCAGATGAATGGCGGAAAACTAATAAAAGTGTGTACACACGGACTTGGCTAACACTGCTTGACGCTAATTTTGTCATAGACATGTTTGTCGGCGATGCTGCCTTGATCTGGAAAGCTAACAAACACAAAGAGCATTCAACCTGCGCTTGTACCCCTAAGGCTGGATGTGATGAGAACTGCCAAAATCGCTTTATGTTTTACGAATGTGATGACACGAACTGCAAATTGGGAGCCAATTTATGCCACAATCGGCCCTTCAGTGAATTAAGGAGGCGATCGAAGGCTGGCGGCAAATTTACTATCGGCGTAGAAGTCATCAAGACTGAAGACCGGGGACACGGTGTCCGAAGCAATCGATCGTTTGATCCGAACCAAATCATTGTCGAATACACAGGGGAGATTCTCACCCAGGAAGAGTGCGAGCGAAGGATGAGAACAATATACAAGAAAAGCGAGGTATACTAAATCCGGGTCTAGGTGCTCCATCATTCCGCAGAGTTAAACTAACAGTTTACGCGTCAGTGTTACTATCTGATGTATTTTGACCAGAACATGGTAATCGACGCAACCCGAGGCTCAATTGCTCGCTTTGTGAACCATTCTTGCGAACCGAATTGCAGAATGGAGAAATGGACCGTTGCAGGAAAGCCACGGATGGCCCTATTCGCCGGAGAGTCGGGTATCATGACTGGCGAGGAACTTACATATGATTACAACTTTGAGTATGTAAACGTTCTTTAAATCTAGAGCGACTGCTAACACATGTTATAGCCCTTATTCACAAAAGAACGTCCAAACATGTCGTTGCGGAGCACCAACCTGCCGTGGAGTCTTAGGCCCGAGGCCGAAAGATATAAAACCCAAGGAGAAAGAGACGCCTCCTAAAGCTTTGAGAACCAATCCACCACAGAAAGCTGGCAAGCCTTCTGACAAGGCCAGGTTCCAGACGCGTAGGAAGCAGACAAACGCCAAACCTCGTCCCGTGAAATCAGTCGCCAGGAAAATTGCACCAAATACCCGGCCCGTTTTCAAGTCAGCTCAAGCTAAAGTCGGCAGCAATCGCGAACAGACCGGCTCTAAAGCCAGCCAATCAAAGACGACTGAGCCTGAGAAGCGCACTGCTAGGCGTTCCAGAATTTCCATTAATTCCAAGCCGCAGACCACAAATAGTGGTGAAAAGCAACCCATTACGGCTAACAAGAAACTCAGAATGCCTTCAAAACCGAGATACAGAAATTCAATCGCCGCAGCGCGCGCCTCCGACCTGACACCTCCGATCATGAAGAAGTTCCTCGCGGCTGGAGGTATTACAGTTAATTCAAACCGTATCCAAAAACCAAGGGTAACAAGAAAGAGAGGGATCAATTGATATTGGACGTACATTTTTACATTCCGAGATTTTAGGATCTAATAATTTCTCGACAAAGCAGTATATTGGCCTCTCATGTTATCTGTTCAATAATCTTCATGTTATCATATGAATCATAGCTATGCATCCAATTCATTTTCTTTTGCTGTTTACAGCTGAAATTCACCCCAAAATACACTTCAGACCAGGCTGTAGGCTCTGATGGTTTTCTGATGTACCACGGCCACTTTCATCAAACGATCTACAGAGGCGAATGAGTTTAGTGGATGCTCCATACTTATAAGCTAGGTAATTCTTCATCCTAATGTATGCATGTATGTACTGTACAGGAAAGAAAAACAAATCCACAGCCAAATACACTCCAGGGAAACTGAACAAGGCACTGGATCGAGTCTTCATAGTCCAGTGATGTTCCTATTGGTACAAATATTCAAAGGGTATAAAAGCAAGGGGAAAACCATAATCTAGCGATAAGCACAAATTGAAATCGGTCACGGCTCAGTACAACCAGTTAGGGAGACGGAGATCAGACCTTAACCGGTCATCATGGTATCTTCACCTTCCATAACATGTGGCTCCACTTGTTTGTCTTCCGGGGCCTGCTCCGGCGGCTCGTTCGCTGGTTGTTGTTCCGGAGGTCGGGCTTGATTATCTAGGCTAGCCTCTAAACTTCCCAAGAGGTCGACCTCTCCGCTATCAAAATGATATGGCTGAGACTCTCCTCTAGACGCACCGGGAGATAAACTTGATGCTTTCCTAGGATTCGCGAGAGGTATTTGAGGGAAAGAAGTCTCCAGAACCATTTCTGGGGGAGCAGATGAACGAGCTGGATCATAAGTGGTCATTGCCGGCACATGAGGCTCCGGTGCTACTACAGACTGCATGGGTATATCGACTGGCAGGTCCGAGATCTTCTGGCTGTCGCCCAACTCTGCCGGTGGTGGCTCTGCCGGGGTGATTGGTTCTACCGGGGGAGCCGACATGGAATCATCGGACTTTTTGTCATCAGGTATGACAGTTTCGCCGATTCCAGGGGTAGGAGTAGTAATGTGATCGGGTGCATTCGATGGAGCCGGAGCCGGAAGCGGATTTGGCAAGGCGACCTGTTCGTGAGGTTCGATTTCAGGCTCACCCTTTTGAGCTGTTACGTCTAGCTCTTGGTTTTGGTAGTCTGTAGAAGGTATACTCTCGACCGGGGCTTCTGTCGTCTGGGATTTTGATCCATCCTCCAAATCCTCCTCATCCTCACTGCCGTCACCATCGTCCTCCTCCTCTTCTTCCTCGTCACCTCCCGTATCCTTGGTGGACTGCTCAGAGGGTTGAATGGATGGGCCAACAATTCCAGTCATACCCTTTTCGCCATCTGCGCTACCTGATGCTGGAACTGGAACATCACCGTCTGGAGCGAACATGACCTTCTTCTTCCTTCCTCTTCCGATCCCTTTAGCCTTCCTCTTAGGGGGCGGATGTCTTCTTCGAACGACGGCGACCATACTACCTTCAGGCTCTGCAACAACGACTCCTTGCTGGTCGACAACTCCAACTCCTTCTATAATCATCCCAGGCACGGGGTTCTCATACACAACGGTCATATCAGGATGGTCAGCTGTGACATGGGATTCGTCGGTGATTTCTCCTTCAACCTTATGGCCCTCTGGTACCAGCGCCTGATATATCGATACCGTTCCGGCGGCAGTATCAACTTTTTTAAACTTCGTTTTTCTCATCGATGCCTGACTTGCAGCATTGTTCAGGCCAAAGCTGGAACTGCTGCCCGCTGCCATTGCGCCACCTCCGTAGACCGATCGCAAACCAGTTCTTCTCTTAGCCAAGAATTCTACCTCCGGCGGCTCAAGACTACGCGGGATAGCGGTCCACTTCACGGCAGTGAATGTTCGCTGATAGCTTGTCCTAATCGCCGACTCGTCTCCTTTGACTTCTTTCTCCGCTATTTCAATATCTTTCTTGACAGGTTTTATATAGGTACACCCGGCGCGCGCGGCACGAAGTAATGATCGACTTAACGGCGTCAGAAGGTTGCTATCTCTGGGCATAGGCAATTCTGGCAATGTATATGAAGATGTTCCACCGGTGTCTAATACTTCGTTCTTGGGATTTTGGGAGAACATAGTTGGCTGGCGAGCCCAGCGACGGACAGGTAGACCCTCGAAGACATCATGGTCGATCTGGCCTGCTCTTCCTCGACCTGAAGTTCCTTCCGCAAGAGCCTGCGAGCGAGTACGGGAAGATCGAAACTGCAAGGAAATTTCGACTCGGTTAGCACTTCAAGAACAGTAAACAGGCACAAGCATGCTGTAGAGCAGAAAGAAAGTGGTATCAGAAGGGTATGTCTTCCGAAACTCACATTAACCATGATGGCCGCGTTTCCAGCAACCACTGTAAGTACTCTTTAGACTACATGCGCCACCAGAAAACAGGCTCCTTTTCTGGTTTGAATTGAATATTCAGGCTTTCATTGATAATATTCTTGAGAATGTAAGGTAATAATAAGAGAAAAATGATGGCATCTATTCCATTTGCATGTTGTGACTGAAAGCTGTTTGCGCGACAACAATCGCGGAGTGGATTTCTGCCCAGGAGACAGGTCACGTGTAGCTAACTAGTTATCCTCCACCCCTGCCACCAATTTTTGACAGCCAGAACAAGAACGAATATAATCATTTATAACGTCTGGTTGCTCATCATCCACCTGGTGGGGGAGAATGCAAAGGCCTTGCCAGTCTTTAATGTCAGGCATCACATCTTGGAGCGTAATGGTCATCAGATAGATGCAACAGAAGTGTATATACGGAGTAGAGAGACAGATAAAAGAAAAAGTATCTATCCCACATCCATGCCATCAGAGAAAGTAGTCCTAGACTATGTAAAAAATTTGTGCCATATTCACGCCCGCTCATAAATACTCAAACAAAGGGCTAGTTCTCCCGTTTTATGAACAGCCATTCAAGGGATGCCTCAGCTAGCCCTTTATGATAGTTAGCAAAGCGGGCACTCAAGCGGACTTTTCTCCAGGAACTCTTACGCTGAATCCTTATCCCGGACTATGCTCCCTTCCATGCCGGTTTCTCTTCCCTAGACGTAAGTGTTATTATTTGGGAAAACACTCCAAAGATCGCTCAACGGGTGCAAACGTACCGACGCTTGTCCTTCCACCACCAACCGGTCCAATTGATAAAACTGGCTGATTACCGTTTGCCGCTGTTTTGGAATATTAACCAAGTGTAACCCCAAGTGTGTAGGTCAATTCTAGGCGGTTACGGGGTAGAGAGAAGCTTGGGCGAAATGCGAAGACATGGGAGCTGACCTTCATCATCCGGAGATCGCTTATTCCTTTCTGAAGTAACTCCTGGATCTTTCGTTCCTCCGTTTCATTCTGATATTCCCTAAATGTATCCCGCGTTTTCCTTAAGGCATATTGTCGGAAGTTATAATTGGAGAATTGTTTGGACTGTCGCAGGAGGGAGCGGAACTGGTAGATTCAAGGGTCAGCATCAAAGACACCTTTTTCGAGATAGAGAGACTAACTAAAGAGCGAGCTTGGAAAGCTGAATCTCGATATAGCCGAGCTACGGACATTCTGATAGAGTATCGAAAGAGCGCGGAAGAGACTGACCTATCCGGAGGTCGTTGGGTATAACTCGCGAGCTTCGAGGAGGAGCGCGGATAAGCGAAGTTGTCAAATCGATACTTTCAGCTTGTCAAATAAAAGCGAGGACTTTCGCCAGTACTATCTTATGCAGTATCTATCGTAACAGCAGTATCCAGGATGGGACATGGGAGTTTTGCGGAGATGAAATCTGCGGTCTTGAAATTTTAGCGTCGCTTTTGTCGTCTCGGAGATAACGGCGGACAGTTTGGGCGAGACAGATGAAGTAAAGACGAGCAACGGCGATTGTTAGGGTATCATCTGTCAATTCGTGCGGAATTTCGCCATTGGGGGAGATCTGGCATTATAGATCATGGATTTTCACATCAAAAGACATTCTTGAGGAAGTTCTTGGTTGCTTTTCCATCACAGCTTGGTTCTTGGCTCGGGATCCTTGGATCCCGCAGCGCGCTCCTCAGCCCGTCGAGCTGTTTACGTTTAACTGTTTTCCACCAACAGCTAATACTACGCATCCAACAACACGAGCATAAGTCTTTTTGAACGTTACGGGTCATCCAAAATCACTTTTTGGAATATGGCCGAATCTCCAATGGGCGATGGGCTTCCAACACCGCCAGATTCTCCATCTCTCGCCAGTAGCACTGAAGCGTCAGACACGCTTACGGCAATTGATTCTCTACTTGAGCGATATCTATACCTCCTGGATGAACATCAGAAGCTCTATCAAGAACTTGGGAAGAACTTATCCCTCGTAAGTCCCCATTTGGCGTTGAACGGACTGAGATGGGCTACTAATCGCCACTCCCAGTCATTTTTCTCGCTCGCTCGCGCGAATCAATCCTGCCCTCCCGGCCGCCGTTTTGGAGAAGACTATTACGATGAACGAATGAAAGCCGCAAGAACATTGTATGTGCTAACGCCTGCCGAATGCTGATACTCTTCCTCGATTTCTATTCACCGCCCGCATGTCGTTATTCCCCTTCTTCCCTGTGGCCGAACCCAGAGCTATGAACAGACACTTGACAAGCTGACGTTACATTCCTTCGATATAGGTTTCTAAGCCCAGCCGATTCTACTTTGACTAGTAATTCAGATGTCCCCGCACCGAGCCAGGCGACTTACCACTTCGCTATTGGAAATGAGGGTTGTGATGACCAGATAAACGAGGAGTTGGCGAAAGGGAACGCTACGTCACAAGCATCAGACCAGCACGACCCAAACAACGGAAAGTCGGGCCAACAAGATGAATGCACCAGAATTATAAACGCCTCCTCAAACCCGTTACGTTGGTTTGGTGTCCTCGTTCCTCCCGCACTCCGAGAGGCACAGAAATCTTTTACCTCGGCAGTAGATGGGCCCATTTTCGCACTTGCAAACGTTGTGTCTGAAATGCGCGTTGTGGAACAAAAGGTACACGATCAAAGAAAGATTTTGAGTCTGGAAGGCGAAAATCATGAGGTTTAGAGGCAATCGAAGCCACAACTTCATTATTGAATGAATCTCTCAAATATTCAGCGCTGTATTTGGAGTCAGAAATAGGAAATAATCCGTTGGCAATTCTCCGTAAAGTCGTCATCGTCCTTGAGGTACCGAGTACTCCGCACTTTCGACATTCTTGGAAAACACGAGGGACGGAAGAAGTCTTGTTGCCCGTCCCGATCCAAGCTTTGGTCCGTATTTATTATTTACAGTACTGTTGCATCAAGATTTTGGTTCCTGAATGTTGGCACGAATCACGGACCACGGATGACGGATCAGTGCCATTACAGTATGGTGCTTCTCTTTCTTGATTCGTATCGTTAACCTGCTTGATGTCAGTCGATCTCCTCGCTTATGGCTTTTTCCCCAAAGAAATACGGATATGCAAGGGGCTTTATCAAAAAAGTCAGCCTTCGGAATTTCCCGGTTTTGTTTCCTGACTCGTTTAGGGGTCCAGGGCACCGACAGTCCGGCCCAGCCCCATCTAATTGGCTTTGTTAGCGAGTACCAACGCCTGCCAAATGGCGAACATCCAACGCCCCGGCCCACTACTCAACCACAACTGCCAACAGCCGCTCTCCACATGCCAATTCGGAGCACAGATATCAATTTCAAATGAGAAGATGCAGAGTCCTAGATCAGACGTGGCATGGCCAGCTCTCTTTGCTGTTGAATAAAGCGGGTGCTCTGTGAAATACGGGACATCTTTTATTCTCGCGCATTCAATCCCTGCTTTTCACACCTTCCTAGGTGCATCAACCACGTATTTCCCTGTGATATTCTCCGATGGACCGCAATTTGCCATATTCGGCTTCGGCTCGTCTGCACGTCCAAGACATTTTTTTGAAACTATTGAATGCTAAGCTCAGTCCACCAATCACCCAAGCGCCACAGGGCAGAGTTTGGCTATTTTTACGAGTTCCTCCTCTAGCCTTACATATGAACGGCCTTTGTTCACCACTTCAATTCTCCTCCACAGCACGTTAAACTTCATTTGGAGACACTTAACGAGATATTATGCTTCTCGCCATGATGGTCGAAAAGCCATCATGGCCACCGCCCGGCTTTGGGCTGTCAGCCAGAGTGGAAGTCAGGCCGGGTACAAAACCAGATCACGGCGCCCCTGGTTGAACGGGGAAAAGTTTGGGCATCCAGATTCACTCGTTTTATCTGTTTCCCTACGGAGTACACTCGTTTAACTTCTTTTCTGTACTGAATCAATTGATTTTCTTTTTCCTTCTTTTCATTGACAGTTGTACCCGCCGACATGTTGCGGCAGTCTATATTGTCAGTTCTACTCCTGGCAGGTTCAGCCATTGCTACTACTCCTCCAGTATGCACGGGACCTCGGGAACAGTTGTTTGTCAATCCTTCTTTTGAAAATGGTGTAAATGGATGGAGCGTCTCTCGCGGAAACGTCATCTCAGGCGATGCGGCGGATGGAGTCAAGTTTCAGTGAGTTGCTTCGGACGCATGTCCCAAGCACAACAGCTATCTAACTCTTCTTAGCCGCACTGTTGTCACTACCACCAGCACATTTACGGATTTCAAGCAGACCGTGTCCAACTTGGATCCAGATTACCGGTACGACTTATCGCTGCGATGGCGCTTGTCCCGGACTGTCAACACAGTCATTCCCCAATACTGTACGCTTTCAATCTTCGCCAACAGCATGTTCGTAACCGGAGGAACAATCTCGCTGTCAGTCAAAGAGAAGAGCACACCTTGGACTCTGAAATCAACATCCTGGGACCCGTTGCAATCCGCTACAACCGTCACTTTCGTAATTAGAACGTCGTGCACTATAACTCATGGCCTGAATCTTGACGTTGATAATATCCAACTCTTGGGTCCTCAGACATGCCCTCCAGCATCGTCTACCACAGTGACCTCAACAACATCTTCAACTGCCTCACAAACAACTTCTGATTGTGAATCTGATACTACTACCACGACCTCAGCTTCTCAGACCGCCACCACAACGACCGACTGTGAATCTGATACCACCACGACCACTTCAGCGTCTCAGACTTCAACAACTTCTGATTGTGAATCTGATACCACCACCACGACGTCAGCATCCCAGACTACCGCGACGACGACTGACTGTGAGTCGGATAGCACCACGACCATTTCCGCGTCCCAAACTTCCACAACAACTGATTGCGAGTCTGAGACAACAACCACAACAGGTTCAGCTTCTCAAACTACAGCATCAACAACTGATTGTGAATCCGACTCTACAACTACAACTGGTTCAGTCTCTCAGACTACCACAGGGTCAACTACGGCTTCAACATCTGATTGCGAGTCCGAGACGACCACAACTACCATTGGATCGGCCTCCCAGACTACAACTGCCTCAACAACTGATTGTGATTCAGAGACAACTACAACCACAACTGGCTCAGCATCCCAAACTACTACAGCATCAACAACTGATTGTGAATCCGACTCTACAACTACAACTGGTTCAGTCTCTCAGACTACCACAGGGTCAACTACGGCTTCAACATCTGATTGCGAGTCCGAGACGACCACAACTACCATTGGATCGGCCTCCCAGACTACAACTGCCTCAACAACTGATTGTGATTCAGAGACAACTACAACCACAACTGGCTCAGCATCCCAAACTACTACAGCATCAACAAGTGATTGTGAATCTGACTCTACAACTACTACAGGTGGTTCAGCCTCTCAGACCACCACAGGGTCAACCACCGCTTCTACAACTGGTTGCGAGTCCGAGACGACCACAACCACCACTGGTTCAGCCTCCCAGACTACCACTGCCTCAACAACTGATTGTGAATCTGACTCTACAACTACTACAGGTGGTTCAGCCTCTCAGACCACCACAGGGTCAACCACCGCTTCTACAACTGATTGCGAGTCAGAGACAACGACAACTACTACAGGTGGTTCAGCTTCTCAAACAACCACAGGGTCAACCACCGCTTCTACAACTGATTGCGAGTCAGAGACAACGACAACTACTACAGGTGGCTCAGCTTCTCAAACAACCACAGGGTCAACCACCGCTTCTACAACTGATTGCGAGTCAGAGACAACGACAACTACTACAGGTGGCTCAGCCTCCCAAACTACCACAGGATCGACTACAGCTTCAACAACTGATTGTGAATCTGACTCTACAACCACAACTAGATCAGCCTCCCAGACTACCACTGCCTCAACAACTGATTGCGAGTCAGAGACAGCAACAACAACTACTACAGGTGGCTCAGCCTCCCAAACTACCACGGGATCAACTACGGCTTCAACAACCGATTGCGAGTCCGAGACAACAGCTACTGCTACTACTACTACTACAGGTGGCTCGGCCTCTCAGACTACCACAGGATCAACTACCGCTTCGACAACTACTGGTGGTTCAGCCTCCCAAACTACCACAACCACAACAGGCTCGGCATCTCAGACTACCACAGCATCAACGACAGATTGTGAATCAGAGACAACAACAGGCACAGCATCATCAGTCACCAGTACAACCTCTAGATCTGCTACATCTACGACGGATTGCGAGTCTGAGACCACCACGCGTGCTACCTCTTCAGTGACAAGCACAAATTCTGGATCCCAGACTTCCTCTACATCTACCACTGATTGCGAATCGGAGACTACCACTCGCGGATCGACAGGTACAGTGAGTCCTACATCCGCAACTGTAACCGCAACCACAACGGGCACCACAACAGTGACGACCACGGACTGTGATTCTGAGACTATCAGCCCAAGTGGAACAGCCTCCGTCTCCATAACATCGGGCTCAGGCTCTCCAACACCTTCCGTGACCAGCTTCACGATATCAACCATCTACACAACTAGTACATTCACTATCACCGCATGCCCTACAACAGTATACGATTGCCCAGCATCAGCCCGCACCACATATACCACTGTTAAAACAGTTGCCTTCACCACTACGATTTGCCCTATCGTCACCGGTACACTTAGGACGGTCTCGATTCCCGCTGGAAGCCAAGAGGCCCCCAAGACGCCCGCTGGCCCATCCCCAACTGTCATCATCCCAGGTGAAAGCAAAGACATTCCCAACCCACCAGTCCAAACACCCACCGTTCCTAGCGGAGGTCAAGACACTGCAAAGACTGTCACGCTTTCACCCAAGGTGACAGGCTATCCTGGAAACAGCCAGGCTTCCACTATTGTCGTCTATCCCACTCCCAATGTTGAATCTCCCCCGGATACTAAGAAACCCGCTGTTTCTCCCAATACATCATCCGGACCGGGTAACCCTAACGTGCCTGGTACACCCGGAAAATCTCCAAGTGCGCCAGCACCAGCACCCGCCTCGCCGTCCGTTTTTGAGGGAGCCGCTGCGAGAACATTGGTTTCAGGAAGCTCAAGTAGCTACCTGGGTGTCATGATCACATCCGTCGTAGCATTTGTTTTATTCTTCTAACGGGGAGTAGGTTTCAGTTTTAAAGATCATTCTTTCATGACAATAGCAAGATTTGTTTTCTAAAATCCCAGTGATGCCCGATACAGTCGATTATGTACTTACCTCAGTACTATGATGTATATTCTATTTAATTTTAAATTTCTGTCACGCCTTTATTTCGCGTCTCCAAACCAGGTTCCTAGCACTCCAAGATCTTGAGACCTTTCATTTCAATTTACCTTTATTATGCGTGCATATTGAGTATGCCATTCAGTCCCACAGCACCCATGCACCAGACAACAAAGCGTTCGGTGAAGATCTGTCATTCTTTGTTGTTTAAGGACCTTGTATTTGTTTCAAACCATTCTCGCTTCCCCTGGGAAAACAATCTAAATTCATGCTGACAATATAAACACAAGGACCTCCAAGAAAAAGAGAAATCTGTCCCAGGTCCTGCTATGAGCAATCTAATAATAATGATCAAGGGGGCTCCCAACCAAATGGCTGGAGATACGACTCTGTCATGAAATAATATCGATAACTGCCTGACGCTTCCAGGGCAGATATGGCAAGGATCACCCAGTCTGAAACTGTCGAACCAACGCATTTATCACCTGGGACTCGAAGAGCCAGACCGAAGGATTGGACAACAACAATGGAATGATATGCACCTTGCTTCAGCCTCCGGTGACTTGGGTGAGACAGTTTGTTGTGGAGCGCCTTGGGGAGCTTGATCCGTAGAATTCGGCTCTGGTAATCTAGAAGGTTGGTTACTTTGCAAATTCGTATCATTTCCGCCGCATTCGGTTCCCGATGGACCACCTGAGTCGACAGGCGCAGGGCCTTGTCCGTCTAACCAGCTCCTTACATGCGCAGTCGACGAATCCGTTCGGAAATCCGTTGCATTCTTTTGAGCTGTCCTTCGAAAGGGCCAAAACGGATATGGGCTCGGCTTCGCCGTGGTCACATCGTGGACAGAACCAGGCTTGGGAGAAGTCCTGGCTCCTCCTAATAATGGTTCTTGCGGCGGGTTATTAGAGTCTCAAAAAGGTGATCTCCGTCAGTACCCGTGTAAAACGGCAGAGCCGGATAAACGAAATTAGTATAAGTTGAAAATGCTGACACACCTGAGGACGAGGTTGTCTCTAACGACATGGATATAATATTACACAATCTCGATCTCGATTCCGATGTTCCAGACCGGATTAGATAGAGAGAAAAGAATCGGTGAAGAGATCCTTTCCAATTAAGCGATTTTAATAATAATCAATCTAGAGGTGAAAGCTAGAGGTTGATGGATCATAGAATAGTCCTCCGTAGACGAGCAAAAGAAACCGTTTCTCATGTTGCCAGAATGCACTCTCAACCTCGCCGCCGTGAATGTTTAGGAAAGAAAGGAGCAGCATGCTCGACGTTGTTGGTAACTGATCAGGAGGAAAGAATGAATGTCTACTCCGTACGGAGAACAGAAAATCCCGGCACAGAGAGAGAGGATCAGCAGGTATAGTTAACTGAGGATTCTCAGCTAACAAGAGCAAGGAGCGTCTTCATGGCATGATGATGGTGATCATACTCTGTAGTTACTGGTTGGCGATGATGCTGCGGCTCAAGTAACCAACATCGGTAACAATCATCACCTGACCTCCAGTTCCAAATTCCTTATTCGGACGTCAAGGGATTCATTCTCGTTTGACAAAACAAATGCCATTGTTTATTGATATCAAGCTATTTCAGCTCGTCACTATGTATGCCTTGCAGGTCGTCGCAGATGGATTCTCCCAATGCGCGGATCGGATAAAGCTTCAGAGACTTCGGTGAAACATACCGGCAGCGGCGGGGCCAGTGCTGAGAATATTGATAGGGATGGCCCCGGTGACTCGGTGACCCGGTGGGCATCATCTGCGCGGCTTGCGTTTCCCGAAGACGCTCTGATGAGAACATGGAGGCTGTATGGACTCCGTACTCCGTGGCATTGTTGACTACGGAGTATTCTTAGTCTATTCCTATCTCGACTCAGCACAAAACTGTGACTATTGAACTCACTCCACCGAGTGGACTTTTGTTGGAACGTTAGCCGAGAAAGAACTTCTCGCCTAACTATCGGTTCCTATCGATACCAAACTATTCTTAGTCAACATACCGCAATGATCGGAAAAGAACTCCGTCAGGCATTCGGTGACAAACTCGGTATACCTGATTAATATGTATGCAGCCCGGGTAAATTACTGTTACTGATGGCTTGCAGGCATGAAAATGATGTTCCAAATTGCGATTTCCGCGCTGCCTCGAGCACAATGCAGGTACCACTAGGGTGGCCCTGGAAGCCGGACGGCTGGGCCCTTGACCTCAAGCGGGGCTGTTTCAAGGTTAGACTCGCCACTTATGAGGATCGTGGGCTTTCTAGCAAGGGTTAAAATTGACACTAGAAAGCAAACGGCAAGGCTTTGAGCTAATCCACCAATGGCCTGCTCGCGGTACAGAGACCCTTGAAGAATGGTGTTTCAGAGCAAATGACTGCAGCCAAAATTGACGTGAAAGCTGATGCGAACGTCGGCATTCTCTAGGCACGGCCATCCGCTTGCCGTTATGTTTTCTCTCAATTCCTTCAAGGAATTCGAATCCTTCGGCTTCAATGCTTTCCATTTCTTTCGAGCTGGTCGCTCGCCTTTCTTTACTTTGAATTCTCTCGGCCAGGCTTGTCGAGGTTCTTGTTTAGGCGATCAATTCGCCCTTGTTGAGACGAAACCCGAAAGGGTGATACATCAATATCTCCTTACCTTCCCCAACTCTGATACATGAGAAGTTTGACCATAGACTATGTGATAATTTTTTGATAATTGCTATTATTTCTCGCCCAAGTCACTCGTTTGAACACTTCTTTCAGTCCTTCGTTTTGGGTAAGTCCTGCACATCTCACAGTCTGAAGATACCGCGACTTTTCAGTCAAGAGCGGGCGAACAGCTCGCCCAAGATTCATGGAAATGGGCCACTGGTATACTTAGCCTTTGATATTTGTATTGGCTCGGACCCAGAGGTCTGAGCCTGATCGAGTCTTGCGTACGTCTTTTGGGTTGAGATCGCTAACTAGCAATTAGAAATCTCGGGTCTTGTAGACCTTTCCACTCATTTGCGCAAGTGAAACCTGATAGTCCCGACATTCATCGAATCACAGGCCGCGGTTCTTTCTTTTAATGCCACCATTGCCTCTCATTCTATGTTAATATATTTTCAACCTCTTTTGGCATCGTTCTCGCTCGCAACGGCCGATTGATCCCGGCAAGCTCCGTTCGATTCGCAATCCTTAGACATTCGATATGCTACAGACGCCATATTACGACCTGTCAGTTAACCCATACCCGATTAGTAGTAGCGAGGCCGCCTCTACATATAGGCATAACGATTTGCCAACTTTAAGACGAAATGAGCGGCAGGCGATATGATGATGATGGAGGCCAAAGTGAAAAAGGCTCTGTACGGCGAGCAAGGGAAGCGATGCAGCCAACGAACGGGTACGGCTCTGATGGAATGAGTCGCATTAACCAGCTTCCAAGTCGGCTTCCTGTAAGGAAACCGCCACCTGTTCCAGCAGCATTTCCGTCGGCCGAATATGGGCCCCGAACACCCCATATGGCCCCATCTCCTTGGCCTCTATCCGACAGCAACGGTCGACCACTGGTAAGGCATCCTGAAAATGCTCCCCATTCGTCTCGACCCGCCCAAAAGCCTCAGAGGCCACCTCGCCCAGGGCCTCGAAATCCTCCACCTCCACTACCACTGGATTCGCGAGCACTCGGTCAAGATTCAAAGCCATCATATCGCCAGCCTCCGAGAGCTACGGAGTACCGGTTCGAAGAGCCTCCACAACCCTTCGCCCCCCATCCGGACTTTCTAGATTCGCCGGACTCATTCTCGGATCCTTTCAGTTCTCCTGAAATATCTCCCCAGTTGCTGAGGAACCAATTTTTGGGCCCTCCCCCATCTCGGCGTGGAAATTCTTTCTTTCCGGCCGGTGTAAGTGTATCGCCAATACAAGAAGAATCATCAGAAAACTCTCCGCGAGGCCCTGTCTCTTACGCATCCAGCCGGGCCATTCCTTCTAGCTGGGGAACAGCGCCCCTCGAAGGTGATTTTGTGCACCCGCCACGAGAATCATTCGATACTAGTGATGCAGATGGCGATGGCCTCCTCCGTCAAGCCAGTGTTGGAAAACGAGCTAAACCTTCTCTTCGCACCATCAGCAAACCACAAACCAGCCAAACTCCCGAGATCGATAACCAGCGAGGTCTGACTCAAAATCCAGAGATTGCCAAAATTACCAGTGGACTGCATATCAAATCCGACACTCAAGAAACAATACCCACAACTGCAGCCACCCTAGCGGCGGACAGATCCAAGGTCTTCAGCCCCACTCGTCTAAGCTCCGATTCTAGCACTACAGACGGTTCCCTGGATGACCTTGACCTCGAGAAACCGCCCGTCATTGGCACTCGATATCCTATTTCAACCTCTTCGGATGACATTAGAGAACTCGAACTTGAAGATGCGAGCCGCGATGGTTCTACTTTGAGTCTACACAGACTTGACCTGAAGAGACCGCCCCCGATCAATATTGATGCTGTTAGGGAGGCCGAAGCGAGAGGTAGTCTTACGAGTCTTCCTGATCTCATACGTCGTGCCACTAGACTAGCCTCAAATCTAGACCGCGGGAAAACTGCCAGTAAACTTGGTATGCTTGACATGCTCAATGCTAGTGGGGGAGTGGCCAACGGACGTGGCCGACAGTCGGGGTCTATATCAGACATTCTTGCATCTTTTCCTCCACCGGGACCTATCGGTACCTCAATTGAGGGCTCCAGACGCTCGGTAGCGTTTGACAATCGTGGAAATCCGAATGCTCCCGGCGCCCGAAATGGTGACGGCCCGGCCAAACCACAACGTTGCTGTGGCATGTCTCGTTGCGCATTCGTTATGATCATTGTCGTCGTCTTCCTCCTCATATCCTCAGCCGTGGTGATCCCGGTCGTTCTTATTGCTCTTCCTCGACAGAATGATAATAACAATCAAAATGAACCTGTCACAACCCCTTCCATATGCCAGACAACTCACCCTTGTCTTAATGGAGGTGTAAGTGTTGGACGCGAAGGTGCATGTGGATGCGTGTGTGTCAACGGCTTTCGAGGCCCTAGATGCGCCGTCCCAGGGGACAGCAGCTGTTCTACTATCAACATTAACCAGCAATACCAAAATGCCACTTTGGGAAACGCTCTTCCGCGGCTTTTTCAACAATGCCAGACTAATTTCAGCATTCCTCTAAATGCCTCTAAGATATTGGGGCTGTTTAATCAGGAAGATTTATCCTGCACCAGTGAGAACGCTTTGGTAACTTTCAATGGTGCGAACCAAAGGCGGAACACTATTTTCTCCGGCCTTGATGCCGCCAGTCACCATTCTTTAAGCCGACGATCTCGAAGATTGGTAACACGGATCACCAAGCCGCTTTCTTTACCGGCTAATGTCATCGATTTTGCTCGTGTTGCAGTCTTGTTTGTCTTCGAATTGAGTGAAGAAATACGGAGTGCTTCTGGTATACACGATGCGATCCAAGGCCTCTTAAAGATCGCAAGTAGTGACTTTGACACGGCGACCCAAAGGCCCCTGGAATGGAGATCGGCTAATAATCAATTTTTCTCGCTGAACTTCAGAGATCTTACCATTCGGCTTGGGAACGGTACTGTTGTTGGCCAAAAATCGATGAAACAAAACTGAGATGACGCAAAAGCTTTTCAACCAGAAGTTATCACACAAGTACTTCCTGGGAGTGACTTACCAAACCTTTATTCTTGTATCTGATTTCTTTTTCCAAGCCTCCAGCTTCCTTCTTCTATTTATGCATTTCATAGCGACGCTATTGTTATACCCCATTGCGTCCACATTCTTTACCTTTTTGATGCCTTCCTTAACAGAACTATCCTATTTCATTGTATCATATTTACAATAGTCACTCATATTCTCTTTTCTTCATCATATATCCTTGCTCTGAAAGGTTTTTTCCATGCCCACTTATTGCTTTGGGTGAGTAGGTACTATTGCCATATAAAACCCAATAGATACCATTTAACATCACCACAAAAGATCATAATACACCCAGCCTTCATAGTGACATGTTGTCCAGTCTATTCATGGCTGCTGTCCAAATTTCATGCTTGTTCAGAACAAGATATATCATTTCTACACCGAGACACTATGTAACTATGTCGATATCTCATTCCGACATAGTCCTAAAACCAATGGCCAAGCCTAACCTAAAAATATAAACAAATTTTGCAATTTTCCATTTAGCCGTATCATCGTGTATCATTTCTCTCTGCTTTCAGCCGCTCAGCGACAGCAGGGAGCCTCCTCTCATGTTCGATCGCACCATGGCCCAAAACATCTAAGGGAAGTGGGGATCTCGTCTTTTTTCTCTCTAGATTTGGATGTGGAGGTCCCCTGTGCGATGCAAAAGAATGTGGTGACGGCGGTAGATGACCAGAATGGCTTCTTCTATGCTGATGTGACGCTGAGTGACGTAACAAAGCGTGCTCCTGACTTCTGCGATTTCCCTTAGAGGTATTATTTTTCGTTTCAGGATGCTTTTCTTCATCGTGAGAAACCGCTCGAGAGTCTTGAGGGCTTCCAGATTGGCCTCTGAAGGTCAACTTAGAGTCCGAACCCTCATATGCCGCTATGAATGGCTTTAAGCAGGGTATGGTATTCGCTACAAGTAAAAATGCGAGTTGTATTTGAGCGCAGACGGTGGTGTAGGTTCCATCATACGTAGGATCTGAAGAACGCAGTTGTCGATGAAGGTAATACAAGTGCAGGATCGTGGGGATGAATACACTGTCCGACAGGTTAGAAAATGGATGGTATCATGGCAGTATATTGAAAATAAGTGCTGCACATACATTAAACGGGAGCTCAACGCCGATACGATGGAAACCTTTTGTTTTGCGGAAATCTGAATGTTATGGACGAGAATGATGGAAGTGCCAGCTATGGCCAATTCAAGGGCCATATCGACTGCGGTCACAAATTCCCAACGTAGAAACTTCAGACTATTAGCGCAATGCCCTAAATAGGATACTGGGGCCTCACCAATGAGCTACATTTTTCGGTGATGTCGGCCCAGGGAGCCTCCGCATTACATCGAATACCGAGTAGTAATACGGAAACAATCGTCCACATGGTCGTCGCACATATTATCGCCCAAACTACAAGAAGTAGTGCCCGGCCGGGCGATATGCGCAGGTAGAAGAAGGCGCCCGAGCATTTTGACGTGTATAAGGTGAATATGTATAGGATGTCGGATATATATGCAGCCTGCAAATATCAGCTGAAGGGCCCTATCAGTCTATGTAGGCAAGAAGGAAGCATCGAACCTTCAACATCCGGTCTCGATTCGCTGTAAGTAAAAGCTCATCCGTCTTCCCCCAGCCCTCGTGTACCTGAGAGAAAACAAACGACGACTGGACGCAAAAAAGTAGCTGGATTTTGATTAGCAGACTCTTCACGGTAAAGGGGCGAAGTTGAACATTGGACTCACAGTTGCCCCGGCAAGGAAGATATCATCCACCTTCAGCGTTTGTCTAATCTTCTGGATGTATGCTCGGATACCTAGCAATACAAACGCAACACTTAGCGATAACGCTGATACGACAATGATTAGACCTCCACGGTCATCCTTGTTATCGACTGTCAAAGGAGCAAGGACGCCCTCAGGAAGGGATGTAGTACGATTTGCCATGAATCATAATGGCCATGGGAAGTTTACAAATTCCCCCTGGTTAAAAAAGTTGAGGATATTTTTTTCCCGAGTTTCCAACAATAATAAGACTCTGTAGGCATTTCTTTTGCACGGCCAGCTTCCAGCCTTGCCGAGATGAGCGATGGACGAAAATGATCAGGGTCACACAATCCAAATGACGGCTCCAATCCCTTTTGTCTTCGAAACTTTGGGTCACAGTAGATCTGTATGTATCGCGTACTTCGTACATGAAAGAGATATCCACACATATGTATGTATCTCTGTGACAATCAATCGACACACCTCCTCAAAGAAAAAGGAATCGCGGACAGCTGAAAGAGCGGGCGGAGGTGTCAAACTGCAGATGGACTGCAGATGCAGATGAGTTGGATAGTGCATGAAAGAAACCCATAAATCATCCCCAGCCTGTCAACCGATTGACACTGAAAGCATGTTTGCTTTTGGGGCTTTCCTGTCGTCTGGCGATCGTCAGCGGACCCATTGAGGCGGCTGTTAAAATTGAGGCCTGTTAGATAACGGGTAGCATGCTGAAGTCGCGAATCGCAGGGAGGAATCCGTCCTTAGGATTAGTGATGATCCACTTCACTAGTTAACTAGTTGTTGAATGTGATGCATTGAGATAATCCTGACGGTGATCTTTCAGCCAACGGCCTTTCTTATTGGGCTATGCAATGCTTGGTATGGTCCAAAATACGGAGTAGGCATCATAAAAACGTCTTGAGGGAGCCATTTTCTCTTTTCCTTTGTTTTTTTGCTTTTCTCATGAGCAGCCTGCCTGACGTTTCATCAAGTATTTGGATGCCAACGCAGGTGACGTTGACGCAGGCCAGATCGACACTGTCGGAGCTTCTACGAAGACTGTTTACAAAGCAAATGTATGTATGTAAGTCGCAGCATATACCAGCATCCGTATTGATGTTCTGACATGGCACTGGCAGTTGATAGTTTTTTCACAGATCTCCCATCATGATGCTTCTTTCGGATACTTATTCAGTTATCCGAGTTCCCGAGTCCCGCTATCTCGCCTCAACCTTGAATATCTCTGCTCGTTTTGGTTCAAGTGGCGTTAATCGTCGTTGCACAGACTCGGGATGGAAACCCGTTTCCAATGATCAGCGCCAGATTTTGTTTGTTTTGGGATGGTCATTCGTCGGGTCTGCAACGAGACTACCAAGCGAAGCCGGGCCAACAGTTCTAAATCCACGGGGAAGAAAGAAAGCTGCTTTGACACCGGCCTGCGGACTGTCGGCTGTTGGCTCATCCTTTTTTCTTCGGCGGCGCAGATCGCAACCAAATACTCCGTACCTTCCGAAAAATAGAAACAAACAAAGTCCAGCTGCCTCTGCGTCGGGCGTCTCCTTTTCCCGGCATCTGCGACAGATTCCCCGCAATATCAAGCCGGAATTTTCGAAACTGAAAATGAATTTCGCAGATTGAACGGTACTGATTTGAAATGAGGTACTCCCACTCCATAATCTGCCATTCGATTGAACATTAAGCGCCGTTCGCGGTGTTCCAAGAAGTCATTTCAGTTCCCCACAGCATTTGTTCTTGTGATTTCTTTCAGCATCCTGCAGTCATGCTGCTAAAGCGCGAGGTTCCAGCGTAAAGGAGTGTACATAGGCTTGGAAGACTTAGACTTGTCAAAATGCCCGCACAAGTCGACTCTGCCTGCGACGGCGTTGCAAAGCCTTCATACCTTTGTCGTTCAACCGGCATCCTCGAAGAATATCCTCTAGACAGCATCGAGAGTGCTGGGAGCAGTGATGAATTCGTCTCCCCTTTCCAGGGCCATACAAGGAACGACCATAAAGATATGATGCGGATGGGAAAAAATCAAGAGTTCGCGGTTCGTTGATTTCTCAATCACCCATCGCTTTGGATATTGCAGAAATGAACACTGGCCCGAATTTATGGTACACTTTGCTTGCATGATCGATATCTAATTCGTAGTAGAGAACCTATCGTCCGGTAGCTGCTCTCAGTTTCTCGATAGTGGTTGGGGCTACCTGGGAGTTCATGTTGATGTATGTACGCTCCCTCCTTCGTGCCGCCAACGTACTGCATTAACGTGCTAATGTTGTTACCAGCTCGCAACACCAGGGCCTAAGTGATGGCGGACTTGCCGGCCTCTTTTGGTCCTATCTTTGGACCTTCATTGGATTTGGCTTTTGCATGTGTTCTATGGCGGAGATGGCATCAATGTTAGCAGAATATTCCTATGTTCAAACCCCAACATCATTTTCCAAGCTGAATATCTCAAAACACAGGGCACCAATCTCTGGAGGCCAATACCACTGGGTCTCGGAGTTTGCTTCTCCAAAATATCAAAGGTTTTTGAGCTATATTACGGGTAAGTCAAAGACCGAACGGCCCCCGACACTCAGACTTGGTCCCTAACCCAGATGATTAGGTTGGATGTCGGTACTCGCATGGCAAGCCGGTGCAGCTGCAGGGCCATTTCTTGCGGGTACACTTATCCAGGGCCTAATAATCTTGAACCATCCCGGCTATAGCCCAGCTCGCTGGCAGGGAACTCTGCTTATCAGCGCCATGGCACTTCTGACATATATCATGAATGTCTGGTTCGTCCGTGCTATGCCCATGATCCAGAATATTCTATTGGTTTTCCATGTTGTCATATTCATGACCATTGTCATTGTTCTGTGGGCGCTGGCTCCGCGGAATTCACCGGTGACAGTATTCACTGTATTTAGTGATCGAGGTGGCTGGCCATCAATCGGACTCAGTCTGATGGTTGGCCAAATTACTGCAATGTATGGATCGCTAAGTAGGTATATCCTTTCAGTGAAATCTTGCCTGACGTTGAACAGTGTTAATCTAGCTCTAGCGTCCGATGCAGCCGCACACATGGCCGAAGAAGTAAGGGATGCATCTCGGCAGGTTCCTAGGGCGATGGCCTGGGGGTATGTTATTAACTGTATAATGGGTCTGGCTTTGCTGGTCACTTACCTCTTCGCCCTACCATCCGTCAATGCCGCCATTACCAACCCAACCACTTTCCCTTTCCTCTATGTGTTCGGGAACGCTGTCCCGCCATTAGGCACAACGATACTTACAATTCTAATATTAGTTCTCGTTGTTTCAAGTAACATTTCCTTCGGGGCAGCAGCATCACGACAAACATTCTCCTTCGCCCGTGACAACGGCTTGGTATTTCCGAAATGGCTTTCTGCAGTCCACCATACAAAACACATTCCTATAAACTCCATCCTCTTTACCTGTCTTTTCACGATTCTGCTGTCACTCATATACATCGGCTCCGGCGTTGCGTTCAATGCCATCATTTCTCTTTATGCCGGCGCACTCATGACAACATACGCCTTGTCCATAGGCTCCGTGTTCTATCAGCGCATATATCATCCAGAACGTATGCCTCCAGCTGCCTGGAGTCTAGGGAAAGTGGGAGGCCCCATTGTCAATGCAGTCTCTTTATTGTATGTTATCTTCGCGTTTTTCTGGAGCTTCTGGCCCAACAAAAGAAAGCTTACGGCGGAAAATTTCAATTGGGGAGTCGTGATGTATCTTGTCGTCGCAATTGCGAGCCTTGTTATGTATCAAGTGCGGGGACGAAAATTTTATAGTGGCCCAGTGAGTATGGTCGCCGGGCGGTGAAATATAGTTGGTATCTGCGAAAAATCTGAGTACATTGGGTTTTGGCCGTTTTGTGAGCAGCACGGGTGGTGTCTTCCGTACATCCGTGCCGTGCGAGTCGACAGCGCGGTACGACAAAGGCTTTGTTGTATATCTGAATCCTTTTGACTATTAGGGAGGCAGATTATTGCGGGTATAGAATATAACATACATGAACGGGTACAACAGCCGAATCTCATCGAAAGGCAGCGACTAGCAAAAGAGAATGAGCTTCATTGTTGAAGAAAGTTGTTTAAAACGTTGGTTATGCTCCCATACAAGGGATCTTAGAAATCTGTACGAATTGTACTAGATTGTTCGAGCAGGCACAGGAGAAATCCTTCATTTCTGCCTCCACTAACAATTTCGATTGCTCTATCTTCAAATATTAACCTATCCATACTGTTCGGAGCTGGTGATCCTTCAAGCCATCTTGGGCAGCTTTTTTTCCATTCGGCAGAATCAGGGAGAGATGATTTGGAGTGTCGCTAGTGTGAATTCAGAAAAAAGATGCTTTGGAAAACAATATTGTCAACTGCTGCATCGTGACAGCTCGCTCGAGATCAAAAAATCCTTCCTAGTACTATTCTGTATGCATTTGTTCTAGTAATACATCAGAAAGTATCGATAGCAATAATTGTTCGCAGGTTTGACCTCCATCGACATTGACGTCGAGGTGTCGAAAACCTGACTGCAAGCATTGCCTATGCAAGAGTAACAGATTTCATCTGGAAATGTCGGGGAAGCCTGTTCCCGGTTCTTAGTCCCAGGAAGGCTGTTCCCACGTTTTCAGGAAGGCCCGGGCTCACTCGTAATACCCTGTTCGCCCACCTAGGAATGCGCCGGGTGCAAATTACGGCAATGGTAATCATGCATTGCAATTCAGTCCGTTCAGGGTTCGAAATTTATGCAGGGTCAGAGCGCGACCGGGGTTATTGCAAGGAGAGCCGACGTACGGAGTAGTCAATGACAAAGTTGAGTTCCACGTTCAGCTGGCCCGTGCCGAAAACAGTGGCCATGGATGCCATCGATATCAAGTTGGCGTTGGTGGGGTATCAGTGACTTGATACAGGTAGGACGGAGAATGAATTATGACTACTCCGTAGATAGGGATTGGGAGGCAAGACCGAGGATTGATAGTATCGAACGGCATTGACCACAATCCCGCATACCCTCGCCTAGTGTTTCCGAAAGCGGCTGCTGGCCAAAAAATCAGCTTATCTTAAGGCCAGTCGGCTCTTCCCTTCGCGCCGTATGCGTCACTGAGTGGTTTCCGAGATCCGCTGTCCACTGACTCCACAAAACGTATCAACGCGATCGAGCGCAGATTCATGGCTTCGATGTGTAAGCCGATCACAATCTAGAAGAGATTGCCCGTCATCTGGCATGCCTCGAGTATTGGGGTGATATCTTGGCGTTACATTGCTGCGATTTTTTCTGATTTCACCATCGTCTTTCCGCATTGTTCTTTATTTTCTGAGGAACTCGATCATAGTCTTGATTAATTGGTCCCCGAATTTTATGGGGAAAGTCGCATGGATCATTGTCACGTAGCCGCGCGAGGATGAGCGAAATGAAAGCCCATAGACCCGGCATTATTGTAGCAAGGAAGAGTCGGGTGCCTGTGAGACAGTCTCACAGTCGACAACGTGGTTACGTAAGGATATCCAACTCCACCACAGCGAACTTCGGGATTCTTCAATCTCGCGTCCTTAAGAACCCACAATTCTCGATTAATGAAAGACACACATCTTATTCTCTCGTCTAAAATTATCCGTTAACGAGAGGACGTGCAGAAGTGCGTCTCATTTCAGCCACCAGAGTGAGCCTGGCCCGAACTTGTCAACTCGTATCCGAAGAGGGAATGAACAACAAAGAGCCTCATGTCCACGCTTACCCGTTCGGCCTCCCGAGACGGCTACGAGGGATGCATAAGGGACCTTGATGGCTTGTATTTCCGGTGGGACCAGGTGCCCGATGCGGCCCGCCCTGCACCAGCCTCCCTGTCAAAACCGGGATCCCACACTATATGGGGCAATCCCTGTCGCCAATCCTCAGGGTTGCAATACTGCATTTTCCTCGGCGAAACATATCGTAAAATATTGAAACCGAAAATCGGAAGCCGTTTCTGTGATGGGGCGAAAGTAAATAATAATAGTAAAAAACGAAACGCGGGAGGCAACCTAGCATAGACGAAGGATTGCGGGAACCCACTCCAGTGCGGAGGAGTCACCAAGTGAGATGCAATATGTTTCGTATCCCGGCTGTGGTGTTTCGATGCGAGTTATAGTTGCAGATCAGGGAGCTTCGATACGGTAAATGAATGTCACAGTCACAGAGCCTAATGCTGACTCAACGAAACGCCAAGAAGCTGCAGCCTTAAAACCAAACAAGTGCGTGGAAGTTTGTTTGGCAGTAAGCAGACTGTCTTTTGGCAATATGCCTTCCCCGGTCTCCGGTTTCAAGGGTTAGGGATCAGGTTGATGCAAGGTACGCATTTGGAATCTGAATTTCACATGAAAAAATGACTAGAGTCAGCTCGGGAGTAACAACAGGTCGTAAGAGGAAAGAAGAATATCTTCAAAGCTCAGAGATATGGAGTGTGTAGAATGAAATATGGTGAACAGACTATGAGACGCTTCCCATGGTAAAGGGCAGTAGCCATTGCTCCACAGAGCCGGGACGCCTCTTGTGAAAAAATCCCAAAAATGCCGAAAATGCTCATGTCCATAACCAATTAGCTAAAGAACATCATAGTTGAGTTCGATGCTAGACCAGACAACAACGGGTCTCCAATGAACCTCTGAATACGTTTTGATCGATCCTCTACGATCATCTCTTCCGCTTCCCATCGTTTCCTTTGAAGAACTTTGGCTTCAATCTTCTTTGCGCGGCTACTAAGCCACGAATTCTTCTCGTTATTCATACAATCCAGCTCTTCTTGCTCTGCTTGAACGACAAGTTGCCGGACCATTTTCTTCCAGTTGTCAATACCGGTACGAAGGCAGTCCTGGCAGCGTTCTTCGTCGGTGGAGTACTGCATTCCGTAACTCTGGGGTGCATCGGGGTTTTCGTCTAATTGTAATAAGGACATTTCTGCAAGGTCCACAGCATCGCGAGTCCATGCCAGTCCATTATCAGGCGAGGAGGAAGAAAAAATGATTTCTCCGATGTATAGCATCAATCCAGCTTCATCGCAGACCTCTGAGACAGTTCGGAGCGGTTGTTCATTGCCGGTTAGGGTAGGAAGTGGGAAAGGAGCCGAGGATAACATAGACGATATTATTTCGTAGATTTCGGTCAAGGCCGATTCATCAACTGTAGCCTTTTTTACAGATGTAGGCGCTTCGGGAAGATTTCGGCGAGCCCGCAGCACCGATAGGAATATCGAAAGTGCTGGCGACAGGTCACCCTGTCGAATTTTATGCAGGCCAAGGGCAGTTGAGGCACGCAATATGTTGTCAGTCACGTGTTTATACCCATCATCCTTGAGAACCCCGGTCTTCACATCAAGGACTTTATTCGGATTCTCGGAGAGACCCGACGTAGCAATGTCCATGGCCCATTGATACATGTCTTCCGCTGTCTCTTTCAGCCCCTTGTAGTCCAACCAATCCGCATAAGCCAATGCTGCATCGAGCTTCTGGTTCGTCTGGAATCCTTTTGTGGTTAAGATCTTGATATAAAACCCTTCAGGACTTCCAAAAGCTGGTCGACAATTCTCTTCCTTCAGCTCTCCTTTTAATCCCATAGGTCGCGGTTTGGGATTGGGATTTGAAGGTCCAGTAACAAATTCCGCTGGCGCCGCGACACCGACTTTTTCATCATATAGCCAGCCTTCTAACTTCTCTGCCGCCTCCGCCATTCCCATTAAAGTCTGAAAATACCCGATTTTCCATGACTCGCCCATAGCTTCGATATCATAGCCAGTTTTTCCAACGCCCTCAATCAAGAAACCACCTTCGGTCTGCTCCTTTAATCCCTTCCCATCAATATCTGGATTTTCCAACCGCTCTAACAATTGGGTATATAAACTCCCCACTTTATACCACGGAGTCATCACCAAGCTAACTGAGCCAGGATTCTGTAAGGCTCTCGCAGTGCGTATCAGCCATCGGCTATATGTGGTAAAATCCGGCGGCGAAGGGAACATGCGCTCGATCTGCTCCTGTTGAATACCAGTCTTGGCAACATAATATAGAACTATGATCGCGCAGACGGTGAGACCGAACTTGATGGTCTTGGAGACTGTCTGGCGAGTTTCGGTGCTTATCAGTCGAAGCCTCATACCAGGGCCGGGGTAGCGCGGAGAGGGTCGTGTAACGGGCAAATGAAGGAACGGAAGTTGTGGTCGGTTTGCTGGTGATGATATAAGAAGAAGCGGGGAGTTATTGGAGAATAGACGATGTCGCGAAGGCGACGCATGATTGCTGGGAGGCCGCAATGGGCGGCTGAGACGAGGTATTCGACGTATATGTAGATGTGCCGCGATCATTTTGCTTGATTGATCATCCCATTGATTGAGGGCCCCTTCAAGATTGAAAGCCGACGTTAAAAAAGAGGTTCGGTGTTTGCACCGTTTGCAGCGCAATCATTGGATGACAAAGCAGCGCACACGGGCCAGATAATTAAATCGGAAAATCGAAACTCCGAAGAGTTAGTTTGCGATGCAAAATAAGGAGTAGGGGAGAGAACACGAAGGAGTGGGCGAGGACATCAAGCCCATTCAAGCGAATCTATTTCATTGTTTGAATATAAAACCCCGCCAGACAAACTCATAACTCAATGGTCTAAAGCACACAACTATTTGATCAAGTTTATACATGAAAGACTGTCTATCCGGGTATTCAGCCGTAAGCTCATACTACACAGAAGTGACTAAATTTATTTTAAAACTTCTCCAAGAATCCCTGGCTCTCAAGGACAAGGATAATCTCGTGAACGGCGCTGCGAACGCTTTGCTTCTCGATGTCAACGACAAGGTCTGGCTTCTCAGGGGTTTCATATGGGTCATCAACACCGGTGAAACCCTTGATCTCTCCAGCTCTGGCTCTGGCATAGATACCTCGCTTATCGGTCTTCTCGCAGTATTCAAGAGGAGTGGCGACGTGCACGAGGAAGAAGGTGCCAGTAGATGAGATGGTCTCACGGGCCTGTTTTCGGCTCTCTTCATGAGGAGCAATTGGAGCGGCAATGACGGCAGCGCCGGCCTTGGTGAGCTCAGCGGCAACGAAGGCAATACGTTGGATGTTCTTGTGGCGATCTTCCCGGGAGAAACCAAGCTCGGCAGAAAGCTCGTGTCTGACGGTGTCACCAAGGAGGAGGGAGACGGAGCGGCCACCCTGTTGGTTGAGGGTGACTTGAAGAGCACGCGCGATAGCGGATTTGCCGCTGTTTTGATATCCAGTGAGGAAAACGGTGAAACCCTGCTTTGATCGGGGAGGATTGGACTCTCGGAGGACCTTAACGACTTCAGGGTAGGAGAACCATTCTGGGATAGCAGCGCCAGTGCGTAGACGCTTGCGGAGTTCAGTTCCGCTAATGTCAAGAGTCTTGACACCCTCTGGGACCTCATCTCTTGGCTTGTACTCATCGGTATCGGGGAGATAGGTGAGTTGCTGAAACTCAACAACTTCAATGCCCAACTCGTCGCGGTATTTCTCAACAGCGTGCTGGGCGTCATATGGACCATAGAATTCAACACCAGCGGAGTTCTTGCCAGGGCCAGCGTGGTCACGGCCAACGATGAAATGGGTAGCACCGTGATTCTTGCGGATGATTGCGTGCCAGATGGCCTCACGAGGACCACCCATTCTCATGGCAAGAGGAAGGAGACCGAGAACGGCCATTCCGTTGGGATAGCGGGGCAGAAGAGCTTCATACACTCTGACACGGGTGAAGTGGTCAATGTCACCAGGTTTGGTCAATCCAACGACAGGGTGGATGAGGACGTTGGCTTGGCGGGCGCGAGCAGCTCGAACGGTCAATTCACGGTGAGCTCTGTGCATGGGGTTTCTAGGGATCACCAATTAGTATATGCTTCTAAAATAATCCCAGGCATTGTGACCGCATACCGGGTTTGGAAAGCGACAACTCTGGTCCAGCCGAGTTTGTCGAAGTGGAGGCGCAATTCTGCGGGGGAGACTGAGCATCACCGAGTCAGTATCGTAGGTACCCAAACCACGCAATCGATAAATCGGCGATTCCACTTACATCGAAGACCGACATAGTCGTAGTGGTTAAGCTTGTTGACCGCCTCGATTTTTCCACCGATGTAGAGCTCCTTGACTGTGTTGTAGAGGTACTTGACTGCAGGGTGCTCTGGGTCACCACCAAAGACCTCTCGAGCTTCCTTCTCCCTGGTTGAGAAAAAAAAGCAATGTTAGCACTTCCATTCAAGCTATTTTGCCAAAAGTTTCCAAGCCGAAATCCCGAAACTTACTTGTCTGGTTGGTAAATGTCATCGACAGTCAAAATGGCAAGATTGCGGTCATCTCGGAAATCTCTGAGGGTCACACGCGAGCCGGGCTTCAGCCCAAGCCCGTCGATAGTCTCTTTCGACGCATCCAAGGTGATTGGAATACTGAAGAGGTTGTTATCGGCAAGACGAACATTCTCAACGACACTAGAATTTTACCGATCTTGTCAGTTACTCCTGCAACTAGATACATTGAACCCCGAGCCGCATCCGCATTAGCGGACCAAAAAGAAGTGGTCGAGACAACAACTCACCCATTGTAATCCTTCTCGTTCATGAACCCTGCTCACGGCCAAGCCACACAAAGTCGTTAGTTAGCTCCAATTTTCTGCATTTTATCACGACATCATTACGACATCGCTCGCCAGTGTTGGTTCCACCCACCTTCCAGAGGGCTGAAGCCTCCATTGAGAATCAGTTCCAAGTCACAGAGCTGTCTCTCAGTCAAGAGGAGAGCTGGCAGGGTCTCAGCCTCAGCGGAGAGTTCTGCATGTCTAGGGGCATCTCTGGCAAGCAGATCTTTCAGCTCTCCGCCGTGTGGTGGATTGGCCATGGCTGAGAAGAGCAGTAGTCTTTGGACGAAAGGAGGGGCAGAAAGATGATGATGCTAAGGCAAGAGACAAAGCAAGTGACTATAGGCAAGGGTTTGGTATAGAAACAAGAGAGGAGAAAACGAGCACCGTTGAGAGTGTTAGATGAAAGAAGAGAGAAGAAAAAAAAAGAAGAGAAACAAAAACAGGCGAAAGCTGTCTGATAGTTATATGCTCTAGGGAACAAAAAAGCTCCACTGGCTACGACATTCTGGCGCAAGCGAGAGAGAGGGAGCCATGGAAAGCCTCCTCGTCCCATGGAGCTGACCCTGAATGCTGCAATTGCCCTGGAATCCCGGTGGATACGCTCCATGCGGACCTTGCCTTGACTTCGAAGGGTGAAGACCCGCGTATCTGTCTATGCACGGCGGTTTGAGCTAAGGTTCCTCAAACCCCAGGCCACTCTCATTCTCACCTCAATGGCATTATTAGGATTCATTTACGAAGGTAGTATTATCCACATGCCCGTACAATCTCTCGAGAATGCACTCCAAGGAACAAGGGGGTCGACTCGGGTCTACTGCTACCAAAAGGGTACCTGACTGTTGCTGTGAGATTGGATGTGCTTCAGTTAATATAGATTATGATGCAACCTGGTCTGAACAATCCCCGGCTAATGTCTCTATCATGTACCTCTAAAACTACTAAACTAGACTATGTCCGGCGATCCTACGGAGTACAGGAGTAAGATGGATGCCGAATAGTGCCGGACACGTTCAGAAACAGACAAGAGAAGATCAGGATTCCAGACAACCTTCTAGTGCGGAGGAGACTGGGTACAATGGAGAGTCAGGTAGCAATTCCAAGCTTGCCTCAAGGTTGTTAGTTACATAGACTACTGTACTCAAACCTCAGACTCGGACAAGAACATGAATGTAGTACTAAGTGACTACTTGGAACGTTCTGGGACCCCTTGTCATTTGATAACTTGTAGCGCACGGATGGAGATACCTTCGCAGCAAAGCGACAAAATACTAATCAAAATGCTTGTCCGATCGGTTTCAGGAACGTTTCTTATTTCCACGCGGATCGGCGAAACTAACATGGGCCTCTCTCGCCCCGCCATGGGGCCTAATAAGGGCTCTAAGGTTAGGTTACCAGCTAGTTAACAAACTAGTAACCGTCACCCTGAAGAAAAATTGCGTGATCGGCATTTATGCCCAGACCACAAAGAGAGGGGCGTGCGGATGGCGGAGGAGGAAACGCGAGAGAGAAAAATATCTATTCCTGGTAACAGGAGGATTCGATTGAGACGAGAGGGAAGAGGATTTTTGTGAGAAAGAGAGACAGACAAGCGAACAATGCGAGAATGGGCTGAAAGGGTGGATCAAAGCTGGTTGTGATTTTTTACTCACCGACAGTCAGCTCAATCTCTCTCTCTCTCTTTTCATTTTAATATCCAATATCAGTCATAAGATTACAGTATGCTGTAAGTACGTAGTATGTTATTAGGCTGGTAACTCGGTGACTGGATGGTTCTAATGTCAATTATAGCCGAGATCTGAGACGTTCCGTATAAGTAACTTGCTCACTGACCTGCGTAACTAATGAAACGGTTGCTGATACGATGAGCATACGAAGGGTGATCTGGGCATTTTTGTTGATGCATCAACATTCACAACAAGAAATTCCGAGCACACGCTGCAAGAGGAACGAGGCGCACTGCTACACGCGTCAGAGCTTCGGGATCGAGCGTGGGGAGACAAAAACTCGGGACGGACTTCTGCTCAATCTGCTCGTGATGAATACGGCTTCTACGATCCGAGCAAACGGTTCTGATAATCTTAATATTATTGAAAAAAATGCCAGTAATTTTGTATTCCACGCTACGAGAAGAAAAAAGCTATGTAACATGGATGTGCAGAAAAGGTGTATACTCTATATACGACGCACAGAAACAGGAGATGCATGATAAGCAAGTCAAAAGCGGGAAGGGGTAATCGGTTTGTAAAGAGAGAGAAAGAAAAGGAGAAAACAAAAATAGAACAGAGAAGGTAAAGCAAAAGCAGGCTCCCGAAGCGAACGATGAGATGAAATCTATAACGCCAATGTCCTGTCACAAAAAATCAAAGCCATCATGAATCACTAAATGCAAGGAAGCGAGAAGCTGAATGATGTCGAGTCGTATTAATCACAGCTTCACTTCCACCACCTCCTGGCCACTGAGGGCTTGCGCAAGGGCCTCCTGTTGCTTTTTAATCTCTTGATCCCGAAGGAACTGAGCGTATTTGGATCGAGGGTTGTGGATGCCACACTCGGTCTTCGCCTGGCCCTTCCACCGGCCAGACCGCTCATCCTCGCCCTCCTTCACGGGCTGTGTCGAGTGCCAGTCGCCAACGCTCTTGTAGCCTCTGTCGAGGAGCTCATTGTAGGGAACGTTGTTAAGTGTCACGTACTCCTTGACTTGCTGGAAATTCCAGTTGGCGAGAGGGTTGATTTTAATGAGGCCAGCCTCATCTACCTCAACGATGTTCATGTCGCCACGCTTTCCTCCCTGACTTCGTCGGCGTCCGGTCAGGACGGCGTTGACACCGAGTTCTCTGTAGGCACGCTGCGCAGGCTCAACCTTGGCAGTCCAGTCGTAGAGCTGGTCATCGGTTTCCCACAGTTTTTGTCCGTATTTGGCGGCATATTCCTCGGCAGTCTCAACACCCTCTGGTTTGTAGACGTGGATATTGACATTGCTATACTGTTGGCGAACTTTTTCCACCAAGGCCAGGGTTTCGGGAAAATGGTGAAGTGTGTCAAGGAAGATCAAGTCAACCACCTGTGGCCTCGGTACATCGAGTTTTGACAGCATATCGATGGTCGCCAGGCCCGTCAAGCCAAAGGCGGTTGTCTGAAAAAGTCCGGGAAGACTGGTGATGCACCACCTCAAGACATCTGCAGATAGAATGTTAGCTAAGGGTCAATTGCAGTTGGGAGAGCTATCTATCCCATACCTTGTGGCTCAAGGAACTGCAATTGCCTGTTCAAGAATTTAAGGTGGGCCTTGGTGAAGACCAAGTCTGGCATCACCGGTGGTGGTGGGCTGGAGTCACCGCTGACATAGCCTGACTCCTGTTCTCTGAGGTCGACGGTCTCGGAGTCCGAGGAGTAAGTGTTTTCTGGTTGGATAGTTGCCGGCATGATGAAAGAAACGGCAGAAGAAAAAAAACTGAACAGTCTTCCGAGAGGATAAGGAGAGATAATGGTGGCGGGGGCGTTGGACTGAATTTTGACGGATTTGAAAAGCGAACCAAAGGAGCCAGGCCTCTGGTTCTTAAACAAAAGCAAGCGAGGAGGAAATGTTTTTATATTGAGAGTGAAGGTACTTTTTTAAGTGACGATTGAGTGGAGAAGGGGGCTTGTATTGAAGGATGACGGAAGAACCGGACTGGAACACGACAGCGGATGAAGACTCCAGACGGATCCAGAAGGGTTTAAAGAGCAAGAAATATTTAAAACAAAATAAAAACGAGAACCAGGAAACGAGCTCTACTTCAATGATTTTTCCCACAGAGAGAATTTAAGGATATCAGGGAAGGCAAGATATAATTTTGGGCGATTACCAATTCGCGCCATCTGCGATACCAGGATTGCTCGGATGGGGAGGACATGTCAAGACGAGCAATTCCCGGAGAACGGTAATCTTACGGAGTCAGAGAAGCCCCCTGGACCCTTCCAACCTGATGTTGGAAACATTATCCGGATTGTGGTCCCTTGTGTGGGCCTGGAGGTCGGAGAGAGTGGTAAAAATTGAGCCAGGGATGGTTGATACACAGATGCGCACTGCATATTATTGCATCCAACCCACAGAACTCTTTCTCTGCCACACACACATACTCCATACATAGCACACCCAAAAACCCATAAAAGACACCTGAAAAACAAACAAATACACAAGAATAGAGCAATTTAGTCATGGACGAACAGGGTCTGATGTGGTGATGGCCAGTTGAAATCACGCAATTTTTAGCGTGACCGATACCCAAAAGAGTAAAGAAACAGGAACCCAAAAAGAAGATTTCAGCAAGCTTGCAGTACGACGAGGCTTGTTCGCATTGCTTTTCCAAGGAGGAGGGCCAGACCCTTGTCGGGGCGGATCAATTGATCAATTACGGGAGAGGAACGAGATTGACATCCAGCGTGGTATGTCGAGACAAGAGGTTCGAATCCCTGACAATGCCAATGCGTCTGACCAGCACGGCCAAGCATTTCTCGGCTTCGGCAGTGGAGCAGATCAGCATTAATCTCGGTGCCAAATCCAACTGGAGAAGAGGGACCGTCGGTGGATGTTGATGAAAAAGTCTGGAGTCCCAGAGAAAAATATGGAATCAATGATCCAATAGCCCGTTTCTGGTCAGGCTGCAATAATCCTCTCCCATCTGGCAGTCTCAGCGAGAAACAACTGTCAGAAATTCGGATTGTCGGGTAGAGGAAATGTAACCGTCTGCGACGATCGACGTTGGCTGAGTGCTAGTGTCGTGTCTGTATGCGTTAGTGTTAGCTTGCAGACCTACAAGTCCCATCTTGCCTCTCTATTCTGCTGCCCTCCAGTCATTCCAACTTCTTCATCGTGCATGATTTCTGATTGCTGAACCGATTTCGGGCTCTTTTGGCGATGGATTTGAAATCCCGAAGATTCCCCGCAAAAACGAAGGGGGCGCTGACTCAGCCTCGACAAGGCTGTGCTGACTCACCTGGAGCTTTGTTCTTCCGGTGCCGAGTGGAGAAGTAATCTGCACCACGTGGGGGTTGGTGCAAAGTAGCGTGGTGGCATGACCGGGGCGGGGACTCGGACTTTGATCTTTTTTTCTCTCATTCTCTCTCGTTTTTTTCCCCCTCTTTTGCTTCTCTCGCAGGGTCAACAGGCAAAAGCTTCTAGGAATAGAGTACATGCATGATATTTGCTTTTTGCTTGACTTCCATTATTTGCTGCGTTTCTTGACGGACTTTTGAGTTATTATGGACAGGGTGTAAATACGATATTACTTGCTGCCAGGGCAGGCTCCCAAATTACCTATCGATTACTTCGTAAGTCATATCAGTTCCGCCTCCCACTTCTCCTTCCAGTAATCCAAAAGATAGTTCCGTTACGGCTACTTTTCCTCGCTTCTCCTTGTGGATTCTCACTATTGCTCTTCGGACCACTTGCTTGATCCTCTTTACCTCTTGCTTGCGGGCCCTGACAGCAAAAAAAGCCTTTCCTATTTGGGACTATTCTGCGAACCACCAGAAAAAGAAGAAAAAAAAGAAAATCCACAGAGCAAACAGGAAACAGGAAAAGGGGATTCAAAATTAAATAGCCATGACGACCACCTCCATCCCTTCGCGCGGGGGACGTCCCGTATTGCAGCATAGTTCGGCGAAAGGTGGCTCTTTCATCCTGGATCACCAGCAATACAAACCGTCATCGAGTACTTCGGGAGCCTCCGAAGTTACTGATACTATGTTACGGGGTCCCGGCTCGGTGCTGGCCACAGCCCCACTTGTTCTTGACGGTAGCAGTCCAATGAGTCCAGCAAGGGCCAAGGAGGCGCGAGTCAAAGAGAGTGGGATTGTGCATTCCATTTTCAGCAACTCGCTCAGCTCCTTGCCCGCAGATACGCCCAAACTGGTTGCCACCATTTTCTACAAGGCGGCGCAGCCCGTACATCCCCATATACATCCAGACTCCGCCACCCAGTCAGCAACTTCGGGGACTACGACGACTCTGCCTGCTCCATCAGTGCCCGAGGGCTCCGCGCCCACTGAAAGAGTTGACGCCCTGCCCCGAGAGCCACCACCGCAGGAGCCAGTGCCATTGGACCACCTGTACGGTCCGTATGTCTCGCAACTATGTCTTACCAACTTCTTGCAGATAATGGAGGAGCTCTCCACCCCATACCACCGTATGAGCAGCTCGCATAGATGCCTGGACAATGAGGATCAGCCTTGCGTGGTCGAGGTTACCATCTGTCCGCCTCCGAGCCCGGAGTACCTGACCTTTGCCGATATGCGGAAGCATGAATGCATCTGGAAATTCGAGCGCGAATGGAACGTCGAAGTGGTCCTCCAACAGGAATCAGTGTTTAGACGTCATAAACGACTAGCCGTGTTTGATATGGATAGCACCTTAATCAAACAGGAAGTTATTGATGAAATCGCTAGGTTTATTGGTGTGGAGAAAGAGGTTTCAGTATGTTGAGATTCATCTCATAATAATAATAGCCAGATAATCAATTCGATAAATTGAAACTGACAGGGATTTGACAGGAAATCACTGCACGCGCCATGAATGGCGAACTCGATTTCTCGGCGTCGCTGAAAGCGAGAGTCAGTCTGTTGAAAGGGGTTCCAGCTGATGTCTTCGAGAAACTCAAACCTGTCATTACCATCGCCCCTGGCGCTCGTGAACTTTGCCGTGCCCTAAAGCGGCTCGGGTTCAAATTGGCAGTTTTGAGTGGTGGCTTTCAACCGCTGGCCAGTTGGTTGGCAAATGAGCTTAGCCTCGACTACGCCTATGCAAATCACGTACGTTGAAGTGTCTTTTGATTGTTTTTTTTTCTTTTTTCTTTTTTTTCCTTTCTTCCACTAGCAAACGAATTTGTTGGGCTGACAATGGTGTCTCCAATTTTTCAGCTTGTTTGTGACGAGTCAACTCAAACTTTGGACGGCACACTATCTCCAGACTATCCAATCATCGATGCAACGCAGAAAAGAAATCTTCTGCAGAAACTCGCTGCTGAAAATGATATACGGATTTCTCAGACGTTAGCTGTAGGTGACGGTGCCAATGATCTACTGATGCTTAATGAGGCGGGGCTCGGCGTGGCCTGGCGTGCCAAGAGCAAAGTGCAACTGGAGGCGCCGGCGCGATTGAATGGCGAAAGCTTGATTGACATTTTGTATCTCCTTGGCCTGAGCGATCGAGATATTAAGGAGCTGATCAGGGAGTGATGAGCAGTGTACGGAGCCGTTACTGTGGCGAGATGAACGAAACCTGATTTAGGAATCTTCTCCTCTTTCCTTTGATTGTGACAGTCTAAATGAATCTTTTCCGTTGGTCAGAGTAACTTGGTAACTTATCTGTCGAGGATTTTCCCCCATGTTGATTGACCCTTGCCCTTGTAACCGTTCTGATCAGATACCTGGTACTTGCATGGTCAGGGTTAGTTGACGGAATCAAACAGTACAATGAAACATGATACCATCATCTGATAATATAATAATATAATGGCTCATGTGCATCATTTCATACTAAATAATAATTAATAATTGTGGCGGAGATGAAAATGAAACGCAGAACTTGGATTCGAAAACAATTCTAAGCTGAAGGTTGAAAGCTCGGTTCGAAGTTACTCCTAAGTGTATCTTTGCGGTCCAAAACAGGCGATGATAACAACCCCTAAGCGCCGGCAAAATTTCCTCCCAATAATCCAAACTGTTTCGCTGTTGCAAGAAAAACAAGGATCTACCCCTTGAATCATAGCTCATCGAGCGATGTCACTGGCAGCAATATCCTGGACACTGGCCCTGCCAGTCCCTGTTGCCTCGGCCCTTCTTTTCTTGAGAACATTCTCGATAAACGCTTCGCCAGCTTTGTAGCTACTCCGTACTAATGGCCCGCTGGCACAGTAGAGGAATCCCATCTCTAGCGCCCGGTCCTTCCACAGCTCGAAGACATCGGGCCGAACATATTCATGCACAGCCATGTGACGTTTCGTGGGTCGCATATATTGACCAAATGTGACAACGTCCACCTCTATTGCCCTCAGTTGCCGCAATGCATCCCAGATTTGATCCTCCGTTTCGCCGAGACCAAGCATCAGTGAAGTCTTGGTGATAAGTGACGGCCTGGCAGCCTTAGCAGCCTTCAATACCCGTAGGCTCTGCTGAAAACTTGCACGACGGTCTCGCACTTGCGGCGTCAGAGCTTCGACTGTTTCAACATTATGGGCATATACATCAAGTCCGGACTTGGCCATCAAAGCAACCATCTCCAAGTCACCCCCGTAGTCTCCCGTGAGAGTTTCGACCAACATATTCGGTGCCTTTTGCTTAATCTTCATCACTGTTTCTGCAAAATGTCTTGCACCTCCATCTATCAAGTCATCCCGGTCCACAGCCGTCAGAACCACATATCCTAGCCCCCATCTCGATAACGCCTCCGCAGTATTCTCTGGCTCATGAGGATCCAAAGGCGGAGGAGCCTTGGATGTTTTTACGCTGCAGAATCGACATCCTCTTGTACATGTATCTCCCATCAACATGATTGTGGCGGTGGCCGCGGATTTTGAGTCCCCTCCCCAGCATTCTGAGATATTTGGACATCGAGCCTCCTCACAGACAGTGTGCAAATTGAGACCGCGTAAATCGTTTTTTAGACGCTTGTAGTTTTTCGAATCTGGGATGGAGGTTTTGAGCCATGAGGGTAAACGGGTGATTTCCTTCTTTTTCCCTTTCGGGCCCACCAACCCCGTTTTTAGAGCATATGCTTCGGCCGGATCGAGAATTCGAGAGTCTTCCTTATCTCCACCGGATAAGAAATCCGAAAATGATGGACCGGCGTTGAGCTTGTCTTTGAATGATGTTCGTGGTCGTGTCGTGGGTCTATCGGCGGAGTTTGTTATCGAGGGCTCGGGTGTCGTTGTAGCATAACCTCTGGACGCAGCAAGACGTAAAGGAGTGGCAGACGTTCCGAAACGCTGCAGCCGGCTCGCACAAACTGCCATGATCAAATGATTCGGGTATGATGTGGATGAATGGCTATCTCACGATCCTAAGGATGCTGCGAAAGAATTGTAATATCTGCACTCCGATTCGAGGCAAGCGGAAAAAAATAGCCCCGAAGATATCAGTTGGGACGTAAAGTAGGTATGGGCCCTCAACCGCTTAGGAAATATGTAAGACTTTTCAAACTGGCCCTTATCTTGCTCAGAGACTCCAGTATCTTCTGATTCCCGTGCTATCTTGCAATTAATAATGACCTTGAAGAGATGGCGACGAAGAATCTTCAACTTTCCGCGGCGAAGAATTAGACTTTCGGGAAAATAGAGATGAATGCAAACAATACAAACATGAAGCTTGAATTTTTGGAGCTTCCAAGCAGCTCATGGAAGCTTGCGAGGACATTAAAAAGGCGACTTTTCTCGATTGACGACTGTCTCGCTTCGATTGAAAACTGAAATGCTGTCCGAAAGTCTTGTCGCCTCATTGCTGACGACTAGTGCGCCTCCCTCTACAGCGCAATCCGCTTTGAGAGATGTGGGCATCTGCACCTACGAATTCCAGCCAAATCCTTCCATACGTTCGACACTGAAGAAGTCTTCTACAAATACCAATTGCGTATGCGTTAGTCAGTCGCATATATTCGCCGCACAATCGGGCAAGGCGGTGGTCTTTGTATACAGCCGGGAACGTGGCAATCAAGAAGCTACCATACCATTCCCGGAGAGGATACGTTGTCTTGCGATTGCAGGCGGAGAAGATGGAGCTGGTGCTATACTGGTCATGGGAACGGATGGGGGAAGATTAATCATCTGGGAGGTAAGGCGCACTTTGTAGACTCCAAATACATTAAAGAAGTGCTCTGCTAATGCCCCGACCAGACATGTACCGGCCGACAAGTATCTACCCCTGCAGCTCACCTCGGCCCTATAACCGCATTGGTTGTCGATCCTACAAATAACTTTGTATTATCTGGCTCCGAAGATGGAAATATACATGTTTGGTCTTTGCCAGGGTTGATATCTTTCTCAAGTCCCGATTCCGCAGGACAGAATGTAAATCCTTCTGGCTCCCCTATCCGAACTATTTCCAACCATTCCGCCGCGATAACAAGCATAGCTGTTGGCCATAGCAGTAATAGGAACAATATTGCCGTATCTATAGCCAAAGATCAGACGGCTATCGTTTGGGAGTACCGCACGGGAAAGATATTACGAATATACCTTCTGCCCGCAAATCCTTTGTGTCTTGCGCTCGATCCCGCGGATCGGGCATTTTGTATTGGCTACGATGATGGGAGCATACAGCTTGTTGATTTCTTCAAGAACCCTTCTCTTCAGCATGTTCTTCATGATCCCAGCCAGCAGCAAACTCCACAGCAATTACCATCCAATGACCGATGGCTTCCACCTTCAAACGAAGTTGGAGCAGTGGAATGTCTTACGTTATCATATGATGCTACTAGCCTACTCTCAGGGCATCTCGGGGGATCCGTCATCTGTTGGGACATTACGAAAGGCAGATTCTCCTCAACTATCACTACATTCAGCTACCCAGTAACGAACATCCAAATGCTCCGTCCAGAAGGCCTGCCGGGCATCGAACGACGTGCGGTGGCCCATAATATCGTGAAACCGCGATATGACCCCGAATCCGCCACCACACGTCTTAGTGAGGATGCCGCACCGGCCACGTACTCGTTCTCAGCCCACTTGAACTCATCATTGCCTCCTCAAGAATCGGCGTCCGGTCTAGACGAGTTTGTTACAGCACTCTATCATCCGTATTTCTCGTCTTCCCTTATAGCCGAAGGCCTTGCCGAGTTACACTCCCTCCGTACGGAAAAATCAAGCGTTCCGCGGACTCAGACCCAAGTCGACAGTGAACAATCACAAGCCGATGAAGCGTCACACATCGCCTCCCTCAAAAATGAAATTGAGTCCCTCACACGTCAAGTTTCTCAGCGGGAATCAGCGCGCAATGCCGATCTAGCCGAGATAACCAAACTTCGAGAGTACGTCACAAAACTTGAGGACTTGAACAACGATCTCGTAGAGAAGGGGAATTTAGCGGTGTATCTGGAGCGAGGAAGGCGAGCGAGGAAAGAGCTGAGAGCGATGAGAAGAAGAGAAGCATGGTTTGAGGCCGAGAGAAGCGGGAGGAACGGAGATAGAGTGGTGGAAGGGATGGAAATAGAGGATGATGACGGAACGAGTGAGAGCGATGAGATGAGCAGTGACGGCTGAGGAGGGTCATAATGGATGAAGAGTTGGATGCAGCGCCTGCATCGCCATTATGGCTGAATTGAATCATTCAGCGAGCAAGACAGTCTCGGGCGAGAGATTCTCACAGGGGCGGGACGGCATTTGTATAGATAAATCGACCGGATGGTTGTGCCGAACGATGTAACTAACGAACGGAAATGCATATAAATTGAGACTGTGAAACCGTAAACGAAACAAGCATTGCGGTTGCTGCTCCCTGTCCGAATTTATTCACGACGTGCAGATAGATGACGCCATCCGCCTGCAGCTCTTCTGGTATACTTCAAGCATGGGGGCTGCCTGTTTCCTAAATCCATGTGATATAATTGGGTAGTGGGAACGAATACTGGGGGATGATCGATCGTCAGACCATCCTCGGTCAAAAGCCCCATCTTCAATCAACCCCCTTGTCCGTCACGATCTCCCTTAACCCCATCAGCCCCAGCCAAACCGCTTCTTCGGTGCGGATCGTCCTACTCCCTTGTCCTGGTAGGACGTTGACCCAGTAATCAAATAATTCCCCTACCTCGCCCGGGCCAATACCTTTTTTAGCCAACTCACCATCCGCTTTTACGGCTGTTTCCAGCCCTGCCACACCGCCAAAAACAAGCAATAGGTGCCGGTATTGCGGGATTTTTTCCGGGTCCTGTAAAATCTTCGTAATGGGCGTTCCCCGCTCGGAAGTTCCAAAGGATAGATCATATCCACCGTCAAATGGGCATTCGGTAAACACCGCAGACAAGGACGCACAGCGTCGTATGGCATATCCCCAGTAATAACCCATCTCCTCGCGCGGAATTGAAGGAGCTACAGGTTCGGCTCCGTCGGCAGGATCATTTGAGTTAAATTTCAGGGTAAGACGAGTGCGTGGGGGAATAGATAGTTCAGGCACACGTACGGGCTCTGGTAGGCCAACGTTCACGAGAGTCGATATTTCATTCTGTGACTCTACTTGCCGGTTTCCCTTTGTCTTCTTGTGTTTCTTTTTGTCAATCTTTGAAGGCGTATTCCCGTAATTGCCATCTTTCTCGCCCGGTATTGTAACCCCTTCGCGGTACTCGCACCATTCATTTGCACGGATGTGGTGTGGCATATCTAAACTAGGGAGGGTACCAGCAGTTCTAAGATTTGGGTGCATGGGAAATAGATCCCTCCGGAGGTGCGGTGGTGTTTCAAGGTAGGAGAGAACATGTGTCAGAAAATGCGATGGATCAGAGAACGCCGTATATTCATTCTCTGCAGGAGGAGGGTTTTGTGATCGAGGTTCATCGTCGAAGATGATGATTTCGTCGACGCAGAATACCGCGAGAGCGCGAGCGATTGAACCGACGAGAAAGGTCTTTTGGTCATGCGATTTTGCGCTGTATGTAGAGTCACAGATTAGACGTGAAAAAAAAGTAGAGTACAATCGAGTGGCCGGGTTGCATACTTCGATATGATACTGCCAGGTAGAGCAATACTAAGGGTATGCGATCGTCCTCCCTGCGGTTTGAATACGGCGGTCGGTTTGGAAGTATCTGGAACTTCCTCACTCGTTTCTAGATTTGTATCACCAAGTATCTTGCGCTTCTGTAATCCAGTCAGTACGCACTTTGCGCCCAAAGAACAAAATGGGTTTCCCGACCTTTGATTTCTGCATAGCTCCGTACGAACCAATGCCTCCTTCAAACAACAACTACCGTCTTAATTTTAGGGCCTCAATTGAATTTAATACTATCGCAGGGCTTAAGTGAGTGCTCAATATCATCTCAATTGAAAACAACAATCCTTTACCAATGGATTGGTGAGTTGAATAGCTTTTTATACTCCAGATGCAAACATTAGGAACAGCAATGACTCACGTGACACTAGAAGCCCTACTTTAGTTATATGCCCAACGGATCAACAAGTCAAGTGAGTTGAAATACTCCGTACGTTATTATCAAAAGCAGTATGAGTGAGTAGAGATGGAAATGTTCAAGATGAATTTGGTATTATCAGCCCCTTGAAAAACGCCTGACATCCAATGCGAGTCACGCCTTCAGTTTCAGTAGCCCTCACCACCAATCCAACCTGATAGTTAAATCGTGATGTTCTCCGTTGATTTCTCTCCTTGCTCCGCCGTCTGGTCAGTGGCATTGTCTGTACTCTCCATAGTCTCAGTAGTTTCTGTTGTGGCCTGCTCCATGGTTTGCTCCGTGGTCTGCTGTACGGGCTGCGGAGGCTGTTCTTCAGTTTTTTTTGCCTCCTGATCTGCAGGATCCGGCGGGTTAAGGGCTTCTTCAACGATTTTCACCCCCGCACTTGTGCCTACCCTTTCAGCTCCCGCTCGAATGAACTTCACGCAATCCGCAAGGGTCCGAATACCTCCACTAGCTTTCACTTTAGCTCCTGTTTTGATCGAGCCGCAAACAACAGTCATCAAGGCAACATGCTCTAGGTCTGCGCCTGTGCCGTTGAATCCAGTGCTGGTCTTAACATAGTCTGCACCAGCTAGGCAAGCCACAACAGACGCAGCGATGGTCTCTTGATGATCGAATTGCGAGATCTCAAGAATGACTTTTAGCGTCGCAGCTCTCGAGCACAGTCTCACTGTGCGTATTTCTTCGAATACATCGGAGTAACGCTTTTCCTTGAGCCAGCCGTAATTCATCACCATATCTAATTCGGTCGCGCCATCCTTGATGGCTTCTCGAGCCTCAAAGATCCTTTTATCGGTTGTATTGGTGCCTTCTGGAAAACTGATCACGGTTGTAACTTCAGGCTGGGCGTTTTTGAGATTTTGAGCTGCTCGGGATACATAGTTTGGTCGAACACAAACGGTTGCAAAGCCGTACTTGATGGCTTCGTCGCACAGCTTGTCAATCTCCGCCTCAGTGGCGGAGGGAGCAAGTAACGTATGGTCGATCTTGCCGGCAATGGACTTTGCTGGAGGAGCAGGAAAAAGCTCCAACGGGATCGGACTGCTACATACTGCCCTTGTGATTTCGGCAATTCTCAATTCTAGAATCTCATCCGTTGCTGGCGTGATGAAATTCTCCGCCAGTTTCATTCGATACTCATTGCTCATGGTGCAAAACGTAATGCAAAAGGAACTAAACCGGATAGGATGTCTCGGAAAGATAGATAAACGGGCGCCTCCAAAAAGTGGGATAATCGCGTTAGAAGGATGAGATTTTTCCTTGTTTCTCCCTCACCGTGTCGACATCTCGCCAGAAAACCGAGGCGGGGAGCTAGAGAGGGGTCTCGAATCCTAAGGATAAGTTAGTTCCATACCAAGGGGCGGAACCCACATGACTTCGTTCTTCCGGGTCGCGTCAACTTCGAACTCCGTCTAACTTCCACCATCTTCAGAGTATCCGGTACAGATTGTGTATCCCCTATGAATGCATTGATGTTACCCTGAGTGACATGCAAGCTATTACCCGAAGTTCAGAAACTGAATCCCATCCTGCCGGTCGTACCTGGGTGTATCAGACCAGGTTCCCTCTACGGATGACTCGGAAACATGCACGGAAGAGTTACGGCTTCTAGCCGCTTCGCGATACTTTCCGCTGTACGGAGTACTAATGACGCGTTTGTATGTACTGAATTTATGATGTGTCACGGCGTTTGAAATGTCTACAAGTTTGCTGGCAGGAGAACAGGCTGACGAGACTTTTGAGAGCCTCTGGACACCGCCAGTTTAATACTGTGCCCCGCCAAGGGAAGAAATCAATGAAAGGGGGCCGCTTAGCACACGAATCTTTGGCGGAATCTCTAAGCTGCATTGACAATATAGCGAGAAGAAATCAAAAACCAAGGGTAGCAGGATTTGTGGGCTTAGTAAAGCCCCGAAAATCCAGGCTCGAGGCGTCAACATATGAGTCGATTTCAACTCGACTGCTTGGGATTGTATTGTCTCCAAAAATTTCCCCTTGGAAAAAACAATGTTTTTTCATGCGAATGGATGCAGTGTTGAACCGGTCCACCACGGAAGTCTCTTTACATTACGGAGTACGGAGTACAACTTTTGAGATTGATTGCGTGCAATCTGGAGAACCATTGCTGATCACTATTGGAATTGGAAAAGGCAAACGGCCTCGAAAAAATGGGCGAAAAAGACTTATTATTAGAATATGCACAGAGTTATGGCAATGAACGTTTTTGGGAAGTGCTCTGGAATTAAGAAAAATACGGATGCGTTCTGAAACGATGCCTGTGTGTCGCGATTCGCTGTCAGTGTTGCCTTGCTGCATCTCAGGCGCAGCGAAGCGGCATATTGCATAGATAATACCTAGCAAACTGCCGATCCCTCACCGACCTATTGTGTATCCTCACATTGATAGTCGATTGAATCTTATAATTGGGGTTCAGGTGATTACATGGAAGATACCTGGGGAAACAGCTTTTCTAGTGATCATAACGATTGCTCATCCTGTCCTACCTTGGATGTACTGTACATCCAACTCAGTATTGCAACAACTCAGGGTAGTTCAAATGTGTCTATATGAATTAGGAACTGGCTGTGCCACCGCGGTTTGATTTCTTGGAGGTAGCAAACCTCCCTCGTTTCCTGTTAGCATACGTTCCCAATATAAACCGAGGAGGAAGACTTGATAGCACCGAGACTCGCAGAAGATTTACAGACTCGATCAAAATCCGCATTCCGATTCACTCGCTATAAAGCCTTTTATCAATAAAGAGCCCGGTCATCTTCGGCGTGTGAAATACTGCCCAACAAGAACAATTGAGGAACTCCGTCAAGAGGAAGAAGAAAAGAAAGGCGAGAATGACTCGCCAGCAATTCGTCATACCAAGGACCCAATTCCTACCGAATCGGGAACAGCAATGTATAGGTATCCGACAGGGGGTATACGTCGCGGTTCTGGTCTTCAATTTTCGCATGAGCGTCATCAGAGCATGTTCTTCCGTCATCCGCAGCTTCCACACTCGGGGCCGCGGACATCGTCAACTCTGCCGATCCGTTTTGAGGGGCCGCCAGGTCCGCTGCCTCCGCTGCCTCCGCCACCTCCCCAACCCCATTTACCGCCGCCGCCGCCGCCTCCACCTCCACCTCCACCTCCACCACTGCTTCCGCCGCTACCGCCAGGTCGCAGCGGGCGTGGTGTCCGCTTCTGTGGATTTGTCACGTTGAAACTGGAATTTTGGGCGGAGGTATATGGGTCCAACTGTAGGAGAGTTCAGCGGTTAGGTTCGGATTTTGCAACGAAAATGAAGCACATACCGAAAACAAGCTAACGAAATAAAGGCCGAAGAACATGTATATCGATTTGACGAAATTTTGGATCCTGACAATGAAAGGTGGACTGAGAGCAATATTAGTTTTCGGAAGATGTCTTGGTTCGATGGTACGGACAACTTACTTCTGGAGGACCTGGCCCTTAGAGACGTAGGGTCTGCTAGGCGGATTCGCCATGATGATCTATCGGTCAAACTCTCTTTGACAGAAATGAAAGCGATATTATCATGGATTAAGGGTTGACTTGGGCGATATGAGCACAAGAAGTTGATCAATTATTTCTTACTCCGTAGTAGACTATGAAATAGAACAAAGGCCTCAAGTGTTCATTCAATGATGACAGCTATCAATAAAGTTTGATGACTAATGGCAGTCAATTTTGGTATTAATGGTATTGTATGTAACGAATCCTGAGGAGGCTCAGAATCTCCAGGGGTTGGGAGTATGTAAATAATCTCGGGTTGGGAAGTATTTGAATGGTCATCATAAAGCCATTTGCCATTTGTGCATGCCTGGAGGGCCGAAGAGTCAGAAGTTTAGAGATCTCTTCCTAACTCGTTAATTACATCTGCTCCCTCAACTCCTCCAATACAATCCAAGCCATCAAATCCTTCCTCGACAACCCAATTCTGCTTGATTTTATGGAGGATTTCGCAGCTCTTTCCGACAACGAGCAATCCCGGGGGCCTTGAGCCCTCAGCCTCGACAGCGGCGCAAACATGCTCGAGTGTCGATCTGATAACTCTTTGATCTGTACAGGAGGCTCTCTCGATAACAGCACACGGCGTTTCTTTGGGCCAAGGCTTCCGCCACGAGGCTCCATCATCAGGGGCAACGATAGTTAGAGACTCCACTAGAGACGATATTCGGTGCAATGACATCAAAAATACTACCGTCTGAGAAGGAATATAAGTCGGTGGCTCAGGTGCCGCCCCGTGACGACCAGTCCCGGTGCAGATAAGAATTTGATCAGCTACACCACGATGGGTGGCAGATATATCTGCAAATAAAGGAGCGCTTAAAGCACTGGTTATTCCGGGAATCACAATTGGCTTATATCCCTTTGTTCTGAAAAACTGTTGTTCCTCTGCGCCGCGTCCGTACAGATACGGATCACCTTGCTTGAGCCGTAGAACCGTCTTACCAGCCTGTAGGCCCGCTAAAGCCATCTCGAGTAGCTCGTCTTGTGCTTTATCAGCGTTTCCGGGAAATTTCCGGGCAATATGAACTTCCGTTCTGCGGGGAATGAGGTCTAGGACAGGAGCAGGAACGAGTTTATCTGACAAAATGAGATCGGCAGTTTGGATGGCTCGGTGGGTTGCACGAGTGATAAGGTCTGGATGTCCTGGCCCAGATCCAGCTAGAACAATTTGTCCCCTTCTCTCGGTTCCAATGGTCACATCGTTCACAAGCTGTTTGGAGTCCTTGTACGCAGTAAGAATTTTTTCTACGTCTGTTTCCGTAATGCGAGCCAGCCGACTAAGAGGCCAGTATTCACATATTTGGGAAAGCCACCGCATTCTTCTTGTTTTTGCGGCGTCTGAGTCCCCAGGAAGCACCAAGGAGTTGAAGGTGTGCTGCTGCGCCAGTGAATCGTCCTCCGCTGTTTCAAGTGGTGTTTCTGTAGATAGCTCCGATGACATATCCTGTTCCCAAATTCGCTTTCTAATGGTCCCTAAAAGGCCAATCGCCGCTCCGAGTCCTGATGGTAGTGAAGCGGCAATTTCTCTTCGCAATCGGGAAGCAAGTTTGCAGCCCCGGCCGGAAGTCGTGATACCAATTAGAAGTGGGCCATCTGAATAAGTAGAAAGAAGTGTAAAAGAGCACAGGTTTGGCGTATCCACAACGTTCACCGGAATTCGCAGACGCTGGCAGAGCTTGAATATGTCTGAATCTAAGTATGCGAGTTAGACTTGCCCACAATATCTCCAGAAAATCAAAGACTTACTCCGTGCATTGTTCCCTCCATCAGTTACAAAGACTGCATCCACCACGCGGCCAACCTCTTCCCTCCCTAGCGACGATAAATCTCCGCTTTCGAAATCTCGCTGGATCCATCGCACGCCATCTTCTTGACATTTTCGGGATAAGATTGGACTGAATGTTTCGCTAGGAAGAGCAATTATAATTGGTATAGCTCCCGAATCAAGACACTTGCGGCATCTGGCCGCAGCCAGGGAGTTCGAGCCAACTATCAAATGGATCTGAGATCTCACGTTTGAGGCGGTGAGTAATGGCTCGGGCTCTGACGACTCGGAAGACAAGCTTTTCATGTTTCAATTTCTTTGGTTTAACGCAGTGCGTGAATATGTGCTCCAGACGTTATCTAGGAACTATTGTATGTATGTTTCGGCGTCAAAATAGGGGTATCATCAAGTTCAAAACGTCCAGGTGCCTATATCACCAGCTCTACTTTAGATCAGCCAGGCCAAAAGCAAATTATGTATATAAAGCAAACTGAAAACATCTTCGGTAGAATGATTCTGGAAAGCCTGTCCTCTTTATATAGGTTTTCGACCAGTTCTGATGGCGAAGGTTATTTGCGTGATTGCGTGATTGCGTGATTGCACTTGCTCTTACTGGTGGATCATTAAGCGCAGAATTTAAGCGCAAACGCGCGGGTAAACGCCAAGAGCACGCTTTTCCGTTCCTGTATATCCGCTTATGTAATACCAAGGTAGCCTCCAGCTCGCTGGAAACACCAGGAGTTCACGCTTCGTCCAGCAGACATTACTTGCTGATATCATCGTTGTTTTGCACGTTTTTTCTCTCCTCCTCCGGAAGCGACCTTGTATATTTCGCACCTGTATCTTGTTGGATTTTATTAAGTGCCACTCCCACCTATAGAACGAAGCAAGCTCCGGATCACTTCAATTTGACGCTCAGCATGGCTGAAGGGAAACTATTTAAGCCCGATAAGGACTTTATGGACGATGTCGACAAGCAAATACCAGAAGCTCAAGAGCTAGCAAAGGTCTGCTCCAAACTTCCCAATTTTTAGCCTAGCTGACCTCTTCTTTTCTATCATAGACAAATCTACACGGCGCAATAGACAAGCTCTTGGTTCTGGAGAAGCAAGCTCGACAAGTGCGCTATTCCACATCCTTTTGAAGTCCATCGATTCTAACTGACGCTCTATAACCTAGTCATCCGACCTACCTTCTACGTCTAGACTTCTGGTTGCCATCTGCACACTTTGTAAAGACAATGGCGACTGGCCCCTGCTGAACGAGCAAGTTATTGCTCTGTCCAAAAAGCACGGGCAGCTTAAACAAGCTACCACTAAGATGGTGCAGTCCGTGATGGAGCTTTTGAACGAAGCGCCGACTATGGAGAAAAAATTGTCCTTGATTGAAACCCTGAGGACTGTGACTGAAGGAAAGGTAAAGCCTATGATGTGACGAGTCGCGGCCTTTGAAGTATCTCACTGACTGACATTGTCAGATTTTTGTCGAGGTCGAAAGGGCTCGTGTAACTCGAATTCTCTCTAATATCAAAAAGTCCCAAGGGGACCTTACCGCCGCTGCCGACATTCTTTGTGAGCTTCAAGTGGAAACTTTCGGCTCCATGACCCGAAGGGAAAAAACAGACTTCATCCTAGAACAAGTCGCGTTATGCATAGAGCGAGGTGACTGGACCCAGGCAAATATCCTCAGTCGAAAGATTAATACAAGATATTTTGCCCGAAAACCGAAAAAAACCGCCGAGCAAATCGAGAAGCAGAGAAAAGAGGAGGAGGAGCGTGAACGCCAACGCAAACCCGATGAACCACCAGTTGAGAAGGATGAAGATGTGACAGACCTTAAGTTACGGTATTACGAACAGCAGATCATCCTGGCTAATCACGAAGACGAGTACTTGGAAGTTTGCAAACACTATCGACAGGTGCTCGATACCGAATCTGTGGAGCAAAATTCAAATCAGCTTCGAGCGGTATGTATTCAACTGCCCCATACTACGGTACTATGCTAAGCAGGCATTAGACCCTACAGCGTATCATTTACTATATCGTCCTATCCCCTTACAATAACGAACAGTCGGACCTCATCCACCGTGTCAAGGCAGACTCGCGGAACTCCCTAGTACCTGTCGAAGAGCAATTACTTAAGCAGTTTACGACCGATGAATTAATGCGCTGGCCTATGGTTGCTGAACAATTCGGTCCTCACCTCTGCGCAACCGACGTGTTCGACGCACAGCCGGGCCAGTCCATGGACGATAAACCGCACCGCAGATGGCAGGACCTTCGCAAACGAGTTATCGCTCATAATATCCGTACAATTGCCAAGTACTATACCCGCATTGAGACCGGTCGTCTGACCGAACTTCTAGATCTCAATGAAGCGGAAACGGAGAAGTTCATTAGCGATTTGGTCACATCGAAGACAATCTATGCTAGAATTGACCGACCTGCAAGGATTATAAGCTTTGCTCAACCACGCGATGCCGATGATGTCCTGAACGAGTGGAGTGGTAACATGAAGAGTCTCTTAGCGCTGCTTGAGCGCATTGATCATTTAATCACAAAAGAGGAGATGATGGCTCGCATTTTACCCAGCGCTTCAGAGAAGGCAAAAGCACGTTGAGACAATGATTAGTGAATGTATGTATAATACAGTTAATGCTCAGATAGACCACAAACTGCCTAGGCTACAGCCAGATACTAATATCTGACACGTGGATGTTGATATCCCAATACTTCTTGGAAAAGTCGATATATCTATCTTGGTCTCTTTAAACAATTGTTTCTATACATCAAAAGTTTTGTCTCTCTATATTCGTGAAGCAATCAGATTCTCTGGCCCTACGACAGTGGTATTAGAACGGCATAACCATATCTTCAACCGGGTCGTCCTCCGCCAACTTACCACCGACGCTTGTCTTCTCTCCTTCTAGGCATTCTCGGATAAATTTGACCGCTCCATCCAAGTACGGCCTTTGGCAAGGCAAGAAATGACCTCCAGGATGCCAAATCACCTTTCCCTCTTTCTCCGGGTCTCCCGGGCAGGAATCAATTAGGAGGCGACTCCTCCCTTCGTCAACAATTGTATCTAGGCTCCCTAGTACATGTAATATGGGCGTTCGGATCGCAGGTTTCTCGTAGAAACCTCGATATCTTGCTCCTGGCGCGCGAAACCCCGAATAACAAATAGCAAACTTGAACGGCGGGTGCACCACGTCTTCAAAGCATTTTGGAAAGGGTATCCCAGAAACTGTGCCTAGCGTTTGTCGCTCTCCTGTAGCGGTAATTCCTAGATCTCTTGTCACAGGCGAGCTATTATTCTCCTCATTTGCAAACCATTCGAACGCATCTCTTCTTCCCTCGCCATCTAATAAGCCCGCTAATATTCCCGCAAACGCCGCACCTTGCGAAAACCCCACTACGCCGTCAAAAGGGCCCTCCCTTTCTAGAATATTGGCAATTGTCTGTAACCCTCGCTCAAGGTGTAAAATTTCTGGAGGATCGATGCCATTCGCCCAGCGCCACCAGGCGTATAGCTCCTGAGCTGGTTGGCCATTTTGACTCTCTGCCTCGGAAGAAGCGGGACGGAAGTTAGGGATATCGGCGGGATCAAGGCGGATGGGTCCGGAAGGATATGAGAGAGAAACAGAATGAAGTGGAAAGGACTTCTCGAGGTGTTTCTCCAAAGCACGGCTTTTGGCGCGGAAGAGAGGCCCAGATTGGGTGAAGCCATGAAGCATGAGGATTTTGAGCGGGGGTTTGGATGTCATTTTTGCCGAGACAAGAGCATGTACCACCACCAAGTTGAGCCGTAACCTAGGAAGCAATTTCGAACGCTGAGAGGTGACTGATAAATATTTATATCCAACTTGCAACTTGGACGGCCAACCGGAATGTCCGCCGGGTGGTTATTGTATGTTATAACTGAAACCGCGGCAAAAACGGGTGTGCGAATAAGTCATAAACTGGAATGCGGACCTCCCGAGGCGATTTCGACATTATATCCGTATTCAAAGAGTGAAGATGACATGGGGTGGAAATTCGCGCACGTCAAAATAAGGACGATTTTCAATCGACTCGGGAGATCTAGCGATGTCGAGCCTGTTTGTATATAGTTACAGTTTGCGACTAAATAGCAAAAGAAAAATATCAGACTGGTACTTATGTAGAAGAGGCTATTAGCATCGTATTTCGATTACAAAGGGTTATGGTCGTCAAAGCTATTAATGGTAAAGTAACTGGATATATTTCTCCCTATCTATATCTAGGCGTCGAGGCCCAGCGATATTACATTCCGATAACTTGCTCAACTCCAATAATTGCTGATACTATATGTATGTTCAGCTTATTTGCCTCCACTAGATTTGGAAACGTCGCCGCTAGGAGAAGTGTAGGTGGAGCTTCCGTTGCCACTGTTGTAGTAGGTGCTGCCATTAGGGTTGCTGTAATAGTAGGACCCATTGCTATAAAGAAAAAACAATTTATCAGTGTGCTATCAACAACGAATGGATTTGAAAGGCCGCCTTACGTGTTGGAATAGTGGTAGGAGTTGCTGTTAGCGGCTCCGGAACCGTAGTCGCGAGAGCAATAGTGATTACCCTGTCATGACAAGTCAGCATAGGTATGCTTGTGGGGGTAGTGTAAGGAGCGAAAAGGCTCTACGGAGTAGAAGACATACCTGGCTGTTGGTGCCAGAGCTTTTGTAAGTGTAACTTCCGTTACCGCTGCCGTTTCCAGACATTGTGGTGAAGATAGGGAGTAGTATGTAAATCACAGGAGGTTTACGGAGTAGAATTGCGAGAGCAGAGCGAGTTCAAACCGACGAGACTTAAAGTGAGCAGGTTGAGGGGGAAATGCGAAGGAACTGGTTCCAGCCTCTCCTTATATATTCCGTTGGCAAGGCCGTTGGAGACTTTCCGTTTCCGCCTTCACCGCTCCTGCGCAATTGACTTCGAAGAAGAAGAAAACAGTCACTCTAATCAATCGGAAAAGACAATTTCGGTCAATGCGAGACAGTCAAGACGATTCAATGTGGGACTTCATTCGCCTAGCAATTTGGGATAACCAATGTTCACCGTTATTCTGATGCTTGAGTTTAGAGGCATGAAGTCTAAACGAGTGACAGATGGAACCCTCCAGAAAGGAAGAGATGTCCTGGCCCCGAAGAGACGGAGAACCCCATCTACAACGGCTCAAGTGCTGATAAAGGGTATCATTCTCCAACTATGTATCTTTTGAACGACCCAGGTGGACCAAAGGGGCCATCTGTAGGAGAGTTGGTCACTGTTCGCAATTGAAGTCCGGAATGCGAATCCGTAGCGATTGACCCAAGACGCACTAAAGGTTTTAGCATGGTGTCTAAATCTTTTGACGCTAGATGGAGCTCGCCTTTGAGCGTCTCTATAATAATGTTGATATGAGTTCGGAATGGACTGAAAGATACCTTTCAATTGTCAGATCGAGTTGGATGTTGTTGATATGCAAGTTGCGCTTGGCTGCAGATAACGGACCCAGTATTATTATGGATCGCGAATTACAAACATATGTACGTTGGCAGAGTGCACCATCTCCAACTCCACAAGGTACTTATATTCAGAATTGATAGCATGTAAGATTTCCGAAGGGAATAGCAAAGAGTGATACGAGGTAAATAGCGAGCTCGCTTGATACGTAGATACTACAATTAGCATACAAAACCCTCGTGCGATCCGGCGCAGATGTAAACCGGAAAAGCAATAGAATTCAGATTCGCTATGCTTTGAGCAAGACCAGGCAGATAGGTATCCTCAACGGAGATGCATCCACGTCACAGCTTCGAACGATCGAAGCACGGATTTTGTTCGTGTCATAGAAAGGCAAGGGTATTTTCCCTGTAGGAAGAACGCAAAGCTCAAAGTCATGACAGATGCTCCATCCGTCTCCCCTTTCACCATGATACAGTCGAATATCAAAACGAGTTTCCGTCAGAATGCAAGATAAAACGAACCAAACTGGATGCGACAAGGAATATCAAATTGGGCGAAACGAAACGCAAAGGATTTGAATCGCCAGATATCCGGAACTCCACCGCCTTTCCTTATGTACGCGGTATCGGGAAGAATTAACACTGTCCAACAAAAACATTATTCAAGTTGATGCACGTTTCCCACCCCATCCGCAGCACAGCATGAAAGAAAAGAGGGTTGATTGATCCATCTTCTATCTGTAGAGAAACAGGTTGGCATGGTTCAGGCGAGGATTCAAGTCGGGAGGTAGGTAGAGAGAAGGTAGGTTGGTTTTGAACGAGGAAAAAGTGTATTGAGGTTCATAACGCCATGATTGCTTTTTGAGGATAGAATCGTAATCTGGTATTGCTTGTTCTCATGACCCGTATTCCCCTAATTTTCTTTTTTTTTGCTTTTATCCTTTCCTCTACTTTCTCCTGAAGGAGCAACCCTCTGTCAATCTGGCCTTTCCACCTGTTGGTTGGCAGAGAACGGTCGAGCATCCAGCGCAGATAACGACGGTCTGAGCGTGCGAGAAAACGGTGGTAATAGCGAAGCAGCCGGGGCACTTGACGTCCATGAAGAATGATCGTGGAGCAGGCACAAGAGTCTAAGATAAAATTGTCATCAGTTCGATTTTCCTTCCCAATATGTGTCAAATCGCGTATTCGATGGGCGGGCGTACCTTAAGCTTGTGCTTGCGGGCCTCGGCCTGAGGCGTAGGGTTGAGGAGATCGACTGCGAGAACCTATTACGGGAAAAAAAATCCGTCGTTAGCATCACCATTCAATATCGAGACGTTGTCATGAACGATGGAACAGTAACTCAATCCAGGGTGTAGAACTCTCCGCAAATACGTTGCTCTGGCGTCGTTGATCATCAGAAAATCGGGAAAACTCACCATTTTGACTTGAACGAGGCGTTATCTTCGAGTAGAGCTTGGCTTGAATCGGGTATCTCGAGATAGTCAGTCGGTGATGGTTGAAGAGCAGGTCTCGTGGGAACTGACGAAGTCGGGCAAGAGAGTCTTGTGGAGGCAAAATCTTTACGCGAGTTGTGCACTCGCTTATCTAACCGCCTCTGGACTAGCGCAGCAGAATCTTAGTCATCGACCTTGGTATCTCTTGGCATGTATCCCAAACTTGTAACGTTCCAAAACTTCAACTCAAGAACTACAAGTCTACCCATGGGTTTGCTGAAGGCATATTTTGCTGATGATATCCTAATGCTGACCATGGAATAGATCGAAGCTCAGCTGTAGCTTCTTTGGCTACCTGCAAGCTCTCTTAAGTGGTAAGAAGCTTAATCTTGATCGAACTCGACAAGGAATGAAGGTGCGACTTGAAGTTATCCTTCGTGATTTTCGATGATGAGGAAGTGTGCAAGACTTCTACAACTTGACGGGCTCGCATCGGGCTCTATATACATACTATCTTATATAGGCCCCCAAATCTACGATCGTCGCTGGTCGATAGCCGGGCAGCGGCGCGTCCTTTGAACCTCTGGAAAGTTGGCACTGACAGCACGACCCATGGAACCTATCTGATGTAACATGCGTCCAGAGTAAGAAATGGCTCTGATTCAGACTTGAGTGCTGGGAGAGCTTCAATTTTGCTTCTTCTAGAATCATGTTTCGCACCCTGTACGCGCTTTTCAAAACTTCAAGAGAACTCGCTATAAATTTCGGTGACAGCCATGAGGATACCGACTCTTTTAAATCCTTCGCCGCAAGCGAGGAGGGAGAGTGACTCGCTTTATTCCCAGGATGTCTATAGTGACAGTGAGCTGCATCTAGTAGACAAGGGACGAGCTCAAGCTGTGGCTCATCCTTATTCCTTCTCTTCTCTTTCTTCTTCTCACTTTGCAGTCACTACACCTCGCCCGGCAACTACACCTGCCTATAGCCCTGTTAGCCTACCGTCATACCAAGCCCTTCTTAATTCTCTACCGGTAGAACTCAGACATACTCCGCCACTTGAGCATCGGGCCATACAAGATCACTCGGATCCGAACGCATCGATAGAAGTCCACCACAGCACATACTTCGCCCCAAGATCTCTAGATACTCTTCTGCAACCTATAGTGCACAGCCCTTTTACAACAGGGATTGCAATACTAGAAGAGCTTGCTTTGCATCCAGCTCCCGCAAATCAGCGCTTTACAATCTCCCGAACATCGGTTGGGAAATATCCTACAGAAGAAGAAGAAGAAGAGAGAGAAATGTGTGTAAGATGCGGCTTCGCTGAGGCAATATGCCAGTATCCCTGTGTTGAGGATGGGCGACGACTTTGCAAGCCTTGTTTTATGAGCGGGCTTGTGGCTGCAAAGGAAGCGAGACGCCAGTGCAAACCAATTCCGCTCTTTTCCGATGGTTAGTACAGAAAGGGTCAAGACACTCAGTTTTTAAAAGATATTTCATGAACTTTGCATAGCATTACTCAATTGAAAAGTTAATAATTGTATTCAGGAGCTTAATAGACAGAAATTGCCTCAAAGACAAGTAATGAAGAGTTGATGTTCAAGAACTACAAACATCTAGACCGGTGATATTGGAATATCTAGTATGTAATAACCGCTAAACAACCGGAAACCCCATGTCAAGGTGGTTTTGTATCGTTGGAGAGTATGAAATGACTTGCTAATGGTGTCTGGACTTGTGTGTTCCCATGGCCTCACAATGGCGACATAAAAACGCTTTTTGGGTGTAAAGGGAGAATTATTGAATGCTGACCCAATCTGAGAGACAGCCGAGTTGTAAACATGGCAAATTGCTACCTTCAGTTCGCTCGCTTGTCATGGATTGGATGCTTGATCGTTAAGCACCAAATATCAAGGTAGTCGCAAATAGTTGTGATCACGTCATGCTACCGATATCAATTAGACCAACCAGTTAAAGTTGATACAGAGATGAGATAACTTACGACGAAGCTGCCGTATACGCCTAGTCCCAGTCCCAAGCAGCCGAAGACGAATGCCACTTGATAGGTAGAGTCGCCGAGATATCCCGGCCAGGGTAAACCCATTTTGGGTGCCCAGCCATCGAACACCGCAAAAAGGAGTGGAAACATAAGAGCGTTTAGATACGGGAAATCTTGTTTGACCAAATGAGCAACAATCATACGCCCAACGGAGTATGCGTTGATCAAGCCGACAAATAGCGCGAAGGGTACCAAATGGTAGTTCAGGATGATGGGGTAAAGCTTCAGGTAAAAGGCAATGAGAGACCAGATAATAGCAATTGGAATAAGGCCGAAAAGAGGCTTCACGGTGCTACGACCACGCTGGCGTTGAACGGCAACCACATGCAGGATGCTGTCAACCGTGCTGAAAAGCAGGACGACTGCACCATAAATAAAATACCAAGTAGTGAATGGAAGAGTGTAGATGTTGTCCGGAATAAGGCCAAGTTGAGGAATCCCAATTGTCTGAAGCATGGGCTTGTGCCAGAAGCTGCCGCCGCCTTGGATTGCGGTGAAGATAAAGACAACGCAGAGTGTCAAGATACCCTCGACAGGGCCGGATATCAATCCCAGAGTCAGAATTTGCGTATAGTACTCATCCCAAGTTTGGACGTAAAAAGTGAGCGATGCTGAGCATGGGTGTTAGCCGGCTTCTTTGGCATTGGCCGCGTCTGAAAGCGCAACTTACCGCCCCACAATGCCAGAACGGTAGACCAGGTCTGGCCCAGGTTAAGCGCGCCGGCGAAGATAAGGACTTCAAGTGCAGTATTGCATGCATCCACACCTGGAAACAGTGAGCACATGGGATTCAGTCTTCGTTAATTAAACGAGAAGCATGGAGGTTTACCGTGGTCAAATAGCTCTCCCAAAGGCCCACTTTGACCAGTTCTTCGTCTACTTTTTGTTAGCAAAGGAAACGGAAAGTGCGTCTTTTACGTAACACGTACGCTTGCGTTCCATCTACGGCATCAAAAGTTTGATATAGAAATAGACCAAGAGCCCAGCTCAAGTATACCCAACGAGGACAATCGGTGTCCAGACCGGGATTATAATACATTAGGGTGAGAAAATTGATGACGACAAACGAAAACCCGGTCAATGTAATCTACAAAAGGACAATTAGTCTCTGTATTCCTTTGCTAAGAGTATGGATTTATGTTTATGTATACTTACAAGATTGGGCCTACCGCATCATAGCGCCACACAGCAGACAGTTAGAAATTACACATCCCTCATAGAAGTTTACCCGATCAAGACCCGGCAGGGTAGTGACTCACGCCATAGACAACGGGAAGAACTTGATGACCACATTGGTGTAAAACGGTTTCAACACATATTTCGACACGAGCGACTTATCCACGCCGGAGTACTTGTACTCCCGCAGCGCCTGCAGGTCCGGCTGTCGAATGTACACCATGGCTACAGCGCTCGAAAAGCACGCAGTAGAGTTATCCGCGAATGCCGGCGTGCGTAGGAGGTGCGAATCGTGCGGTAGAATCGAAAGATGGGTGGGCGCGAGCAACACCAAGGCTTCAGGAGAGGAAGCGGAGCAAAGGAAGAAAAAAGCACACGATGGAGATCACGAAATCATCTGGAGGGTCGCGTAAACTGTCAGCTCTGGCAACGGAAGAGTAGACGACTCCATGAAACGAGAGATATAATGTCTTGACAGTAAAGAGTATCAGGGATCCAGGAAACCTTGCCGATTTAAAGAAACGTCTCCGCTCTGTCCCAACGACTTTTTTTTCGGCTTGTGATTGAATTTCCAGGAAGCACGGGATACGAGTCACTGATTGGCTCCGGCTGTGGGGCTAGTGCCAGTCGAACCTTCCCTCCTGAACCTTGGATCCACTGTTGATCCTGCCGTTTTTGAGGTCGAGGGACAACACTCGGACTCCCAGACTGGAAGTCGCGATGTACAAGTAAACAAATATCCTTTAATGGCAATGCGTACACATTGGATTGGTGATTACCCGTTATGGAAGCGGATGGTACTTGAAAAAGACTGCAATTATGCCTAGTTAGGAAATGAAGAGCTTCCTTGAACTACGAAAAAGAGTGTGTTCTCGTCTTTCAGCGCACTCGGTTACTCTGCACATGCCTCCAGTTACTATTCCTATACTCCGTGGTAATCTTGCAATCTTCTCAGGCTGTTCCATGCACAAGAACACAGCTCCAGTGCTGTCGCAGACCTTGGTAACAACATGTATGCTAAAGCTAGCCGCCTCGCAGATGTATTTGATCAATATGAAAAATTCAGGTCCACGCTGATCATCAAATAGCATCGAGAAATTTTGTTCTGTTTCTGAGACATGACGTCATGTGCCTGGGCTTTCCGCCATAAATTCCATGTTTAGCCGAAGCTCACCAGGTTGTCGAGAATTCGTGTGGCTTTTGAGATGCTGCTTTATCCCACTGGGCTCCAGGGCATTGGGATGAGAATGCGGCTCTTCATAGTCTGGATCAATGGGACAGTCTTATGCACTGTGTCTGCCCAGCCCTCAATATTCCATGATTCTTCACGTCGCTTCTTGCGTTCTTCAAGATCTGCAAATTGCCAGAGATGGTGCACCGTATTGAGGTCGCCGATTTGCACGAACCACGCGCCGACGCCTTCCATAACGACGCGGCGAGCAGCTAATCCCTTGCGCCAGTGGCTTTCCCACTCCAAGAGATTTCCCGGGTGTAGAGTATAGGACCGGAGTTCGAAAATGCCGCCTAGTCGCCGAGGTGGAGTTGTAGGCCAGAAAGAGAACTCTTGCATCAACGATGTATTCTTGCTCTCAATGAGGGATTTCAACTTTCGGTCAAATTTGACAAAGTCAGGGTGCGTTGAGATGTTGTGGAGAGATGCATGGTATCCGGTGTAGCGTTGGTACTCCCAGATGTGAACTAATGATCACACACGACAAAATATTAGCCCGTTATGTAATTGTAAATGAAACGGCCTGTTTGAAATATGCTGGTTCACATACCGAATGTATCATTGTCTCCGACTTGGGTACGCCAGCTTCCAACAAGATTCACACGATTGGCCTCGAGGGATGCCATCTTGGGATACCATTGTCCAACCAGCTCCACATACTCGTCGACTTTGTCAGGTTTCACTTTGTGAAAAACGATCGAATGGACGTATTTGCCGCGAGCAAGCACTTCGGAAAAGGACCGCTCGATTTCCCGGTCCAGCTGCTGGCCTTCTTTGGTGCCGTAGATTAGGCTTGTGAGGGGACCCCGTTTGGTCTGGTTGCCGAGTTCCGATTGACGTTTCTCTCCTAGAATACGGTGAGTGGAAAGTGAGCCCAAGGCCTGGACATCTAAGCGATCGGCAGCATCAACGAGGGTGCTGGGTCCACTCGCATCGCTCGCATCTTGAGCGGTGGGAGCAGAGGAAGGAGAGGAAGAGGAAGAAACAAAATCATCAACCGACTGACTCTCTTGCTCAAGCTTTTTCTTCCGTGCAGCCTCGAGGTTGTCACGGAACTCCTTCTGACGCGCATTGAATGTAGCAGCATTGTCTGGGGTGATGTCTCTGATGGACGGAGCTCTGAGACGGGCGCTGGAAGAAGCGAAGGAGCGGATTAAAAGGGACGAGGACGCAACAGGCCGAAGAGCACGCGATGCCAGCATTTTGAAAGGAGAACGGGTGGTACAAGCTGCCAATTAAATGATAGAAACTATGTATGCCTTGGAAATTGGCCGACTGTGGACTGAAATGTTGTTATGATGAAACAGTGAATAAACAAAGAAAAAAATGGACGGATGGTATTAAATAGCAAGAAAAAATACCAGAGAGAAATGAAAGATGCTACAACAGCAAAAAATTGAATTAACAGCGGGTTAGCTGCGTGTGAAGTGAAGGGAGACAGCAGATCCAGACCAGTTCACGACGGAGAACAAAGACAGGGTTGTGAGATAGGTACCACCAAGAACAGGCAGTGCCACCAACAAACAAAAAAGAGGGGCAGAGAGCAGGCCCAAGAGCTAGGTTTCTCCGTGAAGAAACTAGTCAGGGGACCGTGTGATAAAAACAGATCGGGAATCTCGTTCGTCTAGGCAATTTGCTACCAGAACGACCGGGGCTGGGGATAGGGTCGGGAAGCCTGAAAGCTGTAGGGGCGCCCAATGCTACTACAAACAATTGGTAGAGAGGAGCTCTAGTGAGGAAAAGAGCGGAGAAGGCGCAGAAATCAGTAGCAAAACCGGAACTTCGTATTGGACAGACTGTACTGATAATGCAGAGAAACTCGCGGAGAGAACGACAAAAGGACAAGAAGAGAAAGCAAGAAAGCAATTGAGCTGCGGTTTGATTTGCGGTGATTTTGGTGAGCGACGCACGCAGTGAGCAAATAAGCGGAGAGGCAGCTGATGAGTCAGCTAGGCCAAGCCACATCTCCAGCCACAGCGACGGTGCCTTCCCCAACGGGAAGTGCGGGGAATATTCAACGCTAGACCTATTTCAGACAGAAAGTAACGTGACAAGGCGCCTGAAGTCTATGACGTAATTATATCCTAATACTCCCTCACGTGAGGCTGCGGGTGCTCGGCGGAAAGAAACACAAGAACTAAAAACGGGATCCCGTGGAATTCCCGTCAAGTGTCGCAATTCTTCAGCTGCGTGTCCATTTCAAGTCTGCATAAGACCATAGCTTCGGGAAAAAGAAAGAGTCTTTTCAATCTAACAAGATATCTCACTTATTCTTATCTCTTTCTAAATACAGAGCCCATTGTTCAATCGTATACTCCGTATACTGCCGTCTTATCACCATGGCCTCGTCAAACCCCCCTCTGAGCTACGAACCATCTGCCTCAACTACCCATCCTCACTATGCCTCGACTCTCCCTCCTGAAGTCCTCGCCTGTCTCAAGAACTCCCGCTTTGTATGCTCCCTTATCAATTCTTCAACCTCTTATTTTAATAAGCGCCAGCACTAACCCGGTATTCATCCAGCTTCATCTCGCCACTTGCGACAACCTCCACCCCCATGTCTCCCTAATGTCGTACACTTACCTGCCCAATACCCCTTTCTCTCCACACCCTACCATCATCATGACAACCAACCCATCCTCCAAAAAGTCTCTCAATCTCATTTCCAACCCGCGTGTCTCACTCCTCGTGCACGACTGGGTCTCCCACCGACCACCCACACGAGCCCGGGATCCCACCCGCGAGGGCTCTCCGCCACCCGCAGCCTCTCAATCCAGTCTTGCCGCACTGCTTCTGAACCTCAATACTAGCGCTATGAGCAGCATCAGCACCACGATCATCGGCTCGGCTCGCATTCTTGATGCTGGCAGCGACGAAGAACGCTGGTGCAAGGAGCGGCACTTAGAGAACAACACTTTTGCCAACGATGTGCCCGAGATTGGTGTGGTTGGAAGCTGGATGGCTGATGGGTCGGCTGCTATGAATATGCCGTCTGATGAGAACTCGATGCGAGTGGTGGTGGTGCGGGTGCGGGAAGGACGGATTGCGGATTGGAAGGGAGGTGTGAAGGATTGGGCCGTGGTGTCTGAAGAAGAGGAGAGATTGATTCGGGAGGCGGATATGGCTCCAAATGGAGATGACTCTGCTGATCCTGATTCCTGATGCCGAGGAGATGCTGACCTAGTGCGATATTGCGGGGTGTGCTGACCATTGGAGGATCTTCCAGTTGTTCCGAATCGTGGGGATGGACTTGTGAAACGCAACCGATGAATTTCAAATTGCTCAGTGCTTGGTTGACGATTGATTTTTTCAGGATACTCACTCATAGCATGACGCTGTACATACTTGGTGTATCGTACTCCCCCTTTGTCATTTAAAAGTACAATATGAAGTTTACTTTGCCATCATTGAAGCATTCGCGGACAAGAAGACAATTAGAGAGAACGTTCATAATCAGCAGTATAAGGAAACGATATCTATAAAACTGTCATAAGTATATTTTATTAAGCTACCGGAATTGAGATAAGTGGAGTTTTAAACTAACAAGCAACAAGGTCCAAGCAAAATAGGAAAGGCGTTAGTAAAAAGACATATCATATATGCAGGGCGCTATCGCAGAATATTTGTGGCACATATTGAGGAGAGCCCAAGGCGGAGAAAGGAATCTCATGGATGCACTGCAGCCACTGTAGCAATAGCCCGTAATAATAAAAGGAAATAAAGCAGACAATAGCGGCAACGTGACAAGTACGAAAAAAGAAAGAATTCCCGAAGCCAATACACAGTCTAACGGCAGAGCTCAAACGACAAGTCATTGAGAGAATAGCCCAATAAAAGAGCTGCAGATCGTTGTGGGAGGTCAAAATGTCGTATCACATGGGCTACCGTGTGACGTGGTCGTGTCACTGGTAGAGTGCTATTTGTACTCCTTAGTATAATCCCATTGCGATGGCTGAAAATCGGGATTTTGATAATGTGCCAGGTTGTGTTGGCAACTGCAAGCCATCAGCATACATGCAACACAAGTGAGAGATTTCAAGAACATTACTTACTTCCTAAACGTCATAGAGCCCAGCGGAATCGTCTTCATTGGTTCACCGACTAGAGGATTCATGCGGATGGGAAGCTCACCGGACCTATCTGGCGGTGGCGGTAAAGGATGCATTCGAATCGGTAACTCTGTGACGTTTTCCGGCGGAGGCGGTAGAGGGCTCATTTGCATTGGTACCTCCATGCGATGGTTTGGAGGGGGTGATAAAGGACTGGTTGGCATGCATTGCATAGTGTGATGTTCATATGGCCCGGGAGAAGTCAATGCAACTGGGGAGTGATAAGGCGCGTACGCGTCAATTGGCCTCGCGAGATGGTGGTGCAGAGGGGGAGACGGCATGGAAGGGGTGACCTCGTCGTCTTCATCTTCATCTCCAACTGAAAGCGTAGGCACCGCCATGAGATCTCCGTTGATCTTGAATTGCTGGTCACTTGGATACCAAGCGGCAGCCCCATAAGTCATCCCGAGTTGGTAGTTAACAGACGATTCCGGCCCATTGACGTAAAGGATATCATAATGGCCACTGGAAGGCGAGTCAGATTAACCGCAACACGAGAGGGGGGGAAGAAAACTCACGGTCGATAAAGCAATCTTATCTTAGCAAGGCTTGGTGGCCGGTCGGGGGTGAGGAGATGGAAATTGACCTCATTACCCTGACTCCTATCTAGATAGGCAATCTCAACCCCAAAGCCGGAGTCAGCAATGACACCATCTACTAAGCCCTGGAGACCGAATTCGTCGATTTCGGTCTTGACTGTTTCAATGGTGTTTGCACAGTAGATATCCAAAGGCTCAGGTAGGAAGGCCTGGTAGCCATCACGATGGACTTTCAACCAAGCACTTGTCATCAACTAATATCAAAGTCAGATATGGAAAATTTCCTATGAAGCTCTGGAGTACCAACCCGAAAATGCTGGATGATGGACGTAGAGCCGTACTCGTTGTTGAAGGCATCAAGAAGGAAGGTTTCATCATAGTTCTCGTTTTGGATTGCGCGAGAAATTTCTGCCAAAAGATCTAGCGTAGCGTCGACGAACATTTCGTATAAATCTTCTTGATGGCCAACGGAGTTTAACATGGTGTTAAACGATTTGATTCTCAAGGTTTCTTGGTTGATCTTGTCTATGCTCCGCAGATTCAAGAGGTTTTCAAAATAACTGAAGGCAATGGCTAGTTGAGATATCAGTTTCAGGTCATCTAGCTTCCAGAAGGTTACCGTTCGATTTGCCATACCTCTCCAGCCGCAGTTGCCATCTCCTTTCATAACTCGATAGTATGAATGGGTTCCGGCAAGAGACTACCATGCCGTTAGATTGCAACATAAACGAGTCTCTGAGGGCTACCTACCATTGTCTTCGCAACAAAAACTGGATCGCCCTGAGCGTACTCGGTGACGAGTGCATCAGTCGACAGTTTTGGAGTGACAAACGGGCCCTACTTTGAAGTCAGCGGCACATTCTAGAGAATCAAAAATCCAGTCATGCGGCGTCTTACCTCTGAAGATGCGTGAAACTCTGCGGTGAGTCTCTGCATCTCTTCTGCAGTCATAGTATTCTTTGGAAGGGGTATTTCGTCCATTGGAAAATGTGGGTGAATGTTGTCGTTGGTGAAATATGGAAGTACGAGGCCGCGATGGAGATCAGCAGGCTGAGGAATAAGCTGGTATGGGTCAATGCCGGCTTGAGTGAGTTCAGACGCGTAGGGTATAGGATAGTAGGAGCAGGGGTCGTCTGGGGCAGTGGTATACATGCTTTCGGCTGCTGCAGAGGACGATGTTTGCTCCATAATCTCAACGTAACAAGGATAAGCAGAATGCAATGTCAAGAGTGATGACTTTTGGTTTTTTGGGTTGAGAGAGATGATGAGGAAAAGAGAGACCCGAGGAGGGGGATATTATTGAATATATAATAAAAAAAAGGCGAGTAGATCACAGCAGGAGTTGGATAGCCGATGCGAAGATGTGCCGGACAGCAAACAAAAAAGCAAAGAGCGCCAACGGCAATGTGGAAGAAGAAGGGAAAAGGAGCACTGACATGTTTTTTTTGAAAATATATTTTCTTTTTTCTTGTGGCTTTCAAGCAAATTTATTATTAATATCAGGAAATCGGGTGCAACAGCAGCAATCCTGACTGAGGCGATGGAGATTCCGCGTGTCTAATGCTGTAATCCGCTTTCTGCAGTGGATGCTGGTGCTAATGCTGCTGGTGCAAGTCTGGAGGCGTCTGGGAAAGGATCTGAGGGTTAACCAGGTTACAGCCCATGTAACTATCCAAACAAACGGATCCGGAAAATAAAAGCAGAAACTATGTATGGAAAATGGCAAGGGAGAGATTTTGGGATAGGTCGTACATTCCAGCGGGTGTTTGCACGGCAGCGCAAAGATGGGGATTGAATTGTGGGTCGGGAGGACCTGAGACCCTTGAAGGGCTAGAAGAGTCGAGAGAATGAGAATAATAGACGAAGATGCAGCTAAATTAGTGTTCTTTTAGGGAAGAAAGAAATGGAAAGAAAGAAAACAAGCGAGAAGAGATTCGCAAAGAAGAAAAGAAGTGGGAGGGAGAGGAGGAGGAGGTGAGAGAGAGAGAGAGAGAGAGACAGAGAGTGCAGGTTGAGGAACAGCGACAAGGGGCGTTGAAGTCAAAACCCCCCGCCAAGAACCACCACAGCATCCACTGATTCCAACTCCCAACTTCGAATCAAGTCGGCAACAGAACAACAGGGGGAAAAAAAACAACAAGACACAGCAATTGGATCTCCAGGATGCTGATTTCACTTGATTTGATTTGACGATGCACGGACGAGGGGCTAAAGCGACTGAATTTTTTGGCGAGCACTAACTAGGCGGGGATCATGTCCGTCTTTCGGGGTTTCCCCCTCTCAGCAGCTCCTGCAGCTCTGCCCTCTCAACACCCTGGCTTGCTGCGGTGTGATCTCTCGACTATACCTCATTTGAGTCCCGGAAATCCCTCTAGAGGTGATTCATGCGCCGTTGGACCAAATAATGACCACGAATAATGAGACACCACCCCCTGTTCGCCCAATCGCGGACCTCCTCTGCACGCCGTCAAAGAAGCATTGAATACCACTACCTCCGATACAGTCTCCGTACACATGCACCTAAGACGCACGGAATGACTCTAAAACTCACGCCATCGACCGAAAGATAAGGAGAAAAAGAAAAAGAAAATAGCCAATGTCACTCCAATGCGGATCCCGGCAATGGCGGAGCCCGCGAGAAAGATGGACACCGACGTGCTTAAAGCCCTGCACCTGCTACAACAACCATGCCCCTGTCTGTTTACTTTCCGTCATGGACAGTATAATATACATATGCGTACGGAGTACGGAGTACTACCAGGCGTCATGCAAGCTAATCGGACGGCGGTGAGGGAGGGTGTGCAACATTCAATCAGAGATCCGTTTTTCTTGCGATTATGGCGAGCATATGGGCTATTTGTGACCAGCGGGCACCTACAGACGTTCACACACAACTGTCAGCTGATACTATTTTTTCTGATGAAAAAAAAAGGTTCGAAAAGATTGCGCAAGGCAATGATTGAAACTGATCGGGCCTTGGAACCAAATGTTGTGTACCACCCATGCTGGATCTCATGAGAATTTACGAAGTATGCACGTATGTATGTACATACAGTACTGTACATACATCCTTACGGGCGGATGTACGGATGGTTTCAAACCGAGTACATAACTACGAAGTACTCCGTACCCATCAGGGATTATTAGGTCCGCATGCTTTGTTTCAAAACGCCTGGGATACAAAAATCCTCTGCCCGTACCCGAACAACGAGGAGAGAGACGCTTTGTGTTGACCGGTGTCCGGACCCATGAGCACCCCTGTCACCGCTTGCAGCTCTTTCTTCCTCAATTTTCAGACCAAAAAGCAAGCAACCGGTGGCCCAGGGACTTTCCGTTCCCAGTGTTGCCGTTCTTTCCAGGGTGTGGGCGACGGAATTACAACTTGTCCACGGAGAATGGACTGGTGTATTTTGGTTTTTCTTTTTTAACTATTTTTTTTTCCCGTCTCTTGCCTTTGTTTTGCTTTTTGCCGTTCAAAGATGCCCACTTTCTTGCCCTGTTAATTGGGCGTCTAGTAAGCGCTGACTACCCTGCAGGTCTCAATTTTGAGCAACACGACCTGTGGAGACCTTCGCTGCATGCCCCATGACAAATACGACAACGAGCAACCGACCGAAGCAAAACATCCTGTGCTAAAATGTTAGTTTACTTGCCAGAAGCGTCGCCCGCCAAATGTACCATGTCTAGCCCTTTTTCTTCAGTCTCCTGTCGGCCGAGGGTCTGGCCGAGCCCTTGGGGGGCCAAAGTCCATTGCTCCTTCTTTCAGGTCTTTGCTAGCGACCCCAAGGAGCATAAAATGCAATGCAAATGGGAACGTGGGCGCTAGTCGTCAAAGAGAAATTCCCATATGCTTCACTATTGCTCCGTTCCCGCCCCACTCTGAGCGCTGAGGAGGGCTGGACTCGAGGTCCGAACGCCAGTTGTGAGCAGATCATTTGTTTACTTGAATCCAGCGCTTTTCCTGTTCGGGCTTTTTCCGATAAGAAGGTTCACGACAATTTTTCATGCAAGCGATGATGGCTGTCGACAGTGTCAACGGCTTTTACCGCTGCCTTTGATTTGCTCTCTTGTCACCATAACTTTCAATCGACAGACTGTAGCACCAGTCAGATCGGCACATGCCCAGAAAACGCAGATGATACTCCTTAGTAGTTCTGATATAACTAAGTCGGACAACGCCCTCGTATTTCCCAGCAAACCGCTTTCGGTAGCAACATCCCTTCAACTTGATGACGAGAGATTTGATGGAACCACAGCATCTCCAGCATGGCATGTATCCAATGATCGTTCCCAGGTTCCTCCGCCACCAAGCAATAAATTGCAATCCGGACTGGGTGCTGTGACAACTGAATGTCTTGTCGCCGAATTCTATTGGACTAAGCAATTGTGTTTGCTGCATCTCCTCTCTGAGCAGGTTGCTTGCAGCAACACCGCGCTGTTCGCAATGCGAGGTTTACCGCATCCTTCTGCGCCTACGGAGCAATTTTCTTTTTTTTCTTAATTCTTTTTCCCTTTCAATTCCCGTCGGGGACGACATGTCGAATACCGACGTTTGTCCCTTACAGCCACCCTGATTTTTTCTCTGGCGTCAAACTCTCCCCGCTCGATCGAGAGTTGAACTCGGCTTGTACGACTGCCCGTCGTCGTACTATCGGGAGCCCTGGAAGTTTGAAACTCATCATAATCTACGTATATCGGGCAAGGCAACGGTCGGGAAAGGCTCTCAAGAGCTATTCATGTTTATTTGTGACTGACGTTCTCTGGTTGGCCCCGCATGATGCATAAGACCGTCCCATATACTCCGTATGTATGTACTGTACAATTCAATGAGGGGTACCTACAGATGGGAAGGGAAGACGTTTGTCGGTGACGAGCGAATTTGCAACTCCTCGCAGACAAGGAAGGCCCGATGGCGTGTACGGAGTATCTCTTCACCTATTTACTTATTTAAGGCATGCTTAACGACGGTTTCACCACAGGTCGTCATGTCAACATACTACGTATACACACACAAACAGCCTGCTGATATGAAAGAAATAATCAGGACTAGTAGGGGTCGGGGTTACACAGACAAAGCGAGTGACAGGCGAAGCGAGATGATCGGTCACTGTACGGAAGCTCTCGTTGGCTAATATGCGGCGCACTTGAGGCCATTTCAAGGTCTTGGGCCTGCGCCGAATCCCAAACAAGTCGGGAGAAAAGGCTTTGAGCCAAGCCCTCCATAGGAACATTGAGAACATATCGGCTGCTGTCAAGAGCGGCCGGCTGCATCAAAAGAAAATCATCTGTCTTCCGGACTCCGTACACATCCTTTCGATTTCCAACCGGCCTGCGCATAGGAATTCATAAACACATACCGGATCTGCAAACATACAGAATGAGCACATTTGTATGTACGGAGCACTGTATTCCCTCCTCCAGCTTCATGATTCAACTAGTGCATCATGCAAGAAGATCCAACAACAAACGGGCCATCCTTACCCTTGGAGCTCCAAAGAAGAAGGTTTCCAGCAGTGCGGCTAGAGAAAACTCTCTTTCCCGAACAAAAAATACCCTGAACCAAAGATAGCACTCTTGCCCTTTGGCCCCCTTTCCCGAACTCCATGTGGCAGTGTTTGCTTGCGAACCGAGCCCCTGAAGCCGACTCTTTACCCAATTCAATTCGCCGATCAATAAGCAAAAACAACATCACAAGGAAATCCTTGAAGGGACACAGCATATTGGAGGATTTAGCTTGAATATCTAGTCATCGGTACGAAGTACAATGTTGGTGGCGCGTCTCGTCACCAAAAGCAATGGTTGAGGATGAGGCTCAAGCGTCAAAAAATGAGACCTGTTACATTTTGCCAATCCGCCCTGTGTTCTCCACGACCCCCCTCTCAAGTTCCATATCTCGCTCAACGGAATTGCGCAACCTCATCCTCGCGTAATCCAACCAGGAATGAAACGATTTCGACTCGTTGCTTTTTGTTTCCAAGACTGCTGATATGTGGGCGACACGCGCTGTGCTACTCGCAAATAAGAACGAGAAGTGGCCGAATTTGACGTCATGATGTCCTTTGTACAAAGTAGGAAAGTGTATTGACTCTTTGGTATGTATATTGACCGCATCAACTCCGCTCGAGCGGGAAATACGAGAATGCAGGACTGAGGACTGAGAGCTGAGAACTGAGTCGTACGTACGTTTGGGCCTCGAGATGTAGAAACAATCACCATATCTCAGCCAATCGTTTGCGTGCATCTGCATCGGGTATGCAGCGGAATATTCGGTACAGAAGGTACGTCATCAGGATCAGCATGCATTATCTCTCCTCTGCCCCGTTTAGGAGTTTGTCGGTGAGTGTTCGGTTGCGGAAAGCCGCAGTCTTATCAGTAAGAGGAAGGTGAACAAGATCCCGGTTCGTTTTGAACCAGAACATGCAGTTGGACATGGGAGCGTGTACCGACTTCGTGATTGTGGCGGCATCTGGGACAGGAGTAGGTGAATGACCTGACTCTAGCCAGCGACCAAGACGAGGGAGTGACAAATCTTCTCAGGTGGCGCGGAATGTGGAATTGCTGTGCTGGATCAGAGCAAACGCCGAGGAGAACTGAAAACTGCTGTGTCACATTTTTTCAATAGGACTCTACGCGAGGAATTGGGCCTTGCGGGTAGAGGAGGATATGCAAGGGAAATAGTAGCAAACTGGAAGGACAGAGTGGAAGACATAGAGGTGTATTGGCGTCACTAGTGGCAGCTGCATCAAATACCTAAAATCTGTTCCAAATGTCGGGTCAAGCAACAATTCCGCTCCCTCCAATGCATGTATTACTACCGGGGCTGTTTGAACAAATGCCTCGCTTTCAGATGGCTCTTCAGTGCTGAGTAACGGCTCCTAGGACGTAATGTGCCAGCCGCAGGGTGACGTGGTCCTGGACCACCAGGAGGTGCCGTTTTTCGAGTTCCCTTATCCTCGGCCTTGAGACCCTCACCCTGAGTTGAGACTGTCTTCCACAAGTTATCTAGTTCCTTTGTCCATGTTCCAACTGCGGCGACTCTCTCAGCGTTTGGGGGATTGCGAATAGTAACAGTGCCGTCCACTTCGTCAATTCTTGCGTTCTTAAGTTTACCATCAAGAATGCAGAAGGATAGTATTTCCTGAACCTCTGGAGTGGATATCTTAAGCCGTTTTGACACGAACTCCAAAGTAAAACGGGAATATGGGACAATGAGCTTGAGGACTGCTTTCGTACGCATGGTTCGGCTGACTTCATCAATATTCTCAGCAATAAAACGGTCGGCTAGTAGGTCTTTGTTCTTCGCTAGAATCTCTTCGTAAGCTATGATGTCGTCTCGTTGGAAACAATCGACTAGGTCGGTTAAAGCGGAAATGCGGGGATCATTCTTATATGGTTTTGTTTCTTGGGAGTCAAAAGGGTTGATATCGGAATCCATCAACATAGTAGTAAGAACGAGATATTTTAAGACTTGGATGCGTTGCATAGAGCCAGCCTCATCGTAGTTTCTGAAGGATTCGAAGAAGTCACTTTGTGCCTCTTTCCAGTTTTCTTCGCTCATATGCATCTTGCCTCCGCATTCTCGGATAATACCCATGATCTTAGGATGGGGAACAGCAGATCGAACCCTCAGAGCTTTCTGATACAACGCTTTCAGCCTCTTGTTGTTATTGGTATTGGAATACATTTGAATCTCCAAGGCATATACTTCGAGCGAGTATGTGCCCTTAGTGGGGTCGTCCGATCCATCTTCAGTTTGGCACGCTTTATGTAACTCCCGGAGCTTTTTACTGAGTGGGACATATTTCTCACGATCGAGCCATAGTTTCGCTAGTTTGATGTTCGTTTTCAGCCAGAGCCTCTCATTGTTGCTGCTTTGAAACGACTCCAACGTCAAAAAGTAGAATTCCTCCATGCAATTGTACGATTTTTCGGAGTCGCTGGTCTTTTCGATGTACTCTAACATGTTATTTATCGATTTCTCGGAATAGTTTCTCGTAACGGCTGACTTGACATATTTAAGAAGTTCCCGATAATGCTCGATTGCCTAGGTGGAGATCTGTCAGCTTCATTACCAGTAAACAGCAAGGGCATTATGCTAACGTCTTCATATCGACCCAATTTGAACTCCAATTTAATGGCTTGTTTTAATCCCTTAAAGCCCCTGCGCAGTTCTCAGTATTTGCTCGCCTTAGCGAAGCCGAATGGCACATACCATTCTCCTTTGTCTTGTTCTAGTAATTGGACTCCCAGAAATTCTTCGATTGCTTCGTCTGCATTGTCAATTTTGAGTTGTTTCGCATTGTAATATTTATTTTCAATTCCGATATCAGCCGAGTCATCGTCATCTGCGTCTTCATAGTCGAAATCGTACCTGCGAGTGAGGTTAACACTTAGAACGGCAAAAGTAACGCTTAAGATGAGACGCCATACTGCTCCTGGTCGGACTCTTGCATAAAATCGTCATCAGACATTTTGGCGGAGAAAACGAGTGTTCGGCTATTAGCCGTACTGAGGTGTCGAGCTCGTTGGCCGAAATGCGGAAATTCCAAGCTGCAAATGTGGTCTTTATTCGTCAAAACGTTTGGATAACTTACAGGTACAAATCGCTGAACTTCTGAAGCTTCGCGACTTCCAATGTGGTGGAGACAAGACGCCAAGAAATCGGGACCCCAGAGCCCGTCACGCTAAACCATAAACATTTTAGCGCCTCACCAGCCACATATGATTATATAATCACTCCATGAAATTAGGTCCCGCCACTCCAATCCACCGACTGGGATTCTGGCAATCCGGGCATTCAGCAAACCGCACCATTGCCAGAAGAAAAGGTCGAGCAGCGAACAGTTCTACAAGATGGGTGGTGATCTCAATTTGAAAAAGAGCTGGAATCCGGTCCTTCTCAAGAATCAGGAGCGAGTATGGCTGGAACAAAAGAAAGCGCTCGAAGAGCGCAAGCGGATCGACCAAATGATGAGGGAACGACATGAGGAGAGACAAATACAAGAACTACAAGAGCTTCAAGAGGCGGCCGGTGGGAAAAAACGAGCGAACCGTGTCGACTGGATGTACTCCGGCCCTGCCGCCGGCCAGGCTGGAACAACGGAAGAAATGGAGGGCTACCTGCTCGGAAAACGCAGGATTGACGGCTTGATAAAAGGCAATGAAAACTCGAAACTAGAGAAATCTTCCGGAGAAGAATCATTTATGGCGTTACAGAATGCTAACACGGCGAGAGATACGGCTTCAAAAATCCGAGAAGACCCTATGCTAGCGATTAAGAAACAGGAGCAAGCGGCGTATGAAGCCATGATCAACAATCCGCTGCGACGGAGAGAGCTGTTACAAGCCGCAGGAATTGAGCCTGAGAAGCGGAGGTCTGATAAAGAGCGGAAGCACCGAAGACATCACCATCGAGATGACGACGACCATCGCTCAAGGCACAGATCGAGGAGACATGAAGATGATCGCCGGGGCAGCCATCGACATCGACATCGTCGGTCATACAGCCGCTCTAAATCGAGAAGTATGAGCCCTCCACGCAGAGACCGGCGATCTCCGCCCCCTTACCGGCCGCGACGTCAGAACTCTCCGTATCGTGGCGGCCGGTCCCGATCGCCGTACAGACCAAGAGATAATTACCGGCAAGACAATCATGATACCAGGCACTCTTATCCACCAAGGCGTCAAGGAGGTGCGGATGAGAGGTCACATAATTCAAACGAGGAGAGTAAGGCTGCTCGTCTGGCGGCAATGCAGCAAAATGCGGAGGAATTAGACCAGGCTCGCTCGGCCCGGTTGAATGCTGCTGAAGAACGCGATAAGGCCGCGCGCGAAAAGGAAGATGCTGCACGGGCTGAGTCTAGTAAGTACGGTGGGAAAGGGGCATTCGTTGGTGGGCTCAATCGCCGCGCTGGGGATATTGATTTGGCGGATAGATTGCGCAGAGGCAAACGGAATATAGAAAAGGAGCAGGAAGCGTATTGATGGCAATTCTACGACTAATGACCACTATTTGGGAAAGCGGTTTCATTGACGTTTGTGGCATATAACGGACGGGCGGTGTTTTTGGCGCTGAAGGGTGTGTTCTCCGAACTTTTTGGGCTTGTTCTTGGACTTGCGTTATTCGCAACCGTGTTATTAAATCGTCACTTATTCATCGAGTTGATGAGACATTTAGGCCTGCGAGTGTTATCGCAGGTGGTAATATTATCATCTTTCTTTGGTGAAAATCAACGCCGACAAAAGGCGGGAAACTTGAACAGTAACTCCGTCATTATACAAGAGACTTTTTGTGGGTAGTTCATGATTCCCGGGCATTACAATAGTTGAATAAATCTTGGAGTTACCTACTCTACGGAGTATACAGCAGTGAAATACTGTACACTCGGTCAATTTTGCAGATGATACCGCTCCAGTGCAGAGACGCTGCACCCCGGACCTAGCTACGTGAGTGTCTAGGCAACAAGTGTTACCAGGAGAGATCGTTATTATTTGCCAAAACCGTTACGGGAGTTCTTCGCAGATTCAACGGGAATTACTCCGTACTACTTGGCTGGTGGAGCTTGTCCTCCAGGAATCTAATCTAGTTACAAGGATGGGTCTCCATTATTCCATCATCCCAGAGTCCAGAATCGGCGTTTTTATCGACGCTTCAAGGAAGGACAGCGAACTCATCTCTTGACCAATTTCAACTGAGAGACATTTCTCCACAGGGTGCATGTAACCCGCCGAACGATTTGACAACTCATTGACCAGGGTAGTTGTTCTGGGTACGCTTGGTGCAGCTCCTTTGGACGATCATCAAAGAACTCGCGACATTTTGTTTGCCATAGCAAGCAGCTAGTTATCCAAGCATGTGTTGTCCCTGCATATCAGACAAACATGCAGAGCACAATACAGGCAAAAATTATTTTCTAGGAAAAATAATGAACATGGTTGTCAGGTGAAATAGCCGTAGTCAGTCATCTCCAAACCTCGGAGCCTGATACCATCTCATGATGTTCCCAATCTTGGGTTGCGTTCCTCCCGCCGAAAGTCAAGAATTAATTGCCATCTCCCAAGCCTGCGCTTGTTTTTCATTCACTTCTCGGTACCGACTTTTCTTCGTCTTTTCCCATTTCATCTCTCCTATTATTATCTTCCTTTTTTCTTGTTTCTTCCTGTCTTTAATTATCCGTTTTATCGTTCGTCTTTGCTGTTATCTCACCTTCTTGCTCTATTCCAGAGCATTTACCCCTGTCTTTTCGGCCTTATATCGCAGAAATCGCCTCAACTCCCGGTTAACCAGAGATAGAGGCTCAAACTCCAAAGCGAAACATAAATCCGTTTACTCCGTAAACACCAGATTATTTCTTCAGCTTGGACCAGCGCCAAATTGCTTTTTGCCCACCGCCTGCGTGAATTGCAGCATTAGTCCCGTCTTCGATCGAGTGGGTTAGTCGCATAACCGTGTTTCAGGATGCCATTTTCACTCTGTGGACGGGAGAAGGTCGTTCGGCGGAAACTTGTGCTCTTGTCAGTAAAAACACCTCATTTCTGCCTTCTTGCTTCTGCTCGAAGACAATTGATCGAATCCACCTCGTACTCTTGGGTTGCGAAGAAGCTTGTGCTGACCATGGAACGGATGGACGTAGAGGCGATGGTGCCTGCGGAAAGACGTCGCTCTTGAATGTTTTTACTAGAGGGTAAGCAATTTCCAATCGTCTGAATAATTCAGCTGTCTCGTTTCAGTATAATTAAGGGCTGGATGATGTTGACACTGCATAGCTTCTTCCCCACCGTCTAGTAAGGTCCTACGCCATCTCTTGGTTGGAACTCACATTAACCAGCTCCTGCATTGTCGCAGCGAACCAACTGTCTTTGGTATGTCTAGAATCTCTTCTGTTCCAATCCATTTATGCTTCTTTGCTAATTTGATACGTCTAGAAAATTATGTGCACGGTATGACGTCGTCGAGTCGAGATCGTCGAAGGCGGGGCATGCGCTGACAGCTACGGACCTTTTTTTTTTAGATATCTTCGTCGATGGAATTCAAATGGAGCTGTCCCTGTGGGATACTGCTGGACAGGAAGAATTCGATCGCCTACGTGCCCTTTCATACGATGACACACAAGTCATAATGCTGTGCTTCAGCGTGAGTCCCCCATTTGCCGCTCCATGCCTTCAAGACGATGTCAGCAGACTGAATCGGAATTTCTACAGGTCGATAGCCCGAACTCCCTCGAGAACGTCCAGGCAAAATGGGTGACGGAAATCGCGGATAACTGCCCTCTTGCCAAAATTGTTCTCGTTGCGCTGAAATGCGACCTTCGAGAGGAGATGGACGAGAAAGAACCTGGAGAAGAGAATGAGCCACGAGAAGTCGTCACCTACGAGCAGGGTCTCGAAGTTGCGAAGCGAATCGGTGCTTTAAGATATCTAGGTGCGCGCGAGCTGCCCTCCCATCGTCACCGCTTTCACTAACGGTATCTAGAATGCTCTGCCATGAGAAACCGTGGCGTTAACGAAGCATTCACCGAGGCCTCAAGAGTCGCAATAACTGTACGCCCGGCAAAGAAAGACAAAGGTTCGAGTTGCATCATTATGTGATCCGCGATCCTTAGTAACACTGCTTTGCCAATACGCCTTCCACCTGTCTTGATTTTTTGTCTCAGTATTCGTTTCGTTCGATGTGGTGGTCTTCCAGCCTAATGCCCGTCCGTTTTCTCACTTACTTCTTACTGCGGTGGCCGACTTCTTGAAGTCTTTTTTTCCTCTTTTCTGGTTGTAATGTCTGTTTGTCTGCCTATCTGCTTCTTCTACTCTCTTGTTGGGCCAACTGTGCCTAACTGACCAAGTTAATTGCACCGTCTTTTTGGATCTTTTTTTCCACTGTTATGTATATACCCTTATTGCGAACTGCATCCCTGATGACTTTGTTGCTTGTCAGAGTTTCAGTGATCCAGTTCAGGCGCTCCTGTGTGAGATTCCTCTCCTTGCAAACTGTGAAACAAGTCGAGTTTTTGTCTGTCTTTTTTCTCCCTATCTACTCCAATTCTTGACTGCAGATGCCTGAACATTTTTTGCTCTTAAATGTGACAATGTACTATACTTCCGCCATGTGGCCAATGAACTTTCTTATGTGATATAAACACTTTGGACCTTGCTTTACAGTTGACCGGATTAATAGCATCCTAATCAAGGTCGTCTTTTTCTTTGATTCTATACACTTCGTTAACTTTTGGACCAATTCCTCCACTCGCTGTTCCTTTGTTAAGTCTTTCAATGAACTTCTTTACGAACGTCTCCGAGACCTCTTCAAGTCCACCTTTGGACCGAACGCCATGCGCCTCAAGGCTAGTCGGATCTTTTCCTTCCAGCCCACACGCTGAAATCTGTTTAAGAAACCAAATTGGCTCTTCGGTGACGTTCAATGCGAGTCCATAGCTACTCACAAATCGCCGCAAATGCACCCCCACAGCCGCGATTTTTCTCAACGCCTCATGGTGTGTCCCCCTCTTGGTTGATACCCAAACCCCCGGGTCGTCAGTCAGCACTCCTTTCACCCCGTAGTTGGCTAGAGTATCCTGGGTACTTTCTTCTATTAGCCGGATATGTGCCCTCGGTCCAATTTTCAGGCTACGAAGATCCAGGATTGTGTACGCGACCATTTGGCCAGGACCATGGAATGTGGTCTGGCCACCTCGTAATGTTGCATGGTACTCCGCAAGAGGCGGGGAAGATGTGAGTATTTGACGGACTGGCTCTAGTGGAGTAGGCAGCCACCGAGAGTTAGAAGAGCTCTTGTCGTCCGAAGGATTTGGATGAGGGAGGTCTCGGCGTCCTGTAGTATAGGTCGGATGAGGCGTGAACGTCAGGATCGTCGGATCTGGAGGAGGAACTAGGCTTGGAGAGGAATCGGAGAGCTTCTTGTACGCGAGAAACCGGGAGACAAGGGTTTGTTGGAGGCGGGAGGCTTGCGTGAAAGGAACGAGACCTGGCAGATGGAGATGGGCTAGGCGCATCGTTGAGGCATCGGCCGAGGCGGGAGGGGTTGGATTCGCGTAGCGTGAGATGTCCAGAGTTCAGACCATCAGGATATACTCCGTAGTGCGATCAATTAATTGCGAGCGTATACTCCGTATATCAAGTTTCGGTTCCCGCTCATGACGGATGCTCGATAGACTTCTGGTCTCCGAAACGATGCGCGTCACCTCTAAAGTTCCCTAAATTTAGCCGACAACTTTCCCTGTCGCGACCGAAATACGGGAACTATTGCGCGCAGCACCATGGGACGGGTCAACCCAAACCACTTATCTTGGTTTATCTTCTAGACATTCGAAATAGTGGGTGGATATTCGCAACTGATGATGGCGATGTGAGATGAAATGTAAGTTGCACCTACGGAGTACCTAGCTTCCTCCAAGTGATCCTCCCGACTAAGTTTCGCGTCCGTAGGGTCGAGCTATCGGTTCCTGTCCGCCTTCGGAGGGCAATCATCTTTAACGACATCTTTCTCGTGAAGCGGATAATCAGGCACAACCCGAGATGCCTGGAGAATCCGGACTATGAAGACAAAAGCAATACATCGTTGCACCTAGCTGCGATTCTCGGTCACATCGAAATCCTCGTAAGTCTCCTTCACTTACCCCATAGTGCTTCGACCATATTCTAAACGTGTGTATAGAAATTCCTTGTCGATTTTGGCCATGACTCGTCTGATGTTACCGTCAACACTGATTCGTCGACCGCTCTCCACCTTGCAGCTGCTAACAGCCATCCCGCATGTGTTGATGTACTATGCAGTGCATTCCCTCATACTATTGAGCGCCCGGACAAAGCCGGGGTTACGCCGTTAATGCTTGCTGCTCGGGCTTCAAACCCTAATGGTATACTGAAAAGTACCAACCTGATACCACCGACACAAAGGCCTCGCTCCTCATCGAAAGCTCCAATCTCTGAAGATACAAAAACAGTCGCTACCTTGCTGGGCTATGGAGCTAGTGTTGCTGCAACCGACTCGGCCGGCAATACCGCATTACACCATGCCAGCGCTTGGGGAAATTTGAAAACATTCAGACTGCTTGTGCAATGGGGTGCGCTGCCGTTGGCCAGGAATAAATCAGGATGCTTTCCAACTGATTACGCCCTGACAAACCAGGCAGCAGCGTACTGTAAGAGCTTCATAACTGAATTTAGGAACCAGAGAAAAGGTACCGCGGACAAACAGTCTGAGGAGGAATGGGAACGCCAGACCCAGCAGCGTCAACAGGTGCAGCAGAAAACGAAGTTAAGTTTACTGGTTAAACCAAGCGAATTGGCACAGTTTGCAAACAACTCGAGAATGTCCCCTATTTCTCCAAGCGAGAGGATGAGAGAGTTTGGAAAACGCGGCTCTGCCAGCCCTGGGAAACATTCCTTTGTCACCGGACTACGCCTGGTCGAAAACGATAACGAGCGTGAAGATATCGAAGAAGCCCCTTTGACCGGTTTCAAGCTGAGCTTTCCAAGACTGGAGAGCCGTAACCGAACCTATGAGAGTGACTGATGGGGCCGCCGACCTTGGAACACTCTCGGCTTTAGCCTCTAAATACTGCTTATGAGGAGCGGTCTACCGTGCCCTATTGACATCACAGCCGGTACCACGTATCTAGTGCCACTACTTCTCTAGACATTCCACGGATTCAGGGTCTAGTCTTTATTGATATTTGATCTAGTGTAATAATAATGGTCCATCTTGCTCTAGAAACTCTAGATATATTCTGCAATAGAGATGATTTCATCTTTCTTGAAATTTTCCGCATATCCCTAGAACAGGCACGAACTTGATGTCTTGAGAATGGATAGGTACCCTAAGATTTTCCGAATTGATAGTAAGGGTCTATCTTTTATTCAATTGCTTAATATTGTAACTGATACTGTACAAGTAGATTAGCCATGAGTGACAACATGCCAGTGACAGCTAATGCCAGGAACATATAAGGCTGGAGAACAAGAGACATGAAACATAGCCAGCCAGCCAACCAGGAGAGATGCACCCAGGGGCCACTATTCGGGGCCCATATAAGAGTGTGATATTTGCAAGCTGACATTGAAAATCAGATGGCCCAGTTCCATTAAGAATTAGCCAGCTAAGACTGCTGGATATGACTAGGCAACGCTGACCATGAAGATTCACACTTTCTTCACTTTTTGTCTATCAGATCTATTTTCAGCCTGTAGTTTTGGTTTCTTGCTTGCATTTAAGCAATAGTGCTCAGGGATATGAGTAACAAGTTGCTTAAGCAATCCACTCTTGTGAATGGCCTTTTATTTTCTTCTCTTCATGACTTTTCCACACATGTCGATCAAGCCTTGCTTAGCTTCTCCATCAGGGAAAATATCAAGGGCTGCGACAGCTTTATCTGCGTATTCTTGTGCCAAAGCACGAGTCTGTTCAAGGCCATCTGACTGAGAAACAATTTGACGGGCCTAAGATGGATCAAAAATTAGCCTATTTAGGTACTTCGATGAAAGTAGGCAGGGAAAGTGGAGTTGCAAGACATGAGATCCACCCACCATTTGAACATCCCCTTCCTCACAAAATTTTCTCCCAACCAATGCACCCAATTCAGGGTTTGATTTCCAAGCGAAAAGCAATGGAGCAGTTGCTAGGCCAAGCTCGAGATCAGCGCCGGCAGGTTTGCCTAATTCTTCGCCGCTGATAGTATAGTCCAGCATATCATCCACTAGCTGGAATGCGAGGCCCAGGTTTCTTCCGTAAAGATAAGCAGCCTCCACGATCTCAGGAGCACAACGACCGAGTACAGCGGCGGCACGGCACGACTTGCTCATTAGACTTGCTGTTTTTAAGTATGTTTTTTGCAAGTAATATGCAATAATATCCTCATGCCATGCCGGATTTTTCTCATCTTGAGCCGTATTTTTCAACTGCATGAATTCACCTTCAACCAAATTCGCAATTGTAGTAGCTATAAGCTCGGTGACTTCAGGGTCTCTCAGCCTTGCTAGGGCCACGGACGCACGGCCCAGAAGGAAATCACCAGCCAAAATAGCCATTTTATTACCAAATTCCGTATTGGCCGACACCAAAGAGCGTCGCGTGACCGCAGCGTCGACAACATCATCGTGTAAAAGCGACGCGGTATGAATCAATTCCACAATCTCTGCTAGCCTTCGCTGTGATGGTAAAATGTGATCATCTCCCTCTGAAAATGCGTATGCCGTTCCTTTCTCGGTCGAGGTTGGGGCGGTTAAGAGATTGTATTCAGGATTCGTATCCGCGAGAATAGCTGGCGAATTGATTGAAGTATTGACTCCTTCGGAATCTAAAATAGGTCTCTCGCTGGGAGTTCGTGGTACTAATGCCGTTGCCTGGGACATCAGCAGCACCAGCAATGGACGTAATTGTTTTCCTTCACTGCGAGCATAGTATTTGGCAATTCTGTCGAGCAGCGGATGCCCGGAACCCAACAAATGGCGAATATTCTTTTTCAGAAATTTCAACTCCTTAGCTACCAAACGTAACGGATCGATTGATACGTCCGGCGAGCCGGGACCTGTCGCTGGAGGAGGCTTCAACGGCAGGTTTTTGGAAATCACCCTTTGTGCGGTGGAGACGGCAGCGGCAAAGACAGATTGCTGGTTTTTTCGCCGCGATGGATGGTAGCTCCGGTATGTAAAGGAGACGCTCGCAGGGATATAAACAAGAGGTCTGCAGGTACTTGTCGGTAGGCACTGGAAACATATTGTTGAGGTCGATCGAGCAGCTATCGGAGTTCCTGGTACCAGGCCTCTCCAGGCTCGGAGGCCTGGTCGAGCTTTCATAGTGAAGAAACAAGTCAATTGTTTGAAAAAAATTTCATAAAATACAAAATGAAAGTAAGAGAAGCTTTTGAAGGTAATATTGCGCGGTGTGATGGCCGCTTGGAAGATCTTTAAAGGTGGTTTTGAGGTTTGAGAAAGTAACTTTTCGATCTGGGAAAACAAGCGTAAGCCGGGATGCAGGTCCAACCATTAGCTACGTACGGAGTAGCTAGTGAAGACCTGGGCACCCACCGGCCTTTTCATATGCATACTTGAAATGGTGACAAGCGGGTTGGTTCGCCTGCACGGCTTCTTTTTAATTAATATCTCGGGCGTGTACTCCGTACTCCGTAATACAACTCAATCCCTACCTAATTGATGTGTACCGGAACGACTGGCCCTTGAAGTTATCTGAGGCCCGTGAGCTACAAGATAGCTGAAGAAATGGTGCTACACAAGTGGAATTCGGCGAAATTTCGGGTTCATACTTTGGAAGCCAATCTTCCAAAAGATCAAGTGATAATAGCAAGAGCCTGTGAAATGGGACTGGTTCGATCAAAGCGACTGTACAGTACATACATCACCCCAAGCCCCCTCTCCTAGCCTCCTGTAAAATGGAATAACCACCAGATGAACAACCAATAATTATAGGATCCATAATCACCCTGTTGCAGATGTAGTGCCGGAAAATAAGACATGGGGGAGAAAAGAAAGAGCATGGGAAGAACAACAGGGAGAAGTGATCCCCAATAACGCCGGGTTGAAGTGACTCCAACTAGATGCCATCAAAATCTCCACCAGCATCATCATCGTCCATGTCTCCCTCGGCGATCTCTTTTGCTAGCTCGCGCTCACGATCGCGAGCTTCAGCGGCATTCTTCAACTCAATGCGGTGCTGGTGCATAGGAAACCTCATGGCCTAAAAGATCGTCAGCCATCACATTACACGATGCACGCTTGGACCACGTCATTTATGCACATACCTTGACACTTTCGTCATGGAGGTTCAAACACGCTTGGATGCGGTCATGGAATACTTGACCCGGCTCCTGAGTTGCATAAACATCGCCAACATCCTTACTTTTCATGAAGCCATTTTCGTGGTCTATAGAAGCCTCAATTACTCCATCTCGAATTGCTTTCGCTACAATGTATTCGGCCGACTCTTCGCTACCGAGTCCTAGTCGAACACATATCTCCCGAAGAGATATCCGCGAGTAAGAAAGCGACATCAAACGAATACCGGTTTTGATGACATTCTGCCGAAGTCGAAGAATCAGGGTGTAAATGCCGTCACTTCGGAAGGTAGGACCGTGCTCCTCTACGACTTTGACGAATGCATCCAAATCACCAACGTGGACTGCCTTTACTAGCAGGAAGTAGGGCTGAAGGGCATGTTCAAGTGTAGGTTCTCGAAACAACGCACGATCAGGGATATCCCCCATCAATAGTTCTACAACAACAAGCAGCTTGTTTGCGGCCTGATAAAAGCCAGCCGCACTATGGGTTGTTGGTGCCTTTCTAGTCGCACTCATTAGATGTTGGTGAGCTTCGGTATATCGTAACTGAATAGCTCTGATGCGACCGAGGTAATAAAGATATCTTGCGATCTGGTTGTTAGGTGCGTCTTGAGGAAACTGTGTGTGGGACACAAATTGATCGGCCTGGGAAATGTGGGAGGTGGATAAGTAATTTCGTAGGAGGAGAGTCGTGATTGTTGCCTGGGTATCTTCGTCTTTTCGAAGCACTGCGGTACGTAGTGCGAGAAGTAGGGGTTGCCGGATCGAGATAACAGCGGCGCTTGGTGACGGAGGAAGCGGCTCAACCAGCTCGTAGAAAAGCGAATAGTAATAGTAGACACGGGCGGCGAGTGGATCTAAAGTTCGACGATTGTAGGTTCGAAGTCTCTCCACCAAGGAGTCAGAAAATCCAGCACCCTCCTTCACTTCTTTCCGGTCATAAAGATAGATCTGATAGAGGATAGCAAGATAAGTGTCTATTTCAGGAATGAACTCTTGTGGGATGCCGGATTTGGGGCTCTTTGATCCATGGTCGAGCTCCATGATATTGGGCATGGTATCATAGGCATTTCCTAGTCCCATAGCGTTTAATAGGAATGATACTCTTGAGTCGCTTATGGGGAAAGTTTCCACGATGGATTGGGCGATTAGGACCGGAGTAAGCTGCTTCCGCATCGATGAAATCGTCCGAAGCACACGGAGAGTAAATCGCGGGTCGAAGTGGTTGACACCTCGTTCCAGAAGATGAAAATTATTCTTGATGGCTTTTGATAGTAAGGAATCGAGGTTAGCACGTGCTGGTATGGAAATATGGACAACAAGGAATGAACTCACTTGACAATGCCTTCGCTTTCAAATCATCTTCTTCAATCCCTTTTACTTCGTCTTCCTCCTCTGTTCCGCCCATCGTGACGTCTTCGAGTTGCCGTCCACGCTCAGCAGAACGCTTAGCGACCTTAGCGGGAGGTAACGAGGTAGCCTCCCCTTCGTCATCTGGGCCATGTTTGGAACCATTTAGGCTATCATTTCCCATCTCCAGATCCTCCGAATCACGGACGCCGTTCTCAATGGGCTCGGTGCCGTTAACCTGTGATTTGTCACCATGCATCGTCGTTCTGTTCTCGGAGCTTTTCTGAGACGTCTTGCTTCGGGTTGACCGGGCGGCTGGCGCAGGTTTATCTTTAGTCGAACCGGAGGTTTGAGAATTTGATCGAGCCTTCTCCCCGTTTGCAGAGGCGTCCGACCGATTGGACCTCAATGTGCGTTTTCCTGCAGGCATCCTTTTGGAGCTTCTGGCGAGGTCAAGCTCGGCGAAGATACCAGTCAGCAAGCCGGAGTCTGGAACCAGCTTAAAGTTGTTGCTAGAGATGGCAAAGCGAATGTTATGGAAGAACAGAGAAGGAGCACGAGAAAATTTATGTACGTCAAGTAAAGTATAAAATCAAGCCACTTTTATGCACAAGAAGACAATATCTGCCGGTTGAAATGATAAGAAGACAGCAAGGTCGACGTTGATGAAGAGAAGTTGGTAGAGTCAAGAGCGAAGGGGACCTGATGGCGCGTTGTAGTCAGCAACCAGAAAAAGCCACAGCAGGCGAATTTATTTGACGCCTTTGAGTGGTGCCAACCAGCCTTTGTTTCCGATTTTCTCGGGTCTCAGTCGGTGTTGTTGGGTTTCCTTTTAGCCGGCGAGCACACTGTGCGATTTCCTCAGCGAGCCCTTCAGCAATTAGTGAAGCGGCCGCTGTAGCCTGCGGATGACTCTTTTGCTCAGAAGGTACGAAAAGTCAGCCGGATCTCCTTTTGCTGGCGAGACTGTCGGGTCTTGGCGCTCAAGCTCACGGTCGCCTGTGAGACGGAGGATCAACCGGAGTGACCATTGATACGGAGCACAGATGAAACAATCCAGGGACTGGATAGCTATTTCTAGATTGATCTACTGTCGCGAAACGTGAATATGACGACTCTCTTTCAAAACCATCTCGAGCAGATATCGCTTTCTGCCACTGCGATAGCTGAATTGCCGTAGGAACCCATTCTTGACTACTTCGTACCATACAGCTCAATAACTAATGCTCCGGCGGAATAGCTTTCCTCCTCCTAAGATGTTTGTCAATGCGCTCTTAGGTCCTCATGATATCACAACACTCATTCGCGATACTGAAGCGCACGAGCGTGCCCTTTTCACCACCGACCCCTCCGCAAATTCCATGAAACCGTCCCATCGACGAGCTACACGGAGAGGCACAATGTTTCCAGCAGATACGGAGAAAGAGACAATGCTCAGCCGAATACAATCTGCAAGAAGCCACAGAAATCAGTCTGCTGTTGCGCGGGTGTTGGGAGGAGACATGATGGAAGCAATCAGAAGATCAGCCAACGCGTCTACCAACCGTGGAGAATTGGATATTGAAATTATTCTCCGAGGCTCTGAAATGCTTTGCAAGGCCTAGTGCGTAATGTCTTTGACCCTAAGAATTTTCCATGCCGCTTCGGAGACTAATATACTACACTTTTAGTCCCGTTGAGGGAGCACAGGAGAGAATTGCATCGCTAAGACGGCGGTATCGAGAGGTTTCCGACTCAATAGCCCACCTCGAGGAACGTGTGAACGAACAAGCAGGCCAATTGGAACAAATGAACCGGTCGGCTTTTGATAGTAGCGAATATTACTCTCCTGATTTGTCGGACGATTTACGACAACAGCCATTGGACCCAACGGAAGACGATATTGCGAGAGAGCTCGAAGCAATACGTGAACTTGAGGCTCAAAAACGGTTTCTCGAAGAGCGAGACCATGAACAAGCCAAAATTTATCACAACACCAAGTTTTGATCCTAAAACGCTTCTACCCTAGCCACCGATGACAGCGCCGATCGCAATCTGGGTACGAACTAACAGCCTTTATTTTTCCTGCATGCCGCCTTTGCCATGTTGTGAGTCAACTTCCGTACTTTGGCGATTCTTGAGCGGACCACAATCGAAAGATAGACCTGCCCTTCAGAATAATACCCCTCCAAAGTCATACTTCGGGGTTTTAAAGCACTCGCTGTGAAATGTTTTGGGAAATGCGACTGGAATACGCTGGTCAAGCTCCACGAGGCTCTTAATGCAATCCGAATGTGTATATGGCTTTACACGTTGAGCCTCAATCGTACGGCACCAATACCATTAAACTACAATTTCCGGAAATGTTGAGATACATTGAATCCAAGGTCCTTCTCCAGCAAGTGGCATATTAATGTGGGAATATACACTCGATGATAGATGTCATTATGAATACCATGATATCCGGATCTTTCGACCCCCTTTCGTCAAATCCTGTCTTGACTTAACGTTTGACCGCGCCTTTAAAACATCTTGCAGCAAGGTCACGATATCATAGAATGCTTTCTTAGAAGGCAACCAAATGTTTCAGAGCGCCACAAAGCAAGGCTGGCGGTATGGCATCCAGAGGTTCGGACTTTTTGCTCAGCGGGATTGTGATCTTCTAAAGGAGTTTCACCGATCAATAGAGATTTCCTGTTATCCCTAGCCATCATTTGGCCACCGATTATACGCACTTCCCTCCTTCAAGATCCGAGAAATGCCACACATGGCAGAGGGTTCAGAATCTACATATTCGGTGCTTGAGTATGGAGTACCTACTCGTGAGCATTGGAAGGTACTTTATACCTTCCCACGTGATATTGTGGCATATTAAATGCCATCACGTGATGGTACCTAGTACATGGATGTCACGAGGCTCGCTCATCCCAGCAGACAGTTGATATCCATGTCCTCCGGGTGGCCCGGCTTCAATCTAGGTATCCATGAAGGCAATTCCTTGAATAAAATCTTTGGAAAGATCGGCAAGAAGCAAGGCTAGTTCATAGCTCATCAAAGAAAGACTCGTCAATGCAAATGTTTCTCCCTTAAGGAGAATAGACCTCTAACAGAGTCGGCATCATCTTTGATTAAACTTATGGGTTTTGTGTACGGAGTAGGTGGTCGTTCGATGTATGTGCATACCTACATACGTATATGCTGGTTGGGATATCCGTCGTACACAGGAGACACAAAGATTCCGGCTGTGCAGATCTCAAGACTAGATGCAGCAACCGTGCATTATGGACACAAAAAAGAGGTAGATCTTTTTCTTTCGACTACCTAGTTAGTCGCGTCCTGCGATCTGCGCTGGAGGTTTCTGGTAGTTGTGTAGAGTGCTACAGCGATCCGTTGGGCCATGGCTCCGGCATGCCATGCTTCCTGCGAGTTTGGAGTGGATGCACCGTACGGGCCAGACAATGTAGGAGCATCGAATGGTATATAGTCTAAATAAAGACCTGGCCCATTCCCTATCATCACAAATTCACAACTAGCATCTGGAAGTCAAGCCAAAATCAACAAGTATGGTAACTTACTACCTATTCCGGACCTCCCTGGCCTTCACCAATTGTATAGCGCGATAAGGGCTGGTCCCAAAGTGACTGGTGAACCTCACAGAATGGCAATTTACATCACTCGAATATACAAGGCACTGGAAATAATAGTTACTCTCAGGCCGTAATTCACATTTCTCTTATCTTTGGTTGTACTCATTATTCCCTCCTCTGGTCCGGAGAAAAGGCCGCTTTCATCATTGACTGCAAATTAGCCTCAGACTTCACGCCAAGACCGGCTTCTGGCACGAAAAGTGCGGGCAAAAAGTCCAGAGCTTCAGGCCAAATGCGCCTCTCAGTCCGTGACTGTTCTTGATCCCATTCTACCCATCAATATTCATCGACCTCAGCTGTGTCTATTTATTTTTCTTCTCTTACCGGGTTGTTTTTCAGCCTCTTTCAGTCTATGGGCTTCCATTTGGTTTCCGACCCCTTGTAATCGCACTCCAGATTCGGCAGCCCGATCCATTCGCGATGGAGAACCAAGCGGCGGCGGCTGCGAGTCAGCCCGCCAACGTATCAGGGCAGCAGCAGAACTCTGCACTAATTCGGACCGATCAAGTTCAAAAGCTCCCACATCTATCCGAATCCCAGAAGCATTCCCACACAGGACTGGTGAAAGGCCTTTGGGATATCCTTAACGCACACCCTCAGGGCTCCAACGAGTACAACAGCGCCCACACCAAATTAACCCAACTCTCTCAAAGCCTTATGAGAGGCATGAGACTATTCCAAGCCACCCGCCAACAACAGCTCCAGCAACTTGCGCAGCAGCAACAACAGCAAGCACAACATCTCCAACAGCAGCAGCAACAAGTCCTTCAAGTGCAAGCCGCCCAGGCCGCTCAAGCTCAAGCTCAGGCACAGGCCCAGGCCCAAGCGCAAGTGCAACAGCAGCAGCAGCAGCAACAACAACAACCACCACCACCGCAACAACAGCAGCAACCACAACAGACCCAGCAAGCAGCGCCCCAGACAGCCCAGCAACAACAGGGCCAGATGTCTCGATCCGCTACGACCCAATCGGGCACTAGCAGCCAGCCTACACAGTCGAGGCCTTCAATGGCTGTTCCGCAAACATACCAACAATTGCTCCCTCAGATTCGCGCGAAAGTCGACTCCCTAACTTTTGTTTATCCTCCGGCGATCGCGAAGGAACAGACGGAAAGCTGGCTGCTCGAGGCGAAACTTCGGTATGGACTTGCACTGCAAAAACAAGAGCTGGGCAAAGTGAAGCTGAGCGAGCTGCGACAACAATTCAACCAGCGCCAGAGTGCCGGCACCCTTTCACCGGAGGAAATGCAGGACTTCAAGACCCGCCAGTCCAATGCCGATAGAATTCTGCGCGAAGGGAGCGAATTTTTAGGCAAATTCAAAGAACAGCAAGAAACCTTCCGGCTGCAGTCCCAACAGCTCGCGGCTCGCCAAAATGCCCAAAATAACCAAAATGCGCAAAATGTTCAAAATGTTCAAACTCCTCAAAATTCAGCCTTACAAGCGCCAGTCACCACCACTCAAGCCACCACATCTGCTTCATCAACGGCAGCTACAGCTACAGCGCCCGCGCCTGCTCCAGCTCCAACTCCAACTTTAACTCCAACTACCACCACGACAGCGCCAGCAGCAACTACAACCGCACCCGCAGCTACCACTACAAGTGCCTCCGCTCCACCCCCTGTTTCCACTCCTGCCGCTCCCGCGCCCGCACCTGCTCCTTATACTATCAATTCCGCAATGGTCGCAGCTCACGCCGATCAAACTTCGACGTCCGGTGCTCCTGCTTCCACTGTCGCCGGTGTCACCCTTGCCGCTACTCAGCAACCGGCTTCTCTCGCACAACAAAGTACGCCTACTACACTGACCGCATTTGGGCAACAAACTATGCACGATGGAAATTTCATCACTGGCCAAGCCTCTCCGACTCAGGGCGGACCTCCCCGTCCATTATCACAGCAAGCCGCAATGGCTCAAGCCGCTCAAAATTATTCTAATGCCACAAACCAGCCCGCCACTCCGACTACCCAACCAACGACTGCTCACGCCCATCCATCAGCTTATATCGATGGCCGCGGAGCGACCGAAACGCGAAATCTCTCGATGGCAATTCCAAAAACGCTGAATGTGCCCTCCCCTGAACCTGTTACGATGGCACCAGCCCGCCCGACTCTAGGTAGCGGACCGAATCACGGGGCAGCCGGCGTCATGGGCCAACCAGCGATACAGAAACATCCAGGCTATGTTTTAGAGGGGGAAGGTCATCACGTTCTCAACAAGAAAATGCTTGACATTCTTGTGAAGCAAGTCACTGGAGGAGGAGAAGGAGACGGTTTGACTCCCGACGCTGAAGAAGTACAGTTCCCTTAGTTTGCTCTTTCTTTGTCTTCTAGCACTATAGTTGCTGACAAGTTTTTCTCAGTTCATCCTTCAGATGGCCGACGACTTTGTCGACGACGTTATTTCTGCTGCCTGCCGTCTCGCAAAACTCCGGCCCGCTGCGACTCTAGACATTCGCGATATCCAGCTCGTTCTTGAACGCAACTATAACATGCGTATTCCTGGGTTCACTGCGGACGATCTTCGTACCGTGAAGAAACCACACCCTACCCAAGGCTGGATTCAGAAAATGTCGGCTGTGCAGGCCGCTAAAGTCACTCAAGGTCGTGTTGATTGAGAGGTGAACCTAGCTAGTCAAGTTTCTTCTGCGTCCGTGGCATATTTTCATACTTTATCTGTTTGGGACTGTAATCATGGGAACGGAGCAAGGCAGCATTATCGGTTCTCGGAGCACGGAAGGCGCATTTTTGCTAGAACTACATTATCATGCTCGGGCGGCATTTGTTCTGCTGGGCGTTCTATCAAGTTGCCGGCGGATTGATCAAAATTGGTGTCAAGGAGCTTAAGGCGTTCCAGAATGAAAGCTCTATGCTTATGGTGTTTCAGTCGTATGATTTATCTGCAGGTCTATCCTATTAACTGCTCAGATAGAAGCTATCTACTCCGTACGCAGCAATCTATCACATATCTTCATAGCTCGATGTGATTTCCTATTACAGCACCTTTTCCATAATTAGTAGAATCGGAGCAGCGTGGATCACGAGAAACAAATCCCGGTCACATCTATTCAGCCAGCTGATCAACGTTCCGCCCAGGGCTAGGAAAGGCTTCAGGTATTCCATGCCTCGTACGGTACATCCGAGTATTTCTTGGAAACTTGTTGGTGATCATCCCTCAGCTATGCGCACGAGTCATGTCACATGGAGACGCAGCCCCCAAGCAGGCGCCCTGATCGCTCCAGATACGAGTTTGGGTGGAAGCGGCTAAAGTGTACAGATATCCGACTGTTATAAAAAGCTCATCCAGATGCAAAAGTGACAACATGTCGAGAGTGAGCTACCGGAATCGAAATTACAGTGTTGCTTACAACGTTGGCTTGCGCGACCCACCAAAATGAGTGATCCTCAAGCTCCAGTGGCGGATGTCAGTTCGGGCCCTAAGGTTTCACGGCCGGACACAGCGAACCTTGGTTCCTTCAGGCGTAGTGTTCCGGGTATGCTAAGCTTCGAACGACGTCTATTGTTTACTTGCAACGATTGATTCTAACGAAGGTGCCGGGCTTATCAAGTAGCCGAACCATCTCCTGCAGCCTCTTCCCGTGTTGCGGAGGAGCTTCCAGCATATCCTCCAAGAGCGCAAAGCCCCGAGTTTACGAGAAACAGTAAGAGCACCTCGAGCTTGATCCTCATGAGCTCCGGAAGTTGAACAGCTGATTCGTTGGGTACAGGGAGGCGAACACATCGCGACGCTGGTCCAAAATGGCACAAGGAATATTCGCAGATCGATCAGTCCTGCGGACGTGTGTTGGTTATAGACTTCGTGAAGCAGGGTAAGAATTGGACATTATCCCTCTCCATAAATGCGAAACCCCTTCCTAACCTATCTGTATCTGCAGATGCGTCGAACAGTAGCATGCGCAAAGTCACGGCCCAAGAGATTTATCATCTCCAAGATCTACGGAAACTCTACGCAAACCAGGAGCGGAAGAGCGAGGCTGTCCTTCGAGTCTTCCATGTGCAGAATGCAGATTGGGCCGCTAGATACCTTTTACGAAAATTCAATATTGATAACCGAGACGACTTGGTTGGTACCGACTTCGGTAGACATGTCCGAAATCGACGACCTGAACGACGAGGTGGGAAACCCTTCATGAATGGGAAAACCTGGAAAGTTCAATATGATCCGTGGCGTGGTATAAGCAAGACCTCATTTTCGCTCGATTATTTAAAACAATATAATGTACCAAATCAGCTAAACCGACGAGATGACGACGGAGTCAAAATGATGGAACTGAATAGTTTTGATGAACATGGTAGGTTTTAGGCCCGGTTTGACGCTCTGGATGTGGGAGTCCATGCTAATCGTTTCCTTTTCTCGGGCTGTGCGTATGGACGCACGGTTCAGTTGACGGGGATAAACTCAATCAGATAACCCATCCTACGGCTATGATGTCTATGTTCAACGCATTAGCTGCTATGTTCAGCATAAGCAGACCACCTTCGACCCAATACCGACCGATCCCGATATCAAAAGCCCATACCTTTCGGACCCGCAAATCGAAGATCTTAACAATGGCAAGCCCTCGAAGGAATATATACCGCGGCTCGATACGCTCGACAACGGCAATGCTATTCTTATCTTTGATAATTCGCAATCTGGAAATCTTGACGATACGTTAATCCCGGCACGTCAAACGTGGGAGGGTCGTTGGCGCCGTTTACCATTTTTCCTGGCTTTCGAGTCCCGAGACTTGGTAGCGACTGATGATGAGCTGGCCTTCCACTGCACACGAGTTATTATGGAGGATATATTCAAAATTCTATCCGGAACATGGGATGCGCTATTAGACCTCGCATATGATCACGTTAGTATACTCGAGGAAAAGATATATGAGCAGCCCGCGGATGAGACCCGGGCTCCCGAACTCTGGACCAATTCTAGCCTGTGGCTCAAATTAGAAAAGTTGATGTTCCTGCACATTGATATTATCAAGGAGTTGAAAGTTCGGCTACCCGATTTGACCGGTAAGTAATAGCCAAAGGCTTGGGTTCCCTATATGCATTATCTAACATTTGGGGTTTAGACGATATGGAGAGAGACGATCCATGGCTAGAAGGCTCTCAAGGCGACTTTGAGCGTCTCAGCAACCTCATCACAGAGGATTTAGTCAAACCGACTAAGAATCTCATATCTTTGCTCTATCAGTCCGTCTCAATTCGTGATAGTAGGCAGAACATTCGACTCAGCGTCAGCAGTAGGTATTGCCCAAATTTCACCAGTCAACTACCGGCTAACAATAAAAGTGTGGCGTCTGAGCTGGATCACCTTTATCTTCCTGCCATTGACTTTCATTACTGGTATCTTCGGTGAGTATTCTCTAGGCGAGGTAACATTTGTTTGGAAATCAATTAATGAGTACATAGGTATGAATGTGGATACTTTTAAAAATGATCCAAGCATCAAATGGTACTTCATAGTCTCGGTGCCATTCATGCTAACCGTCCTTATTGTATGGTATTTTTGGAAACACACGCTTACCTCCCGCCAAAATTCTCCATATCGCCGAGGAATATACGAATCTTTCTTCAGCGACATGGCGAGCGAAAATCCGGCCTTGTGGTCCAGGGCAGGACCACGCGATTATATCGTACCAAAAGGTCGTTTTGCAAAATTAAAATGGTACCTAGTTAAACGTTGGAGTGATCCACGCAGAACCATTGCAGCCGACGATGGTTCGTCGCAAGACGACCTTGGTGTGGTATCCAAACTCAAGAAGTATCTAATTTGGCGCTGGACAGCTCAAATTGCGAGAGATCAAAATGTGGATCAGGAGGCAATTGCACTTGAGAGCGGCGAATATGATCTCGACGATTTTGCGAGCGACGCGCCACCTATCGTTGCTGGTGGCCCTGGCAGGGCATTCGATGTATCCACGTCGCCAGCCGCTTTGAATGCCGGAAAAATCCTCGAAGAAGATCGTAAGATGCTTCCAGTGCCCTCTCTAGAGGGTCATAGCGGAGAACTTTCAAGACTAGGCCGGCTGTCGTTCCATAGCCACCACAGCCGCGGATCTAGTGCCGGCAAAAATAGCGGCATCCTAGTGGAAGAGGAAGACTGGCAATGGCTAAGCCAACTTGGAAGAGAAGGTAAGGCGTGGGCCTTGAGATCCGCAAGCTCACGAGAGCGAAGCCCTCGAAGAAAGGAGCACGGGGAAACAGAGTTGGCGAAAGACTCTGGAGCCACGCCTGCTACCAGAGGTACGCCGGAACCAGGTTCTAGCAAACAACAGAAGTCCAAAGATAAGCTTAAAGTGCCGCGAGTCGTCCATCCGCAAGAAGACGAGATGAAGTAAACGAAATGCAGTAATTCAAAGCATCCGGGTCCAAAGGCCGTCTTGTTCTACAAAACGAAGCATCAATACATTGAAACGAGATCCACAGTTAGTTTGTTATCTATTTTCTTATTATTTCAAGCAGCTGTCTTCGGTAATGCGTTTCCGAATGCGTGGATATACCAAGCAAGGATTCATACCTTTCACCCTTTCTAGGAGAAAGGAAGAGGCTAAGATCATTGTCTATATTACCTCTGTTTACGCTAGAATCTCTTCCTCAAAGTCCAGTCTTCCTCGGGCGGAGCTCATATTTTCACACCCGTTCGTTGATCTAATGAGTCCGGGCTTCTTTATGAAGTAATGATAGCTTTGTTACTTTTCTCATTATCTTTAAAAAATTTCATTGATCTCAGTTCGCCTTTGAAAGAGCATTGTTGAGGAGTATTCATTGCCCGCGCTCCCGTTGTCTTTTACTTGATGCGGTTGCACCTTGCTGTGAATATACCTTCTATCAGATTTTTCGTATGTGGCCGGTCCAACCTCTTTCGAAAACATAAATACCGCCTCAGTTCCACCAAGAACTCACACTCTCTTTCCTTCACACGGCAGGGAGGCCTTCTTTGAGAGATGCCTCCCTGCTGGCCCGGACATTTCTCATGAACCCGATCGTCTACCTGCCGTCCGGGCCCACGGGTGATACATACACGGTAGTGCCATGTTGACCGCCGATGGACCCCATGTTCACTTCGCTCCTTTTATTCTTGGAGAAGTGGTTCTTCGCAATTTCCCTTTCTCTCGTCAGATTGTGGTATTGTGACCAGCAACCAAGAGCTCGTAACTCCTCTGTGGAGTTTCCTGTTGATTCGAATGGAGCGAAAAGGGGCAGTTCAAGGATCGAAAGTGTGTTGGTTCCTGAGAACTAATGTTTTGGGAGACATTGAATGGGCCTTGCCGGCACCCCAAGGCAGTTCCCTGCCCGGCTTCCCAACCCGGCAGTTGATAGGACGAACAATAATCTGTAAGTCATTAATTTATGGTTCGGATTGAAGAACTTTGCTGATTTATGTATAAACAGCTCCCAATCGGCCCCCTGCACCGTAGCAGTGCCATAAAGACCTTCTGCAGGGACTCGGAATCCACCCACACCGTCGATGCTCGCGTCTTCGAAAATCACTTGTCACGACAGCAGCATCATCATCATATTCGCGCCCCGGCGTTGTTCTTGCTGTGTTCTCGATTTTTTGGATGGTGAGGGATCTTCGACAAATTGTCAAATTTCCGCTTCGATATGGTGCAGACGCGTTCCTGGACGCTCTTGGTCTCTTCCGTCTCTCTGCTACTACGGAGTACACTGGTCGAAAAATGGACAAGGGAATTCTACCACCAAAAAAACCAGATATCCCAGGCTGGCGAAGCTGCCTGTTCTCCGCTTTAGGCGCTGCCTGGATCGCTTTGTGGCAAACGCTCAGCGTTTCCCGTCTCTTCCTGGAGTTCCAAGGATGACGGGCTGGGATATCACAATCTTATCTGGTTGTGCCTTCCAGGATTATGATGATTGAGAATTGAACGCCAAACGACTTTTCAATCCTCTCTGGCTTTGGCCTGTCTCTAGTGTCCGTGGACTAAACGCACGGGGGATATGTAAATATCCCGGACAAGCAACATTAAAGTCTCCGACTACACCCTAGCACAAGATATCGCAACATTGATAGAGAGAGACGAATACGTAAAACTGCATTTAGGGGCAGGATCCAAGCCCTGAAAATTACTGGCTTCCGTGCCCGTCTTTTTCAAAATACATGGAGGGTTGGTGCGCCATTATGGCGTCAAAAAAGCAGAGATAGTGATGCTTTGGTGTTGGTGTTCTAGGCAGGAAGCTGAGCTCAACTGTCCCCACCCCAATGCCAGCCGTGCGGAACAGCTCCCATATCTGGCTAATGATTTCTCTAAATCGAATTGTTGGCGCCCGAGCAGATGATTAACTGCGTTTGTTCGAGGCTCTGGGTGGATACGTGCGTTGAGACTATGCACTTCGTGCCACCTTTGCCCTAATCTGGTAAGAGTGCACAGTCAGGATACAGGCAGTTGAGCATGCATTGGTCCAGTGCCGGAGCCCATAACCCTCACATATTCCGGGGCCCAAGAAAACGAGGCTGCCTCTCATCCGTCTGTGGGTGACGGCCAGCCGTACCTAAACACAAATTTTCTTCATAGTCGAAATCTACTCTGCGCCCTATTGTGGACACGAGACATCTGGGTTTAGCCTGGTATATGTATGTACAGTACAGCATACATGGAAATATCTTATTGCTAAATTGCTACAGCATAAATCCATCTTTTGAAATCATTTGAGCTCACAGGGGAATTAAATCTTAACAAAGCGAGATATGCTGAAGCCGCTTTATGTCGTTATGATAAATTATTAATAACCGGATGGAAATAGTACCTGATGTTCCTTCCTTCTGATTGGGACTGAGATTGTCTGGAATTCATAATTGTAGCAGTTATTATAGAAGCATGAGGTCCTTTCAAGCCTTTTCAACTTTCTGGATATCTCCAGATGTGGTGTCCAGTACTGTATGGATGTATGTAGAAGGGAGCCCGTTGCCAAGGATTATAAGCTGACACGTGACTAGTGATTCTCGAGTGGCAAGCCTGATTTAATTTGGAAGTCACGTTTAAAGTCACGTGAGAGTCGTTTCAAGGCTTGGCATTCCGAGTGCTCATTGATTGGCTGATGGCTCTATCCTACTAACCTCTTTGAGACATAAGACGTTGCTTATATAATCATATTTTTTATCACGTGAGCTACATTTTCGACAGTCTGTACTCCGTACCTCCTCCATAGTTACTGCAGGTAACCAACCCATGGGCCGTTTCAAGTAGATCAGAATTAAAGTGGCTATAAAAATAGATAATTATGTATGTACTATGGCGCTACCTCACAATGAATCTACAGTTAAAATTCGGACCCAAACAACATGGATCCCCAATCACTTAAGGGATATTAGATTCCAATGCATCGAGAGAGAGCCGTCCGGACGGTTCCAACTAGACCTGGCTATAAAACAACAAAAGTTATATACGTAAAGGCCTCTCCTCGATTTTTCAAAAGTTTTCTTTTCCCCACACAAAATTAAACCCAGGTTCTGAATACATGTTGCACTTTACGTGCAGGACACTTCCCAAAGGTTTAGGCCCGCAAAAGAACACACCGGCTTCCGCGGGTGCGTGGAGTTTTCGAATTGAGCGGAACACCATGTCCCAGTTTGGCCGGCCAAAATTCGTAGGAGCGCGGAGACCAGTGATTGTGTCTTGCTCAGCATTGGCATCATTGATCATTATATTCGTAGCATCATCCGGGCGGATCTTTGCAGTAAGATACTAATAGGGATGATTAGGGCTACATTCCACAGAGAAGAGGTGTTAACCAGTACTTACGGTATGTATTTCAATATGGTTCATTTTATCCTGTGCTTCTATCGCAAGAAGCAGGGATTGAAACCATTCGAATGATCCAAAATCTCGACAGACCCAGAAAAAGTAAACTTTTCGTAACCGCGTCTTCGTCTGTGGAAAATTCATCCTGTACCAGATACTCTTGAGAATGGACGCAAAAGGTGTCACACCAATACCGGCTCCAACTAGAACTGCAACCTCGTATTTGAAAACATCTTCGGAAGCGCTGCCGAATGGTCCATCGATATAAATTCGAGGTAGAACACGGCGGATGCTTGGGTCTACATCATCTTGTGCGGTTTGGCTGTTGACACCCACTACACCCCCACCCTGGCCACCCTTTCCACCTTTGCCTTCATCGAAATTGCAGCCTAAAGTGCTGGCAAGCGCTTTAGTGAAGTCCCCAACGCATCTGATGTGGACAGATATATAATCCTCCTCGGGAGCGCTAGTAAGTGTGAAAGGATGGTATTGCCAAACGGATACTGTGGGACAGCAAAGGAAGATATACTAAAAAATGTTAATTCCCAAGGCTCTGATTTGAAAACGATGACATTATCGAGCTTACCTGGCCCGCTTTTGTTTTCGTCTTTTCCTTCTTCATCTGAATTTCAACCACATTGCTCGGGTGCTGTACCACTTTGGTTATGTAAGTCTTATGCCTTCCCCGAAGTTCCCGTAATAAGCGCTCTATCAAATATATAGTGGCGCCGTATATCCAATACAAATAAAACACCCCAGTCCCAGCACAGAACGGTGGGTAGTCGGGCTTGATCATGCAGAACGACCCATGGGCGGCCCACATAACGAAGAAAATAACGAACAGGTGATGGATGTACCAGAATCGCTCAAAATTTGCACGACGCTTCTTTTCGAGAGACGTGAATACCATCGCCATGAGAACGATTAGCATTATGTATCCAGTCCATGCTGGTCCGGTGACGACGTTGGCTAGGAAGAAGCCTCCGACGCCGAGCCCGTTCTTTGCAGCGAGGTGGGCATAGTTACTCCAGTGAGCGACTGTGTGGACCCAGGAAAAGATGACGATAGACCAAGCAACCACTAGTACACGTTAGAGGCCATAGATATCAGAAAATGGAGTGCAAAAACCAACATTTGTGGAAAGTGATATTTTTATCTGGAAAATGTAGTTAGTATCTGCTCTGAATCTCAGGCTTAAAATGGAAAATATTTACCAAACTGAATAATGCCATTGAGAGGCGTCTGCCTCAAAAGAGAGATAAGAGTACGACAAACGGCTATGATGATGTTAAGTCAATGTTTCGTAACAGGTCCAAGACGACAAATGCTTACGAAATAGAATAAGAGCAACGTCAAAATGCAATACAAGTGCTGCAGCTCGTGCAATCATGAACGTTACCCCGAACGTTGCTCTCGGGCCTGTGAGACTCTCCTAAATAGGTAGGCTTATCAGCGTGTGCTCTCCCCTTTATCTGCCAACCCGTCTTCGTACCTTGAGGCCATAATGTACCATGCCAAAGGCAAATATCATGGCATGTGCTAATACAAAGAGAAGAACGGTGCTATTGATAATTAGAACAGTTCTTATAGAAAGAGATAATCACTTAATACTTACAATCTTCTCCAGCCCTCGTTGACCATCCTATCGAGTAAATGATTAGTTCAAACGCCCTGTAAAACTGATATCCACTTGTTTTTTGAGCTCTTAGATTTGAGTACGCACCATCGATCGAACTTTTCTCTCATTGTAAGGTCTCGCATTGGCTCTCCGCTCATTTCGCCAGACATCAACATTCTCGTTAACGGCGGCCATCTTGCCCGTTCGGGACCTTGGACAACAGTATTTGAATAACTGCCCTTTCTATCCATTGTGTCGACAACGGTAATAAATGATAAAAAAAATAAGGTAATATTGATATCGAAAAGAAAAGAGGAGAATCTGACCAGCTCGAATGAATGCAAAAGGTGGCCGGGTCAAGGGAGAACACCGTGAATATTAGGAGCAGCTATCGTTCATGTCCGCTGAGCTTTTGAGGAATGAGGGTCTCACAGTCGTTTTTTGGAGCACGCCAGCGTAGCTACTATTAACAAAAAATAAAATGAAAACCGCGAATAGCGACCAGTGTAGCTATGTCGATATAACTGCGGCCGTGCTAGACACAGAATATAAAATCCAATCACGAGTGGTCGAAACGAGAGGACCTGCCAATTTCGAAACTCTTCGGTTAGATGATTGATTGATTTTACAATTCCAGTCGAAGAGAAAGAGAAGAATTGGTCAAGAAGAAGGTATGGTTGCTGAAAGCGAGCGAGCAAGCAGAGGTACGATAATTATGCGCCTGGGCCTTTTTCTAGGTCATGGCGTATGCGGAGACGGGCTAGACAATTTGAAAGTTGCGGTTCGGATCCTGGTACAGGGGTCGTCTCAAGCAGCGGGGGTCTAGTGGCGGGTCTGTCACAAAGCAAGGAGTTGCCCCTAAAAGTTGCGATGAAGTGGACCGTAGCCTGGAGGAATACAAAGAGGGAAAAAAAAAAGCTCTTCGATGGAATGTCCAGAGTAATATCTGATTTCTCGCGACGAAAAGGCTGATGGTCGAATTTCCCACCGGCAACATTTATTCGATGCCAAAAAGTATTGGCGTGCATCTTCCCCTGTTGGTTCCTGAACCAATGATCCCGCAAAATGGGCATTTTGACCGGCGACTAGCGGGTTTGCCACAGGAATACGAGTTTTGGCTCCAACCTTGCAAATCGTCCGCGCTGGTTGACAGTTAGGCGATGTCACAGGACAAACCTTGGTGAATCACAGCGTGTTGCAGCTCTGGTAACGAATGCCAGAACCTGGCGCTTATAAGTGAGAGATGCTGCAAAACCTGGACTTGAAGGTGGTTCGATGGCCCGGGTGGACCGGATAAGATAACTAGTCATGAATATACGGAGTCGTTGATAGCCGATATTTCGCCGGACTGTAATAATATGATTTGTCCAATTCGAGACCCCAAAGCAGTCTACATGGATACCAAAGAGTTGCATGCCATTGGAAATCTCTTGTTTCTATAGCTCCGGATCAAGAACCGGATAGAGCCAAAACATTAATAATAGTAGTTCTGCCAATAGTTTCGACATTAAGATGCCCAAAAATCCTCGTCCAATCTGTGTATAAGATGAGCAATCATTTGATCACTTCCTACGATTAGCCACTGAACCCAAGGGCTTCCAGATCCTTGCGGACTGATTCTTCGGTCTTGATCTTCTTCATCTGTGTATCCTCAAGTTTCTCCCCTCCGGCCAAACGCATCTTGAGTTCATCAATCGCACGCATTTTCTTCAGGAGGCCACGAACTTTCTTTTCATGGGGTGTTGACACGTTGCTGGCGGGAGAGGTGACTGTCACGTCCGGAGGTGCCACATGAGTGCCATTTTGTCCCTGGCGGTTATTGGTTTTCGGGTTTGCTGGTCCGCGAGGACCATTAGCTCTATGTGTATGAGCATCGCTTCTTTGACGATGATGGCTGCTACGACTACGATCACGATGCTGTCGGCCGTGGGCATTCGGTTCCAAAGAGTGCCCGTTATTTCCTCGTGAACGGCTTCGAGAATGAGCTCGCTTGTCACGACGATCCGCATTGTTGTGCCGAGCCGAGCCGGAATCATCGGCGACACCATCTTCGACTGAGAGATTTTGAGATCTTTCGGCGGAGTCTTTGGCTTTCTTCGCGTCACGTTTCTTCTTGTTCTTTGCTGCGGCCTTAGACGCCTTATCATCGCCGTGGAGGCCAGGTGGGAGAGCTACTCCACCTCCAGGAGCCGCACCGGGAGGGAGGAATTCATCAATTGTTTCCGCGCCCGGAACAACGCGGCGTCGGGGCTTACTTCCGAAAGAAGCTGCGCCATGGCCGAAAACATTCGGATTTTCATCTCGAACAAAGGCCGCTCCACCCTCATCCTCCCGACGGAAGGACATCGGAGTGCTCTGGCCACGAGCTCCTGGCGGTCGGTACGCACCGACAGGCTTCGAGGGTGTTTTCTTAGTCGCAAGGTAGGCCAAAGCAGATGGATGAGGATTTGGCATCGGGTGCAAAGGGTCTGAAGAATAACCCCGCGTAGTCTGGGGGCGCCAGCGGACTTCATAAAGCTCATTCATGTCCACATTGTACATCAATCCGCCACCAACATGCCAAATTCGAACTCCGTTATCTACACGGAGCCTAGGGCTGGTTGTTGCAGTCATGATGTGTTTCCCATCCGGGCTCCATTCGCATACGCTGGCGTTCGAAGCTTCGATAGTCGCGACTTTGTTGTAGTTTTTTTCCAAATCAAATATGTCCATCTGGCCTGCAAGATTGCCAAACCCTGCCACAACGACGAAACGGCCATGGGGAGAAAATACAATTGTGTTTCGGGGTGCTAGTGGAAAAGAATGTGTCGCGACGGCTCGAGAATTAAAGATGGTTGTCTTAGTCGGCATATACCCATAGACTACACCAAATTCCTTCGAATTGGGAGACCAAGTGACATCATGAATTGGTCCTTCCTTGTCTGAATGAAGTTAGTGCGATGTGATGTAGAGATTTCCTCAAGAGCATACCAAGATGAATTCTGGAGTCAAAGCCATTCGTGCTCAGCACGTAGAGAGTGGTTTCTCCGTAATAGCTTTTCCCGGTTTTGTCGACTTCAGTCTGCGCGAGCACAATAAGAGTGGTTCCAGAATCATTCCACTTTAATTGAACTTTGTCGCCTTTGAAGAATGTCTTCTGCGAAATTGGATGTGTAAACTGCGGCACGTTGAACAGCTTGACAGCGGCGGGTTGACCCTAAAGTATTTTGATAAGAATCTGGAATTGCATGCCACCAAGGATGGGAGAAATCTGTGGGCTCTAGACTCACCTTCCGCTCTGGAATAAACACGGCAATTGCATGATTCTGTCCTGGAGCTATTGCGAAATCGGTAACGCCCTCGGCTCGAAGTTTGTTCCACACCGTTGTTAAATCTCCGCTTTGGTAGAATTGCACCTCGTTGGTAACGGTGCGAGCACAATAAGTTTCATCGGCTGTGTACTGTAAGTTCCAACCAGACTGCGATTTTTGAACGAAGCTTCCAATCGGCTCAAGTGTTTCTCCACCATTGATTCCAGGTGGTCCTAAAATCACTTTCCAAACTTTCAGATTTTTGGTCGCGTCACCGTTCTCATCTTTAGAGGGTCGTTGCCAGGTAATTATATACGTTCCCAAGGGAGAAAACCCCAGTTCGTAAACGTTCTCTGCAGGAAGAGAAGCGATGACATGTCCAACAGAGGGGTCAACAATGGAAACTCTAATATAAAACTTAAATCAGCGAAGTTCCATATCAGCCCAGATATTAGAAACAACAAAACGTACTGTTCGGGAGACGCCCAAGCAAAATACCGGCCGCATGGGGAATAGGCGCAGCAACGTAGATTGCCATCCGGTCTACATATGTCTCGTCAGTAAAATCCAAGGGACCGATGGTGGGTGCAGATCATACTGTGTAAACCCCGGAACGGGCTCGTAGATAGGAGAAGCATCCAATAGGCCAATCTCCTTACTTGTTCGATCTGCTTCTGACTCAGTATCACTTCCACGCAGTTCTAGCCTGTATAAACCTACACGCCAGCTGGGTTGGGGCAGCCATGACTACTAAAAGCCACAGATGAGTTCAACACGCAGGGTAAATAGGGCGAAAATGGATCGACGAAGGGCCTCGCAGATGATAACCCTCTTCCAGCTATAGATTTGAGGCTTTCCAAGCTATCAGGCGACTTATCTATGATTGGGCGTCGTTCTGGGGCTAAACAGGTCTCAGGTGGAAAAAGGGCCAATTGAAAGCACTATCCTCAAAAGTGAAGGAAGAAGATCGATTGAATCTGAGATAGTTGTCTGAGCAATGTTCCAGTTGGGTTGAATGCAGCTGCTTTGTTTTCTCTTCAGGCTGGACAAGTCAATGCCGAGCGACAAAGAGAATTTAGCGGACCGAAATTGGTATTTGGCAGGGCAAGCCTACTTTGCTGAGGGAGGTCAGAGGAAAATTCAGGATCCCAAGCGTTGCAGGAACAGAGCGGAAGAGGGTGGGCGAGGAGCACGGCGGGAGGATCAGATCGTGGTGGAAGCGACTCGAGGGAACGAAGAAGTTCGTCAACTTTGTCAAGTTTGGCAGGCGAGAGGATTTGTGGGAGCCGCTCGCTTATGTAATACAAACAGGCTCAATCTACTAAGCTCCTTTAGGAATGGTGTTGGCTGATCGGTGGCTGAGTGGCTGGGTGGCTGGTGGGCGGTAGGGCTGAAAGTGGCTGGTGCCTGTGGCTGGGCAGCCCATCAGCTGGGCACGGAGTACGGAGTATTGATGATACTAAATTCTATCCCTTTAAAAATGGTTTCGTGGAAAATCATATGGCATTTAAAAGGGATGATGAAGGGCGCGAGGAGCCTGTAGCATCGGAAGATGGACCTTAGGAAATAGTTATGATTGAATCTCTTTGGGCTGCTGGAGGCACAGTCGGGCAATAATGGAAAGCTGCAGATACCAATAATCACAGCCCGCACATACAGCAGTGAGCGAATCAAATGAGGTGACACAGATTATATCCTTTGTTTCATGCTGCCAACTATCAATTCGCATTCCTTACTCCGTAGACTCTCTCCCACGAATCCACTCTTCAACCCGTCGTCTATCTACGGAGTACTTTCAGGAATCACTTAATATGACGGGTCACTCTTGAATCCTCCCACGACATGATGACTAGTTACGTAATCCAGCAGTCCGTCTTGGCGGGCCTGATGACGTCAGCCGTCGGCCGAGTTCGCCCAGTCAGGAATTGACTCGCACAAGGTTTGGCTTTGCCTTCGACTCTCCTCTTTCAGTCTCCGCATCTCAATTCCATCAAGCCCGTGAACCTGCATCGTTTCTTTCAAAAAAAACCTCTCTCTTCATCCCAACTGCTTTCTGCACCTGTCGGTATCCTATGTGCAAGTCATCATCCACACCGCTGTCTACTTTCGTTCATTCTGTGTAACTTGCTTAGTCGCAAACCCCACCTCGTGTTCCTGGTAGTAGTTCGGTTTGAGCGCATCGCATCTCGCCGTCTTCTATTTACTACTATCGTCGACCCGCTCTTTGAAGCGGTTATCCTTCTGTTCTGCCTGCAGAGATAACCGGAACATCTCGCTGCCACAGGTCGTCGCACTGATTTCGACGCCGACTGGCCTCTGTCGATCTGCCTTGCATCAAGGGATCATCAAACCCGCTCAGCCCAGAAGTACCCTGCCGACCAGCAGCACTCGGCAAACAACGCCGACACCCTTTCCTGTTTTCTTCAAGTGCTGGACCTTGGGACTCTGGGACTTTGGATTGTTTACCTAGTCGACCTCGCAGCGATTGTTAAATAATACCCGATTTCCTGATTCTCCTACACACAAGCTCGAATCCAATTGAACAAACAACTTACACAATGTCCCATCCAACATTGATCAACCTCCCACCTCCGCCTTCGGACACTCCTACTCCTTCAGAAGTGGGCCCGTAAGTCTATGTGCAACTACTCTGGATTTCATTTTGCATGCTCAGCAAGCCCTGTTTGGCAAAACTCAATTTATTCCGTGACACAGCTAATTGGTCTCATCTTTCTTGAATGCAGAAGCACTCCAAACTCTGGAACCACCTCTCTTTCCGCCCTATCTACTACCGCAATCAAGGATGGACACCGGGGCAAACTTCACCCTCACGGGCATAAACCTCGTCGCCCTTCCGATGCTTCAGATACCTCGACAGATACCCTAGCAGCTGAACGCGCCGACCGAATCTCACGCCTGGCCGGCTTAGGCCCTAACGATTCCACTGATGCCAACCTTCCTCTCCCGGGTTATTTCGACCCGACCCACGCACACCTCTATCAAAAAGAGCGCAGCACCGTCGGCAGCGCCAGCGCCACCGGCAGTGTCGGAGGCCGCACAACCTGGGCCAGTGGCAGCGATATATTCGACCAAGACAAAATCAACGATGACGACGGCGTTTCCAGCGTGATGAGCGATGAAAACGCTAGTCTGGTAGGATTTGGAGAGGGCGCAAGTAGCACTATTAGCGGGCCTATATCGGCCAGAATACCCACTGTCAGTCGCCAATCCTCTGGATTGGGAACTAGTAATCGACTGTCCGCAGGGCCGGGCGGACCAACCGCTTCTCAAAACCTCTCGCCGCAAACCGAGCAGATCCCGCCGTCTTCGCCATCCCCTGCGGGCTCGACTACGCCGCAGGGTCCGGACTATGACCCGGACGATGCGCGCATGGTCGATGGCGTGACTTTCGATGAAAATGTTGTTGATACCACTATCCGACCGCCTCAGCCTGTTACAGCTAGTACTTCTGAGCGTGCTTGAATTCTCGATGGCGTAGTTAGATTTGTGCCAGAAAGAAATGATTTGTTTGTTTCTGGCGCCAATCATTTTTTTCCCGCTTCGAATTAATTTACTCGACGGATATAGCTCATGAAATTTTGTATGGATATGTGGGCTGGGAAGAAACGGCAGCTTCTTTGGACCGGCGTGCATAAGAGCAGGTATTTAAACGATACAAAGGAGTTCAAACCCTGGAGAGCTTAGCTTGTGAGGAGCTGGGGTGGCCATTTCAATTACGATTTCTCAATTTTGTGTACTCATCTGAGCTATTACTTTGAACTGATGTTCCTTATTTGTAAATGAGCAGCTTTATCAATGATGGCATATTAGCTCATGATTATATAGTAGTGTGTTCCAACTGGGTAAAATTATGTATATAGTAAAGCATGTCGTCGTTAAACATGTTGGAGAGTAGATATATGTACACCGTCAGTAGAGACAAGGGGAATATATTATAATCATTGACCATATAGGCAATACACTACATTGCAGTGATCGCAAAGCTCTTCTGGTATCAAGGGTTGCTTATTGGGCATGCAAACCAAGCAACCCTAGAACGGTAGAAATCGATGTTTCCTGTATCGGGTGTATTCAAAAAGGGTTAACCTTAGGAAGTTTGTCGTTCGCATTCTTCCTGAAAATCCAGCAATTCTTGCTGCAGCTTACTTAAGTCATTAAGAACCCGTGAAGCGGATGAAGGCTGCATGAATGGCTCCCCGGTTTCTTCGGCTCGTTGCTCCAGCTCTTGGAAGACAGTGGGTGCTGGATTTGCACTCCCATCTTCATCTACATCGCGCACTTGCGAACCACCACCTCGCCTTCGAGGAGGTGGTTGTGGTGGGACATTAGTCGTACTTGGAGCGCGAGAGAGCCTCGCTGGCGCGTCTCCAGAACGGGAGGCGGATCCCAAATTAGTGTCTGGTTGATTTGTCGAGTTAGAAGTGCTGTTAAGATTATTAGATTGCCCGGAAACATCGGACTCGGATTCTCGATCTCGACGACGTGAAGGAGGAGGTGGTGGAGGTGGTGCTTGTTGTGAAGTAGAGTCAACAATGGAGGACATGGAGACGCCAGCCAAGCTTCCACTTGAACGAAGAGTGCGCTTTCCAATATTAGCTGCGGTCCGTTGGCTATTTCGCCGAGCTGGAGGGGTGGGTGGTCTTTTGGGAGAGGGCTTCGGCGGCGGAAACGGCTCGGATTTGCTTCCAGCACGCCGGTCTTGCGCAGTGGCGCTGCGAGTGGAGCTCCTGGTGACTCTTGGTGTATCAGAAAAGCTTCGCCCTCCGGAGCCGGGTGGTGACTGCGGATGTGTCGCAGGCTGCGGAGATTCCGTGAATGGATCAGACGGTTGGGCACCCGATTCACTCTGTATTAATTTACCGTGCCTCGTCTTTGGAGGCGGCGGTTTCTTTCTCTTTGCGGGTGACTCAGATGGCTCCTTTGAGGCCTGTTCTTCCCCAGCATTCGATTTTGAAGGGCCATATGAGGAGTCTTGTTGTTGTAAGTTAAAGGATGTTTCGGGGGGTACTTGCTTTGAAAATTCCGCGTTAGCACTGTCGCCACCCTTTGATGCCGCTTGAGTTTCGGTATCAGAGGGAGTCTGTGCCTCGAGGAAATCTTCAAAGCCTGCGTCCCCCGTCAGAAGCAATCGCTTAAATGCGTCCACGTCCAAGGTACCTCGTTTTATCCTCCCCGACGACGCTGGACTGTAGCTCATCCGGTTAGCTGCCGATGCTTCTCCCGTAGTTCCTGCCGAGTCTCTCCAATAGTCCGACGCGTTTGGTACTACTTCCATGGTTGGTCTGTGGAACCTGATATTGTCTGAATCGTACCCCGAGAGCGGACTTGGAGAGGCAAAAGGATTTCTCGGCTCTTGTAGTGTTGGCGATGGTAAAGGAGATTCAGATTCGGTTCCGCTTCGAAATAGACGGGGCATAAGTGTCGGGTTGCCGGAACCGGATAGTCGTTTTATGTGCGTCGGCGGGGCTGTTTGGGAGTGACCAAGGCCCGGGACTGTAAAAGCGCCAATATTAGTGATACGTATTTTCGAAACACATTGAGTGGAAACAGACAAGAAGGCATATCATCAGGAAATAAGCTGGTCTGCGTATGTGAACCGGCTTCCGACGCGGTGACGGGAGCGTCCGGCAGCTGCTTGTCGTCGTCGTCAGAGATCGGCTGCGGTGCCTGCTTGTTTGCCATCGCCCCGGAAAGACTACGGCGGAAAGGATTTAAACCAGACATGGTAGACGGTTCGGGTTGATTTGGGCATGAATAACAAGAGGAATTGGGAGAGGAGAGGAGAGAGCGGCGAGATCGTTGATACCTAGCGAGTGGTTCGGCGAAGTGGGAAGAGCAACTCGCAGGCAAACACAAAACCGCAAGCAGGAACAAAGCAAGACTTACGGCATCAACGTTTTTCGACGTCGCGAACGCGGCAGCATCTCCACTATCGCAAAATCCCGAGGAAAGCCACTGGAGTTAAAAATATGTAATGGAATGAAAGGATTTAGCTACTATTGTTCTACATCAACTTGCAATTTATTTGCTAAACAATGTGATAGTTAATCAACTTGTGCGAATACTGGGTAAAAAGAAAAAGGAGAGACTCGTCATACAATCCAAACGAATGTCAAATATCATAATATCGCAAACGAAACGCCCATAAATCTCAGAGACTGTCTGTTTTCTGATATCTAATTCAAACGCGAATCGCAATTTGTTCTCGCGGTTTTGCAAATTTTCTTCAGCGATGATTGCCGTTCTTGTATCCAACAGCACACCTAAGTACCCAGTCGGGGTGGATGCGCTTAAGTTCGACTCGGAGGCGTGACATAATTTTCCTTGTAGACGTGCCATGGTTCGTCTGAACCATAGAATGCTTCCATCAACCGGCATCCACTCTCCGTTGGTTGACTAAACGCGATCTTCGACTTTGGAATCTCGATTCCGTAAAAGTAATTTCCAACAACACAATCCAGCAAGTCCATGGCAATTCCTTTCCGTCGAGACGACGAGGATGTCCAGACTCGCGATATTCCCACGACCGCAGGGTCTTTCTCTGCGCCCGGGGTGATCGACGAACTGTCGAATTCTTCCGAGTTTCTGGTGACCCTGGTGTTTGGTCGTTTAACAGGGTGACACTCCCATATCCGTTCTGTCAGACACAAACCAACGCATTTGCTATCCTTCATATGCAAAAATACTTTGAATCGATCAACTTCTTCTTTAGATCCGTTCTTCCTGAGATGCTTCGGCGTCTCAATCTGACTCCACAGGATAGAATCCTCAATCTCCGGCGAGGATAATTCTTTATTGACCACTTCCAGCACTCGCTTTGCTTGATTCTTCGCCGACGGGGAGCTCTTGCGGTCGATAATCACCACATACCCTTCCTCAAACCTAGCGGCCTCGTACACCCATCGACAGGCATTCGCTCGGACAAACGCCTTACCCAAGTCGATGCCATTCGAATTCATCTCGTGAAATTTTTTATGCAGGGCCATATCCTCTGCGTTCGATGGAATGTATTCCATTTTGCAGCCTGAGCACGTTTTCCGAAGCTCCGCGCCTAGGTCTAACTGCATCTGTTTCAGCACCGGTGGCTGGTTATTATTTGTCTGCTTTTTCTTCTGCGGCTCAGCAGCGGCCGCGGGCAGGAAGCTATTTGAATTCACCTCTGCCAAAGGCGTACCAGCGCCTGAAATGCTAGGAGTCGATCGCTTTCGCTTCAAGAACGAAAAGGTAGGTTTCCGCGTGTTCGCCGGCGGGGGTGTCAATTGTAGCGTGGGCGGTGACGAAGGAGGCGTAGAGCGATCATCGATCACGGTTTCTGAATAGCTTACTGAGTTACGACGCGACGGGCTGGAAAGAATGGCTGCTGATGATTCGCGTATAGCACATGCGAGGTTGTTTTCGCTCTCATTGTCATCCAGATCAGATTCGACGCGTCGTTTTTTGGTTGCAGGACAGAAGCCATCATCCCAGAACTGGCGGATGGGTTTGCTGTAGGTTCTCATCATGAGACCTCTGTTGCAGTGCCTTTTGTGTTAGTTAGAACGCGTTGTGAACGAGAGAACTGGTGGTTGAGGGGGAAAGAGGCGTTTGGGGGCGCAACTCACCTCTTGAACGAGTTGGTCACGGTGTAGGGCATATCTCGCACGCTGACCATGGATGCTAAACAGGCAGTAGGAAAAAGACCCAACACAATCAGAAAAAAATAGTAATGAGAGGATGCAGTTTAATTTCTTCAGACAATAAGAGAAAGATGAGCAAAAGGAGTGATAAGAAATTAGAAAAATAAAAGAGTCGCTGGGGCCTGAAATGAAGTATTTAACTATTATTTATTTGGCTGCAATTGATTCCTGTTTTGTTGCCGCTGCGGAAGCAACTTGATTGGGCGGCTAAGCCTGTTTGGGCCAGCAGGCACTCAAAAAGCTGTCCAAGTCTTTTCTCACGGAAAAACAGCGAACTGCGAAGAACCAAAGAGATTTCCTGAGAAAAATAATAAAAGAAGGGCGGACTTGGTGGCTCTCTGGCGATCTGCCTTGTTGATCCTGGGGTTTGTTACACCCGGCAAGGGATTCTTGCGGATATTTGAATTGCTTGGAACGTGCGGACTCGAGAGACACAGAGAGGAGAAAGAGGGCAGGGCAGTGTGAGGCAGTGTGGTGAGCAACCGGAAAACTTCGTAAAAAAAAAGATTCTTCTCAGAGACAGAAAGACCGAAAAACACGGGCTTGCGAAAAATAAAAAAGGGACGGACTCCAGATCCTCCGTTTTCTTTTCTCTTCAGCCTGAAAAAGGACCGGACGGGTTCGCAGTGACTCAGTGAGTTTCTGCGGGTGAAGCTAAAATTCCCTGGCCTGGGGCTTATTTAACGTCTTTTTTGTGATTAGAGTGCATTTCGGGCTGCAAGGATGCGATCGCAGAAGTGATTTGTGGGAGACGGTGTTTGTCTCAGCATTTCCGTTAGGCTTAGGCCTTGGTACTTGCTTGGGCTTGGACTTGGACGTGGATTCGAAAAAGGGAGGGGAGGGGAGAGGGGGGCCCCTTCGTCGAATGCGATGTGGAGTTGGACAAGAAGCAGCCGAAAAATGCTCTTCTGATTCATCCAACAAATCACAGCCTTTCCAGCAGAAGTACGGAGACAGCAATGTGTCATGGGCCCCGTACATGGCCGCGCCCCCTTTGACCAGGATGCTTCGACCTATCCCGATGCTGGAAGGGAAATGGCTGCCTGTTTGCACCCGGCGGCGCTCCCTCTTTGGATGCGTCCGCAAATGAGCGGTGCCAGGATTGGTTTCGTTTGCTCCCTATCCTCGACTGCTCGTTGGTCACTTGCCAACTCATCCAAGGTGCGTGGGAAAGAAAAATTTGACTCGTTTTCTCCTGCATCATGTGGACGGATGGCTATCCCCGGGCATGGCGACATCCCAGCCACTTTTGATTTCCCGCTCCTGGCCCTACGCTGCAAACGCCTGTAAAGAGTCATCAATCATAATCGATCAGGAAGGGAAGGCTGTCGATCCGGGATCGCATCGCCTCTGTGCCCGTTCCCAGAAAGGATTTCTTCCGCTACTGCTTACGACTATTTGATCCTTGATGATGATGATGACGATGAGACTTGATCGTGAATGATGAATGAGACTGATGGAGGATGGCCGAGTGTGCAGTCCCTCCACGTACTCTTCGTGTCTTGGAGGGACACAAACTTTCATCCCTGCATTTTGAAAAACTTGGTATTTTGCTCAGTTGGCGAATTATCAATGGTCAGATTTTTTCCCACTCTTCTGTTCTGGGATGCGCTGGCAACACAGAACATCAGATATCCACGTTTGAGTGTTGGCTCTTGCAATTACAGGCCAGCTGATGGCTGGAGGTGAACCGCGGCGTCTCATCAAACGTCGTACAGCCCCCCAGTCCCCGGCCAATGGATCTTGTTTTTTACAATATCGTTGACGGCGCAATTGAACTCTCGGAGAGATAAGAGCTTGAGCTGTGTTACGGCTCTCCGCGATAGAGTGATTTCTGAGAAAATGGAAGCACCTGCATGAGATCCTCCTGCAGGAATACCTGCTTTGGACGCTCCGTGGAGGCTGCCTTGTTCCTTCGTGTCGCCTACGGAGAATGCAAGGACGGAGATGATGCCGCCTCCCGAAGACCAAACGAGGAGAATCGTTTGGTTCAAAGTGAGAGGGATTTGAAGATGAGGGCTTTGAACACCCACTGCACTTTTCAAGATGAAACGAGGCAACGGGACTGAGAGTTTTGTCCGACACTGTGCGACTCTCCGGAGCTCTCTGTGTATACCTGCTACGGACCTTATGCGGGGTTATCACGCCCGTCCCTGTCGAAGCGGGTGAGACGTCGCAAGAAATATCCTCTACGGGTGAAATCAAGAGCTCCCGGTGGGGCTTATAAGGACTATTACACTCTGTGTGCTCTCAAAGGCCCAGCTTTTTTTTTCCCCCAGGCATTGCAGAGGCAACGTAGGATGTATCATTTACGGGATTGATGGGTACAAACCGGTGATATTATCTTTTTTACAGAAGGTCCAAGGATTGCTACTTAGTGAAAGCTTTGATCCTGCGTTTGTCCGCAATGTTGGGTTCCTACAGATGATCTCGGAAGTGCCTCGATCTGAATGGTAAACAAACGTCAAAGCACGCCCTTGTTATTGAACTATTTAACTCAATCGGCAGACCAAGAGAGCCTACAACGGTCGAGAGTAGTTACAGAATACGCCGGACGGCGAGATGGTTCGATATCATGGCTGGACCATTTGTGTATGATAGGCATTAGGCGCACTACGGAGTACACGACTGCTAAAATGGCTCACGATCTAGACATTCAAGGCTTTTCTTGATGCCAGCTTGGCTGGCTTTGTACCCATAATTCTCACTTCAATTCATCCTTCTCACTGCTCAGCAGTATTGATCTAGTCCATCAGAAACGGCCAGCAACATCAAGTGAAAACAAAAAGATCTTCAGTCTGTTGGCATTTAAACCGCTTAACACATCTCTTCTTTCGCCCGTTGTCTCCCGGACCGCAGCAGAAAGTCTAAAGGCCCGCCTGACTCCGCGCTTTCCACTTTGCTGACCACATTTTCTCCTTCGCTCTTTTTTTCTTTCAAAAGCCTTTCGTCTGAATTGAATCAATCAATCCTCTTTGGAATCAGGCAGTTCTTGTCGTACGATTCAATTAACTACGCAGGCGCCCTTCCAGCTCCACTACTCGTGGGACCCTCAAGCACAAAAAAAGTCTTCTGCCATGGCCTCCACGGATAGAAGAAAGCGGCCCAGTAAGTTCCACGCATAGTCTCCTTTATGTCGTCGCGCGTTTTCCAAAACCCATTGAGGAGAAACCCATCCTAGAACCCTTGTCGATAATTGCAGCTGAGCATCACGAATTGGGAGAGGGGGTGGGAGTGAAAAGTTGCCCTAAAACACCCACGCCTGCGCAAAGCCGCCCGCGCCCGCGATTGTGGGCTGGAAAGGCAGCCTGGCGATACGCCGCATCGGCTTCAAATTTGAGATTTTCAACTCCCACTGAAAGCGAATTTATCTCATCAAACCACCCATTTTCATCTGTTTCATCTCCCATGCTTAGTTAGTTGGATTCAACATTCCATTCTGGTTGGATTTTGAATTTTTTTGAGAGTCCAACTCTACTCCAGCGACCTCCTCTCGTCTCATCTTCTCTTCTTCAACCCTAATTATCCCTTGTCGAGGGTCCCGAGTCGTTAGAATGGCTGCTAACCGCAATTCATCGTCTGTCCAAGCAGGAACGCAATCCTGCCCTCCTCCGAATCTCCCTCAGCTTGTCGCCGAACAGCATGTCCCGATCTCTGCGCAGGATAAGAGTACCAAACGACTGGTCGTGGTCTTGTCCAATGCGAGCCTAGAAACGTATAAATCCGGTGGCAAGGCTGCGAATGGCAGGGATGAAAAATACTCGCTTCTCAATAGCGACGAGCACATCGGGGTCATGAGGAAGATGGGACGGGATATTAGTGAGGCGAGGCCAGACATCACTCACCAGGTTTGCACTTTCTAGACCCCTTCAGTACCCTACAGTTTTTGTTTCAGAGAGCTTATCAGTTCCCGTCTGCCTCTCGTTTCGATATTGATAGTGCCTCCTTACCCTCCTTGATTCACCGATCAACAAAGCTGGAAAACTCCAGATCTATATTCATACCGCCAAGGGCGTCTTGATCGAAGTCAGCCCAACCGTCCGCATCCCTAGGACGTTCAAGCGTTTCGCAGGATTGATGGTACAGCTTCTGCACCGGCTCTCCATCCGCTCAACAAATTCCCAGGAGAAACTCCTGAGAGTGATCAAAAATCCCATTACCGACCATCTCCCACCGAACTGCAGGAAGGTTACACTCAGTTTTGATGCGCCAGTGGTACGGGTCAACGACTACATCCGGACACTAGGGTCAGAGGAAAGTATCTGTGTATTTGTGGGAGCTATGGCGAAGGGGCGCGATGACTTTGCCGACGCTTTCAAGGATGATGCTGTGAGTATCAGCAATTTCAGCCTGAGCGCCAGCGTGGCCTGCAGCAAGTTCTGCCACGCGGCGGAAGATGCATGGGGCATCGTGTGAAAGAAGGAAATGCCCATTGGCCGAGCCCCACGCCATTCAACAGGCACTTGCGACAGGTAACGAGGAGTTTTTCTTATCATTTTGTATTACTGACGACGAATCGCGAGCCTTTTTCACTACTCGCAGGCCAGCTTCTTCCAAGGACCGTGGACAGCTAACCTGAAAATCGATATCTGTGTGCGACAGCTTTCTACCCTAAGTGTATTTTTGTCGAACTCGCCATGTTACCACCTATCAACCCGGATCTTTTTACATCTGGATTTTGTATGGATGGGACACATGAGACCGAGCGGGATCCACCATCGAGACCTGGCTCACGATCATAACATCAAGGCTTGAGATCTCATCTGGCTGTCCGTTTCGACCAGACCAGACACAGTCTAAACACAGATATCAAAGATGGCAAACCGGACTGCACTTGGGCCGACTCGGCGACCCGCCTCTCTGGAGAAGTTTTTCTTTTGTTTTGGGATTTTGGCTATCTCCTTACCTTTTTGTCACTTGTACAATGCTGTAACCTCACGCTTGGATGCCGTTCTGTTTTTACAACCAAAACATGGGCGATTCAACAGCCTCTGGGTGTGGATTCTCTATACAAGCAATGTAATTTTGGTTTTGATATTCATTCAGCATCAATAGCCTTTACGACTTGAGCAGCATACAATGTCTCTTCTAGCTGCTTCGATTTCTCTAACACCTGTCTACCAGATATATACTCTCTCTTCTCCTCTCTTTCATAGGTCCTTCTTACAATTTTGGTGCGTCGGTACTTCAACTTGCCACCGCCCTTGGTATTGAAACCCGTGGGGAAGTCCAAAAGCAGCACAAACACAAAACAAGCAGTAAAATAATTATCAGCGAAGCAGAATTTTGCAATTCTAGAAACCGAACCTTTGTAATTCTCCGAATCGGATGAAAATATGACTCGAAAAATACTTTGCACCAGCATCTAAGACACGTATTGCCCTTGTCTCGACTTCAAGCCGGGATTGCCGTGGCTGGGAATGATTATGCATGAGCACCCAACTATGGAGATTGAAGACCAGAAAAACAATGCCTTTCGGGCATAAAACTGAGTCCGACAACCTCAAAACTTCATTTGTCTACGGGGAGCCTTGGCATTTCTTGCTTCACTTTTCAGTCTTTTCCTTATCGCCCTTCGCTTCTGCGTCGATCTCATATTCGAGAACCTACAGGGATAAATGCACCGCGCACCACATCCGAACCAGTTGCATTCAGACGCAGTTTCAGGGGCCTATGAACAAAGGTAAGGCATCGACTCTGAGTACTCCGTAGGCAGTGAGAAAACGCATGAATCGATGATTCCATCGTTGACATGCGGGCTAGGGCCTGCATGGAGGGGCCACTCCTGGAATTTTCGCCTCATCTGCAAAGCTGCGGTGAGCTGGCAAGGGGCCCGAGGTGCGAGATTTCACACTTGAGGGTGACCGAGTGCCTACTTATTAGTGACCAAATGAATATTCAAGTATACCAAAAGTCAAGGTGACTGCCGGTGGTTATTTGCGGCCTTCTGAGACTCGACTCCGATGATCGGTCCCATTTGGGCTTTTCTCCTGAACCTCACGGTCTTATCTTCAAAGGTCAGGCGGAAAAGAATCAGAGGCCTACTTAGTTCCCATTGGCACGACGCATCCACAATGCTCTAAACTCTCTGCACCAAGGTCTAAAAAACTGGCATATCTTTTTCTTTTGCCTTATTCTTCCCAGGGTCTAGATGCTGCATTCCCATAGGATCGGCCTACAATGTTCCAACTCACATCTGCACGCCGATGCTCGAATCAGCGTCGGCACGAAGTGATGCGGTGTTTTATCTCCACTCCCCACTCGCCCGTGTTATTGCTAACGATGTCAGACAATACCAGTTGTTACTTCTCGTTCGTTTGACTGCTGGATACCCGACGCACCCGTCCTTGATCATATAGAGGAGCTAAGAATTCAAAATAGCATCTATGGTATAGGAGAAAGCCCGTGGCTAGGCTGGCAACGGCCTTTTCGCCTTCGTACCTTTCCCTACCGGTGCTGATACTCTGAATGCCCCGTGGACCCAAAGAGGTTGATGCTTTATGATTGGAAAAGTGGTGACTTGGTCCGCCGCTAACGCGGGCCGCTTCGTGATGCTACCCTTCTCCTGCATAATATTCTGTTCATATTTTTCCCATTTTCCTGATCTGCCTTTCTCCTCGTATGTATAAAGGATCGTTCCCTTTACTTTGTTTTGAGTCACCTTGATTTCTGCTACCACAGGTAACGGGTGCACAAACAGACCGAATAGATGCTTCAGGAGCCCAGGCCCGAGCAACAATTCTTTATATTTGTTACCATTATTTGCAAATTATTCGTTTCAATTATACCATAATTTTGACTGCTGTGCTACCGATAGTGGTTTGTTTTAATATACGCCTAATATCTAATCCTAAGCTAGATAAAGCACCTTCGAGTCTACAGTCGCTTTGGCACAGCACTCTGAAGCTCTCTCAGTGTACGATTTTATTTTGGCAGTGTACAACAGTTTCACGATGCCAGTCTCACACCTTACACTTACGGTTTCGAACCTACCTCAATCAACGTCGTTTTTTCTCTCTTGCTTGCAGCCTCTCGGGTACAGGTTTATTGGTCGCCATGAGAATAGCATTGGGTTCGGCGCAGAGCCAGGAAAGCCAGCGGACTTCTGGATAGCTGAGGAGAGACCAGGGTGAGTAGGGGTCCACTACGTCAACTGAATTGATCTAATCATATATGTTAGCATTCCAGCAGGAGCGGCGCACATTGCGTTCCCAGCGCCTTCTAGGGATGCCGTCAGCGCATTTTTCATCGCTGCGCTTAAAGCCGGAGGAAAAATTCATGGAGAGCCCTGCGTGCGAGATGCAGAGCAAGGGTACTATAGTGCAGCAGTTATTGATTTTGACGGGAACAGTATCGAGGCGGTAAATCGTGCAGTGGAGTACAAGGATAACAGCAGGGCATTAGCTATGGCCGAAAGTGCGTCATATGTGTCTCGGGCCGTATCCACAAAAAGCCGCGCTCTCAAGTCGGAAGTCGGTTCTACTGCGCAAAAGAGCTCCGCTAGCATGACAAAGACCATTCCTGTCATCGAGCCTAAGGGCAGATCGGTCGTCTCGGTGGCGAAGCGATCATCTGCACAGTCGGCATACCAGGGCTCTGTGCACCCATCAATGCAGGCAGGACTGCCTCCATCCGCACCGCAGGTGGCCCAGACCCAGGCTACTTTGGCAAAGCCGGCCGCCATGGATAGTTTGACTGGTGCGAAGGCAGTAGTCGGCACACTCCTTGGTGCTGCGGCCGGCGCTGCGATAGCTTATGCTATGGTCAAGGGCGAATCACAAACACAGGCCGAGACTGCTCCGCCTCAATATACTGAAGATCCGCTCTCCTATTCAAACCAGAAGGCGGCATCTGAATATAGAGCAATCGAGGGTGTGCAGCGAGCGATGTCTATGGATGATGGGATGGCCGCATATGCTCGGTCAACCTATTCCAAAAACCCTCGCGCCAGCACGATTTTCGAAGGACTTGAGCAAGCCACGCAGCTCCTTAAGGCAGCAAGCCTTGCTGGCGCTAACCAGGTTCAAGCACTTCCTCCAGCTGAGATGCGCCGTGCTTCAAGCGCCAGCGTGGTGTATAGTGCTGGATCTAACATGGATATACCTGTCCGCGCCATAGAAGGTGTTCCAGCAGGCTATGACGACGATGAATCGTCTTATTACAACAAACATCCCAGCACATTTATCAGCGGGTTCACAGAACACCCTCGGCGTCAGCACGATGAGGGCCGACGCAGTAGCTACTCCGGACACGGGAGCAGCGTTGTCACTTCTTCTACTATCAAACCACCCAAATCGAGCCATTCTCGCCCAGCATCCTCCCATCGTTCGTACTCTAGTCGCTCCGTGAGGGACATCGATGACCACTACGAACAAACATCCTGCACATCCCGCAAACACAACGGCTCTGCCTACTCAGCCACGCACTCAGCCCGCAACATTCCCCTCCCGCATGGTTCTGTCGCGACGATGTCCACTTCTACATACCGTAGCAAGCGTAGCCATCATTCACATGCGAGCTCAGCTAGACACATCCCGCTCCCTGCCAGCACCGGTAATAGTACCATCTATTTCGACGAATTTGATGATGACTCGCACATTACTCTACCGACAGTACTCCCTGATAGCGCAAGCCGTGCTTCGCGCAAGTCTCACGCTCACTCAACCTCGTCACGGAGACGATCCCGATCTGGTTCTCGCAGAGGCTCTGCGGTGAGCATTAATACACTACGAAGTAGCAAGTTTGACGAGCCGGTGAAGCCTAGTGATAGCGTGAGTCAGGTTGGAAGCAATGCGGCGTATTCGACGTCCTCCAGGAAAAGCGGCCGGAGCAAGCGGTAGACTGTGCCTGTGCCGACATTTGTGGAGCATTATAGTGTGCTTTTATGACTATGACTTTCTTGACACCTCTCTGGACAATTATCTGTTGACCTGCTTGTTTATATTCGGGTGCGGCGTCATCTTTTTGTTCTGCGCTTCTTTTCACTTAATGATATTTTTACTTGCCTTTTGCTTCTCAGCTCTCTGAATTCTCGCATCATTAGGAGTAGGCGTTTATTTAGGACTGCTACACGAAATCATGACACAAATACTGAAATAAAACCTCCTTTACTGTGGTAAAGACCTTGAGGAAGCAATGCAAATAAGCAATGTTATTTTGAAAGTAAGGACTATACTAAAAACTCCAGCAGATTGAACGCCATGAGCATGGCGGGCAGAGGCCAGAATGCAGCAGCCCCCACAACCATGCTTGCAACTCGAGTATATCTAATATGTAGGCCTAAAAGCGAAAGGGATAACATACGTGTGAAGCATTGACTCAGGTTTATAGAAGCCTCGTGCGAGAGAGTGTATGATAGTACTGGAACTGCATACATAAACGTAAAATGCTTGTCATATGGGTGTCGTTAATAACGGAAATGAATAAAAGGAAGAGCATGATGGATGGATCTAAACGAGCTCGCCGGAGACAACCAAAAGAGCAGTTTTGGCCAGCACCACACAAAAACACCACCCAGTTCATACACCCGTCGCATTAGTTAACAAACCCAGGAAAAATGCTCCACATGCCGTTACAGGGGTAGTCGTGATGTTCAAGGTCGCTCATATTTTCGGTCAAACCACCCCGATTCCATCAGATTGCGTATTTTCTAGTCCACTCGCGAGCCGTAGCTTCGTACCGAGGGCGATCGGTCTTGTAGACATGAGCGATCTCAGGCACCAATGGGTCGTCCGGGTTGGGGTCAGTGAGCATAGAGCAAATAGACAGAAGGACTAAGGAGTGGGGTTAGCGGTAGTAGTATAAAGAATAAGGTGGCTTGAAAATACCTTTAGAGATGGTGAGAGCTGGGCTCCATTGGTCTCTCAGGATGTCAAGGCAGATGCTTCCATTAGAGTTGATATTAGGGTGGTAGATGCGAGTGGTGAAGTTGACCTTTGGCGGCTTGAATGGGTAATCGGTAGGGAAATGGATAGCTAAAAAGAAGACACCACCGGAGTAAGGGCTGTCACCCTGTTCAATAATAGCAATTAGCCGCTGCTTGACGCTGGTAGGCGAATATAGAATCGATATAGACGACTTACAGGTCCCATGATAGTAGCTTGCCAGTGGAACTGAAGTGAGATATTAGTGAGAGATCCTTAAAACAATGATAGTCGGGCCGAGCCGGTTGTGTTGCTGTCGTGATGCTGAAACATTCCCGACACGCGACACTTCCAGGTGACTACAAGGGCCAAACGTACCAAATCATCGCCGACTGGGCCTGCGGAGCATGACGAAGGGGGATCACTATCGAATCTGTCAGTTCCTGCTTTGAAGAGTTATGATATCGAGTGCTCAAGCGGTCTGCTCGTTGACGGCTGCAAGACTGAAGCGCCATGATGCCCCGCAGGTGGGGTTTGCCGCGCACACCCAACTCAAAATGGTATCACTCACCGTCCGAGATCTGAGAGTTCCTTGTTGATTCGCTTAAGAGCCATTTGTCGAGATATGAAAAGGACAAGTTGCTATGAAGCGAATTGTAGAGGTTTTGAGGTTGGAGTGTTGGGTGTGTTTCAGGTCGGCTGTGCAGCAAACGGAATGGTCAGCAAAGGAAGAGGGATGTTGAGGAGCACTGGAAGGCCAGAAGATTCGCTAAATAGCCTCCGAAAAGGATGCCGGGATACTCACTGTGATAGAGAAGTAGTGACTGGGCAATGAAGCGACAAGATTGAGTGACTTTGTAGATGTGAAGTTGTGAAATCCAAAGAGGAACGAGGAGCGAGAAGCAGGCGGTGGGTGGAAAGAGGTGGTGGGAAGTGGGAGAAAGGATTGAAAAAAAAAAAACACCTTGAGGACCGGTAATGGCTCGTATTGGGCTTGTATTCTTGCACCTTCCGCCACTTTCTATCACCAAGAATGGGGCGTATGACTGATACAAGTGATACATTAGTCTGGATCCTGATGGAGAAATGCCGGGCCGAAGCATCGCCACAGCTGACTAATGGAAGATAAGATAAGGAGGTTGTTTGGCTACGATTACAGAATAAGCCATCACGTGCCAGACATACCAAAAGGGGCTCCGGCTTTCGCTTCACTCCACGCTCAGCTGTGAATGAAACATCACCTGAGACTCTGAGAGAGAGTGAATGGAAGGAGGCTGAGCAGATGAAGCGCCAGCTTTCGAGCATGGTGATTCGCTCAGGCAGATTTCAGATTACGGCGCGTATCCGCATATGAAGACGCTAGTTTAGATTGGGCCGCTGTTACTTCCTTGAACCCTGCAACTGTTGGGTGCGGTTCATGATTCGTCTTTCGCACAAGGCCTTCCTTGAATTGTTGGATACCGGCATTTTGGGAAATTGGGCATTGTTGATGAGAAAGTGATGAGCGTGCATATACGAAAAACCGGCTCAAAGGTTCCGTGTTGGCTTGACATGTCATAATATGTGAAATTCCACGGTCTTCCAAACTATTCCTCTAGCGCTTGAACGACCAACCAATAAACAGACCGTTGATACCCCGTACTAACAACAAGGATCTATTTCTTTTTAGCAAAAGGCCTGGACGCCGGTGATTGCTCTGCCGAGGATCAAGCCTGATTGTGTCTGTTAGCCAATCAAACACGCATAATTATGCTTTTTCGCGGTTGGGCTCTGTCGGAGACTTACTATGGATGTCGCTTTGACCCTCATATGTCTGGGCAACAAAGAGATTTGCAACATGTCGGCCGATATGATACTCGTCACTTGCGGCATTGCCGCCAAAAACCTCCTGTAACCTATACAAGTTGCCTTGTCAGCCTCGAGAGAAGGTGTGCAACATGGAACCGGGGTGGTAAAAGCGGGCATAGCTTACACTCTTGCACCCGCGAGCGCCCGATCACAATTTTGTCGCTTGATCATCGAGATCATCTCCGGCGTGCATTTTCCCTCATCCTTGAGCCTTGCTACTTGAACCGCAGCAAGCGTACCATATGCGGCATCCGTAGCTGCATCCGATAGCTTTTTCTGGATTAGCTGATACTTAGCAAGCGGATTTCCCTTGAATTGTTTCCGTTCCAGGGAATACGTCCGTGCTCGGTCAATGCAATCCTCTAATGCGCCCATTGTTCCGAAGGCAATGCCCATCCTAGCGCTGTTGAGACATGTGAATGGGCCGACCAAGCCTTCCACGCCAGGGAACATGTTTTCTTTTGGGACCGGGCAGTTGTCGAGCAGAATCATGCCCGTGATGGACGCTCGGAGAGCTGTCTTATTTTTGATGGCAGGGGTTTCCAGGGTGCCGGGTGGACAAGCATCACGCTCAATTAGGAATCCCTTAATTTTACCTGTTGATTCCAACTTGGCCCAAACAATCATTAAGTCGGAGATAGGGGAGTTGGTTATCCATGTCTTTGAGCCGCTGAGGGAATAATAACCTTCCTTTGTGGGATGTGGTTTCGCAACGGTCTCCATTGATCCCGGATCGGAGCCATGGTTAGGTTCGGTGAGGCCGAAGCAGCCGATCAGTTTTCCTTTTGCAAGATCGGGGAGATATTTCTCCTTCTGCTCTTTCGTGCCGAATTCATAAATACCGGTCATGGCTAGGGAGCTCTGCACTGACATGCCAGATCGAAAGCCAGAGTCAACTCGCTCCACTTCCTTGGTTATTAGTCCGGATGCAACAGTGCTTACACCAGCGCAACCGTATTCTTTGATTGTGGCCCCTAATAGACCCAGCTCTCCCATCTCTTGAAGCATTGTCTTATCGTAATCTTCATTCCGGTACGCCTCTAAATTGAACTCAATTCTCAGTCTTCCTTGCCTGATCCTGGGTACCAAGAGAGCACGAACCTAATACTCTTGGCATCAAGCGCTCTTGACAATACTGCCTCGCAGTTTCTGCAATTGCCAGTTCCTCTGGAGTATAAAGATTCGCTGCATTGAGGGGGTCTTGCCAGTCGAATCTGGCGGTTGAAGACGACGAGCAACGGTGTGCGATGTTTCCCGGCGTAGCCTTCATTGTCTTCAAGGCGCCTCGAGCCGTACGTCCCAGAAGAGAAGTGTTCATTGTGAAAGCGAAAGATACAAGCCGTAGGAGAAGCTATGCCTAAGTATTTCACTCGATTAGCTAAAATGGGAAATTGGCCTAGGGCGGATCACCGGGAGAGCACAATTCTTACTACTTAATCGAGATAATATCAGCCTTGGTCTAGTACACCAATTAATTTACTGTTCCGCATAGGAGCGTTCTCTTGCGCAACAATTCCCGACATTGGTGATATGGAAATGCTCGGTTGATTCAAATGGGACGGAAGCTGGTTCGGCAGTAACTTCGGGTAAATTGATTACGATGGTGTTGTTTTATTACATCACTGCACGCCACCATCTAAGCGACCACAATCTGCAGGGAACTCTTTTTAAACGCAGGAAAAATGTTCGGATCTCGAATACACTCTTTGAATTGTTTATATTTTTTAACCTGATAAGACCGTCTACTCTGTACTGCAATCATCATTGTGATAAACGCAGGCATTCATGATAATGCCAAGCCCTAGCTTAAAACGGTTAGCGTATACAACAATCGACTTGGCGTTTCAAAGATATCAGCTTACCTAATCCATACCTAATGCGCCAGTGGACCCTATCATAGGCCGTTCTTTCAGAGCGATTGAATTCACCCACTCTGGACAGAATACCGAGTACTCCGTATGTACGGAGTACAGATCACAGATACTCCGTACAAGCGAGCTAGATACCAGGGGCTCTTACCTACCTCGTATTGGAACAAGCAACTGCTAGACCATTGTGGACAAATTCGAAGTTTTAATGAGGCGGTCAGCGCCCGGAGCCGGACCGCGTTGTTCACACTAGACCGCGAGCTAAGCCTATTCTAGCCAGATTAGATCGCGACTTTAACGCGACAGCCTCAGGCGCGTCATAGCAGAATGTTACTTGCAAATGGACAGCAGTTTGAGGCCATCACTTTTTTCGACCGTTTACCTAGGCTGCTGACTTTTAATACCTGCTATCTGGGGTGGTTTTATTCTCATTTAGTGCTTAGTCTTGGGAAGGATTTCTACAATGGGTATAAAACGTAAGTTTTGGTACAGATGTTGATGTAGAAGCCATCCTTAAAGTGCTCCTAGATCTTTACCAGGTAATTTCCGAACATGCGCCCGATGCGATTAAAACGGGTGAAATTAAGAACCATTTTGGCAGGAAAGTTGCCATAGTATGCTTTCCCAGTCAACCTCTTTGAATCTCAAATCGCTAACTGTGGGCGCTCTCGAAATACAGGATGCGTACGTTTGTCGGGGCTTCGATCGCGGAAATTTATTTGGACACATTATTGACAGGCTATTTTAGCTCCATGAGCATATACAGCTTTCTTATTGCAGTCCGTTCCGATGGCCAACAGCTCACGAACGAGTCCGGTGAAACAACTTCGCATCTCATGGGTTTCTTTTACCGAACACTTCGCATGGTTGACAACGGCATAAAACCATTATACGTTTTCGACGGCGCGCCTCCGAAACTTAAGTCCGGAGAACTCGCCAAGCGAGTTGCACGCAAGCAAGAAGCCGCAGAGCAGCATGAAGAAGCAAAGGAGACAGGGACAGCGGAGGACGTTGAAAAGTTTTCGCGACGAACCGTGAGGGTGACGAGAGAACACAACGAGGAGTGTAAAACTCTGTTAAAATTGATGGGAATACCGTATATTAATTCGCCCACAGAGGCAGAGGCACAATGTGCTGTTTTGGCGAGAGCGGGCAAAGTGTATGCAGCCGCCTCGGAGGATATGGATACGCTATGCTTCGATTCACCCATTTTATTGAGGCATCTCACATTTAGTGAACAGAGGAAAGAGCCGATCCAGGAAATACATCTGCAAAAGGTGCTAGAAGGTTTAGGAATGGAGAAGAAACAGGCAAGTACACCAAATTTTTTGTCTGCTCTGTTTATTTCATACTAATGGTTTAATTGCAGTTTGTGGATATGTGCATTCTGTTAGGCTGTGATTATCTCGATCCGATCCCGAAAGTTGGGCCTAATACTGCTCTGAAATTGATTCGCGACCATGGTAGCCTTGAAAAGGTCGTGGAGGCAATCGAAAAGGACCCCAAGCAAAAGTATACAATCCCTGCAGACTGGCCATATGCACAGGCTCGAGATCTATTTTTCGAACCCGATGTTCGAGCTGCAGATCACCCGGATTGTGATTTCAAGTGGGAAACGCCTGACGTTGAGGGCCTTGTGAAATTCTTAGTTGAAGGTAAAGGCTTTAACGAAGATCGTGTACGCAGTGGGGCAGCGAGACTTCAGAAGAATTTGAAGACGGCGCAGCAAGCACGGTTGGAAGGATTTTTTAAACCGGTTGCAAAGACTGAGGAGGAGAAAGCAAGCCTGAAACGGAAAAATGAGGAGAAAGCAGAAGCGGCAAAGAAGAAGAAAAAGGAGGAGGCAAAGGCTAAGAAGGAAGCAAAGGCAAGGCCAAAGGGGACCTCATAGGCAGCGTTCGCTACAGCATGCAGGTGGTTTGATATCTTCTACGTACTGACTCCTCGGTACTCTTGATGAAAGGGTCGTCGTTAATTGCATATGAACAAGGTTGGACATTATAGTTGTGACCAAATGTTCTTCATTCAAAGCATTATCTGACATAGACGGAGAAGCTGGCAGCTTTAGGAGCATTAAGGATATAGGAGGCAGTTGTTAAATTCGAAAGAGTAGAGAGCTTGTGGGCATAGATAGTAGAACGATGATGTCCTCTGAGGACCAAGTTGGACAGCCCAGCTTAGCAGCACGTCGTCATCGAGCGGATACTAATAATAGGAAAGCTAAGGAACGACGGTAAAAGCAAAAAGCATTTAACAAACAACATATGAAATGAGCACAATGTTTCCTTCCCATCGAAGTGTAATAGGCGCCGACGTTAAGGGGGCGTTAGGCATGGCCTCTCAACAGACCCCCTACCTTCCCTGTTCCGTGCCAGACAGTTTCAATGCTTTCTGGGTCGGATGACGCAGTTCTGTCTCCCAATATCCTCTGCTACGCGTTTCTGCGCCATGGCTTGAGAGGCTTCGGCTTGAAGCACACGAGCGTGAAGCTGTTCACAGTCCACGCCGATAAGATTGCCAAGGACTACCACAGCATCCCATGGGCGGTATGCGATGGCGGTCCTGATTTCGTGTTGGGAGTAACGACGGTCGTAGTCTGGAATGGGCATTAATATGCCAGTGCAAATACATCGCATGAACTCTTCACCAAGCTGGTAGTAGATCAGGAGGTCGTATAGTAAGTCCCCTGGGTCATTGTTAGTGATCAGATGCTTGATAGGTGCGGGTATATGGAGTAAAGAAACCTACAGTTCTTTCTGAATTGGAGCCTATAGAATTCGAGTGCGGTTTTGGGAAACCTTTCAGGGTAAGGGAGCAGGCCCCTGTGACCGCGGTCCAGCATCGCAATGGGTAAAATAGTCTGCCCAAGGTGCAGAATCTGCGAGTTGCGATCCCTGGTTTGCATCGCAGTGAATTGCTGATCAAGTTTATATAATTGTGCAGTGTGGTGCCTGAGGTGGGTTTGGAGCTCAACCACCTGGCCCGTGACGATTTTGATGTCCGTTTTGACATCTTCTAAGTAAGAATCGCTCATATTCTTAAAGTCGCGGTTCGAGAGCAAAGTTTCGCTCAATTCACGCATCAAGCTCCGGATCAGGGCGTGGGTGTCCCGAAACAGCGGATCCTGGACAGCAGGGAGCATTGGGAGTAAGAAAGGAGACCTATTTCTCCAAGGTTCAGACATAGCGTCAATCTTCTATGGGTCGGCGTCTAAATTGAAAGACGTTGGAAAGGGGCAGGTCAAAGAATATACGGAGTAGTTGCTATCAGGCACCAACGTGGAAGGCAACGGTATATCAAGTGGATAGTAATGCCTGAGTCAGGCACCAGGAGATAGCGGACGAGCGAGAGAAGAAAGAGAAAGAAGAGAAGAAGAAGTTGAAGGGGATTTGAGCTGCTTTATGAAGGGCGCGAGGGCAGGAGGGGGGTACCCATTCACCTCAACTCGCTCCTAGTCGTATGCTGGGGGTATTCCGGTTCTCTGGGACATACGAGCGAGTGGCTGCATGCAACTTGCCCAAAGGAGATGCGTCGCGTCTAGCGTCAGCATGCATGCCAGGGATAGTGAGCTCGCTGACCGAGCAATTATTAAAGAGAATAATAATTATTATTGACTTGGTTGATTTGAACCAGCAGAAGGAGTGGAAGTCGAGGAAGTTGTAGGCCTCTACAACTTTATCTCAAGAGGCCTACAACCTCATTTCACCGAAGGCCCAAGTTTGATGAACTTTTTGCACAATTCTACCGGCGCTTCGCTTTGACCGGAAAGATCTCCAGGGAGGGGGGTCCCAGCTCGAAAGTTGTGATTTCCTCGCATGAAAAGGAAAGGCGTGCAGCATGAGCTGCTGCGACGACGCAAAATGTGATCCATCACCTTGGCACCAGTAGGCCGTTGGCAGACGACAAGGGCATGGAGCCGGGATGCCTGCAGGGAAGCGACCATGAACCGGGGGGTCAAGAGCCTATAAAAGCAAGGTGGCTGCGGGCGTGGAGTCACCCTTGTAAAGCCCCGAATGCCGGAAGACGCTTGGGCTCCCATTAGCACTAAGACACTTAACTAAAAGGCCGCTAGTTAGGTAAGAGACGCTCAAGCAGCTGCCATTGGGCGGGGAGAGAATCCAGTGTCGTTTGATCACAAACACATCCAGAAAGACGGGAATTTATCTTGATTTTTCAACCCACCATTATAAAATAAAATCTTGCGAGAGATATTCATGATGTTTATCGAAGTTCAAGATAGACTGAACATGAAAATAATGTCTGAGAGAATGGATAAAACATAGATCTTCGAAGCAGCCCCTGATCTAGTGATCCTGTTCCATCGCGCACCATTTTACTCCGTACCGACTCACCCCTATCGACCCATGATAAGACGCAGCAGCGAAGATTCGTCTCTCAAAGATAGACACAATTCTTATCGGTCAATATTGATGCAGTAATCTTCTTTGTATTTGAATCAAATCTGTAAGGTAAGTCATACTGGCAAGCGTAACGAGCATCGCCAGTTTAATCACACCAGGTTTGATCAGACGAAAGCGATCGAACACCAGGCGACGACTAGCAGGATGGCGATGTATGCAAGGGCGATTACACGGATTTCATGATCAATCTCCAGAGACAAAAGATAAAACAGGACCCTTCATGAAGATAATATTTTTAAAATAAAGTCAAACGAAGATAACCAGAAAAGCGCAGAAAAATCGAAAGGCAGGTGACCATCGTCGTTCGAAGAGTTTGGATCAAGAGCATCGAAAGCACTGATGCGGAAAAACCCAGCGCTGCGACGACAATGACGTTTAAGCCACCAGAGAACCAGGAGCCAGAAGACTCGCTAAGACGGACACTGCAATTCCCACGCGCCAAACAGTAGCCAAAATCGAAAAATCAAGAGCGGATTGCAACCCTCGCGCAAGTGGTTGATCTGGAGCCAGCGTCCGGTTCCCTATATAAAGAGGCCCCTTTGCCCCGCCCGCGACTCCTCCCACGCTTTCCCTCAACTCTTTCTCCTCGACCACCACAACAACAAACATCCGCTTCCCACCACCGTCTTCTCGCGATTTTATCTCTTCTGAGACGTGTTCGCCGGTCTATCATCAAATATCTTCTATAAATTTCAATCTTCAATTCACCACCATGCCTCCAAAGAAAGCCGCTGCTTCCAAGCCTCGCCCCAGCCATGCATCCTACCAAGGTGAGCCACCCGACCTCAACGCGACTGATACCCTTTGATCTCCCCACACAACCACCTTTGATTGCTATTCTGTTTATGTATTCATGATCGCGTGCATTTGCTGATTCGTTTGATATAGATATGATCAAGGATGCTATCATCAATGTGAGTAGATCGGCTTCGCGCCTGTCTCGCTGTTGCTTGGCTCCCTTCGCCCGGTCGGTGGCTTCACCAAGCTCGACCACCAACATTCTGATGTCGCGTCGCTTTCTACTGTTTACATGTTGCTAACTGGACTCCTACTCCAGCTCAAGGATCGCAATGGCAGCAGGTATGTCGTTTTTTTGGTTTTGTTTTTCCCTCGTCTTCGTCGCGTTGTCACGGCCTGTGTGCTGCCCGACGCCCACACCGTCCAGACCATGACGTGTCAATGCAACAATTGTTGTTTCATAATCAAGAGTTTGCAATGCTAATCTGTCTTCCCTTTCGCTATATAGTCGCCAGGCTCTCAAGAAATATGTTCGCAACAACAACAGCATCAACCTTGCTTCCCAGAGTGCCTTTGATACACAATTCAACCGAGCTCTCAAGGCCGGTGTCGAAAAAGGAGAATTTATTCAGCCAAAAGGTACGTGCACGATAGCTCAACTTCAATTTGGTTGATAAGATGCCACCCGACGGTCGCGTTGCTTTGTTTATTGCTCCTTCTCTGACGCGTCGCGTGTCCACAGGTGCTTCCGGTCCCGTGAAGCTGGCGAAGAAGGAGGCTCCAAAACCCGCTGCCAAACCCGCTGCCAAGGTGCGTCATGGTTCTTTCCCCTCATTGCCTGCCCAATAATGGATTGCTGACATAGATTCCCACCAATAAAGGCCACTGCCACTCCTGCGAAGGCAACAAAGAAGGCTACTACTAAGAAGACTGCTGAGAAAGCTGAAAAGGCTGAGAAGACCGAGAAAACGAAGAAGGCTGCCCCCAAAAAGGCCGCGGCCCCGAAACCCAAGGCCAATGTTGCCCAGAAACGCAAGGCCCCTGCTCCTGTATGTCTCTCCGTCTATGGACATGTCGTATCATACCTTCTAACATGTGATGTCAAGGCGCCGGCGATCGTCGATGTTCCTAAAGTGCTGAGCAAGACCAAGTCAGGGCGTGTTACCAAAACCCCTGCCACCGCAGCTGCCGCTCCAAAGAAGAGAGGCGCTCCCAAGAAGAAAGCCGAGAAGAAGACAGCAACGCCAAAGAAATCTGAGGCATAGGCATGAGTGATGCGCTGTTCTTGGTTATTTCTCTACGGTGTTTGTGTGTCTGTGTTCTGCTCGCGCGTACGGGGTATTTTCTCCCTTACTGCGATACGACCTGATCAACTTGTTTATTGAGATGTGTCATACCAGATGAGGAACTTCTTTTCGTGTTTGTATGGGAGTGTAAATGGGCAAAGTGCAATGGCGTCGAGGCGGGTTCTATTTAACGGTCGGGACGGATTGTGCAATTACCAATGCTTTTTTTTTTTCTCATTGAGACTGATCGGTCTTTTAACTGCTTCTATTGGGAATATGGGTATTTATGTATTATCTCGAGTGCTGCGTCTTGCATGTCTGGAATGGGGAGCTGGATGTGGTTTAAGGGATACTTTGAAATGAAATTGTTCCTTTTCTTTTCTCTGTTTAATATGGAGTAGTAGCAATAATAGTGTGTACGGAGTATTTACGCCGTATCATATTTTCTTATCCTCCAACCCTGCCTGGTAATAATCGCTACTCAAGAGAGAAGTGGAGATGAGATGAACTGGAATTACGTGTCGCTTCTTATCTCCTGTGTTTCCTTCGTGTCTCCTGCTGTCTCTCTTTGTTGTTTATTTCGATCCTTGCGCGAAGTCTTAACAAGTGGAGCCGCCCCTTTTCCCTTCCACTGCGTGACTGCGGGCGCTATCTTGCAGAAAGCCACAGCAACAACGAGGCTGAGTCAATTCCCCGAAATACATCGCGTGTGTCACTAGTAATAGCAATCAGAATGCAAGCAGATGTGATCTTGGAGTCAGATTGCTCTATTGCTGGAGGAATATCAATCTGTAAGCTTGCTAGCAATCTCTTTAGCAGAATACTTGTGTAATTGACCACAAACAATGCGGGAATCACCAAGAGTAGGCAAAGAGCAAATACAGCCCTCAAAGCCGTGTTCCATTTTTATCATCCTATCCCCTGTCACTTGTGGCTAGAAAAGCGAAGAAATTGATAGTGAGATTCACTGACGAAGCGCTAGTGAAAGCCTGAAGTTCTTGGCACCCGGCAGGGATGACTCAGCCAGTCCTGTCGCGCTGCAAACTCGTCAAACTTTCTCTTCACCAACTCAACGGGAAACCCAAACATCAACCCTGGATTTTGCTGTTCATCTTGTCGGGCCATCTGCAGAAACTGATTCCTTTCCACGACTTGCCTAGCTTGTGGTTTTTACGCTGCACAGCTGGAATATTCATTCTGATTCGAAACTATTAACTGACTCTTTGGCCCGTCCTCTTACTATGGTGCCAAGCTCACCACCTCGGTCCTCGTTCGCTTGCACCTTGTACGACTGTGGCTCTGTGCGTGAGGCCACTGTTTAGCCCGCCCCGGAACCAGGTCTCTCTCGATCAACCGAAACAAAATCAACGAAGCGATCAATAGCACAAGTCTTCCTTTTGAACCGGACTTTTCCTTACCTTTTCGAATAAGTAGCCGACGTTATCGATGACCTCTTAACGTCGCTCAACTGGCGTCGTAACCGGGTCATATTCTCTCTATCAAGCAAAGCCCATCATGCCCGCTGTGTCGACTACCACCCAAGAGTCTCCAGCACTGATCCGCACTCAAAACACTTCTCCGCCTCCCCTCTTCAATCACTCGGCACCCCGGAAGTCCCTCGATCCATCTCCGTTGGGTAATAATGCGTTTCTCTGGGCAAGCGAGGCCAGTGGCGAGAACGGCCCCGTGGTGGATTCATCTTCAGAGTTCTTCATGACGAATTTCAAGGCCGGTAGTTTCCAGTCGCTACCTCATACCAATAAGTCTGTCGTGTCGTCACAAGGTCGGGAAAGGCCGCATTCAAGGAATGGGAGCGTATTGTCGTTGAATGCTGGAGAGTCTCGAGAAAGAACGAGTAAAGAGTATGGAAAATTTGGTATGGTGAACGGAACTACTGATGTTCAGTCGGCTGGATCGCAGAGTACGAGCTTGCCAAATGGCTTGCAGACCGTGCGGGCGGTCAGTCCTAAACAGCATCTGGTGAACGGCGATCGGCCGTCAACCGATGGCGTGTGCTCAGAGCAAACGCCCCTGGAGTCCGCAGTGGCTCCCTCCGTTCCCGAAACTAACAACACTGGACTTGCTCCGACTCAACCGCCGTCCCGAACAGCATACCGACATTCATCTCCGCAACCTACGCCTTCAACCGATTTCGAACACTCCACATCACCCCCTAGTCCTCGCAGCTCCCGCCTACCACACCGATCCACTCTCCAAGTCCCAAGAACAACTTCTGGCCGAAGAAGTCTCCGTGATCCTATTGCACCAAGCCCCTCTGACGATACATTGGCCACTAGCGACCGATTCTCCACCACATCAGGTTTTCGAAGAACCTCCCTTACGCTCGGAAGACGACCACCGCGCTCCATCCAGTCCGATATCGCCCATCCGGATGAACTTGTCCCACAGGACGAAGATGCTGCGCGGTGGACCGAGGCCATCAAACACAGACGAGCTAGCAAGCGCAGACGGCGAGATGAAGAGGATGATGAGCGGGTTATCGTCGGGACAAAGGTCGACCATAACCATGTCAACTGGGTTACGGCCTACAATATGTTGACTGGCATTCGGTTTACCGTGTCACGGACGAACGCAAAATTAGATCGCGAACTGACAGATGCTGATTTTGAAATGAAGCACAAGTTCTCTTTCGACGTGTTTGTCTACCCTCCCCTTGATTCTCGATTGATGATTTTGGATGCTGACTTTTGACACTAGGACTGGTAACGAATTGACGCCTTCCGCTAAATATGACTTCAAATTCAAAGACTACGCTCCGTGGGTGTTTCGTCGGCTACGAGCAAAATTTCAACTTGACCCGGCAGACTACTTGATGTCCCTGACGAGCAAATATATACTTTCGGAATTGGGCTCTCCCGGAAAGAGCGGAAGCTTTTTCTATTTCTCTCGCGATTATAAGTACATCATCAAGACAATCCACCATTCCGAACACAAGCTACTTCGCAGGATACTTCGCGATTACTATGAGCATATCGAAAACAACCCGAATACTTTAATCTCACAATTCTATGGACTACACCGTGTCAAGATGGCATATGGCCGGAAAATCCACTTCGTTGTGATGAATAACTTGTTTCCTCCGCACAGAGATATCCATCAAATGTTTGATCTGAAAGGATCAACCATTGGGAGAGATTTTCGAGAAGAAGATTTAGAGAGCAATCCGAGGGCAACGTTGAAAGATCTAAATTGGTTGCGAAGAAACCGCCATCTCGAGCTCGGAGCGATGAAACGACAGGTGTTTCTGGCACAGTTACGAAGGGATGTCGCTCTTCTGCAGCGCCTGAAAATCATGGACTATTCGCTTCTTGTTGGCATTCACGATACTGAAAGAGGTAACGAGGAGAATCTACGAGACAAGACCTTACAAGTCTTTCAACCTGGTGGTGATGGCGTCGATGAACAACAGCAGCCAAATGTGCTGGTGAGGACTCCTTCGAAACTGGAGCACGCGCGGAAGGCAAGGGAGCTGCGAGAGATGATCAAGAAAGAGAAGCCAGTCCCAATGGAGCAAACTTCAGCAAAGATGCCTGATGAAATCCTTGATGAGAGGAAAAATCGCGTTTTCAATTCGGATGAAGGAGGACTTAAGTCGACTCATGAGAACGGAGCTCCAGGTGATGAAATTTACTACCTTGGTGTAATTGATTGCTTGACACATGTAAGTTCAATCTCTCTGGCGTGACCTAAGACATTCTAACGCCATTACTACAGTACGGTTTCGTCAAAAAATTAGAACATTTTTGGAAAGGGTTTTCTGGCAACAAGACCCAAATCTCAGCTATACCGCCAGTGGCATATGGCGATCGTTTCATTGACTTCATAACAATGATCACCAAATCGAAAGAGGAGGTCGAGAGGGAAATGCTCGCTCAAGAAAGAATCCAAGAATTAGCATTAGATGGAACGGCGGCCGAGCCCGGTCCTTCCCGATCTCCAGCCGAAAAGGCTATGGAGAAAGCTGAACGGGAGGCGGTGAAGTCGTCCAAGACTCTTGATAAACAACCAGAGCCCCGCGGGCGTGTGCTGTCGACGGTCCGTGCGCCCGACAGCGAGTTGTCAAGCCCAAATACTCATCTACCTGTTGTCGAGGAAGTCGGGGAAGCAGCTAGCACTGGTGGTCGAAGCGGAAAAAGTGGCGGTTCTCCAAGTGACGAGCCGCAAAATTCTGCACAAGGAGCCAATACTTCCGCCCGTCCACGACAAACCGGACTCCGTACTCCATCTTCGTCCTCGCTGCCAACGAACCGACAGAAAGGAAAGAATGTTGTGAGAAGTAACTCAGCATCAACGGATAAAGAACTGCCCAGGCTTCCCACGGAAGCATTTTCGTCTTTGCCGCCGAGCGAAATGCAATATCCCAACTATCTTTCAGCAAACGGCTATTCACACCCAAAATAGAGAGCAGGGGCGCGTTTTCCCTTCATCCTGCACCGGCCTTTCATAACAACTTTCATTCCTTAGCATTGATTAGACTATACCATGGCATCGACTTTGATTTTCTTTTGTCCTCCTTCTCCGTCTTGATTTTAATCCCAGCGTTCATTCTAGCATTGGTTGCTAATTGTTTCGTTCCCCGCCCAATTGCCTTCGCTGTTTCTCAATGATCTGCTTATCTGCATTATAACCTGCATGATGGCCTACCAGGCTACGTGGATTTCCCATTTGCTTCCGTCTTTCCTTACTTTCTGAAAAAGAAGAAAAAGAGGGGAAGTTGCTGCGGTACCATCAACAACGGACCCACCTACCTTGATTTTTACCTGCTACGCTTCTGCGCGTTTTCTATTCTGCAGTTTTTCAAGCATTGGTATCATGATTTGGATAACGGATGCATTCAACGGACAGGTTCCCGGGGTACATATCTGATCCGTTTTCTGTCAATTTCATTTCCCTTTTTCAATTTTTCTCAGCATGGATATCCTTCTTCCTTGTGCCTTTCCTTTGTAGAATTTGACCATCCTCTAATTTTTGGTTTGCTAAGCATGCCGACGTTCGATACCCTCTCGGGCCTAAACGGTTAAACTGTGACGATGATATTGATTTGCTTGCAAAAGTGGTGGTTATCCTGGCATCGCTCGCCTGCAGAGCTGCTTTTGCACCTCTTCTGCCCTTCTCTCACCTTGTTTCGTGTTTATATTACCAACCACTATTCCATACTCCATACTCCATATTGTCTTTCTTTTTGAGTCCATACCCCTTCAGAGTTTCTCCCTCCTCCCAATTCCCAGCATGGCGGTATTTTTCTATGTCTTATGTCTGGCTGATTCTCCGCTTTGGGATTTGTACTTCTATACTATGCATATTACTTTTGGCCTTCTGTTTTGTGTACAAAATGCATTGATATGGATAGATATGAATATAACCAGAAAAGTCAATCTGTAATTTAAATATGCAGTATGCATTATCGTTTGAGTACTAGACCACGTTTATAGATGGTTGGGATACCAACGATTTTCGATATCCAAAGAGCCATGTGTAGTTAATCGTTTTTAGGCTTATGGGGTTTCAAATGGAGTTAGTTTCGGATTGAAATATTTCTACATGATGATGGGAGTTACAGATTGAAATGAAAGAAATGTGCGTCCCATCTAATACGCCAAAGGAAGTGAAAATGGAGTAAACGCAGCTTATCACATGGAAGAAAGAAGGCCGAAGCCTCCTATCTTCAGCTCAAGCCAGTTTACCACCTTCCTTTGGCTGTACCTCTAAAACCGACCCTACCGATAATGTAAGGAAGAGTGTGAGAGGCAGGATGAGAAGAGTATCCGGCCATGCGGTAATCCTCTCCTCTCCTCCAATACAAAAACCGGAGGAAAGAGGAAGAGGATGCCATGCAGGCTCCTTTATCAATGTATCGCTTCGAATACAAAGCTTAATTCCCCCAATCGGCACAGCACACGGTCAGCCACGAAAGCCTTGCGAGTGAGGCACGGAGAGAAAGGGAATTTTCAAGGCATTAAAACTCGCCTTGTGCTCCACCTTGCGTCGCGAATGGTTGTCAGATTATGAATATTGCTGAGGAGAGGTCGAGGGATATGATGAAATTTGATCAATAATTTGGGGTAATTTCGTTTCATCTGTTTTGTTTTTGTTTTTCCTAGATGGATCTGGGTAACTCTTAACAAATGGTACAAATTTTGTCGGGTATTGAGGTCATATTCGTCAAGGTCGTGTGGATGACCCGATATTCCCTGTAACCAAAGACAGTGAACTTTCTCGATGATTCTTCTTATGCAAAAAAGGTATTTTGCGAACTTCGTAACAGATTGGGTCGACTGTTATTCGTGCCATTAGCCATACCAGCCAACATACGATCCATACCGTCCAGGTCCAATTCTCCTCGGTCCAACATGTGCTGATCCAACTCTTGAGCTATATGTGAGATCGCCGTCTCTTCTTCCGCTTGTTTCAAATCCGGGAGTACAAGTTTGGTGGTGAGGAGAAGAATGCGGCTTTCGGCAGCGATGAGAATATCAGGCCTTGTATCCCTTTGAAACGAAGGGATATAGCAAATGGCATTTTCCAATTCCCCGAGCATACGAACGTCCCGAATAAGGGCGGGTTTATGTCGATTAGATAAGTCGGAAACAGTGGTCGACGAATCAATGCTGTTCTTCCAAAAATTTCGCAAACTAGGGATGTGCAGGTTTTTGTCATCGTGCCATATCAAAATGGATTCGTCGACGGGCTCGTCCCAGCGTCCGGGAGTCGGGATATTGGAGATCCCTCCTCTGTAGGAATGGCCCAAATCAGAATCAATATCGGGATTTCCTTTGAAAAGCGTTTCTTCGCGGATACGACGTGTGGACGGAGTCATTGGTGCAAATTTGGTCTTGTTTTGGTTGGATATCGAGGCCTTGGCTGCTGCTTTACTTTTGGATGAACCTTCCGGTGAGGTAACGCGGCCGCTTAGAGCAAACTTGGTCAAATGGCTGAGAGATATATTCATGTTATTCGAAGGAACTTTTCCATCGGGCCCCGAAGCATCGATATCCCATAGTCCCCACTCCCCGTCCGTTGTCAGAACCAGAACGGCTCGACCTCCGAGAACCCATATAGCATCAACTATCCTTTTACGGAACAAAATATTGGCAGATGATGTGTCAAATTCGGTGTGCAGAACAAAGAACATTTTTAGTTGAAGCTCTTGAGTTTCTGGAATCGATCTTCGTCCTGTATTTCGCGTTTTCAATGGCAAAAGAGAATAGAGTTCTATGGTCCCTTTCTCGTACGCAAGCAGCAAATACGTGTGACGATCAGAAGGATATTGGCTGGGATGGAAAGATACGACCTTTGCTGGCGAGGAAAGGTAAAGTTGCTGGATCGGAACCAAATCTTTTTCTGAGAGCAAATATGGGCATGGAGCTTCAGCGGCTTGCTCTTTAAGTCCAATGCGATAGATCGATAGTTTTCCTGCGGCTTCGGCAGAATGAACGGCCAGAATGAGCTTCCAAACCTCAGCGGTTCTTCGTGAAGGGCCCCTCCGACTATTACCCCTCCTTTCAATATCAACGTCTGTCTTCTCACGAGTGAAGGTCATCGATACAGTCTTCGGAATGACTTCAACATGTTGCGCGGGGATGGTAATACTCTGAAAATCCCAAGCATAAGGGCTATCTGGGGGAGGCGGGGGTGCTAATGGAAGCGCGATGACGCGAACTGACGAGTCGACACAGGATGCCGTAAAAATGATCGTTTTCGACAAAGCTGGCGGCAGCGACCCAGGTTGCTGAGTTGCGCTCGGTAGGATACTAGGGGTTCCTAGCTTGAGCACTTTTATTCCTAAATGTATATTGAATGTTTCGATGATATTGACGTATGGATGCCTCGAGTCCATTTCGCCGAGGTCTTCTTCGTATTGCACCGTGGGGGCTTTCGCATTCTCTAGTTTCGCTGGAGTATCTTCTTCATCGGAGTCGATTATCATGACAACATCATCACCCTTCCCATTCGCCTCATATTCATCTTCAGTATCCGTGTAGACTTCCTCGTACGCTTTAATATGTTTGCCGCCTCTCCACAGAATGTTTAGCCCAGTCTCGTGCGCGTAGATAATAACTGTCGACCCATTCGGGGCCTGGATCGGATGGACTTTAGCGTCGTACACGCGATGGGGAAACGTATAGCTATTTTCACATGAATTAGCAAGAATGGACAGGTACTCGATAAAAATATTGACCTCCGTACCTTAGCTGCAGGCCATCATCCCTCAAATGGGCGATTGGTTCGAGCTCACTTGGCTCCATGTTGTAGAGCCTGGCCGGAGCTGGGATCTTCGTGCTGGATTGTGTGCTGCAATTCACAACATGGCGGTTTAAAGTCTTTTGGAAAAGTAATATGAGCAGAAAAAGAGAGAATACGGAATCGTTCTTTTGTTTTTGAAAAGCTGCTCGAGTTGTTGTTTTCTTAGATTGCTTCAATAGAAAGGATATGGAGTATGTACTGTACAAAGTGGAAGATTCAAAAGAGTTCAAAGACTGCGAGTGTTTGCGATTTCGCGACTTTTGGACCTTCAGCAACGTGACTTTCCTCCTCCACCACCACCACCTATCCACCACACTTTAACCTCGACTATCACCTTCTACCCACGCGATGCTCTCTCATCCTGTTAAATTTAATGGCTAGAAGAATAAATACTCTGGCTATAGTGGCCAGTCTATGTTGTAAACCGAGTGTACGCCGATAATGGCTGCAATTCGTACGCTTGGCCTTCACCAACCTTCTGCTGTTCCCTACCTCGTCGGCGAATCGATTATTTCTCCGCATAGCTCCGCTGACAAGTTTATATGGAAGACCTTTCAATTTGAGGATGAGAATGGCATTTCAATTGAGGAAGAATTATTCCTAACGGACTACTGCGTCGTTTGGTCTCGCGGAGGGGTTGTGGTACGGTCGTTTAGATTCGATGTCGAAAAAGAGAAGGTTACACACGCGCTTTTCACGAGTCTTCCGGGTAGTGATAAAGCAAGTGAGCTCAAGAATTGCTTCGAGGACATTCGTGATACCCGAACAGCCCCACGAGGTCCTGTTTCAACAACTGGGGACTCAAAAGGCTTGGATGGAAAACAGGGAAAGCATGTTACTATCGAGGAAAAGCTCACTATCAATGGCATCCCCGGTTTGTCCGTGGGCGCGGGCGCTGAAGAACCCACTGTGAGGGCACTGGTTGTGGTTTTGCAGTCACAAATTCACATCTTTTCTTTCGCCGGTGACACTCATGTTGTCCCTCTGCCATTTGAAGTGGATTCCGTGTGGGCTACCCCCAGTGGTCTTCTTTTCCAACGGAAGATTCCTGACGAAGCTGCTTCTCCAATACCATCTGCTCCCCCAAATTCTTTTGTCTCCTCTCATGGTGGTTATGGGTCGAATCCATCCGGCTCGTTTACTGCATCTGCGCGAAGCAGCACCCGATTTTCTCTTACCCTATCTCCCTCCAGGCCAAAGAAATTGAATCTGAAATCAGATCCAGAGGTATCACACCCTAGGACCTTTTCGCTATTAGATCCGCACTCCGAAATGGGTCTGGTGGCAGTTGCCTCGAGCGGACAAGAGCCCGAGTCTCCCAAGGCTCTCGAGATCCTAGGCATGTCGGAGGAGATCCTTTACGTGTCATCTAAGAATGAATTTCCCCACCCTACGGACAAGTCATCCAATCCGCTGATACTGGTTGTAACTTTGAACGAGATCACAGGTCTCTATACTGTCTGGACAGCTCAACTTAGGGATAAGGATTATACAAGCCGCCAGCAGAGGAAATCGCTCAGTAATGTTCATTCTAAAAGGAGAAGCTCACACTTTGACATGACTACGGAAGCTACTACTCCCGTAGGACTTGGTCCGAATGCATTGAGGGAAAGTTTCGGCGCAAGCCAAGGCCGGAGTTTTTCAAATACGCTGAATAGCCAAAATACGGAGGCCCGATTAGAAGATGTTGACGATTTTGCATCTCAGCTGGGCCATGATTTCGGGGATATCGGAGGGTCCTGGAAAGCGTCGAGAAGAGTCAGTTCTTTACTGGCTCGGAGCGATTTGGGAGGTAATCATGACCGAAGTACATTTTCCGATATGGCTACTGGCAGTCAACCCAATGCTCAATTGCCCCGAAAGGGAGAATCGTTTTCAGGGAGCACTCGTGGAAGTTTCAGCCATCGCCGCAAAAGTTCACTTCCTGCAGGGAGCACTTCGGTGTTTAGTACTAGCAGCTTTCTGGACGCTCCTGTTGATAAATTTTTGGATGGTCTCAATAAAGGAGGTCAATTCGAAGGTTTTGAAAACATGGGCCTTGGAGAGAGCGTGTCTCGACTACCTAAAGAGGTGATATTATCAAAAGTAGGAAGTGCTCCATCTGACTTCTCCAGTACTCATGGTATGTCAGCTCACGAGAAGGATCGAAAATTTGAAATCTTCACCTTGTCCTCGTTCTACGAGTCTCGGCCTCACGAACCTGAATGGACGCCACTGTCTGTTTGCATTCTGAATAAATACTCAAAACACCTAGTTGTATTCCATATATTGACCCGCAAAACGAATCGCTCACCAATGGCTTCCAAAAAAGCAAGGGCCAAGGATGGTACAGGACATGCGGCACATGCGGTCAAACTCAAATCAGTTCGACAAGGATCCAACATACTGGACTGTCGCAAGCTCGCGGATGGAGGCATCGCTCGAATGCTTGTATTATCGGCAACCCTAGATGGCCGCGGTGAGTTGACTCTGCAATCACCTTGGAGCACTCTCGTGAAAGTCGAACTTCCGTCAAGTTTAATGATGCACGACCCATACGGAATCTCATTCGCAAGCTGTTCAACCCATCCACGGGAAGCAGGTTTAAGAAGAGTACTCGATAGTAGTAACATGGTGGTTACTGGACTTGATCATCCTGGGAGCCGGGGCAAGATCGATATCATTGATGGTCAAAACGAAAGACATCGACTGCAAATCCAATTAGAGCCGCGAAATCCCCTCGTTAGACGTATCATTCAGATATGTAAGTATGCCTTGCGATACTCCGACAAGGCTGGTGACGGGATTTTAGTTGCATGGTGGGAAGTACTACGATGGTTGAGAACGAGAAACCTTAGTGAAAGCGACCTCGAATGGACAGCCCTGGTCGTAACGCTGTTTTCCATGGCTGTTTACTTCATTGAGCCTAATCATTGGAAACCGATACAAAAGCCCAAAAAAAGGAAGGGTGCTTTTCTACGAACAAATAGCGGAAACTACGTTGATTCTGAAAACTGGGATATGATGTTGGAGCAGGAAGTCGGCTCTTCTAGTGTCACGCCGTCTTGGATGATGACACCTGCATGGACATGGATCAATGATGGAAAAGGATCTCCTGGAAAAAGTATTAACCCTTTCTCTTCAATAAAGGGGACTGTGAAAAAAAACGAATTCATCACTCGTTGTGCTGCATTGGCCCGTGAATTTAACTCTTCGCCTCAGGGGGAGGCAGCTTCAGGGGGAGAAGGTTATCTACCTACGGCTATTGCTAAAGATCAAGAGACGAGAAAAACTTCGCTTGCGACTCTATTAGTCGCTCTTCACCTGCTCCGCGAGGATCTGAAACTATCGACCATTGATGCAGATTCGTCAACACGCGATGCAGGGCTGATGCTTCCTGTATTAGCTCAGATTGGGAAATGGTTGGGCTGGAGCTCATGGACTTGGGAAGGCAATGGCTACTATGGCTCAGAAAGCTCAAATATCAACGCGTGGACATTTGATTCAGGGCAAATATCGTCACTCAAGGTGCCTCCGGAACCTTTTCCTCCATCATCAATTCTTTCCTTTGTGGAGAATTTTTTAAACCGAAAGCGCGCATATTTTATGACACTTGTGGATATGGTGACCACTCCAGACGTCAAACGAGGCAAGAAGAAAATCCTGCAAGAGGCCTTGACCCTTACACCGAGAACAATTGCGATATCCGGTTTCCTGTCGGAAATCGACCTCCAAACGTCGATAGTGGAGAAAACCGCGTTGTTAATCCGTTGGGGACTGACACCTTCTGTAATTGATACTCTGCCTAACGGTGTTAGTGCGTTTTTGCACGAAATCATTCTTCGTTGCCGAAGCAGTGCTCCTCTTCAATGCGGACCATCACTCCTCAAGTTGGTCGGTAGAAATGACCTCTCCTTAACTCTGACGAATGCGAGTCTCTCCCCGTTGATGTCTCGACAACAGATTTTACAAACGCATGAGGCTTCGCGCGACGTCTATACTATTGGTACATCCGTTTACGACATTATCGGAATTAGCTCTTTTGAAGCTTCGGCCGAGGCTGACAGGCTTTCGGTTACGAAACTCATTTTTCGCGAAGACCGACGGTTTTTTGAAGCAGTCAGAATTCTGAGCCAGATGAGACCGCCGGTAGTTGAGTGCCATCAGGAACCGGATTGGTCGGAAGCGGATTTGCTTGAAGCACAGAAAGAACTTGTGCAGCTCGTAACTATGCGGACATTGTCTCTCCCAAATGGGCGAGCTTTGTTGTCGTATAGCTGCCGGGTTCCTCTTTCGACTGAAAAGCTTCCGATCCCATCGTTCTCGTTGCAGTGTGTCGTAAAACCGTCCAATATCACCATCAGTGTTGAAAGAATGGCATTCACAGAAGAGAGAGTCTGTTGGGCTTTTTTTCACAACGGTGTATCGACTGGATTAGCCATATCGAAGGCTGCGAAGGGCATAGATACATCATGGATATTATACAATAAACCTCTTGAATTGACCAACAGGCATGCCGGATTCTTGCTTGCTTTGGGCCTGAATGGCCACCTCAAGTCTCTCGCCAAATGGGTTGCCTTCAAATACCTAACGCCGAAACACACGATGACATCGATTGGTCTTCTTTTAGGACTATCTGTTTCGTATCTTGGCACCATGGACACATTAATCACCCGATTATTGTCAGTCCATATTACAAGAATGCTTCCGCCCGGTGCAGCAGAGTTAAATCTTTCACCGTTAACTCAAACGACTGGAATCATGGGGATCGGTTTACTTTACTGCAACTCTCAACACCGACGTATGAGTGAGATCATGCTCTCAGAAATTGAAAACATGGAGATTGAAGACGCCTCGAGAGCAGAAACGCTGAGAGAAGAGGGATATCGCCTGGCAGCAGGCTTCGCCCTTGGTTTAATCAATCTCGCCAAGGGCGAAGATCTTAAAGGCCTCCGAGATATGCGAATCATTGAGAGACTCCTTACACTTGCTGTTGGCACCAAAAAAATTGATATGGTCCATGTCTTAGACAAGTCTACGGCAGCTGCAACTATTGCGATAGCGATTATCTCTATGAAATCAAACGATATATCTGTGGCCATGCAGATTGATATTCCTGACACACATGCTCAATTTGATTATGTTCGGCCAGATCTATTCTTACTTCGAACGCTGGCTCGTCATTTGATCATGTGGGATTCCATAAGGCCGAATCATGACTGGGTCCAAAGGTCGCTTCCAGAATCTTACAAGAGAAAGTCTCGTCTTATCACCGTCAACCGTCTGAGCACAGATGACATGCCGCTATTTTACATTATTGCTGGTCTCTGCTTCGCGGTGGGTCTGCGGTACGCTGGCTCCGCGTCTATTGTAGCGCGAGACCTTGTTCTATCATTACTTGACCAATTCACACGACTGTGCCAGATTCCGGCAGTTAATTACGACTCTAGACTCACTCGTAACTCGGTCAGGACCTGCCAGAACATCGTGGCCGTTTCTGCCTCCTTGATCATGGCTGGAACTGGTGATGTCCTGGTTTTTCGTCGTCTGCGGTTGCTCCACGGCCGTGTGGACGCCGACACTACCTACGGAAGTCATATGGCAGCGCATATGGCTATCGGAATGCTGTTTTTAGGTGGGGGGACATATACTCTAGGAACCTCCGACATCGCCGTCGCGTCACTATTATGTGCATTTTATCCCATATTTCCGACCACTGTACTCGACAATAAATGCCATTTACAAGCTTTCCGGCATCTCTGGGTTCTAGCCACCGAACCTCGATGTTTGATTCCCAGAGACCTAGACACCGGCAGGCCTATGCAGGCCCCAGTATCTCTAACGCTGAGATCGGGCCACACGAAGAAAGTACAGGCTCCTTTCCTCCTTCCTGAGCTATCGACAATTGCTACTCTCAAGATACAAAGCCCCGATCACTGGAACCAGGTATTAGATTTTACGGCTGACGAAACCATGCATGAGAAATTCCGTTCTGGGAATCCATCAATATACCTAAAACGACGAAATACGTACAATACAGCTGGCAAATCGGTATTTGCAGCTAGCATGTCTGCGATTACAGACTTACAAGATGTTCCGGTTTCTTCGACGAGACGAAAGGGAAGCCCGAACGTGCAACAGGCTCCGTCTTCAATGATATCCAATAGAGCCGCCGATGTTGTATCTGGACGACAGGTGTGGGACTGGGTGTTCAATCTTCCGGCGTTTCGTCATCTGGATATGAGTGATCGAACTCTGGTACTACCACCGATCGCCGTAGAACAACCACAAGGGCTGGAGGCCTTTAGTATAGACGTAAGTACAGCGATTGAGAGTATTGATATCCCGAACTGGATAAGGCCGACCGTTGTCGAGGCGCGGCTGGAGATGGATAGGGTTGTGAGAGGCGTGGTGGCGTCGCTCTTGGAAAACAAGGAAACTGGGGCCGATACGTTAAAAGATGGCCTATGGCAACTAAGACTGCTATTTGCATGGGCTGCCAGGAGCTATGGTCAGCGAAATGACCAGAATGGCCAAGACGAGCGGGAAGAAAAAGCAGTATGGTTGAGGAGGGAGATTTTGGAGGAGGCTAGGTGGAGAATATGGGCTGTTCAGTCGAGAGATATGGGCTTACTAAAGAGGGATCAAATGGAGAGTGCGATCCCTGATGACGAATGAACCAGTTTTGAGTCGCGCAGCATCAATACGGGCGTCCTAGGTTGTGGTTTACGCATTACTTGCCATGTAGGCATACATGACTATGGATTTCAAAAAGACATAGACTGATTTTAAATTTGAAAACGACTTAATTTTACTCAAAACGTGTACTGGCACATTTCTGCCCCTGTGTCAATATAGTTTTCGTTCATAACTTCTAGCAACATCGCCATCCCGCTGGCCAAATGCCACAATATGTGGCAATGAAATAACCACACACCAGGATTGTCAGCACGCAATCTCAGTACGGCATGGCCACGGCGTGGAATCAAGACCGTATCTCGCTCTAATGCCTTAGTCAGGTCGTACGGCGGGCGTGGGGACGGATTTAAATGTGGCTGATAGGGGTTATAGGAGCCCCAGCCGATGGTAGATTCGAAGATGGAGATGACAAAAAAGTTATGACCATGCTGAGAGACAGTCAACAGCTATGTTGCATGGCAAAGGATAAAAAAAATGCTGAACTTACAAGATGAAACGGATGAGGCCCTTCGTCAAGGTTATTGACAATGAAGTCAATCCAAACAGGTTTAGAACCGGTGGATAGGGATAATTGGTTTTCATCCCACTTAGAGCGGTTCAAGGTGATTAATGAATATGGGGGGTCGACTTGAGGTCGCCATGAAGTGTGGTTGAAGTAGCCAAATGGCGCGTTTGCATTTACAGACAATTTCGAGATTTTGGTGTAAACCATAAAGGTTTTATCAGGCTGGGCAGGAATCGCGGATATTGCGGCTTTAGTAGAGGCAACTTGGGCAAGATCAATATGGCGATTATTCCATGAAAAAGTGAGGCCACGCCGGCGAGATGTACTGAGTATTGGAAACAATTGTGTGCGGGTGAGAGCGTGATTTGGATATTTGAAGCACCTGACCTGTGTTAGATTGATCGGTCAAGAAGAGACCTGACCTAACGAACTTACTCAGGGTCAAGCTCGACAGTTAAAGATGTAATCTTTTGCTGGAGAACCAGGTCCATGCGCTGCCCGGGATAGAGAACGCCGGCGGATCTGGCTTTTTCCGTTGGCTCGACGTCAATACCGCCATCAATTTGGATGAGACGTACGTTTCCGTCAAAATGGAGGGTAAAGCCGGCCAGAGAGCTATTCAAAACTGTTAAGAATTGTGCTGTTATTGGAGTACTGAACATACCCAGTATTTACGATTCGGAGTCGATGTGAGAATTTCGGGTCCAGGGGCAGTTTCGGAGGACTTGTCGCCACACAATCAAGTGGGCGAGCAGGAACGGCCATGGAGCAATTGAAGTGGCCGGCGCCATTGATGAGGAGAGAATCGGGCACTGGCTCATTACCATAAGATGCGGCGCGCATGTACCATTCGAGAACCTTCTCTGAGGGACGATGGTACCAGTCACCGATGAGAAGGAGGTGCTCCTGCTCGTACTTATACCGGAGATGATCGGTACGTATTTCGCGGCTGTGGATGTTGCGCGAGGCGGATGCAGGTTTATGAATGACAAGACCGCCGAAGAGGCCATCTCCACGCTGCAGACCGGTATGCGAATGGTACCAGAATGTGCCAGACTGGGAAGCAGAAATTGTAAAGTTGTAGAGAAAGGAGGCCGAGGGCGAAATAGGGCATTGAGTTATGCCAGAGACGCCATCCATGGCATTGGCGCCTGAAATTAAGGGTCAGCCCTGCATTCATGATCAATATTCACGCCGAAAGTGCGTATGCGCATACCTCGCATATGAAGGCCATGCCAGTGGATCGAGATCCCTTCGCTAGAAAGGCCGTTAGTGACATTGATGAGCAGGTGATCGCCCGAGCGAACTTCGATGGTTGGGCCGGGAAAGGCGTCTGGAAATGCATTAATATCGGATTAAGAAAGAATTGAGATCGTGTGGCTCACTATTGATAAGATAGACAAGCTTGGAAACGCCATCGGGGCGTCTCAGGCCGGAGGTGATTTTCCAGTCGAGGGAAATTGTCGTTGGCGGGCGGTGGATATGATCATGAGGATGGAGGAGAGACGCGGAGAGTCGGGATGGAGAGGGCGATGATTCCGGAGTTTCAGGGGGAGAATCTGGAGAGCTCAGAGAAACTGACAGAGACGAAGGAGAGAAAAGGCGGAATAGAATCAGTACAGCAGCCGAGAGAACGAAGGCCAGGAAAGCGGTCGAGTATGTGGACTTTGCTGGTGCCTGAGGTCTGTCTTCAACCTCATTCTCCTGGTGAGGGACATCGCGAAGAGCATTGTCTGCCTCCGGCTGTCTCTTTCGGCGGCGGCTTGCAGTCCGCTCCATGGAGATTTCGGATACTAAAACGCATGGTTCCTTTTTTCCTGTTGAAATACTTCTTTGCCATTAATAACTAGCAGCCGGGATAATTAGTTATTGACTCCGTCCCTAACTAGTCTACTACTGAGGCACTTCGCGCATAGCCAATGTAGTAGTACGTACGATCCCGACGTAGTTACGGGGTAGTTACAGTACCAGGTCAAAAGCACTGGCACCATGTACCAAAAAGTACTTTTATCCTCACCAAATCTCGTGGGTGATCAAAGTATATTCTTGTATAGGGTGACGAGGTACGGAGTACCTACGGAGTACTGTAGTTTAGTTACCTACCTAGTTCACTACTGAGTCAACGGAATTCAGAGCTTGGGTTTCAATTGTGGAATCCTTGCCGATCAGCATCAGGGATGGCAGCCTAGTGTCATTAGTTTGTTTTCCGAGAACCAGCAGCTGGACGCCTCGAGACCCCGTGCGCTGCTTTGCAAATAAAACAACATCGTGATGTCCGCCATGGATTCACAGAATTCTGGGTCGGATCCTGAACAGTTACTTGCGCGTTGCAACCCTGCATTTGGAAATCCTCCGGTTCCTATTTGTCGTCTCTCGCCGACATCATGAATGGATGCAACTCGTCTCCGCCATGCCAGCTACCTAGACAGTCAGTCGACTAACTAACTAGTTAGTGAACTGATTGAACCGGATGTCATGGACAAGGCACATCGAGGCCGCCTTCGTCGGTGGACCAGTCCCTTGCACCTGCTGATATACTCCTCCATCGTATGGCCCCTCCTTCTCCTTTGCTTTTTCTTTCCTTCTTCCCCTTTCCTCAGTCACTCTTTCGGCAATTCTAACAAACATGAAGGCCTTTGCTATAGCTCTTGTTCTGGCCGTGACGCTGGTCCATCACCGGATCCATGCGAAGGCCGATGGTTCGACACGCAAGCCCAGATCAAAATCCATCAAAGATATTGAACATGTCGTTATCTTCATGCAGGAGAATCGCTCATGGGATACTGTAGAAACCCCTTTTATCCTCTGACAAGGACCGAATCGCTCAACTAACATTCTTTCTAGTACTTCGGAACCATGGCCGGAACCAGGGGTTTCCAGGATCCGAATGTCCAGATCAACCCTAATGGGCGCTCTGTCTGGTTTCAAGAAACAGATGCCAAAGAGTCTAAATCCAAGACTCTTCTGCCCTGGTACTTGGGCTACCTCGGCGGCAACTGGTCTGAGGCAATCCAATGTATGAATGCTGGTAGCAACAGCTATTTCGAGAACCAGGCCGCTCTGAACCATGGCCTTAATGATCAGTGGGCCCGTGAAAATACCCCATGGAGCTGGGGATACATGAAACGGGACGATTTGCCCGTTCAGTTCTCCATTGCAGAAGCCTGGACCGTTGCAGATATGTATCAGGTAGGAGGTCCATCTGGATTCTTTATCATTTCCTATTCACAGCTTTATAGGAATCACAAGTCACCTCCACCAATCCAAACCGCGTCATGCTGGTCAGCGGTTCTATCAATGCTCCTGGTAGCCCTCAGCGCCCCGACCAAGGAGGAGTATATCTGGATAATAACGAGACTCCTGGTATGTCGATGTCTGACGAACGCTCTCAATATCTACTAACCGACCCAAGGCTGCTCCAAACCAAATATCAACTGCTATCCGCTCAAATGGAAAACCATTTATGAGATTTACGAGAAGGCTGGTGTTTCTTGGCAGGTCTATCAAAACGAGGACAACTTTGACGACAATCCTCTCGCCTGGTTTGAGCAATTTCAGAACGCAAAGAAAGGTACGCCCTTGGCCGACAAAGGTCTCGCATACCTCGGCCTTGAACGGTTCTATCAAGACGCAGCAAAAGGAAAACTTCCACAGATCAGTTTCATAGTTGGACCAAAGGAGCTCTCTGAACATCCTCCATTTTCACCAAAGGATGGTGGATGGCTGCAAGAAAAGGTTGTGGAAGCGGTTATGAAAAGTCCAAAATATGACAAAACTGTGTTGATGATCAGTTTTGACGGTAGATCTTCCCTTAATTTCTCATGGTAAAGCGGAGACTAACTGTCTAGAATCCGGTGGTTTCGGTGATCACGTTCCTCCTTATCACTCACCCAAAGGCACACCTGGCGAATGGGTAGAGGACTACTTTGGCCGTTTCGGAGATGTTTTCACCGGTCCAGGTGTCCGTGTTCCCTTCTACATAATTTCTCCTTGGACTCGAGGTGGCCGTGTATTCACTGAACATGCCGACCACACCTCTCATATTCTCTTTCTAGAGGAGTGGCTTACGGCAAAGGGATATAAAAACATCAAGTCTCCCGAGGTCATCCCATGGCGCAGACAACACATGTCAAACCTCGTGAACGCCTTTGACTTTGAAAATGTACGTGTGCTTCCACATGTTGCCTTGACTTGCAACTGACCTGCTGTAGCCTGATACTTCCCTCCCTTCTCTTTTCAAATCTCCCGTACCGCATCGCGATAAAGATGGAAACTGGGATGGCAGTGCCTACTGCGAGTCCCGATTCCCACACAATCGTCCACCTGTCCCGTACTCTTCACAGCCTGAATCTATGCCGAATAACCTCGTCGAGGAAGGCTACAAAGAATGCATTGGTGATCTCACCGAAGGCCGCTACCTCGTATTTACTACATCGAGGCACATTCTCACACACTCCGGTAACTCCTTTTCATGTCTCCCTGATAATGAGCAAGAACGTGAAAAGGGTCTTCGAAACCCAGATGCACGCTGGGTCCTGCATTATTATAACAACAACTCTACGTCATCGACCGATTACCAGACCACTGCAATAAAACAAGAGCCACCTTATCTGCTGTCAACCGGCAACCAACGGTTGTGGGTCGGTGCTAAAGGAAAATTGGTCTCTCGGAAAGATGCCGTCCCGGTGGATATCGATTACGTTGCAGGCAGGGATAGAGGTTATTCCATCAAATATCATGGAAAAGAGAACGACTTTGTCTCTCTAGAGGAAGAGGGCAAGATACAAGCGGCCGGTGGAAGAAAAACCAAGTTTCGAATCTGGAGCGTGACTTATCATAATTGATTGAGGAATAAGAAACCAAGATAGTATAACAGTATTCAGGCAGAGATAATTGTACATACATAGTAACGCCGTAACGATACCACTAATGGAAATGCTCATGATTTGGGATATACTACAAACACATCCTTCCCACCAAACCCAAGAATTATACACTAAAAGAAGATATACATGCACGCAACCAACCAACCGACCGACCGACCAACATGATACAACAAACTCCTTACCTACCAAGAGCATACCTCCCCGCCAGACCCATACCCATCTTTTCCCGGTCTGCTTTCTCCTTCTCCATCATCGCACGATCTGCCTTGGTCATCCGAGGTTTTCTCGCTATCCCACCTCCTCTTGACGACCGAGGCTTTGCCTGCGTTGAGGTACTACCGGATTTTTCTTTTTCTTTTTCTTTTCCTTCCTTCGTGTCCTTATCTCTTTTTACCCTAGCTGCTACGGCGGCACGACTTTCTCCACCGATGCCACCTCTTCCACCACGTCCACGACCACCACGCTTGATAGTTCCATCCGACCTGTAGACAAGTTAATTAGCATCGATCACCGCAACAAAGTTTACAAAAAACAGCTTTAACCAACCTCTCAACAGTCGGCTTCTCCCCCTCCTTCACTAAAGGTCCACTATACACAAAGAAGCCATCCTTCGAAGCGGCTTGCTGCGCCTCCCAGGCCATTTCACTGTCATCCACAAAAGGATCATCCCGGTCATAATCTTCTATTTTTTTACGCCGCTTTCTCCCATCTCCTTCAGTGGCATCTTTGCTTCCCTCGCTCGCGGGGCCCATTCCGCCCATTGAGACGTCCAAATCACTATCTTTATCCATATCAAGGGTGAGATCATCTTCAGGTCCATGCTCGCCGCGATTCTTTTCGTTTCTTTCTAATGCTGCACTAGCAGCAGCGAGCCGGGCTCGTCGCTCTCGCTGTGCAGCAATGCGCGGATGCAACGCTTCAAAACCATATTGCGCTTCGGCCAGGCGCGCAAAGTTGACAACGACGTTTTGTTGACTTTTTAGTGGAACATGGAGGACAATGCTGGGTATCATTCTCGAGTTGGCCGCTGACGAGCCCGCGTCAAAACCAAACACGGCACTTGTGAGCAAACCGGAGCCTGATGGTAGCGGTGCGTCTTTCGACCGTCCCGGCTTGGGTGATTGAGCACGAGATCCGGTGTGGGAGCCGCTTGCGGGCTTTTTTACGGGGGTAGGAAGCTTCTGGGTCGGCGTGGAAGTGGGTGTGACTGCCTGGTCCACCTCCATTGTATTGGTACCTCTTAGATCATCAGACATATTGAGTTGGTTATTGGCTAGTGTATTTGCGCTCTTTGTTATCACTGCTGGTGTAAGTGGGACAGTAGAAACTGTGCTGGGCTGAGGAGGATCAATGATACTAGAGATAGCAGGAGATGCACTGGCGCGGAAAATGTGATTTGGTGATGAAGAGGAGGCATTGGGAGGCGGACTAAATGTGTTATGCGGTGAAAGAGTAGCAGGATTGGTCATGGGCTGCGAGGTTGTGGACATTGGGGTCGGCTGGTAGTTGGTGGTATATGCAGCACGGACGGGATCATAATGCTGGCCACTTGTCCGCGGTGGAGGAGCCGAGTATGAGGTTACTGGCGTCGATTGAGGGCGTGGATGATAGATAGTCGGATCATACCCAGCATGTAAAGGAATAGCAGTAGCTGATGTGCTGTGAACCTGGTGAGAATGTGGCGGTGAGGGTTGGGCGGAGACAGATTGCGGAGCGGGATCTACAAGGTCGGTGATCTTTGACTGGCGGGAGGCGGGAGTTGGCGTAGGCGTGGGTCTGATTTCGGGCAAGTGAGTGACTTTCTGCTTCTTGCGCGAGGACGAAGCCGGAGCGGGAGCGGGAGCGGAAGGGGCATCGGCGGTGACAGCGGCGGACTTGGTTCCGCCCTTATCCTTGTCCTTGTCCTTGTCCTTGTCTTTATTCACACCGCGGGGGCGGCGGGTCTTAGGCACGTGAGGGGGCTCCTTGGCGGGCTCCTCCTTCCGTTTTCGGACTTGCCGGCGGGGCTTGGCAGAGGACTGTGGCTGGTTAGCGTCGGGAGTGTGGCTGGAGAGCGACTCTGTGGCTGGAGCGTCTTGTTCCCTGCTGCTCGCGTTTGTCGCTGCGGTCGCCATTCTTAAAAGATCAAGAATGAGAGAAGAGTTTTGAAAGAGAAAGAGAGAGAGAAAGGAAAAGAAATAAAGAAAGATACAGAAAAAGATGCTTGGCCAGTACTGACAAGAGCAAGTACGTGGCGCGGCTTTGTTGGATTGCGCGGATTGAAAATAGATGCCCTGGTTCACACTCGGACGATGTCCTGACGGATGTTGGTGACGACCCGCAGCAACGAAAACGAGAGCAGCAGAAATGGTGGTGATATTGGTGGTGGTGGGAGCAGTGGGAACCTACTCCATCTCCATTTCTTATGCCGGTCATAATCCTGTGATTGTTCTGACGTATTTGAAGCAATTCACGCGAACCAGTCGATCACCTGCGAGTTGTTGTGGTGGTGAAAAATAAATCGGGTTCGGAGTTGGATCAGAGGAAAGGGGGCTGCGACGAAATGATGAAGGATTGCGCGAGATAATAATTGGGGATTAATTTGCGTTGGAAAATCAAAATTCATGAGCCCCGACTTTGGATCAAGAAGTGGTGTGGTGGCAAGGAAGAGGGAATTGGGCAAAGTTGGGGTTGGAAGTGGATCAAGAGATGGGATGAAACGATAGAGACAGAGAGAGAATGAAAGAGAAGATGAAAAAGAAGATGAAAGGGAGGAGGAGAAGAAGAAGATGAAGAAAAGGGACAAAGAGTGGGAAGAAGGCGAACTGGTTGGTGGGATGAAAGCAAGAAAGCACGAGAAACAGAATCAGCCGAGATGAGAGGAGAGAAGAGAGGGAGAAGGAGAAAAGAGAGAAAAGGAAACGAGGAAGAAAAGAAATATCAGGAAGACGAAAAGGACAAGAAAGAAGAAGAACTTGCTTGACTTGCTGGTAGGCCCGATCCAAGGCTTAATCCAGAAAGAAAAGCAGTGAATATCCGCTTGTCGGGTGGCTCCTGATTTTTACTAATTTGGTTATTAGTGTTCGACTATCGAATGGGTTTGTTGCTTTACATCACTCGCTATATTTACTTCCTTAACCGTGGACACGAATATCAGCCCATCATCATCATTGATTTATTATTGCTTCGTATGTAATTTACCGCGTAACAGCCCCCTCGGGTCCGGGTTTCCTGCCTGAAGACCTGTGGTTGCAAGACTCGTGCAGTCACTCAACCGGGAGTGCCTGTTTCACCGGCGTTTTGCGCCGTAACATCCCTGCCAGTCCTCCACAGGCCACAGAGCAGGGGAATTGGACAGCCTGGGGTAGTTCCATGAAGCATGCAGTGGGAGTATGCTATCTCTATCAAGTTTGATAGAAGCTCCTACTGGTGGTAGCCGGCCACTTGAGAACAGATCTACCGCGTCATAAGCTCGTTCACGTCCCAATACCTGCTGCTCACGTCGCTCTGTGGTCCTTGCCCAGCTGCCAACCCCCGCGAATCACCGCCTGCGTCTGGATTTTGTTTTCTTTTCGTTGCTTTTGATCGCCGCAGGCGTCGATGCCTGATTTGGACTAGCGCCGAGCTCTCCGGCACATGGTCGATGTGCTAGTCTACATCAGGACTAGTGGTTCCGTTAGAGTTTTAAGCCGCGGCGGCTTCCCAAACCGCCGGAAGTCACGCGTTTTCGTTCTGTTTTTTTTTTTCCTCCAAACGAGAAAACGAGTCGCAAACGCATCTCAATTTCGCACTTGGCTGTGAACTGTGCGTGAGAGAAAATCGCAGTCATGGCCGTACGAGGCGAACGGTTCGTGGTCGATCTCTCGGACGACGATGACCACGATGACCAGCAAGCCTCGAATGTCCCGCAAGGCTTCGATTTCGTTGCTGACATCCAAGAGCGAGTCGCGTCGGCTACCCCTCCCGCTCCTCCACGGCTCGCGTCAACCACCACCGGTTTCCCGTCCCATCGCATCCGGTCGAAAACTTCGGCCTTTAAGCGACAGCGAAATCCTGCACAAGCCGCGACACAGCCTCCGCTAATACAAAATGCCCCAGTCGACAATGCGCAGGAGGAAAAGAGCAGCATTGACAGGGAGAACAAAGAGCGGCTGGCGTCAATGTCCGACGGCGAAATCAGGAGTGAACGTGCTGAGCTTTTGGCCGCTTTGTCACCATCCTTGATTGAAAAGCTACTAAAGAGAGCCAACATCGATGATGGTAGGCAACAAACAACACCACTGCCTGCGAAAGAGCAGCCCAAGGAGGAGACGCCTGACGAACACCCTCAATTGCCTCAGCCCAATAACGACATTCCACCAGCACACCCTCCACAAGACCTACAACCCGCATCCGAACCTCCTATCGCTCCAATCCATTTCCCAAAACCTCCTCAGTCACGAGACACACCCATGCCGAATCTCGATCCTTCGTCGCCGTCGTTTCTAGCGGACCTACAAACACACTACTTTCCAGACATACCTCACGATACCTCCTCGCTCTCCTGGCTCAAACCCGCCGACGAAGACCCGTCCTCCGCATACCACCCCGATAGCACGGCAACCTCACTGATGCCTGATTCACTCCGCTTTTCACTTAACGGCGCCATTCTCGCCCCAAAAACATCGCTAGCATTACCTACAACGTTGGGTCTCCATCACCATGCAAAAGATCCAGAGGCTGCTGGCTATACAATTCCAGAATTGGCGATACTCTCTTGCTCAACCGTACCTGCACAGAGATGTTTAGCCTGGCAATTACTAGGCCGGTTACTGTATCGCCTGGGTAAAGGAGAGTTTGGCCAGAAAGGAAGCGTGCTAGTGGAAGGCCTATGGAGTGTGATTGAGCGTGAAAATGTAATATCTGGAATGCTATTTGAAGCTAGTGGCGAGTCAACCAAAGATGCTCGTGGCGCTGAAGGAATGCCAAACATTGGTGGCATCGGTAAACATGCCAGTGCGAGAGCTTGGGCGACGGAGGGCGTCTGGCTTTGGAGACAAGGCGGCGGAGGAGATCGAGGACTGCGAACAGGCAAGATGCAGTCAAAGTAGAGCATTATTACTACAACCGTACCAAATGATTGATGAATGAATGAATGATGACTTATAGAGTTCCGCCATTGACGCTCTTCTTACATGATGGTTCCAAACAATATGATCAATTCTATCGCCTCTGATTTAAAAAACACACTGAACCTCCATCTCAACCTGGAGCGTCTCCCAATGTAAACTCCTTGTTAACAGTCAACAGCCCTCAATGGCACATTCACTACCAGACCGTATCCATTACAGCCCTAACGACACCGTTCTCTCGCTCTGGGAGTCCCTCGGGCTCCCTCGCGAAACCCTCTCTTCTCTCGTCCCTCTCCCAGAAGGCGAACGCCACTTCCCTTCCTCCTACAAGATCGACCACCTCGCGCAGTCCACCATTGCCCTCGCCACCCTCGCTGCAGCACTGGTCCATGCCTGCCGCGAAGAATCGCATGGACATGGGACGAATGTTCCCAAAGTGACCATTCCTCCGCGCTCTGCAGCGCTAGCATTCGTCTCGGAACGCCTTTATACGCTATCGCCGGGTCCGTTGCCGCCGTCAGCCGGGCCGCTCACTGGCTTCTACCTCACGCGTGATGACAAATATGTCAGGATCCATGATTCCCTAATTAACCATCGCCGAGCGATTACAAGGATTCTCGATCTGCCGAAAGACCCTGCCCGCGAGACCGTGGCGGAAGTGATCCGTTCGAGTTGGGATGCCGATGAATTGGAGAAAACGGCACTATACGGCGATGCAGTCGTCGTGAAACTTCGCAGTCGCCTGGATAGCTGGCCTGGCTGGCCCATTGCGGAGTCACCTGTCTCTGTGTCTCGATATGCGGTGACGAGTGCGAATGATGGCAATCCTATCTTGAAGGGCAACTATGGCAACTATGAGGTGCCGCGGGACAATTTGAAGCCTCTTAAGGGTCTTCGCGTCTTGGAACTTACCCGCGTCATTGCCGGCCCGGTCGCCGGCCGCAGTCTCGCTGCATTAGGTGCAGACGTGTTGTGGCTCACCTCCTTTCATCTGGCTACAATTCCGTCCATCGACATTGATGTCAGTCGTGGCAAACGCACCATCCAGCTCGACTATCGCTGCGCAAATGACAAGGAAGAAATCGATCATTTGCTGCGTGATGCGGACGTCTTTATTCAAAGCTATCGTCCCGGTTGCCTTGATATCTACGGATTGAGCATGGAAGACGTCGCTTCAATCAATCCAGGCATCATTTACGCCAATCTGTCCGCCTATGCAGAGGGCAGTGCAGAATTGGACGCGCAGAATCCATGGTCTGAATTTCGCGGTTTTGACTCCATGGTCCAAACATGTTCCGGCTTAAATGTCTCTGAAGCCCAGCACTATGCTGCTGGAAGCAACCAGCCAGCGTTTCCAGCACGGGTGCTACCTTGTCAGGTATTGGACCATGCCTCCGGTTATCTTCTTACTTCAGGCATATTGGCTGCATTATACCAGCGCGACTTTGTGCCGGAGAAGTTCGGTGCTTATCGTGTCGATGTGTCGCTTGCCGGCGTGATGAAGTATCTCCAATCACTGGGGCAGTACGAAGGTGCATCTGGTTTCCAGGTGGAGGAGCCGGTGCCTCAGACGTATCCGCTCGGAGAAAGCAACAACGGCTGGTCTGATGATTGCTGGGAAACTCAGGAGTGCGAATTTGGTAGCCTGAGGGCACTCAAGTTTCCGGGTGTTATCGAAGGGTGCCAAAGCGGCTGGGATTTCATGCCGAAACGTCTAGGCAGAGATGAACCCAGATGGTTGGGCTGCGAGAGATTGCAACGCAATCCAGGGCCTTAATGCAAAAAGTGTACCTTTTCAGTTACTCTGTTTCAAAATCCGTTTCAATTCATTGTTTCTATTTTAGTTCTACCTCGGGTTCGCTGAGTTATATTCTTGGTTTTTCGATTCGCATCAGAATTTCATTTCATGGCGAGAAATGTATGTTCATATCCAGCATTATGCACGATCCCCCGATACCCTTTCGAATATGCTGGCAAACGTTTTTGTTGTCGGCTCCTCTTGCTATTCTACAATAAAGAATCAAAACCGGAACTTTGAATTTCAGTGTATGTTTTGGAAGGAACTTCCTTGCTTGCATATTGCCCTGCTTTTCGAATTACAACTTTGCGGGTCAGTACTACGGAAACATAAACCTGTCCGACCTACAACCAAAGTAGTCATATCACATGTGAATTTTACAAGGCGATAGGAAGCTGACTCCTATTTTTGTCATATGAGTTCGTGTAAAGACTGGTAGTGCCAAAAAGGGAGCGGCGAACGCGGAATCATAGTACCCGCTGCAATTTGTAGTTGCATTGCGAGTTGCGCTAGCATCGACCGATATTGATTTGGTACTCGTGAGCCAGCGTGCTGCCAGCTTTATCGTAATAGATATAATTGACCGCATTCATCCCACGGCAATGACAACAAAGCGTCATTGAACGAAACAGTGAATGAGACAGACTCTGTCGATACGGCTGTGGCCGTGTATGGGCTCCAGAACCGGGTTTGCTCATATCTGCCGGAATGTGATCCGCTATAGTTTCTTGAACGCCCTTCACGGAGTGGACAGATCGACCCTGCGCGAGACATGACCGATCTGAGAAAAAAAAAAAAAAAAGAGGAGCGAATAATACTCCGTAACGTCCTTGAAATCATCTAAAGTGGGACTCGAAAAAATTCGACCCTTGGGCCAAGAAAACTGGGCCTAAACTGGGGTTCTGACAAGAAACTTGCAAGAGAAGACGAGGCTGCCTTCGAGATGATGTTTGGAACTCAGCTGGCATCGACGAATAATTCTTCACAAAGTGATAGCAAACAGGCCCAGAAGGATTGCGAAATGACAACTTCTCGACAGATTCGCCGCGATGCAAGAAGCATCTGTCTCTACGAGAACGGAGGAAGAAGCACTGGATATAAGGGTAGTTATGGCTTCGGACTTTCCAACGGAACCATCCGAAAACCGCTGAGTGCCACGCGTTATATTCGAAGAAAAAATGACCTCTCACCCAAACCGGGGACTGATAACTAGTTAGTCAGTGCAACGCTTGAAGTTCGTTTGCTAGTTTTGCCAAGGTACATACATCTGAAAATGTCATGCGCTGACAACCATGCACCGATCGCCGCTACCGACGTGGCAGAATCTCGCAAGACAAGATCCACAGAGGCAGCCGGATGGTCCCGTTTCAATGATTATGATGACGCGAGAGCGCTCTGTCCTCTTACAAAACCCGCAGAATACGGTGCGGGGGTCTCTCGGCCCGATTTGCGACGGCGAGACGCAATGGGCGTTGCTCTCAGGAGGGGAGAGGTGACGGTTGAAGGAAAATCGATTGGGCACGAACTCTGATAAGCTGGAAAGCAACCTGGAAACTGTCGCTACCAGTGTATGTGATCATTCGGGGTTGACGACCGTTGAACGTCGGACGCGTGCAGCAAAGGCTATATCATGATTTTCGGCGCGCTGCCGTTCAAGAACTAGATAACCCTTGAGGCCCACTCATACGAGCTCGCGGGTCAGGGTGTTGGAGGTCTGGACGTCAGTCCGCCGCATCTGATGGGAGACATGGCATCAAAATGGCAATGTGATCCACGCCAAGACTAAATCAATCGTATTCATCGATTCTTATTCGTAGGGATGCATGATCTGCATCTTGAGATCGAAATGTGCTAGGAGATACAACGAGGGAATGAAATAATACTCCGTATATGTGTATATATACAATGCAGGGCTGGGGCTGTTGAAACCTTGCTACTGGGCTGTCGATTCCGTCTCTAAAAGGGTAAAACCTGACAGAGGCGTCCATCCCGTCAGCACGAATCGTTCGCCTGGATTTTATCCCGGCCGCCACAAGCCACGGGACTTCCTAGCTGCCGAACCTTATATGCGGCTGAAAAACTCTGTGCATGGTACGGAGTACTTACATACATACATCAGGGACCACGGCTGACAACGCTTGGATTCACAATTGCAGTCGATATAGGATCTGGGCCTTGATTGAAGGAATGCGTGATACTTGCTTAAGCTCATACATGGAAAGCAAACCCCGTTCGTAATTGTGGCTCGTAAGTCGACTACGAGGACCCATCTAGTGAGAACGAAGTAAGACCGCTGATCTCGATGAGCAATCTCAGCGAAACCGCTCTGTGTTTCGTCCGGCTCTTAGAACTGGCTCGGAAGATTTCCATAGTTCTCGGGCAAGAACATTTTGTTGATCGTGATTCTGGTTTTGAGAAGGGCAAATTATCACCAAGGTATCTTCCGCTTTTACCCCACGGAATATTATCGGCACCCTGGAGCAAAGGTGGTTGATGGATGTTTTCGGGAGCTTGGCCCCCAGCTTTCGGCCTCAAATTCTCGGTGTCCGGACCCTAAAATCCCCGGCCACGGCTTCTGGCATGAACCTTGTTGTCACTGAGTAAAGTCCAGCCAGGCAGAAGGGTTTGCTCCGGATTGTCCGCCGATCGAATAGCTACAAAAAGCAAAGAGATAGCTCGTATCATTTATGTCACCGGAGTCATAAGAGAAGGGCCTCATAATAAGGAGCAAACACGGATAGCTTTCTTCTGAAGAGAATTAAGGTTTGCGTGCCTTGAATGTCAACTCCCAGTGGATTGTATGAAGATATCTTGTGTCGGTATGTGTCGAAACCCTTTTGGAAATCTGAAGTGAAGCAACGGCGCACTGGAGTTTGAGTTTTGGCTCTCTCGATGAACAGAATTTCAATGTTACACCGTTCGGAAAATCTAGTTCACGGCTGGTTCCTCAGCTTCCGCGCATTCTAAGGCTGGACTTTTTGAAGTGATACAGATCCTGAGATGCCAAATAGACAGTTCTGGCGACAAATTTGGACTGAATGCTGCGGGTAGCCGCATGTCCTCGCTTTAGGTAGTTGGCTTGCAGAAGGGCTGGCTAGAGACGGAAGACAAGTGAATCAGGTTGAAAGTTTAGGGTGAAGAATGGGACGAGGGCGAGTAACCATTCTTGAAAGAGCCGGGCCAAGTTGTCAGAAGCAGGATTGCGGATCCCAGCTCTCGAGTAAATACCTATCAATAGGTTCATTTTGCCATATCAACAGCCAGATCAGGTATGGTTTAGGGCCTGCGAAGTGGCGGTTGAGGGATGGACCTATACGGTTTCAAGTTCCATCATATGTGAGACTTTCTACCTGTAGACCTCTTCGACACGATATGGGGGATCTTCGCAGGGTTTCCACTTTTCGCATAGCCATCTTCGTATAAAAAAGAGATACGGCAGCAGAGATTTCAACACGGAAGAAGATTCCTCAGCCCCAGTTGCTGAAAAAAATCAGAGAATGGCTTCCCTGGCCTTAATCTGGGAAAGAGCATCGTTGTTAGGAGTGTTTGGAATATATTGAGTGAAGCAGTTGAAACTGCTTCTTCTCTCATTAGATGGGTGCTCAAGGCTAAAGGGTCCGCCGTCCTTGGATCCAATAAACGCGAGTATGCTAGCGAGAAAGTGGCGCCTTCTGATCTGTTTGCCCCTTTTACTGGGCCTGAGAGCACTGAATCCTGATTTCTGATAGAGCCAATCGGTGTCCACCATATTGCCTAGGGGCTTCCGAAGGGCGGAAATACCGAGCTTCAGAAAAACAGGGTGTCTGATAGGGTTAACCTCTGTAGCCTTGAGTAATGCCGCACAGTGCGCTTCTTTTCCGAGATGGCAACCCCACGCCCCGGGAAATTTCTATACTATAGCCAATATCCCACCGATAAGCAACATACAGACAGCCAGCATACTTGCCAGTTTAAATACGAGGTAGGATTGACTCGACATTGATTCTATGAGGGCGGGCCCGGGAAGCTGAAATCGGTTTCAAGGCCTTGAAAGATGGCGCGGAACTAAAAGGTGCGGCACGGGAGGAGGCAAAAATGTCTCTGATGCATATATCTTCACGGGTGCTGGAAGGTTTAAATTGAGCAGATTAATTCTCCTTCAGGGTGATCAGATCACCAACAGCATTTCAAACGAGATAGTGCAGCAAGGTATCCTTTTGATTCAGTTACCGAATCCACGGTTTCATAAACCCAAACATGCCTTCATTCAATAGAGGGGCTTCGCTATATCATTCGACGTACGCCCTATATTGGCGTGATGCAACTGGCTCTCTGCTAGCCGTTGAAGGGAATGGCTCAAAGGAAGTCAGCCAGGCATGGCCAAACCTCTGGAAGGGTATTTCTTCATATAGAGACGAACGGACCACGATACCTTTGCCGGCTGGAAAGGAAATCGAATGTTTCCAGATCCAATACACCTTGCCTACCCTCAACGATGCGGGTCGCCTAGACTCTGATCAATCAACAACAAAAATCCGTGAATTGAGACGAGAGAATGGTCTCATTCTTGGACTCGTCACTACAGGAAATTTGGGTCAATCTTCGAATTCCGAATTATACACTTGGTTTGAAAAATACCTTCTCCTGCGGACAGAGTTCGTACCTTTCCGAACTTTATCAAGCTCGTCTGATCCCGAAGCACGGAGGACTACTGCTCGAATCACGGATTTATTTGACGCAAAGATCAGGAACATCGCCCAAAATGATCAGTGGAGTACCGGAGGAGGGAGGGAGTACTTCATGAATCGGGTATATGGATTCGTGGACCAGAAGAAGCCTATAATCATGGTTGTACCCGCATTTCCATGCAAGTCTCCAAATCCAGAGAAGGTCGGTGGGGAAGATCCCGATGCGGCGGAATACTATGCGTTGGTGACGATGCACGATTTCCTCAGAGCGGTGTCTGCAGTATATAAACCAGGGGCGGTACTTTGGATCATTAGCGACGGTCATGTTTTCTCGGACTGCAGTAAGTGAAGTATCCAAGCAAACGCCGAGGGAGGCTAATCGTAATGCAATTAGTTGGGGTGGACGATATCAAGGTGGATGAGTATACCGAGAAGCTCATGGAGATGCACTTTGATCTATGCCTGAACGAAAAAGAGCGCCAGTCTATCCAGTTCATGGGGTTGAGAGATTTATATTATTCCAACCCAACGGGGCCAGACATGATGAGTCTGCTGTCTCCGGAATGGGCAGAGAGAATCGGTTTGGTGCACCCGGTGCAAACAACACACCTGGAGGAGGCAGAGCTCACCAGAAAGCTGCTGATGGAGATGTGTGAACCTGATCGAGAATATCTTCGAAAGCTGATCCAAGATCAGGTACCGCAGCCTCTGCAGTTGTATAGAGGCCTTTCGAGATTCATGCTGAAGGATCTCGGAAATCATCCAGCAATCAAAACGATCAGCACTAAGCAGCAAAAGAAAGTTTCCAGCGCTGTAGCAACGGAAATGATTCTTGTAAGTACACTGAACTCTCTGTTGCGGTGGAGGAAGTACGGTCGGCTAATTTATGGTAGCGAAATCAAGCATACTCAAATCTAGTTGAGCTTTTATATCCCAACTATGTGCGTTTATCAATTCACGCGTAAGTGCTTACTCGGTCCAGTAAGCTTTGTATGTGTCTGACTGAGAGCTTTTAATAGGCACAATAACAAAGGGCCTAAGTTTGGAATCACACTTTTCCCTAAGTCGGCGGTTCGCTGGATCAGCTCGTTAGAAAACCGCCAGGAGTCAGACACGCTCTCGGATTTTCATTTGCCCACCCCTTGGCACAACTCAATTATTAAAATAGAGGGTGACAGGTATGAATACCTAACGGGCGCGGATGTTGCCTATGCCGGTCTCAAAAGCGGTTTATTCAGCGGTTCTTGGGTATCTAGTCCGAAAGGAGGACATTTTGCTTTGACCAGCACCAAACCGACCCTGGAGACCGCCACGGAAGTGAACGGGAAACCCATCGCGGGAACGGTCACGGAGCTCGAGAAAGAGGTCATCATCACGAAGCCAGTTTCGGACACATACCAGAAATCTGGTTTGTTTGTTTTTGTACAATGGATCTGGTCTGGCATCACCAGGCCATTTTGGATGCTATGGGAGTGAAGGTTCGGTTTCAGCATGAATGAGTATGACCTCCTCAGGAGGGAGGGGTAGCATTGCAATAGGAAAAAAGGTACGCTCAAAAGTTGTGAGAAAGAGGTTTGGAGGATATAATGATTGTTCTGGGTGCCAGAAGCAGACATGATTGACAACAACAAGTTGTAAATGTATGAATTGAAGCCGGCCACCCCGGGTGCCAGCACAAAACATTGTGATACTGGATTTTCTTTTCTCTTTCATGTTATCAATGCGAGCCAAATTCTCTTCAAGCATTTGAAAGTGGCGACAGTACGGCGTATTCCAGAGGAATTTGGAAATGAGCCATTCAGCCTCTTTTATTATTGCTTTTTCGAGGGGATCAGGCGATGATTGGGTATGCAGTGAGTGTCAAGAATTTCTGAGGGGACGATCCTGGGTCAGTGAGGGGTAATTTATTATTAGGATTATTCGATCATGCAAATCCTTGCCAAGCTGCCACTGAATCGATATGTATGCCAACCGATCGCCCGCATCGCAAACCGGCCGAGCTGGCATTTCCTCAAGGCCAAAGTAGCATCTCATGAGCCCAACCATCTTTAAAATCGAACCAACCAATATTCTGCTCCGATACTCTTAGAATCGAGTGCAACTGGCAGGCCGATCGTGATCGGTTCGCGATGATCATGGCAGCCCAAACGACGAGGCAGACCGAAGCTGGAATCGCCAATATTAGTGCTAGCAAGAGCGCCGAGGCGGAATGCAAGGGAAATGGGGTCGGCAAAGAGATCGTACGCGGCGAGGAAGGATCAAGGATGGAATTAACGATAGAAGAAGTCTGGGGATCGCTGATCAAATGCAACTGTCATGCGGTGAAAGCTTTGTGAAGAAGTGGAGCGCCTGACACGTGGAAAGTTCGTTGGCGCCGCGGTTCGCCGAAAATAAGCTTGTCGAATAGACATCTGCTGAGCAATTTGGCGATGCAACAGCAATGGTAGATCGGGATGGGTATGATTGACAATGGAGGTTAGGGTGGCAGAGAGTGAAGCATGAAGTCCACCTGGTGAGGAATTTTGATAATGTTGTAGGTTGGGGAAGGTTGGGATGTCCGGAAAAGGGCATTGGGCTTGGCATCGGGGTTGGTGGCTCCAGCGCCTGGAAAGGAGGTCGAACCAACCGTCAATTACTGATCAAGAGGAGCAGAAAATTTCCGAAACACACATATCGGGCTTTTATTGTGATCATTATTACTAGTATTATTACTATCATGATATCATTCATCTGGCCGTGCTTTTTTGTGAAACGAGTGAAGCGGCCAGTCGTCTCGACTCCCTTAATCTCAGCTGAGATTTTTCCGCCAGCCCACCCTCTCAACTAGTTAACTAGTCAGTTATGCCAATCGGGCACTAATGAAATCCAGGGCCGCCTGCTGGTATTTGGGAATATACTGTCCGTGGACTCCCATTTCGAGGCCACCATCACAGAAGAAGTCGCCAGTGTCGCAGAAAGATTGAATCTTGGCAGAATAGTAATTGCAAGATTGCGATTGCTGAACTCGTGGAAAAAGCTGAATCGAAAATTAGCTCACATGGATCCAGGGTTTCCAGATACGAATGAGCTCGGTTACTTACACCGTTCCTCGTGGAGGTTCCCTTATTGTAAGGGGCATTTCCGACATGTCGGGGGTCACCAAGCCAAACCACCGCGGTCACTAGTTCAACAAATTAGTCCCAAAACCATCTAGAAAAAAATCCAAATCGGCCGCTTTGGGGGACTTACCGTGATCACCGATACTTCGCGCAATTGGTGAAACAGCCGGGCCAAGTCCAATGGAATCTCCGCCTCCGCACAAGCTATCCCCAATGATATGCGCGCCTTGAGAGTAGCCGACCATAACGATTTTCGAGTCTGGGCATTTTCCCACATATGCCGTGAGCTGCTTGGTGACGGCGAGGGTTCCTTGGTGGGAGTTCGTATCGTAGGGAAAAATTCTTGCTGCCCAGTCAATTGGCTCATGAGTTGCACCGGCATACGCCTTGAGAAGCGCTTCAACTACTGGCGCCAATGTCGGCCCAGAGCCTGCCGGCTGGTTGCTTCCGCGTGCACTAAAAATGTGAACCGCAGCACAGGCAGCCTGATCTTCGGGTGTCGCTGGCAGCGGACTGCCAAAAGCAACCGCATTGCTAAGGGCCAGAGCGGCGATAGTGCTGAGGAAAAGCATGGTGGAGAGTCGAGACGGAAGGATGAACTTAGATCAAAGAGTATCGATGCTTGGAGTCCCGCGGCTGCCCCAAAAAAAGCACACGAAAACGCCATTGTTGAGGGGCTGACCTCTGCTTATATAGATCTTCATCCAGTTCATTTTACTTTGTATGGTTCTGATATGGAGGCCAGTTGACGGAGAATTTCTCTTGTGACCTGTTCAATCCGATGATTCCGATGTAACACGGCGCCCTGAATAAACTCTAAAAGTGGCCCTGAATCGAACTGTGGTTGATCGAAAATGGTTTCAGAAGGATCGGCGCATTGACCGGTAAATTAACATTGACGAAACAGATCACTTGCTGGACAGTCGGCCCGACGGCTCGCTTCGCCCACGGTCCACACTTCATGAGGATGTGAGTAAAGTAACATCGGCTCTTCTTATATTGCATGGCTAGTTCACCTTGTGAGCAGGATATCATGTTTGAATGGTTCTGTGTACCAAAGGTGTGTGCATGTCATACCAGCATGCCTGATGCCAGCAAGACATGAACTAGGGGTCAATACTCCTTACCCCTAGGATCATTTTTCTCTCTGAGGTATGAGAAAGACTGCCTTGCGCACCGCCTGTCCGGCTACCTCAGGGTCGAGAAAGTTCTCTGTTGTCGATCTGCAAAATCATGGTTAGCAGCAGCACCATGAGCTGAAAGAAATCAACTCTTTGTCCATTTGAAGCTGCACGTGCACTTCTTCAAAATTCATGGATTTCAGTTGAAAAGAAATTCCCAAGGAATTTGAATAGCATCGCTAGATAAGAGAGATTGGTGATGTTTTGTCACTCATGCTCTATACGCCCAAAAGATACCCCACATCATTTTTTGCTGAATGAGAATTCAGATTCCTGCTAAAGGTAATGGTATAGAGGCAAACTGCTTTTACTTATTGGTACATACCTTCCTTTCTGGCAAGACAAAAAGATGATGGATTGGCAAAGTTCTTGCATTTCTTTATTGTGTGAAATTTCTTCTTTTGATGGAAACATCCGGGTGAAATGTTTCAATAAGGCGGTACCTGATGTCATTGCAATCTTCAGTGCCAGCATCCAATGTGTTATGAGTGCTTAAACAGAGCAAACAAACAAACCTCATCAAGCAAAATATCCTCTTCCAATCCCTCTTTCTTTTGAACAATATAAAAGCTTCCAGACTCTCAGTAGGGGTAACAGTCCTGGTATTCTATCAACTTTGTGATTAGAATCCTTTCTGTCAAAATGGAAGGGAAAAGGTTACGAACAAGTTTAGCCCCAACGATTTACAATCGCATGCACCACGCAGTGCGGTCTGTGTTTATCAAATGGCTTGGAGAATTAGGTGATTTTTTGAACAATGAGTACAGCTTGTTCGTTGATGCAGGTAAGAAGACCTATGTGCAACTGTCAGCAGTTTTCAATCAACTAATGAGGCCCCTGTAGAAATGCGATTTAATAAAGGGTACCAAGAGGTCGAGATCGGCCTAGTCCCATTTGCGTCTCTCAATCCGATTTGTGTTGTGCATGTTGCCTACAACGAGCCCCGAAGCAACTGGGAACCGAACGCCCAGGGGTTAGTTTTAGGAACCGACAATGATTGCCGGGTGGCAATTGTCGTGGAAATAAACGAAAGGCAGGATCCAAGATACCCAGCCCCGCCAGAAGAAGAGCTTTGGAGTTCGCTGCCATTCATGCACAGACATCAAGTTGATAGGCTAGCTGAAACAATTCAGGACTATTGTCTTCGAAAGGATTACCGATTCACTGGTCGCGTGGAATGTAAAGTCCATGTTGTTTGCTTACGCTGGACTGAGGCGCTGCTTCTGTGGGAGTGTGAGATGGTGAGAGGGAAAATTGTCTCCGTAACCGAACACGATGAAGACGGAGACTTTCCTGACTGGAGAAATCTTCTCTCGCCAGAATGGACTGTGAAAAAGAAGTTTTTGCTACCGTATAGGGAACTTCTGAAGGCTCTGAAGCGCAACGCCGGATCTCACAACTGGATGGCCTTCTTAGAGGTGGCAGCCAAGAAAAAGGAAGAGCGATTTCCACCCATTGAGGAGTGTAAAGAATGCAAGCTATGCGAAAAACACAGCGCGCCGTTCGAGTACATACGAGACATGATGGAAGGAGAGGACTGGGACAACAAGGTGCGGGAATTACAACGAAAGAAGGATGAAAGCAAAGCTAAAATTAGGCGGCGGAAGAGACTCGAATCACTTGGCGTGGAAGTATCAAGCAGCGACACGGATGATAGTTCTAAAGGGGATGGGTTCGAGACCGAGGAGGACATTGATAAATCAACCGACGAAGAGGCCCTTGAGGCCCTCGACGAAGAGCCCGATGAAGAGACCAATGACGAGGACGAGGGCGAACAAGGAAGCGATGAAGAAGAGGGCAGTGAATACGAAGAAGACGAGAATCCTGACATCGAAATGAGCACTGAATAAGGCCTGTCGCAGAGAAATGGGAGTCTGATGGACTTGTTTTTTCCTCTAACCCATTGAATCCCTGTAGTCTAATGAGCCCATGGTTGCATTCTAGAATCGCTTAAGGCCTTGATAAGAATATGTAAGAGTCCGGAACAAGGTTCAACTGCATTAAAATCTCCGTATTTCCAGCGGTGTATATTATTATTCAATAACGTGTAATAAATGTTTCAGTTCTAAAAGATAGAAGTCAGAGGGAAGAAAACATGCAGGTGATCACAGCCGTCCTCATCTCTTGCTCTTAACACTCCGGCAACCCGCAGAGCAGGGGGAACGTTGGATGTTTGCACTGTTTGCGTGAGCAGTCGGGCTTTGAATTAGGTTCGTTACATAAGTAGTCCCAAGCTCTTGGATGCGGGGCAGACTAAGCCCAAAATAGAAAGAAACCCCGCTTTTTTCCGAACCTGCGGCTCAAAACCTTGTCGATCGTTCTTGCTGTTTTGGGTCGAGAACGTCGGAAATAAAACCCAACGGCAGGGAAGGAGCAACATTGCTCAGGTCGTCGCGGGTTGTTTCCTGGCTTCATTCAAATGCGAACCAGGAAATCATCGTCGACGCCTCGGATTTCCTGTTTACCCTGTACAAAATAGATGTCCGATCGTTGCTTTGGCCCGGCCGTCGGACGAGGCTATTGCAATCTCCAAGCAAATCCGCGAAGGTGCCAGTGAGTTATCTCTAGCGATGGGGGTCAGACCACTTCAGCTCTCGTATCTGCGAACAGAAAGATAGGGATGTTTGGCCGGAATTGACTGGGCAATTCTCCGCATTTTCGTCAGTCAGCCTAGTCTGGAAGGTTATATGATCAGGGGATCATCCTGGATCTTCCCTGTCTCTCACAAACGATACGGCTTCGACTATTACCGTCGCCCAGAATGTAATGCAGCACTGTGTAATAGTAGTCCGCGTATTCTCGCTCCAAGGACCAGTGGAAAAACCACGCCATTGGGGACTTCATAGATGTCTTGCAGGGTTCCGAGCAGTATTTAAAGGGCGATGATTCCCTCCATTTTGAGTCTTCTTCTGCATCAGCAAGAAACCAAAGTCAGACAACAAGAACTTCAAGCCAACATCTCGAACGGATCACATCAAGATGAAGGTAAGTTCCTCCTAAGGAGATAAACAAAACATGATACTAATTGGTCAAAACCAACTAGTACGCCACTGTCCTCGCTGCTATTGCTCTCCTTCCCGCCGCCTTCGCTGCGGTCATGGATAGCCCAGCTCCCATTCCTCCTTCTGTCGTGAGTCCGCACATTACTACTATCGTTGTAGCGGGCACGCTGACTTTCGTCAATGCTTTAGCTAAGCGAGAGGGCCTGCACCCCAAGCTCATGCCGATGCAATGGTGTTCGTGGCCAATTCTGTGGCAACGAGAAAATCAACCCGAACTGCAAGAATGGCCACGTCTATGAGTGCAACCCTAACCACAATACTTGCGACTACGGAATTCGTAACTCTTGCGTTCAATGTGGAAAGCTTAAGTGCTAGGCGCGACCTTGAAGGATGAACTGGAAAGGTTTCTGAGGGAGATGATGTTATTAAGGCTATCGTATTTTGAGAGTGATAATACTTACCTATGGAACCCACTCATTTGTTAGCACTCCCTCAAAACAATGTTGATTTGTCGATTTCGGCCATTCACCATGTCTCGTACATAGAGCATTTGTAGTGTACAAAGTGTGTTTCCGCCTGGAAACCTACTTCATGCTTTCTCCTGTTCTATACGTTTTCCTCAGTCGTCAGTCAAACTGGCGATTCTTTGACGGTCAATATGGGGTTTTTGAATGTTGTTGCAAGAAACTATTATGTAATCAAGTTCGTAATTAGGTATGGATTAATATAACACCGACCGGTTAGAGTCGGCTGCCAATCGGGAGCTTTGAAACACCCCCCTCACGAATTTAAGAGTTCTCCTGAACCAAAGTTTCCATCCGTTTTTTTAACCTCATGATTTCTACAACAATTCTTCAAACCACGGCCATATTAATACAACGTTTACGGAGTACTCAAATTTTATTCGATATTTCCCCAATTGCATCTTAATGGCTCTGGCTGTCGCCAATAGCCACACGGGAGAGCCCGAACCAGCGATTCGCCATAGTCCTTTTTTCAGACTTCCCGTGGAGCTTCGAGAGATGGTGTATTTTAATCTCTTTTCAAGAGGAAGAATTCATCTTTGGTTTTTTGGTAGTGAAAGCGCAAAATGGCATTCCATTTGCCAGCGATCCTCAGATTATGGGAACGATCGCTGTAGGAGCCATCCTACCGCTTCGGAGAGCATGTATATCAACCCAGAACAACTTGAGGCTGGGCGCTTACAGGTGTTTGGGTGGCTTCTTTCTTGTCGAAGAGCGTGAGTGGCCTTACTTTCTCTCTCTCGGGCCAGTCGGCCTTTGGCCATTTCCCGTCGAAGCCTAATCTTACAAATGCCAATACGTAGCTTCTGCGAGTCAATTGACTTCCTTTACTCCACCAATACTTTCTCCATTGAGCCAAATTATTTCCCTCCTTTCTCGGCCTTAGAATTTCTCTTTCCACGAACTCGTCTCTCGTGTATCAGATCCCTCGAGCTCCTATACCCGGTCGCGACGTACCGAGACATCCCGGTTCTTAACCACTTCACGGCGACTCTTTCGCTTGTGCCCTCTATATTTCCCGATATACACACATTCTATATCTCTATTAGCTCTTGGTGGATGCTTTGTGCCCTTGAAAGTTGGGAGACCTTTACATCAAGCCACACGGCGGTTTTAAGAACGAAGTTACTGGGCACGTTGGACGGCCTGGTGAGACAGTACGGCGGCCGGCTGAAAAAGTGTGAGTTGACTTTGGATCCTAATTACTATCAAATTGTCAAACTTCTGGAGGAGGAAACTAGTAGCGACCGTTTGGTCGAGTTTCCAGTTCCAGATCGAGCCCAGGAGTTATCAGGAAAGAAGTACTGGAGAGCATTGGATGGGAACAACGACATCGAAAACTTAAGGCTAGGATATTGGATAGTAATGGCCTGCTGAAGGTTTAGTCTATCTCCATTCATCAAGCTGCTAAGACCTCTCTAGCAACTGCTTAGAGACTAGGCATACGGCGAGTGTATGTACACGCCTCTTCACTTGTGAAGGGATATGTTTTCTCTGTTTTTAGGGGCCACAGCATCTTCCCTAGTAGCCTGAATTGGTTGAATCATGTGTATTCGTATCGATTGGGTAGCTTCATGTTGAATCTTCTGGAGCTTATCACCAAAAAATTGCGGGTCCCGGGTTTGTCCAGCTGATATATGGAGTAGTCGCGGGAATATCGGCCATTTGTCCGCGGCTGCCCCTTCCCCGCCGTAATAAAGATAATCCGCCCCGACCGCCCAAACCTTCTGGAACTCCTCATTCTGGAAATACCTACGTAGGGATATCCGATCACCTGTCGAACAGGAATGATACGATTAAGGGTTGTATGTTATGCTTCGAAAATCTTATAAGGATAATATCGCAAGCCCTTTGTACTTTTCTCAGGATATCATTGTTGTCCTGCAGTTACAATCTCAGTTATCCCTACAGATCAATACCACGTGTGCCAGAATGCGGAAATAACGGCAGAATCAGTACATATAGTTAACTATTGTGGTGAATGATGGTATCAATAGTGAATCATTCCACTCATGTTTCCCCCAATATTATCACTCAAACCGGTGTCAAGCCACAACTCGTAACCTGTATTGAGTGGCATTCCCGAGGGCCGGGGTCAATACAAAATGCCGATCAACAAGCGGAGATCCACATGGAGTAGTTATTCTGTACTTATACTATAAATATTGACCTACAGACGGATCAACAGTGCTTTTGACTCTGGACATGAAATTTTGCTGGGCAATTCCGACGGATTACACCGGCTTTGCTTATCGAGAGGATTATTCTACACTTAAAAGTGTTTAGAAAGCGAGTCGGTAAAGTTGTTATTCAAATCCAAACACCCAGACATACACCGTAAGCTGACTGCTTAGCTATTTGATCTTGAAGAACGATTGGTTTACGCAAGCTATCTTTTACTGTCATATAGAAGGCTGATATAACCACTCCCATTACAGCCCCCACCGATACCACAGTCTGGAACTGGTTATTTGAGTCACCGGAATCATCGCCTCTCCATAGGTTTCAACCAAATCAGCTTGCAGGATATACAAATGCAGTTACCAAAGAGAGAATCAATTGGGCCCAGGTCAAGGAATGCGCGACGCAAGTCAGCACGGCGTTGGTCAAGAATTATGGCCTGAAACAAGGTCAGACTATATCCCTTTTTACCCAGAATACAATCTGGTACCCGGTTGCCATGTTTGCGGCAGTAAGAGTTGGTGAGTATCACTTTCCGGACTCCGTAATTAATCTCTTAAGCTGACTTTGATTAATCTAGGCTGTAAGGTTGCCGGCGCCTCGCCGGCATATAACGTTGAGGAGCTGTCATATGCCTTGAGAACCGCGCAGGCAAAGTTCCTCATGACAACCTCGGGCTCCATTAAAGTGGCTTCAGCTGCGGCGAACATTGCTGGTATTCCTAAGGAGCATATATTCTTACTTGAAGGAGATATCGACGGCTACACAACCTTTAAACGACTGCAGGAGGTTGGTAAACGCTATGGTGACAGAGGTCAAGTTTCGGCTTACCAGATTCCGCCTGGAGAAACGAATAAAAGTTTATGTGGATTCTTGAATTTCAGTAGCGGAACTACCGGCTTACCGAAAGCTGTAAGCTCTTACCCTGACATTATTATAAGAATCCAAAAATATACTGACAAAATGTCTAGGTTATGTTGTCCCATCACAATGTCATAGCACAGTGTATGCAACTCAAGGTTATAACGCCACCTCTTAGCACCCATCGAGTAGTTATGGGAGCTCTGCCCCTCTTTCACAGTGAGTGTCCCTGTAGGGATCCATCAAAAACTTTAATAATAGGATTCTAGTCACTGGACTCGTCAAATTCATGACTCTGACGGTATTTTTCAACGAGGAGCTTGTTATGCTACCTCAATTCAGTATGGAACTCATGCTCCGGACCATCGTTGAATACCAAATCAGTGAACTTGTTCTCGTCCCACCGATAGTGATCCGCCTTGTCCATGATTCAATCGCGAAAGATTACGACCTTTCCTGCGTGAAACGAATCTCCTGCGGCGCGGCGCCACTCAGCGAACAGATAACACAGCTTCTACAGCAAAGATTTCCTCAAAGCGGGTTTAAACAAGGCTACGGGATGACAGAGTCCTGCTCGTGCATTACTGCCCACTCGCCCAAATTCTACGATTATAAATATGCCCATTCGGGTGGAGATATTGTCCCGTCTACGGCTATCAAAATCATTGATGATCAGGGTAGACGACTTGGTTTTAACAAGCCGGGTGAAATTCTTGCTAAAGGTCCTCAAGTGGCCATGGGATACTTAAACAACCCCACTGCCACAGCTGAAGCTTTTGACAAAGATGGATTTCTCCATACGGGTGACATTGGTTATATCAGTGAAGAGGGCTTGATCTATATCGTTGATCGCATCAAGGAGATGATTAAAGTGAAAGGTATTGCCGTAGCTCCAGCCGAGCTCGAAGACTTACTACTTGGTCATCCCGATGTGGCAGATTGCGCGGTCTTAGGAATGAAAGACGAGTACTCTGGTGAAAGACCCAAAGCATATATCGTTCTCAAGGATGGCCTATCGCCATCAGAGGCAAAAGGTAAACAATTGATGAAATATGTTCAGGAGAGAAAAGCGAGGTTCAAGTGGGTCGAAGAAATAGAGTTCACTCATGAGGTGCCAAAAAGCCCGAGCGGAAAAATTTTGAGAAGAATTCTAAGGGAGAAGGAGAGGAGTGGAGAGAATCGAGGGTTTCGAGTTATTCGGGACGGTCAGCAGAAACCAAGACTTTAAATTTTCATTAAAAGGATGTATAAAATTCCGAAATTTATAACTTGAACAAAATACCCGAGCTCCTGTGAGGATACTTGAACAGCGCGGAAATATTCGCGGCATGTTCCTGAAGAATAGAGATTTTACCCGAAATCAGCTATGAGAGCATGGCTACTAACGTTAATATATTCGATCACACACATGCTCCTTTCCTCTTGGAGTTTTCTCTGTTCTCCTAGCGAAAAGGCTTCTCACCCAATATCCCGCCTCGAGCATATAGTACTTCATGAGGCTCAACCATTTCTTTGGACTGACCCTTCCTGCCGGTTTTGACACTCTGAAGATATAATACAAAACCACCGTGGCGAATAGGTTGAACACAATGTAGGCCCACCCGATGCCGAAGTTTCGCCAGCGTTGATTCCATGATATCTCGGAATTGGCCAGAAACTGGTCCCCAGATGACAGCGGGCAGTATTCGCAACCACTGGTGGCTGATGGGTTGGTGAGTCTACCCGGAGCCAAGGAAAGATATTGCTGTAGGTATTGGCCACATGTCGCCCCCGCAGGAGGATCGAATTTCGCAAATTCATTTTCTGCGCAATTCACAACACGGCCATGAAGCACGGTTGCAGCCAAACCACCAACAGTGTATGTTAGTGGGGAGACGCGCCACATGAATAGCCAGAATCCCGGGAGAGCTTTGGGAGTTTGAAGCACACCGTTGAAGGTAAGCATCAAACTGAATAACGTTGTGGCGATATTTCCAGCTGTTTCTGCATCAGGAAGGCCCGCAATGACCATCTGGGCGAATGTAGACGCGAAAATAAAGAACTGCACGGAATATATGACAAAAAGTCCTTGCCTTTCCGATGATTGGTGGACTCCAAAGACGGGATAGTAAAGGGACGCGAAAACGATGACACCAAGAAATATTTGATATGGGATTTCGACCAACATGTTTCCTATAAGGAATGCTTGCCAGCTGTATGCGCGAGACGGTCGTTCGCGGACTTCGAAAAGACTGCGCTGTGTTACGAAACGAGGCATAATCTACCCAACACGTTAGAAATTTTCACATAGACAAGACGTGAATACTTACTTGCTGAACAAGTGTACTGAATATGGTGGTAAGCATGAAGAGGGAGAATAGAGTATTTTGAAGGCCAGCGACAGATGAGTTCTGCATGAAAAATGAAAATCCACTAGAAAATATCATGTCAGTGCTTTGATTGAGGGCCATGCTAAAAGTCAGTCAGTTGAGATACTTACATGAAAACCGCTGCCATGAAACCCAACAGCAACTTGCCCCAGATATAGGACGGTGTCCTCCAATACTGTTGAAAGACTCGAACAGTGACATAATAAACTTGGTATATGAAAGGCATTGCGAATTCGCGTGGTGCATGGCCAGATTCCTGGTGTTGTTCGTCTTTTTGCTTCTCCTCAATTATGCGGTCGATCTCTTCCTGCACTTTGCGAGACTCTTCACTTTCTTTCCATACAGCGGGCCAGTCTTGCGACGACTTGCCGCTAGGACCGGCTCCAACGATATCCAACATGTATTCGGCTGGATTGTCGTTGTGTCCACATGGCTCGGCCCCGTGAGATTCAAAGTAATCAAGCAAAGTTCTAGAATTCTCGCCGATGTCCCCGAAATATACCGTTCTGCCACCCTTTGCTAAAAACAGCAATCGATCGAATTGCTGGAAAAGAATGGCCGAAGGCTGATGAATGGTCGACAGCACCGCCTGTCCATTGTCTGCTAGCTTTCGAAGAAAGGTGACAATGGACCATGAGCTCTGTGAATCAAGGCCGGAAGTTGGTTCATCCAAAAATAGGAGCAGAGCGGGCTTCGCAGCCAACTCGACGCCGATAGTAAGAAGTTTTCGCTGCTCGACATTGAGTCCTTCACCTGGATTACCAACAACAGCCTCACTGAAATCTTGCATGTTCAACATGTTGATCACATCCTCAACATAGGCATATTTCTCAGCTTTAGAGACTGATTTTGGTTGCCGAAGCATTGCAGAAAATCTTAGTGCCTCGCGAACTGTGGTTGTTTCCAAATGCAGGTCTTGTTGCTGGACGTAACCAGTCTTTCGTTGAAACGACATGTCTAAAGGTCGGCCATTGACTAGCATGTCTCCGGTAATGACTCCGGTAGTCGTCCGCTGCGCAAGAGCATCTAATAGAGTTGTCTTCCCTGCGCCGGAAACGCCCATCAAAGCGGTAAGTGTGCCTGGTCGGACCCAGCCAGAAACATGGTCTAGAAGCCGTCTCGGTTCACCTTTAATGCTGATATCATAGACGACGTCTCTCCATGTAAAGACGTCCTTCTGAGGGGGTATTGCATTCACGGCTCCTTTTCCAGGGCCATCATCAGGCGACATGCTAAGGTCCTGCGGAGAAGCTGCTGAATCTTTCTCCTCATCGTGTTGCTCAACAAGACTCCTGGGCGCATAGCCACGTCGGAAGACGAGATATTCAGCTGAAGACATTGCCGAAAGGTTTAATTCTGTCGCAAACAGATACAAAGCGTAAAAGAAGATCATGAATCCGAATAGAATACCTAGATTTCGCCATATATGTGAATAGCTATAACCGTAGCTCGACTGAACCCAGCTGTCACCTGAGACCGTTCTCTCGCCGGGAACGGAGCCAGCCACGGCGCATTCAAAGTTTGTGCCAGTCCCATATGGAGGCACAAGTACGGCACAATCGTACTGCTGGCCATGGACTTCGTTCACAAGAATAGCTTCGAAACCATAAGCGACTGGATTTATCCAGCTAATCCATTTGAACCAAGGGTGCCTATAGCCGCATTAGAAAACCCAAATTCCAAAGTGAAAATAAAAATGAGCGAAATATGACCAGTCTTACATATATGACCTCTGGATGGTGAATCCTGTATAGATGACTATGGCCAGGACCATCACCCCTGCAAATGCCAATGCTTGGGAAACCGTTTTGGTCGAAGCCGCAATTGTACGGAAAATAGCTGACATTGTTAACATAGTAACAAATGTGAAAAGAAAAAAGATAAAAAACTGTGCTGGCTCTCTTCTCAAACCACCAAGAAAGTAGAGAATAATGTTGAAAACTGTGGCTATCACAAACTTTATAGGGATATCAGATATGACACCTGCAAACGCCTCCGCGTAGGCATGGTAAAAAGCAAAGCTGACATGTTTCGCAACGATTGGTCGTTGGACATCTGCGACTTGTTAGTGATCGTGATATGTGGAAAACCAGGCTGGTTTCTTACAAAGCCTGGAGTAAGTTAGTCTTCGTCCTGATAAATTTGGTTCGAGAAGATGCATACCCATTGATTTCGGAAATAGACATAAGAGCGTTCAAAAGAATAGCGAAGAACAGGATAGACCCTTTAGCGAAGAAGCTATCGGTAGTGTTGGGTGTTCCAAAGAAGATCGATCCAATTATCAGGGACATGACAATCTGACTGATAATGACTGCAATCGTAGACGCTTTATCTCCCCAGATACGCTGGTATGCGCGTATGATACATATCTTGAGTTGCATAAAAATGCTGATGGTATACGGGGACTTTTCCGGAACATGTTTTGCCTGAGCCTGGCGATGAGCTTCGCGTTGCTCAGCCAGTGTGTTGTTACCACCTATGACTCCAGTGTCGTTCTCATCGATCTCGATTTGCAAATCCTTGAAATTCTGAGACTGAAGCCAATACTGCTCAAATTCCTGTGCGGTTCGAGGTACTCGGCTTTCGAATCCCTCCCTAGGTATCCGCTCTTGTGGATTTGTAATGGACGTAAGGAAATCCCCAGTGGTTTGTCGTTGCGGGCAGAACCAGCCCATATCTTCAAAATACTGTTTAGCCAATTTTGCGGGGCCGAAATAGATTTGTCTTCCTTCGTATAACACGATTGCCTTGTCAAAGAGGTCGTAAATCGCTTGACTGGCTTGATAAATGGCAAGAAGTTGAGTCATCCCGAGGACATGCGACGCAACTTTGAGGGCGCGAGTAAATTCAAGCGCGGTAGCCGCATCCAGACCTCTGGTTGAATTATCCCAGCACACGATCTGAGATCCGGCAAGCGATAGTTCCGCAATACTCACTCGCTTTCTTTCACCTCCACTCACACCGCGAACATAATCGTCGCCAACCTTGGTATTCCGTGTATGGTTGAGCCCGTAGATTGCCATGACTACCTTCGCAATGTGCTGCGAGAATGCTTTTCTCGGAGCATCCATAACCCTAAGTGATGGGGTTCTCGCTGCGGCGGCAAATTCAAGGGTCTGGCCGACGGTTAAATGTGGAAAATGTTTTTCATCTTCAGCACTGTATGTAGCTTCACCACGAAACTCTTTATTGAATACTTCTTGGGGAACGCCATTGTAATGAACAACCGAGTCTTTGTCCTTCTGCAAACCCTGCATGTCCCCGCTTATTGTCTTCAAAAATGTAGAACAACCACTACCAGGTCGGCCAAGAACTATTAGCATCTCTCCCGGCTTCAAAAAGCCATTGAAATTTCTCAATATCATTTTCTGCGTTTTCTTGCCAACGTATTCTCGAAACCGAAACGGAGCTAGTAATGGTTCGAGAACCGTGCTCTGATAATGCATGGCGGCTCCGGTTCCCGAAACAGAGAGATTCTTGAAGGTCACACCGGTACGCGGACGCTTGATACCATCATCTTCCATCAATTTCATAAACATCCGCGCCCATTTATAGAAGTCAAATTCGGGTTTCGTTGGGTCTAAAACTGGGTCGCCAATCTCGACGCCAGCAAGAGTATCGCGTCTTTCCAGCGGTGCGGATCCATCATGTCGCCGACTGGAAGCTCGCGAAAGCACCGATGCAAGCTGAGCATTATCGGTGGGGGAATCGGACGAGATGAGCTGTTCAATGGCTTCGTAGAGAGACTCATCGTCTTCAGAATGGCTGGACGGAGCTTGTGTAGGCAATGAGGTTAACTCAGGGCGAGAATGCCCACCCACATCAGGAGGAGAGGCGCCAGATGGCGGCGCAGAGGGGTTCATTGCGCGGAGGGACGGAACACGCTCACGTCAAGCTGTTTCTGGGGCGATTGGGAGCTATAAGGGAAATCGGGAGAAAACCCGATTCATAAGCTGACCGCCGACCATGAACCAAAGATTGGAGAAGATGCTAATGAAAACTCTGTGAGCAGCACGGAGTATTTTGTTGGGAAGTGATCATCGCTTTAACTTACTCCGTACAGAGTACCAAGTTACCAGTCGTCGGAAGATGGAGCGACAAGCTCCGCTTTCGCAGATTGGCGTCGTCATTATTGCATGTCTTACGTACGGAGTAGTCTAGGCCCTCTTTCACGATTTGACAGTGAAGTCATTTTCTCACCTGCATATGTATCAGAGGGTGAAAGCTGCCGGTCTTACTCTGTGCAAGCACACCCAATGTATACCGTAGTTGCAGTACTTTGTACGGAGTACGGACCGACGATCGCATTTCCTGAAGCGTAAGGTTCCACTCAAGCGCGGTGAAGGATGACTCAGCACTTAACCAGCCACCTACACATTCATTTCTACGGACGAAATCTATTTTTAAGTCGGATTCACATGCCCTTAATAACCAAGGAGCCAAGCGGGGATCGATCACCGACCTAATCCAAAGAGCTTCTTACTACTCCGTCGTATTCCACACAGTGCTCTGTATAAATGGAGTAGGAGCTCCTTCCGAGGTAATAAGGTTCTCCAGTCATGGATACTCAGAACCTACCCTCGGGAAGTCGGTAACCAATAGGCAGCCTTACCATGGGCGGTGGCTGGTGCGCTTATTTAACTAGTCATTAGTAATGCATATGGAACAACTCGCGCGCCCGACACTTTGGCTGCGAACATTTTGACATCAGTCAAGAAAACAGTATGGAGTATACTCCGTACGCCATGCAGCTTACCCTTCCAGGCATTGTTCCGTACCTGACGCTATATTTAGGTTGTGTCTACTCCGTAGGCTCGTATGCTATTAGCATTTACCTTTTGGATAATCTGAGCTATGAAAACAGGGTGATGATTTCTCGAAACTTGTCAAGCTTAGGAAACAGGTTTGACCACGCTGATAAAATCAGTACGGAATAATGAGTGAGTGAGAAATCTTCGACCTCAGATGGCCGCTAATCATTGTACTATGGCACAAAATGTTAGCAAAACCACCAAGGCCCTCGGCTATAGGCTCGGTGGATATGCCACATCTCTTCCGCTTCACTTCCCCGTCACGAACCAAGAGAGACAAATTGGCAAAACAAATGAGGTAATTATCAAGAGTATTTGCATCATAAACCGTGGGACTTGGTATTGAAAACGAGCTCCGCTCAAAGGCACAACCTGAAGCATGTTTGTTGGTTGCTCGCCCTCGGATTTGTCAACTACAAGACCTCGCCCAACCATAATCATTCGCATAGCAGCCTCAGCGCTTTCCGTCAGAAGTTGCGGAGCTTGAGCCACTGCTTCTTGAAGGCTCGTTGGGGCCTGAATGATGGAAGTAAAGGCATCTATTCCAGCATCGTAATTCACATACGCACCGGTCCCAATCGTCCCGGCAATTGCAATGACGGGAAGACCACGCCGTTTCGCCCTTACTGCGAGCTCGCCTGGAATTTTCCCCTGTGGAGTTTGGTAATCTATTCCACCCTCTGCAGTGAATACCAGATGGCATTCATCGAAAAGGTTTTCAATCCCGAAGTATTCTGTGATCGTCTCGAATCTTGGACGCAACCCAGCACCAAGCAGGACAAAACCAGCACCTAGTCCACCAGATGCCCCTCCGCCTGGCATCGTAGCCAGGTCCTTTCCCGTCACGCCTTTAAGAACAGCCGCATAGTTTTCCAGCGCCAAAATGAGCTGTGTCACTTGTCCTGGAGAGGCACCCTTTTGCGGACCATATACCTTCGCAACGCCTTGAGGCCCACACAGAATATTTTTCCAGTTGCAAAGAACGTCGATTTCCACTTTCTTTAAACGTGGATGAAGACCCGAAAGGTCGACTTTAGCCAATTTCACAAGCGTTTTCCCGCCTCCTGCTCGAGGTAATGAGTACCCTTCGCGGTCGAGGAACCGAACTCCCAACGCCTGGCACATGCCAATTCCACCATCACTCGTACCCGAATCACCACAGCCAACTAGGATTTGCTCGGCATTCTGATCCAGGGCGGCTTTTATCAATTCTCCAACCCCATAACTTGTCGTGCTGGTTGGGTCTCTTCTGTTTTTTGGAACTAGCCGAAGTCCAGCGGCTTCTGCGATTTCGATCACTGCCGTCCGAGGGCCACCACTACCAAGAAAACCATAATACGCATCAACCCTCTCTTTAACGGGCCCCATCACAGAAATGATCTCATGATTTCCACCTGTTGAGGCCACAAGTGCACGAGCAAATCCTTCGCCTCCATCGAACAGCGGTACCTTTCGGATTATTGCATTCGGAACGGCGCGTAGGATTCCGGCCTCGATACAATCAGCAGCGGCATCGGGCTCAAGACTTTCCTTGAATCCACTTGGTGCAACAAGTATTTGCATCATTGATTGTTCGGAGTCGTTAACAACAAAGAGGAAGGATTAAAATAGAGAATAGTACCCTAGGGCCAAAAGAGTTCTTGTTGATATCCCGATATGGGCGATATAATCTTTTGATAAAAAAGATTATACGATGCGGGCGGCTTTATATTTTTCTGACCACAGCACTGGGCTACCAAAAGCATCTCCTAGTACCTTTTATACCATTTAGGAGTGCTGCGAACCGCGTACTTGCAGATTCAGTCTGCATCCCCGGATTCTTCTACTTTCCCAGCTCGCCCAGGTTTCTAAGCGTCGGTCCAAGACCTGACCAATTGCGGGCAATCCTAGTTCATAATGAGCTTGAATGGTCTCTACGATCTCTTTCAATCCGAAGTTGACCCAATGTGACCCAATGCGACTACCCTTGATCCTAATGCAGGTTCAGTGAGAGCTGAGAAGACGTTACGGATCCCCATCGCCATCGGGTGTGCATCTACTACTGACGTGTCGTGGCTGAGATCACAAATTTCCCGCTTTTCATCAGGCCAGTGTCGCTGGCCGTGTGGCACAGCGAGTAGATCGGCTGCCAATTTGCCAGAATGCAAAGACAATCGAAGCCTGGGGTTGAAAGGGAATCATCCTAATAGGGTTAAGCGCGTCTGGAGCTGCCGGATTGGGTTTAGCGTCTATCACAAAACGCTTCCAAGTTGGGAACCTTAACTCCAAGCTGCACAAAGACTGCGAATGGTCTCGTTTCACTAGGCGCCGGACCCTGCGGGTGACGTGCATAGGGGGCTGTACACCCGCTCATTTCGTCAGCGGTCGCGTGTCACATATACTAACTGGGAATTATCAATCCTTAGGAACCACTTTCGGCAGCCCATTGCTTCCATCACCGGATTCTAGCGCCGTGTTTTCCGGTAACTTCGACGAATCAGGCTCTGAAGCCCAGTCGTTTCGGCATAAACACTCACCAGCTGAGAATCTGTGTTTCTGTGTCCTGTTTCGCAGCATTGCTGCCACTCGAGAGAAACCTTCCGACCCGTGCTAAATGTGGCTTGGAGCCGTCATCATCATACTGAAGATGTGACTCCTTCATAAATAAATCCGGAGGCATGTCGATCAAAGAAATCTCAAGTCTTGAATCGCAAAGGCGTTCGGCAATTGACGAGGGTTCTACATATATATTGATGTGTCGAGTCACTCTTGTCCCAGAATCTTTGGAAGATCACTTCTCAACTTCCAGAACCCCTCATCTTGGCCAATTCTCCAAACCTCTCTCCTCTTGTTGCTCCACTAGCTCACTGGACGACGAAAGCCAGTATCATTGTCATCCAGATTATAAAATACCACTTACAACTGGAACTCTAGTCTAAAGACCCCCTTCATATTACCTATCTTCACCTGAAATTCTTCTAGGCCGGATGGATATCAAAAGCGCGGACCCCGTGATGAGCTCCTCGATTACTTCAAGTGCAGATAAAAATACCGATGTCGAGCAAGGTTTGGCTGTTTGTCTGTCAACCAGCGAAAACATAGAAAGTGATCCGCAGGAGATTGAAGATGACAACCTAGTATGTACCGGAGGCATTCATACAACTATGTTAACTCAGGGACACATACAAATGACAGGTGTGCAGGTAACTTGGTCCGGACCAGACGATCCATCTAACCCCCTGAATTGGCCTAGACGTAGAAAGTGGGTTTGCACATGGATAATCGCCATCTATGCCTTTGTTTCACCAGTTTCCTCAACAATGCTAGCACCTGCTCTACAAACCATTGCGACCGAGTTTCATATAAGCAATTCTATGGAACAGGCATTGGTCATGTCCATTTTCCTTCTTGCTTATGCTATTGGCCCTTTCATTCTAGGTCCACTTTCGGAAATATATGGTCGGGTAGTGGCTCTACAGTCCGCCAATATGGTGTATCTTGTTTTCAACACTCTTTGTGGGTTTGCTAAGTCCAAAGAACAAATACTTGCTTATAGATTCCTGAGCGGATTAGGTGGCAGTGCCCCTCAAACAGTACGTTTTAACTAGTTCTGCGAGTGACAATGTGTTTAGTACTGACTTCATAACGAATAGCTCAACGGAGGCATGTTAAGTGATTGCTGGCGTAAAGAGGAGCGTGGCAAAGCAATTGCCATATATAGCTTTGCGCCGTTTATCGGACCGGTCGTTGGACCAATAGGTGAGTACGGACCATCACACTGACGCTTGTCTTGATTTCTGAACAGTCTTTTGAAAAAATTTTAGCTGGCGGATATATTGCACAATATACGTCCTGGCGCTGGATTTTTTGGGCTACCTCGCTCTTTGACGCGGTTATACAGCTCGTGGCCTTTGTATTTCTTCGTGAAACCTACGCACCGAAAATTCTTGCGGTCAAGGTTGAAAAATTGCGCCGAGAAACGGGAAATTTCAAATTACACACGGAATGGCAAACGACGACAAGCTCCCATATCCATATTCTCGGCCAGAATCTGGCGAGGCCCTTTATCATGCTCTTTACGCAACCGGCAATTCAGGCTCTTGGGCTCTATAGAGCCTATCTTTATGGCTTAATGTATCTTGTGTAAGTGGCGTAATCAGAACGGTCTGAATGATACAGCTTACGTTATTCCTAGTCTGGCAACGTTCCCGGTAGTATGGGAGCAAGCATATCGCTTTTCCCCTGGGACTGCTAGTTTGCATTACATCGCGCTTGGAATCGGTTTTGTTATTGGATTGCAGATATGTGCTCCACTCAATGATAGAGTGAGTCTTGACACAGTATACAATAATAGCTCTCACCACTGACAAAATGCAGGTATATTGTGCACTCAAAAAACGGTACTCTCACGACGGTCGCCCGGAATTTCGAATACCATTGATGGTTCCTGGCGGGCTATTTGTTCCTATAGGCATTTTCATTTACGGGTGGAGCACCTACTACCGAATCTTCTGGATTGTCCCGGACGTTGGCTGTGCCATCTTTGCCATGGGGCTAATTATTGGTTTCCAGTGTGTTCAGTCCTATGTTGTCGATGCTTATAGCCGTTATGCTGCAAGTGCTACTGGCGCCGTCGCATTTCTGAGGACAATGGCGGGCTTTGCATTTCCGTTGTTCGGTGCCCAGTTGTATGAACGGCTGGGGCTCGGATGGGGCAATAGCCTGCTCGGGTTCATCTCGGTGGCTCTAGGAATCCTTGCTCCGTGGGGCTTATGGCGCTTCGGTGAAAAACTCAGGGCTGTAAGTCCTTATTGTGCAGGATGAAATCGGGGCCCAAATAATTTGACAGATAAATACTCCGTGGATGCGATGCTTTTGCTTCGTTAAAGTCATACTCTAGATTGCTAAAAAACACACTTTCAGTAATAGGAAATCCAAAAATTCAACTATTGACGAACTACGTAACATCCGCAAAACGAGAAGCAATTTTTGTTTTCTTTTTTTTTTTGGAGCTCGGCGTTGATTTTGAAGCCCTCTCCAGCATCTTGATATCACTGGTGCTCCTGCGCTATAGTTTTAGGGGCAGGCGGCGCTCACCCGGCGTCTCCTGCACAGAAAAGGTTTCGAGACCAAGACTGATAAGCTTCGACTCTTGCGGCACATCGTTCACTTACTAAGCCCAGCGCTCCTTTCGGGTTTCCAACATTTGCTGAGCTTATTATTGGATCCGTGCGGAACGCAACACTTTGAATTTCGACTCCGCGTCACTTTTACGAAGTTATACGAGCCTACGAGCACAAAATGGGAAAGAGGCTTGAATCGCGGGACGTCTATCAGTCTCATACAAAGTCAAAGGCCAAAGGCTTCCGGAATCCTGTAGAGAGATTGGAGCGGCTCCAGGGTATATAAAATGCCGCTGGCGCTGCTTTCATAGTCCTAGACATCATCTACACTCTCACTTCGAACGATCTTTTTCTCTCAAAATCACTACTTACTTGAACAATGGCAGTATTCAATATTTGTATCATTGGCGGTGGGATCTGCGGCGTTGCGTCGGCTATTGCTCTCGCTAAATTCCTTCCACAGAAGGATATAAAGATCACAGTCTACGAATTGCGTGATCTACCTACTACTCTCGGTGGCCCTGTTGGCTTGACACCTAATGCTCTTCGTGCGCTTGATACATTGGGCGTCTATGATATTATCATAAGAGGGAATAAAGGGGTTTCGGTTGACAGAATAGATATACGCTCGGTCCATACAGGTTCCAGAATGGGAGAAATCGATTTCGCCGGGACCGACGGCGAGGGGTATGGTGGGTACAAAGGGCGGAGGTTACTGAGGGCGCAACTGCTCAATTCACTACTCGAGGTGGCACACAAATCCCAAAACGTGGAAGTAGTATATGGCAAGAAGCTGGTGAAGCTGGAGGAGTTGAGCGACTCGGTATGGGTCTCTTTTGCGGATGGGACCACGATTCACGCGGACCTAGCATTGGGGTGTGATGGCGTACATTCAATGACGCAAACGAGTTTCGTTGAGCCGGGCCGAGTGCCGGCATATACTGGCATTTCAACAGCTCAAGGATATGTCAGATGTGAGAAAGTTAAGTCTGAGCTGCACTTTGAGGATACCACGATGAATTCTGGACGAAAGGGTTCCCTCCTCACAACATACTTCGAGCCAACGCATAAGAATATATACCTGGCAGCCGTGACGGAAGCCAAAAAGGATCTTTCTAAAGACGGATGGATGGCCATGGGTAAGGACCAGGAGTTCATCAAACAGAATCTTCTTGATCGGTTTGGGGATGCAAAGCAACCTTGTATTAAGGAGATGATATCAGAGGCGGAGGATTGGTTTCTATACCCAGTGTACTCCTTAACGCCAAATGGCAAATGGAATACCAAACGAGTAATACTTCTAGGTGACGCTGCTCATGCGGTAAGTTATCTGCGGTTACCAAGACACTTTCGCACTGCCGGCTCATAATTTTTCAGATGCCCCCTCACGGTGAAAGTATTGGGTATGCGCTTGAAGATGCTATTCTTTTTAGCCGTGCTCTAGCAAGACATTCGGTAGCGTCTTTGGGTGGAGCTTTTGAAGCATACGAAAAATTGCGTCGTGAGCGGATTGAGAAGGCCCACCGCGAGTCAAGTATGCGCTGGGAATCTGTTCGTGATAGTGGCTATATCGCGACAAAGATTAAGGAATGGATAGTGCCGGTGTGGCTTTGGTGGGCGAAGGGCGAAATGATTAAGTCTTACGAATTCGATTGTGAAAATGTTAAGATACCCTAGGAGATTTAAAAGGAAACATTCGTGAGTAGCTCGGAATAATGCTATTCTATTTCGAATTGAGACTGCGGCGGATTGACTAGTAGCAACGAATCCCGCCTAGTTCAATATGAGGTTCAGAAAAAGCCGTGTCACGTTCCATCCATGGCGAAGGAAGCAGAAGCTAAACAATGATTTACTTATGAGGCCAGAACCAAATCAAAAGTAATCCAACTAGACAAACTGAGCGCGGCCAAAATACGGCGTAATATGGAAGTTGGGTTTGTCAGGGGAGCTCCACGCGCCCAGCTCCTGATTAGGAAAAGTCGATGGCGACGTCACGGTGCGGAAAAAATTCATTCTCCAGTTAGTGCCTCGTGGAGATTCGACGTTGAACAGTGCCAGGGGAATTCGCACTTGCGACACCCATGTTTCCGCTTCACGATTCAAAGTTGTGGTCGACGTAATTCCGTCCGTGAAAGGATCGTGGACAAAGAAGTGGTCGAAGGGCGCATTCACTGCACGTACCCTTGACGGGTTGTACACAAATGATTGATAGGTAACGTTGTTGGGATTGACTTCGAACTCGAAATAAGTTTTTGGGGCACTTGTCCCATAGTGAATGAATGCTTCCATGACCTCATATTGCCAGATCTCAGTATTGGTGCCTTGACTGGGATTGAAAAAGAAACTGGTCTCGTTGAAGGCTTTGAAAGTGAGTTGAAGGGTGTGCTGCTCCCAACAGAGGTCGACATGGGTGGTTGGAAATGCTTTGCCGTCTGGAACGCTCTTATTGAATTTCAAGGTGGCTTGACGAGGGCATTCCGTCACCAAGATGGAGGGTAGAGGACTTTCTAGACCTATAGACGCTACAACAGCAGTGGCAGCCGCCAGCAGGCAGAAGAGTGCGTTCTTGAAATGCATCTCGATCCGCTTTCTGTTGAGGGACGAAGTATGGGATCCGCTATAGGGCCGTAGGGTATAAAAGGGTCGACTCAAGGATGGAGACGCCAAAAGTGATTGACTGAAGCAGAGTAGTTTGACATCCGCAGTGTCACAAGTCAAAGAAAGATATCGAAGGTCGGTGACTCCTTCCTTTATGTATGGACGTTTCGATCACAGCCACCCTCTCCGTGCAAGTGGATACACTGAATAAACTCCTGCTTCAATGTTGCTCCATTCTCTCCTGAGAGTTCCGTCAGGTCGCAGCTGAGGGCCGAATTCAGAGCCAGGGTTCCAGTTCAATGCAACTCCAAAATTATTTGAAGGCCCGTCCTCCTTCAAGGTTATCGAGATCGAGAGCGTTCCTAAAAAATTTCCGACCGAGATTTTGCTTGTCTCTAGAGAGGGCTGCAAGGATTGGACGGGAAATTCTCCGCACAACATCGCTCCAGGGGTGTTGCGAATTCTAATATGGCCGGGAGCAGTCGATGCAGTTTTCGATACAGGCAAATAGCGTATGACACTGGAATGAAGGTTAAATCCCCAAACGTGCCCTAAACCAGCGGGACTCCGCCGTGACAAAGAGTCTTATCAATCAAGGACCTAACCGTTAGTTTCGCGGTGACTGGGGTTTATTCCGTTTGCGCAGGGGTGATGTTATTGCGTCGCGTCATTGTAGGCCATTGCAAAATATCCGGATTGTGACTCGTTAAGGCTAAACAATTGGAAAACGCTCACCATAAAATGACGAGCCGATGCCAATGATACCTCTTAAAGAAAGGAAGCAGCGGGTTTTATGAGATCATGGGTTCGAGAAAGAGATTATTCATAATTTGAGAGATGAGCACCGGAATTAGGTCTTTATCTCTAAGAACAGCAAGCGGAGAAAGAGCAAATCATCGCAAATAAAGACCTTCACCGCGGAGAAATAGGCCCACTTTACGGATGAACAGGTCGAGGGCGAATGAACAAAATCCTCTCAGTCTCTTTGGGGCCGGGGATCCTGGGGATAACAAAGAAAATGCGGGCTTTTATGATAAAGGAAAATTTGCTTCGCAGCAAGCCTTGAACGGCGAGTAGCAACACTTGTGTTTCGTGAGCCATCCAGAAATCGCGTTAACGGTATGCTACTTGGATCGTATAGAACACCACAGATCGCACCGTTCCAGGAACTGGTATCTCTATTTTCAATATTGTGTCACAGGCAGCGTGGCGGTACAGGGTAGAGAATAGCAAGACTGATCAGTTGAGGAGTAGTATTTCGTGACCAACCCATCATGTTTGTGTGTCCATTCAGTGCCACCAATCCCAGTTCACGGACATGGTTACCGCGCCAGGTTCAAGGCGACGGGTATCGGATCTCCCGACGGGTGAAAAGGATTCGCTATAGTACCCCGCAAAATTGTCAGCTCATGTTATTGAAGGAATGAGGATAGAGCAAGTAGTTCATCGTTTTGCTATTGTATGCATGCGGATTTTCCGACAAGGCTCAGGATTTAAGATCAAAGCCAGAGAACGAAGCTCAGTTCCCCATTCGCAAAACCTCCCAAGCCAGATTGCAATACCAAGCGGCTGGTTGGAAATGTTCATGCGGACGGAGTATGCACAAACGGTACCTTCTACTACCGCTCTCATCAGGCACCTCGGAGGGATCGAATGATTTCTAAGGCTGTGGTGAGACTCAGCGCGAAACTTCCAGGTTAACTACCTAACCAGTACAAAAAGATAAGGTTTTGGATCGATTATGTAACTTAACTAGTGAAGTTAATCACGAATATCATGTTTGCTGTGTTTGGCCTAAGTTCCTATGTACTCCGTACCAATGATTTCCTCGCCTGGCCCAGTGTATTATATGGTAACTTGATATTCAGGAACGGCCAGCGCCATCACTTATTGGAAACGAGCATTAGGGGGTGGAATATTGACGGTCACTCAAGAAGACCACCTAGAACTTCCTTCCACAGAGACAAGTCCAAGAATTCATGTTGAGGCTGTTCTCTCATGAGGCTCCTGCAAAAGAAAGAAACCCCCTCCCTTCCCAGAAAACATGCGTTTATTAGTTCCTGATCTGGCGGGGTATCATGGTTTCCGACCAGTAGAACGAGGCCATGTTTCGACTGTGAGGTGCCACCGTGGGCAATCTCACCTCCACTGTTCGGTTCGATGAAAGCTCGCATAGTCGCAAAGATATCAAGGTGGACTCCGTACAATCCCCACATGTCCAGATCATTGGGTTTCGATACAGCGGGCCAGCTGTCGATGTGACAACTCATCAGCAACTCTAAGACATCGCATGAAACCTTGGCCAAATAGCCAGAAGTTGGGCGGGAAAAAGTCGAGCTGTCTTTTCGGGCATTTTAGTTATAAAAGTCGCATTACCACTTTTGAAAACATCAATCTAGACAGTCTGCAAATGAATTCGCTCCTCCCTTGAATCTGGCCTCCAGTCTTGATTCTTGATGAGTGCCAGAGCGAGTTTTCAGCTTCTTCCAGTTATCCATCACCTGACCTAACGAGTGGGGCCATCGATCTTGGCCAAATAAGCGTAAAACGTTATTCAACAGTCACGTGCGACTTCCGGGCCCCGGAATATCACGGGAGCCTTGATTACATAACACAGCACAATCCCGGATTGTTCCATGAGGGCGACCAATGACTTCATCGTCTTCGAGTCAGATATATGAATCATTTAGAGACCCTCCCCATTTTCTAACGCCCCCCTTGTTGCTATATATTTTGTGCTTCTGCGCTGCTAGCATCAAGGTACGCTACTCGGCTTCACCCACTCGTCTATTGAGCTGAAAGATCTGCTTTATGGACCTTAGGCCGTACCTATTCTTAAGCAGGATACTGCTTTACCACTTTCCACTTCCAGTTCAATAACACTCTGTATAAGGCCGCGAAATCTGAAAGGTCGTTCCTTTGACCACTGCAGCGGCTGTCCTTACCTTCCTCCTTTCCTATCTTCTCGCTCTAGAAGCCATACCGTCAGAGGTTTCGAGCCTCCTGTCGATTTCGCAGACTTTGAGGAATCTTACCGGCCTTACCAAGTATCATGTCGGATCCGGTCCCAGAGTCCAGAAAGCAGCGAGATACCCGAGCTCCGGGGAACAAGAAGAAGGAGTCGAGAAAAGCAATCAAGCGAGATGCTGATAGGCTAAATGCCTTCCTTTATTCCTCGCCCGCAGCGGTAGCTGCCTACGGAAAGAAATCCGGAGAAGGCTCTCGTGAGGCCTCTGAAGAACTATCTCGGGCTGGCTCTCGAAATGTATCTCGAAATATATCGCGAGCTCACTCTCGTGCTCCCTCTCGAGACATTTCTGTAGTGGCTACACGCAACCCGTCAGAAGAAGATTTGAGCAGTGAAAGCGCTGAAGCGTCTATAAGGTGCGCTTTTACTTGTTCCAGTATCAGCTTTTGTCCTTCTGTTGGTCATTGACTAACATTGGAGACAAATTTAGTATCGCTTCTTACGACGGTGACTGGGAAACCGGTGAGACCGACGAAATTGAAGAAGACCGGACCCTCGGCTCCGTCATGGAAGATATTCTCCATCCGCAACGCGTTGCCGTCCAGGATCGTGAAGATAATTTAGCTGCTTATGGACGTATTCTAGCCCGGCATTTTGCAGCTAGGGAGATGGAACATCTTGTACCAAGACTTATTGCAGCCTTTCTCCAAACCATCAAGCAAAACACTTCGGAAAAAGAAACAAGGCTGGCTTTGACAGCGGTAGCCCTAACGGCGGTGACTACTTTGGACGGCTCGATATATGATGACGTCAAATCGTCTCTTCGAAGAATGATTTCAGGATCAACCTCGTTTACCCTGAAAGCCGCCGCCATCCGCTGCTTGGGCGCTTCTGCCTTTTTCAGTGGAGCGTCTGAGGATGAAATCACCGATGAAATGGAATTTCTCATGGAAATTATCACGTCCGACGGCCATCTGGTTGAAGCTCCTGATGAACCAGAAATTGTTACTGCTGCGCTACAGCAGTGGGGCCTCCTTGCCACTGCTATTGAGGACGCGGAATACCTAAGTGAAGATGCCATTGAGGCTTTTGCGGACCAGCTTGATAGTACCGACTCCGATGTCCAAATTGCCGCTGGACAGAACATCGCGCTTCTCTACGAAAAATCCTTCACTCCACTGGGAGAAGATGAGGTGTTGGAAGAACAGGATGATTCGGAACAGATATCCAAAGATGACGAGGGAAATGTCCTCGTACAACGCTACAATCCGTACCACAATACGCCGTTCATCGAGCAAAAAATCCAAAATCTGTCGTCCATTTCCGGGCATATCAGCAAGAAATCCAGACGCGCGCTCCATACATATTTCAAAGTTATTCTCAGTACTATTCAAGATCCCAGACTCGGTCCATCCGACCATGACAAGAGCGAATCCTCTGGCACGCACCTGGGTCTTAAATTTCACCGTGGCGCATCATTAAGCCTTAATCGTTGGTGGAAACGAATGAGGATGTTATCCTTGCAATACTGGCTGGCCGGTGGAATAGTCGAGCATTATCGGGCGAAGAGTAGAGCTATCGTACAATACATACCGGGATTCACGCTTAATCCCGACAGTGTCCTGGGCGGAAGCGAGAAACCATCATCGCGACGACCTCGCGGAAAAGACTTAAAGAAAAGAGGTGCAGGGCTGGGCGGAGAAATGTCTATGTTATATGGTGATTGAATTACCAGATCATGTTTGTTTCAATCGTTTCATTTGGACTTGGATGAATTATTTGATAATTAACGCATGTTTTCTGTTGGCGGGTTTTCCCAAGCCCTTTTTTGCGGTCAAAATCTTTTGGACAACGCAGCCCTTTTGGATACCACATATACTATTTTCCGCTTTATATCAATAGACAATATTCTATGGCTATGCATTTTTTTAAGAGCTACTAAATTATCCGTAACCTTAAACCAGTAGATAAGAAACGCTACCCTAAGAAGCCAACCAAGTATGGAGAAATACAATTGTTAAAAAAAAAAGACAATCATGAAAATTGTTTGCTGTAGAAATACATAGAAATGTCGCCAATTTTTTACCTTCGCCGCTTTCCTGCAAGCATGTTTGCGTACATCATTTTGAACCCGTTACATAACGCAGTCATGTCAGGATACGGATTTCGTTGCAGCTCGTAGCCTTGGGGTATAACTTTCACGGGCCAGCTGTTCATCGGTGCATTTTGACCGGCCTTGAAGCATAGATGGAAGTAGCCGGGGTGTTTTGGATCTATGCAGAAAGCATAGGTGGAACGGGTGGGATTAGCGGTTGTGTAGGTAGTCAACCAGCGTTCTATAGGGCAATGTTAGTAAAGGAATAGGCATAGAGAAATACTACATCTTGACTTACCTGTAGCGTCCTTGGATCCGGTTTGATATTTCTCATGAATCATCATATCATCGACTTTCCTGGCCATGGTCTTGACATGGTTGACAATCAGCTCATCCAAATCACTATAGGAATATTTTCCACCAATTTTGAGAATCCTGCCGACAGAAAATTCGTTCTCCTTGTCCAGTTCAAGCACATCGATATGTTGATACACCCCGTCAGACACTTTCCAGGTTACCGCAAGATGATCAGTTCCTTTGGAGGAGGGTCGAATCACTGCGTCTCCACGACTCTGACCAGACAGATATTCCTCAGCCTGTGGACCGTTGAACGGTCGGAACAGAGGATGTTTGATAACTCTTAGAGCACGGGTGCTTGTCTTCGCTTTCTCTTTAATTTCGTCCTGATCTTTACGCTCTTGCCTGTCATCCCACTCATCACGCATGTGATCCAATTCCCGACGATAAGGTCTGTTGACTTGGTCTTCACGGAGCGAGGCGTTGGCAATAAAAGACTTGCGGTTTAGGTACATAATTTTGGCGGGGAGGGTTTGGTGGAGAGAGTAAAGAGATCGGATGGGGATATCGTAACGGTCTGTCAGTTCAGTTTCTGGAACAAGAACATCGACACCACAATCGAGTTTGGCATCAATGTGATCATCCGTGATCCTCTTGATGGTAATGGGAACAACCATGCCTTCAGCGAGAGTATCGGAGGTTTCACCGGTAAACATAGTGAATATGGCGTCAGTGCTAAGGAACACAAATTGTTTGCGTAATTCTTCATATGGCTGCTGTAACTCGGCGCGTATAGTCTCAAGGGTGGCACGCTTTCGCTGGTTCAAGTTCTTTTCCAGCTGCTCAGCATACTCCTCCAAGATAAGGTCGTTGACCTTCTCTTGAGCGTCTTCCTTAATAAGTTTCCTGACAATAGCCCCAGGCCCACTCTCGTCTGTCTCAGCCTTGATATCTTCCTCGTCAAGTTCAAGGGCATCAGCAGCCATCTTTCGGCCAATGTCATAGTCTTCAGGATGAACACGGGTATTGTCGAGATAATCAGTGTCTGGGTCAGCTGTATCGTAATCAACGTAGAGGAAACTGGCACAGTTGTTCCAAACTTTCACTCCCATTGCGGGATATTGAGCATTGACGCCTAGTAGCTCCATGCGGTTGTTCACCGCTCCACCATTCATGTTAATGATCTTAAGTAGATGTGTCGCTTTTCGAGGACCAAGGCCGCACACGTAAGTAAGGAGGTTGGCGGTTGTCGAATCGTGCACGGCTTCGTTAATATCCACACCGCACAAGTTAACCATATCAACCAAAGCGCTCTCAAGTTGTTTTAGGAGCTTTTCTTGGGAGATAAGTTGCTGGCCCAATTTGAATTGGATCGACACGATGTCTCTCCCGAGCGATGCATATTCTTTCATTGGGTTTTGAAGATATTTGGCGAGACTGACGCAATACGCTGTTAGGGGGTTCAGCCCGGGATGGTCCAGTCTGGCCTTTTCGCTCGTATGGTACAATCTTGCAACCTCATCATTGACGACGACCACTTCGAGAAGGTCGCTCACCTCCTCGTCATTATCGTTGGTATATGGAGAACTGCGAAGATTCTTCAAATCCACAAGTTCTGATAATTGTTTGTAGAGTTTGCGAGATTCTGGGGACATTCCCGAAACACCGATAACATCAGGTTTGCGTCGATCGACAAGTTCAATAAATGCGTCCACATCTTTGCCATCTTCGATCATGCGTTCCGGGTCACCGGCACCAAGGTCCAAAAATTTTCCATTCTCTAGAACTCGACCATCTTCCTCTACCCAGGCCCAGTATATTGGATCCTTACCGACAGTGCCACCTCCGTTTGATAGAGCGAGAACTCGAGGTACTGTACCAAGTATCATGCCTTTCGGTTTGTAGGGAGCTTGATCAAGACGCAACGAGAATGCTTCGCGACACTCTTTAGCAACGTGGCTTTCACACTCCGTTTTCATGTTTTCCTTGACTCCTCGGCTCATGATCTTTTCTAGTCTTCCGAGTGCCATGTCAAGCACTTCTTTTCTCGCCTTGTTCCATGCATCGGCCACATCGCTGAAATTGTCGGATTGGATATCCTCGTATAATCGTTTCTTATAATTATCATAGTTTTGAAAGCGAACTTTCACCTCAACGAGACCTTCTTCCTCGGCTTTCAGCATACGAAGAAATAGCTCAGGCCGGCGTGCTATATCGCTCAATTGTTGATTCCTTAAATATTTGAACTCATAGTAAGGGTGCTGCTCATCGATTTTTTTAAGACCCTTTTCAGTCCTGAAACAATCAATGACACCGTTCATATAAAAGGCTTGCCGTAAACCTTTCCTGACTTTAGGGCTCATGACTAACTCTTCAGCGAACATCGCTTTTGCAGCTTTAAGCACATGCATGCCATTTGCAAAACTCGTGTCGAGCAAATTATCAGCCATGTCTTCAGGCAGCTCAGTGGGATCGTCGATGTGATGTCGTTTGGCTTCTTTCATGGCGTTCTGAGCAAAGCCATCGGGAGTAATGCCGAAGGCGCGAACAAGGCCGTATGCCCTACTGCCGCGGATGCGCTCGAAAAATGTTTTCGCAGTAGCCTTGCGGCGTTGCGGGACCGCTCCGTTCTGCCCAGTGCCATTCGTAAGCGAAAGGTCCTTGATTTCCGCTGAATATTGGAAATAAAGATAATCCTGCATATCCTGCAGCTCCTCCATAGTGACGGCTGCGGGTAGCATTTGTTCAAACATTTCATCATCAATGTTTGAAACACTTTGCAAGTTATCGAAAGTTCTCCGAAGGGTATTTCGTTTGTCCACAAGAGCACGAAACTTCAGATCATATTCGAAAATATCCCATAAATCGGTCATGTTAAGTAGTTTTTCGGCGCGGATAATATAGTCATGCCCATCTGGATTATAAGCGCCCGGGGATATGGGAACTTTTGCCGCATGAATGAGGTAGTCCTTGCGGTGCTGAAAGATGAAGGGCACTTCCCAATCGTCTGTGACCATGAATTCGAGAACTTTGACGATAGCTCTTTGAAACGGCTCTTTCAACTCTTGATCTAGTCGCTTCTTCAGTAACATGAGATTGGAAATCCAGAGCGCCTCTTCTTTGAACTGTTCCTCAGTTAAAATGACATGCTTGTAAGGCTTCCTGGCAATCTGGTATCGTTCAGGCTCATCGGTGAAACGGATTTCATTGTCTTCTTCCGTCATCATCTTCTCAGCCAATTGTGAGGGTTCAAAGACATCTTTGAGATCCAGCGGCTTCTCTTCATCGATCCGCTGTTCCTCTTCCTCATCCTCCTCCATTTCAAGCGCAAAGAGGTAATCGGTTCCGTCGCCGAACGCAGCACGCATGTCTTCAAGGGCGGCCTCATCGAGCCCGGTCACTTCTGTAACGGCTAATCCAGAAATTCCCTTCTTAACTGGGCGCGCGATCTCCTCATCCTCACGCATCTTCTCACGGTCTTCATCGGAGAAAACATCTTCTTCAATGAAATCATCCAAATCGTCATGAAGTCCTCTTCGGTCCCGGGCGCCCATTCGAAAACGATCGACATCTTCTTCCTCATCAGAGTTGAATATATCATCGATGCCTTGAGAAACTTCTCGGTCTCGATCGACTTTGTGGCCGCGCTTTAGGCGTTTAAATTTCGACTAAATGGAGAAACCACGGTCAGTGTCTGTCTTTAGTAGGGTCGAAGCGAAAGACTACAATTGCATCACCAAGCGTACCTCTTGAGAAACCTGAGGCTCAAAATCCGGGTTATTCTCCCCAATTAGATATATGTCCTCTTCATCCAAATCTTCATCTTCCAGTGGACGTTCTTCCCTCCGTCGTTTCTTTTTTTCGCGGCGTCTTTCCGACTGATCTTCCTCTTCTTCTTCCTCATCGACAATGAATCCATCTTGAATCTATTTCCCCATCAGCTGCTCCAGTCCAATTAACCGGCATGAAAAGGAGCTTAAAAACTTACAGCTCGGGCGGCGTCTTCATCATCATCCTCCTCCTCTTCTTCACTGGAGTCATCATACGAAACATTTTGTTGCTCCTCTGGCCTCGTCACTTCCCCAGTCTCTTCATTATACTCTTCATCGTCTTCGACGTCGTCGAACAGGGCCTCATTGTCTAAAAGATCGAGGGTAGCCATCTTTGCCTGCGCATGAATAACGACAGCTCAGCTGAAAAGACTTCTCAGCCCAGCAAGGCTAATTAATTGGGCTCAACGATGGAGCAAAATTTGAGGAAAGATAGAAGAAGGAGGAGTGAGAGAAACGTAACACCAGCCTCTCAATATGCCTGCTCTCCGAGGTTTTGGCGCATTCCGCAAGTTCCAATGAAGCTCAATCAAGACGCCGAGAGTTGAAGAAAATGCGCTAAGCTATTATCGGACTAGTGCACAAATTGTATACACGTGATCCTCGATGACATAATATTTAGAAGTCACAAGCCACATGTGGCTGGAGACAGTCATGCTTAGTCATGCATTTTATGCTTTCCAACCTTTTCTTAAGACGTCAAAGCCTCACTTTTACACGGAGTGATCGAATTTATTAATTGCTTCCGCCCGAGCAGTATTAAGACGGGTTTATTAATAGAAAGTACTCAGAAATGGGGATGGAGGATCAAGAATGCATTCGCAGGTTTCGCCTAGTAAGACTTTCCAAACAGATCCAGTCAAGATGCATACGGAGTACATGGAATTGTGGGTTTTGTTTGGTGTCTTCGTCTCCAACGGTCCAGGGGAAGGTTTCAGGGCGCAACCAAATGTATTGGACTCGATGATGCCCAATATGCATATATGCATAAAAACCCGCAGGTGCAGAAAAGAAACCCCGGGCGCGAAAATGTGTCATCCGTTGGCAAGGCCGGCAGTCGTCATTAAACAAATTTGCCAATCAACTGCTGGTCCTTGTGCTTCGCGCCGAGATCAGAGTGGTTGTGCGTCGTACACACCATCCAATCTAGAGGGCCATTCTCACAATCGTCGCGAACCCACTCAGAAATGCCAACATCAGACCTGCTAGCGGCTGGCGCACAGTTGTTCTGACTGGGTTCGAGACAATTTTATCGATGTATCCGTACTCCGTAGCTCGCTCTTTTTAATATCTGCTTTGCCAAATCACTAGTTAGCGCCGCAGACCGGACTCCTTGAACCTTGCAGCAAGAGCCATTTTTTTAGTGGAGCCCAATAGTTCCACTCTGAACCCCTCTCCCCCATGCCAAAACCACCTCGCTCTCTTTTATCAAGCAATAACAACGGGGCTTCTGGATGTGATTCGGGCTTCTGGAACCCTTCTTTCTTGACGAGGAGGTTCCTCGTGTCTCCTTTATTTCTCCCATCTCATATCCTTACTGTTATTCTTTTTGAAATTTCGACCGCTCGCCTCGACTTGGCCAACGTATAAAAGGTGCCCCAGTCCACAATCCTTCCGGTTATTTTTTCCCCCCTGCCAGCCTGGCATAACTATGCGAGAGTGGATCAGCGGCATAGCTTTCGAAATAATCTAACCACCGCCAGGCCGTCCAACAACCATCCATAAATATCTCCCGGCGATATCTTTAACGTCTTGAGCGTCCCGATCAACACACCATGGCTGACGCATTCAGAGCTCGAACCCTAAAACGGAAAAACGTCAAGGGCCTTGCTCTCAATGCCGCAGTATCAAAACTCGGCTCCAAAGTATCCGAAGGTGATGCACAGGTCCCAGGAGCAGTTGCAAACAGCGAGAGCAGCCGCACAGACACCCTCGAAATCGGATTGGAGTTTCAATTAGACCTCAAGAGTGAAGACCTGATAGTACAGAAAGAGCTCGGGGCTGGCAATGGAGGAACAGTGAGCAAGGTGATGCACGCCTCGACAAAGGTGGTCATGGCCAGAAAAGTATGACACCCTTTTCCTTGTGTCAACCGAGTCTAAAACCTCAGCTTACCATGCCTGTTCACTCTTAGATTATTCGAGTTGATGCCAAAGAGAATGTCCGAAAGCAAATCCTGAGAGAACTACAAGTCGGTCGCCATTGCGACTGTCCCAACATTGTCACCTTCTACGGAGCATTCACAAACGAAGCCAGAGATATTGTATTATGCATGGAGTACATGGACTGCGGGTACGTTATGTTGAGCCCTTTGATAGGATCTCAAGAAACATATAGCTCACCGCTGCGTTTAGCTCTCTCGATCGTATCTCGAAGGATTTCGGGCCGGTTCGGGTAGATGTACTCGGGAAAATCGCCGAGTCGATCCTTGGTGGCCTTGTTTACTTATATGAAGCACATCGCATTATGCACAGAGACATCAAACCTTCAAATGTGCTCGTTAATTCCCGAGGCCACATTAAACTATGTGATTTTGGCGTCGCTACGGAAACAGTGAACTCAGTTGCGGATACCTTCGTTGGAACTTCTACATATATGGCACCTGAGCGTATTCAAGGCGAAGCCTATACTGTACGATCAGATGTCTGGAGCGTGGGTTTGACGATTATGGAGTTGGCAGTAGGCCGATTCCCCTTCGATTCCTCAGATGCCGCCGCTGGAGATAGAGCCAGCGCTGGCCCAATGGGCATTCTCGACTTACTACAGCAAATCGTGCACGAGCCGGCACCGAAGCTTCCTAAAAGCGATGCATTCCCTGCCATCCTGGACGAATTTGTGGCTAAATGCTTACTGAAAAAGTCGGGAGAACGACCAACGCCACGAGAGCTTTTTGTATGTTACTTTTTCATCCATATTTGCTACACTTTGCTGACCACGTTAATTCAAGGACCGAGATGCCTTTATACAAGCTGCCAAACGAACTCCAGTCAACCTTCGAGAATGGGCCATAAGTATGATGGACAGACACAACCGAAAATCTTATCTCGCTCCTCCGGCTCCTCGTTCCATCACCCGAGACGGCTCGAGAGACTCCGTCGTTTCCGAGGTCAAATCTCCACAGCATTCTGACCATTCCTCTCACATAACACCCACTTCTGGCGAAATACCTCTGAACTATTCCCAAGAACCGTTTGTCAGACGTGACGACAAAACTCCTCGCGCCGTTGATCGATCTCCAAGTTTCGGTCTGGAACATTTAACGATTAGCAGTCAGGCGTCCGCATACCCGAGAAAATCACCATACGGCCATCACTCCGCCGCAAACTCACCACAGGCATATAACTCACCGCGAATGGCTCCATCGCCTCACCACCCATCGCCCCGGTCTATTCCACACTCGGCAGGTCTGCCCTTAAGGCCCGGTCCTATCACAAACGGACCGCTACCACCACCTCCAACAAACCCTACCGGCGTGGGTTCATGGCAACGGGGCCAAGGAAACCGAGTTTAATGCCGAAATAATCATAATTCGTACTGAATACCCCGTCTCAAAAAAAGACAAAATCAATCACTATCATTAGCATATGTTTTCGTTGAACAGCTCGATCTTTGTCATTCATTTCTTTATCTAGCCCATATTCTTATTGCCTTTTTTTTTGCTCTCATCTGTCTTTCTCTTTTGATTGATTTTTGCTGTCTTGCTTACTGTAATGAAAGACTCTTGGCTTTTTTTCGCATTTTGTTTGTTGGGTGCCATATATTGATTATTTTTATTGCATGCGAAGGTGTTCTACCAGCTTGACAACATTTTATCTCATATTCAAAATACGTTACATCTGATTCCTTGATTGGAAATACGGAATATCGGCGCTGTCAAAGCTTTGAGACATGATTTGAACCTATACTCTGTCCTTCTAGCTCGTTCTGCTTATTTTTACTTTGATGAAATGTATTTCTTCCATTTTTACTTGCAACCGCTACCCCCAATTCTTGGGGTCAGGTCCGAAAATGTGTTTCTAATGATGTCGACGCGTCGAGATGATCAAGGGAAGATGTCAATCGCCTTTCCAGCTCCCCACCACAACACGAGCTATCTTGCAGATATTTGTAAACCAATGCAGCCATCTTACTTAGCCCATCAATATCCATGTCATTTAATAATAGCTCTAAAGGTTACGAAGACGGAAAACTGCGCGGTGTTACTGGCCTAAGGACCGGAAATGTTGGAGCCTCCGTCGGAGTCTCCGATTTTTAGCGTGTGGGTAGTAACGGACCAGTTCGACTTTAGTGCGTGGCTATGTTTTATATGACTCAAATTCCCATCTCAAATGAATTACCATCAATATCGATCTCGTCGAAGCAACATTCGGTGATTCGGTAATCTCTACGGCAAATTTCTTCAAAAGTAGATAAGAGCCTCTAAAGTCTGGTTTACAATGCCCCTACAACTCCGCCCGGAGCTCGAAGATGAGGACGAAAGATATGTGACCGGAGGAGCCCCACCGCAACCCTTTCGAGTCTTACTGCCGCCTAAACATGAGCTGCCCATCATCCGAACTGAGCGACTATGCCTTCGGCCTCTGAAGCGCGAAGATGCCGATCCGTTGTTTCGCTCGAAGTCTACAAATCCGCCGAGTACTAAGTTCTTGTACGTTTTAGCTCTATTGACCACAATACGTTGTTATTATGCATGTGACTCCTAAGAGCACAAGTGAAATAGCAGTCCCTACAATTGCAACTGCTGACTGAACGACAGTACTCCATGGCAAAGTATGGATGATGTGTATGCCTGGATGGATAGGAAGACTTTCACTCGACCGCCTGCTGCAGTCGGCTTGATGTTTCAGTACGTCATATTTGTCGGGCAAGAACCTGTCGGAGAACCCATCGGATCCCTGGGGTTCAACCAAGTGCACCCAACACCGAATATTGGGTATGGAATAGGGTTGGATTATCAGGGCAAAGGGTACGTCTCGGAGGCGCTAGGTGGGCTGCTTCGGACGTGGTGGAGTTTTCCCCGGCGCGAGAAGAATGATGAAGAAGACGAAGCATACAGAAAAGAAGGTTGGGATGGAGTAGAAAGAGTGTTTGCTTGTGCCCATCACCAGAATATAGCAAGTATAAGGGTGCTGGAGAAGAACGGGCTCCAGGTGTATCTCCGCAAGACGATGGCAGACGGCGAGATTGTTTGCTGTGCGGCCATGGAGCGACCGGCGGAGTAACCATTGAGCCGAGCCGGATGGATTGGGCCATTAAGGCAAGGGTGCGGAGTTAAATGTGCCTGGGTAGTCCGTAGTTAACTCCATACTCCGTAACGAGGCTTGTGATTTTGTGATTACGACGGTGGAAAAGATCGCCAGTCTTCTTTGAAATCAAGTCTCTCAGCGATTGATTGTTACTGGTGTCATGTCGTGTGCTTCCCAGTATCTTTTGATCCCATTTTACTCCGTACAGAGGCTCAACACAGCAGAAGGTTTTCTTTGACCAGGTTTCCAGAATCCGTAGAGAAACAAACAAGACAAACAGTCAAATTTCACGTGGTTTAGCCTCCTGCCAAGCTCCGAGACCTCGGCTGGCGCTCGGCCCCGCCTCCACTCCTTGTGACTTTGATTGGGCCGGGAATTGAAAGGTGGAAATGGAGCTCCAACTTTGATGAGAGGACCTCGACCTGAGGTCGCCTGCTATTACCAGATGTTCAATTAGGTCGATATATATAAGATCTACAGCTGTATTTCCTCATCTCCCTTTCTTCTTTCAGTTTCTGCCACTCTACCACTTCCACATCACTTGCATCGGCTCCGTACATCCTTTGCCACCACTCCTTTTCAGCGAAGTCACAATGGGTGCCGCCGAACTTCCCACGCTCCAATACACTCCGGTTGACGAGATTCCGGAGCGTGCTAGAAAACTTCGAGCTACCTTCTTCCAGCAGAAAACGAGACCAGTGGATTTCCGGATTCACCAGCTGCGGAAACTGTATTGGGCGTATGTTGTTTCGGCTTTGTAACTTCTATAGCTATGGCAATTGATGCTGATCCTCGTCTGGTTTAGAATCAAAGACAGAGAGCCTCAGATTAAGGAAGCCCTTCGACGCGATTTGAATAAATGCGAGTACGAAGCGCAGTTGACAGAAATTACTTTACTCGAAAATGATATCATCTTTTTCACCAAGAATCTGCACAAATGGGCGAAAGATGAGAAGGCGACCGATATCGATATTACCTTTTCTTTCATGAAACCTACGATCAGAAAGGATCCTTACGGATGTGTCTTGGTCATCGGGTTAGTTTTTGCCTTTGGCTCTCTATCGTGACCAGCTGGCCCGGTTTCTGTCGCTAATTCTCATTCAGTGCCTTCAATTTCCCCTTTGAGCTCACTCTTGCTCCCGTCATTGGCGCCATCGCCGCTGGCAACACTGTGATGATCAAACCAAGCGAAGTATCCTCCCATTCTGCTGCCGTGATGCAAGAAATAATTGAAGCGACTTTTGATCCGTCCTACGTGTGCATTGTTCAGGGAGGCGTGGAAGAAACTAAGGCCCTACTTGCTGAGAAGTGGGACAAAATATGTTTCACCGGCAGCACTCGAGTTGGTCGAATTGTAGCACAGGCTGCTGCTGCAAACCTTACTCCTGTCATGCTTGAACTTGGCGGCCGCAACCCTGCTTTCATCACCAAAAATTCAGATCTTCGCCTAGCGGCACGTCGGCTACTATGGGGCAAAACCCTGAACGCTGGCCAGGTATGCACATCTCAGAACTATATTCTTGCCGACAAGACGGTAGTCTCTGGATTGGTCAGTGAATTTGCAAAGGCATTAAAGGAGTACTATCCGAATGGAGTCAAAGAATCTCCAGATTATGGCCGGATCATCAACGACTCGGCATTTCAAAGACTCAAATCTATGATTGACAGTTCGGATGGCAAGATTCTACTTGGAGGCGCCATGGACGAGAAAACCAGATTCATTGAGCCTACAGTAGTTCAAGTTGACTCTGCTGAGGACTCGCTAGTTGCCGAGGAAAGCTTTGGGCCTATCATCCCTATTTTGCCCGTGGAAAGTCTGGACGAGGCCATTAGGATTGCCAATGATGTTGACTCCACACCCCTTGCAGTCTATCCGTTCGGAACCCAACAAGAGGTCGAAAAAGGTATGCTTCTAGATAATTTGCCCCAACCTTGCCATCATCACCATCTGACATCAAGTACAGTTCTTTCCTCTGTTCGCTCCGGTGGAGCCTCCATCAATGACTCCTATATGCACATTAGCGTGCCGACATTGCCATTTGGAGGCGTTGGTGAAAGCGGACAAGGCAGCTATCACGGTCGCAGCAGTTTCGATGCATTTGTGCACCGTCGTTCGTTCACTACCACGCCCAAATGGGTTGAGCGTATCCTGATGATCCGCTATCCTCCTTTTAAGGGTAAACTTTCAAAATATTTGGCTACTAGTGCCATGAAGCCTAATTTTGACCGAAAGTGTCAAGAGAAGTTGAGTATTTGGGGCTGGTTGATATGGTTCCTTACCTTGGGCGGTGGAGCGACCAAATCTGGTGCTGCGAGGAGCACTGCTGCTGTTTTAGGTTAGTATCTCATGACCTTGTTTTCTCCATTGCCGGTATTCCGTAGTTTGTCTTTTCCCTTTGATTGTGGGTGTCACTACGATGTCCTATTATTTGCAACAGCTTTCACCATCCCCGTCAAATTTTACGCTTTCTATTCGAGATACCCAAGCTGCCCCTATTTGAAAGTCGCTTCCAAGCCCGGTTTACTTTTTTTGTTTCCTCTAACAAAAGCTATAGTGGCATACGGAATTCAGCAATATGCAAAGAGGACATCGAAGCTTTGAACCAGCTTATGCCTTCAATGCTTGAAAGGAGGCCTGGAAGTTGTTTTCCACACCTAATGGCGTTTGCGCCATTACTTTCTATACTTTGCCTTTTCGCTGTTGACTCGGGTATGGTGGTTTAATGATCTTGGAGCCCTTTTCCACGCTGCTTCCAATAATTTACAGGCACTGTACTCCGTACTTACAAAATGTATATGTATTGTAGTTTCCTTTGAAAGGCTTCACTTGAAATTTGATGTGTTTTTCGTTTACATCCCTAACTCAACTGACACTTTTCAATGTTACTTGGTTAGCATCTTTTTTCTATTCCTCTCCGGCTGACGCATATGTATTTCACGCCCTTATATGGCTTCACTCCCTCCCCTAATCCCCGACTTCGTTTCGTGTCAACCATCAAGCCCTCAACGCGGATTCCACTAGGTAACCATCCTCGCACGGCGAACGAGACGGAGACGGAGTTTGGCATAAGCGATGATTTGGCGGGAGGTTTTGTTGATTGCGATTTACCATTTCGTGCGGCGCTCGATGATGGCTGCTGCCCTTCAGCTGTGAGGGTATCCTCGTCATAGTAGCTTTGGAGGGGATTGATAGGCTTAGTGGACGCCGCTCCATCTTCGCCTTCATCTAGTTCTCCATTGGTATCAGCACCCATTGGCCCGACTACCGAGCACCGCAGAACTGCAGTACCTGAAATGCTTCCTGTGTCTTTCGAGGTAGTGGGAACGCGCCATTCGAGGAATTCATTGCCTGGCATGAATGAAGCATCGCCCCGGCTGGCTTGAATATCGGTGATATAGCGAACCGACGGGGGTATCGGAACTGTGACAATGACATCTTCTAAAGTCGGAGAAGAAGAGCCGCCACCACCGCCGATATTTCCCAAAAATGATGGGGTCGATGTTCCAGAGCCGCGATTTGATCCATTACCTCCACCTACACCGCCACCCATTCCTCCGCCTCCTCGTGAGGAGAAATGTACTCCTGGAAAGTTGTTGTTTAGGATCAGGCGGACCTCGAAATCTGTACCGTTGGCCCCTATTGATTTGTTAAGGGAAACCGTCGCTGGCAGAAATAGCTTCTCCATATGTTCTGGAGGCTCGTCCAGGTCGGGATCGACAGGGAGTAAGTTGACTTCGTAGCCTGCAAGGATGAACCGTCCGTCTGGAGGAACGAAGCTGAGCTCTCCTGGTCTTTCACGCCATCGAGATAGTCGTACGCAAGGGTGAAAAACAGGTAGTTCAAGCTTATGTTCTATCCCTTTCTGTCCACCAGGGGCAGTGAGGGTAAGTAAGAGGTTAGGTACACCGGAAATTTTGGAATTAAAAGCTATAGTTCCATTGGCAACAGCGGACAGAGCGCGGCCAGAGGGTGCGACGGTGACCTGAAGAGATTCGATTATATCAACGTACAGCTCGTTAGAAGTATGGCGGACGCCTTGACGCCGCCAGGGTATGGCAGGGCCTAAAGCTGTGGAGCCGTTGAGAGCGGACATGGTGTTCAATGACGGATTTAAGGGTTTTGATGGCCCGAGTGACGGAGAGGAGCTAGGAAGAAGGATGAACGTTAGCCCTCATTAATCAATGGAATGCATAGCACACTGCAAGGCACGGGTATCTTACCCTGGCAACCCCACGCCGCTTAAGAACTTCTTCATCCACCCAGGAACTTCTACAACTTCCTGTAAAGAGTTGGACTCTGTATTGCACACCATCCCCGCATCGCACATCTCATTAAGTAGCTGCCCAACAACATCATAATTATTTTGTATTTTGCTCGCCAATAAAGGCGCTCCAATAAAGTCTTCTAAGACATCTATTATGCGGTGGAGGAATTCAATGACTAGGAGGGGTTCAGTCTCGGTGCTGCTGGGGACGAGGAAGACAAGGTTTGCGTGTAATACTGAGAACACCGTAACTGGAGGAAGGGCGGAAGGTAAGTATATCACGGATGGCCGTGGAGCCGGGTGCTCAAAGAAGAGAGGGAGAAGGGCTTTTGCTGATGGCGGGCGGGAGCGGTAGATATGTTCGAGGATCGGGTTACTAGAGACACACTTAGTTTGAAGCTCTAGGAGCGGTAACAAGATCGGAGGACCTACTTATGCTCATCGTAGATATAAAAAGCTTCTATCGTATTGCTCATTTTTGCTATGTAATATTGTGTGCTGCCCAAAGTACTGTGATCTGCTCTTCTTCATCCTTCGGCGTTCTGAGGTCATTGCCGAGATGACGATCCCGGATGTTTGGTTGGTCCGGACGGATTTTCTTCACGCGACAGGTTTCCGGGTCTCTGGAATAGGATCCCTTTTTCTATAATCGCACGATTGAAAGAGGTAAGATATTGCTCTTGTTTAACTTTTGGGGACTGGTAGCTGATATCTTTAGGAGCAACAAATAATCACTTGCTTTTCTGTCCTCCGCTCGACAGACTTGAAGTAACAAATGGGTCGGCGCGACGATACGCCATGGGATATAAACCCCAAAGATATCGAAACGATGGCCAGCAAAGAGAAATATCAGGATGATTGCCTCGCCTGCAGGCTGTTAGGTAGGACTCTCCATATGCTTCTCCGAAACCGGCCAGATCCGCTCATATTGTGTTAGGTAGTGCGGCGTTCATTGGTCTCGGAGGCTACAGCTATATTACTGGAATGAAAAATTTACAAAAGCAAGAAGCAGCAATATTAAAAAGCGGTTCAAAATATAGAATGGGTTCAAGGCGTCTGGGTGTGGTCTCAATATCGGCAACTTTGGTTGGACTGGGGCTATGGCGTCTCATGAATTGATATATATATCTACGGTGTGTGAGCCTTGTGTTTGAGCGAGGTTTGAGCATAAGATATTTTGATATCGTCTTGGAACCTATTTACTAGGACAGTATATGTAAACCAAAGAACCAATCATGCCAAAAAATAACAAAACTCCAGTATGCTGGCCGTGTATGCGTCATTTCCATGCAGCAATGCATCCTTATCTATATAGGTATCGTTGAAGCACTTAGGAAATATTCGTTATCCGATCATATATACCGCCCCCTTTTACCTCCTCCCCCAAACGCATCCTTTCCGTTACCTATATTTGAGATATCGAAGAATTCATTGAAATGGAATTTCCGTTTCGACCCAATGCTTGCTGTAGAATCTCGAACCGATGATCGACCGTTAATTCGATTGTGATTGCGGAGAGGAGTTCGAGGTGCGCGTGGGACGACTTCGAGCCGAACTGATGGAGGTGCGATGAGAGGATGACTAGGTGGCGAGTCGGCCTGGATGATACTGGGAGCGTCGGTGCATTTCATATCAACATCTTCCTGAGTTGAAGCTGGAAAATGTGGGCCAGCAGCGAAGGTGAAAACAGTGGCAGGTGGGGGTTGGGCTGAAGTAGGTTGCTCTGTTCGTTGAGGAGATGCGGATCGAGATTGTCGGCTTGAACGATTGGTCTCACCAGATATTTTGCGGGATACGTTAGGCGATGTGCTTCGGTTTCTCTTATCGTTATCGTCCTCGCTATCGTTTGCTGCTACGCCGGTGCCGTCTATCCTCTCCACGATCCAGCTTCGAATTTTGCTACCTTCTCCATCCGACAAGCCTAGTCCTTCCTTGTCAAGGAACGCTCGGAGGTCTTCAAGAGCATCTTGATATCCCAGGTTTCGAGATTGGGCTTGGTCTGCAGCGGCACTTTTATAAAGATTGGTGACAGAGAGAGCGGCGGTTTTAAAAGCCTGCAGCAAAACCTCCGGTGGTTGTGTAGTAGGGTTGGAAGGCAAGGAACTGTTTAGCGACCGCATCGAATCCATGGCGGGCAGAAATGATCGATCAACAAAGACTGATTGTCGGCTCTGCGCCCGACAAAAGGTGTAGTGTTGTTTATAAGTTTGTTGGCTAAGAAAAGCGACGCAGCCGCCCGTCAAAGGACCAGGAAGAAAAGGTGGGGGCAATCCAAAATAGTAAAAAAAAATTGCCAGCAAAGTGTGCAAATTGTGCAAAGATTGAAAAATCTCTTTCCAGGCTAGAAAAGACTGGAAAATATTAGAATAGAACAGATGGATATTGCTTCACAACTATAGCCTGGTGAAGCAAAACAATGTTGAATGAAGCAATCATGAAACCTATCAAGATGGATGTCGGTCACTACTGAATGAGTGCAACGCTGCTTTTGAGTCAGCCGGACTTCTCTGCCAACCGGACCGCAGCAACCGGCAACCTTGGGTGGTCGGTGGGTAGGCGGTACCAGGGCTGTAATATACAGTCAGGCCAGGAGTATTTCACTGAAGAGATCGTGTAAATATCGTCACAGTACCGCATGATATTACAGGATTATCATTTGTTCCGCTCCGAATACCAGGCACCCGCGCTAGCTGAATAAGTCGGCTACGGCCAATCAGCGCGTAGTGGCAGCCAATATCGCCGCGAATGACATAAGCATCAGGATTAATTTTGACCCGCGTGCTGCTATGCGTCCCTACCAGGAAGGGAATCCAGCACTTTTTAAGGCATTGAAGATCTCTTCCAACCCCATTCTTTCACCATCTTCCTTTCGTCGCATTGCATTGCTCCTCCACCCACCAAACTCTCGCAGCCACAATCACATTTCATCATCAATCTTTACCCTTCTACCGCAATCCTTGATCTATAAAAAACGCTCGGAGCTTAGTTTGACGCGTTTTTTCTCGAGCCTCCTGCGGGCGATCGCCGCCACGTCAATCTCGTTTTATGATACCCCGGTATATGACTTTAAGATGTCTTCGGAAATAGATAACTCGATAAGGGATTCCAATGATGAGCAGGTCGGCAATGCAGCTGACCAGAATATGACAGTAAGTCTCTTCCGTGTTTGATACGCGACCCGGACGTCGCTCTAGGTTCTGTTTATACCAATTATATGCGAGCCTTTATTCACTAAAGGGATTCTACAGGATTATCAGGATACGCCGGACTACACTGTATGACTGCGGAGCTCCTCTTCACCCTCCTAATTTCTTCCGCGCCTCTAACCGGACTTTACTTTCTCAGGACTCGGACACACATCCTAACACCACTGCCAGTAGCATAGCTGGCGATGCTGCTCCCGCTGATGGACGCAAGCGGAGATCTGAAGCATTTCAGCTCCGAAAAAGTGTTTTGGGTAAAAAGCATGGACGACTTGACGAATCAAAGGCAAGCTCTCAATTGAATGGCCCCTCACTGTTAAATAACGCCAAGCTGACAAGCTTCTACGTAAAGGAAGATGATTCGATTCGGAGATTTCGCTATTTGCTCGGACTGACCGATTTATTCCGCCACTTCATAGACACCAACCCAAATCCACGGATCAAAGAAATCATGAGTGAGATAGATCGTCAAAACGAGAAGGATGCAGAAAAGAAAAAGACTTTGATGCGTAAAGGTGGTGCCTCTGGCGAGCGTCGCCGGCGAACGGAGCAAGAAGAGGACGCGGAGCTCTTGAAGGACGAAAAGCAGGGTGGCCCAGCAGAGACTGTTTTTCGCGAGTCACCCACATTTATAAAGGGCGGTGAGATGCGAGACTACCAGGTTGCGGGCTTGAATTGGCTAATCTCGCTGCACGAAAACGGTATCTCTGGGATCCTTGCAGATGAGATGGGTCTCGGAAAGACTTTGCAAACAATTTCGTTTTTGGGGTATTTGCGATATGTTTGCGGGATAAGCGGGCCACATCTTATCACTGTCCCCAAATCAACCCTGGACAATTGGAACAGGGAGTTTGCTAAATGGACCCCAGATGTCAATATCCTTGTTCTTCAGGGGGCCAAAGAAGAACGCCACAAGCTGATCAACGAACGCCTCATCGACGAGAAGTTTGATGTATGCATTACCAGCTATGAGATGGTGCTTCGTGAAAAGTCTCATCTCAAAAAGTTTGCTTGGGAGTACATCATCGTCGATGAGGCCCATCGTATCAAGAACGAAGAGTCTTCGCTTGCCCAAATAATCCGATTATTCAATTCAAGAAACCGCTTACTCATTACCGGAACTCCTCTGCAAAACAACCTTCATGAGCTCTGGGCTTTGCTCAACTTTTTACTGCCCGACGTTTTCGGCGATTCTGAGGCATTTGACCAATGGTTCTCGAACCAAGAAGCTGATCAAGATACGGTTGTTTCGCAGCTGCATAGGGTTTTACGGCCATTTCTACTACGAAGAGTCAAGAGCGATGTCGAAAAAAGTTTACTACCCAAAAAGGAGGTCAATCTCTATATTGGCATGTCCGAAATGCAAGTCAAATGGTACCAAAAGATTTTGGAAAAGGATATCGACGCTGTGAACGGTGCACAAGGCAAACGAGAATCGAAAACAAGACTTTTGAACATTGTCATGCAGCTTAGGAAATGCTGCAACCACCCATACCTTTTTGAGGGTGCAGAGCCTGGCCCTCCTTATACCACTGATGAGCATTTAATTGACAATGCTGGTAAAATGGTGATCCTCGATAAATTGCTGACACGACTAAAAGTTCAAGGAAGCAGAGTTCTAATTTTCTCTCAAATGAGCCGTGTTCTCGATATTTTGGAAGATTATTGTGTATTCAGGGAGCATGCATACTGTCGAATTGACGGCTCAACCGCGCATGAGGATCGTATAGGCGCAATTGACGAGTACAATCGACCAGGATCAGAGAAGTTCGTATTTTTACTGACAACGAGAGCTGGTGGATTGGGTATCAATCTTACGACGGCCGATATAGTCATTCTTTTCGATAGTGATTGGAATCCACAAGCCGATCTACAAGCTATGGACAGAGCTCACCGAATTGGCCAAACTAAACAGGTTGTGGTTTTCAGATTTGTTACTGAAAACGCAATCGAAGAAAAGGTGTTGGAGCGAGCGGCCCAGAAGCTGAGACTTGACCAATTGGTTATTCAACAGGGCCGGAGCCAGCAACAAACGAAGAATGCAGCGTCAAAGGATGAGCTGCTTAACATGATTCAGCACGGTGCAGCGAATGTTTTCAGCAGCTCGGGAGCAACCGGTGCCATGGCCGGAGGAAAGGAGATTTCCGAAGATGATATTGACAAGATACTGAAAAAGGGTGAAGAGAGGACGGCTGAGCTCAACAAGAAATACGAGAAGCTGGGCATTGATGACCTCCAGAAATTCACTTCGGATAACGCATATGAGTGGAATGGCGAAGATTTCACTAATCGTAAGAAAGATATTGGTTTCAATTGGATCAACCCTGCGAAACGTGAACGGAAAGAGCAGTCCTATTCCGTTGATCAATACTATCGACAGACTATTCCTACGGGCGGTCGCACAGCTGACCCGAAACCCAAAGTTCCTCGAGCTCCGAAGCAAGTTCCTGTCCACGATTGGCAGTTTTTCCCTCCCAAGCTTCGTGAGTTGCAGGACAAAGAGACCGCTTATTTTCATAAAGAAATCGGATATAAAGCCGTTCTGCCTGAAGGAACAAATGAGGATTTGAGCTTTAGAGAATCAGAACGTGAGCTTGAGCAGCGAGAAATTGATACTGCTGTTCCCCTCACAGAGGACGAAAAAGCCGAAAAGGAACGGCTATCAGACCAAGGGTTTGCAACATGGAACCGTCGAGATTTCCAACAGTTTGTCAATGGTTCTGCTAAGTTCGGCAGGACAGAATACGAAGGTATCTCCACAGAAGTTGACAGCAAAACACCAGAAGAAATCAAAGAGTATGCAAAGGTCTTTTGGAAAAGATATACGGAAATTCAAGATTATCCTAAATATCTTCGTACGATTGAGCTAGGTGAAGAGAAACTACGAAAGATGAACCACCAACGTAAATTGCTTCGCAAGAAAATGGAGCAGTACCGCGTACCCCTTCAGCAACTCAGGATCAACTACAATGTGTCTACTACCAACAAAAAGGTCTACACCGAGGAAGAAGACCGGTTCTTGCTGGTGATGCTTGACAAACACGGTGTGGATGGCGAGGGCTTACACGAGAGAATCCGAGAAGAGATAAGAGAATGCCCCTTGTTCCGATTCGATTGGTTTTTCTTGAGTCGCACACCAGTGGAAATCAGCCGCAGATGCACAACTCTCCTCAATACAGTCGCTAAGGAGTTTGAGCTGGACGGCAAAGGATCCAACAGCGACTTTGGTAAGGGACGAGGTCGTGATCGCGATGAAGATTTAGAAAATGGAGATGAAGATGGCCCTGCTAAGAAAAAGTCGAAGAATGCAGTGGTAAGCCTTGCAACCCCTTGCTTATTTCATCTAGTGATCTAGTAACTGACTTATTTCGATATAGAACAAGAAGCTCAAGGCAGTGCAGTCCGGAAGCAAAGCAACTTCTGCTGCAACTTCTAGGGCAGCTAGCGTCTCATCAACTGCGGCCCCATCGTCAAAGGCTAAAAGTAAAAGAAGATAACTTTCTAGGACCGTCAGAGTCATTATGATGCGTTTGGAGGCTTCCAGTTTGGGCATAATGGCATGCAGAATGTATTTGAACACAAATGGCGTCTTTCTCTGGTTTTCAAAGTATTTGAACAATAGGCTTATGGGGGAGGGTGCTATTTCATATCCACAATATTATAATATAGATGTATTTGAAAACCTTTCAGTCAGAGCCGACAATCAAGGCTCCTGACGATGAAATAAACGCCTATCAAAAGAAAAGTTTCACAACCTTTCAAGCTCATGACAAGAAGGGATTTTGTAACCTAATTAAGAAAACGATGCTCCCGCAGGTACCTAACTGAGGCACCAGCCACCAAACACCGCATTGAACACCACGTGAATGCTTTAATAGCAAGGCATCGCCTAATTTCAAAATGCATAATGCGCAGTACAAATTTTTAGAAGATTCTATTATCGGATTCTTCCCCTGATTCCTGAGAAGGCCCCTCTGTCTGTTCAGTTCTAGCCGGTGTGGTTGGCATATGCTGAGGGAGACTCTGTCCGGACAAAAATGCTTGACATAGAAGAGCTGAGGCAACACTGACATTCAGACTGTCCACTCTTGCTGGATCATTTGACAAGTCCGACGTTCGGGCACCAGCAATAGCGACAAACGCATCGGTTTTACGTTTTAAACTATTACTTAAACCCCAGCCTTCTCCTCCAAGCATCAAAATACAAGGGGATTCCTGAAGTTCGGAGGAAAGGTCTTGTGGCCAGAGCATGGGAACTCCGCGAAATTGCTCAGAGCCTCCGCCCATGGCGAACGACGGTACTTCGGCCGCAAAGAATCGCCAGCCGTTTCGCCTTGTGGCGTCGATAAATGAGAGAGGATCGTGGATGGAAACTAGTGGAATATTTTCCGCCGCTCCGGCAGAGGCTTTCATAGTCGTTGGCGACATTGGAGCAGAATTCCGGGAGGAAAAAGCAATGGCGTCGACGCCGAAGAAGTATGCACTCCGAATGATAGCACCCAAATTTCCTGGGTCAAGGATACCATCGAGGAGAAGAGTAAATGGGTATCGAGATGGTCGCTGCGGTTCGAAGCCGCCGGCGGTCTGTAATAACCGTGAAACGATTGGAACGCGGCCGTCGGAACCATTGATATCTGCTTCTTCTCTGGACTGCGGTGCCACATCAACGTTGAAATGAGAAGCCGTAGTTGAAGGCACGGCCTCAAAACACATCGCCGGGATTTTTGGCAGCGGAGAGACCTCCGCAATGAATCCATTATGTGGTCTTGAATCGCTCATTTTGTCCATAATTTTGGCCCAAGTACCGGATACGAGTCGAACCTTCGCACCAGCTGCGGCTGCATACTTTTGCAGACTGTTATATTGTGTTTCTGCAGTTTTTGAGACATCCTTGTCAGGGAGGTAAATGTAAAGGGTATAGATTTTGCGACGTCGTGATAGAATGGCCGCCTGAACGGCTGAATAGCCATAGATGAATTCGGAGATAGGAGTCGTATATGGAACGCTTACGGGCCCGACAATGGAAACCCTAGAGACCAGCGAAACAGGTTCATCTGGTTTCCACTTCCCTTTCTTGGCCGGTTTAGCACTCTCTTTTTGATAGTATGGTTTCACTGGCTCTGTGGAAGCCCGAACTCGACCTCTCCGTTGCCAATCACGTTTACATTGGATCTTTTCAGTACGCTGATCAGTTCGGTCCCAGCGTCTCCCCCGGGACTCGTTTGAAGGACGGTCCTTGCGTATTCCATTAGAGATGGCAGAGTTTAAGGATGCATATCGGACGCTATGTTGGATATAGAGTGGAAATCTGGCCCGAAAGATCTGCGAGGCTTGTGATAAAAGAGATGATGAGAGAGAAGATACCATTTGCCCTGTATCAAAGAGCGGTTTAGAGCTCTTTGTGTGTTCTTTTTTTTCTCTTCGCAATGGCGGCAGACCTTTCACGAAAGGAGCGAATCTTCTTAAATCTTCAGCGATAACTATATGACTAAGCAGGGGGTTAGGGACGCTAGACCATATACGGCTAATCAATCACTGCTTATGTAATAGATAAGGCTAAAACGGCAATCCATTGGAAGGTACGAAGTACAGAGTGCATACGGATTATTTCGCGACGCGTCAGGCTCACTTTCCTCGCTTTTAGCTCTACTCAGCTTTGCACTCTAAAGCTGAATTGAATCGTGGTTTACCTTCTCTTTACCATGATAGGCCAATATATCCCGTTTATCTGAACGAAAATATTCAAAATGTCTTCAAGTGACGCGGAATGCCCCCCGGAACTAGGGGAGGAAATGGATAAGCTGGATATTCTCAGCCGTTTTGTCGCGGTGAACTCAAGTGAACGCCAGCAAAAACTACGAGCTCAGCAGGCCTTAGAGAGCCGACTCGTCTGCATTTCAGTCCCAGATGTTGAAAACGAAGACGAATTTGAATATTTACCTGGCCATTCCCACATAAAAAAGATAGTTTCAAAGACAGGTGATGAAAACTATACTGTCGAACTTCACAGCGGCGACATTATCAAGGTAGGAACGATCAAGTGAAAACCTCTAGTTATAGCTGCTGATTTCACTCTATCCCAGATATCACACAGCGAACTCTTAGATCTTAAGGGTGGACCGACTGCTTTGGCTCTCCATAAGAAGGCTGGACCCCGCAGGCCCCGACAACCCCAAAAGCAGGGATTTGTAAATAGTACCACGCTTGTATTATCTTCCGATGAAGACGATCCTCTACAATCGAAGCAACAAAACTACTACTCTTCAGCTTTGTCGACTTCACAAGCTCCTTCCTCATCCTCATCCTCCGAGTCCGAAGAGAATGAATCTTCTTCTTCACGCCCTGTTCGTCGGTCTAGACGCATAGTCCCTAGATTCAGACAAAGCCTTAATTTTGAGGACGACGACTCCGATGCTCCTCGACGGCGAAGCCGGCGGATTATCACCACCAAGTCTAAGCCCCAGAGGCAAGGAGTTCGGGTTTCTGATAGAATAAAAGCTGGGGGCCACACTAGAACATTCCTGGAACGAGCAGAAGATGATATCTCAGAAGCCGAGGTGACAAAGCCTGGTACCAAATACTCTGGGGCTAGAGAGGTATTTCAGACCTTTCCAAAAGATGACGCTTTTCGACTCCGCCACCAAGCTATCTGTGCAACTTGCTCATACGGAGAGTCTGCCGGTTCTTTGGTACACTGCCAGGGTTGTACCAGCTCTTATCATAAAGCATGTTTAGGTCCTCGTGGTCAACGCCTACATTTGGCTACAAAAGTCAACAACGGGTTCTTTATTTTGCAGTGTCGTGCTTGTGTTGGCATGGCCCATACAAAGGATTCGCTTGTTCCTCATTTGGGCAAATGCTCTAAATGCAATGAGCTGGGCTCCTTTTCCCAGCCGGTTAGAGCACAATTAACTGCTCGACAGGAGCAACTGCAACGCGAGGAGAATGATGGTGTTGATCCTAGTGTCAACATTGACCCAAGCAAATTGAATAACCCTGGCAATGTCATGTTTCGCTGTGCGACTTGCAAGCGCTCCTGGCATATGTCTCACCTTCCACCAAAGAAAGTCCCAAGGACTGTTATCGAGAGTGACGATGATAATGACAAAGAACCCGGCGAGGACAAGGATCAATTTCAAGGTTACTCTCGGAGATGGCAGTGTTATGAATGCGAAAATGCACCAGGAGAGATTGAAGCTCTCGTAGCTTGGCGTCCGGTTGACCTTGATAGCTTCACACCAGGCTATACGGCAGAAATGCTTCCGGAAATATCCAAAGAGTATCTTGTTAAATGGAGGAAACTGTCATATTTCAAGGCAACCTGGGTACCTGGTGCTTGGATCTGGGGTGTGGCTCCTGGTGCAATGCGCAAAGCTTTCCTCAGGTCAAGTAAAAATTTCAAGCCTTGCATGACATCTGAGGATGCGATTGCTGAAGAGTTTCTACACATTGATGTTATTCTCAATGTGCAATATTCAAATGTTGTTTCAAACAGAACACGGGAAATTGATCTCGCACGCATAAAGGAGGTCGACAAGGTGTACGCCAAGTACAAAGGCCTTCCGTATGAAGAGGCAGTATGGGAAGCGCCCCCTGCCCCTGAAAACACCGACCTGTGGCGAAGTTTTCAATCTGCATACAGCGAATGGATTCAGGGCAATTATGTTCGACCACCAAACCGGAGTTCCTTGAGAAAACGTCTGAACACCCTGCGACAAAAGGACTTTAATCAGGTGGTGAAAAAGGAGCAGCCTTCATCACTGGTCGGTGGCCGTCTTATGCAATATCAGATACAAGGCCTTAACTGGATCTATGAGTCTTGGTTTAATCTTAAGAATGCTATCTTGGCGGATGAGATGGGTCTAGGAAAGACCATCCAAGTCATTGCATTCTTTGCTACCCTTGTTCAGGATCATAATTGCTGGCCCTTTCTTGTCGTTGTCCCGAACTCGACTGTCCCCAATTGGCGTAACGAAATTAGAACATGGGCGCCCAATCTCCGTGTTGTGACCTATTACGGCCTTGCTGCTGCTCGAAAGCTTGTTCATGATCATGAAATGTTTCCTGGCACTACTGATAAGGCAGATATCAGATGCCATGTTCTTGTTACCTCCTATGAGGCTGCTGCTGATCCCCACACTCGTCGAATCCTCTCAGGGGTTCAATGGCAAGGCTTGGTTGTTGATGAGGGCCACAGGCTGAAGAATGATCAAAGCCAGCTCTACGAATCACTCTCAAGAATACACTTCCCATTCAAACTCTTGTTGACCGGCACGCCATTACAAAACAATATTCGCGAGCTGTTTAACCTCATTCAATTTTGTGATTCCACAAAGAATGCTCAAGCTCTTGAAGCAGAGTATGAGAACTTGACAGCAGAAAATATCAGTGAGCTCCACAAGATGATTTTGCCGTTTTTTCTTCGAAGGACAAAGGCCCAGGTGCTAGGTTTTCTTCCGCCAATGGCGCAAATTATCGTTCCGGTATCCATGACCATTGTCCAGAAAAAGCTATATAAATCAATTCTTGCCAAAAACCCTCAACTTATCAAAGCCATTTTTAAGAGGGATCGGAGCTTGAAGCAATCAGAGCGGCATAATTTGAATAACATTCTTGTCCAGCTTCGCAAGTGCCTATGCCACCCATTTGTTTACAGCAAAGCCATCGAGGAAAGAGGTGTCAATGCTACTTTATTATATCGAAATCTTGTCGAGGCATCTGCAAAATTACAGCTTCTGGAACTTCTATTACCAAAGCTGCAAGAACGTGGTCACAGGGTACTAATATTCAGCCAGTTTCTTGATTTTCTTGACATCATTGAGGACTTTCTTGATGGTCTTGGGCTGCTTCATTTACGATTGGATGGCTCTTTATCCTCACTTCAAAAGCAGAAACGAATTGATGAATACAATGCCCCAAATTCACAGTACTTTGCATTTTTACTGTCAACAAGAGCAGGTGGTGTAGGAATCAATCTTGCTACAGCTGATACGGTCATTATCATGGATCCAGATTTCAATCCACATCAAGATATCCAAGCTCTTTCACGAGCACACCGGATCGGGCAACAAAAAAAAGTCCTTGTTTTTCAACTTATGATGAAAGGAACAGCGGAGGAGAAGATGATACAGATTGGAAGAAAGAAAATGGCACTTGATCAGGCCTTAATTGGATTCATGGATGCGGAAGATGAAAGTGGTGTTGATGTGGAATCTATTCTCCGCCACGGTGCAGACGCATTGTTTGACGATGATGATCAAGGTGATGTGCACTATGACAATGATTCTATCGAGAAACTTCTTGACAGGAGCGTGGCTGAGAATACAAAAGTTGGTGAAGACTCATCTGCTGAGTCTCAGTTCAGTTTTGCAAGAATCTGGACAAATCAAACTGCCAATCTTGAAGATCAGCTAGAGACAATTACAGAATCTGAGAACAGTACTGTTTGGGAGAAGATTCTAAAAGAACGAGAGCTAATGGCAAAGAAAGAAGCTCTGGAGAAAGCTGAAACCCTGGGGCGCGGCAAGCGCAGACGGCAAGCAGTTGATTATGTGCTGCCTGACTCACCCAGCCGAAAAGACAAAGACGCGGAAAGTGATGCGGAATTCACAGCCATGGAGGCAGAGCCTGATTCTGACATTGAAGGATCCCAGACTGATATGTCAACCCCAGGACGCGGTGGGAAACGAACTCATAACTCTGCCCTAGGCCGGCCCTATAAGCGGGCAAAGATTCCAGAGCCTGAACCATTCCAAGAGCCGGTGTATGGTTTAGAATCACTGCCTTGTATGGCATGTAACAAGCTCCATCTTCAGGGCGACTGTCGTCTCAAACAAGCTGGGGTTGAGCACTGTGGGCTTTGTGGCATTGCCCATTACGGCCATTCACGAACATGCCCTCATCTGAATTCAGAAATTCAGTTGGCAAGCATGCTCAATTCCCTTAGGCAAAGCACTGAACAGGTTGCTCTAGTTGAAGAAGCGACAAAATACCTGCGAGGCATCAGAGGTGATCTTGTACGCCGCAAAAAGGTCCAAGCTATGAAAGCCCAACCGGACGGTTTGCCGGAAGATGAGAGAAATAACCCCGTTATACGTGCTCCGCCTATTGGCCCCGTTCCGCCTTCTTATCATCCGCATCATCTGCCTCAAGCATATGCTCCATATGCCTCCGCGCAACCTCCTGTTCAGTATACAGCTCCGCCTCAGATCCCGGCCCAATATGCCCCGTCACCGTTCGCTTCGGCCCCAGGGCAACCAGGCCGCAATTATCAAGCAGCTTACCCCGCGCCGCGTAAGGGATCTGACTGGTAGCTTCTATACAATGCGTTGGCTTGGTTCGGGCCGATTACGTTGACGATGATTTGGCAAGGTGTGGAAGGTGGGGAGGATTCCTGTTTTTAAAGTAGAATTTCTAGGTACAACGGCGTACATTTGAGCAACAGTCAACAGCAGCCAAACCTCAAAATATGGGCAAGCTGGCTGAAAATGTATTTGTATGATTTACTCGTGTAGACTGAAGACATTAAAGAATTGCAGGTTGATTGAAAATTGGATGGTTAGTGAAATCAACTGTAACGACCAGCCTTCGTCACACTAATCCGCCGCTATAGTGCCGGTGATCATCCTCCTTATAGATTATAAGCGGAGGACCTTCAACGTATAAGATAGATAAGACTATTCACTAGGAGAGCGTGGCGAATATGTAGCTAGGTGTATTATACTGAACTACAAGACTGGACACTCCCTACCAGCTCTTCCCTATACGGCATCGTTATATACAGTAGAGAGGCTTCGCCATCAACGTCGCCCAGGATTCATTCCAACGTCATCCTATAGCGACGAATACACTAGTGGCAAGCCCATTCCGAGCTCCTGAGCCTATGCTAACAATTATTTCCCCTCATAAGAGCTTGTTCGCAAGCTCGTAGATTGTATAATTCCTCATTGCTCAACTCCAACGAGTTCCGCCGTAGTAGCATTGTAGCTGCTATATTTGACAGGTGGGTCCTTCAAATCTCCATAACAGCAGTTCCCGCTCGCTTAGAGAAATCTCTTCTAGTATAAAACCATATTCTTCCAAAGGGGTATAAAAATGGCCGAAGATGATCCATTTCACCTCTTTCCCTTCCTCTCGCGAATTTATCAATTCGATCCAGGCAGGACGTGATCAATATCCTACAGCCATGTGGTAAGTAGCTGCGCCGTTGCTGGAAACGTGCAGGAGGTGCTAATTGGCGTATTAGGCCGCGCTTTGTACATACACATCTCCAACTCCTTTCTCTCAGGTTCGAATATCAATTTCGTTGTTGTGTGGGTATCAAATTTGTTGAATATAGCTGACTTCTGGCTGCTATATATGCGAATACGGGAGATACACAGGTAGGGGCTTAGGTATCAAAGGTCAGGCACCCGACCTCGCATCGATGGATCCGTCTCGATGCGCGCTGGCCATGCCTCCAGTTCTGATGAATCAAAATGTTGTTGTGGGTAAGATGATCTGGAAAACAAATCAAACACTAAAAGTACAGCGTATGGACCAAGAAAAAACATGATGTCTGCCTTCTCACTTAATGCCAAGGCTTTAAAATAACTTGGTTCACGGCCCGGGATCCCCCGGCCCCGCCTCTTGAAGGGATAGCCGATTATATAATCAGGGCACACTGACTTGTCACGTGAGATGCGCGGTCTTGGCGACCGACGACGAAACATCAGACGGAACATCACAGCATCGAAGAGACTTGTATCCACCCAAAAAGGCATCACAATTTCAGCTTTTCCCAGTGAATACTTATTAAAATAGCCATATAGGGCTATGCTTTATACTGCAGTCCCTGCTGACTGGATCATCTCATTTTTGCTTTATTGCAAGCTCTCTACCACTGATTGGCCTTACCTATCGGCTGAGGGCTTTTGAACTTGGAGACCTGTTTCAGAGAGTGATTCAATTCTTATGCCTACCGCATCTTCCAGGTTTGAGAAATCAAGACTGGTCTGATTGTATTTTCAACTCCTTTGCTGTTGATGTGCTTATCCTATCAAACACATCCATTTAGAGCGGGCAATCGGAACCCTGTGCGGAGCTTCTGATTCTTGGGCGTAATATAAGAATCCAAGAATACCATTGATATTTCCATTTTTGATTGTTGCTGCCGAGAGGCTGGGTCCTCCGTGTGCTCGGTGGTATATGCAGGCTCCCGCAAGCATGGTTGATTCCAACAAGCTAGAGAGTGCTTGTTGAGAGACAAACTGTTTTCTCAAACCAGGGCATCCAACCCCTGGCAAACATTAGGCAATTCCCAGGCATTTATAAATACATGGCAAAACCAGTACGGAGTAAAGCTATATGGAAAAGAATATGATCTTGATATATATGCCTATGTTTCTATGACGCGTTTTGATATCTGCAATGTCAGACCTGAATTTCTAGGTATCGCCCTACCAGGCTTTTTCGCTGTTTAGCTCAACTAGTGGTCAAATTTGCAGAGCAGCTATCAATCCATTCTTATATAGAACAGGGGTGGTTGAAATTCCTACTCGTGCTTGAGGGATAGTGGAATCTTACCTAGTTTGTCCTGCGCTAAAGTGCTGAAGCAACATAGCAGACACATCCACTCCCTTCTCCTTGGAATTTCGGCAAATTCCATCTTATTCCAACAAAGCCCTCGCTTCGCTTGTTGTGTTATTCTTCTCCTGCCACCCACAAGAAAAAATTTTCACCTCCCACTTTCTCTTTCTTCCCTTCACTTTTCTCACACCTTCATCTTCCTGTTGTTAACTTGTTGTTACATCCAATCCTTGTATCAAAGTTATCATTCACCAGCTTGTTCTTTAATCTTGTTATCAATCTCTTCTATCTTCACCTTCCGGAAAGCACGACTAAGCGACTCCGCACCATTAAATATGGCAGCGCCTGTGATGCGTCCCCAGTTTTTTATCTCTCGGCAGGATGGCAGCCTAACCCCACTCATCGCACTTGATGAGCTCCCTCATTTTGTTTCAGTTCGCGGCGCTCCTCGCTTATTGAACCAGAATGACACACATGGCATGACAAGCCTTGGGAGTGCTTATCATCGTGGTCGGTACTATATTGTCGACTATCTTGCACAGGGAAATGCAGTTGTTCAGTTGGGAGATCCCAACATGGTTGTGGTACCTAAAGTAAGTATCAGAATCCAGTTTCTCTGCTCTACTACTGCTGTCAGTGAAAATCTAATGGGATATATTCAAAAGCAAACCATCATGCGAAATGCTGCACCGAAAAATGTAAGCTCTACACCAATTCCTACAGAACTGAAAAAGAAAAAGTGATGACTGACTTGAAACAGACTTTGAACGCTCGCCCGAAGGGAGGACTCAAGAAAGAATATTGCTCCTTCTGGCTTCGTCACGGAGAGTGCGACTATCAGCAACAAGGTAAGTGGAATTAGAATAACCTCCTAGAAATCTATGGCTAACACATCTGTAGGCTGCATCTATAAACATGAAATGCCCATTGATCCGTTTATTCTCGAAAAGCTTGGACTCAGGGATATACCCCGTTGGTACCGCGAGAAACACAACGTTCGAAGCCTTGTGCCAAACATTGATGGCGGGCACCTCTGTGGTAATCAACCTGGTTTACCACCTCCCATCGCCAATGGCGCTGCCACCGAACTTTCAAGTGGCGCTCTGGTTCCTGTCAACAATACCTCCTACCCGGGCGGTCCTATGGTGCCTATGAGTGCTCATCCAAACCGGGTCGTCCACCATGGAATTGCGAACTCATATGCAGCCAATCAGGCTGCCGGAAAAACCGTTGTCAAGGAAGGCCCAAAAGTCACAAACCCAACTAATATGCTCACGCAGCAACGCGTTGGCGCATTGAGTCAAAATCATCCGGTTATCGGCCAGAGCATTGTTGGCGCTGCCCATGGTAAAAACGGTGCTGGAGGCATAGGTTATCCCTATGCTCAGATTCCTCAGCACCGACAATCTTACCCAAACATGCCCACCACTACTGCTCATAGGCAGACAAACAACCCCTCTGCAACCAATGGCTATTTTGCCCAGCACGTCGGCCCCAATACGCATGCTATCATGCCCATTGCCCGCAAGACCATGGCGCCACCCCAAATGCCAAAGTCCCCATGGGGCTTGCATAATGATAAAGCAGATTTCTCCGAACTGCCAATGACACCTTTCGTCATGGAAAACGCTAACCCGGATTTTTTGTTTGAAGGAGAGTTGGCGAAGAGAAAACAGCATAAATCTCGTTGTTTTTATCGCCTTCCTGGTGAATCAAAGGCTGTAAACAAGCCAAGTGCCGCCGGCTCGGTCAATCCCAACTGCGACCCCAAAGCTCTTTACCCGTTCGCAGCTATGCCTGATACCTTCGCACCTAAGACCGGCACCAACCCGGTTCTCTACTACTCGTCTAGCTCTTCAGAGCGTAACTCCCCAAGTCAGTCGACCAACTCTAGCGTTGAAAATGGACGTCGCGTTAGCCCTGATAATTTCTTCGTTGAGCGTACCGCCAGTATGACCAGCGGCGTTTTCGAGGTTGGAACGGGTTGTGAGTCTTTCGGCACAACTGTCAAGAACACTCCTCAGACGTCTTCTTAACTTCAACTACGAATCATCATGGTTGTTTCGTCAAACGGTATCCATTCAATTAAGAATCGACCCTACAAGATTTCCATCGTCCAACCTGCTCCCCAGATTGTCGACGATTTAACTGGTGCTACGCACTACTAAAAGAATATCCAAAGGAGAAAAAAACACGAGAAAATCAAAACCTACAAAAAAAAAAAGAATATTGAATTGATATGATATGCTGTTGGTTCCGAAGTTGATTTTCAGAATGGTATAATTCAAGTATTGGAACTCCTTCAGGATGCCGACTCTAGTACATTGGGTTATATACACCACTGGTGCCATTTCTTCCATTGCGGATGAAACTCTTTGGTGTGAAAAAGTTTGGCGATTTGGTTTATGCATTGACTATGATCAACTTACCATGCTGCTGTTCAAATGCTGGTTCCTCAAGGCTTCTTCATCAGTCATGCATGCCCTTTCTGCTTGTTTCCAAGTGTTTACCAAAGTCTCACTGGTTTTTTTTTCTTTCTTCTTGTTGTATACTGCCTTGCTTTATATTGTTGTTGCAACCAGCACTGTTCTCTTGACCCTCCTACATCCAGATTGTTGCATTTAACCTGGTTGTTAGAACCCCTGTGTCTGGACTGCTTTTGTTGATTTCGTTATTTGATTCTAGATTGTATTATGATGTCCCGAAAGCTGATTGACATCTGCTGGCTTCCAATATGCCTGTGTATGGAAACTTGGTTTCTGCTAGTGGTACATATATGTACTCACAGCATCACAATTAGCATAGCCTAGAAAATAGTTAAATAAAAAAACAATGTTATTTTATTACAGCTTTCAAATTTACCAAAAGCCCAGATTGTAATACTGTAATGCAATGAGGCTATAATATTATATCATGTTGATTCTCCCTAGCAAGGGTGAGAGTCTATTGTACAGTGTGCAGGCACATCCACCACTATGCCTACTCATCCAGAGTATGTTTCACTACCGCTCGGATCATGACTGAATCCTGCCTCTGGGGCGTCCTTTATTTTGCGGTTTCCCACGTCCAGCAGGCACACCTACAGGTTGCCGACTTGCGTTCGAGCCGATTTTACTCAAGGCTGGTAAAGCTTGTGCTGCGATTGACACAGCCTCGTTGCCATCTACAACGGGACTTTCCAGTTCGAGTTTCTTCATGCCTTGCCTAGAAGATTCTAGCCACTGCTTTCTCTCCTCCGTCATGTACCATGATTTGGGGTACTTTAATTTCGGTTTTGACGTGTGATGGCGCAGATCAAGAGGGATGTCGGCAAAGGAGTCGCCTTCTTTAGCTTCCTTCAGCAGCTTTCCTACCAGGTCACCAAGATACCTTTTGTTTTGAGCACGAGTCGGGAACTTTTCACAGGACATGCGGATAATATCTTTATCGGGGTTGTAGCGGGGACCAACTAGCTTGAGGAGGGTCATTCGTTGATCCATGGTGAGGTATGTCGGTACGAGATCTTTAGATGAAAACTCGAGGACGACTTTGGATTCGGCAGGGTGGGATTCGCCCATGTAGGTTGTGTAGCGGAAGCGGAGAATCTGTGTTTTTGAAGGTATGGAGAATGGCTTTGTAAGGGCTACAACAAGAAAAATCTTTATTAGTCCCTAGCCCACTATATACCGGGCAGATGTTCAGAGGTCACCAACCTGTTAACGAAGGCATATCCCAAGCAATCGTTCGAGCATACGCTCTCAATTCACGGTGTTGCTCAAGTTCAGTATGCGCCATCGACGTGATGCCATCATTCTGTGCTGTATCATCGAGGTCCTCCGATCTAGCAGCTTCATCGTCGATATCCTCATCTTCCCCCCAATAACCAAGCTTCGCCGGCTTTGGCGTATCAAGTATCAAGGGGTCTGATTTATCAAGCTCGTATAGTTCGCTGTCCACGTCCACGTTCATTTCCGAATCTAACTTCTCTAGTACCTGAACCACTTCGGGTTCTAAGGAAGGATCATAGCCCACATTCTCTTCGGGATCTCTATTTCGGTCGGCATAGGCCACCTGGGGAGTTGTGGAAAGTGGTCGGCTGCATCGCTGTGGAATTTGGTATGAGGATACGGCCAGCCTTGTCTTTGGAGTAGCCTGCCGGGCGATTGATAGTGCCACCCGGCTCAGTGATCTCGCGGCTGTCGCCATTGCTGTTCGATTGACGAGCATACAATATCCGGAGGCTTTCTGACTTCCGCTTGTTCGAGTTTGCATCTTTTTTTGTCGATGTTTGCATTGAGCTGACATTCGGCATTATTATTTATCCGAATACCCGAGGCTTACATCATCCCTGTTCTGGCTCCTTTTCCAACTTACTCACGAAAGAGAAGGAGAGACAACGTTTTCTTTCCCAAGAGTTTGTTCTTTGACTCATTAGACATCAAAGAGAGCTGATGGCGATCTAATTGTGACTCTGGTAGTTACAGCTGCAGCTGAGGGAATGAATCTCTATATATTCAATGCCTGACATTCACCACCATGGTACTACACCCACTAATATCAATTATCATCACGGATTCAGTTACTTAGCATTCTTAAAGCAATTTGCAGATTCCTCTATGACCTTGTTGCCCCATAATCCCATATACCTCTTTTCTTGAATAATCAACATCATGGAAGAAACGTCGGGGAGCCTCTCTCCGATTAAGTGGACGATGGAGCCGGAGAGATATACCTCTGACAACCCCGATTCTCCAGTGAAGCTTTGCTTTGTAACCGTGGGAGCGACAGCTTCATTCAATGTTCTTGTACGCGAGACCCTGCGCCCGGAGTTTCTCGGGGCGCTACGTCAAAAGAATTATACGCATCTCCTAGTACAGTTTGGCCAGTTTGGACATGAAGTCTTCGAGGAATTCCAAAGAAAGTACGAGCCAAATATTGGAGAAAAGTTTGGCCTGACTACTGAAGGGTTCGATTTCGATGCTGAGGGCCTGAAATACGAGATGATGACTGTCAAGGCCGATTCTCGTTACAACAGAGTTGAGGGTATGATCATTAGCCATGCAGGTACGTCCATCAATTTGATTGCGAGTTCACTTGACTAAGTACGAAACTGGTCTAATATAATTCGAAGGCTCTGGAACAATACTTGAAGCAATGCGCTTTGGTGTACCGCTGGTTGTGGTACCGAACCCGGAGCTTCTACACAATCATCAAGCTGAGCTTGCACAGCAACTGTCTTCGGTTGGATATGTCATGCACGGCAAGCTTGGGTAAGTGCTTTCTTTCATTTCAACTACTATCCAAACATCTGCTGGGACTCGCGCTTATAGGCTGTTAGATCACTCGCCTCTACAGTGGCTCAGACTGAGAAATTTCGCGCAAATCTACATGCCTGGCCACCAGCAGTTGTTGCAGGAAAATCTGGAAGGGGCCTAGCTGGAGTCATGGAAGATGAACTTGGTTTCGTCGACTGACGGGTAGTTCTGAAAGTGGACGCATGTCTCTGAGAACCTCGGCTTCGTCCTACCGGCCACCACCTGGTTGACTACTGTTCCTTACTTTCAGGTTCAGGAATCATTGTATATATTTTCGCGATTGCTGTAAAACAGATGCCTGTGTCTGTATCTGCATTTAATTATAATAGCATGTGCAACGCTCCGTACGGAGTCGACTATTCGAGTATATGAGGTACCCCATAGCCGCCATACATATAGAAATTCGTACCTGAACACAAGGGGTTTCGCTTCTTCCGAAACTCGGTTTCAGGTAGCCAAGTCTTTGATTGACAAGCGGAAGGAAATACTACTCCGAACTATTGCATAATCAAATAAATTGTTTTGTTGTTGTGATCTGGTCATCAAGCCTGAAGGTACCCCCCGTACATACATAATAATCGACTATCGAGCCACAAAAAAGTTTAGAGTTGAGCATCCGGAGACCTAACTAACTACAGTAAACAATCCCAGAAAGCTTGAACTACAACCATTTGCTCTGACCAGCACCTCTGACTATAGCTTAAGTCTTAATATCTTATTTCACAGCATATCTATTTTCCATGCCTTCCGCATTGTGACCAAATGAGCCTTTGTCCTCTCCCTTCTCTTTTAACCCGGCACCATCAACACAAACCACCTCATCCTCGAAATCCAATAATGGCCGAAGCTACCCTACATAACGCTCCGATAGTCCTAGACAACGGTAGCGGCACGATACGCGCCGGCTTTGCCGGCGAGGATCTCCCCAAATGCTTCTTCCCATCTTTCGTTGGTCGGCCCAAACATCCACGAGTGCTCGCGGGCGCGTTAGAAGGTGACGTTTTTATCGGACAACGCGCCCAAGAGCTCCGCGGCCTCCTCAAAATCAGATATCCACTCGAGCATGGCATAGTCACGGATTGGGACGATATGGAGAAGATATGGCAATGGGTTTATGAAGGGGAGCTGAAGACGCTGAGCGAAGAACATCCCGTGCTACTGACGGAACCACCACTAAACCCACGCGCGAATAGAGATACGGCGGCGCAGATTCTATTTGAGCAATTCAATATACCAGCGCTCTATACGAGTATCCAAGCGGTATTGTCTTTATACGCGTCTGGCCGGACGACAGGAATAGTCTTGGATTCTGGCGATGGAGTGTCGCATGCGGTACCGGTATATGAAGGATTTGCGATGCCGAGTAGTATACGGAGGATAGATGTGGCAGGGAGAGATGTTACGGAACATATGCAACTTTTGCTGAGAAAGAGCGGATACGTATTCCATACGAGCGCAGAGAAGGAGGTAGTGAGAATGATCAAGGAGAAAACAACATACGTGGCTTTGGATCCAAGAAAGGAAGAGAAGGAGTGGTCGACTGGAGTGGGTAAGCAGGACGAGAAGATACAAGAATATGTCTTACCGGATGGGCACAAATTGAAGGTATATATACACTTACGATCTGGTATTTCTTTTCGCGTCAACTGGAAACTCATATTCATATCACCACAGGTCGGCGCAGAGAGATTTCGGGCTCCTGAGATTCTTTTTGATCCCGAGTTAATTGGCCTCGAATACCCTGGCGTACACCAAATAGTCGTCGACGCGATCAATCGCACAGATATGGATCTGCGCAAGTCACTCTTCGGCAATATCGTTCTCTCCGGCGGCTCTACTCTCTGTAAAGGTTTTGGAGACAGACTACTACACGAAGTTCAGAGACTTGCAGTAAAAGATATGCGAATTAAAATATTTGCGCCGCCAGAAAGGAAGTATAGTACGTGGATCGGAGGCAGTATTCTCGCCGGATTAAGCACGTTTAGAAAGGTATGTAGACTATCCAAGGTCTAAATTGACCTGACGTAGCGGCTAACTGAATGTCATAGATGTGGGTAAGCATTGACGACTGGCATGAAAATCCAGATATAATCCACCAAAAATTCACATAGCGGACACAAATACATATTAACAATATACCCAGGTGGTACTTGCACTCTTATTCATAATACCTTCTTATCTGTACAATATACAGCGAATGCTTTGAGTGTCATGAAAGCATTTTCGTCTGTGAGTGGATGGCGTGTATTTTGTTTCTTGATACCCAAGAGATTCAGTTCTTAGGCAATAGACATCTGGCATCTGTTGATAGATGTTGCCTAAAATTAGGCTGCCGTAAGTGGATTTTAGGAGGCATTTCGTCACTTCAAACTGCAAAACGCTGTGCTTAGAAGTACTGCCACGTAGCTGTATGATTACTCTGCGCTTCAGATGAGTATTTTGTCCCAGGGAACAGTAAAACGTTTTGAAATATAGAGGTAAGATCTTCATTGACCTCGAACATCTACCCGTGGAATAGGAATAGCAGGAATATCACGATTTTACTCTGAACGAGAGACCAGGTACATGAGTAGATAAGATGCATTTTTTATCTGGCTATTAGGTACATGATTTAAATATGGGTCGACACATTCGATCCCATACCGTACAACTGACTCCAGTGATCTACTCTAATGTTACATATGCCCTCATTGCCATGTCAAGGACCGGGCAGAGTAGTAATTGTTGAGCCCAAAACTTTTGTTGATGTTGAAGAAGATAAGGTGAGGTGGGGGTGGGGTGAGGTGCGGGTCTCGGGCGTTTGCTTGTGGAAAAAAGAAAGTGAACTTTTTTAATGTTTGTTTAATCGTTTATCGTGAATCGAGGGCAGTTGAAGGTGGGAATAATCGCGGAATCAGGGAATTTTGTTCGGATCTAGGTGACAATTGCTCTGGGAGCATTAGTCGAGACCGTGAGCACAAGCAGGGGCGGCGGCGGTGTGTGCTATGAGGGATAATGCTTTGAGCTCTGGCGCCACGAATCGGCATCACGCTTGGTCCAAGCCTTGTCGGAATTGTGGCTGTTTGAGCTTCCGATGCTGGAGGTCGTGCTTTGCTTGCGACCATAATTGCTTGTGTTGTAGTTGTAGCCATTGCCGTAGTAGTTTGATTGGCTATCGTGTTGTTGTTGCTGTTGCTGTTGCTGCTGCTGCTGATAGGTGCCTGTGCCACCATTTCTTCCAACGTGAAAGACAGGAGCAGCCTCCTTCTCGCGTCTAAGCTCGTATTCTAGTTCTTCGTCAAAGCTGAAGATAGCGAATTCGCTGCTTTGGGAGTTATGAAGGCCGGTAGGAGTGGAAGACGTTTGTTTGCTGTAGCGAGAGGAGAGGCGCTTTGAGCCGAAGGCGCTCCCCGAGCTGCTGTGAAGGCTGCTGGTGGAACTTTTGGTATTGCTCTTGGTTCTTCGAGCATTGAATTGTGTCGTGTGAATCGGCTCAACAAGGCGGTAGGTCGACATGGTGGGCTGATGTTGCTTGGGACGCGAGTGAGGTAGAGGCAGAGCGAGCGAGGGGAGAGACTATATAGTCACTACACAGTCTGTAGGGGGAAGGATTGGGAGGTGAAAGAAAAATTATATTTCCTTTGTCCTTTGGATGTTGGAGGGAGAGAAAGAGTCAGGTAGAGAAATATGGATGTACGGAGTAGAGGAAGAAGAAAAGGCAGGCGGCTAACAGAGTCAATATATAAAAGAAACGAGCAGAAGCTTCCAAAAAGACAAAAAGACGCCAGAAATAGGCAGATGACGGCGGAGACTTAGCACCCCTGCACGTGGCTTTGTGAATTGGATGCGAGACGTGTTGTTACAAAGTTTCAGTCGGTCGACGGAATAATTCATAGTTTTTAATATTATTCTGTATTTTATGATTGCTGTTATTATTAACTCTCCTTTTCTACCCCGAGCCAAATAGGATCGGCGAGAAAAAGGGGAGAAAGAACTGGGCTGGCAAGGTGGGCTGGCCGGGTTCTCTGTCCATCAGCGAGAGAATACATCCGTTTGCCCTGCTGGAAGTAGGCATGAGAAGGTACCCAGAAAGCGAGCTTAAGAAAAGGACCTAGAAGTCTAGACTGAAGCGCATGGCGGTCCGTTGCGCGAAGATGACTGTTGTCTGGGTGGAGAAGCTACCAAAAAATGGAGGAAAAATTCAAAAAGTCAGAAAAAAACAACTAATTCGGTTCCTGCAAATCTTCTTGCCTTGTCTTACTTTCTTCAGTGGCCAACTCAGGCTTCTCCAAGGTTGCTCATACGTTGCAGGTTGCCAGCAGCCGTGTTTCGTCAAAAACTCTAGTACTGACGCCTTCGAAATAAAAATTTCAGTACGGAGTAGTTGAGTTCCAGAGTGAGATGATGATAGATAGTTATTAGACTCTATCACCCAAGGTGTACTCCGTACGGAGTAATGGATGATGAAGATGCATGTCATTAATCGACCCCATGAGCTCCATCTGCCTCAAAGGTAAAAGGTATTCCAATTACGGAGTATACCGCCAAGGTTGCTAGGGACCCGGGTACCTCTTGATCCGGTCAGTCATAATTTCCGCGCGCAGCTGCATTCAGTAGGGTGCAGGAAATTTTTGGTCACAACAGAACAAGGGAACAAGGGTGTTTTGGGCCTCCTTGTCGCTTTTTTTTTTCGCTCTGGCTGACAAAGATTTCTCCAAAACAGAGTCATTCGGCAAGCGACGGTAAACTTTGGACCTGCATCCTGACGCCATTCGCCCCCTCAATTGGAATGGCGCTCGGTTCCACGTTCCAATAACAATGACGCTGGTTGCGAGCGGAGACTCAGAGAGAGACGAGGGAGAGACGGGGCTAAAGCAGCACTAATGTCTGGGTTAGTGAATTTGTTCAGGATCAACAAATGATGATGCGCGGTGATTTGCGCGATATTTTTGCACGGGCCACGAACAATTAATAACAGTCATCATATGGGAGAGAATACTCCGCTGTACTCCGTACTCCGTATTATTGTTTTACATCTCGTCACAAACAGCTCCGGCTGCAGTAGCGCTTGATCGTCGAAGTCAGCCGACATTCGGCCGGAAGAGGCACTCGTGGTTGGATGTTTTGGCTGTCATTCCTGCGTAGAATTTTTTTCTTTCTTTTTTTTCCATGCAGCTTGGAAAACGTTCCTAGGTTCGGCATGGCGTTCTCAGCTGGGGTCAAAGCGACTTTTCGTTTGAAAGCGAGAACGAGCACTCCGTAGAAAAAGAAAAACATTCCATTGATAGACAGACAAGGAACAGAAAGCAGAGAAACAGAGAAGCAGCTTGACAGCTTCATTGACAAGACGTCTGCAGTAGTGTCTTGCTGTCACTCTTTCTCTGCCTCTGGAGGTCTTGCTGATTTCCTGACTGAGACTAGCACAATTGCTGTTTTTGGCATCAAGCCTTCCAAGAGTGTCACCTGACGACCATGCATGACATAAGCATGTCTTTCCATCGCGTAACAGAAACGGTAGCGGCAACCAATCAAATCCGCGCGTGGTCCTCGTTTCGTACGGTAAAATTACAATGGCGTCACCACAAGTCTGGATCACGGGGTTACGCGCGGGAAGCCCGTTTTGGGAACAAGAGAAATAAATAACCTTAGTATACTCCGTACTCCGTCCATTTATGATGGTCGACTTGACAAGGGAGGAGAGGAGTCAAAGGAGTACTTGGAAGACCTTCATGCACGTTGAGCGCCAAAATGCACGTCGGAGCCTTCTTTGGGTCAACGGAGTTCGGCGAAGTGCTAATCCCTCATCAGCAACTGTGCGCTGCCCATCATTGTTCCGAAATATGCAGTGGCATCTCTTCCGTTTTCCACTTGCGGTAGCGGCAACGGCAGTGCCTGGTGGAAAAAAAAATAACGAGAAACAGAGCGAAGCGAAAAGAGGGGGATCGTCGCCTGTCACCCGCATGGTACCTCTCGTCCAACTCAGCTCTTCCTCTTCGGGTCCTCGGGTTAAACAAGGTCTTTGTTCCCCGTTTGAGCTCAGTCTGAGTCTGGACTGGCTTGGGTCGGGTTATTTTAGCAGCATGCCCTGTGCTTGGTGGCTTGGCCTTTCTCAATTATCAGTCGACAGGGATTTTGACTCCCTATCCCTGTAAAACCAACAGTGTTTGGGCCTCTTGGCTGCTGCGCCAACTTTGCAATCCCTCGACACGACCCGCTGGTCCTCAGAGGAGGATCTGGTTGGATTTGCAAACCAGACGCCCAAATCTCAAAATTAAAGTCGGACAGGGAACGGTTCCTCGCCATAATCATTGGTGACCCGATGTTTCGCTCACCCAGCACTGCATAAGAATGAAGGATATCATGCCGTCCTTTGTTGCTTGTGCTGCACTCCAGAGAGGGGGAGTTTTTCTCCGAATACGGGGCGCGTGCAACGCAAAAGGCGAAAAAGTGAAACCCCGCGCGTTATGTTTGTTGTGTTTGTCTACAGGTTATTTTGCTTGGTAAAGGTAGTGTCTTGGCGAGCACTTCTCACGTGATATTTACCAAACAGCACATACACTGCAAACTGTGTAAACATAATATTTTCTGCCGCCCATCTCCGCTATCACCACTCCGGCCGCTAGTCCTAATCCGGTAGCTCTCTTTCTTCACTGTCAATCTGCGATGAGCTTGAAACTTTGAGTCTCGCGGTATCAATTCTTTCGAAAACACTTCCCGTATGCCCAAATTACGCCGCGATAAGATCAAAGTTTCAATTTCTGAACCCTGAACGATTACCTCGCACGTCACTGGACTGCTTGCTCCTTGTGTATCGTCACTCATTTTGCCATCCGGAACGTCCAAAAATTCAATCGCCAATACCCCCGATAGCTACTGGGCTGACCTGTATCGCGACAAATTTTTCCCGAATAAAGGCAAGCTTACCTCCTGTGTGGAGATCTCGGCTCTTCACTTCAACCACTACTTCTGGAGGTCGCGACGTGTCCTTCTGGGACCAACTGGTCAACATGCCGAAATATAAGTTCCCCGACTTGTATATCTGTATCAATCAAGTTCTAAAAGCTAACACTCCATGCACTCTTCTGTAGGTCATTCTCGGAACTGATCCCCTTTGAAACTTGCAAATACACTTTCTACGCACTGCTACCTTGCCCGGCGGAAGCACATTCAAGAGACAAATCCCAAGAACGCAGTGCAGACGGCATTTCTGATTCGCGCTAACACTGGGCCACCCCGCGATGTTCGGGTTTTAGGCGATTATTGTGATGTTTACTTGACCCACGACTCGATGAGCGTGCGCAAAGCCCACAATGCAGGACGAAATCACTTAAGAAACGTGGTCGAATACTATCAACGTGAGTCTTCCTTCCCTGCCGACTGGCTCTTCGCGATTAGCAAAAAAAGCTTCCTAGGAACCAACAAAACTGACTAAGTAACCTTCCGGCTGCCATACAGAAATTGGTCATGAGAAAGCCCAATCGGTTATAGATTCAATCACGAATTCGTACGCTGCTGAAGGCCAACTCAACCCAATGCTGCATCATCCCGGTATTCCCGGTGCTCCTGGTTCTTTGCCTCCGCCTCCGTTTGGATTTGCAGGTCTGTCTCACACACCACGCTGGTGATCTTACCCTTGCTGCCCAATCCATCTTAACCGAGCTCTTATCAGGTCGCGGCGGCCTGCCACCACCATTCGGCATGCCAGGCGCTCCTCCTCCACCACCCGGCATGTTACCACCTCGTACGTGTTCCCCCAAAACTCTTATAAACAACGCCACCTGCAGCTTTCCTTTAAGTTTCAATACTCACAATACTTCTTGCAGCTCCCGGAGGCAGAGGACTACCTTTCCCACCCCCTCCAGGTTTCCCTGGCGCTCCACCACTACCTGGTGCTTCAGGTGAATTTCCACCACCAGGTCCCGGCATGATCCCACCACCCTTGCCGGGTAACCTTCCATTCCCTCCCCCACCTGGCGGTTTCCCACCGCCCAACTTCCCGCTTCCTCCGCCCGGTGCTGCTGGTTTACCTCCAGGTCCGGCAGCGAGCGCACCTCCCACTGGACCAAGTCCAGGCCCAGGCTCAGCGCCGGGAGGTACATCCGCACCCTCTCCGGGCGGATATCCGCCACCACCGAGTGGTGGGACAGCAAGTGGCCCTCCTCCATCTTCAGGAACGGGCGAGGCGCAATAGTTCGATTTTACATTCCAGATATACTTATGTGGTTTCACTCTTTTTATACTTTCTCTTTATCTCGCATCATTGTTGCTACGTTCATTGGGTGGCCACAATTTTCTTTCAGGGTCTGGTCCGAAAAGAAATTCCGAATTTCACACCGGGCGTGTATTATTACTTTCTCGCTGCGTTGCCCAGGCTTGTCTATCCAGTTCTCAAGCGTTCTTTCAAAGCTGTTTACAGACTGCTACTATACACTGGAAAGGCAACTTATGAAATAGACGAAAAAAAGCAAATCAAAAACTGCAAAATAGTCTTGATATTGCGATGACACAACCGATTATATGGTGAAAGTATTTCAAGGAATCCCGAAGCTAACCAACGAAACATCATCATAAATTAAATTAATAGATACAGAGAAGTTGGTACTGAAGAGCAAGTCACACGAAGCGATCGACTCGAAAAGAAAGCGCCAGTCTCATAACGCCGTGGTACTCAAGAAAAAAAAAAAAAAAAAGGACCAACACATAAAGAGAGAAACAGACCAGATGGGCGAAGGACTCGAGTAAGTGATTTGTAGATTGTCCCCCTTATTGACCTAGAGAGACGGTAAAGAGAGTTATGGACGGTGCCGGTCGGATTGTGTGAGAAAGAAAGAATGAGGGCAAGGGAGAAATAGCAACCCGATATACATAAATACTCCGTACACATGCACACTGGTGCAAGATGTATGCATGGACATACTCTGTCAGTAGAAAAAGGAAACAGTTTTTACAGAGGCATCAAGAAAGGCGTAAGAGAGAGAGCACCGAAACAAAAACAAAATTTAATGTTCGTAGCCCGCTCCTCTTTGCCATGGACTTCCGCTGTTCTGCATCCGATACTGGTGCGGGTTTGAACTGGCCGCTGCCGGATTCGGATTGTATGGTGAGCCAGTGTATGCTCTGGGAATAGGCGAGGCGTTTTGAGATCGGCCGTAGAAGTCGTTGTGATCGGTATATAAGCCTTGTTGACCCTGGTGTGAATGTGGAGGAGTATGCGCCTCAGCAGCCGGGAATAGCGGCACGGATGTATCAACAGGAGAGTGAGGCTGTCGTAGACTGTGCTGAGAGACAGCCAGACCAGAGCCGTTATCATGTAAAGAAGGACTATGGGTGCGGTTGATTGACTGTGCGCTGAAAGAACCGTCATCATCAAATGGCCTCTTTCCTTCTCCTCTGGCCGTGGCACCTAGGGCGTCAAGCTCGGTGGTTAATTGGGTTTGAGATTTGATGAAAGATCCACGATCGTCCCTCATGGGTTGGTAGCGAGTGTCTGGGTTCTTCGAAACGATGGCATAGATAGAAGCAATAAGGACGAGAAGAAGAAGGATAAGCGCAAAGGCGGCATTAACAATGAAGAAAATGACACCCATGACGCCAGTCACCAATCCCTTGAACATTGTTAGCGGCCGAGGACTACCTCTTTGGGGACCGGGCTTCAAACTTACGGGTTGCCTGAAAATTCCTGTGAAAAAAAGCAAGAGAAGGACATTGAAAAAGTTGACAGCCGCAATTGAGATGTTGAAGATGTTTGTCTTCTTGTCCATCCAAGGGCGCAAGATAGAGACCCCAACTAGCACAGCCAATTCAATGAAGAATAATGCAAATGCTTGGACCTTGGAATAGTGCTGGACCAGGCCAATAAACATAGCTTTAACAAAGATGTAAATCAGAGCCGGAACAACAAAGTAATATGCCGTGGCCCTGTATTGGATGTAGAGAAAACCCCATTTGTTAAGAGCAGCTGGGTCTGAGTAGAGAATATATGCCGGGTTTTTGTGCATGAGAACGGATTTTTTAGCAAGACGAATAACTTTCCACGACGCCCAAGCGAGAGCAGCAATCATAGAGAGCAGTGTAACCACTGCTAGCACGACCTCGGCGGCAGAGTCTCTTTCTGTGAGTTCCCATAAACAAAGGATACACATCTGCGGAAATCCAATCAAGGTCTAGCTGGGTTGTTAGTAAAACCAGTACCAATGAATGATGCGTGGGAGTGCCGAGAGACTGACCAAACGGAACAAGATACCCCTCATCACAATTCTCCATCCATTCCGGAAATCTTGGAACTTGTCACTCTTCATTTTACCAGAGCGAGAGAGCAGTTCACAAATTCCCTTGAATCCAGCAACACATAGCATGATCAGGCCAACAAAGAAGATAAAGAAGATCAGGCCTGTTAAGAAGATGTTTGTACGCTCAATGTGGGCACGGAAGCCAACACGCTCAATACCTTTGATGACAATAGTGGAGGAGCTTTCAGTAACACCATCCTCTCTATTTGTGCGTTTTGCAAGCTGCGTGGCTGCCTTAGCAACTAATTCATTGAAATAGAGACTGGATCGCTTCTGCAGCTGAACAGAGGTGGTTGTCAGTCCCTGCAACACGGTTGAAGGTTTTCCACCAGTTGCACGCAGATACCATGTGGCAAGCCTTTGGATGAAACCGACGCGTATAATGCCCATACTCCATTGGAAATTCTGCGTCCAGGACTGCACGATGGGCGGGAGTTTAACACTCGACATCCCAATCATGGCCTGAGCTTGGAAAAATCCAAATAGAGAAAGGGCATTAGCGGCAACATGGGCGGCAGTGTTTGAATGACCGAGTCCAGAAGTGACGGCAGAGGCAACCAATCCCAACCCAGCAATCACTGCCACCATCCAAGATACGGTTCTATGATAGACGGTTTTGCCGTTCGACAAAGCAGCTTCAACACAAGCAATACTTCGGCCCCGTTCATCCGTAGAGTTGATATACACTCGAACTTTCAAATCCAGATCGGGCACGCCGTAGGCGACACCTGTTCGTCGTTGTCAATTGCTATTATCTTTACCCGAATTTTGATTTGATCTTGACTTACCTGGAACCTTCTTGATGATGTCTGGAGAGAGGTTATTGAAGTTTGTCCTGAGAGTTATCGGACCTTTGGTCATCGGGCATAGACCTTCAAGGTTTAATTTGCAAGGGTTCACTGTGGTCTTGATGGCGGTAAACCCATATGCATCCAATTCCACCAGTGCAGTCACATTCCCAGCAATTGAGGAAACACCGATCATATTGACCGCCAAAGAGTTATTGGAAGGAGTGAAGACGACATTGAAAAGGGTTGCGGTAAAGTTCGAGTTGTCCTGGCAAGCAACCAGGGACTTTGACTCGATCAACTTTGTACCAGATACGAGAGAGAAGGGTAAAAAGGCAACAAAAACGGAAAATAGCGACAGCAACCTCATTGTGGCGGGAGTATGTCGAGTTATGTGAGAGAAATGGTAGGGTTAACGATCGAAGCACGAGTTGAATACAACGGCTGATATCATATGTTTGTAGACAACAAAGAGACCGCAGAGGAGAAACGTATTATCGATTATCGGTACCAGCAATTCTGAATACTGGCTAGAGGCATAAAACGAGTTGGTCAATGCAACGGCCGTGTCTCGAAAGGTTCTTCGATGTATAGTCGTTAGATGAGTTTCCGGCAAGAGGTGAATAAACGAGTGACTGTTTCAGGGCGAGGTCGTAAAGGCCAAAAATTCGCAGGGATTCTTTATGAGGCCATTGAAAGAGTGCGAAGCGAAAGAAGAAAGCGAGCGAGCGAACGAGAGAGAGATGGCCGGTTCAGGAGGCGGAATGACGTGAAGCGAGTGGAAAGGCCACGAACCGGTCAAAAGGAAGCAAAGAAGGGAGTCGAAAAGGGCGGAGATTATTTCCAGAATGAAGTGACAAAGTGATGGTAAAAAGGAGAATCTATCACGGTGGCACGGAGGATATCGAGGCCGTTCGGTTTAACGCTGTTAGTGAACTTGTGATGGACAGCGAGTTGCAGAGATGGATGGATGTTGGACTTCTCTTTTGAGCGGCAGACGAAGAAGTGGGTAAAATTGGCAACTGGCGCCGGGGTCTTTTTGCTTGAGGGAAAACGTAGCGGTTGAGCCTGGTCTCAGTACGGGATTACACGGCGTGACGGTGGAGTCCAGGGGCATTTTACTGGCCAAGGGGTTACAAAGCCAATCAGAGAGTGCAAAGTGAAGGAAAATAGGCTGACTCAGCCAATGTTGCATCCACTGTGTATTATTGATACTAGTGAATACGAGCCTGCACAGCCCTCTCTTGCTGTCCGCGTCACCAGAAGCCACAGAGAACAACGCAATGCATTGACGAGATACATACGGAGTAGAGCTCAGAGCAGAAAGATATGATAATCATCAGAAGCTTGGGAGTGAAAACCTGAGGCCCACACTGCTGAGTGAATGGACTCCAAATACCATTGACGTGACGACGCCGTTGATTACACATCATTAATTGGATGCCCAGCCTCCAGCCTCCCGATCGCCAGTCTGGGATACAGTGGACCCTTGCCCACTGCCTCTCGCTGAGAATGATTTTACTCTGGGTGCTCCTGGCCAAAAAAAGAACGAGGAGCACGCAATAATAATCATCTCAAGGGCAAGACCAGCAGCCACACCATCTCAGTGGCCCAAACCCGATGCCAATCAATCTCACTACATGCCACTAAAGCCACGCTATGGCTGGATCCAACCGGGAACCCAGAGCAGTAGTTTGTCTCGTGCAGCCTATTATTAGTGAAAGGATCAGAGACTTCACCCACCCTTCTGATTCGTAGGAGTACTGGAAGATGTAATAATCTCCACGGACTTTACGATAGCCTGGGAGTAGTTAACCCCAGAGGCAGACACTCTACCATATGTCAAGCATTTACGAGAAGATTGCAACAGAAACCCTATATCAAACCCTGCGCTCAATCACTCCATCAGCTCAACAATGGTTTGTCAATTTTGGAGATCCTTGACTTCTTGTTGAAGATCTCGTCACTGTTTCAGATTACTCTGACACCCTGTCCCGATCCCTGTAATTAGCCGCGACTAATGCCGCATCTGACCAACCCGTGAAGAATCTCTATCACCGTTGCCAGTTCTAAAACCCAAAACAGTACCCTGAGCCTCCAGCCAAAATCATGGATCCATCTCTAGCCGCATGAAAGTCTTTGAAATGAACAGTCCAGAACCTATACCCTAATTGACTCTCGTCTTACGGAGTACACTTCGTACTCCGTATATGCAAGCAATTCCCGTATGTCTTTCTTGCAAAAACTCCAAGCGCCAAGGTAACCATGTGATTAGTTAGTCATGTTCTTATCGCCTTATCATCACGTGAGCTGGTCTCGACAAAAACATTTTTGCGAAAGTAAAAAAATTGAAGCACCGCCGAAAAGCCGACGAGCAGGAATCACGAACTCAGCGTTTGGGTGATAGGATGCCGTTGACAATGGATACTCCTAAAGAGCACTCGAAGAAGAGGAAGAGAAAGCATGGAGCTAGCGGAAACACCACTACAACAACGAATGGCAGTTCCACGAAACAGGACATCAAGGCCGCCAAAGATGAGCAGGAGTTGAAAAAGCGCAAAACGAAGCATTCTGCTCCTGCAACGGTCAGAGACTCAGAAGATGCCGATGAGTCGGAGAATTTAGAAAATGATATCGAGGACCAAGCGTCTCAATCCTCTGCAGACGCAGATAATGGCGATGAACCTCAGTCCGACCAGCCCGAGCTACCTTCCTTAAATACCGTTTCCCTTCCTCAGACTGAAAATGAACCTCAGAAATTTACAGAGCTTAACCTTTCAGATAAAACGCTGAAAGCGATACAGGACATGGGCTTTGAGACCATGACTGAGATCCAACGGAGAGGAATTCCACCATTATTAGCTGGCAGGGACGTTTTAGGAGCAGCAAAAACGGGCTCGGGAAAAACACTATCATTTTTGATCCCGGCTGTGGAGATGCTGAGCGCTTTGCGCTTTAAACCCAGAAACGGTAAGATACTTTTACAACTATAGGTTGGGAGCTTTGGCTAATTTACATATTTCCAGGAACTGGTGTTATCGTGGTATCACCGACCCGCGAATTGGCACTACAGATCTTCGGAGTTGCCCGCGAACTCATGGCACATCATTCGCAAACATATGGCATCGTGATTGGGGGTGCAAACCGAAGGGCAGAGGCCGATAAGCTGGTAAAGGGTGTCAATTTGCTTATTGCCACACCCGGACGTCTACTCGACCATTTACAGAATACAGAAGGATTTGTGTTCAAGAATTTAAAAGCGCTTGTGATCGATGAAGCCGATCGGATTCTTGAGGTTGGTTTTGAAGATGAAATGAGACAAATTGTCAAAATATTACCTTCCGAGGACAGACAAACAATGCTCTTCTCCGCCACCCAGACGACGAAAGTCGAGGATCTTGCTCGTATCTCGCTACGGCCCGGTCCGCTCTATATCAACGTGGATCATCGAAAAGAACACAGTACGGTCGAGGGCCTTGAACAGGGCTATGTTATCTGCGATTCCGATAAGCGATTCCTCCTTCTCTTTTCGTTCCTTAAAAGAAACCTGAAGAAGAAGATAATTGTGTTTTTCTCGAGCTGTAACTGTGTCAAATATCATGCAGAGCTTCTGAACTACATCGACCTTCCTGTGCTTGATCTTCATGGAAAACAGAAGCAGCAAAAGCGAACAAATACATTCTTCGAGTTTTGCAATGCCAAACAAGGTACACTTATATGTACCGATGTTGCTGCAAGAGGTTTAGATGTATGTTGTACTGCCTTCTAAACAACCACCTCCACGTTTATTGACCAAGTTTAATAGATTCCTGCCGTCGATTGGATCATTCAATTTGATCCACCAGATGACCCTAGAGATTATATCCATCGAGTGGGTCGAACTGCTCGTGGAGCAAACGGAAAAGGGCGCAGTTTGATGTTCCTACAACCGTCTGAGGTTGGGTTTCTCAAACATCTCCGAGACGCTCGAGTTCCAGTGGTCGAGTTCGAGTTCCCTACCAAAAAGATTGTCAACGTTCAGTCCCAGCTTGAGAAGCTAATAGGCCAAAATTACTATTTAAATAAGGTATGCTCCACATTACTGTATCTCAAAATGACTTTCTTTACTAAGTCTTCCAACAGTCGGCCAAAGACGGCTATAGGTCCTATCTCCAGGCTTACGCGTCCCATTCCCTCCGCTCCGTCTTCGATGTAAACAAGTTGGACCTCACCAAGGTCGCAAAGGGATTCGGCTTTTCTACTCCTCCGCGGGTGGATATCACTCTTGGTGCTAGCATGAGTCGCGATAAGAAACAGACCGGTCGACGAAATTACGGAAGTCAGCCAAAGCATGGCTTGAAGTTCAAGCGAAAACATGGAGACAACTAAGAGACCTTGTATGTGATCTACAATACCCAAAACTACCGTGAAGAGTTTAGAACTGTTCTGGTATGCTTATGTTTCGAGTCCTTGTCGATGTTTTCAGCTTCAGCGGCCATCGATAGTCGCGCAGTGGTATATGTACCGATTTCGAAAAGATGAAATACATAGTTGATTGATCTGCTGTGGGTCCATATTGGAAATTCAACCATTAATCTCTCCAGACTCTGTACTCAATGTTCTTGTCTCTCACTGCGTGCTAATGGAAAGATCCAAACGCTATTTCTGGAGAAAAATGGGCGAATATCAAAGCCGATCACTGGCGAGGTGACACTACATCTGGCCCTGCAAGCAAGACCAAGCTGACGATGCGATGTGAGCCTAGAACAAGGCCTATCCGACGGAAAGTAGCTTTCTATATTCCGGGAGCATCACATCCCCTGAAGTAGTAAAGATTCGCATACCACCCAGCTCAATACCTTACCCGCCCGGTTATCAGAGACGATCTTAAAACCCTTTTGTTTATGACTTTTAGAAAAGTAGCTTTATCATAGACGCACTCAGGTAACAAGGTACCGTATGTTGCGTATAATCGTAGTAGCTACCTACCATACTTACATTTAAACAGAAGATGCTTGGCTGGCAAAGTGAGCTCTCAAGAAGTTCAATGCCCATCTAGCGGATATCATAAATACATAGTAATATACCTAAAAAAGCACGCCTCTAGTAACTGGCAAGGGCAAAAACCAGCAGAGTCATGATCAATAATGTAGCCTGTCATCGAGGGAACGTCGGTAAACGGAGAATGAAAACGAGGACTCGTTCTGCATCCGACATTGCTTACTGGTTTTCAGAACAAACGAATCTACCCCTTGGATCTCATTCGATGGCGGAAAAATTCTTCATCTTGCATATTCTTGGTCCTCCAGTCGCCGATTTGATTTTGGGCACTTCCCAGGGCACGGGCCGCTGATCAGCCTTTGGTAGGACACCTGATGCATCGTCTTTGAGGTTGATGCAGGTGCGGCCGTGCATAAATTCGGGGCTGAAATAATCATCGTGTGTATGCATACTCTGTAACTTGGAAGCACGTACATACATGCATACATGATCCGCGCACATCGGCCATTATATGTACTATCCAGTAGAACAACTAATCGATAAGTCAGTTCGCCTCGGACGCCACCAATTTGATCTCGGCGATCCGATATGGAGAGGTTACACACCTTCGTAGGATATCGACGCTACTCTAACAGAATTATTATTGCCCGGGAATAAAGTAGAAAAGTAGACTCGCAAGGTCTAAAAGCATAGTATGTCGGAGTTGGTTTTCTATCAACACATCGATGATTGATTTTTTTTCCTCCTAATTCACGGGGGTATTAAATGAGCGCGTAATTTTGGAGCTAAGTAGCTTAGAAACGGATGTTTAGACGCCTAACCAACACGTTCGGTCACAAAACCCCATCAATTGATATTGTATCAGTGACAAGCACGGCGCTCCGAAGTCAATTCTATTAAGGTGGCTTTCTTGCATCAGATCTATCAGAGATCTGCGATATTCACCCGAGATATCCAATACGACGATGAAATCGGAGTTGCTCGAATGTTGATGTGGACAGTAGTGAAATACAGGATTCTGCATCGAAATTAGTCCCTTTATGATTATCTTCAAGAAGCATTAGGATGGATCATCCAGAAAAGAAGGAAGTCCATGAAGCTTGAGTATCTAGAATTTGCTCCATGCAGCCTGCTAAAGAATCAACAACCTCGGAAAGTCAGTTAGCTGTAGAATAAGGCTCAGTGAAAAGAAGTGGAGCAATGGCAAGGAGGTATTCTGCGGTTTCATTTCATCCAACTGGTCATTTCGTCTTCCTGCCAGAATAAAGTGATCATCACCTCATATTCAGAACGGCCCCTTCATTTCTATCAGGAGAGCATGAATGGCGACCAGGGCGATTGCCTTAAGCAAAAGTCAAGATTTGAAGGAAAAAGGATGTGCCTGTGACCATTAATATCGGTGATTTCTCGAAATAAGTCTAAAAAAAAAGGGTCAGTGTAGCCACCTGGGGAAGGATGGAGGGACTGGAGCACAGATTGGAAAAGAGAGAGTCTTAGTTTTCAAAGAAGTTGGGCAAATGTGCCACGTAGCTTCTTAATGGAAAACAAAGTTGTTTTTGCTCTCAATATCGTGAGTATCAAGGTACAGGTCCAAGGAGAGATGGACTTGCAATGTAAGAGTTGTGATCACACTGCCGCAAGGGGTTATACTAGCAAACCAGATCTATGAACTGCCTTAAATAAAGACTTAATTCTGCAAAGGTAGGTTTGTAGCCCACAGGTAGATATATTTCATCATGTACAGAAGGGTATCTGCATCATTGAGAGTACTGGTTCTGAGGTTGGAGTAACCATCCAGAACTAAGATACTGAACAAGAGATGACCTGGGGTATATGATACTTGTTCACATTGATTAATACAAGGCAAGCAATCAAATATGGAAAAGGATTGGGTACAGGTTATCGAGAATGGGCTGATCCGGGTCAGGGTATGGCGCGAATTTGAAGAAATCCTGGTTCTCGCTTGCATTATCTTTCGCAGAAAAGACTCTTGCGAACCCATTGTTCCACGAGATGGTTTTACGAATCGGAAGCCGGAAAAAGTCCCGCGATGCATCTCAGATGAAGCGGTTCCTTTTTCGTCGCATCCTCGAACAAGCCGCAGTAAGAGGCTATCTGTTCGAGCCGTCGCACAACAAAGAAAACGCCTCGAAGCTTCCTTTGATAAAGCATTTATTGGCTGGTTGGAAAATGAACATGTGGGGTAGAGCGATAGGGAGTTAATCTCGTCCAGATCGCCATGTATCACATATTGTCGTCGCACAGTCTGCAAATATCGGGAAAGGGGCGCCTCATCTCACCAAATATCTTCCATTATAAGGGTGATATGGAATCGCATGATCCTTGCCCATATCCAGGACCTATCGAGGGCACGGACATAGGCCGAACGAGGCGCCGCACATGTACGGCACAAGGGGTAAATCAATCGGTCAACCCGGGTAATGTAATAAAGAGTAACCGTACAGTACATACTTATTACGGTCTTCATGTGTGTGATGTATCGGCAGCCCATCGGGAACGTAGAACCAGAGAGCGTCGGGGGTTTCCACACCGGGGAGAACCCAGGGACTCAAAAATCAGAACCAGCCCTCCTGTGATATTCTCACCAATAGGATGCCAGTTATGCGAAGATTCGAAACAGGGAATGAAAACTAACGGGAAATAACAAGGCCATTCCTTGTCATCAAAAGTCCCGAAAGTGAGACTAAGCATGCCTGCACACACCAAAAATGAGTTACTTACGTTTTCTGTTTGGCATCCACGCTTTGACTCATGGTTGAGAGATGGAAAGCTTGACAGGTCACACCACCGCAAGGAACCGAGCGTTCCAAATCACCATATGTAGCTTTGTTCAGTGATTGTCTAGGCTTTTGCAGGGAAATGGAAGTCGGATAATGAGCAACTCCAACCACGGATCCCCCCACTGTCGCTCACAGGCCCTGCAATCTTGAATCCAATTAGACCGAACCATTATATCGGATTCCCGGTTCTGGATCAATGTGAATCATTCGCAGCCCAATTCAAAACTCGACATATCTTGAATGGGTCGTATTCTTTCGAGGTTGATTTTGGCTCCATCCTATTGTAATGGCGCTCGAGGACCCGATCAACATGGATTTTACCAACCGTCAAACTGTACAGGACAAGCATGAAAACGTGATGAGTTTCGAGCATCCAGCCATTCAAAGGAAAATTCCATACGAGGAAGGACGCGAATAAAAGTCCAATCAGCACTCGGATATACTGTTAGTTCCGATGGACAGCCCGGATGACAACGTAAGATCGCTCACCTTAATGCACGATGACCGAAGGGGTAGAAATGTGACCATTGCTCCGAATGCTCCACGGCAGCACGAGTCCGAGCCCCTGCACCATGCAGTAGTTCATCTGCAAGCTTGTGTTACAATCGTTCCCGGCAATTGAGCGGAAAAAGGGCTTCGAGGGGGTGTGAGAGGTGGTATCATCGCGGTGATCCAAGTAATATCTCGAATAATTAGGAGTACCAAAAGTGCCAATCTTATGCGGGAACAGGGTTTTCGGCAATGGGTTTTAAGACAAGCATGAAAGTAGCGCCGTCTCATAATTGGTCTTGAAGGTATGATTGGCGAGGACCATGTCGACGGCGATTGGCGAAGGCTGAATGCCGGGGTTGAGGTTGAAAATGCGGGTGCGAAATAAAAGGCCATCCTAATTGAAAGGAAATGGCGGAACTGCCTGGAGGTGTTTTCATAACCGTTGTCGAAAGGATAACTTTAAGAACAATTGAGCCTAAGAGTATCACTGCAGCGGGTGTAGCACATGTGTGATTTCAACAACAGCTAGTTTTCGACATGTCCGATCCTTATTTTTTAAAAGCCGTTGGGGAAAGCCCGTCGTGGACCAGCCCTCGATAATAAATTCGGGGGGCGGTTGACGACGGCCAGCCCTCAGCATGGATGAGGGAGGTGAGAATAAGCAAAAATAAATGCAATTTCGTGCCCTTTTATCAGTCTTTTTTTTTACTGTCTGCCAACTTGCTCATCAAGATATCCGACGGTATGGTTACGGACCGATGTGGCGCACCGTGCATTAATCTTGGACTTCGTTTTCTGATTGAAAGATGCTAACATGGGAGCGAATTTGTCCGAGCCTTCCATCTTGGCTGTAAGGTTAAAAGGACAGGACGAAGCCTAATTGCATATAGTATTCATTTTTATGCGTCAAGTACCCAGTACAGACTGGTCTCCCCGTGGGTTGCGGTAGTAAAGCAGGAATTTGCGTCCAACCTTCTTTTGGTGTGTTCCTAAGAAAAAAGGAACATTGAATGCCGAGGACTACTGCAGAACTGCTGCTGTTGGAGTAAGTCTTTTGAGACAGGGCGGCTATAAAGTATGAAGGCGGCCACAAAAATCCATAACCTCTCGGACTTCGAGCTTTCCAACCTTGACGTTTTCATTGAGCTAACAGTTAACTGCTAGTTTGTTCGTTTCTCTCGTGGTTTCAGCTGATTTACTTTGCGCTCCTCGTCCCCCGAAACATGGCAGTTGGGCCTCGAGTTTCAAAGGAAGATTTCATGACTGCACTTGGGTTCGACGCAAGCAATCCGCAGTATGATCCGCTATATCGCGCGATGAGAGTAAGTCCTTTTTTGATATGATAATATCTCCATGCTAACTCGAGAGTTGTTAGGATGAGGCTATTGCAGTATACAACCAGATGAACCAGGACAACTCAGATCTGCTGGACAGTATCAGAAACAACCCTGAGTCACGGCCGCCTTTCTTCTGGCATCACATTCGGCCAGATAGACAGCAGTGGGGGATTATGGAGATTTGGAGACGCGCCGGGCCGGTGACCAGGCCATTGTTCGATCGAGGAGCAACTAACGGCGAATACGGCCCAAACTGGGTGACTGGCTGGTTGTTGTACAGCGTTTTTCGCTCTAGGGACATCCGCAATAATCGTAATCGAAGGAAAAACGATGATAACAATCATAACGGGAATGGTTCAGGTGATTGATCCCATGTTATAGGGCGGTTGGAAGGTTGCCGTTAGACTAACAACCGTATTCGTCCATCAGGTCAAGGCCAATCGAAAGGTGGTAAAGGTGCCACCACGGCAAACGAAACACAGACACGGACCACGGGATATTATGACCCTGTACGGAACGGTGGCCGTTGAATTTCGCCCATGTGTATCCCGAACATGTGGACCGAGTTATAAATTATGGTGTTTTGATTTAGAAATATCACCATAAACGGCGCGCCACGGTGTTTTAGTATCACAAATAATGGCCATCTGAGACTTCGCGCGTGTATCGTTTCCAAGTTCCGTGATCATTTATTTCCTTTTTCTTCCAACCTGAATTTGCAATGACTCTTCACATGTCGGGCGCGTCTTGTTAGGTTTTCTTTTCCATTGAACCGCAGCATATCCCGTTTGATATCCAGCCTTACACAAGTTAAATCTCAGTTGTGTCCATCGAATATATCAACATTGCCAGGGTTCGGCGTTGCATGTGTATCGAATAAACAACTAGACTTCGTGTTTCAAGGCCTCCGCTATCTCGCTGCTTCCGTCACCCATTGTGCCAATTCGCTTCCAAGAAAAGAACCCGAACGGCTTCGAATGAGGTCATTTTTAAGGCCAGTATCTCCGGGGTAAAAGAAGCTTCATGCCAACCAAGGAGCACAGGTTCCCTGTTTCTTTGTTGAAGATCAGCTACAGACAATACTCTAAAGAGAACCAGTAGTACCTCATCCCACAACCATTGAGCCTTTCAGATGTCGTCTTCCACGAAGTTTATCCGGCTTTTGTCACAACCCGAGATGTGTGAAATTGTGAGCTTCAGGAGCAATGCACCCAGAGTTTGGACTAGCAAATCCTCTAGATGATTCGTGGACGAGATAATCAGGAATTGAAGGGCTTGACCGAGCCTTTTACAGATAAAATGCTGAACCGCAAGACCTGAGGTCGGAGGATGCTTTTAGACTGTGGGACCTTCCAAGTTTAGAGTTGATGTTTGCATTGTTTGATGGAGTCAGGAGGTCTTCCACAAGGGTGTTATCAAACAACCAAAAGTGACTAGCGAGCAATAGATTTAAACATTCATAAAACCAAATATAATGCTCTTTCTCTTGAAGGAAATCTTCGATGTTGAAAGCTTTTTATGAAACTATTGAGCTGTATATAAACATTCTAATCTCAAAATCTCCACCGCGAAGTATATCTGCCACCCAAGACGAACTGACTGCAAATTATAAAATTGTCATTTTTGACTGACTGGCTGCAGTGAGTTCACCATAAAAGGCTACTAAAAACGAATTGAGTACTGAAATCGCAAGAAAACAGGCGTGGCAACACTCCAGCACCATGTACTCGGCAACGACGTGGATGTCGAAATCTAGAGAATGAAAAGTGATCATAAATCGTTAAGCGTTTCTGTCATAATCGTCACTTCATGCTACTCGTAACAATGCCTCGAAATCCGTTTCGAAATAAGAGGGGAGATAAGGGAAACCGAAATGATCGTAGAAGCGGCCGACAGACAGCAATTTCTCGGCCGCTGTCGCTAGTCGTTCGTCTATCGGCTTTGGTCCAAAATTTGCCCAACTGTCGTTACAAAGGTCAAGGAGAAACTACCAGTGCAGTCGAATTCAGGGGTGTGAATGAAATTGCAGGGTTCTGGATGCCACAGAGTTTTGGTGTTCTGCGCCAATCCGATCAGGTTCACAATTCTGCGGGCTGCTCCCTCCACTTCTACTGGTGCCGCTTGTTGATGAGGCAGTATCGCTGCCACGCGGCCGTCGGCCAGTGCCAATGGCGACCGGGATTCCCTGGATGATTCCTCCGTGATCGTGACCGGCTGGATACATTCCATCATTGACGGAGAAATTTCGGCAAATCAAATAGGCCCGCATAGCCGCATTTTCACGCGCAAGCATTTCGGTTTCGCAAGCACCGTCGGTTTGATATTCGCGATTATTGACGCGGACTACACACGTGTATCTGGAGGCTCCACCACACGGCTCGTAAAGCGGTTCGGGCCAGCGGCGGCGACGGCAAAGGCCTGTGGTCGGAAAAAGCAAATCACGTTATTGGCTGCGCAACGTCATAGATCGACGGGTAAGGCGAGACCAAAATGGAATATCAAAAAAAAACTCCAGGGCAGAAGTAACGTGGTGCATTATGGCTAAGTTGCAAGACGCAAGCTCCGAGGACAAAAGGGTGGTAGGATTTCTTTTTGACAGTGCAACACAGAGGCTAACCAGGGAACGGGCTTCCAGGTTGGAATAAGGAAATCAAGTCTCGTGAAATGGAGAAACATATGGGCCAACAGGGCGTTGGTACGATGTCAAATTCGACGTCAGGCATATGGGTGCCTGGGGAAAGGACAACGGGCAAGTGAATTACTCCAATGGTTCAAGGGTTTGAGGGTGAGGTAACATACTTGCTAGGTAGAGAATGTAATACATCCTGACGAGGGTCTCCTGGACTGACGGATCCGGATGAGGAATGCTAAATTTGTTTGGATACCCAATTGTCGTTTCAAGCCTCGCTTTGCAAAGATACCCAAAATCTGGTCAAGACGGTGACTGGACTTTTTTCCAAACCGATTGACAGTGTGTTTGATGCCCAACGCCACAATCAATTAAAGGATTTAAAGGAAGTTGGAAAAGAATGAGGCAGCTCGCAGATTGATAAATGAACCAGGGAAAACTCTGTGAGACTCAATAAGGGAGAATGGACAAGCAAGACGGCGATTTAGCGTTCATGATCCTTTCAGGATTTAAGTATGTGGGCATGTCATTGTATAAAAAGACAGCAAAGCAAGCGTGGTTTTATGCAATTCACAGTCGGCCACGGTGGGGTTGGGAATGATATATAATAGGGAACCCCGGCCATCGAAAGTGACCTGCTATCGACGGATTCGATAAATGGTTCGCCTTCGAAAAAACCAACAACAGGAAAGAAAGGCAGAGAAACGGGAAAATTTTCATTTTCTCTTGACTTTTGTGGAAATGGCTCCTGTTTTGCGTTTGATGTGTTGGCATGTTTTCCCGCCAGTAACGAAACTAAGGGCCTGCGAACTTCCTTGCTAGCCTATCAAGCCCTGATTCGCTGCCGGTCGAGAAAAACCGAAGATTGGCGGACTTTGCATTATTGGAAGGGGACTGACGCTTGAACAAGTGTCATCGGCCCACCTGTTTGCAGCGAAAAAAGGATGGCAATAAGATTTTTCGTAAACTTGCGGCAAACAGGCCAAAACCGTCGGTCAAACGTCTGCGCATACTCCATACATACATAAGCTTATTTGCGAGAGTCGTGGAAATGGCAAGACAAAGAGACCCCGCAATAATGTGTATGCGGTGGATTTTTGACGCCATGTTCTGAGGGGGTGGGCATCATGAATTGCACTAATGCAATTTAAAAGTATTGGCGTTGCGCGGGTTACTTGTCAAGGAGTTGCGCAAATCGCGCGCAGTCTAATCGGACCCTTGTCTTTGGCGGCTGGGAAACAACTCATCCTTTCATAGAACCTGCAATCTCTCCACTTTCTTCGAGAAAATATTACTAACTATTTTTGTTGTCTGGAATTTTCGCGGTGAAGAACCTCGGACGTCACAGGAAATTGCCTCCAAAATTGATGTTGGGAAAGACGCATGCACACAGCCCACACTTGAGGCCTCCACGAGACACAGACGAAGGGACTCGAACAATGGGCTTTTTCGATATCAGCATGGATGAATCGGGTATTGGTAGCCTTTTTCCACCATGCAATACCGTACTATTGTCGTTCATACGGTGTAAATCTTCGCCGAGAGAGGTATGCGCTGTCGGCATGTTTCCTGCGAGACTCAAAAATGAAGTCTTCGACGGAAGAGGTCCAGGCGGCTCGGTTAAACTTTCCAAAGGCCACGATTTCCATTATATAAGCACCGTTCTAGCGTGGCTAAATGTGGCTGAAATGAAAGCACCAGCCACAGCCTCTGTTTTGAGAGATCATGTGACCCACTGAGAGTTTGCATGAATTTCCCTAAAGGAATCTGGACAACCCTGACCTTTATGCTATTAGTATCAAGAACAAATAGCCGCAGGAGTAGTTTACCTTACGAGTTGAGATAACGTCTGTTTTTCTTTCCGTAAGACACAAGAGAGAGTGAGGAGATACCTTGTTTCCCGTCTGAACCCTTGCTCGCGGGCATGAATCTCGGCCGTCTCGGCGAACAGACACATTGCGCTAACAATGGCTATGAGAAGTAATAGTCTCACTACGGAGCACTAGTTACCCGGTACCACGGTGGCACCTCGCCGTTCGAAAGCTGCGGTCCCGTTTTGAGCAAGATACGCCCGAAATCCAGCCACATTCTCACCTACCGAAGCCCGTCACTTCGATTCTTTCATTACTAGTGCAGACTGTTGAGCGAGACCCACAAAAGTTTTGGCTTGGGTAGTTACGAAGAATTGCTTTTGCAAGTTCCGAACTAGGCGACATGCACCAGACCTCCCCACGATGGGGACCTGCTAATCCGGCCGTTGCAATTGAATCAATCCCAAGGCCTTGAAACATACAGAGTACAGTACGGTGACATTGATACATTCGGAAATCGAAAATGGCATGGCTGGGGCTTAAACCCTTGTTATGAGGCCATTTTTACGAGTTGTCTAGCGCCGCAGGCAGCAATCTGACATGGAATTTTCCATGGCCATCGCCAACATGTGCAAGAGGGGAAGCGGATCCCGTTATTGCCAAGAGCAGCTTTTTGGCTCGAATGGCCTGCAAAAGTAGACTTACAGTGACGTCGAAAGTCTTACCGTTCCATCCGAAATTGTGATACCAGCGGATCCTTTCGCCTGTGCAGATGGAGATCGTCATGGACCAACTGCGAGCTGAGCACTCACAACCAATCAAGATCGTTGTTTCTGTTGGAACAGCCATGTATATATGTATTCGTGTGTGCCATCACTCCATACATACAAATTCTCCGCCTTCGTAGAAAGGAACCGCCGTTTGAATCCCATGTCTCAAATTGGCCGGAGATAATTCAAGTGAAAAAGGAAGAAAAGAAATTAGAGGAGAACAAGCTAGCATCAGCAGGCTAGTTATGCGAGAACAAAGCGCATTCCAGAAAAGGGGCATTGCTGGCGAACGGGATCTCACATTCGAAAGAGTTGCAACTCTCAATGCACAACCTCGAGGATACGAAAAACGGAAGGGATAATCCCAATAGTTCGTCACTCACGAACCAAGTCGTCGGGTAGTCATGTAGTGTGGGAATAGGGTAAGAATTCTTTTCGAGCTTCGCAGAAAGGGTCTACGGCCCCTCTTCCAAGAGCAGGGCAGACTGTGCAAGGGCTATACATACTATCGAATACTCCCAGGCTATGTCGCCCGCGCAAAAGGGATCAAGCCTACGAAAATTCCAACCAAGCGCCATTTGGCAAAAGATTCCAGACAAACATACATCATGCAATGTGACAGGCATTGGATGCAATGATGCGTTGGCAGTGGGGAAAAACGCACCTTCATCTACCACCCGACTCTTCAAAGATAAATACCCTGGCATTGTTGGACTAATTATATGAAACCTGGCGTTCGAAAGGAATCAAGTGCATATGAGAACGAATACCTCAATTTCGGTGCGCGGGGCTGAAAAAGACTCTTTTCAAGCGAGACCATTGATGACAAGCGACTGCGGGCTCTGGCTCTTGGCCTAGCACAGACATGAAAGTTACTCCGTAAGACCCAGGCCCCGGATGTGTCTAAGAGGAAAAGAAAAAAAAAAATTTCGCGCCATGCTGCTGTATGACTTTTCAGTGTTGCTCTTCTTGCTGTTGTTTTTGGCTTAAGGGAAAAAAAAAAAAACTGAAGTTGGAACTGTCAACAGCTCATTGGATAGTTAGTTAGTTAGTACTTCCCAAGTTAACCAACTATGTACATACATACTGATGGCAGGCAAAAGTTTAGGATGACATCCGGTCCAACCATGGATTTTTCGCGCTGAACCATGGAAACAAAGTATCAGGTCCTGTTTAAAAAGTGACAATAGTCTCGAATTTCAACATTTTACAAGATAAAAACAGTAATGTATTTGTTGCAGTAATTTTAGGCCAGATTCCAAGAGTATACACTGATTTGATCCTCAATTTCTCGCCAGTTTGTCGATTACTGAATATCACATTTCAGCTTGTTCTGGAAGAGGATGCGACTCATACCATGACCTCATCTCCTCTGCCGCCGAATGTGGTATAACAAAGAGAGGATGGAGAGCCTGTAGTCGATCTTCTTCGTGGAACACCACCCCTTCAGGCTCAACGTGCGTCTTTGACGTTATGGGCGTGTGCGACCAAGAAAAGGCGGAGGAAAAAGGCCCTCGCACCATAGTGTTGGGGGCACCGTCAAAGTGGAAGTTTTGGGAATTGCTCAACCCTGCAAGAATGTAACACGTATGATATGAGTCGGCATGCCTAGAAGGTGGTGTTAATGCGATTTATCCAATACGAGAGAAAGGTTGCGAGCCGTGCACCACGTACTTCCCAGGTTTGTCCCGTAATCCTCCGTGAGGGGATTGACAACAGTTTAGAATGTATCTCGTCAAACCTTCGCGGCTATAAAGGCTTCCGAATCGGGGCGGCGAAGTCTCAGGATTCACCTGTGTGCCATTCAGGGCGGCCTGGACTAGTGGCCAACAGCCTCCAACCCAATGGCTGTAGCAACCATCGACTAATTTATTGGTGCGTCCTGCAAACCCGCCTTCTGGGGCATACTGCCTCGCGGAGAGCCACGACAGTAGTTTCGGAAGATCGAGGTATCTAGAAACCAGTTAGCTTGCTTTGTAAATCCCGATACATTCCAAGCTGACTTGTTGATCATTTCACAAGGGCTACCCATGATCGATAAACATGCTAGTGCGCAGAATGCATAAGCACCATGCGCCTCCGTTCCAGGGCTACCGGATATCCCGCCTTCGAACGTTTGACCTGGCAACCGAATTAGTGATCGGGCTCAGCTACCCATGGTTGAATTCTCACATCTGGAAAGATACTCTGGTAGTCCACTCATGAATGTGTCATACCCAAACTCTCTTGCTGGTGAATCTGGAGGTAATTCGGTTGGTAGATCCAGTAACGCAATCATAACCATTGCACAGTATGCACCTCTATCTTTTTGTCAATGTGTGTGGGGCTAGAAGCGGCAACAGTAGCATTTAACACTCACCGAACGTCCTCTTCGGCTCCCTTGCATACTTGAAAGCCACCATCCGGTTGTTTCAACTGTCCAAGCCATTTCCAGCTTCAAAGAATGGGTCAATCCTGGAAGAACACGGGACAACGACGACACCGATACGGCAGTGCTTAGGGGACTTACAACGCCACACGATCCACCAATTCAAAAGCCTCTTTCCCTCCAACCATGGCCAGACTTAGAATCACGGCATAGGCCGAAGCACAGTGTGACATTTGGCCATGCCCTCCTCCAAAACCGCCGCTGGAATTTTGCATGGGTGCGACGGTTGATATGACCCTAATACGTAAAACAAGGTATTTCTTAGTAAAAAGCAGTCGAAAGTCTGCGGTATTAAATATAAAAGAAATGTGATATATGCAACGAGATAGGGAGGAAGTAGCTTCGACAACCACTCAGATTCTAGCTGTCTGGAAAGGGAATAATATATATCGTATCTGCAACACACATAACGTACCGTTCTCTAAATATTGTCACATCTTCTCCCATGAGATGCAGAGCTGTCAGCGCCCAGTACACTAGCCACGGGCGACTAGAGTCCAGAGCGACAAATTTTCCCGGATAGCCCTCGAGGGCATCGTAAAGATACGCGATGTGGACTTCTCGGTAGAGACCAGGGATTCCATATTCGTTAAATGGCCCATATACCGTTGGTGCAGTGCCTTTCAGAAACGGCAGACATTGTTCCACCGTCTCTTGTTGAAGCCTTGACGTCTCTGTTTCCAGTTCATCGCAAATGGCGGGGTATTCTGAGAAAAGACGTGGAACTCCTGGCTGTGGAGTTTGCTCTTCCATTTCCGTTTTGTCTGACCGAAATGTTCGGTCAGCTTTCAGATCCTTTTTTCGCCGATTGGAACCAACTGGTGTTTTATATCGGGTTGGGTTATTGATGGAGGGGAATCGGACAGGTCGTCGAGAGGGAACTGTTCTCCTCACATTCCCGGGCATGTGAGGGCTGGAAAATGGTTATATGAGACCCTAGCTGCTAGATTTGTTCACGACTACAGACGCGATCCTATTGTCTGTATGGAAAGCCTTTGTTTGTGGAAATATAGCTACTTGATAGCCATTGTTTTCAAGATTGATAGTGGGTATCTATCCTATTCTTCTAGCTAACGCCACCCAAAGCCAAGATCATTGTTTGTCAACTGGAGAGTTAGTTAATTAACAACAGTATGTGCATTCACACTAGTTACCTATCCTGAAGAGGCTATGTTATAACAGTAAGAAAACTTCAGCAAAGGGAGAAGGCTTGATTCATCCTGGAAGTTTCTACCATATGTATAAAAGGTCGTTTAGTCAACATGCTATTTACACACTGGGTTTTCAGGAAACGACGGGCAAAAGTTGACTAGCGTTGGAGGTACTCGGTACCTCGATTTACTGATTTTCGTTCAGTGCAATTCTGGTACTGCATACTTATATTTCCTCCCTTGGAATGGCACTTACTTATGGATTGATGCAACGCACTGAAGAATACTTTCCAATGATTTAAAATTGTGAGAAATCGATGCGGAGTTGCCAATTTCAAAGTAGTGGTGCATTTATGGCTAATGCCTGGCTCTCAAGGAAAATCCTACCTCCAAACACAATCATATCCCACCTGAAAGAACGGTGAGTGGATAGCCGATAGGATATCCGATCAATTAATCTTAATTTCTTCAAGATGGAGTCCAGAATAGCCAGAGAAGACTTCATCAAGTCAAAAATCAAGGTCATGTATGTATGTATGTACATACACAAGACTGTTCATAACGCCACGCTTCGCGTGGCGCCTCAATCAATACACTGCTCAACCTGCTGTTCAGTTTGCCGTTCAATTCACTGTTCAAATCTAGAGTCAATAGGGCGCCGCACTCCGCTTACGCTTCGCCGCGGCGGACAATTTTAATGGGGTAAACCGGCCGACCAATCAGAACACGCGTAGCGTCCCTAATGCATTTTCGTACTGCAACTTGTATATATTTGATACATACATACCTTGACCAAGAGATTGGAAACTGGACAAAGAAGTGTGGAGCTCACGAAGCATGCGAGAAGTGCTGCACGTCAGCTAGCTGAAGCTGTTATCACGGCACGGTAAATGTTCTGATTGGAATCTGGTCAAAGCAATGCAGGCGGACTGGAAAAAATTGATAGATTGTTGTTGATACGTCTCAATTGAGAGCAAGGATCTTCAAAGTGCGTATTTCATGCAAGACATCATCGAAATTTCTGCAGCGGTCAATGGTTAATTGTGGCTTCTGAGTTCCCGAACCAAGGCCCGAAATGGACTATTGAACCCTAAGAGCTCCGTGCTCGACACGTGCTGAATTTGAAGGGCACGGTCATTTGGCGATGGGATTGAGAATTTGTGACAATGCTTAATAGTACTATACGTACGGAGTACACCGTACATAAATAGAGGTAGTTCGATGTGAAAAAATATGGGAAAAGAGTACTTACACCAATGACCTTGACTGACAAGAAAGTATTGGGGGCAAGACGACGATCTGCCCCAATTTCATTCCCTCCACTGGACTGGTACTAAATTCGGTGACGATAAATGTGATTTCGGCTACATAAGCCATTCTGGGACCTGGAAGTAGCCGATGGGGAAAATCCTGCCTTGCAACATCGCAACCACCAACGTAAGAGATTCTATCAAGCTGAGATAGAAAAAATCCAACGCCAACCCAACAGCCAAGGTTCCACGACTGATATTTTTCTGCACCGTCTCAGTCAGCTCACGCTCTGTTGGAAATGTTTTGGCTGCCCTGGACTATCGCATCTTGGTTTGACCAATAGGGAAGAGCCACCGGTTGTTCGGTTAACTATTCGTCACATTGAAAAATCCAGCTCGTTCCAAAAACCCGAGCTTGTCGCGGATGGATGCACGCGGCAGAAAACATGAATGGCCTCTCTCAAGTTGCCGTTCAGCCTGCTCCATGAGGTATTCCTTTCTCGTCGAGGAATTCTAGCGACATATCGTAGACGACTCAACGACATGCGTGTGTATATTGAGAAATTGATATTCAATAGCGTATTGTTGGTTCTAGAGTGAGACCAATTTTACAGTAAAATTGCGGTGCCTCTGAAGTCGCCATGATTGAAAAGAATGTCGGTATTTGTTTCAGGGAAGGCGGTCAACGAGCAGGTCTTTTTCGCTCGAAATAAGCAGGGCGACTAATGCAGGCTTGACGCCAGGAATGCATGTAAAAAACCGCAACCGAAATTTCTTCCTGTGGAGGTTGCACAGGAAAATATCCAAGGATTGCCTGGATGGCGGAACATTCTTCCGCGTTCCGTGACTATTTGAAAGGTTCAGACAGCCACAGGCCACAGGGAGCGTCATGAGGTCAGGATTTAGTCCTGCGGTAGGAGTGGCTTCGTGAGGGCTGTGAAAAGGTGTAGAAGGAACAAAAACCGTCACGGAATACTCAGTAGCTTAGATTGCTTGTGGATTTCAAAGCCAAGCCAAGATATTGTCATAGGGATGTAGGCATGGATTAGAAGGGTGGAGAAGAGCAAGAAACGACGGTTTGTAGCTAGCACAGTTCAAGCCTAGCTTTAAAGGGTTCGGCTTCCAAATTAAGATGCAAGCGAGGTTAATCATCCCAATTCGGAATACATAGCAAGAGCCTGACATATCCTTTTAGGGAAATAAATGAGGGGCTAACAAAGGCTCCACTGTCCCGGCTTCCGAGGTAAAGAAGGAATGCCTATTTCAACATACCAGCACATTCAAGGCGGCAGGTGACGTGATAAAGGTACCTTCCAGCCACCACTGATATCACGCATTGTTAGAGAGGATGATGTGAGTTGAAAGACAAGGCATGTTGGATATGTGGAATCCTTGTATTCCACGGAGTACTCCGTAGGAGCGAACACATTGGCTTCGAGGCAGTCAATGGGTTAGGTCCCAGAATTGGGGGGAAGAACTCAGCCCCTCAGGTAAGGCTTTTGTTCTTCTCAAATTGGCTAAGAGGGAGCTCTTTGAACGCAAGTCATGCATAGGCTGTGCACATACAGAATGTGCACCTTTGTATCCATCAGGGCTTATCTATATATCTGCCATCAGCAGAGGTAGCAAACTTTGCAGCACTGACCAGGAAAATCTCTTCCTTTTTAGCGAGGTCTTTGAGACTTCAGATCAGTTGGGTCTTGAGAAGAGGAGCCACCATTAGTAAGTTTTTTAGTGGTAGCTTTGACCGCTCTCGCAAATTTGCAAGCGACTCCAGCGGTGTTTGGTGGAGAATCACACGGAATTTATGGCGGGAGATAGCCTCAGATACTCCGTAGTTAGGCAAGCAATCCTTGACCAAAGCTCAGGTCATGCTGACGATGGAGATGATCCTTCGGCAGAGTCCGCCAAGTGAGCGGATATTACGGAGTATGTCGTGTCGGAGAATTGTTGAACCTCGAACTTGGCGTTTGATTCGGGAGACCAAAACAGGGATCGAGCTTGTGGGAAACTTGATGCTGGAGTCCATTATTGATAACAAGTCGAGGGATCTAAATGTAGTTAGTAGGCGGGGATTGGAAGTTTGATCACTTTGATTGAACGGACGGGGCCTTGCTTCACACACCGTATTCGACAAATTTGGAGAGTGATGTTATCCGCGAGTAAGTTTGAGAAGGGCCGGATGTTAATGTTAATAATAATAATAATAATGACAGCAGGAAGAGTGTAATAATAGCACTCGGCTGCAAAGAATCGTTTAGCGATGGCTGGGAGCAAACTCTGGAGGGCTTTTTCCCCCAGATCTGCCCTTGGTTTGGTTTGAAAAGGATCTCGCAGATCCTCATCTCCGTTCCATCCGCGGGCACGATGGCTGCAGCAGTGCAGATAACAACAGGATCCATTCTTTTTTCGTTTCTGGCCCGAGCACTCGAGCAAATCGGCCATTCATCAAATCATCGTCACAAAGACCCGAGTTGATCCGAAGCCAACGATTGAGCCAACGGAGACCAACTGGCAACTGGCAACAAGGATGGATGCCGTCACTCTGCTTCCCCGGCGAAGCTAACTATTCACTGAGGGCGTCAGGTGATGCGGTGCGTGGCCCTTGGCGCGGTGGAGTGCGTGGCCCAACGCTTTCATGCCGGACTCGACCCTCCAAACCCTTGTCGGTCTGCCAGCCATCTTCCCCGCTTCGGATTCACGAGAGAATCCCACAATGCTACCCTGTCACGATAATGGTGCTTTGCAATGGATTTTTTGATGTCCAACCACCTATGATTCATGAATCAACCACCTTCATCACTGGACTCCAGAGTGCGGGCAAGATTTTCGCGCGGAACGCAGTGGGTGCACGGGACCTGGACGAATGGACTGCACCGCGTGGCAGTTAAACACCTGCAGGGTGGCCTGAAACCCTGTTTTCCTTTTATATTCCGGGATGGGATTAGTTGACAGTCGGATTGACAGTCCGCTTGCGCTTTTGAGTAACCTGGAAGCCGGGCTAAATGCCACGCTGTCATAGAGCATTTGACGGGCATGACCCGTCGGCGTTGCTTCAAATCACGACTGAAGAGCTAGCCGAGACGGAAGATGCGCACTGAACCAAGACAGGGAAACACTTCTGCCAAACGAAGAGCAATCCAGGAAGGGTCACACCCCGAATTCAGGAATTCGAAAAGTGTCGAGGGCACACTAAAAGCGCAGAGAGTTTGTGTCGAGAGGCGAAAGCGGACAAGCAGCTCTTAGTGCGAGAAAAAAGTCTCCATTCCTGCTGGAGGCAACCCAGGGCCACAGACAAGCTTAAATGCTTCGGGTGCTCCGCGCATCGCTTTAGGCGTGGCTCCAGCGCTGACCGGCGCCCAGAGCGTCCCCCTAGCCGCCCCCACTTCGGCGCCAGCGAACCAGAGCTCGTTGCTGCTCACCGCCGGTTTCCCTCCCCACGCTCAAGTAAAGCACACGTCCCGCCCGTCTTTTTCCCCTCTCTTTTCTCTCTCTCTTCGCTCTCTTTCTCGCTTTCTCTACTATCTCGTTTCTCTCGCTGCGACCTGCGGTTTGTCGGTTTGATACTTTTTCCAACTGTGACCAAAGCGTCAGCCCGAGTCTGTGTACCGACCTCCTGTCGCCCAAAAATAAAAAAATAAAAAAAATTGTCAACATTTCTGCTTTTGCAATCTAGCGGTCATTGCTATCGCTGTAGGCTGAGCTTTCTTGTTGAACGCTCCTCTCCTTGTCGTATATTCTTTCCTTTTTATTCGCGCCGCCTCGTGATATACCAACGTCTTCCCCAAATGTTATACTAGTCAATGGCTGAGGTAAAAATGAACGCTGATGGGCTGATTGGCCTTGATTACGACTCGCGAAGATATATCTCAGCTCCTGCCTGGCCCGTGGGCCTCGATCTAGCCGCCTCGCAACATCGGTCGGACCTCAAGAGCACTACATCGCCCTTGCAGGCTACGTGCCATGCTTACGACCCGGCCGCCCATGGCCATGCCCTGATGCCGGACTGGGGCTTCCAGCAGCTTCAACCTCATCTTCAGTATGCCACAACGCAGGCTACAGCCGCCGAGACCCCGTTCACCACGGCTTACAATGTGTCGTTGCAGCCGTCGCCGATGGACCTTATGGCAGTGGGGGATCAAATGGGCTCGAACCTGTTGGCAGCATCATATCTCCCGATCGCGCAAGTCGACATGGTGCCATATACATGGCCTGAGTTCCAGCCAGATCTTACGACCTTTGCGCCAATGGACGGACTAGCAGACATGTATCAGTCGCATCATCTTCCAGACTCCAGCTCACCAACCGATACATATCTGGAAGTTAGATCATATACCGGCTCGACAAGCGACCAAAGTTGGACGTTGATTGACAACCGCCAGTCGATGGAAGGCTACAACGATCCTAGTGTGTTCATCAACCCAAACCAGACTCTCCACAATCGAACTTTCTCCGACTCTTCATTCTCCGACCTTGATCACAATCCGAGGGGTTCCTTCGGCAGCTACGTCGAGATTCAACACCCATTAAGCTCACCGAGCTCTTCCGAGTCAAACTTGGAGTCAGAATACAACGCAGCCCTACAACGGAGAGTATCGGCAGATGTCACGTCGCTTGCCTCTTCGTCACCGCCAGTTGCTGTCAGCCCAATCGCAGTCACTCGACCAGTTCCTGTTCCTGCAGCTAGGAAGCAGATAACGAAGCAGATTACAACTACTGGAACAACTGGATCTTCGCGATCACCTAAACAGACAGCTGGTGGTTCTCCTCCATCCAGAAAAACTTCTCGCAAGAGCCCAATTGCAGCGAGGAATTCGGATACCAAAGTTCGAAAACAGAGTGATACAAACAAGCCAGAGAAGGAGAAGCGTGTCGGAAAGCGAAAGGGCCCCTTGAGGCCTGAACAGAGAAAACAGGCTAGTGAAATTCGAAAGCTTAGAGCCTGTCTACGGTGCAAGTTCCTTAAGAAGACTGTGAGCATACTTTTTCCTAAATGTATAGAAAGTCAGAATTCACTAATGGAATATCTAGTGTGATAAAGGAGAGCCATGTGCGGGATGCCAACCATCTCACGCAAGACTTTGGCAAGTGCCTTGCACTCGTATTGACATCAAGGAGATTGGGTACTTCTTGAAGGACTGGAAGGCCGATTATGAACGCCATGTAACCCTCGGTTTTTCTGTTGGCAACATCACAGGATTTTCTGATGTTGAGCGGACGCTGTTCATTACGCACGGCTACGGCCAGGTCCTCCCTGTCAAAGCGAGAGAAGTCTACGTGCACGATGAGAACTGCTTCAAGCTTGATTGGGTCGAAGCTCTTGAGCGAGATCCTAGCAATTTTGAGCTGAAGACTGCCAAGCTCTCTGCTGGAATGGAGGGAATATCAACCGCAATGCTGTCGGATTACCTCGATAGACATATCGACGGCAACGGTAGTTTCGAGAAATTCGTTGACGATTATTTTAGCGGAACGCCTTTCCTGACGCAAATGCTTAAGACTGCTTTCCGATTTTACTTCCGCACCAAGATGCCAGTCATCCGCAAGGCCTTGAAACTGATTCTGGCATATAACTTGACAGTACATGTTACAATGGTGGAAGGTGTTGGTGACCTGGACGATTTTGTCGGAAAGGTTGACGACGAAAACTCTCGGTACAACGGCAAGATTATGGCCCCCGTCATGATCAACTTTCAGGTTAAATGCGCCCTGGCCAACATGTGGCGCGATCTGCAGAAGGATGTCCTAGAGGAGCTTTCAGCTTTGTACTCCAGTGTTTACAGTGGTGAGAAGCTCAAGAATTGGCCAACTATTTTCATGCTTGCTTCTATACTATTGGCTGTCTGGGAGGAAATGCAATTCGATTGCCATTATCGAGTTCCGGTAAGTTTTCTTTGATCCCAATCGTGTTTTACCCAACTTCTAAATTACTATTCTGTAGGATGAGGCGGCTGTGAACAAGTTCTGTTCTGATATGGAGACTACACCTGTTGGCGTCATTGTTGGCCTGTTTCAAGCCATCTCCCAAAAGCTTCCCGCTTTCACCGACTGGGACTCCGAAGAACACCATCATCTTCTCAACTCCAACCCCGATGTCTGCAAGGCTATGACCGAGGTTCGAGAACATGTTCTCCAGCACGGTAAGTTCCCGTCCGGCTCCTCGAAGATACGGTCACTCAGATTGCTCAATAGAAACCTACCTTCGCTCCCGTGCGAATCTTAAGTTCAATCGTAATGACTTCGATTGTCTTTCAAATAAATTTTTGTCTAGGCTTGTTTTACGCACGAATCAAGCAACACGAGAGCCGATTCATGCCATGTGATACGACCCATCAGCCATAAGCGAATACATACATGCTGTCGATTACCGCTTCTCATGAGAAAATTTGAACAAACAATAACGGTGCATATAATGATACGACAAACGATTGCTAATGACGCGGATAGCAGCCACGTATCCTTTGACAAACGAAATGAAATGAGAAAACGACGATGATTGTTTTGTCCATGTTTGCTGCATTTTCCTTTTTCTTCTTTTCCATTTTTATTGCATTGTTCTCTTTCTGGGTATTTCTGACACTCTTTTGGTCTTTTCCTCCATTTGTTTGCATCGGGTCCTACGATGCGGCTAACCTCACACTCTTCCTTTTATTACGGCATCTGAATTATTGTTTTTAGTACTTGCTTATTTCCATGCTACGGATTAACGAGGATCCACGAGGCTTACGACTGTGATACTTAGCACCTGTTTTACGTTGTCGAAATGATGAGACGTATATGTTCGGGAAATCGAGAAGCACACGAGAGTACCTTAGTTGGCAGCTCAACGACATTAGGATCATTTAATAAGCTGATGCTTTGAATGACCCATCTCAAGAGTTGTTTTTAAATATTTATTTGTCCTTCGTCTTTGTGTTTATCTATGCAATTTTTTGATATTTTCTGTTTCTCTACCTCTTGCCTTTCTCCTAAGTGGGATTCTCTCGGTCACAGACAATGGATATCTGTCTGTATTTTCCTCCTGGTTCGAAGTTTGTGCATGACATCTAGCCACATACCTGTTCTTCTCTACCTGGTCGCTAAGGGAGCATATTCCCTCTTACCATACAGCACCAGAGTCTTTTTAGTTAGAACATAGAATTAGTGGCATTTGAACCAGCTACTTGTGCATTGCATCAGATACACATATCAGCATTTGATCCAATTCATCTAGCGTTGATTTCCAAAGTCATATATGTTTTCCTGTGGGGTGCTTACTTCCTTGCTATGGACAGAGAAGGAGATGGATTTTCTTGGGCACAACAAGCATGTCTCAATCTGAAGAAGTGAGCAGATTTTGTCTTAACTGTATATTCACTTCACTGTCTACTTTCATTCTCTCTTCTTGTGCTTCTTCGACTTTTTCCAGACTCCAAAATACCCTATCAAAATGTTGACACTTATTGAATCAAGGATGCAGAGCCAGATATACAGATATTTACAGGTTTAGGGAGAGCAAGCTTTTTAGGGGTAGCTAGCTTAAGATAAAAGAATTTTATCTACATAACATAAAATGAAAGGTTTGGCGGATTTGATCCCATATTCTGCATCTCTCTTATTTGGCGTGCTTGCAAAAAGTGCGAAATCCCATTACTCCAAGGTTTTAGCAGGCAGAGGGAGACTATGGAATCTGATCTTGTGGTGTTGCAAGGTCTTTCTTTTGAAAAGCTATATATGTATCTGTAGCGTAGAGAGTAGTCCTCAATTCATTCACCGATGAATGTAGCCCATGAGCTAAAGACACAGATTCAGTCTAGGCACGGCATGGAGCGTGATGATCCTTCTTGGATTTGAATCCCAATCTGTCCTTGTGAAACTCTCCGCTCAATGCTGGGATCAATCACAGCATTAGAGACACGGAAGCAGCATGCTTAAGCGCAGTAAGCACAAAGAAAGGTATATTGCACGTACAGTGTATGTACTGTACATATTGATATACAGAAGATAATAGAACTAATGTCTACTGGAGATATTGAAATCCAATGCAGCACTCGAAATGGATCTCTTTCCAAGACGATGCATTGTGTAAATGAATGGATGGAAAAGATAGAACTGTAGAGATAAAGGACTCCTAAGTAGAAAAGGAGGTCTTGTTACGAATTGCGATACGAAGTACCTACTCCGACTCCAGAACTGTGATGATCGTCGATATTGGGTGAAAGTAACATGAAGGAAGGCAGGATGAGAGAGATAAGCATGGCCACATGACATGACGTAGGTTTGAGATGTGACTCAGCATGACGCCACCAACAATGTTACTGTCCGATACGGGATGGGCAGGCGGGGTATTGTCACCAATTGGTAATATAACGGCGACAATACCGATCGCTGGGTCTAGAGGATTCTACGGCTAACCGGATTAGGATTGTTTGACCCCGCTTTGGGGGCATTTATGGCCCTTTATTGGACACTTGGCATTACACTCCGTCTGGAACCAATCCCGCCCGTGACAACACCAAAACGGAAAGCGGCAGCGACTCTCCGGCGCTCCAGTGACCTTGCGGATGCTTCGCCCCCTCACTTCACTTGTTCGTTCGCCTTCCAGTCACTTCCTCCCTACTTAAACCTCTTCCCTTCTTCTTTCTCACTTGGTTTCTCCATCTTTTTCCCACCTCTGTTCTATCCTCCTTCTAGGTTGCCAAATCAATCAACGACACCCCCCGACTCAATACCACCACGTCTCTATCCTCCATTTCCTCATTTCAAACCAGTTTCACTTGAATCAACTCGCCATCATGCAGATTTTCGTGAAGACCCTTACGGGCAAGACCATCACCCTAGAGGTTGAGTCGAGCGATACTATTGACAATGTCAAGACAAAGATCCAGGATAAGGAGGGCATTCCTCCTGACCAGCAGCGCCTGATCTTCGCTGGTAAACAGCTCGAGGATGGTCGCACTTTGTCTGACTACAACATCCAGAAGGAGTCCACCCTCCACCTTGTCCTTCGCCTCCGTGGCGGTATGCAAATTTGTAAGTGATAAGAAACCTCATCGTCGATAATTCTTATCTCCATACTGACGATTTTCACGTATTTAGTCGTCAAGACTCTCACTGGAAAGACCATCACCCTAGAGGTGGAGTCTTCCGATACCATCGATAACGTCAAAACCAAGATTCAGGACAAGGAGGGAATCCCGCCTGACCAGCAGCGTTTGATCTTTGCTGGCAAGCAACTTGAAGATGGTCGCACCTTGTCCGATTACAATATCCAGAAAGAATCCACTCTTCACCTCGTCCTCCGTCTCCGCGGTGGTATGCAGATCTTTGTTAAAACGTTGACTGGCAAAACTATTACCCTTGAAGTCGAATCCTCAGACACAATCGACAACGTAAAGACGAAAATTCAAGATAAAGAGGGAATTCCACCAGACCAGCAACGCTTAATCTTTGCCGGTAAACAGCTCGAAGATGGTCGAACCCTATCTGATTACAACATTCAAAAAGAATCCACTTTGCACCTTGTCCTTCGGCTGCGCGGCGGTATGCAAATTTTCGTTAAAACTCTCACCGGAAAAACAATTACTTTAGAAGTCGAGTCTTCAGACACCATTGATAACGTGAAGACAAAGATTCAAGATAAGGAAGGTATTCCACCTGACCAGCAACGATTGATTTTTGCTGGAAAGCAATTGGAAGATGGTCGCACCCTTTCTGATTACAACATTCAGAAGGAGAGCACTCTCCATCTGGTGTTGAGGTTGCGTGGTGGAAACTAAATTCTTACGTCTGCATTGCTGTTCTTACTTGGGCCGGTTTACTTTTTTGAATCAGGGGAACTTAACCGGTTGGGCGTTTGAAAGTCAATGGAAATCCTCATATCGGTGGCGCAACTTCCTATTAGTTTAATGTCCTTCATAATGACGAACAATCTAAAGTGACGATTTCTCTTATTATTCCAGACATGTAATCTCCTCCATTTCGTAGCTCCATTAAATTTCGCGATTGTAGAATAATAACATCTGTGTACAGAGTACGAAGTATATCAAAAATCATGCCCTTTACCCAGCGCACCCACCTTAATCCGAATTTGGGGTTGCTGCCTGCCATAAGGTACCATGGTTAAATCCACGACTGGCTCGCGATAAGATCACGTGACATGTTCCCGATAAAGCTTCCCTCTATGGTATTCATCAAGTGCTCCGTAACATAGTTAGCTCATGAAAATGTTGACAACCTGATATATTGGCGATATGCCCTCATATTTATATCAGATTCATCTTGAGCTACCCAATACCACACCTGACTCTAATGACAACAATCCACTGGCTGTTGAAGCTCTGCATGAATCATTCCGGCCATTTTGCAGACACCCACCGACCACACATCACAGAACAACCGAGCTTTCGTCGCGCAGAACTAACAAAAAGCTAAGCACAAGTGAATGTCAGGAAGGGGGTTTTCTGGCTTCTGCCGCTAGATACTGCCCTCGTCAATGCCTTCCAGCATCCTCACATACAAACTCCCGTCACCGATCCGCACTGCAATTCGACCCTACATCAGCAACTCACTATAGCGCAGCCTCCAGTGCTCCTTACAACTCTCCGTCTCGAAAAAGTTATTCTCCCGATATTCGCGTTGATACCATATTTGTCGACGGCATCGATATGGTCCTGGACAAAGCCGAGTTGCCCATACGAACTGACAACTCCGATAACAATCAAATAGCTAAAGGGATTGGGTCTCGAGCAATTGGTGGCCTTGCTACCAAAGGAAAATACATTTCACTCGACCATAGTGTCCCAAATAGCGTGTTTGGCATCGTACACCTGTATCGCGATGGAGATCCCACGCCTGGGCTCACCGATATCGATAGCGATCCCTATTTCTTAAAAGGATCTTCGGCCGCGCGAAGTTCTGGACAATTGTCGGCGCAGAGCAATACACAGTTCGCAGATCGAGGTGGAGGGGGCTTACAAAGCTCCCATGGGTCACAAACGCTGAACGACTGCACTATACTCTGCATACTAGCTGTCCCTTCTTACATGTCCCATTCAGATTTCTTGGGCTGGGTTGGTCAAGAGACTAAGGATGAAGTCAGTCATTTTCGAATGATTCGAACTGATAGAAGGAACCGTTATATGGTGCTGATGAAGTTTCGAAGCGCGCGTAAAGCAAGGGAATGGCAGAAGGATTGGAACGGCAAAGTGTTTAACAGCACAGAGGTGGGTCTTCCATATACTCCTTCGCTCCTCAGTTGCTGACATCAATTCTCCCTGGTAGCCAGAAACCTGCCATGTTGTGTTTGTACGAGACATCGAGATCCAGACGCCTGACATGGCCCCAGAAAATCGATTCGCGGACACACACGAGGACCAGTTCACATCTGAAACACAAGCAAGCTCCGTCGCAGCTGCTTCACTATCTACAAAGCCCCTAGCCCCTCCCACGCCGTCTTTGGTCGAGCTGCCTACATGCCCTGTTTGCCTGGAACGAATGGACGAAACCAGTGGTCTACTTACCATCATCTGCCAGCACGTGTTTCATTGTACTTGTCTGCAGAAATGGAAAGGTAGTGGCTGCCCTGTGTGTCGATATACCCAAGAGGATTTAGCAAAGCGTGCTTCTGGCTTCGGCTTGGACGAGCCGCCAGCAGAATGCAGCGTCTGTTACTCCGAGGAAAACCTTTGGATATGTTTAATCTGCGGAAACATTGGATGCGGTCGATATGATGGTGCCCACGCATTCGCCCACTTTAAAGAGACGGTGCATGCGTTTGCAATGGATCTGTCTTCCCAACGCGTTTGGGACTATATTGGAGATGGCTATGTCCATCGAATCATTCAAAATAAAGCTGATGGAAAGTTGCTGGAATTACCTGCGGCTGATAACAGCGCTCTTGATCCGCCGGATTGGGCAGATGCTGTGCCACGGGAAAAATGGGAGAATATGAGTGTGGAATATACTCATCTACTCACTAGCCAGCTAGAGTCTCAGCGTATCTATTTTGAAGAGAAGGTTGAACGCGCGGCGGATAAAGCATCGGAAGCGAGTGCGGCTGCTCTAGGAGCAAAGGAGGCCGCTGATAAATTGACAATGCGCCTAGGAGCTCTACAGAGCGAACATGACCAATTAGTTAAAGAAACTATACCCGGTTTAGAGAAAGACAAAGAACGTTCTGAACGACGTGCGGATAAATTTGAATCTCTGGCTCGCAAGATGGAAAAGGAATACCGAGAGGAAAAGACTATCAACACAAGTTTGATGGAACGAGTAGAGTATCTGAATTCTGAAGTTGAAAAGCTCAAAGCATCGAACGAAGATCTCGCAGAGCAGAATCGGGACCTCACTTTTTTCATCAGTGGCATGGAAAAATTGAAAGGCCAGGGAGAGGAGGTTGTTGAGGGCACGGTCAGCGTTCCTGAGCCGTCGACGTCAACGTCGGGCAAGAAAAAGAAAGGAAAAGGAAGAAGGTGATCTTTTCCTAAAGCAACATATTTTCCTGAGGTTTTGCGAAGACACCTGACTGCTTGGTGGAGTTTGGTGCTTTTTAGACCCATCGAATTGTTTGAAGACTTCGTGTTATCCGATATCGATATCACGGCTCCACAGACTGTCAATCGATGCTATTCAATTGGCCTCAAAGAAAAATCGCATTATCGTAATGCATACTTAGCCCTGGACGGCAAGAGCACACGTGAACCAAATCGATTATAACTCGGCAGCCGCGCTTGACACTCATGCAACGAGCGACAAACTTGATTTTCGGTCCCGCAGACTAAAGATATTGATATCCCGCGTATCACCCTAGAGCGTTCGAGACCGCGTGCAACACCCGCGATATCGGAGTCAAAGCTGCTCACGGACCCAATCTTAACCCCGGATTTCACAGACAAGCTTCACATTCCGTAACAGCCTCCCGTTTACCGGCGGAATCGTGGAGCCGTGGGGCCTCATCTGCACAATCTCTGCCGCAGTCACGGAGCCCGAAAGATTTTTGCTTGTAATGGCCATTCCATAGCCTATTGATTGAGCACATGGGTGTGTTGTTCTGTCTACGATTGTGATTGATATCGGGCCGTTCTGCTGCTCATCTTGCTCCTAATGCATGCCGGCTTCGGGATGAAGACTCGGGAGCGAGAGCTCGGGAATGGACGTTGGAGGATACGACAGCAGACCCTTCTGTGTAAGGTCACATTGTTGTCTTATATTTCTTTATTCCATTGCTTCATTTTTTCCGGGCAATATACTTTTTTGACCTGGAGAGTGATATGATTGAACGCATCGATACTCGGTAATATTAATTGGTTTCGAGAAATTCTCACGAAAATGCCTTTCACTCGACATCCTTGTTGCGGCTCGACCCGCGGAGAAAATCCAGATTCTTTATTTGTTATTCGCACAACACGGCCATTCCGGGCAAACCTTCGGATCAACGTCTGTCATAATTGGTGTGGTTTTGAAGCAGCGGACGCCATCGCTGGTTGGAATTCAAATCCTAAAACTGACTAAAGCCCACACCTCGCATAATGGGAGGATGGCACGTGGGCGGAGCCAATAACCTCTCACCTGTTCAATGGGCATTGTGTTATTTGGTTCCGAGGAGATTCATATGCACGAAAGAATCAGCCTGCGAGGATGCTGCTCTGTTCCGCTCTAGCCGATTGATTTGCAGGTCGGCCCAATGACGGATAGTCTCACGCGACATCTCTCGCACATAGTTCGCATAGTCAATTGAAATGCATATTCTTTGTAGTTTCTCCAAAAACTCCATATTTCCCCATTCTTCCGCCCTTCCTCTCCACCGACGGAGAGCGGAGTACAATTGAACCGACGTCCGCCAGGCAAGTCCCCTGTTCCACTGCTTGGCAATTACTTTGACAAACGTGCCAAGCCTTCCGCCGCGTGGCGACAACCCGACACGTTTTTCCACCGGGTGGGGCCACCACCCAATCCAGCCTTGCGACGACGTCATTCGTATTCACCCAGTGACCTGATTGGTAACTTGAGCCCATCGCCGCTGATCCGCAATGTGGGGAGTGATCACGTGCGTGACCGTGGTTAACGAATGGGAGGTCGGGAGAACGGCGGAGTGGTTGGCCGGAGGATATTTGCCAAGATGTTTCCGGGGAGGGGGTTTCAGTCTTGGGGTTTCTGGAAGCATTACGAGGGCTTATGAGGGAGAAGAAAACCTGACCTCGTGGATCTGGAGGAATTGAACATGGTAAAGGGCGAAAAAGGCTCATTTCAAGCTACTAGACAAAAATGAAATTGAGACACAAATAGGGTCATAGACACCCTGGAGTGCTCGCTGCAAGCAGGCGCTCGGATTGCAGGCACGGAACAATTCAGAAACCTTCCAAGAGTTCCCATGGGAAGCCAAGGCTCGCGTCACTTTAAAGTGGATGTAGCTTCTAGGCGTCTAGCCTCCAACTGTCTTATCTAGCGGCATCTGCGGGCAATTCCAAGAAAGAAACAAAAGCAAAGTCTTGGCTTATGGATGATATGCTTCGGGTCAAGCGACCCAAGACTTCAATGTGTGGAGTGAACCGTAGGCCGAGAAAAAATGACGGAACGTTATCCGCCACTGTCTATCACTCTAAGTGACCTTGATGAGCCGGGCAAAAGATATATAATATCCAGGTACTCCCGGACGCTTGGTCATGATTCCATTGTTTGCATCCCTGGATATAGTTCCAACCAAACCGGAGAGCATATCATCTACCTTGATAGGTGCTCTTCCTTGTTAGGCTAGCCATATATAGAGCTACCCGTTCTCTACCTTTTCTTTTTCCACCATACGATAACTCCTCAGCTGTCCATCCCTACCTCGCAGATATTTGGTGCTCGGATTGAATTATCACTGGCGGCGAAGTAGATCTTTTCGCCGCTATCCGGATTGCATCCCCCTCCTATCATTTTGTGTCCAATATCACGCGAATGGGTTTATTAAGCCCCAACGCCCTTGATCAGCACAATCCTAATCACGCATTCCCGCTTGGATCGTCATTTTTCCCCTCCGCTTCATCCTCTTATGGGTAAGAGAGGCAGAATCCTTCGGAGTAACTGTATTCAATCCTTCGTTCCTTCCTTCTAGATACCCGGCAGATCTCAAAACAACAGTGTCAGGTGTTGATTGAGACACCTCTACACCTCAAAAATAAAGAAAGGCTCCTCTTGAGATATATTTCGGGATGCCTTCTTCGAGCAAAAATGACTCGACAAACCAGGAGTATGAGCGGCATCCTTTTCAACTCCCTGTTGAGAACCTCGTTCAAGCTTTGCAGACAAATCTTGAAACCGGCTTGACGGGAGACGCCAGAATCAACGAACTCCAACAAAAATATGGCCCCAATCGCCTTCTTGGTGATGGCGGTGTTAAGTGGTATGCTCTGCTTGGAAAGCAGATTTCCAACGCGATGATATTGGTAAGTCTAAACAATTAGTTTTCGCCCTTTCGACACTTACCTACACGTTCCCGTATGGATAATTCCCTAGAGCCTAATGATATTCCCGTCTATTCCAATACTTTCAAATATGAACTTGACACACACAACTATTTTCCTTCACTTTTTCTAAGCCAATATCATTTGTCTCCGTTGTGATGACACAATTGTGTTAGTAAAATGTAATAACCCGTGACGTATGATAGGTCCTCGTCCTTGCAATGGCTCTCGCTTACGGTGTTTCGGACTACATCGAAGGAGGAGTCATCACTGCCGTCATCGTTGCCAATGTCCTAATTGGCTTTTATCAAGAGTTTCAAGCCGAGAAGAAGATGGATTCTCTCCGTTCTCTATCGTCTCCTTCTGCAACCGTTATCAGAAATGGCCACGAGGAAACAGTTCCCTCCGGCGAAGTCGTACCAGGAGATATTGTACAAATCAAAACCGGAGATACCGTTCCGGCCGACCTTCGTCTTTTTGAGGCCATGAATTTGGAATGTGACGAGAAGATTCTTACCGGAGAAGCTGTACCTGTTGCTAAAGATACCGAGTTTAGTACTGATGGCAGCGAACTTGACACCGGTGTTGGTGATCGTCTGAACATGGCTTACTCTTCTTCTACCGTGACCAAAGGAAGAGGCCGCGGGATCATAGTTTTTACAGGAATGAGCACCGAAATCGGAAAAATCGCCCAATCCATGCAAGGAAAACATCGCAAGCCCAATCGATCTATGTCTCGAAAGAAATATGGGACGTTTCAACCGGTCAAGGGAGGCGCCCTACGTCTTTGGGATGGTATCGGAAAATTCCTTGGGCTCACGGAAGGTACACCCTTGCAAATCAAGCTGAGCAAGTTGGCCTACTCGCTTTTTGGGTGCGCACTCTTACTAGCCATTATCGTGTTTGGTGTCAACAAGTTCAAAGTCACGAATGAAGTGGCAATTTATGCTATTTCCACCGGTGCGTTGAGGTGAATCTTAAATCATTCAACACTCTAGCTGATTCTTCTTTAGGTATTGCGATTATACCCGAGTCGTTGATCGCTGTTTTGACCATCACCATGGTTGTTGGTATGACGCAGATGCGAAAGCGGAGAGTAGTCGTGCGTCAGCTCAGTGCACTAGAAGCTCTGGGCGGAGTGACAAATATTTGTTCCGATAAAACGGGTACTTTGACTCAAGGTCAGATGGTCACTCGGAAAGCGTGGGTCCCAGGGGTTGGTATGTATACTCTGAACAAATCTAATGACGCCAACAACCCAACTCGCGGAATAATCAACATTTCCGAGCCTCCAGCATCCAAGCAGGAGGCTGAGGAAGAAAGAGAGCGCAAGCGCGTTGAACAGGATCGTCTTCGTAGTGCGGCTGGCCTGAAATTCGATGTTCCTCCTGAGAAAGAAGAACGCGACAAGCGAAAACAGGATGAGCAGCGCGTTGAGAAAATCACTCCCTCGAACGATGACGAAGAGGACAATCAGACCTGCAGTGTGCCGGAGGTCGTCCCCGAGCTACAAGCATTCTTAGAATCGGCAGCATTATGCAATCTTGCTAAACTTCGCTTCGACAAAGAATCCGAGCAATGGCAAACAATGGGTGACCCGACGGAGGTTGCGTTGCAAGTCTTTGCACACAGATTTTCTTTTGGAAAACCGACTCTGGAAAAAGATCGGAATTGGAAGCAGCTGGCCGAATATTCATTTGATAGTAGCGTGAAACGGATGTCTGTCATTTATCGTTGTGGTGATTCTACCGAAACTTTGATCTTCACCAAAGGCGCGGTTGAGAGGATCCTGGACCTGTGCACCTCGGTTGGCATTGGGAATCACGAGGAGCCGATGGACTCTGCGATGAAAGGGAAGGTGCTTGATCAAATGAACTTCCTCGCGGAGCAGGGTCTGCGAGTTTTGGCTATTGCGAGAAAGGCTGGGCCGAGTGGGTTTGATCCCCATATGGAAATACCACGAGATCAAGTCGAGAGCGATTTGACCCTTCTCGGACTTGCCGGTTTGTATGATCCGCCACGATTAGAAACGAAAGATGCTGTGAAAGGTACGTTTGAAACCATACCTACTGTCCGAATTCACTCAAGCTAACGTTCAATAGAATGTACCATGGCCGGTATTCGGGTTCATATGTTGACTGGTGACCATCCTTCCACCGCAACAGCTATTGCCAAGGAAGTTGGAATCATACCTCGGAACACAGCTAGCCTGTCAGCTGCCGAATCAGAGTCTCTTGTAAAGACAGCGGCTGAATTTGATGGCATGACTGACAAGGAAATCGATAAGCTCCCGTCGCTCCCGTTGGTCATAGCTCGATGTGCTCCGGATACGAAAACACGAATGATTGCCGCGCTTCATCGCCGAAAGCGTTATTGTGCTATGACCGGTGATGGTGTCAATGATGCACCTTCGCTTCAGGCCGCTGATGTTGGAATAGCCATGGGAATGGGTGGATCAGATGTCGCGAAGTCAGCATCAGATATTGTGCTGACAGATGATAATTTCGCAAGTATCGTGAATGCTATTGAGGAGGGACGACGAATGTTTGAGAATATTCAAAAATTCATCCTCCATCTTCTCACATCTAACGTTGGTGAAGTCGTACTTCTGATTGTTGGTCTTGGCTTCCAAGATCAAACGGGCGTTTCCATCTTCCCGCTATCACCACTTCAGATTCTGTGGATCAATATGTTGACATCCTCCTTCCCCGCTTTCGGCCTCGGACGCGAAAAGGCAGATGCCGCCGTGATGCACCGACCTCCACATGACACCAAAAAGGGTGTGTTTACGTGGCAGATCATCGTTGATATGCTTATATACGGTGTGATTATGGGAGCTTGCACCCTGCTAACTTTCGTCATCATTATCTATGGGGTTGGCGATGGACAAATATCCCTTGGTATCGACTGCAATCGAACTCATAACGACTCTTGCACAACCGTATTCCGTGCTCGAGCGGCGGTTTTCGCGGAACTTACCTGGCTAATTCTTATCTCGGCTTGGGAATTTAAACATTTCCGAAACAGCATGTTCAACCTCGACCCTCTTCGTGATCACAGCGATCTACGGGTTCCATTTTTCCCTTTCTTTCACGACGTTTGGGAAAATCAATTCCTATTCTGGGCCGTTGTCATCGGTGCCTTGTCCGTTTTCCCCGCTGTCTATATCCCGGGCTTAAATACCAAAGTTTTTAAGCACCAAGGTATTACTTGGGAATGGGGCCTTGCATTTGGGGCGGTATTCGTCTTCGTTCTGGGTGTTGAAGCATGGAAGATGACGAAACGATGGACAGGCTGGTTTGCTTCAGGCGAAGACTATGGAGGCGTTGCTGCTACCGGCTTCAGAAGACGCTGGCCGAGCCATGAACTTGGCCTACGACAAGGATTCTTCACTTTTGCGAAGAGTTTGACGAGGGGAAGCGAAAAGAGTCTAGGTGTTGGCCTCGCTAGCAGCAGGTCTAGCGTCAATACACGGCCTGAAATGTTAAGGCGAAATACAGAAAATTCCCTTCAAAGAACGACAGAGAAAGTCTAGGCACAAGATTCCAGAGAAAGTCATGATAGGTATCAATTTGGTATACAGGTTTGATCCGTCGTGTAGTGAAGGTAGTGACAAGGTGTGGTGTGAAAAGGTAGACGTGATAAGGAAAAGTTGGATTTTTTTGGCAATACAAACTACCTGTAAATAGTTGACTGGGAATTTTAGCTACATCTTGGAATAAAATTGAAGTCATCGAAGAAAATTGCTGTCGTGATTTGTTGTCTCCCGATTATAGTAACACGAATTGGATCAAAATAATTGGCTGACTAAGCACAAAAGCCTCCTGGCGACAGGCCACTCCATATTACACCGCCTTAAGAACATCACCTTCCAAGATGTGATATTGTCACTGGCTTCAATTCAATATATGTATTCTCAAGCTGAATGCTACGAACTTCTTTGCTTATGATTCTACCTACCAAGATTCTCTGTCTGTAAAAGAATTTCCTGACATCCGCGGATATCATTTTGCTAAACCGACAACTCCGTCTCCATCGTCTAAAAAATGCTCGGCAGGTCCCGGTGACCTGAAACGACCCCTCATACCCCAGTCACTGATCAAGCGCGCCGCTCGAGAAAATGCAGTCACGAGGCTACAGGGAAAGCTTTATCTTAGAGAATCCTTTGAGCAGATTACTGAACGGACTCTATTACCTACGATATTCAGATCCACTTACTCAAGAACTCGAATAGTGCGAGTCTGTCAGGATTCAGATCGTCGAAGGTAGTTCTGGAGTAGATCTGGACTACTTAGTTGGCTGGTGCACGCACACCGTACAGTACTGTACATAAATACATCGTACATGACCCAAACATACCAGCTTTCTCACCGAGGCATTTGGCGTCTACAGATTAGTCCAAATCAATTACGTAGCTGGTCGAGGATTCAATCTTCTTCCAATTTACTTAGTTAAATGACTCCGCTCGGGAAGTCCGCCAGCGAGCTCCGCCATTCACGTGATCATGACTTGGCGCAGTCTCCGCCGTGGACATCTTCCACAATCGCGACTGTTGGTTCAATGTTCGCACTCACAGCCATTCTCTAATCGCCGTATACCACATCCAATGGAGCCCAGTCTCTGTGCTGCAGCTAGGCGCAACCTCTCGCTACTTTTACATAATGCCCCACGCCGCACTGCCGCCCGATTACTGCGCCATCATTCCACCACATCGTCTTCGGTTTCCTCAGATGAATTAACGCATTTCGCATCCCTCGCCAGTAGCTGGTGGGATCCTTTAGGTCCATCGCGCATTCTACATCTGATGAACCCACTGCGACATGACTTTATAGCATCATGTCTCTCTGAGGGTCAGCCAAAAATAAATGACTTAGTCGAAGCTGAGGGTGCAAATGCGCGAGATGGTGCGACGAGTGGACTGAGATATTTGGACATCGGATGTGGAGGAGGAATATTTGCTGAATCTCTTGCGCGTACGATTCCGTTAAAATCCTCTTCGACGCTCTCCTCACAAACAAATGCGTCCTCGTTACTCGCAATCGACCCTTCTCCCGTAATGATTGAAATCGCTCAATCACACGCCCGCAAAGACCCAAAGCTCCATTCACATTTTCAATCCGGAAAGTTCAAATACGAAAATAGCTCTCTTGAATCGCTGATCTCTCGCTCGGCATCACCAACATCCGAAGCACAGCCTTCGCCCACTCCTTCAACTACATCATCAAAATTCGACATAATCACTATCTTTGAGGTCATCGAACATGTCGATCCATCAACCTCTTCCCCGCGCCAATTTATAGAAAATTGTCTCAGCCTTCTCAACCCAGGCGGGTGGCTTATTGGTTCTACGATCGCTCGGACGTTACCTTCCTATTTCATCAATCAGGTCATCGCTGAAGCTCCCTGGCCCATCGGTGTTGTACCGCCCGGTACTCATGAGTGGAGCAAATTCGTCAATGTGGATGAGCTACGAACTTGGTCTAAATCTGTTAAAGCGGAATCTGAGAAAAGCACGGAACCCGCAACGTATCTCAATACGAAATGGAAATGTGTTGGAGCTGTCTATTTCCCGGGGATGGGATGGAAACTGGTTTCGGGGGCTGAGACACGGGGTAATTATTTCTGGGGCATACAAAGGTTGGCATCGCATAAATACGCAGAGCCAAATCAATAGCAACTGCTCATTCTGTAAAATATTGGTAAGATACTTCTACTTATTACAATAGTACTTGAGAAAGTTTCAATCAAGAGCGACTGGAGTGATGGAAAGCAAACAATTACCATTAACATGTCAAAAAGAGTAAACATGCAATTGGATGAGCACACAACTTGTAATAAGACATAAACAGAATATAAGAATAGTCACCTCCTTCATATCCAAAACCGACACTCACATTGTGCCTTATCTCCTACAAACCCAATATCCTTTGGACGAGAATAAGAAGAGCAATGAAACCTGGACACCCCACCTAGTCTATATTTTGTAGCCGTGAACCGATATAAGAAAAAAAATCAAAAAATCCAGAGCGTACAAACATGGATTCAATCATTGCAAAAGAGTAAATAGAGGATAAAGATAGGAGAGAAAAGAGAAAAGTGCTCCGAGAATGTTACCAACAAAGGAGACAAGGCATTGCAAAAGGCATGTTTGGGCCTTATGTAACGAGATGAGCAATGGCTTGATGTCACAACAAGCGAGCGCAGCAGTGTTCCGCGAAGTGTGATACCAGAGTCGGAGCAGCGGTAAGAAGGAATAATGAAAGGCCCGACTTAGTGATGAGGAGCCCAAGGCTCTTCAAGTTTTGGCCTCAGCTCATAATGTTCTGGTTCCGTACTCTGTGGGCGACGAATAGTCGAGTTCGGGTAGTAGATATGAGCAGCCATGCCTCCCGAAAATGGAGGAACAGATGGTTCAGGGTAATATTCAGGGGCGGAGACGGACCCTGGAGACTGAACACTATGCATTGGAGACGCCCAACTCATGGCGCTCATGTGTGGACTACCGGTCACGCTACCGGGTCTTGATCCGCCGTTTGGTGGAGGCTCGAGAGGCTGTGGAGGACCATAGCTGCTGGGATGCGACGTCAAGGATGGACGAGGAGGGTGGCTGTTGGAGAAAGTGGAGAGAGTTGGCGATGGAGACCCACGAGGGCTTCCCTGTGAAAAATCGCCCCTCAAATGCGGTGGCAGGGAGCTGCTTCCCATGAAATACTCTCCCAGCTGTCTGTGAGAGTGTAAAGGAGGCAACTCGTGTCTAGGCGACATCGAATGTCTTCCCACTGGAGAGGCCGTGCCGTGGGTGGAGGCACCTTCGGAGTAGACATCACCAGGGCGATAAAATTTTCCTTGTCGCAAGTTCGCTTCTGTTTCGGCGGCCGCTTCTTCTATTGTGCCAGTGTGATGATTTTGATGCCGAGTCAGAGTTGTGCGGCGTGTGAACGTTTTCTGACAGTTGGCATATGGGCACTTGTATGGTCGCTTTCCAGAATGTATTCTGCGATGTCTGGCCAGTGAACTGGAATCGCTAAAAGGCTAAAAGAACTATTAGACAATTGCATTTGAGATAGCATCAAATTGAATGCCATACCTTTCCACAACGATCGCACATATGAGGTTTCTCTCCTGTGTGAACTCGGGTATGCACTGTTAGTGCAGAACGCTGGATAAATTGTTTTCCACAACCTGGCCAATCGCACATATGAGGGCGAATGCCACTATGAATGCGCTCTAATCATACAAGTATTAGTAAAAAATATTCAAAACTGCTGTGAAATAAAGAACACGCACCGTGTCGAGCCAGGTCGCTTCGTCTGGCAAAACCTTTACCACAGGTTTGACAGTGGAAGGACTTAGGAGCTGGTTCTCCGTGTCCTCTTCCACTCATAGGGGTAGATGGGATATTTCGATACATCTCGTGGACGTTTTGAGTGAAATCGGGCCTCAACATAGGTGAGGGATGACCCCCCGGAATCGGAGAGTGGTAGTGGGATAGAGTTGGTAGCTGAATGGGTTGAGAAGTGGGTTGATATGGCTCCGAGTGCCGGCTAGGTGGCTGCGAACCGTGTTCAGAACCCATTTCGGATGATGATTGTGATTTGATATGGGTGTGTTGAGTTAAGTGGTGTAGCTGTGCTTCTGCGGCGGCCGCTACTGATGAGCGATTTTTGTTCAAGATCGTTGTAATGTCCATAGCAAAAGCCTTTAAGAGAGAAGAGAAGCGAGATCAAACGTGTAGAGCTCTTGTGATATCAGGAGTTGAAAAGCTGATCAGCCTGTTCAGGACGAGAGAGATGTTCAGAAAAGGTAGATTGCTTTAGACGAGCTGGCGAATTCATATAAGAATGGTATCTTGTTTGATGGATTCTGTCTTTTTGACTAAGGTTAGTGAAAACGCCAACCAAGTTTCAAGTAAAGCAGGGGGTACGCACGTCGCCTTTAGAGAACGGTATGATTGCGGATACCGGCAATTCAAATACCAAACTCCAGACGAAATGACGATTGGGAGAAATTCGGGGCCCAGTATTTAGGTGCTTTGACGGCACAGGAGTACAGCTGAGCGCTAGGGGAGAGGCAGGCAATCAAGATTTGATGTCACTCACGTGGCAAGATGGAAACCGGGGGAGAGAGTTGCTCGAAACCCGGTCAAACAATGGGATGAGATCCGGGATGTTGCGTTCGATGGGATGCGGGAATTGCTAAAGCCGTGTGTAAATCGGTCCCACGACGGAGGAGTAAAAGGCACCAAAAGGATCGTCCGCAGCTAATACCACAAGACCCCTTGCCAATACACGACAGCCGGAAACAAATGACCAGCTAGGACGCGAATATGGGGCCAAGTTCGAACGGAATGACGGAGAGTGGTAAAACAATCAAACTTCTCGGCAACGGGCAGCTGCAGATGCACCACTCAAGCCCCTCTTATTCGAAGAGCCCGTATCTGAGACAAAGAGGACTCAATAGGAAAGTGAGTCAAACGGAGAACAAGCGTGAATCCCTGAACAAGCCCACGCTAGATCTGAGCCAGATGGCGTCTTGAGATATCTGCGCGACAACAGAAAGGAAATTCCCGGAAAGGTGTGACGGCGTCCTACACCAACCACCAAGCACAAAAGCTTCAGAAGTATATTCAACCCAAAATCCTTCAATTCTCCATGCGAAAAGATAGCCGTCTGTAGCGCAGAGCAAGATTGCTAGCAGCCCGTTCCCTTCTGAGGTACGTAACAGGCGTCCGTGAGGCACTTCCGTTTCCGGTGCCGTACAGATTGCAAGCAGCTCACGGGCGCAGAAGTGGAAGGACCAGTTTGGATAGGAGGATGAACTTTGTACACTAGATCTCCACAGTTAGCAAGCTATCCCAGTAGCAAGAGGATATCTGCAGGTTTCAGCGTGACTTGCAAGCTTCCGAAGCCAGAAAGGAGTACGGGTAACGTCAGGTTGTTTGGGCCAGATTGTTTGTACCCAGTGCCTTACAAAAGGGGAGGGAAAGGGAATTATAGACAGGAGCCGACGGCGCACGAGACGAGGACACTTGACGAACAGTCGCGCTAGCAACCAAATCGCTCATCAAAGAAAAGCCTCCGCGCAAACAATGTAACAGAGAAATTAAAAAGAGCTCAGGGCAACGCGGAGAAGGGTGTAGCGCTTGGAACGAGGGAAGACCAACCCTTAAAGTCGGTGAGGAACAACCACAAATAGACCAGCGGTGTGGTGTGGAGCAAACAATTAAAGGAGAGAGGAATGAATTTAATGACTGGCAATGAAAAAAGGAGAGAGAGGGAGAGAAGAGAAGAGAAGAAGAAAAAGAGGAAGAGAGAAGAAAAGGAGAGCTGATGTGTATGAAGAACGAGGAGTGGTCGAGGGATGTTTTTGGTGGCCAACGGCTTTGGACGAAAGAAAAAAAAAGGAAGAAAAGCGATGATGAAACCGGCAGCGAAGGAAATTCTAGAAGATCACCACATCCGGTAAAACCAACAACAGCAACGACAACAACGGAAATCCATGTGAAATAAATACAGGACACGCCAACTTACCACTAATCACTAAGCCCAAGGGTGGTTGAGGATTGCAAGTTTATCCTTGTCCTGCTTTGGGCAAATATGCAATAATCTGAAATTGTGAAAGACTGGGAAACTGAAACTTGGGCTTCTCTTCGACTTAATAAAACAATAAATAATAATCAGAAAGAAGGCCAGCCGGTTGAGGCGAAAAGGATCACCGGCGTCGGAGAGAAAAGAAGAAAAGGCCCAGTCGACGCCGCCTCATATATCGCGCAACGCAACGAGCACAAGACAAGACGCACGACGCAAGACAAGACAGGCGGGCTTCTTGAAAGAAAATAAAAAACCGACACGCCAAAAAGAACTAATAACTACTGGCTTCTTGCTCCATAACCTTCTTTGCTGGCCTGGCTTTTAAACTTCCAGGGCATTTTCTTTTTCGACAGGGCCTGGTTATCAACGCACGAGGGAACGACACTAAAAAGAACCTGAGCACTCACTAGCCGTTAGTGAGTTATGGAGGTGTATTTACAGGGATCCTTGGCTGGCTAATTTGGCTTTGACAGGAAGCAAAAGCCAAAAAAAAGGAAAAGACCCCCGTTGATTCTTCTTTCTAGGCGACTCTTTGACCAGTGTTTTGTCTTTCTGGAAGAGCGGGGACTACTATTACAATCCTAGAATTCGAGCGGATTTGTTGGGCGTTTGGGAGTCCAGGATTCGAAAGCCCATGAGAGGCCTAAACTACACTCTCTCACACAGATCATTTCCTGGGATTGTGGCACTATGCGGTATACCAGTGCTGCCAGAGCGAGAGAGAAAAAGAAATGAGATCAATTGAGGGTGGGAGTCGGTGAATATTCGAATCGCCTCTGCTTGGAGACTGGAGATAATACTCCGTTCTGTTCGTACTTCGTACTGCGTCTGTATCTACACATGTGTCCCATTCCGCGTCTCCACAAATCTCTGTATCTCAACGGAGATGTTTATTAAAGTTGGAATCTGCCACTCTTATGACGGAGTACGGAGTAGTGCCAACAGCGACTCCTCTTTCTGGTGGACCGCATCTATGGAAAAACAGAAATGCTTGGTGCTGATAATGGAATGGGTCGGAATTCTTGGGTTCTCCGTCTTCCTTGAACCTCAAGAAGTCAATCAACAGAGGGCCTGCAGGGTCCGTGACATTTGATACTTTGCAGCAAGGTGAAACATAGTCGGGTTCTTTATTATTGAAATACCGTCCAGAACTTTTTGATCAATTCCCGGACACCCCAGTGCATTGGTTCCCGCTGTGCCTCTTGTTTTCTTTTTTTTTGGCTTTTCTCTGCTTCTCTTCCTTCGCAAACAAGGTGATGATAATAATATGAGAAGATTAGTTACCCGACAGGGGCAAATAAAGGAAGGATCGCCCTAGCAAATAAAATAAAAAAATCTTTCGGCGGAACACCCCGTCCACAAGTTTGTAAATTATTGTCTCGATTCCTCGCAAGAAGGCTTCTCCCGTCCAAAGGCGGGCAAACAGGACATGCACTAAAACCAATTCAGTGTTTCGACTGTTTGAGATTCTTACCGGCGGCGTGCGTTCCTTGCCAATCATACCCTAGTCTAAAGGCGCAATGACATCTCTGGCCTTATTTGTGGCCCTGAGAGCTTGGGTGCAAATCACTGGCCAATCGTATCTTCCGCATGATCGACGGATTTCAAGAATCCTGGCTCTTTTGGTCTGCCAAGGGTGCGAGAAGCGATCCTTGCACATGATTGAGAGTGCAAGGGGAGAAAAAATAAGGGTTGATAGCCTCTGACAAGAAGTCCGCTATTAATTACTCCGGCCGTTTGGTATCAGTGATCCCTCCTAGTGCTCCAGAGAAGACCAAAAAATCAAAGACGGAAAAATAGAAGCACCTGAAGATTGAGGTCCGCCGTTAAGTCAACTTAAGATGGCTGAGTGAAAGTTGAGAACATCGTCATATTTCGCAAATATTATGACTAACAGCTTCATAACGTACACCCACTTTGAGGTGTTCCACGTCCCCCTTTCAACTGCAATTTTATTTTCGCTGCAGGGGTACCAAACATGTCGTACTCCACATTAGTTGAATGGATCCACTCACAGGGCCAAAAGATCAGGACGAACAAAGATCTCCAGGGATTAGAAATTGGCTAATGCATGGACATGCGTTCCAATGCGAAGCGTCACTTTAGTGCTACGGATCATCCCTCGTGCTTGGGCGTGAATCCAATGACGACGTCCCCGAAGTCCGAACTCTTGTATGGATGCATGTACGGAGAACTGCGCCTGTATGTACTCCCGTATGCAGACCTTGGTCTGAATGAAATGGGCTGGTTTTGTGTTTTTTTTCTTTCCAACTGACAAATCGAAGGTTCCTAGAACACTCCAGAACAGCAAGGGCCATGTAGTAACTCGACCGGCAACAAATCAACACCGGTCGAGAAGGGTTAAGAAATTATTGAAAACATTCCTTCGTGGCCATATACTCAAGAAATTGGGTTAAAAAGAGCAAACCTTGGGGTTTCGACGAACCTACTGGCCTTATTAACTCGACAGGAGAAACCCACCTGCTCAACCAAGAACCACTCTAGACCAACTTGGCAGCTCTCCAGTGCCGCGAAGGAGAGACAGAGCTTTTTCTCCCAACTTCGAAAGTGCCCCTTCTGATCCTCTCGTACCACTTTTGATTGAATTCCGAAGACTAAGAACGGACATGCATATGAAACTACCGAGCTAAGCCTGCTCCGCCGCCCTTCGGGCGCCCGCGTCTACATATGTAGGCTCGAGAATTGATTCGAGGATCATGAGGATAAGCCAATAGATACTCCGTACGGAGTACTGCGGTCCAGTTAGCTGTTGAGATGCCCCCTTTTACGTGTTGGAATGGGCTTCTGGGTCGGTCCCATGGTTGGTAGATCTCAAGCCCTTGGCCTGCAGCGTTTGATGTTATCTGGTCTGCGACTACCCTCACCAGACATAAACAAGCATGATATCCACCGCCGTCCTGCAAGAATGTATGCATGCACCTCTATGTAGGATCATCTGGCAAAAAGAGGGACTGACTCGTCAGATTGCAGTGATCCGATCCATGGATCACCCACAGAAAAAACTGTGTTTAGCGCAGCATGGATCGATGTGTGCTAGAGGATGTGGTATGTATGTAATGCGCACAAAGCTTACGAAGTCGGAATGGCCACAATAGGAAGATCCCAGAGGAAATTGGAAGGGCTATCCCTGCAATGAGAGAATTCCAATGAACTCTCGCGATTTGTCCATGGTTTGAAGCCAGCATTCTGATTTGGAGATAACTTCGATGGGATCAACCTTTGTGTGATTGCCCCGCCTCTCAGTCCGGACCATTCTTGTCTTAGCTCAAGGATTGTCGGCCTTCTAGACGCCACAAAAGGCCTTCTATATGGCAAGGGTAAATGCCGTTGTAAAGCCATCGTATGACAAGGAGCGGGAGAAAACGATCCGTGTAATAGCGAGAAAGAAGTCTCCCCGCCTACGAAGAAACACAAAGAATACTGACATAATCATCTTCCTTCCCATAGTATTGATAGTCCCGTACCCGTATACTGTTCCGAATAATGAGACGTATAGGAAGGGCACGGAAAGGCTAGGCGCTAGTCTCCGTAGTTTTATTAGTTCATTAGTGTTGATAGGGGTCTAGTTATATGACGGGTAGTTACTTGTTACCAGCAGAAGAGGCTGACGTCCTGATCGTCGTTTAAAGGGAAGACTTATGGACGACTCCACTATCCTGGCAGCACCACATGCATGTTTGCAACTGTATGTACTCCGTATGTCGTATGTGTATTTCAAGATAGCCGTGACTCCGTCACTCCATCAGCCGGCGGTCGTGCAGTGGCGATCGTTCGATGAGCCCACCGCCCACTTCAGCCCTTTTGTCCCAAGGGACCCAAATGCAAACAACCCTGCAGAGGATCCGCAAAATAGCGGGCTTCGAAGCTGATTCTTAGTAATCAACCCGTTAGCAGCGCCTTCCTTCATCTGTTGAACTCTCTTTTATCACCGCACTCAGCACTGGGACTGGATTCAACTGGAAAGGGCGTCAAAGGATCTGGAGATAGTCGAACTTTCCCTTTTTTCCCATTTCCCGAACAAGAAAAAGCAAAAACAGCGCCAGAAGCGCCAAGCCCTCCAAGGCAGGAAGGTGGGGCGAACGCGAAGTCAAAAAGAAGGCGCCGCCGAAGCTGCGCGTGTGGGTCATGCTTTTTGGGTTTACGATCCTTCTAGTGGCTTTCTAGAATCTTTCCAGAAGGAATTCCGCGTCCGGTTTTGTGGTTCAGGGGCTCATCCTGGAGGCTTGGCAGCCGCTTTCAGCGCCTTGCAGTTGCAGACGACGGATTTGCAGTCATGCATGCACACCGCGAAGAAGAGCAACTGCGAGTCTGCGAGGCTGCGAGGCTGCGACTCCATTTTGTGCTCCTCTTCTCCAATGCTTGTGTTTTTCTTATCTCTCTTTCTCTCTTCTCTTTATCTGCATCCAAGCCTTCTTTTTTAGAAGTCCAACCAAGGCACTAAGAGAGGAACCAATTGATGACTCTGGCACTTCGTAATTCTTATGCCGGGGCGCATATCACCGCCTCATCGGTCAAAAGGTTTCCAACTTCCAATCAAACAGGTCTTACAGTGGCCGCATCGTTCCAGCTTCGCCTTGCTACTTTCAAGGTTGAATAGTTACCTCATCAAAGAGTCAGGGATGAGGTGTTTTACTTAGTCTGAGACAACTTATAAAGCCACGCTCCGTTATAATCCACCTGAATCGTGGACCACTGCGAAGCGCGGCGAAGCTTCGGTCAGCCTTCTTTACTCCGCTTGACGTGCATAGGGTGCAGTATCATAGACCACTGACTGTTCGGTTCTAGTTGGCTATTTTCGGAGGCTCATATAAATAAGCAAGAAAAGAAGAGAAAAGCAAGACTGATACGCCACGGACATAAAAAATATGGCAACGAAAGTTGCAGCAAGCAAACCAAGCCCCACACCAAGAGAATGGCCATATCACACTGGCGTCAGCCCTAAAAGCAACTCCAAGCATGCAAACGTACGTCGTCGTGCTGGGCCCGCCATGTGATTTTGCCGAATACTCGACTTCCTATTTTGAACACCCACTCCTTCATTTCCTCCGGATTCTGATCGAAGTAAAAAAGAAGGAATAAAACTTTGGTTCTATTCGGAGATCATCCTAGTTTATTGGAATAAGGATTAACGTCGGATCTCCGCGACCCACAGAGCAGAATTCTCCTTGACCCAGGATGTTGAAGCAGTGCATATGCTAAGCTTACTCCTAAGTCTTGACGTGGCGTGCAAGACCGCCAACCAGTCATGAAGGATTCGAACAAGACCTTTTCCCCTCTTTTTGCATATCAACTTTCGAGTCATAGGGTTCGCGCCGATTTTCTTTTCAGACACACCACGTTGCATGACTGAGAGCATAGTTCGCTATGAGAGTCGATGGTTGTCTGATAAGACTTCTATTTTCAGCTGCCACAAGGGCGCAAAGCACGGCCAAGTGCCACTTATCACTATCCCTGCAGAAAAGCCGAAAGGAGCTCTGATGCCCAAGAAAAACACATAGTTGCCGAGTCATTTGGCTCGAGTACCCAGATGTCGCAGGGAATGTTCTCGAGGGCTGAGGGGGACTGCTACGTCGCCCAATCCTCGATCCATTTGATGAGACGCAACTACCTATGGTTACAAAAGTTTGCTTTAAGGTACATACATACATCGAGCCTCGATTTCATTGCCTGTGTTCCATTCTTAGAAAGTCCTCCACTACTGGCTCGTTCCAGTGCAGTGGTACTCTCAAGGGTGTTACCCCAGAGTACCCATTGTCCTGGAAGTTTCAGCGTATGTATGTACATACGATTTGACATGCGGCGATTCTCCATGTTGGGGCTACATAGTTATATCCCGTGCCACTCAACCATTGCCCGGCGTTTAATGCCGAATGCTCGTGGCAAGATGACGGCCAACCAAGACCAATACTTCCATGTTTTGGAAGACAAGGAAGTCTCATAGAAATCGGGCCTCAAGTTTGCCATGCCTCTGTTTCTCAGAACACTTGCAGTTTTTCTTCTATGGGGCCCGCTCAAACTTTCTCATTCCCCAGATCCGTTGCCAATTTAAGCTAAAGTCAGCACAATCATATGTACCAATAACGCCATTCACAACATACTCAAAGGTTATAACTTCTGAAAGCTTCTGGGATACATTAGCACCGAAGACGAGTGGATCGGCTGCAATGTTCCATGGGATTTGTCTCTGCAACATGTTTTTCAGTCTGCCGGTGTCGGAGAGGCAAAGATGAACCATGTCCAGGAGAAACATCGAGGCTACCCGTTCATTGAGGAAATTTGAACCGAACGCATGTATGTGCCTGCGTAGATTTTAAGACCGTAATAGCGGGTAGTCTAGAAGGAAGAAATGAAATGATACCACGGCCCACGGGGAAGTCTTGCCGTTGCCGATGACAACGTTTCTCCTTTCAACGGGTAGCGAAATAGCCGCGTCCATTATACCAAAGCTCTTCCCAAAGTCACTACTACCGTACTACGTACGTCGAGTGGGCTGATACACACACTTGGAACCTTACTCGGTTTCCAAACCAAGTCCCAATCCAAATGATCTTCTGAAACCGTTTGTGAATATCGAATATTTCATAAGAGTGAACACACGAAATCACTCAATAACCCTGCCAATTTGACATGGCCTGCCTCCCAAGAACGTGGGGACGGCGCTAGACTGCCAAAACCGTCGGGAATTGTTCGGATCCAATATTGTGGAACTTTGCTTTCAGAAGCTAGCAGTCGTAATCAGAACGCCCCATAGTATCATTTTTTTCTTCCTCCATGTTTAGGTGATCACTGATCAGTCACTGGTACGCACTTAGAATTTCTAGGCGTTTCTTTCGGCGCATGCAGTCCCTATGCGCTGAGGGTCTGAGGCCCTGGGATAATCCCAAAAATATGGATAAACGATTAATTAAGAAAAGACCTCCGCGGGAGTGGCATAAGTTTTTGAATCACAGACCTGCAGGCTGCAGCTAGACTGCAATTTCCACCTCAGCCGAATCACGCCCGACTTTGTTCCGAGCTGGCCTGGCTGAGTCCATCATGCTTAATACTGGGCAACATCAAGTCCTAAATAAAGATTTGGAGCAGATATGCATGCACCATGGGGCTGAAAGATGGTGCTCCGAGGTCCTGCCGTAGAAGCCCCGAATATACGGCCGAAAAGGGGCGAATCTCGGGGTCAATATCAGAGGATCAAGAAGAAGATTAGATAATTAATAAGGGAATGTTTTCGGGAGTTCACCGAGTTAGGAATGACCGAATGTAGAAAGTCAACTCGGTCTTCAAACTACTACTAAAAACGGAAACTAGGGCAGATGGATAGGTAGAGTACAAGGAACGCCCGCTCCAGAACCGTACTCCTACTCCGGTAAAATGCCGACACAACTGCGATAAAGCCCCGTGATAAAAAGAGACTGAGGGTAATTCATTTTCAAAGCAGACTCTTCACTCCATGGTCTTGTGATGCCGTAATCACTTTGGACGGAGTCCGGGTCGAAAGGATTCCAAAACGTAGAATCACCTCGGATATTGTAACAATTATAGATATGAATATCAGAACAATGATTATCCAGGTTTGTCCTAAAAGAGCAAATGCAGTTAGTTGGCACGGGTAGCGGTAAGCCGTGAACCTCGGCCACGGACGACGGAAACTTACGTGACACTTTGTTGTCAGCGATTGAGTCTGACAGTATCTCGATGAGATCGAGAAACACACGACACCTCTCGTTCAGAACTTGAATCCGCGGCTTGATCTCTAGATACTCTCGCACCGCAATATACAACGGATGAAGTGTTGGTTCACTGTCCCAGAAAAAATTTGGTACGTCAAGCATGTTAGAAGCTAGATTGACCGTCAGGCAAGGTTCAACAAATTGACATCAGGGAAGGATACTCACATAGGTTTACCTCAACGCGGCTCTTAAACAGTTTGCCCATTATTCGAAAAACCTCCTCTCTTTGCATACCCAAATGACCAGTCAATGCTAGCCTTCGAGGCACATCTTTGGCCTCGGCCATTTGCTTCGCCATGACTTCCTCGAAGAAGCTCAGTTTCGTGCTCTGCGCGATACCATGACTGATGGCCAATTTGATCATATGATCTCCGCTCCTCAGCGTGATCATATCGTTGTATACACGAGGACGGGATATCTCCGTCGAATATTCAAAGTGAAATTCCTCGGTTTCGAAGTCCTCTTCTGGAAGTGGATTTGTCGCTAGGGGAATTGGAATGCCTTCCTTGCTCGATGCAAATGCAAGATCGGCAAGAAGATCTATCTCTTGCCGTTCCGAGAAGTTCCAGAACACCACAACTCCATAGCTGAAAACAAACATCTCCGCGAAAGAGAGCGCATTTGGGGGAATGTTTGGTGCCTTGTTAGCCCGCGGACTCTGAAGAGCATGACCATCGGGAGGTTCTTGATCGTTCTTATAAAAGTCATAAGAATCGTCTCGTCCTGGGGAATGGCCGTATGTGTCTTCTTCTCCTGTCTTGTCGTGATCATGGTCTTGGTCATGTAGTCGATGGTCACTATCATGTCCATGATCCTTCACCGAGTGTTCATCCTCTTCTGCATAGTATTCTTCATGGTAATCTCGTTGCTCATTCCTTGCAATTTCCTCGTCTAGAACGACTTTACCCTCCGCACTCCTAATAATTGGACTACTTCGAATTCGATACCCATCCCTGCCGGGGAGTAAGGGTAGATGATATGCTGTATACAAACAATCGTCATACAATTTTGTTCTTGCATCGTGGAACTCTTTCACGAAAGCCGCTGTAGAGCTCATCTTGTAGCCCTGCGCAGTACAATAGGCCGTAACGCGAGGCAGCTTTTCCGCGCGACGTGCCTTCGGTAATCGCTCCGCGTAGCTTTTCGCCTGCTCGGGTGGAATTCTTCGATGCATGAGGGCCTCCTCCTCCGCTAGTAATGGGCTTAGCTCATTAGGAACAGCAAAGTCTCGACTACGCAGTCGCTGTTCAGCTTGCAAACGTCGTAGTTTCTCCTCAGAGGATTCTCCTTGCGGCCTTAAGCCCAAGTCCCCCACAATAGCGGGTTGGAGATCTTCGCCCTCTTCTTCTTCCATCACAGTTTCAGGCAGAAGCACGAGCTTCTCGCTAACCTTAGTTGATCGGGGTGGAAGACGTGGTAGCGAGACTAGCCGTCCAGCCGATCTGGGTCGTGCATCGCCCATCGTTCCCATTATACCAGAACTAGCTCCGGCATTACCTGGACTCCCAATCCTGGAAGCGCGCGGTCGAGCACGGTTGGGAGGAGTTCGCTGGCGCATGGATGGAACATCGGAAGCATATTGTAGGACATTGTCAACAGTGATGAATCGAGAAGCGGGATGACTAGTAGTGCTCGAGCGACGTCGATTTTGCGGGTCGCGGGAATCGGTGACCTTATCAAATCCGATCTGGTTAGCTACAGGAAAGATAGAAAAGTGCAGAATAGCAGTCTGGCTATACGTACGAGTACCGTCGGATTTCGTTTACTCGTCCCCGGGCTGCCCTTAGGCGCCATATCGCTTGATCCGTTTCGTCCAATGCCTTCCGCTAGGGATCCAAACTTTCGCCTCTCACGTCGCTGCGGCGCAGTATGCCCGGGTTTTAGGGTGACAAAATGCAGGGTGCATCAAAACTAATGGAAAATATGAAAAAAAGACCGCAGGAATCTGTATTGAAATACAAGTGTACCCCCGACGGGTATTGGAAAGCTATGAGAGCTCCTGTGCTCCGTACCTACTTGGTACCTATCCATTTCCCATGTGACCAAGAGGTCAATTCCGCGGATCCGGGAAAACTGAGCTCCGACATTCGTCTGAGTCAGCATGCTTTACATAATTGGATACCTAGTACCTGCCTATCCTTGGCACTTACCCAAAGTATTCATTTTTCCTAATAAAGCTTAGCGTCCCCACCAGACCTCGGCACGACGCCATCTCCCCGCCAAGGCCCGGATCCGGACCTTCCCCCTCATTCCCATGTGCAAGTTCCCGGTATTATCCGCATGAACAGGTTGCCATCAGGGGAAACAGGGGTGACTTCATCAAGGGACAGGACCAGCAAACAACATTCCAGGTCTCACTTCGTACAGTACAAACATATACTTAGATGTAACCAAGTAGTCAGTTTAGCAGGGACAAACGACTCGAATTGGGCGGTTTGCCATGATTTTTGACCTTGTGCGAGGTCACACAGGTGCCCGAAAAGCCATGCTGCAAACGTCAGTTGGGACTTGCCCTCTGATGACCACCGTGTAATGATATTCCCGTATTCTGAGAGGATCTTGTATAACATCAATGGCAAATAATTATCGTTCTATTCGTCTCTATGGATGTATATGGTTCTGCCCAGTATATAATAAGCGGTTTATTCAAAGTGGAAATGTGGAATATGCAAAAGGCCGCATTTTTTCGGGATGATACCTCCTCAAAAAGGGATCAAATGACTTGCTAAAAACAAAAAACATCAAGATCCGCCAGAATGCAAGCAACCAAATAGTACCCAGTAGAGTGATGAAAGACCCGAATATCCCAAGTTTATTAACCCTAAATGCAATACTTGTTTTTTTTTTTTTTGTTCTCTTTTTTGTACCGTCCAATTGCGGCTTATCGTGATCGTAACTGACGATCCTCATCCCAAATTTCTCGTTTCATCGTCTCCAGCCGGATATGCTGCTGGCGTAATTTATGCAGTTGGGCTTCCGGCGGATACGGATGATCGCTCAGCTCTTCATGTAGTTTCCGGTACTTTGCGTAGTATTTTCTGAAAAGTGAAGCCTTTTCTTGTAATCGTTGACGCAAAATGGACACGCTGGTCGACGGGCTCGAGTTCCCGGACGTGCTACCCCCACTGGATGGGGATGATGGGCGACGTCGTTTGGCTTGAGGCAGCCGAGTATCGCCATGCGAGATCCCAAGTCCGATAGGGGTGATTTTGGTAGAAGAGCGAACTGCTGGTTCGTCGGCGGGAGCCTTCCGCTTGAGAGGAGCGGATGAAGGCTGTAATTTGGGACGCGGTTTTGTTTGAGCTGCGGCGGGCTTGGCGGAACCCGACCCAGGTCTCTGCCTCGAGTGATGGTTGATGAGAGGAGACGACGAGTTTGAAGATTGGGTCGTGCTGGCGGGTTTCGCCGAAGAATCCATGTCCGATGCATTTGTAGGGGGCGAGGACCCAAGAGGAGATGGCTTGCGTGGAGAAGTATCCTTCGTGGACCGTACAGAAGGTGGTGGGATCGAAATTGTTTTGCCTGCAGGCCTTGCGCTCGGTACTTTCTTCACACTTTGCGGCGTCAGGGCAGGTGATTTAAGCCCTGAAGTCCGGCCACTGGGTTGAGAGGAAGACGAATTCGATGAATTGTTGGGCGACGCTGAGGGATTAGTGTCGGCCATCTCGGTATCCTCGTCAGAGTCGACGACAAACTCAGCGGATTTGAATTTCGCATCAGTCTTGGATATAACCCGTTTATCGCTAGGTTTGTCTGTACTCTTCGTGACCCTGCCGGTAATGGTGGTGTTCTTCGGCTTTGCGGGTGCTCGTTTAGGTGCCACGGCGGGCCGTTTCTTGGGCACAGGAGCTGCTTTTGAGGCCTTGCTTTTCACAGGATCAATGTCCGGTGTATTGGGGATATTTTCGGATTCATTCCCAGTACCATAGCCTTCCTTGGTGTGCTCCTCGGCAGGAGCATGAATGCGAGGCGTGACATTCTTGGAAGGAGGGCCTGTCCGGAGGTTCAAACGAGAGAGCACCTTCCCTTTCCCTCTCTCTTCCACTGGCAGAAGCATCTGCCATAGTTTGTCTTGCTTGGAAATTCTCATCCTGTCAAAGGCGGAGATCGCATTATCAATTGCTTGCTGACGGTCATCGTCGCACGGGTACGGAAAGCCCCAGATGTCCAGTTCCTTGTAAGCCTTATCTCTGAGATCATACTTTTCTCTGTCTAATCGGTTTTCGGAGCCGAACTTAGAAACCAAAGCTAAGCAATCTTCTTGGGATGCGCGGGTTTTGAGTGCTAAGAACCTCACAGAGACCGGCCGAATCGCCAGCAAATGGGTTAGTGGAACCCGAAGGGCATCCATTTTGAGCTTCTCTTTGTTCTCCGGTGCCGGAATGGATGTCGGTGCAATCACAGGGGACCGTGAGGACAGTAAAGCGGGACTGATGGGAGAGGAGAGGGCAGAAGCATTCGAAAAGAAACGTTCCTTTTCCATATCTGCCCTGCTGGTGGATTTGCGAGCTAAACTTGCAGCTTCTTTTCCCGTTGCTGTACGATTATCTCCAGCCCGCAAGGCTCTCATTTGGTCGGAGGATATCATTGGTGTTCGCTTAGACTCTTTCCCTTGCTTGAAGGCACTCAGTTGCTGTTCTAGGGCCACGAGAGCCTCGTCGGTGCCGGCAGTAGCTTCTTTCGCTCTCTCGACCTCAAGACTATGGCTAAGGACGCCGGAGAAAAATAGATTATCTTGGCCATCGGGAGATTCGATATAGAGCTCGGATCGGCCACCAGCAGGGTAGGAATAGAATGGCTGGGAGTGAGAGCCGAAATGAATAGACTGATGTTTTCCCAAACGGATTCGAGCTTTCTGGTCATCCTGTAGGTTGTCGATCAGGTCGTTGATGATGCTCTGAGCGAGGTTCAAACGCATGACCTGTGGAGGGTTCTTGGGCAAGTCAGGTGAGATGTTCCCTACATCAGAAGGGCGGAGAAGGGCAAGGCCGCCATCAGGGATATCGAGAGGAGCCATTTCGAATGGCACGAAGGGCAGACTCGATAATTAAAACATGCAAAGGTAGGTGGATGGGGTTAGGCAGCGGAATGGGTTGGCGTAGTGTAGAAAAGAGTAGTTGAGTGAGGCCGATGGCAGGGAACGAGTGAAGAGAGTGACAATTGGGGACAACGTCATTGCCAAAAGAAAGAAGAAGTCCGGCAAAACAAGGACGGAGCGTAAAGAGAGACAATGGACATGGTCAGGAATAAGCCATGAAGAGGGTGAATGGAGTGAAGGGAGGGAGAGGGAGAAGTGAAGAAGAGAGAGAGAGAGAGAGAGAGAGAGGGAGAGGGAGAGAGGAGAAAGAGGAGAAGGAAGCGGAGAAAGACGAAGCTGTGATTGCAGGCTGAGGTGAAGGAATGTTTGATGGTCAGGATGATCCAAACTCCGGGAATGCTATTATTGATCATTCATGCACCACCTTCTGGACCCTGCAAGGGTTGGGGAACCTTATCTTCTCTGTCTGCATGTAACTATGTCCCTTATGTATGTTTGTATGTAACTCCAGTACTTTATTAAACATCCGCGGATTTCTCCCGTCGAACAGAGAGGAAAATAATATGTCAGTTTCATCTTTCTAGCCTTCGAGTCTTATAACAGATGGAAGTCCTACTAACATATAACTCACTAGCTAGTTAACTACAGACTACTCAGAGAGCTGTTATGGCCCATTCGAGTCCCTTCATCTCCCAGCTGGAAGCCCGATAAACAAAACAACGGAAGACGCCAAAAGCCACCTGCATCCTGATTATTACAGTAACTATTCAACTTGGTCAGAGACTAGTTTCTGGAGATGCAGATATCTTACTCGTCACCTTTTTCTTACAACTTCCACTTTCACTAACCTTCTTGTGGTACTCCGTAACGATGTACTATTTTATTACTAGCTTCCGAAGCATCTCCCGAATGTTCCTCTTCCACCCACTTCGACTTGGCCTGTTTCACTCCCTCGAAGAGAGAACCAAAGAATACCTGGTGCTGGGTCTCTTTGTCTATTGGAGGATGAGATTCAATAAAATAAATAATATTGTCAATCTATTGTTCGAAATTCCGCAATACCATCAGCAGTCGCCATAACGAAAAGCTCTCCCAAGAGAGACTTCCTCCATCCCGTTCGGAGTTTCCTGCGAGCATCCCGGCTTTACTTTCTTGGTATCGAACAGAATCCTGTCATCCTCTTGGGTTTAGTCTGGACTGTCCAGAACATTTCAATCTGCACGCTCGTTACATCATCCAACGAGTCAATCACTGGGCGACGAGAACTGTGGCTCGCCGAAATACGACCGCAGGTTCGGAGTTACCATTGAGAAAGAGGGAGAGTGCAGATTATTATTTTCTCGCCAATTTTGTTTCTGATTAAAACGCATGCCTCCTTTTTTTTACCGGGCTCTAACTACGGAGTCGTCCGTAGTAAGTGTCTTATTTTCTTACTGGCGAGTTATTTATCCTGAAACAAAACTACATAACTACAACGCTTCACCTCACAAACTTCGTTGGATGGCGAATTGGACAACAGATAGTAATTTCCAACGAGACGCGAGTCGAGACGTCCGCCCCAGGCAAGGATGTTTTACCCTGGGAGGCCGATCCTACAAGGCTAACCAACCAACCCAAGGATCTGATCCAAGGAAGGAGACGTTCTTGGGATTGGTGGCTCATCCGCCTTCCGGTGGCTGAACCAAGGAGCTGGCTGGGTCTGCATGAAATTCTTTTTTATGCTATTTTAAAAGTAATAATGCCTTTTTGAATCGCCTTGATTCTTGACACTGAAGATGTTTCGAAAAGGTTATTGTTTTTTCCCTTTCTTTCTTGCAGCCATGGCGCCTTGGTAAATGGTGAACAAGAGCCTGCGGATAGGTGATATTGGCGGCTTGACAGCTGACTCCACGGAGGGCACGGTGAGCCGGCATACTCCGGAGGTAACTAGTTATAACTTATGGAGAAAAAAAGATGGATGAGTTGGCAGGGCTTCCCGGTCAGCGAACTCGACGATTGAACTGTTCCTGTGGATACGGGAGTGACTTTTGCCATCTCTCAGGTCATTATTATTCGTTACCAGCTCCAAATCTCCTCTAAGTTGCACAAGGTCCAAGTCAAAGGTTTTGTTTCGTCGTGACGGCTCCCGTAAAACGCTTTCGTTGCACCTAATAAATCAGAACTGGACTGCCCTTTTTTGGTCCTCCATTATCAAGAGAAACTCCCAAACTAAAGGTACTTCTTACCTTGCGCTGCCAACTGCCGCGCTGTGGGGTTGCGTGGACAACCTGCTGTTATCCCGAAGGTAACTTTTAACAACCATGGTGAACGGGTCGTATTTCTCAATAAACAATGATTTTGAGCCCTTTGGTTACGTTACCTCCGACTTGACTCCTCCTTCTCCCTCTGAATCATGGTGTGGTTCAGCCCGGGATTCGATGGAGCTGATAGCGGACATCGCGCGCAGCTCGCCCACATACAGCAGGCTCGTTCTTAATGATCAGCTGCCGATTGCGAAAATCCTGCCCAGCTTCAGAGGGCTTCAAATTTCCTGTCTGCTACGATGGCTTGCCCTTTTGGTGACCTCCTAAGCCTTCGGTTTGACCGAGGCCGACCACCTGCGAGGATCACAGGTGATTGTTGGATTTGTGGGTGGACATACGGCAACATCCATGCAGCAAAGGCTCATAGTAAGCTCAGGTCGCACGTCCTCCGTACTCCGGTCAAAATGGATAGGTATGTTACCCCCATTTTTGCTTACTTACTTTATTAGCGAGCGGCTTGGGACGGACCGTTCACAAGAAAGTTCTAACTGCTAAAAGTCGACTATACTCCGTAAGTCTGTTGGTGTTCTTCGAAAGGACCAAACTTCCTGACTTGACCTTGTGAATTGTCATGCATGAAGCGCGCTATGCTTTTGTCGGTTTCAATTGAAGTCCTTGAAGATCTTGAACAGCTTTGGGAGAAATGCGGTATACTTCCGTGCCTGGGTGAAGACTCCGTATCAAACGCGGACTGCTGTTCCCGAGGTGCCTTCTGGGCATTCCATTCGCTCTTATGTGGTACCTTTTTGGCAACTCAATCCATACTCCGGCATAACGAGGGCGATATCACCACGCATAATATAGCCAGCGTGTTTTCAGAATTGCAGAAAGCGGGGTAACTGATATCCCTGTTTGACTCTTGCGATCGACTCTTCTCAGGTGGGACAAAAAGTTGAATTTTCTCGGAAGTCCGCACTGGTTATAATGCTGTGAACGGCGACTGCATTTCAAGGAAATGGACAGCTCATTGCTCGTCAAACCACACATACAACTACTGGTAAGAACATTCTCTCTCCGCAGAAAAACAGGGCGGTGGGGTGAAGCACAATTCGGCAATTCCGAACATCTGACCCATGCTAGTGACTTCGGTGATCAGCCGACGCAAGTCGCCATCCCAAGGATAAAAGGAAAAAGAAAAGAAAAGAAGTAAGGAAAATTGATAATAGAAAGCCGATCGCCCATCGCTCAACCCCAGAATTTCAAGAAAGAAATAGCCATCAGTCGTGGTACAATCCAATGTCTTCGATGCAACCGATCATGAGATCCTAGGGCAATAGTATCCGGTTCCTTCTCGGAGTATAGTCAGTCAACCAACGCAATCACCAGTCATGAGATTCGTCTTAAAACGTTCGTTTCTTGAATACGGCCAATCTGAACCTAAAACCGAAAATGCTAGTGACCAATTCAGCTTACCAAAGAGGCAAAAGATAATAATGGTGGCTTTTCTCTGTGCAGGATTTTCCTTTCTTTTCGTATCTCTCGCGCAAGTTTGTGACTGAGATCAACCTTTCGACGAAAAGTCACGACAAGCGGGCGGAGATACGTATGTATGTAATGTACTCAAAAGCGCCGAGAAAATTCCAAGCGAAGGCAGGACCGGGCCCCAGGCCCCGGGACACAAGGGTCAGATTCGTTGCTCGCGGGAGGCGGGGGCTAGCAGGCCTAGTCGCCCAGAAGTATGAGAGTCTCGCGGAAACATGGGTCTCCACGTGGTGTAACGAATCCTTCCGTAACCACTCTTGAGAATATCAAAGATTCAAGGAGGACAGAAAAATTCAAACGAATATGCGACAGTCCTCTCCGTACAATTGCTTGGAAGTTGAACGATTTTTGCAGTCCGTGACAGCCCAAGTGAAAAAAAGATGGCTTGTTGGGTTCTGGTTCGCAATTCAGGTCAGGCCTGGGATCAGACTTTTCAAATTGCAAAAGAGACCGCAAAAGAAATATACTTGTCTTGCAGCCGGAGAGCTGGGGCGACTCCGAACTCGAGATTTCAAACAGAGTCTGAAGAATTTGTAGGCACGGGATTCGGGTGTAAAGTCCGGCAGCGATTTTCATCCATGACGATGTTCATTCTTCATGGCCCTAACGCGGCAATGTGGCGCCGTGGAGCGCGAATGGTTGGCTGTTGACACTCAACACGCTTTGTAATTTTGCCGGGCTCTCTGCATCCCGCACCAGCGCGTTTTCTGTAGGCACAAATGATCGTTGGAACTTGGATCAGAGCTCTGATTCCCAGTGCTCTGTTCCCGAGTCACTCCTCCCCCTTTTTATTAGCTGGTTAGTTATATCTCGGCAGAACCCTTTCAGGGATTCTAGCTTCTGATAGCTTCCACGGCTGGTCCGTTTCGCATAAGACGGATATAATATGATAATGAAACCCTCCCCCTTCTCTGAACTATTCATCAACAGGACCAGAATGTTCAACGTTCTGTGCACCTCTTTGTATTCTGATAAAGGTCGTCGCGTCGATTTCCGCGTCCAAAAGTCTCGGCATGGAGGGGTCATGTGACTTTGAGTTTGGTCCATTCCGTGACCAGAATGATAGTTCGATACCATATATAAGATTGAGCGCAAATCGGTCAGCAAGATAGTCAATATGTTTTCGACCGAAAGCGAGAGTGATATGATCGATGCCATGCTTTCAGGTAAGAATGCTGCTCCGTTTCTGTATGGAGGCCGCGTCTTTGTCTTTCGCGAAGTTTCGCGATTGATAGTGATCCGGTGAACAAGCCGGAAACAAGTATCTCGGGCGCAGACCTCCCGGGATTTCAATACCGAGTGCCAACGGAAGCTAACACCGGCTTAAAGATGCAGATGTGGAGCTATTAGAAACAGTTGCTCAAGATGGCACTATGAATTAGTATGTCCCTTCTACATTTTAATATATCACTGCTAACCTGTGATGCTTTTTAGCGAGGAATGGCCTGCATTGCTTGAGCCATTTCTTGAGCAGTTATACCATGTGCGAGTTGCCGACCTAGATAAATGCCTTAAGATGGTATCGTTGACTGTATCTTAGATTGCGCATTACGAGTTTCCCATTCCACAAGTTCGATCTAGCTCGTTTGAAACGGTCGCAACGCTTCCTCTCCACTCGGCAGTTTCCTCACAAGAGCAGAGCTCCTCGCAGGCAAACAGCAACAAGGAAAACGCACCTCCATCACAGTCCCAGTCACCGCCCCCGACGACTCGTCCACCCGTTCCTGCTTTCTCTCCTACACCAAGCGCCCGAGCTGCGGATACACAATCTCAATCTAGTTTCACAGATGGCGGTCTACCGGAACCCCTCCATTGCTTGCTTCATTCTATTGAATCAACTCTCAAGGAGTCGTTTTCAGTGAAACCGCCTCATACCATTCAGCGCCTTGCGGAACTCATTTTGCGACCCACGCGACACTACCGAACACTTCCAGCTTACCTCCGTGCGGTCGACCGAGTAGTATCGGTATCGACCGGAGCTGATGTTTTTCCCCTTCCAGTCAATCCACCCTTGAACCAGACATATGATCCCGGCTTTCCGAATGGAATCAATGGACTTGGTCCAACCTTTTCCCTATTTACGGATACCTCTTTAGGAACCGACGAGGCTCTGGGCGGTGCGCGCCTCACTCCAATTCCTTGGTTGATTAATCCAACATCCACTTCGGATGACGAGGGTTTGCCCGCTGACCCCGATTCCGGCGGTGAACATGTAGACGTTGACATCATAGCTCAGAGTGAAAGCGACCCTGAAACACCCGACTCCAGCATGGGCGATGAACTTCCTACGGCCGAAGATATCATTGATGAGGGAGAAGAGTCTCCACATGCGCGTGGGCCGGTCGTGCTGGGTGTTGAAGATATGGGGTTACAGGATGGGAAGGACGTGCAGATGAGCCTATCAACGACTGAAGCTGATGCCTCGGCTACCGAGGATTCTCAAATGGTGTCTAGTGAAGTTGAGAAGAAAGAAGGCTCTCAAGTCGGCGCTGATGAGGATGGGGAGGGAGAGATTGTTGTGGAAGAATCGGCTCCAGCTCCGGTCGCAAAGGATGAAGTTTCAACGGACATGTTCTCTGGACAGTCAGCGGCACCCGCGACTGGCGGTACTGGAGAAGCAGATGAGTAAGGCATGGGCTCTAACGAGAAAACTGAATGACGGAACGTCCTAAACGGCTTGTATGATGCCAGAGCATCAGCGTGTTTTTGATTTGTTTCTTGTACAGTATTTCCGGTTTCATGGGAGGCGGTGGGTCGGAGCATTTTAATCTGGCGTATGGGAATGTTCGGCATTAGCTGGCGATAGCATGGGTTTTATTTATTGATAGTTGTGAGATATCACTGCATACATTGCGTCTACTTACTTATGCATTCAAGCCTACTCATACTATTCTTCAGCGGTCTGTTGTAGTTATTTCCAGTCTCATTGAGGTGATGTCACATGACACCGTGACAGCCCGCGTCTGTGGCGCGCAGGCAACCATCAGTTAAGTCAATTATCGATAACATCCATCTCCACCTCATCTCACCTTGAGGCCTTTTTCGCCCGAAAATTCTGCAACTGGATTCTTCAAGATGTAAGCATGATCCTAAGGTCCGTGTGAAGGTGAACTAACCAGTCATAGGTGTGAGTGCCTAGCTGCCTTTTATAATCTCTATCCTCCACTAATCGCACGTAGCAAAAATCGACAAATTGTCAATTCTCGGGTAGGTGCTTTTATATCAACCGTTGAGCATTTCTCCAAAAGCATTCTCCTTTGCTAACGGCTTTTTGGGCTGTAGTGTTCGATCATTCGATAATACGCGAAGCGAAACGATCCAGTTCCACACCCCTCTAACTCTGATTGTCGGACTCAATGGATCGGGAAAGACAGTATGTGAGCAAGAAGGGATAACATACTCGACGACTAACTGCTATAAAGACAATTATTGAATGCCTCAAATATGCCACGACGGGGGATCTACCACCCAATAGCAAGGGCGGAGCATTTATCCATGACCCAAAGGTAGAAAATTGGAATCTTCCCCGGAATTTAGCCCGAACTCTATGCTGAGATAAGTTTCCTTGAACAGCTTTGCGGAGAGAAAGAGGTTCTAGCCCAGGTGAAACTGGCTTTTCAAGCAACCTCGAACTCCAGAATGGTGGTCACCCGCAGTTTACAGCTTACGGTAAAGAAAACAACGCGGCAGCAAAAGACTTTAGAGGGACAGCTGGTGATGATTAAGGAGGGAGAGAGGACCGCTGTTTCTTCTCGAGTCGCGGAATTGGATCAGATCATGCCCCAATATCTCGGGGTTTCGAAAGCAATACTTGACAATGTTATATTTTGTCATCAAGACGAGAGCTTGTGGCCCATGAGTGAACCTTCTGTATTGAAAAAGAGGTTTGATGAGATATTTGAAGCCCAGAAGTACACCAAAGCCATAGACAATATTAAGGCTTTGAGGAAAAAGCAGAACGAGGAGCTCGGGAAGTATAAAATTATGGAACAGCATGCTAGAGAAGATAAAGACAAGGCTGATAAGGTATACTACGTCCTCTGGTTTTGTGACTAGCGCTGTTGCTGACACTGTCCCAGGCAGAGAAAAGATCATTGGAACTTCAAACCCGAATAGAAAAACTTCGGGAAGAAAGTCAAGAGCTAACGCAGCAGATGAATGAGACCTCGGCTCTTGTAGACAAAGCGTGGAAAGAATCTGAGAGCTATGCTGAAGTTTTGGGGGCTTTAGAAGGGAAGCGTATCGAGGCGAAGAGCATCGAATCAAATATTGATAACCTCAAGCAGCATCTTGTCGAACTGGATGAATCCGAAGAGTGGCTTCAAACGACCTTGGAACAGTTCGATTCTCGACAGGCTGAGTATCAACAGCAAGAGGAGTCCTTAAAGGAGAAATACCTGGACCTGAAAGAAAATATCGAGGAGAACCGTCGTCAACTGGGCATTAAGCAGTCTGAACATGGAAAGCATGAAAACGATAAGGCGCAATTCGAAAGACAAGTAGAAAGGCGAGGCAAGCTGATTCGAGATATTGCTCATCAGAATAACCTCCGGGGGTTTGAAGGGGATCTTGAAGAGACGGAGATCAGCGATTTCATGCAGCGTATACAAAAATTGTCCAAAGACCGGAATCAGGCTTTAGAGAGGGTAAGGCGAGAGGCGCAGACAGAACTTCGGGAAGCCCAGAGCTTGCTTAATCAGTTGAGCCAACGGAAGTCTGCCCTCCAAGAAGTCAAGAATTCGGCTCGAAAACAAATGTCCTTGAATGATAAGGAAGCTGATTCTTGCCAAAAGCGTCTTAATGAGATTGATGTGGACGAGGGCAAAGTGGCGACTTTCCAATCGAGGATAGAAGATACTGAACGGCGATTGCAGCAATCTAAGGAAAAGGCTAGAACAGCATCTTGGGATAAAGACCTCCAGACAAAAAACACAGAGCTTCGCACACTGGAAGAGGAGAACGTGGTGCTGAATGCAGAATTGATTGAAGGAACCAAAAAGGCCGGAGATCTTGCTCGACTTGATCACTTGAAGAAGGAACTGAAAGACCGAGAACAAAGTTTGGAAACTATGAAGAGTGCTCATGGCGACAGAATTTCCCAGTTATTTAGCCAGACCTGGCAGCCCTCGACCATCGAACAAGAATACCAATCTGTTTTGAATGATGCCTCTAGTTCTCTTTCTAAGGCGGAGCGGGAGCGAGACGGGTCCAGCAGAGAACTTGATTACATTGAAACAACCCTAAAAAACTCCCGCAAATCTTTGAAGCAACAGAAGCAAGAGCTTGATGATTGTGTCGGACGAATTCGCGAAGCTATTGATGATGAACCCGGGGAATACCCCGACGCTGTCAAGCAAAGGCAAACACAGGTAGAGGTGGCCAGGAAAGATATTGATCAATACGCAGGCTTGGGAGAATATCTATCAAAGTGTTTGGAAGCAGCAAAGCGGGCAAAGACGTGTCGGACTTGCCAGCGTCCTTTTAAGACCGAAAAGGAATTCCAGGAGTTCAAGAAGAGACTTGAGGATTTAGTGAAGAAAGCGACCTTGCAGGCTGAGGACGAAGCTATTTCGCAAATGGAGGAGGACTTGGAATTAGCAAGAAACGCCCAGACATATTATGACTCCTGGCTCCGTCTTTCCAACACAACTATACCCGAGACCGACAAGGAAATAACTAGATTGGAGGCACAACGAGAGGAACAACTAGGAAAAGTAGAGGATCTCGATAGAGTTGTCATTGAGAAAGGCGAGGCTAAAAGGGACATTGAGTTTTTATCTAAGGCCATCACCACTATCGCGAAATATGATAGTGAAGTCAAGTCCCTCACCTCTCAAATCCAAGAACTATCAGCCAAACAGCAAGAATTCGGAGGAACACGAACCCTAGATGACATTCAAGACACGATCGCGACGGTCGCTGAGGAATGTCGTGAAATCAGGCGTGTGATGACAAAAATTACCAACGAAAAGGACCAGTCGAGAGTTGAAATCACAGAGCTGGAATTCCAACTCCGTGATGTCCGCAGTGAACTTGACAATGCTAAATTTCAGCTCGAAAAGAAAATTTCGGTCGAAGCTCGACTGGAAGAATATCGGTCTCTCAATGCAAAACAACGTGAAAGTATTGAAAAGGCGGATCGTGATATAGAGAACCTAGCTCCTGAAGTATCAAAGGCTCAGGCTAAATATGACGATATCAGCGCCCGGGGCGAACAGAAAGAAAGGGAGCTTCAGCAGGAGGTTTCGATGTTGAATGACAGTCTGAATCATCTTAACCTTGCGAACGAGGACATCGTATCGTATACCGACCGAGGAGGCCCACGCCAACTAGAGAGAAGCAAACGGGAGGTTGATAATGTCACTAAAGAAATTGAGCAATTGGAAACAGAACAGGGATCTATTACACGTCAACTCAATGCTGTATCTTCTCGGTTGAAAGATAATGAGAGCACGAAACGACAATACCTCGATAATCTTCAATATCGACGGGAAATGAGAGCCCTTGAGGCAGTCAAAGCCGAAATTTCAAAATTAGAGGCGCAAAACGCAGATGTTGATCGTGATCGATTCAGACAAGAGACGATACGCTTGAAGAATTTATGGAACCAATTCTCGGCTCACCGTGCTAATAAAATGGGTGAGATGAAAGCTAAAGACGACCAATTAATGCAATTGCTTGCCGACTGGAATACGGATTACAAGGACGCAGGCTCCAAATTTAAGGAGGCCCATATCAAGGTTGAAACTACAAAGGCCGCAGTGGACGACCTTGGAAGATATGGAGGTGCTTTAGACAAAGCCATTATGAAATACCACAGCCTAAAAATGGAGGAGATCAACCGGATTATCGAGGAACTATGGCAGAAGACCTACAAGGGCACAGATGTTGACACGATCCTCATTCGTTCTGACAATGAGAATGCAAAGGGAAATCGTTCATATAATTATCGTGTCGTTATGGTAAAGCAAGATGCCGAGATGGACATGCGTGGCCGCTGCAGTGCAGGCCAGAAGGTCCTGGCCAGTATCATCATTCGTCTTGCTCTCGCAGAATGCTTCGGTGTTAACTGTGGTCTGATTGCACTTGACGAGCCCACAACTAATCTTGATCAAGAAAACATACGCTCACTTGCACGAGCATTGCATGATATCATCAGGACAAGGCAGCAGCAGGCAAATTTCCAGCTGATTGTCATTACACACGATGAAGAGTTTTTGAAGTACATGAAATGTGGTGAATTCAGCGATTATTATTACCGGGTGGCAAGAAATGATAAACAAAAGTCGATCATTGAGAGACAGTCCATTGCCGAAGTAAGGATTCTTGCTGTTTGCTATTGGTTTATGCTAATAAGATGATTTATTCTAGGTCATGTAATCGGATAAGCGTTCTGCATCTTGTGAAGTGCAATTGCGGGCCTGTCGTACATATCAGCGGTGATTTTTCGCTCAGGGACTTCTTTTGCAGGTCTTAGTATATAGTATGCACGTACGGAGTAATTTTAGGATTTGAGCGCTACTGAAAGTTGATTCATAATGACGAATAATTCCATAGTGCTTATTCCTCTGGCTCACTGGGTTCATTACCGTTTTCTTCATCGTCAACCAAAGGTACAAATCGAAAATCCACAAAGCTGACATTGTCAGTTGAGTTGGTCGTAGGGGCTGTCTTCCTTGATCCATCTGCAGCGGTATCTCCAAGCTCGATCATAAACTGCATACTGAGCACACCCTGACTATCACCACGTATACTAACTTTACTCGATGTAGACATTGCTCGTAGTGCTTTGCGGACTAGTGCAAATCTATAGTTATGTCGCACCTTGGTCTTGGGGAAATGTGGGTTGACCATAAAAGTCTCCGCCACGGAAGGGGCCAGTTTTCCACGTTTCGCCTCTTTAGAACTGCCGTCTTCGTTGAAAGCTTTGTACTCCAGATCTGCGGGTTTGTCCGGCTCTTTGCCTATTGAGAATTCGACAGTGGATTCTCCAAATGGTCCCCCAGAAGCTGAAAGAGCGAAAAAAGGCGCCTTATCCGGGGATGCAGATATTGTTAAAACTGTAGGATTGGTGGAGTCTAATTCCATGATAGCATTATGTAACCACAGAGAGCGCATGATGATTTTGAACGCAATCGACTCCCGTTGGAATGGTATATCGGCATCTTCGGGAGAGTCTAAGGAAGGGTCTTCAGGGTCATAAGTGGTTAATTCGCATGTTGTTGTGACGCTTGCCTCGGTCAGCGTGATGCATAGAGGAGACCCGGGCGCCAAATAGCTCAAAGCGCAGGTACGATTAGTCGACAAAGCAGGTGTCGAAAAAGCGTTTGGCATGGTACTAGCCATAGGATTTGATATTGAATTGAGATTTGGTGCCGAATCATTGAAGCCAAATATTTGAAGAGTCTCAATCAAGGCGGATAGAGAAACAAGAAATCTGGGGTACGCTGTTGTGTCGGTTATATCCTCTACCGGATCCTCAGCATCCATGAGCATATCATCGTCAGTCGACGGCGGGCTAAAGGCATAATTCGTAAAGAGATTCTTGTCTAGAAAAGTGATGCCTTGCATAACCCTTCCGTCATCAGCAGAGAATCGGATTCCTTGTGGAGTGATTTGAATTGCGGATTTTGAAGTAAAGCCAATACATCGTAATATAACATAGAGCTGATGTGTGATATTTGAAACCGCAGAGAATATTGGTGGTCCGGAAGTTTCCATGATTGGATAAAGCGGGCTAGCTCGGAATGGGATGTTAATCGAACGTTCCCTTAGGCTCGTATAATTTGGAAGAAAAAATATCAATTTCGGAATTCACTTGGGATCAAAGTTGGACATAATAGATATCTGTAACGACGAGAACTTCGAAAGGAGCAACGCCGAACACGGATGGTTTATATGTAGACTCCAACAGCGCAAAGCATTAGAACAGAGCCAAACCTGTGATAGTTAGAAAGGTTGGATTTTCAGCTGCTCAGAGTACCCATACCCGAATGCGAAGGAGGCCGGAGCGCCGTAGAAAGTAACACCTTGAAAAGTTTGATCTATAAACGTTTTTAGTAAGGGTTCCGGAAATGCGTTTGAGGAATGTAGTTCAATTACTTAGGCCAAAGAATCCGGATAGAACAAGACCTATAGCGATCGCTTAGCAAGCGTAATACATGATGATAGATGTAATTGAAATATCCGAACCTGCAGATAAAAGAGTCGTCGCCAAATAGAAATGGTAATCTTTTGAGATCGTTGGATAATAGGGGTTCGCGGCCGCAGCAACCCAAGCTTCTTCTAAAGACATTTGTACTGTATGTACGAAGGAAGTGTCGTGACGTACCGGGTAAGACTCGAGGAAAATGTAGACGCGATAAGGCAGCTAAATCAGACAAGTGGCACTGACCGGGCTTTAATAAAGGAGCGTCATTATATTACAACTTCTGATCGAATTCCGTACAAGATGTGTCGCGTTGTTGTCAAGGTGGTCAATCCGGAATTTCAATTTTCCGGAGGACGACTCGGTCAACGGAAGAATAATAAGCCGATAGCGACATCATCGAGTTCCCGAAGGGGCAACAGGACCTTTGAGCATCTCGGCAATTTGCTAGCTATAAGAACTGCAAAGACTTTGTAAGCGAATAGTGACAGGTGCCCTTTCTCGGGTACGAAAATACCTACCAATGAGCCCATGATGGCTCCAAGCGATCGTACGCCGCTCTCGATTCCCAATGCCAAACTGATAATCTAATGGCTCCATAGGTAGCAAGCGCAAGGCTTCTGACGAATTAAACACGTCTGATACGACACAAAAGATAAAAAAGGCTAGAACTGAGTCTCCAGCAGAGGTTAGTAGACTCAATGCGCCTAGCAAGACGTCGGTTTCTCTGATTCCGTGTACAGAATGAATCGAATGAGCCCCAGCTCAAATTGGTTCCATTTGCCGAAAAGGTGGAGTCTCACCAATGCAATCCCTTCTTTCCATACTATGCTAACGAAAACGATGTATAGCCCGCGGTTCTGGAGGAGCGACGTGGCGATATAGAATTCCGAGTGGTCAACAATGATGGTTCGATGGAGAGCTTTATCATCCTTACGGGCCTAAAGTGTATATTTCAGAAGCAGCTCCCAAAGATGCCGAAGGACTATATTGCAAGGCTGGTATATGATAGAACTCACCTGTCGATGGCGATCATAAAACACCCTCTGGAAGTTGTTGGGTATGTAGGCTTTTCAACGTTGGGGGACACTTGGGCTGAGCATACTCTAGGGGCATCACCTATCGACCATTCAAAGGAAGGAGATTTGCAGAAATTGTATTCTGCGCCATTTCTTCGGACCAACAAGTCAAAGGCTATGGCGCTCACTTGATGTCTCACCTAAAGGTGGTTTCTATACTTCATGGTCACTTACCGTAGCTTTCGTGACTGACCAAAACTGATAGGATTTTGTGAAATCTACTTCCGATGTGATGCATTTTTTGACCTACGCGGATAACTATGCCATTGGGTATTTCAAGAAGCAAGGATTCACTAAGGAAATCAGTCTGGAGAAATCAATTTGGATGGGCTATATCAAAGACTATGAAGGTGGCACGATTATGCAATGTACCATGCTTCCCAAAATACGGTACCTCGAATCTGGGCGCATGATTTTAAAACAGAAAGAAGCCGTTCATGCCAAAATCAGAGCATTCAGCAAATCCCATGTCGTGCATCCTCCACCGAAAGAATGGAAAAACGGGGTTTGCAAAATTGATCCTTTAAGCATTCCAGCCATTAAAGAGTCGAGATGGTCTCCCGATATGGACGAGTTAGCCCGCCAACCTCGACACGGTCCCAACTATAATCAACTTTTACATTTGCTCAATGACATGCAAAATCACAGCGCCGCGTGGCCATTTGCTCAACCTGTGAATCGAGATGAGGTCCCCGATTATTATGAAGTTATCAAAGAGCCAATGGATCTGTCGACTATGGAGGAAAAACATGAAAATGACCTCTACCCTACCCCGCAGGATTTCATCAAGGACGCCATGTTAATCTTCGATAATTGTCGCCGATATAACAACGAGACAACCCCATACGCCAAAAGCGCAAACAAGTTGGAGAAATTTATGTGGCAACAGATCAAGAATATACCAGAGTGGTCGGTGAGTACATATCTTGATGTTACCTAGTTTTATCGATTTCTGACTGCAGGTCATTCCAATAGCATCTAGGGGAAGGACACTAATTAGGCCTGAAGAGGCCCTCGACATCATTTCATGAATTTACGGCCTGATTTATTTTACCAGGATGGAGGTCAATGTGGTTCAGGCGAAAGGGCATACTAGGATCATGGTTGGCAGAATTGGGGGCCAAGGGAATGGGAATATAGTGCATTTACCATATATTATCTGTGTTTATCTTTGTTAATCTATGAGAATGATCCTTCAATCCTTATTCTCCATGTCACACTTAGAATCCCGAATTGCCAGATGTTTGTTGACTCGGAATCGGAGAAACAATACTGCGAACATGTGAAGCTTAATGTGGCCGGGAACACTCAAAAGGCTCTCCTTATTTACGCAAACTGACTTGATCAGTTCACTAATTCCAGTTTCATTTCTGTCTCATAACATTGCAACAATCCTTACCATGTCTTTCTTTGATTCTTAGCAGCATCTGTGCTCTTCATGTTCACCTTTTAATAGCATTTTTCTCTCGTTGAATGATACTATGGCCAATGGATTGAGCTGAACGGAGTTACCAAACAATCCATTTAAGAAGCAAACATCGTTGTATGCCTTAACAAGCACTCGTTCAGTTCACACATTAATTCACCAAACCCGAAGTCGATACTACAGTTTCTCTGAGTTTGGACTCTTTGCAATTGTTCCCGCATTTTCAAGTCAATCATGGCATCGACGTCGTCAATTCAAGATGAAGAGCATCGCAATCGTCTCCCGACACTCCTCGAGGTCCTCAGCCGACGAACGCTAGCCCCAGTTGATCTATTTTCATTTTACATCTATATGAGGGATCAACAATGCTCTGTCGACTATCTGGACTTCTGGTACGTACTTTTTAATTTTTACTACAGTCATTATGAACCCCTCTGACTAGGAATTCCATTTTAAACAGGCTCGATGTATCCCAACACATGTCTCTATGCCGGCACTACGTTCGCGAACTGCGCCGATCCGTTCTCCTTGAGACACCCGAACCAGAAAAATTCGATACGTCAGATTCTCCTATTAGAGGACAAAATGGTGCCGGGCCTTCTGCATTTTATCCTCCCAATGGTGTCGAACTTGAAGACGACCAGCGATTGTCCGCCTTCTTGAGATCCGAAGGCCGAACATCTATATACTCCGCAAGAAGCAGTATAGAGTCTGGTCGATCGGGGCGCCGATTTTCTTCTGTAGATCGACCTCGACGGATTAGCGATATGTTTCTGCAACACCATCATAATAATTCGAATGGCTCTCCCGGACATACGGTTACTCGACCCGATATTCGTGCGAGCGCTGTCAGAATCCTATACACTTATCTCCTTCCAGGCTCGGAACGTGAGGTTGTACTTCCAGACAATATCGTCGGTGATATCGTGCACATGATCGAGCAAGAGGGGAGAGATGACCCTGAGGTCTTCGATACCGCTAAGGACTATGTCTTCCAAGCCATGGAACGAGATGCGTTTCCTGGTTTTCTGCAAGCAAAGGCATTAGGGAACCTAGTGCCATTCAGCATACTGGCTCGATTAATCATTGCCTTCATCAGTCTGGGAGGAGCATTTTGGGCTGCCTTCTATGTCGTGCTAACCAATCAACCACGACTCGTTCGGTGCTGGGTATGGCTTTCCAATCAGTTTCTTTTATTCCGAGGCTTTTCATTAACATCTTTGAAAACAGATTATCTTACCGTTCGTCGTCGGTTCCTACTTCCTTGCGTCATACCAATATCGAATGGACCCTATTCTCGCAATGATCGGCCTCAGCGAATACACCTTTATGACCTGGACTTCGGTCCGTGAACCTTATGTTCGACGTTTACTCCTTAGACGAGCATCCGTCGCTCTTTCGTTTACCACTGCTATGGCCGTCTCCCTGTGTGTGTTATTCATCTTTGTTCCTGGCACTAGGCTTTGATGCTTCAATACTTTTCGAGGAGAAGACTTTTTCGCCGAATTTTCACAACTTGAATGCGCTTTACTCACACTCGTTCCGTATTATTTTGCTGGTTGCGAAGGTCAGGTTTTTGACTTCCATTAGTAGCATTGGCGCTCGGTGTTTATTACGTGGTTGGGGGGCTTATTGCTTTTATTTGTTTGGTGAGGTTACACTCTCTTCATCCCATTAATCATTCTTATCTTCCCTTCTACATACTTGAGATACCCTACATAATTACTATGTTAACCCTAATGATCTGGGATGTCAATGTGTCTCTTTCCCAAATTTCTATGGTTTCAATGTTTGCAGCTCTGCGTGGAAATAGTTGTCAGAACCCTTCATACATTTATTACCGCGTTTATATTCAGAAGAAATACCGTCTCTTGGCCATCATGCAATCTAAGGGCGATGACTTAAGCCCAGCATTCGTTTTGCGTTCCTCGCCAATCTACCAGAGTCATCACCATCGTAGCCTTCGTCAAGATGTGGGTGCCTGCCCATGCGACCGGAGTGACCGTATCGAGATTCCAGGTCTTTCATAGCATTATACTCGCGTTTGCTGCCTGTACCTAGTCCGAATTTTCGGCCGTCTCGTCTGCGGTATACATCCCAAGGTATGTATGAAGACTCCCAAGGTCTATGGAAAGGCCGTTTTAAACCAGCTCCGCCGAGTGCTCCGGTTGCTGGCCCGGCCCGATTCCCCTCCCACCCGTTCATACTACGCTCCAGACGACTAGTACGATCCTGTTGACGAGTCCGTCTTTTCTCTGCTTGGGCTCTGATCTTTGCAATCTCGACTTCAATCCCACCGATGGCATTGCGACACCGACTTTCCCACTGTTGGAGCACGGATATCATTGGATCAATGGCAGTAACGCGAGGATTGCGTAGAGGAGCAACTGATGTAACCCTGATTACCGGCGGAGTGGTGGTAGGGGAAAAACGGGCGGTGATAATAGAGGAGTAGATCGCGTCCGTGACGAGGGATTCTAGTTCAGCCGTGGAGGAAAGCGAGAGAGAGGCAAGGACAGTGGAGTAGGTAAGTGGGTTATGTTTTTTTGCGAGAGTTAGGAGGGTGAGAAGCCGGAGCTTCTTAGTTTGTTCAGGGTTAAGCTCAGGGAGTCCGGGAGTAACTAGGTGATCAAAGCCATTAGCGCTGAGGGTGGACATATCTCTTTTTGAGGCTCACATTTGTAGTCTCGCCACGTCCCGCAGGTAAAAATCTCCAACAAGGTCACATATGGCCTGAAGTCTTCTAACGATTTGAGGTTCTGTACTGCCGGAAGATCCAAAAGCTCACCAAAGACGTAGGTATGAGGAGCAGATGTGGCATTCATGATAAGAGTTGTTAAATACCGAGGAGAATGTGACGCTTGGGATTTCGCCATGAGAACGAAGGGCTGAATGGCCTCGACGGCTTTTACGTGCAAATGCTCCATAGCGTGTAATCGGTGTGGTGAGGTCTTGGGCCGGCGCTTCCTTGAAAGCCGACCAATTCAATATGGCGATTCTGGCCGGAGGTACATACAAACAAGGTTGGGAGATAGGTTTCAGATGCGCTAAACTGCCGGTGAAGGTTAAGTATAATTTGTCTGACTTCAAAAGAAGTGAGTTGGCATGTTCGGGACGATGGGGACCGAATTAATGCCAAATGCCCGAGAGTGACACTATTGTCCTTCAGCTTCACTGGATTGTCGTTGAGCACAAGACACAATCAACTTCCCGCTGGGAAACAAAGAAAACGAATACGGAGTTATTAGTCAGCCCCGGATGATTATATAATACAGCGCGATTTGTATCTAATCAGGTGATTGATTGATTGATAAGCGTTGGTGTTATTTCACTCCCTAACGATGTCTCTAAACCCCCTCCCTCACACCAAAATCGTGAAACCGTTTTGAGTTGAAGCCGTCCAGCGGATGAACCGGGAGCTCTGGCGATTAATGGCGTCTTGACTCATCCTGTGAACCAGACCGACTGCTTCAGGTCAAGTAACCCCGGAGGTTAGTGTTTTGCTTTCAAACTGGGGTTCAAATAGTCACAGTCTCAGAGAGTTAAGTACTTGCCAACCCTTGGTCCCTGCACTCTGGTTCGCTGTTTGCTACCCGGAGATATCAGCAGCGAAGCCCCGGGTGAGACCAAACACGAAGCATATTCGGCTTCTTATCCCTCACGATCTGACATTTATAATCTCACGCCGCCGTCTTCCGGCTTATTATTTTCCTTCAGACAGAGCTGACATGTCCACCCGGCCTGCATATCTACCGGTGGCGCCAAGATACTGATTTTCAATTGTCCGAAGCGCTTTGGGCAAACGTCAGCAAAGACGAATTAATACGATACAATAACATTTTATTCTCACTCAGCCACCCTTTCACACCGATGTTTTGCGATTATATATGATCGGTAGCTGCATCGCAGTCCGGTTTTCCTCTCCCTCCGACTAATTAGCGGCGACGAACCCCCCCACCTCGAACGTCGACATGGCTGTCACAACGCTGAAGGTGGATGGCATGACCTGCGGCGCATGTACTTCCGCCATTGAATCTGCTTTCAAAGACATCGAGGGTGCGACAGATGCTTCGGTCAGTCTTGTGATGGGAAGAGCGGTAGTGCAGCATGACCCCAGAATATTGGCCCCGGAGAAGGTCAAAGAGATCATCGAGGATCGTGGGTTTGACGCCTATATACTGACAACGGAGAGCGCCAAATCCGCTTCGAAAGCGGGGAATAGCACGCCATCTGCTCCTACCGAAGCCTTCTCAACAACAACACTTTCAGTCGGAGGAATGACATGTAGCTCATGCACGTCCGCAGTAGAGGCTGGTTTAGCCGATGTCCCTGGAATCGTCGAAGTTACCGTCTCTTTACTATCCGAACGAGCAGTTGTCAAACATGATGGTTCCTTAGTCACATCCTCTCAGATAGCAGAGATAATCGAAGACCGTGGGTTTGAAGCGACTGTGCTAATCTCCGAAGAGCCTAAGGACTTGGTCGAAAACACCACTGACAGCATATCAATATCGAAACAACAATCGGCGCAACTAAAAACCACGATCACTATAGACGGAATGACATGCGGAGCGTGTACGTCGGCTGTTGAAAGCGCCCTAAAAAACGAACCCGGCCTCACTCGTTTCAATATCAGTCTCCTGGCTGAGCGGGGTGTCGTATTTCATATTCCTTCACTCCTCTCTGCATACAAAATTGTCGAGCTCATAGAAGATGCGGGTTTTGATGCGCGCATTCTATCATCAGAACCAGACCTGTCATCCCATCAAAGTTCCACTTCTGCATCACTCGATTTCAGCGTGTATGGATTAACCGATGCCGTGTCAGCCACTACTCTAGAATCTCGGCTCCGTGGCACCCCAGGGGTACTGAATGCTGTTGTGAAGCTTTCGAACTCCCGTGCGTCAATTACTTACCAACCATCTCAGGTGGGTGTCCGCGCTTTATCGGAAGCCATAGAAAACGCTGGTTTCAATGCTCTGCTCGCGGAATCGGAAGACAACAATGCCCAGCTAGAATCTTTAGCGAAGACCAAGGAGATTCAAGAGTGGCGAAAAGCTTTCTGGCTTTCTCTTTCCTTCGCTATTCCTGTTATACTAATCAGCATGATAATACCGATGTATCTCCCCAAACTTGATTTCGGGAGTTTCAGGCTTTTCCACGGCCTGTTTTTGGGTGATGTCATTTGTTTACTTCTCACTATACCCGTTCAATTCGGAGTGGGAATGCGGTTTTACCGGTCGTCCTTCAAAGCATTGAAACACCGCGCCCCTACAATGGACGTTCTAGTCATGCTGAGCACCTCCTTGGCATTTGCCTTCAGCATTCTGGCGATGCTTGTGTCACTCATGTGCATGCCGCATACCCGACCAAATGTTGTGTTCGAGACCAGTACTATGCTCATCACCTTTATCACCTTGGGTCGATGGTTAGAAAATCGCGCCAAGGGTCAGACATCTCGTGCACTGTCCCGTTTGATGTCCCTTACACCATCGATGGCTACCATATATGACGATCCTATCGCCGCGGAGAAGGCAGCCGAACAATCTCGTGATTCTGCTCAAGAAAAAGGCACAGGCGCGGTGAAGAATGCGACTCAAAGATCTATTCCGACGGAATTGATTCAGGCTGGCGATGTGGTTTGCCTTCGTCCGGGAGACAAAATCGCAGCAGACGGTGTTGTTATTCGTGGTGAAAGTTATGTCGATGAAAGCATGGTCACGGGCGAGGCGAATCCTATTCGCAAGATTTACGGCGCGCAAGTCATTGCAGGAACGGTAAATGGCGTGGGATGGGTCGATTTTCGGGTTACCAGAGCAGGTAAAGACACTCAACTTAGTCAAATCGTGAATCTCGTTCAGAATGCGCAAACAAGTCGAGCGCCTATTCAGCGGATGGCGGATATTGTTGCCGGATATTTCGTCCCCACTATCCTCACGCTAGGTTTAATCACATTCCTCGGGTGGATGATCCTCAGCCATCTCCTACCCAACCCACCTAAAATATTCCTTCAGGAGAGCAGCGGAGGCACTGTCATGGTCTGCCTCAAACTGTGTATCTCTGTCATCGTTTTTGCGTGTCCATGCGCCCTCGGACTTAGCACTCCTACCGCCGTTATGGTCGGCACTGGTGTTGGGGCTGAGAATGGAATTCTCGTCAAAGGCGGTGCAGCGCTCGAAGCGGCAACTAAGATTCAGCACGTCGTTTTCGATAAAACAGGCACCTTGACAACAGGGAAAACTACTGTTTGTGATACGAAAATGGAGCCCACCTGGTCTTCCAACGAATGGCGTCGAAAATTATGGTGGCTCCTCGTCGGTCTTACTGAGATGACCAGCGAACACCCAATCGGCAAGACCATCGTATCTGCGGCGAAGGCTGAAAATGGCGTTTCAAACGATGATCCCCTTGACGGCTCGGTGGTTGATTTTGAGGCAACTGTTGGTAAGGGGGTCTCAGCCCTGGTTGAATCAGCATTAGGGGTCGAACGCACTAGATATCGTGTTATGGTTGGGAACGCCGTCTTCCTTCGCTCGAAGGACATTCAGGTACCCACATCAGTGGACCCGGATAGCCAGAGCTCTATCTCCCCGAAGCCTTCGCAAAGGAATAAGTATGATATGCTCGACGGAGCAACCCGAGTACATGTTGCCATTGATAATATCTATACCGGCACTATCCGACTTCAAGACTCCCTAAAGCCAACGGCAAAAGCCACCGTCGCTGCACTCCATCGAATGGGTCTTACAACCTCTCTAGTCACTGGAGATACCCTGTCGACCGCACAAGCAGTAGCCACAGCCGTTGGAATTCCCTTAGAGTCTATCCATGCCTCCGTCACCCCTCTTGAAAAACAAGCTATTATTGCCGAACTCCAGACTGTTTCCAGAATTCCCGTCGCTATGGTTGGCGACGGTATCAACGACTCCCCTGCTTTGGCCACAGCTTCAATTGGCATTGCGCTATCCTCAGGCACTGATGTTGCTATGGAAGCTGCAGACGTTGTTCTCATGAGACCCGATGATCTTCTTTCAGTACCTGCCAGTCTCTGCTTATCTAAATCCATTTTTAGACGAATAAAACTCAACCTTCTCTGGGCATGTTTATATAATGCGATCGGCCTCCCGTTTGCCATGGGACTATTTCTTCCCTTCGGAGGAATCGCGCTTCCTCCAATGGCTGCGGGAGCAGCAATGGCGGCTTCGAGCGTCAGTGTGGTGGTGAGCAGTTTGCTTTTAAAATTCTGGAAGCGACCACGTTGGTTGGATGCAGAGAAATTAGAGAAGGAGATTGAAATGGGCAGAATCACTGCAACCGGGCATAATCTCCAGGGATCCGTAAGCTGGTGGAAGAAGAGCCCAACCGAAAATGAACAAACCGGTGGATTCAAGAGCCGCGTGCAATCGGTTTTGAGATTGGCCTCAAGAATATTCGGACGAGAAACCCGAAAAACGGAGGAAGAAGGATACGTGCCCCTTCAAACCATTGAACCAGTCATCGATTAATAATTTTCCTTACATTCTTTGCTCTTTCTGTTTTCGCGAAGTCTTATTTTGTATCGGTATCATAGCTTGGAGTATACCCATGTTCATCGATTCATCCCAATCTTATACTTCATATGTATTTTCAAGGCATATATACATCCCGACTTTCCTTTATCAAAACATCTACCAGAAAATATTAAGGGCAAACCCAATATTAATAGTCCCATTACTCCTACTGTTAAGCAGCGGTCTCCATTACAAATTTTTCCATGCAACATACATGGTAGTTAGCTACACGGAAAGCTGGAAGCTGGAAGGTACAGGAAAATGAAAAGATATCATCGACGTCCAGACAGTAGATAAGGAACCAACATGAACAGGCTAAATATCCCTATCCCTAGCAAACTGAGTCGTAAATTGAAACATCACAACTGTTTTGCTATTTCCCTTTGACTGCGGCCTTCGGTGGTGGTGGGAAATACATTGCCGGCTGAGGAGTGCCCGGATCAGCAGTGGGCGGGCCGGCAACGTTAGATCGAAGCGGAAGGCCGCCGGATCCAGAGAGTTGATTGAAGGCCATTGTACGAGGGGTGATCGGTTGAAACCCTTGTTCAGTAGCGTAGAATTCGGGATAACAAGGAGACTTCAGAGACTTCAGTTCCTCAAGTGTTTTGATCTTATCAACCTTCGCTAGCTGTCTTGCACGAGTCTCTTCTGTTGGCAAGCACGATAGAAGAGCCAGGACAAATTGCGCCAGGAAAAGGACGCTACAAATCAAATTAGTCTGAGCGAGTCGAGATGTAGGAGGTGGGGAGAAGGTACATCAATATGATTGTGCATGCAAATGATGCCTTTGCCTGTTTGCAGTATCCAATGTTTGTCTTGTGCTTCGCAACATTGCAGTTTTTCGTGATATACCATGGAGGACCAGGCTGAAGACGGGTCTTATCGGTAGTATCGCTTCCAGCTTGCCATGCTGCAGAAACGCAATATAAGACCAGTAAAATTGCGTGAATAATGACGGACATAGGCGGATAAAACACTTTTAGGATGAACATCGGTGTTTTGGTAAGGAGGAAAAACATGCTCAACACGGATATGACGAGATTTAGTTTTGTAGAGCTGCGCGAGGCAAAATAGTTAGAATTGTTTGGAGATGACCTTTGCGAGCCAAAAGAAAATTCTCATACAATTCACTCCAAGGCCGTGGCACTGAATATGGTTCATAATTTGCGTATTTATAGACCAACTCGTCGGGAGAACTGTTGAAGCCATTGTCTGCTCCATCTTGCCAGAGCCGGTCACGGTATAAATTTGGATTTGCGATACCGAAAAGAGCAAGGACTGCCACAGTGAACGGTAGTTCTATAGCGACGAGAACTTTGAATGCAATCGGAGAAATATATTCTCGAGGCAAATACCACATTATTTTACCCATAATGAGGAGCTCTAGCGACAAGTTAAGGAGCAAATTTTCCGACGTTCTTTGTGGAAATCCTCCAAGTGGAGTCCGCCGATACCGTTCTCAAATGCTCGTTGTTCGCTCGGTAGTCCAGGCCAGCTGGCTTAGGCTCGTGGAATGGTGCAGAGCCAGTTGCGACAAGTAGCCAACCTAATAAGTGGAGGTAATTTAAGGACAAGAAACGAGACAAATACAGCCAGCTTGCGGGAAACAGGAGAGTTGCGGTCGCAGAAATCCGTAAGCGCGCAGGTCTCCCTCACTCGAGGCTCGCACCGCCGGATTGTGTGGCTGGCCAAGCAACAATATGGCCCCCAAATGGTGGAGTGGACGAGGAGAACACTTTCTGCGGGACAGGGTTCAGTGTGATGCTCGCACCTGCATCTACCAATTAGCTGGCGAGAACAGGGGCGTTGCTGCATGCTCATCACACGCTAAATTCGGGAGACTGCAGGTAACGCATTTGGGTGGTTGATCAGGGATCAAGCCTAGCGGCAACCATTTTAGCTCCTCCATTTTGGGCCTCCAGTCAGGTTGCGAATCGGAACTGAGCAACGAGGAGGGGTATCGGGGCGCTCCGGAACTGCTGCCTGGGTTCTTTTCTATTTCTAATTAACAAGAATCTCAGACTTCTGAATACTCAAAACGAAACCACTTTTTCCCATTTTCTCGCCAACAACAGCGAGATCTTTTTCTCCAGACGTTGTCTTTGGGTTTTTGGGTTCTTTAGTTACCGTTAGATTTGTTTGCTTTGTTTGCTTTGAGCACGGGTCACTGAGAATATTACCTAAGCAACTCGCGACGCGCCCTTGGCAACTCCGCGATTTCCGTATCAACAAGACTTCATTCAGTGAGTAAAACACTTTCTCGTTCCCGACTGTTTAAAAGACAAGTTACAAGTCTGCTGCTCATCCTATGTATCTTGGACTCCGTTGACGTCTAGTCCTCAGCTCCTCGTCCAAGATCAATATTCCTTTGCGTCGTTTTTTCTTTTCCAACCTCTTGATAGAATGGGAACTAGAAGCCTAATCACCGTCTGGTATAAGGGCCGCTTCATCATTGCTCAGTATACCCAATATGACGGCTACCCGGAAGGCCAGGGAAATACCATTTTGCAGTTTCTCTCTGTAAAAGGCAACATCGAACTCCTTAAAGCTGGTGCTGAGCACATCCGATATATCACCAATGATGAGGTTGTGGCAATTGCACGAAGACTCAGAGAAGACAAGACAGCTAGGCAACGCGCCGGAGAGATGCCACGAAACGACTGGCTGTTTGATAACGATGACGATATGGATACCCTATTCCCCACGCTTTCCCGCCTTACTGGCGGAAAAATCTTGGCACTCGTCGCTCAAGCTAAAGCCGACAAGGAAGCTTTGCTAACTTTGGATTTGGAATTTGCCAACGATTCCTTATTCTGTGAGTGGGCCTATTGTATCGACCTCGATGCCAATGTCTTTGAAGTATTTGGGGCCGGGACTTCAAAGCCAGCAAGTGGGAGTACACGCTTTAACAACGTTGGGGCCGCGAATGCTCCTGCGCCTACTTTTATCAGGAGCTTTCCATTCGACAATTTGCCCAAAGATAATAATGAGTTTGTGGATTTAATCAACAAATCCATAAATGAACTCCAAAAAATCCGGAGGGAGGCTAGAGGACAATCCATTGAGGATGATGAAGACCAGGGCGAGGAAGAAACAGAAGCCAGCGGTACTAGCCAGTGATTGACACGGTAAGAGACACCTGCCTTTCTTGCTGTTATATGTATATTACTTCGCAAGCTCTAATATTCCATCTCCATTCAAAGATTATTTTTTTGAGTGCTCACTAGCCCTAACACACGTACAACTATCCGCCTCAGGTTAATCTTTGCATGACTGGATTGCAATTTCCTTTCGACCTGCAGCATTTTTCAACCAAGGCTTTGTCCCAAAATCGACCTTTCGAGCCGAAAAATCTTCCCATCGATCCTTACATTCCTCGCTCAGTCCCATAGCCCCCTCTCCTTCATTCTGTAGTTTAGACGGAATTCTCACAACAATCGGATCCCATTGAGGTGTTCCTTTTACAGCCTTGCGGTCCAACACGCTGAGTCGTAGTGTTTTTCTCCTATCCCAGTCCTCTCTCTTTGTATCCTCAACGTATTGTTCAATCGTTCCGGGATGCCACCAAATGTCGAGGTTTTTGTCGCAATGTGGCACCCACATTTTACTAACGCGGACGAGAGCGTCGTGATCTGCATAAACGGCACATATTTTCCTATGGTTACCTATTAGTTAGTCAACTCAAAAAATCATGAACAGTGTAGAATTGCACGAACTGATCTTCTGCTAAAGCTGTCTCGCCATATAGTGTACCGGACGTTAAATCTCCGAAGCCGAGAAGCTCTTTTCCTGGTTTTGAGGACGCATAGCCCATCAAAGCCAATATAGTGATGGTGAAAAGAATCATTTTGGACAGCACATTGAAGATTTAGAAGGGTAGACTGAAGAAATCGATCTGGATGTTGGGTCAGATGGAGACTCTAATATCAGGAGGTTGAGCAATATTTTCCTCCATATTCCTATTTGTTTGAGGGTTTTTACAAGCCTCACAGAGATACTTGATATAGCTACCCTTCTGAATTGTAAGACTGAGGTAATTTCTACCAAATTTCAGCTTTCTGTAAAGAATTATAATGTTTCAAATGAGGTGGTGATAACTCAAAACATATAACTAATTGATAGAAATCACTCAAATGATCAAAATCCAGATAGATATTCTCTCAGCAGTAGCAGCAAACGGGATGCCGATCAGTCTTATACTTGCATAGTTTGCTAACCAGTTAGGTATGGATAGGTGGTGTTTGGGTGATGCTGGTTTTGGGGGTTATTTGACTAACCAACTGTGTCAGTTCTCTTCCATTGCCAACTTCATTTTTCCAAATCACTCAACAAATACTGCGCAGTTAAAAGGTGCAATGATAAGAAATACTTGTGCTATCGATGCTTAACCGGTAAAATATACAATAATCACTTTACTGCAATCCACCCCCATGTCGTCTCATCAGCCTTCCATACCCCATGAAATACGCACGTTCACACAACCCCGTCAACATGAGCTATATTCCGTCCGAATCTCACAGATAGAACGAGTGAATTCAGCGATCCGGTTATTTCAATTAGCAATTCTATCGGAAGAATCTAGCAACAATGTCAGTCGACCCCTGCCGAGACTCCTTTTGCACCTATGACTACCACTAACCCCTACCGATATAGTCCCAGTCTTCACCAGACTTGGAGAATAAACCATTTGGATTCTATCCCGGTCAGTGGTTGGACGTTTATATACCCTCCATCCAACATGCTGGTGGGTTCACAATAACCTCAAGTCCCCGAGAGGCAAACCCCCAATATTCCAGTAAACCATACCTTGAACTGGCCGTGCAGTGTTCACCTTCTAACCCCGCGGCCGCTTGGCTATGGCAATCCGAAGGAAATCTCATTGGTGCAGTATTGCGGGTACGAGTAGGCGGATCATTTGTTTGGCCGCCCCCTGCTATTGGGACTGAGCTCTTACTATCTGAAGTCCGGAAAATTGTATTTGTGGCAGGTGGAGTGGGAATCAAGTATTTCTTCCCGTCTACTCCGCGACCCGTTTTGAAAGTTGACGCGAGTCCTCTCTAGCCCCTTAATATCCATGCTTTCCCACATCCACGCTAATCGGTCTGATTTGCACCCGTCAACGAAGATCCATTTTCTTTACTCCACTAAACTCTTCCCAACGGCCGACGACCCGGGAAGTACCAGGGACTTACTCTCTGGTGTTCTTTTCCTCACTCGTCTTCATGAGGTGGTGCGTTCGGAGAAGGAAAGGGGAGTAGTCTGGCCGCTGGATGTGAGGCTATATCTCACCAACACATCGTCGTTCCCAGACAATAGCTCCCTAGACATATCCACAGATCTAAAGAATGATGTATCCATGTACGAACGGCGGATAACGCCAGCTGACCTGCACAACATTATAGGAAGCGATGGATATGAGACTTCGAAAGCGGTATGTAATGTTTGTGGTCCACCAAAAATGACAGACGAGTTTGTCGAAGTGCTTAAGGGTCTTTTAGGAGGTGGCAGAGTGTTTTATGAGAAATGGTGGTGAAAAGAGCGGCCCCGTATGTCATGGCTCTAGAATATTAAGTCCACAATGAACATCAAAAGATCCATAATTCCCATCCTGGAAGTAGTAAGCTAACGATTCAAGATTCAGGCTATGCACAGCAGGTGCCAAAACCCATGAAATCTAGTAATTAAAGGTATTAATTAGTAAAAGTTCAACTCACATCGGTCCTATCTACTCCATAATAGTATCTGGGTTACTTACAAAAAACTGACGCCTCAACTCCACTCATGAACATAGATAGTATTACATTCATTATCTCATCCTTATCCAGTTGCAGCTTGGGGTGAAACAACTTTCCCGCCATCAACAAGCATCAGCTCATCGACTCGTTCTTCAGTTTTTCCATATTCAATCCGTTTATACGACACGATTCGGGCTTCATTCATGTCGATATCAAAAAATCGAACTCGGCGAACATAACCTCCATAACCACCGTAACCACCAAAACCAGAGCCACCAGCATAGCACATCCACAGTGCTGGCAAGTCCTTTGAGTTCTTTTGGAGCATGCAATAATCATTTACGTGATCGCTGAACAGAGACTGTTAGGCGATCATGAGGGAATTTTAAGGGGGAATGTATGGTCAAAGACTTACTGTCCGCATGATACAATAGCAACGTTTTCATCAACGAGGGCGTCTTTGAACCCAGAATTAAATTTGGGTGCAGTTGAGCCTTCGAGCCAGCTTCCTTGGTGAAAATTATCGGTTTTCGCGTATTCCGGCAGTGGAATATGGATAAATGCCATATCCATGTGGATGTGTGTATATGCTTGATGATCTTTTTTCAAACTCTGAGCCGTATTTCGAAACCAACTGATCTGGCTTGGTTTTAGCCAGTCATAGCCGGGAAAATGCCGCTCATCAGGGGTGTATTTATGTGTATCGAGCATATAGAGGCTCAAAGCGGAGTGGGAGGAGCTATGGCCGGGAATCTCGACGACATAGTTACCAATCCCTTCAACTTCGGAAGGGCCCGACTTGGTGAGTGAATACGGCAAATTGTCCAATAAGGTCACTAACGCCTTTCTATCAAGATTGCCCTCGTCATCGTGATTGCCAAAAATCGCGGCGTAAGGGATTTTGCGTTTAATGAAGAGGTCTGCAAATTTGAAGGTTGCCGTTTGGGCGTCTGGGGCAGTATCGCCGTTGATTTGGTCACCACTTAGTACTACCAAGTCCGGCTTCTCCTCGTCAAGCAGCTTGCCCACAAATTCAAGTGTTCGCGGATCGGCTTCGCATTTCTCCCCAGGCTTCATTTCCGGAATAGGTTCCCGACAAGCCCCAAGCCCCGTAGACAAATGCAAATCCGATACTTGCATGATCTTGAATTTCCCATCCTTCCTTATTCTCGGAACTGGCTTCTCTAGTTTTCCGCTTATGCCCTTCCGTATAGTTAGACGCGGCTCAGAAACAGTATCCAAAAAGAGCGGTGTGTCTTTTATTTCCCAATGCGGGCGTGGATCAACAGCATCAGCGCCAAAAAGAACATCAACAGCCGTAATGTGTTGCGACTCGCTCACGCGATGCGACGTTCGTAAGAGCCAGATTCCTCCGGCCCTGGAATCCCATTTGTGGTCCGCATCGGCACTGGGATCGGACCGAGCTATTTTCAGATCCACCACCACTTTGTCATCGGAGGTGAGGTCCTCCTCCTTTTTCCTTTGCACATGCAAATATGCTTTCCACGTCCAACCCCTATTTAGGTAGAGGTCCTTTTCAATCCGGTACCATTCTTTCGGATCCAGCCTACACGTTGAAAACACGTTCAGCGTGGAGCAGGACGCAATTGAGACATCGATCACGGCATATCCTGGATGGTGAATGGGGATATAGTGATGTAAACTAGAAGGTATAACGGCAACACGGCTGTCAAGGGTGAAGATAAAGGCAAGGGCCAGTAAAACCAGTGCTCCGAGTTTGGCACCCGTCCGCACCTAGTTAGGCAGATGGTCAGCAGGTTTAAAGGAGAAGAGGTAGAACGACGCACTATTCGGCGGCTCATTCTGGGCTATACAGTCAAGGACAGATTGGTCGCGAGCCGGGTGATATCTTTTGCATGTATTTCTGTGCCGGAGCTCGGCACATGTTGCAAGCTAGATCCAGGGGCAAGGTGAGCGGTGTTAGAATGACATCAACCAAAGCTGCAACCGCAAGTGCTAACAAGTTATGAAGGGCCAAGAATGGCCTCGATCTGCGCGTTCGGCTTCATCGGGGCGATGTAATATGCTTGTCGAGATCTGGTTAGTGCATCAGAAGCCTCAAACTTCCTAGCGGAAATACTTTCTGCCGACCAAAAAAAAAGCTGAGGTCTGAGCTTCGACGGAAGGATTATTTACGGAGTAACGTGTGAAGTATATGAATGCAGATCTACGGAGAAATTGATGCTTGAGAAATAGGACCCGATTTGGCGCAGCTTATTGATACCTTGCGACGTACTCCGTAACTACTTGGATGGCCGGATTTTTCTCCAATCTTCGTCGTTTCTTGATACGGCCAAAAACACCATCTCGCCATGAACGATCTCTAGATACGAATTTCTCGACGTTCCAGGAGGGCGATATTGTTTTGATACATGGTAGACATCCGATATTGACTAAGGCGTTGGAAAGGAACAAATCCACCGGCGTGAGTCGTGGGGTCATCGATCACAATGACATAATTGGCAAACGGCCTCGAGATTTCGTGCAGGCACGAAAAGGTGAGTATTGTCACATATTGCTCCTGATGCAGAGGAACTTTACTCATGAATTGATATCTTTAGGGGCCCATCACCGAATAACTTTTCCTACTCTCGAGGAATATAGTACCATGAGCCCGCGGCTGGTTACACCGGTATATACTTCTGCCTCTCAAGATATGTCGCTGGATATAAGAAGGTGAGACTTGTTCGACTAATCTGGCAACTAGTAGGTATATCCTGCGGATGCCAATCTAATCGTGTCATTGCTTGATATTCACGCGCCAGTTCCTTCGAAGCACTCGGCTCTCAATGAGCCCTTCGAAATCCTGGAGGCAGGAACCGGCCAAGGATCGCTGACACTAAATCTTTGCCGCGCAATAAATGGTGCCAATTCTTGTCCGCCTCCTTTACCGCTACGATCTCGGAGAAAAATTGCGACCGATTGTCTAAATAAAGATACCTCCGATACCGAGGGCCCAACGCTAGACGAGAGTAGTGCAAGCCAAGAAGCATGGGAGGCATGGAAAGCCGAGCGCCGGGCTGTCGTTCATACAGTAGAGGTTTCCGCAAACCATTCTTTTCACGCCGAGAAAACAGTTCGGGGCTTTAGGCGCGGCATGTATGCTGGAAATGCCGAGTTCTATGTTGCCAGCGTAGAGGAATGGATTGCAGACCAAACTCAACGTCGAAGCAAAGGACTACTCTCGGCAAAGACTGCACCGTTTCTTTCGCATGCTATTCTCGACATGCCATCAGCACATTTGCGAATACCTCACGTATCACCGGTGCTGAAGGCTGGCGGTGCTCTTGCCGTCTTTATGCCAAACGTGACGCAAATAGGGGATTGTGTGAAGATTATTGAGGAAAAAAGGTTGCCATTGGTTCTAGAAAAAGCAGTAGAGCTTGGAACCGGCATCAGTAGTGGCAGACTTTGGGATATTAGAATGGCAGTGAGAAAGTCTGCGTCACCCAAAATCAGCGATTCGAACGAAGGGGTTGAAAAAGAAAAGCACGATGTGCCCTCTAAAGATGAGGCCGAAACTAAGGCTCAAAACGGCCCAAACATTACTCTCGATGAATCTCAGGCGGCTAACGCTGTTCTTGTTTGCAGGCCAAAAGTTGGAGAACGAATTGTGGGAGGAGGTTTTGTAGGACTATGGAGAAAAATCAAAAGCGAATAGAAAACGAAGAATTATCATATATCTCGACTCAAGACTTGTCACTTAATGGTTTTCACAACTTTGTTTTAACCGGAGCTGTTCCATTTTCCCTAGCAGGTGACCTGTCACTACGTGCTAGAATCCACTCGGCAACATCCTTGAGGAGAGCCTCCTTAATACCATCCGGCTCACAATGTAACTTGTGATAACCACCTTCATATACTTTGAATGTCTTATCTGGAACATCTACCGCTTCTGCAAACAGTTTAGTGGCTTCGAAATCGTTGATTTGGTCTGCAGTCCCGTGGCAAATCCAGAGCGCTGGTTGCGAATGCGGTTTGCGTTCTTCTTTTGGCCGATGCTGAAGGTCGTCGAGCCAGGCCGATCGATCTAACAGTCCCGCAAGGCCTCCGAAAGTTCCAGTATCGTGGCATAGGGCATCGTTCTTCCATTCTTCACAGACCTGTTTATCACGACATATGAGCGTGGGGTCGAGAGGTTTGTAAAGTGGGAGGTTTGGCTTTAATTTCGCGGCCAGTCTTCCTAGTAGAACTGTCAACTTGAGTGGCCGGGTGCTGGGATGCAAAGCTACGAGAGGCGCATGAGCTAGAACACCCCGAACATATGTCGGGAAGGCCGAGTCAAATATGTCGTATAGCACCTCTCCTCCGCCCATACTATGTCCCATCAAGAATATAGGTGGCGTCGCTTTATTCTCAAGCGACTGATGCACGCTAGTTATAAAGGAGTTGATGTCATCAAGGACCACGGTAGATGGGCCTGTGTCACCCTTCGAGGCTGCATCTGTGACAGAGCGACCCCATCCCCTGCGGCTTGTTTAGAAGAACACCTTCTGGGTAACGTTGTAGACACATGCTTACCGCTGATCAAATGCTCGCACCTCAATGCCATGATTGGCAAGGCCCGGAAAGAATCCATAATAGGCATTGCCTAGATTCAGGTAAGAATGATGAACAACAGAGGGGAAAGTCGAGGTCAGCATACAGTGATCGCTGAAGCCGTGTACAAAAACGAGGATGGCTTTAGGTTGGTCCGCGGGCTAGAAGATCACCATCAATCAGTAAATGAGCCGAGATTCAAATGGTCCAGAATCATCTCGATTTATAGCGTTATATTCTTGCAAGCCAAAGGGAGACATTTAGCTCGAAGTATTTCATTGACATCCATACCTTCCATGTCTTGGTGTAAAGTTTGGTTCCGTCGGCAACGGTATGCCAGCCTTCTTCAGTGAAGGCCATGTATATTAAGAGAGATCAGCTTGAAAAGCTGCAAGATAGAAATCCGTGAGATGAATCAAGATCGATTAATTGCTACTGATGAGTTCGCCTTCATTCAAACCTCCGTCGATGTGTGGGGGTTGTAAGTTGAGGGGAGTACGGAGTAGTTAGGTAGGTAGTTAACTAGTTAACTAGAGCTGAGACGCCGGACTTCACATGCCATCTCCCTTCAGCCCTCTCCGCAGCCAAGACAAAACTTCCTTGACATTCCGTTCCATTTCTATCGTAAGTACTCCGTAGTTACCTACGAGTTCTGATAAAGATCATTTGTGATAGTAATTAAGGAGTATTCCTAGCAAAAGGGTGCCGAAATACCTATATTATAAGAGTTCAGGGTTTATTATCCAATTTCTAAATTTCTAAAAACTCATTAATCGGGTCATTGTATCATAATTATTCGCCTGCCATCTCATACTCGACGCAATGTCCGGGTATGTGCTTTTCAGGGATTGAGCATAAACAATATGAAATGACATCGGCATCGAGTGCCAGTGCCAGTGCCAGGGACAAACGTCAATCGTGCTTGAGCGACGGGGGTAATTAAAAGGGTATATAAAAGTGTTTCCCAAGCGCCCGCTCCAAACGAATGTCGCTCAACAGGCTGAAACCAAAAAAAAGGAAAAAGGAGGTAATGACAATCAACTATGAGCAAGAGCGATAGCCCACGGCCAAGATCCAATTTACATAGGAAGCGACTCAGACTACTTCATTACCATGTAGGGTCGCATTTTCATGAACGGTCGTAAGTAGGTGATATATCGCAGCATATTTCTTCCCTAGCCAGGAAGAAATTTTTTTGGTGGTCTACGTACCCTCATGCTTCGTCTTGGGCCAGATTCGCTCTGGGATGCTGGTAAATTCGATACCTTCGCTGGTTTGGACACCTCTTTCTCTCGTCGTGGCCTGATATTGCGTGTTTCCATGGCATCATCAAGGTCTTGCGCACCGCGCTTAAGTGATTTCTTCGATGCCGGTACTTTTGCTGGTGTTTCTCCATCGCATAGTATTGTACTCTGCCGCGCTCGAAGGTTGCGCAGTGATTTCGTGGGGACATCATCTGTTCGGGTCTGTACACTGCGCTTGGGCGGTCTCTTGGGTGTCGATACTTCTGAAATATTTTGTCGCTTGTCTGACTTGGACGACCTTGTAGCTCGTCGTCGCACTTTTTGAGGGTGGATTCCATCATTGAGGGCTTCAGCACCACGTTTAGGCCGTCCTTTGTTCGCTGGTTGGATTGATTCAGATGGCATTGATGCGTTTTCATATCTTTTTGCTTTCGCGCGCTGGCCTTTTCGGCCCGTTTGACTGAATTCTAAATGGGTGGAAGGGCGTTTAAAGGGTTCACTCGGGCTGCCTTCGAAAAACTTTGCAACGGTTTTGGATATTGACTCTCCAGGTAAATGATTTTCTTTACTTAAGCTTTTATCTTGAACCTCTGCTGCAATGTCTGCGAGTTTTTGCAAAGGGAAAGGAGCTTGTGAGTAGCCTCTGGTTCTGTTCTCACCGGTCGCTCTTGCTAGAAGCCCATGCCACTCCTCGAGACAAGAGAAGTGCGTGTAGTACCAATGAGCCGTAACCAACCAGTATTCGAGTTGTCCTTTCGAATATTCTCCATTTTCCAGTAACGAGAGATGCGAGGCCATGAGGTATCTTAATACACCCTTTCGATCCAAAGAGCCGGGGGTTCCCGAGCGCACATATAGCTTAAAGAGCTTTTCCATTCGCTGAGAGAGTATGTCTTCGTCTTCGGTAGTCCGTTTCCAAGAGATAACGGGAGGATCCTCTAGCAAGTCATTATACCAATTGACATCGGCAAGGTCTTGGTCGATAAATCTGAGCAATCTCTCCCGTCGAATTTCCGGAAACTGGCCGACAATAGCTGTAGTGCGTTCCTCCTTGGAGAAATTCTTGACACCAGGACTAACTGCTGGAATGAGATCTTCAATGGTTTTTAAAACATCGAAGAAATCATCTCTGACTTGCATGGCCTCCTCCTGAGCTGTCTGGAGATCAAGCTCACCCACAAGGAGGCGAGCTTGCTTCATACGTGTAGAGTCTTGAAAAGTACTTCTCCAAATTCCTTTGTTTTTCTCCATGTGAGCTCTTTTTTCGTCATACCATTTCAATTTGACGGACCAGTACTCCTTATTTTCCTTTGTGTGATCGCCTTCCGCCGGAGGAAGAAGGAGTTCGTAACCGCCCAAATCCCCATACTCGCCCACGTTCGCTTCTCTTCTCCTCTTCTCCTCGGCCGCTATCTTCTCTGCGATTTCCTGCTTTTCCTCAGGAGAATGTTTGATAGTGATGACCGGGGGATTGTCAGGGGAATCAGACGCAGCCCACTCCTTCAGGTCCTGGTATTCTGCAAGCAATTGGTTGATTTGACGGTGAAACTCTTTCTCATATTGGTCAAGAATCTCCGTTGCTTGATCAAGAATATTTTCTGTTGCGAGACCAAACAGTTGAACTATTACCTTTTCGTATCTTGTAATTGCTTGTTCGAGATACCCTTTATTATCCATTGCTAACTCCATCGCAATTTCGAAGATCTTAGACTCAGGAGGCTCCTGCCATAGCTCTCTATCTGGTGACCAACTCGGACTCCTATCCCGTGGAAGCGGGTCATCGAGTAACTTGGCGTTTACTTTATCAAGTTCAGGCAGCGCCGTGACGAAATGGCCATCAACATATGACATATTTAATAGCAAGGGCTTGCAGAAAGTAATTGGAGGAGACAAGGACTGGAGATGCGAACAGAAATCAAAGGAGAATTATAACAGAAACCAAAACCGGTTCAACGGCAATCAACTCCATTTGCAGGTCGGATTGGAACTCCATCCTGTTCCCATCGTGACGGGGCACCACCTGGTCATGTATGTACTGTAAGTACGGAGTACGGAGTATGTATGCATATTTTCGGCGTTGCTATTTTTAGAATTTAAAGGCTGGTTCCCATTGTAAGGGGACTCAACCTTGTTATGTAAGATCTGCAAATCAATGACTGAAAACTTAGAGTTCATATTGAGCTTATGATTAATTAAATCGAACCTAATTTTGACACTCTGTACGGAGTAGGTACCTACTGCCTAACAATACCTAACCTTAAGGAAGGTTCTCTATCATACTCCGTAAATTCTTCAAGCACCGGCCAGAACAGAGTCATTGCCAGGTCCCGTCTCATACCTACCTAGCTACTACACACCATGACCCTCTATGTTTTTACTTGCCCTTTACTTGCATTCTGGAAAGATTCCGCATCCACCGACGGTTATAGAGGACCGACACTACGCAGGGTCGGTATTCAATGATTTAATTTTAGTCCACACAATCACTACGGAGTACTCCGTACGGTTCATATATTATAAAGATGTTAAAATTAACGACTACAGTGGAAGCCACAAGGCAGGATTTTCGGTTAACCTGCAGGTGGCTATTTTGAGCCCAGAACGCACTTCGCAAACCAGGTCGGTGTCGACCGTGCCGGCGGTTAGGCGATATACGATTTTAATTGGCTCTCTGTATTTTTAGCAATAAATCACGGCATCGAATCGTCTTCCATCGAAAGATATGGGGCAGCAGCAAGGCACCAATTTTCATTTGCGTAGGCAGTGTCATCAGGGCGCTTAAAATTCTTCTGCAACTGGATATAAAGCGTCGACTCGGCCTTGGTGCCTTGCTTTCAAACATAAACCAGGGCTATGAGTTGTTCCCGCTACCTGAGGCATAAATTTATTTCTGACTATCGATTCCATTCCATCCACACTTCTAAGCCCTATAGGGCCACAAATACCCGGCCGGCCAATTATACCCTACTTCCCACAAAAACATGGTGCTCCCTCTGTCCAACTTTACAGCCGATGTCACACAAACCGCGTTGATCATCACAGCCAGGGATGAAGCTACAAGGGAGTACATGCGGAATGATGTCCACAACTGTGATTACCAGATCTACCCGGCTGCAAGTAACTCTGATCCGGCAGTTTTGACTCCCCAATGGCATTTAAGATGGGACCAGAGCCTGAAAGATATTAAATTAGGTTGGACATTTGGCGTTGGCAAGGAAGGCAAAGGCTCTTGTGATGTTGTGCTCAGCGGTCAAACCAACGATACGGCGAATACCAGATTCTTTCGAATTCAATATAACTACCAGAGCGGCTACCTGATTGTATACAGCAGCTGGAGCAAATTGCGCATAGACGGCCAATATCTACTCGAAAAGAAATCATGGAGCCTTGACAGAACCAAGGGAGTCAATATGACGGTTGGCTCTCTGGAGTTCCGTGTTAATTACCCTACCGTACCTAACGAACTGTTGCCCAAACGCACCAAAAATTGGGAAGCTTTCACCAAGAAATATCAGGAAGCCGCTCCCGAGAAGACCGTTTTCTCCCCGACAGCGGCCATGCAAGACCTACGACTGGGGAACGAATGGCTACGCAATTACCATGTAAATCAACGCCTTGGGCAGGGAGGATATGGCACGGTCTGGTACGTCGTACATAAAGAGACGGGAGATGCGTTTGCCGCGAAGGAATTTAACAACAATGACCATCTCAATTCTGAGGCGGTGATGAGGGAGATTGAAACAATCAAAAAACTAAAGCATGTAAGCAAACGCCTCGGCATATGCGCCCTAATTACTGCTAACAAATTTCAGCCACATATAGTTGCCTACATAGCTAACTTTCAGACCGAATTAGGGGCTGTGCTAATGATGGAGTATATGTCTATGGGCAGTCTAAAAAGCGTTTACCGACAACGCTTGGCTAAAGGTGAGCATTTTGCTAGAGCCGAAGTGATGATCATAAGTAAACAGGTGTCTTCGGCACTGGCATTTATACATGAAAACTCCTACGCACATCGAGATATTAAGCCTGAAAATATTCTTGTACAGGACCTTGGAGAGAACCTCACAGTCAAGGTGTCCGACTTTGGGACTACGAAGAAGTACGATGAAACTCGAAAGACTATTTGCGGAACCTTCCGATATATGGCACCGGAGATGATCGACAGACAAATATACAACGAACTTGTCGACATTTGGTCGCTGGGGATAACTGTCTTTGAGCTTACCCATCCACTTGTTATCCCCGCAGACACTCAGCCAACCAACCAAGGCAGAGCTGCGGCAAAAATATTGGCGGACCTTTCCGCAAGTGACCCAAGCGATCAGTTTCTATGCCTACTACGTGCTATGACTAGCTTGGAAGCAAATGAAAGGCCCTCCGCGGCGAAGTGCTTGAGCACCTTGGAGAAGCAATTCCCAATAAATCCTAACAAAAAACTAGATACACTCTCCGAAGGCCTTCGTACCGTCAATTCCAAGATGAAGCGCGCTGCAGCACGCATTGGGTTTGGATATCAAAAAAGGAAGCGTCCAATGAACGAGATCCAAGACTATTCAAGCTATGTTCACCAGCTTCAGCGATGGGCAATGTACGATGAGAGCAAAAACCCGGCGTATGCAATCAATCTTCGCATGCTCTGCGATATCTCTGGCGTGACCTGCGATGTCAAAAAGTTAGCGGATGGACCGTACTATACCACAGAAGCTGGGATGTTGGAAAATGGCCGCATGATTTTGGCAGGCGTATATGTCAGCCTGAACTCTGCTCTCCGTTACTTTGAGCGCCATTTCCCGAAACAGGTGGACATTATATGGGGACTTAAGAAGCTCATCGCCATGGGCCCAGAAGAGTCCTGAAACGATGGCATTACTTCCTTATTATGACCGCCAAATACCCGATAAACGCTGAGAACACCTAGGTTCCTCCCATGTTAGAGCAATCCAGTTACTTATTTCCATCTAATAGGGTCACTCGTTTTCCATTTTTCCCCTATAGTCTCAAGGCGCTCTTCGATGTTGTCTGATTCCATGTCCTTGAAGTATTGTCTGCTTTTCATGCTGCCTGGTTGAAAATTGTCTTGCTTCAATTATCATATGACTTTGATCAATCGGATGGTGTTTTTAGGAGGCCAAAAGAAGGACGTCTGCGTATAATGAAGTTATTGTATGAAGAAGTCCTTCCACGTTACTTTAAGTAAACTAAACTTTGGCCCGCCTGCCCTCCAGTGGCCCATGTATGTACATATATAGTAGTCTTCAATAGTTCTACCAAATCCTATGAAAGCTCCTAGGCTTGAGGGTTATTCAAGGGGATCAGTCTAGAAGTAGATCGACAGTCCGTATTGACAGGAATCATATTGTAAGTGCCCAACCATGGATTTCTCATGCTTTTTAGTAACTGCTCATCTAAAACTATGTATGTACATACCTAAAGTACCGGCTGGACATAACTAGCCAGTGGGTATTCTCACCATTGTATGCCCTTGATATGTACTCCGTTTTTACCTTCATTTTTTCAGACGAATAGGTATCTAATGACATACTAGATTCCCAGGCCCGGTGCGCATGGATCCCAACTCAACTCCGATTCCTGCCTTAATAGCTTTGGGCTACATCTTGGAAAGCTGTGTCTTGCGACTGGCTATGAAGTGGAGAATAAGTTCAACAGCTTCGAAATATAGCCTGATGGCTTGGATAGGTAGGCAGGTTAAGTCGAATGCCATAGAATTCGTAGTAGTGTTTAGCTGGTGGTTCCAGTTATATCAAAATTGGCTCGGTGGCTGGAAGTAACGCGCAAACTACCTGGTGTGCACCTAGTATAGAAGCTGTTCGAGTTGAATCTCATTTCCACTTCAACTTTCCAGATCTCTTGCTTTTCTTTGATCACCCTTCTCCTTCTCTCTTTGAATTCTTTCCCGTCTTGCTGTTTCTTGTGCTTCTAAGCCGGTTTCGGTTATTTTATGCTCCGTTTCAAGTTTTTTCCGTCCAATCAGCAGGCTCAAGACAAAGCCGATGGCGGCAAGGACAGTGTAAAATATCCACATGGCTTTCATACTTTCGTTGTATGCATTAAGTACTGGTCTTTTTTCTTGATCCGGAAGACCCTTGACAAAATCTGTCGCAGCTATCGCGGACATGCTTTCTAGTGTCCTTAAAGTCTCTGCAGACAAAACAGAGGCCAATCGTCGAATATTAGCCTGCATTCGGTTTTGGAAAATCACTCCACCCAGAACAACCGAGATACTATTCGCCATATTGCGGATAAACCCTAAGGTTGCGGTTGCGGTGGCGATATCACTTGGTTGAAGATGACTCTGCAATGCAATCAGGGGCGCTTGGAAGTTGGGACCCGTACCGGTTCCTTCAATGAGTTGGTATATAACGATTCGGGCCCAGGATGTATGAGTAGGAAGATCGATAAAAAGGCCTTGACCAAGGGCTAACATCGCCATACCACCCCAAACTGGTGGGAGACAAAGACCTGTCTTTCTGATAAAATACCCAGTAAATATTGATACGAACGCAATGGAAAGGACCAAAGGGAAAAGGTATATGCCAGAATGCAAGGGGGTCGCTTCGAGAACAAGCTGAAAATAGAGTGGCAGAAAGTAGGTTCCACTGGTATAGATAGATCCATGCACGAAGGCCGTTGCAAATGCTGCAACCGTAGAGCGCCGCGAGAAGAGCCAAAGAGGCATAATAGGGTAATATGCGAGTTTCCACTGGATAACCAGAAAGATAGCGAGGCTGAGAATGCCAAAGATCAATAGACAAACTACTGTAGCCGACGACCATGGAAACGAAACGCCTCCGTACTCAAGTCCCAAGAGGAACATCACAGTACCGGCGACGATAGTTATAGAACCAAGCCAGTCAATGGCTTTGAGGCCGGCTATCAAAGGTGTTTTAGGAGTGTGGATATCTAGGAACCAAAAAATGATGCAAAACGCAGTAGCGTCGATCGGGACTAATGGGCTATTAGTTTCGAAGCATTGCAGATATTTGAGTTGGTACACCGTACGATTGATATAGAAGCACCAGCGCCAAGTGACGTACTGCGTCATGATGCCGCCGACAACTGGTCCAACAGCACCCGCAATCGCCCATACTACCCCAATTATTCCAAAGTATACACCGCGGGAGCTAGTGAAGAGGTCACGACACATATCTTGGAAAAGACTGGATAAAAACATACCGCATGCTGAACAAATCACTGATACTGATATTCACGAGAGCAAGAAGCCCGCCGCCTCCTATTCCTTGAACAGCGCGCCCGGCAATAAGCATTTTAATATTGATGCTCACTCCGCATAAGAGTGAGCCAATTAAAAATACAATATTTGCAGTCAATAATATAGGTTTTCGTCCAAAGATATCACTGACTTTTCCCCAAATTGGAGTTGCAGCTTATTTGATGTTCAGTAACCGCCAGTAGTATTGAGACACATGATTCAACTTACAGGCAGCAGCAAGCATGTATGCAGATCCAATCCAAGTATAATCTGCTTGAGAAGAGTGGAATGTTTTCGATATCGTAGGGAGGGCCGTAGTTATGATCGTCTATTGAAATGTTTGTAAATAACATTCGAAGCTAAGAGTAAAGTAATCTCTTGCCCTATCCTTACCATATCAAGAGCAGCTAGGAAAGTCGCAGTCTAGAGAGGTATCAGCTTCAATCGTCAGTTGATCTGAGCGGAAGTAACCCACCCCGAGAGCCGCCATAATTAGAGCAATTTTGCCCCTGCTCCGATTCTTCTCTGGAGGCATGTTTGCGCTGTCCTCAATGGCTTGCTTTTCAAAATTCTCCGTCGGAGAGTTCGACGGCGAGTCGTCACTATCGGGGTCAAAAGTGACCCGTGGCTCTTTTTCTTGGTATGTAATTCCATCATTGTAGACCGTCCGGCTCTCAATTCTGGTCTCAACCTTGCATTCGTTTTTCTCTCTGGGTATATATAGTGTGGTTTTTTCGGCCGCTACCATGTCTACTGGGAGGAGGGTTTGCCGTGTATTAAATGTCACTTTTGCGAGCAGAATGATAGAGTTGATGAGAGGAGAACAGAAAAGCTGGAAGGACTAATGAACATATGATGATATATGACAAGATATATCTCAAGGCTCAAGCTCAAGGGCCCTCGACTGAGTTTGTTGTGGGAGACAGACCGCCCTAAATCCGCATATCGCATGTTGTCTATGGGGATCGTGGGGCCAGCCGGAGCTTAAGGCGGATGACACGCTCCAACGAACACCCATGTTTGGAACCAGGGAGGGATTTGTAAGCGGATAAACGGGTATTTCGGGATAGAAAAAGTCCAAGTCCGAAGTTTTTGTCGTTGTTTTGTGGAGCAGACTCTCCGATAACGAGTGAAATCTGTAAATCGGTTTGAACTCCGTAAATATCGTCATTTCTCCCGAGACCAGCATCTTCCGAAATGCAGATGCGACTCGCGAAGCATCATTCTCGTCATCAAAAATCAAATGCTATCGCGCATCAAGCTAGATCCTTTCTGGGTCATTCCGATCCGCAAGATGAGAGGGTAGCCCTTTCCTTGTACTCCGTACAGAGGATGGACTTCTCGTCCGAGATTTGTTTTCCTTTAACGCCTGAAGCCAGAATGTCTATCGAGGCGAAGCGAAATGGTGGATGACAGTCGAAAGCTGAAACTCAATATTAAGGTTTTATGGAAGGATTATTCCCATTCTGGTCTAGTGCTTGACTCTGTTAAGCTTAAAGTTTGTTGGAGCTTTTTTCCACGTGGAGCTTTCGGTCACACAATATCGTGGGAGGGCTGGTGACAAAGTGGTTGAATACCTGGGTAGGATCAGACAACAGGAATCGTCACCACAGTTTGAAGACCTTTCGAATGCGTTGTAGGATTTGTGGATCGCCTTACAAAATAACGGACTGCTTGATATGGCAATCGCCCGTGAAAAAAGATGAAGGATGGAGGACCATATATCTATAGAGAGCTCATTTGTCATTGCAAAAAATAAGACTAGTGTTTGGGAGCACCAATCCTAGCAAGCAAAAGCTAGGGAGAAAGGGGGAAGCAAAACATGGCAAAAGAAACAACAGTCAGCGGACTCTCCTTGCCCCCAGATCCGGCCTCCACGACTCAACCAGAACACCGCTCGGCAGCCCATGAAGCAAGATGAGAGATGACAAATACGGAGTAATGTAAAACACAAGAGCGCAAAATACATAGGCAGTTGAACAGGGAGATGTTTGCCACTCCATTGGGAACGTTTCCAATAACAATTGAGAGCGACTTCAGAATGCACGCGGCAAGAAAAAAGCATTGGCGAGTAGGAGCGGTGAGAGAATAATTCCATGAAGGAAGGGGAGATTAGGACAGGGCAAAACCTAGATAGAACGCCGTGCGTAACAGGATTTCCGAAATGGTATGATGGGATCAGTGAATCCAGCCAGCAGTTTAATGATTAGAATCCGGCCGCTTAGACTTATCCCGCTGTGGCCCGAAGTCTGCCTCTACAGGTTTGGCCTTCTTGCTTTTCACTGAGAATTCCGCCATGAGAGCTAGATGGTCGCTAGGAAAATGGTAATTCGGGAACCCGGGCACTCTCTTCAAGTACTCTTTATCGACTTCACCGAGAAGAGAGGATACCTGGAGGCAATTAGACGAATACCAGATGTAATCTATCACATCGATAAAACCGGGCGTATAGTTGGTAAAGCTTAATTCTCCTATTGTGGCATATGCGGATTTCAGTGTGAACGGGTGAGTCATTCCCATACGGCTCAAATTTCCATACAGACGTTTTTCGAGATCTGGGTGTTCCTCGACGAGACGGCCATGGGCTAATAGATCATAAACGGCCGATCCAGGACACGAGTTGAAGTCACCACAGACGAGTATAGGAATCTGAGAGGCACTAGAATATTCCACCGAAGGCGCAGGCTCCACTGGTGTTGAAGTTCCTTTGCCTTCCTTTCCATTCTCCGCTTCTGAGAACCGAAACGCAGTCTTGTCGGTGCATGCTGGAATTTTCATATATTTTTCCGCAAGCTGGGTCACTTCTTCCATCATGATAGCTGCCTGGATGAGCTTGACGTCCTTGAAAGCGGGATCCCAGTAGAAATGAGCATTGACCACGATCATACGTTCCCCGGTAAGCCTATTTTCCAAGAAAACAATCACGGCGATATTGTCTTTCTGCCACAACCGGTTATAAATGTCGTCTTGTCCTTTAGCGTCCGGCCTTCGTACAGCGGTTTGGCCGAAGTGAATCATGCTCTTTTCTAGAAGGATGAATTTGCTACCCTTGAAGAACGTAGCACAGCCGTCAACCGTTTTGGCTTCTTCTTCAGGCATACCCTGGGCTCGGCCCTTAGGCCAATAAACACCTTTATAATCATTATATGCAAGTTGCTCCCGGAAAAAGCCGTGGTAGCTCCCTTGGTCGATCTCTTGTAGGCAAACTATGTCGGCATCGTGGCCTCGAATCTCGTTTAGCAAAAGATCCCGTCTGAACTCCCATGCCAGCGCTCTTGATGGCGTATATCCGTACTGCTGATTTGTGGCATATTTATCGCATAAGGTGTTATACGTTAGGACAGTAAATTTGTTATCACTGGCACCATCTGCGGAATTCTTGCCGGTTTCGTCCAATACAAGCCAGTCGCGATTCGAAGGAGGCAAACTAGCTGTTCTAATAGTTAGTAATGACCCAAAAAACCGAACACATATAATCTGCTTACCTGGCATCTCCTCTTTCAGGTACTTGATGAGTGACTTCGTGCCTTCTTGCATAATACGAGATTTCAAAATATCTGCCAGAGGGTTTCCTTCGATCCCAAGCGTATCGAGTTGAAAGAGGTATCCCAACTCAAATGGAAGGGTCTGAAGGCTGTTATCGAAGAGAAGGAGCTTTTTGAGGTTTGTAAGCATGCCGATTTCTTCGGGAATCTCGATCAATTCATTGCTGGAGACATCTAAATGAGTTAAATTCTTCAACTTTCCAATGGTACGAGGCAAAGTCTTCAGTTTATTATGATTCAAATAAAGCTTGTCGAGGAACGCATATTGGAAAAGCCCAGTAGACAACGAACGAAGGCCCTGCCCGCCAAAATCAAGGGCTACCCAATCTTGTCTTCGGCGCTCCTTGATTGCTGTGGCCCGGTTTCGCTCTCCGCTACCATTCTCATTCTGATCAGCCGCATTGGCAGTTAGGTGAAGGCCTTTAGTCTGTTGTGCTACCGCCCGCGCGTAGTAGTGAGGCGAATTCGCTTGTCTTGACTCAGCTGCGAGCTGAAGTTGCTGCTGCCAATGCTCATTCATCGGTTCTTCAGCCTCCTCTTCAACATGTGGTGTCGTGCCGTTGGGGGCATGGGGCTGCGGGAAATGCGGTGCAGCATTGGACATTGCGGCCGCGGAGAAACTGTGCTGATGAGGTAGGTTTGGAGCCGGTTGAGCATGAGGATGGTGCGGTTGCTGCGGATGATGAGGGTGGTGCCCGGGATGTTGAAACTTTGGCATTGGAATCCCGAATCGTTGGTGAGCCTGGCCATTCATCATGACGGGCTGGCCTTGGTGGCCTTGAGAGTACATGTTGAAGGAGCCTGGATTAGCCGGTTGATTCGGAGGCGGAGAGCGAGAGGGCGATGGAGTATCCGGGTTGAACTTTAGCCGACTCGTAGGAGACGCCGTGCCGTTTCGAATAAGGTGTCGTTGATGGGCGGGGAGGTGAGCGTGCTGTTGAGACTGGAAGTAGAACTGCCCGGCCCCAGGCTGCTGGAACCGGTAGGTACCATCTGCCATTTAACGAGGCAGACGGGACCGAGAGTGTATTTCGAACGAGGCCCGGCGAGAGGTCGCCAGGAGGCGCTGAGCGTTGAAATCAGAGGCCGGCGGCAAAGGTGCTAAGATACAGAAAGGGCCTCTTCGTTTCTTCAACATCAGGTCCGGCAGGGGAAGCCTTGTACCAATCGGCGTGTAATCTGGCCTGATTCACGCGAGAAAACAAATCTTTCTATTCAAGCCAATCCGTACAGTATTCACCAAGCTTAGTCGTGATCGTCCAGGCACAAGCATGAACGGGGGTGGTGGGTCAGAAGTGACGACGCAGAAGTGCAAAAAAATCAATGCAAGCCCTTTAAGGATCTAGTGTAAAGGATAATAATGAGTCAACACAAAGCTGCAACAGATCGAACTGGAAGCGCTCGAGGAAAAGGAGTGTTCATTGAACGATGGGGTGAATTGTCTTTTGACTTCGTCTCTGCGTAGTCGTCGCAGAAGCGCTTTGAAGCATTTGCTTCCAAGCAGGGCATTCTTGGCGGTCACGTGCTGGGGGCTGGGGGCGAGGGCTAGTCATGTGACGACCCGATTCGGCGGCCGCAAAAAAGGACTCGTTCGTCAGGATGCGTTTCTTTTGTTTCTCTCTTTATCCTTCGATTTAATTCTCTCAACAGGGAGTTGGGTGTGGAGGAGAAAGAGGGAGTTGAGGGCTCAAAGAAACACGGGTTCGAGGAATTGAGCCTATCTCTCTTCCATGCCAAGGGTCGTTGGCTCACCCGAGGTTCTGTTGTTCACCATCATTGCTCCGCTGACCTATTAACACTGTCTTTAGGGTTTAGGAGATTTCCCACTGGCCTGACCTGTCCTTCATTCATCCTGCTGTCTGTGTCCCAGACAAGAGTGACATCCTTCGTCCCTGTTCTACTGATTAAAATCATTCCTCAGCGACTCAAATTACCGGCACTGGCCACCAAATCTCAGGTTCAAACTATTCTAAAGTGTTGGGGTGGATTCATAGAAGGATGATGCCTACATAGCTTTCCTGAGTGTGACACAGATGATGAGACAATGAGGTTATTATCGACATGGCCCAGCACAACTACAGCGTTTAATCCGACATGATCATGGACGATGTTCTCACGATATGAAATGAACTACTGGACAGCTGCACAACAGATATTGCACAGTCAACCTATGTAAATTAATCGGCCACCTGAATTCCAACTGCCAAACGCCTCCTTCTACTGGTTAATGACCTTAAAGATCAAGATTCGATAACTAGTCAGTCACACTCAATGGTTGATCATTCGCGAAGGGCTTCTTTATGATTGGACAAGTCTATGCATTGACAATCGAACCCTGCCGGCTCGGTGCGAAAATAAATAGCGACCCCGTCAGTGCCAAACTGCGCGTGGAAATTTGTCAGAATGCTGATCAGGATGGCACGCTCATCGCCAGGCCAAAGACGAACTGCTGTGGTTTACAAGGAGGTCAGCCAGCTCCAAGGAGTCAAGGTTATGACCTTGTAAAGAATGGAGGAGCCGCCTGCGTCATGCCACACTGTCACCCGTCTTTCAAATCCGACGGCCATTATTGAGGTTCCGTTGGCGCTTCAGCTGCAGGTGGTGAAAGGCACCCGAACCTTGAATTGCACACAAACACCATTCCAGAAAATTGAACGCAGCCAATCGAGGGCTTTCAGAAAAGATCGCCAGATAATTTGAAGTTCAAAGACGATGGGGAGTTTCATTATTGCTCTCGATACCTCATATTAGGGGTTATTGTCAGGGATATCCATATCCTGGCCATTAGATGCTGATACTGGACTTAATCCGTATATAAAGTAGCAATCCGACAACCACTGCCTACCAAACGAGAATATCCTTACTACTCCGTAACTAGAGCAGCATATATGAGCACAAACCATCAATCGGAACAAGTGCCTCAGACCCCTCCATGGAGCGATGCATCAAGCCACCCCGGGAAAAAGTCAAGCAAGGCGACCTGAAGGCTGAGGGAGTTTTAGAACATGGGGAGTCTCACGCTAATGATTTGCCCCGCAGCTTTTTAGCGCAACTGTTGGCTCAAAAAGAAGAAAGCTTACGAACGAATTTGCCTTTCTCTCCCGGATTGACCCCCATTTCCGAGAATCGCTTTCGTCCGCCCTTGCATCCGCATCCAAAAACATCTCTCGAAAACGTCTGCCATCCAGATCATCATCTCCATATGATAATTGGATGAAAGATCCATCATTTTCAAGTATTTATCTCTGCCCATTGCTCCTCCAACGCCTCGGTGGCTTATGAGAAGGACAGATCCCGCCATCCTTTGCCTTCTTGTTGGAAGTTGGAAGTGGAGCGCTTAATAAGTCTCATCACGGCTGAAGCGAACAGCAAGGCGAAAACAAAGGAAATCTCAACTGCTTAAGGAAGATAACAACGGTTTGAGGAAACCCAAATTCAGAATATATTCAAACATGGCTGGCCCTGTCGGATTATCCTACCTCTATATACCACCAACCTCGTATGCGAGCGACTCTGGTGACCAAGATGACTACTACTATAACTTCTCCGCCATGGGATTCCCATCCCCATCATGTTCTCCTGCATCCTCATCCTCCTCTTTAGATTACACCACCTATCCGCTTGGCAACTCTCATGGCCGAACCTACCTCCGCGACCCGGACAATCCATATCCGTTTCCTTGCGATATCACGGAAATCCATCGTCAGACGATGCGGTCATTGATGCAGATGCGCATTTTCGGCGCGCCCTTCTGCAACACCAAGTTTGCCGAGAGCCCTCCAACCCGTGTTCTCGAAATCGCGTGCGGATCCGGTATGTGGTCGAATACTTGCCACGAGCACTTTGCTGGGAAGGGCCATTCAAATGTCTCGTTCTATGGCGTAGATGTCCTCGGCATTGCACCAGAGTTGCAGAAGTACGGCGTTGACTGGCACTTCACACGCCACGATACACGACAGTCTAGTCTGCCCTTTCCGGATGGGGATTTTGACTTCGTTTTCATCAAAGATGCCTCAATGACACTTACAACCCCTGGTACGGATGAGTTCTCTCTGGAAGAGCCACTTCGCGTATTGAAATCTGGCGGCATACTGGAGGTTTGGGAATCGGACTATATGTTTAGAGCATTGCTTCCGGAGGCGCTTAAAGCCAGTGCCTCAGCCGGATTCGTTCGAAAATTGCCCCAAGATGACGGAACATATATCATTTCTCCAAATACAACGTTCAAAGACGTGCAAAACGAATACCTGCGCGATTATAACACATGGATACAGAGTGCATTTAGCCGGCGCAGACTCGATCCTAAACCATGCACCGCGATTAATCAATTCTTTGATCCCAAAAATGACGCCATTGAGAACATCGAGAGCCGCAAAGTTGCGGTCCCATTTGGCGAGATCAAATGGGAGAGGGTGTTGAGCGGAAACACAAATTTCGATAGACTTTTGACGCCAGAGCAAGAATCCTTACGCCGAAATGCCATGTCGAATGTTGTCCAGATGATGGGAGGTTTAGAGCCGATGCTTTTTCAAGCAAGCGGGAAAAGAAAAGTCGATTGGGAAGTCTGGTGGTCAGACATGCACCAAGATTTGATTGAAAATCACGGAGCCAGGAGCGGAGAGTGCATTGAAGTCAACGCTTGGTGGGCGCAGAAACGATGATCGAATCGCCTCTCCTGCCTTAAGCAGTTAAGTATCATCAGGGACATCAACCGGCTCGATGGGCAGATCTTACAGCTTGGATGGCCTCGGATGCCATCTTTTCATGGATTGGAATAATGATTTTTGAGGAAACGATAACGTTTCAGGTAATATCTGGAATAGTATATGCTTAGCACGGCGTCACGATAGTCGGTTTACCCGGGTACAAGGACGGGTATGAGGGAGGAATATAATTTGAAAAACAAAAGGTGGACAGTGTATTTTCTTTTGAAGATTTTAGTTCGCGTCGTGTTTGTAGGTACTTATGAATAAATAATCCAGCTCACAACTTCTTGATCTTCTGTAAACGGGTAGAGTAGGGAGCAAAACTCACAGTGCCTCAATTTCTATAGCGCCGTGAAATTAGAACTATCAGATATCTATTGTGACACATAGACCCCGGAAGGAAAACCTCCTCGACCTACCTTTTTTGACAAACTCCGCTCTTCGAATCCCATTTCGGATCTGTTCATCATCTTTGAGGTGGGCCTGGCTCGCGAAAGCACGGTGTAAGCGCTCTCGAAAGAATTGATATCCCTGCGGATAATCGCGGCCGAGGAATAGCAGCTCTGATATTTGAATTGATATTAGAAGAGACTTTCCGTGAAAGGTGAAATGTTTCCAAGCCGGCTTGTTGCTTTATCATTGCAATGGAGAAACGGGCTCTGGAAGAGGGCTTGCCTTTATAGATCCGGATCACTTGGTATCGAAGAGGCAGTTCCATTCTCATCACAAAGCCAGAACAGCTTATTTTGTCGCTCAGTAGTGAAGGATGGAGGTTAACGAGAAGAGATCCTAAGCCGGGCCTGATGGAACGCAGTCTTTCAAGGTTGTACAGGCGTGACTTCTTGGCAGCGTCACCGGGAATCCCTGGAAGTGAATAATATGACAACTAACTCCGTACTCTGTTAGGTCTATCTGAAGGCCGTACATATGTATGTATTATTATCTTGATTGCTGAGCTATGTTCGATGCGATCCTACATATACACCTGCATCAGCTTTCCCCAATAGTTAACTAAGTTAACCTGTTAGTTGAAGAAGAGCTAGCGGGAGAATCTCACTGCTACGCCAAAAAGGCGAATCCGCCTACTGATCCCAATGGAATCAGAGGCTAAGAGGAGGGAAACTTGCTTGGCACTCCAACATTAGTTAGTTACCTAGTTAATTTCCCGAGCCGAAACGCCGAATACTTTGGGAACTCCGCAACGGTTTACTCTTGACCTCGAGAAAGAAGAGAAGCTTTTTTCTCTCATTCTGTCCACCGCATCAACATCCTGGGTTTATGGAAGATGGTTTCTCAGTTTCTGCCACGAAAACGAATTGTTTCTCCGCCATTAGATTTGCGGCCGAATCTGATTCCCCGTTCCATAAGCCATCCCAGGTTCCTGAGCTCAGCACATTCAAACGGCGATCATTTCAAGATTGATTCGAAATGGCTATCGAAAACGAAAAGGCGTCTTGGGAAGTGCATGATGTTTGGATTACGACCTGAACAGGTCCGTGTTGCAGGAGATATCTTGAAAACATTGGCTCAGGACTGGCGGGAACTCGTTGCTGGAAGCGAAGGGTTTCTTACTACCAAACAACGGCAAGGGCTATCTCGGCACAATGTTGTTTGGGGAGAGATGGTACAGATATGGCCTAGTTATTATGATTACCGTCAATTATGAGCCTCAATGCTGACTTGATCTCGGTGGGATTTGAACAACAGGATGTCATGGTAGGTTCTGCATCCAAAAATGAAACCCGGTGTCTTCGCCCGCGTAATTCTGTACCGCTTTCAACGCTTTTTGCGCAAACTATATGAGCTAATTGTTAAATAAGGGTAGGTGTCCATGTTGAACTCCGGGGAATTTCTTTCTCTTCTAGCTAGACGCTGAATCTCGGCCAGGTCACGTAAATAACGTGATGTATGTTCGCTATGCCGAAACTGCTCGTGTCAATTGGACTCGCAACTTCGCAACTTATCACGACCCGGCACATAAAAACCAGTGGCTAGAATTGATTGGGTCGACTGGTATTGGTCTAATTTTGAAAAGCATCAAAATAGACTACAAGTTTGTCCGTCTTATTTGACCACTTCTTCTCCTCCCTCTTTTCATCTCATATTGACTAATTTTTTATTATCCGATGTTCCAGCCAATGACCTACCCGGATAAAATATGTGTCTACCACAAGTTAGTCTATGCACCTCCATCGCCAACTTCAAATAACCCGAACGCCTATACGGGCCTAGTTTTTGATGTGATAATCCTGTCTGAGGCCAAACAACGGACTGCGGCCCGATGCTTTGAAGATGTCGTACTTTACGATTATAGACTTGGGCGCAGGGTCTCCGAGCTCCCTCAATACATGATTGACCAGTTCAGGCGAACGTGGGAGCTTCAACAAGAAACAAAACGCATCAACCGGCTCAGACTTGGAGATATTGAAGCTCGAGTTCGCGCTTTAGAAAAGGAAAGTTGGGACCGAGAAGATGCTGTTGAAGATACGGGTACTGCGACTAGGTGAGGGGCACATTATACTAGCACATGCCTGGGATACGGTTGTATGTATATACCGGACCTCCTCAGGTCAGCGATGTTGTCGTACTTAAACTTACATTTACCCCTCATCTTTTCAGAGTGCCCGAGTTTTCGGCATCATCGTGCCATGGCACGTGTGATTGAGCCAGCCTTGGGTATCTTCGAGACGGGATGATGGGAAGTTAAGCTTAATCCCATGTGCAACCTTGTTGCGCAACGTATAGTCAATGAGCCCCTGGATTTTCGGTTCCTGATATCTATCCATGTATGTAAATACCGACCCAATGATCATTATTGTTGTTTACAGACGATATGATCTTGTCAGATGCCTCTCCGTAAAGAATTATAACATGAGACTTCCAACCTTAGGGAATCTTTGGGGCTTAAAATTGGGGTTTATTAAAGTATAACATCAATACCAGACTATGATATGACTCCGAATTCTCTCATCCGCTGTTAGGGTAGTTTTAGATAGTTCTGGTCGATATCGTACGGAGCGATGCCGAAATTCTCCCTGTAGTAATTTAGCTGTACGGAGTACTTCTAAAGGGTGTTTTGATACTTTTCTTTTTTGCAAGGATGCTAACTTAACTTACTACCTAGAGATGATCGACCGGCAACGCTCAGCGCGACCATTCAAAAAGCAACGAGCTTCAGAGTCAAAATTTTCTGCAGGCCTGCATCAAAACCAAGCCTTGGCCAAGGCTTCTTTGCAACACAAGCAATTTAATCCATTGTCTTCATGCCCAACACCCTTGCGAGGTATGATGAGCTGGTCGTTTCGATAACTTATTAGGGATAACCGTGCCAAGGTTCAGTCTATACTGAATTTCCAAATCGGGTATAGCACCAATTTGGGAAACACTTATCTGCAACAAGTGCCTCCCAGAAAGACATAATTCTCATGAAGATGTAACTTTTTATAGTAATTTCTATCAAGCAGCATTAAAATTCAACAATCATCAAATATATAATTATTTCCTAATGTAAAGAATATCCAGGCTTTAATTCTGATATTCTAATAATTATTTTTTAAATATCTGTTATAATGATGAAGTAATAGAATAATTTATATGAGAAATCATCATGTTAAGTGTTAGGAGACTATGTCATGATACTACTGTATCACCTTCCCTTACTATCCGCATCTTCCTTATACATACAAGCCATAGTAGCATCTCCAGATTCTATATCACCTTCATTCTCTCACAGATTTTCCAGATTCTCTTTCTCTCTTTTTATTCATACTACTACTACTGCCTTCATGTACACTAGATAACTATTACTTACTAGAATGTACATGTGAGATGTCTTCTAACATTATGATAGCATGTCTAAGAGTTTTTATATGAATTTACTAGCTATACTAATTAAAATTAATGAGCTGAAAAGATTAAAGCATCTTCTGATTAGATGAGTTTTTATAGAAAGAGTCTTATCTTCTTCATTACTAATATAAGAAATCTTATTTACTTGCATTTTACTTCTTTACTAATATAAAAAATCTCATTTACTTGTTTGCTAATCATGAATCATTCATAATAAGCAGTAAAATCAAGCTGCTTAGTTTAATGAAGTAATGAATTAATAAATACTTATCTTATATTTTTTATTTTTAAAAAGCTATTAATTAGCTACATTTATTTATAATATGACTAGCTGTATTAATAATCTTAGTTTTATATATTTATAATGAAATTTATGATAATTAGAATTTTTTTAACTTTTTCTAAAATTACTTATAATTATATCATAAAAATAACTTATTATAATATTTATAATTTTTTTATTTATAGTAAAATTAGATTATATTAATTTCTTGTAAAAATTCTTTAGTTATAATATTTATAATATTAATAATTCTTTAGAATTTATTTATAAATACAGCAGAATTTTCTGTGAAATTATTTAATTATATTCTTAATAATTATAATAAAATCATGCTATAAATTCTTTTATAATATACTTTTATAAGATTAATTTAATATTATAAGAATCTAGATTCTTAGCAAATTTATATTATAATTTATTTGTTTAATTATTTATTTATTTATTTATTTATTTATTTATTTATTTATTTATTTATTTAATTTACTACTTGTAATAATAGAACTAATATTTACTTATTTATTAATTTATTTAGTTATTTATTTATTTAATTATTTAATTATTTATTTATTTACTTATTTATCTACTAGTTTATTTATTTACTAATTAATTTATTTATTTATTTATTTATTTATTTACTAATTTATTAATTTAGCTATTTGTTTATTTATCTTATAAATAATTTAATAAATATTTATTTTATTATTATATAAATTTCTTATATATATATTTATTTATATAAGTATATAAAAAAAAAAATTAATAATATAACTAGAATAAATCAGAATTTTACTTGCTATAATACTTGCTAAATGCTAGTAAAAATACTAGCTTTTCTTTAAAAATTAACATTTATTAAGAAATTATGTTATAATATTATTATATTATTTTTTTTTACTATCTGCATCTTTTTTATATATATAAGCTATAATAGCATTTTCAGATTTTATATTATTTTTATTTTCTTATAAATTTTCTAAATTTTTTTTTTTTTTTATTATTCATATTACTACTATTATTTTTATGTATATTAGATGATTATTATTTACTAGAATATATATATAAAATATCTTCTAGTATTAAGCTTGTTATAAAAAATTATAAATATAATCTTAAATATTATCTGCTTGTAATAATCTTAAGTAAGAATTTTCTAATTAATTAATTTATTCTAGAAACTGCTATTAGTAAGTAAATATAATTCTTCTAGTAGTTTTATTTCTTATTTTTTTATAAATTTTTCATTTTTACTTATAAATATTATTCTTAGTATAATTATAAATTTTTTATTACATGTTATTTTATATTATTACTTCTTCATATTAAATTATTTTTTATAAGTTATTTTAATATTTTAAATAATTTTAAGCTTTTTATTAGATTTTATAAAAAATATTTCTTATATTACTTGTAATAATAATAATTATAAAAGTATTTTAATTAAACTTTTTAAATAAATATATAATATAAGTACTGCATTTATTTTTTATCTTAAAAAGTAATTTATAAGCTGCTAGCTTAAATTATTAAGTAATTACTAAGCTGCTAGAAATTATATTACTTAAAGAAAACTTTATTAAAAATGTAAATTATAAAAAAAAAGTAATAATTTCTCTAAGCTATATAAGCAGAAATTCTAGAATTAATTCTTCTTTTATAACATATTTTATTACTTTTTTTCTTATAACTACTTACTTATAAACTAATTTTAACTTACTTTATATCTTATTAATTTTTATAATAAAAGATTTAAATAATTTATCATTTCTTTTTAATTTCTTAATTAGAAGATTAATTATAATATCTGATTTAAAAAAATATAATTTATTTTATTTTTAAGCTAATTTAATTATAGAAATCTTGAATATATTCTGTTTCATTTACTTAAATAATTTAATAAATTTTAGATAATTAAAATTAAAGATTTTAAGATATAATACTTTATTCATTTTCATGTAATAAAAATGCTTTAATAATTAAAAATAAATAATATTTAGAAATTATAAAAAGTGTAAAAATATTAGGTAAAATATGATAATATAATTATAAAGTAATATGAAGTTATTTATAATTGTAAAATGATTCTCTTCTTTTATACTTCTTATTTTTAATCTAAGCTATGTATATTATCTAGTGCTATTATATATACAGAAAAAATGCTCTTGATACTATTATTATATAATCTAATAATATACTAGCTTTAATATCTTCAAATGCTCTCATTCAGCTTCTGTTCTATTTTTATTAATTATTTTTATAATTCTTATTTAATTCTGATAAATTTTCTTCTAGTTCTGATTAATCTTCATTCTTATTATTTTCTAATTTCTTAATTTTATTATTATTATTAGCTACTGCTTTTAGATGATTATTATAAATATAATTTCATGCTGCATGAAAGTTAATAAAATCTAGTATTAACATTTCTATAATATTATTATAAGATTCATAAGAAAGCAGATCTTAATAAACATGCAGAAAGTATTTAATAAAATTTCTTTTAATTTTTCTCTCTTTCTTAATATTATTATTAATTTTTCTAATTTAATACTTTAAAAAAATTTTTTTTTCTTTAGTAAGCTCATGAGTAAATGTCTTAATATTATAAATTAAAATCTTCTTAATAACTGCTTATTTTTTTTTTATTTTTATTATTTATTTTATCAGGCATGTGATAAAGTTCTTAAAATTTAATTTTTCTAAATTTTTTTGGTATTTTTTTTTTATGTTCTAAAGAATATTTTCTTTATGAAACATGATTTTTTTTAGTCTTTTTTTCTTTATATAAAATAATAACTTATTCATGAGTTTAAAAATTTTTTCAAGCTATTTCTTGCTGCTATGCTTGTTAAAGTCTTTTTTTTTTTCTTCTAAATCTTAAATCTTATATATTTTAATTTCTTATGCAATCATTTTCTTAACATGCTTCTTAAATTTATTCATTAATATTATTATTATTCATAAATTTCAAGATAAGTAAGATTTTTATATAATAAGTATGATATTTTTAGTAAAAATTTTTTTAATAATCTGTTTCTTTTTCAGATTATGTTTAGAATTATTATTAAAAATCTGATTTACTTATTTATAAGTAAAGTTGAATTTCTTTAGTTAAATCATGCTTATATCTTTAGAAATAACAGAAGTTGCTTTAGTTATAATTTCTGATTTTAGCACTGCAATTGCTTTTATTACTGCAGTAGCTTTCATAACTAACATTATTATTATAACTAGAATTACTTATTATAATTAAGAAGCTAATTTTATCATCTTAGCTAACTTCATTACTAAAGTAATTATCTTTAATATTATTAGTTTTTCTGATTATTTTAAAGTATTTATGATTAGTATAACATTTTCTAATATATTATTATTCTTGCAAATTTATGCTCTAGTTTTTCTCATTTTAATTAATAATTTTTTCTATAAGATCTTGCTAGTATTATCATTATTCTTAATGCTTGTTATTTTCTTTATTACTTTTCTTATTTTCTTAAGCTTTAGAGCTTTAGTTTTTTTTAAAATTTTATACTTTTTTAAAGTTCTTAATATTTTTAATAAAGTTTTAATATTTTTTTTATTATCTGAATCTTAAGATAATATTAAAGTATTTTTTCTTTTAAAAAATCTTATTATTCATATAAATATTATGTCTGATTTACTAATGTATTTTATTTTAAAAATATTTTCTAGATTTCTTTAATATTAAATTTAAAAATACTTTAAAGTCATATTAATTATATTAATGATTATTTCTGATGCTTAAATTTTAGTATTTTTTCTAATAAATTATTCTTAGCATATAAATTCAGCTTCTCATGTAATTTATGCAGCTTTCTAGTCCTGCATTTTAGCTGTTTACTACTACTCATAAACTAGTCTTAATTATCTGCTTTGCTAAAGCATTTTATTAGTCTTAAAGATTTAATCTTTAACTTTCTTATAGTTCAGATTAAATCAGATTATGATATTATTAATAAAATTCTTAATAAAATTACAAAGATTAAAATGTAACTTTCTTGTCATTAGTCTCATAAAGACTGGTTTATTTTAATTATTAATTATTTTCAGATTATTTATTTTCTTATTAACTTTTATTTATTCTAAGCTTCTATTAATAGTTACTTTAATTTTTTTTTTTAATTTATTTTTAAGAATTTACTTTTCTGAAGAGAGAGCTAATGTGAATATTCTGAGAAAATTATAGTTTTTTTCTGAATTTAACTATATTCTTATTTTTTCTGGAATAAATTTCAAAAGATATTCAGATTTTTATATAGTTTTAACTTCTTCATGCTTCTTATCTTTCTGTTATTTCTTAGCTATTTTTCTTTTTAAGATAAGCATATTTAATACTAGATATTCTAATAAAAAAACTATCTTTTATGCTATTAAAATTACTGAAGCTTTTTCTTATATAACTAAGAAAGTATTCATTATATTTCATGATATATTAGTTATATAAATAATTATATATGTAATTTTCTTAAATAAGTAATAATTATAATGTAATGAAATAATAAAAATGTATTTTATAAGTATGAGTATTTAATATCTTATATAAATGTTTATATTTATGTTATGTATATGTTTATCTTACTTATTATCATGAAATTTTCAGTAAATATATTAAATTATTAATACAGAATTAATAATAAAATAATATAATTTTACTATAGCTGCTAGAGCTTATTAATATATTTATTAATTATCTGTTTTATAGTAATTAACTTAATTAACAGAAGTCAGATGTTTTCTTCTGGTCTGAAACTCTTTTATCTTATTAAATATTTCTGTTTTATCTTTCTTCTAAATCTCTTTTTTTTATGAGTAATAATTTTTTCTATCTTTTAATGCTTATTACTATTCACATATACTAGTTCTGAATATTACATGATTTTTTCATGCTTATTTTTAACTTAAAATTTAAGATATGCTACTAATATCACATTATAAATACATCAGTACTCTGGAAAATCTAATTAATATACTAGTTTTTTTACTTTTTTAATAATTATAAAAAAATCTGCATAGTATGATAAGAACTTCCTGTGAATTTTAAATGCATATGTATAATATTCTTTATGTAATTATAAGAAAATCTTTTACTCTTTTTTAAAATTAACTAGCTCATGATATTTATTATAATAATATTTTACTAAAATTATAATTTTATCTATAATCACAGCTGCATTTTTACATATTATAAATATTAGAGCTTATTTTAATTTAATTATGCTAATATGTGTGATTATGATATAATCATATAAAAGCTAATAAGAAGATGCTTTTATTACTATGAATTCTACTAAATTCAGAAGTAATTAAAGAATTAAAAGCATTTCATACTAATTCTTGAAATCTTTCATAGCATTTATAAGAAATTAAAATGCTATTTTAACTATTTAATTTATTTTCTCAGATTAATTATTAATTTAGAAGTAATAAGTTATGATAAATAACATATTAGTATTTATCTGCTTAAAGATGTATTTTTATAAATTTTCTATAAATTTTAAATTTTTATTACTGATAATCTTCTTTAAGAAATTCCAGTCTTCATTATATAATATTTTTATTAATTTTATTACTTATTTCTTTACTTTATCTGTAATTTTACTGAATATAAATATTACTTTTTTTATATACTTATTTATTATTATTATTAACATGTTATATATATTATCTGAAAATCTAATAATAAAATTAATTATTATAATATAATAAGATATTTTTAATGTTAGAATCAGCTGCAAATTATTATAAAATTTATGATATCTTATTTAAATTTTCTAGTATTAAAGATATGAGCAGATGTACTTGCAGACTGCTTTAATAATTTTTTTTATGTATAAGTTTTTAAGATACTATAAGATTTAAAACTAATTAAAATAAATTCTTAAATATGTGTCTGCTAATACTCTTGATATTACTGTTAATAAAATACATAGCTTTTTATTATTTTTATCTTTCTGATAATAAATCAAGTTCTCTCTCATGTAAAATAACAAGTATGTTTTTTTCTTTTCTTTTATATTTAAATTATTAAGCATGCTAATAATCTTTTAATAAAAACTATCTTATTCATATTTCTTTCTAATATTCTTTCTAATTTCTAGTAATAATTTTATCATAATATAATCATGAAATATAATTATATTATGATTAGTAACTTTATTTTTAAGTCTTAATAAAGCATCTGATATAATATATGTTTTTTCTAATTTATGAAAAATATGCAGCTGAAACTGTTAAATGTAAGCAGTTACTTAAATTAATCTAAAATTCAGATTATTAGTATTTGAAATTTTTAATGAGATATTCTTAATAATTGCTAAGATTATTACATGATTAGTGTAAATCATAATTACTTCTCTGCTAGCTTTAATAAAATGCTATATCTTTTTCAAGATTTAAATTAAGCATGTAACTTCTAGTTCTATTAATTAGTAATTCATTTCTGCTGAGTTAAGCAGTTTACTTAGAAACAGAATTAGTAATACTGCTATTAATAATAATAATATTAAATAATTTCTGTTAGTCTTATAAATTTAATTATTCTTAACATGAAATATCATCATGTTAAATTCTTTTTTTTTTAAGATATTTATATTCATGAATAGCTATTTATATAAATTATAATAATAAAGAAATAATTCTTTCTTAAAGAAATTCTGTATGTTATTAAAGCTCTTAATTTCTGCTTGTATTAATGTGCTGATTTTTTTTTTTTAAGTAAATTTCTTTCTTTCAGAACTTTCTAATACTTTCTTTATTATAATTATTTTTCTAATCTAAAGAAATTTAGTTAACTTGATATAGTATAAAATATATTAGTATAATTATCTGATTAATCTAAGATATATTTCAAGTTAGTTAAGTGTTTTTAAGAAAGCAAGCTTAGCAATTATCTTTACTTTCTCAGCAGCTGTAATCATTTCAAGCATGTAGATTTTTTAACTTAATAAATTAATAAACAAGAATCTGATATAAGCTTTATTTAAATTTATTATAATATTAAGCTCTTTTAACTTGCTAAGCATTGCATGTAGATATTATATATGCTTTTTTAAAATTTTTAAAAAAATAATTAAATTATTAATATATATCTTAAAAAATTCACAGAATATTTACAGCTTAATTTTTATTTACTACTAAATATATAATATGCTATTAATAAATTTCATAATTATTATATTATATATTTCTTGATTTTAGTATATGATTACAGTCATGCAGTTTCTATAATCTAATCTAATTCTTTATTAATAAAAAAATAATATGATATTAAATATCATGATATATCTACATTCTCATATTACATTTATTATTTTATCTTAATGTGTTATTAGATAAATATTAGACTTAGTAATCTTATTAAATTTTCTGAGATTTATAATAACATGCTTTTTTTACATGATTTTTTCATTAATAATAACATTTTTTCATGTTATAAATACTGAGTAGCTGTCTGAAATGTGATTTATTATCCAGCTCATGTAATTTTTAGCATGTAATTTATTAAATATAATATTAATTATCTTTCTTTTCTTAAAGCTGCATGAGTATACTTAAAGCATTTTTTTAAGAATTACTTCTGAGAATAATAGCACTTGCATTTACTGTTTTTCTAGTACATTCATAAATTTATCTGAATTTATTCAGATTTTTTAATATTAGAATATAGCTTCTAAGAGAATCTTTACTTCTAATAAGTTCTGATTATCATAAACTATAATTTCATTATCAAGTTTAACTTCTCTTTCTATTATGAATACTAATTTAATTTAAGCTATTTTTTTTACAGATTTTAGTATCAGTACATCTGCTATTAAATCTGCTTGATAAGCTATTATATTATTTATCTTAATAATGTAATCTAATTAATATTTTCTGCTAATTTTTACTAGCTTATTTATATTATTAACAAGATAATAAAAAAGAAAATTTAATCTTATAATATTAGCATATATTCTAACTCTATTACTTATAAGCTTAAATATGTAATTATGATTTTCTAGTAATTTTAATTTTAAATTTTAAAAATAAATTAAGATTTTTGCTACTGTATATAATGATATTATAATTATAAATATTAATATTATCTTTTTCTTAAATTTATTATTTTACTTTAATATTATGTTAATTAAAATCTTTATAACATTTGTATTACTGAAAGAAGCTTATCTTTTTTTTAAATTAATATTAATTTTTTCTAATACTAGATTATTAACTTCAAGTAATAGACCTGCTTGCAACTTGTTAATAATTCTAGTATTAATTATAATTTAAATTTTCATAATCTGATTATTTTTGTTAACTGCTGAGACATGAAGCAGAAATCTGATAAAATGTTTTATTATTATAGCTAATACTATTCCAGCTACTAACAGTTCATTTTTCTTTTATATTACTATAATAAAATTCTGCTCTTTAAGAAAGACTTTTAAGACTAATATTATAATACATTCTAAGTTTAGATATATTGATATAATCTTGATTAATATCTTAATATAAATCTTTACTATTATAAATTACTAATATCCAAATGTTAGATTATCATTTATTAGAATTAATACTTATTAAAATATAATAATTAATATACTAGTATTTTCATGATATATAATTAGCTAATACTAATTATAATAAGTATTATAATCTATCTTATTTAAGAATTCTGCATTACAGTACTGATAAATTATGTATGAAATTAAATTTAGTTTATTCTAATATTTTTTTTTTTAATAATTTATAATTTCTTTTTACTTCAGATATAATTTTAATAGCTTTTCTTTTAAATAAAATTAATATTTCTGATAAAATTTTTAAAGTTTATTAATCTGATTCTGATATGCTTTATCTTCAGGCATTTTTTATTAAATATATTACTGAGTTAATTTCTTAATATGTGCTGAATTTATTTTATTATTTTTATTAGTATTTTTCTGATTATTATCTTAAAATCTAACTTATTATTAAAAGAATTTTTAATAATTACTTTGAAATTAAAACTGCTAATATGATCTTTAATTATTAAACTAAGACTAAAATTACAGTTTCTAATTATTTTATTAATGCTACTACTAATTTAGATTTTATTAAAAATGTTACTATTATTATCAGAAGAGTCTTTATTATTAATGAAATAATAATTACTGCTAGCAGTTCTGATTCTACTAATTCTAATTATTATACTGTAAATGCTATTAGCCTTGATTTTGCTAATTCTGTTACTAGTATGACTGATATGATTAATTAAAATAATTAATCTAATTTAACTACTTAGTTCTTATGATTATTATAAATTAAGCTAGTATTATTTCTTCTGATAATTCATTTATAATAATTCTTAATGCTAGATTTATATATAATTAAGCATGTAAAATAACTAAATATTTAGTCTAGATAAGTCTGTACTGCTTTGCAGCTGCCATGATTTCTATTATATAAGTTTTAGAATTTTTTTATGTTTTAACATTCATGATAATGTATTTAATTACTTTAAATTTAATTATAATTTAAGCTGATAATGCTCTGAATTATGCTTTAATAATTTCATATTAATTATTAATCTTTGTTAAATTTCTAATAAACTTTCTTCTAGCTAAATTAGTAAGCTTAGTTATTTATCAGATTAATATTATATCATGAAAGCAGACATGTAGTTTCTGATTTATAATTAATAAATCACAGATTACTGCTGTAACTTTCACATATGTAATAAATATAAAAAAATTTCTTATTTATAACTTATTATTTCTATTTATTATATTAGATGTTTTTTATTCTTATAACATGTTTAAATAAAATAAACTGATATTAATTATCTTTTAAAATAAGATAATAAGTTTTAATTACTCAGATTTCTGATAAATTTATGCTGTTAGTAATATTAGTAATGTTATCTGCTAAGTTACTAATTAGTTATTAATGAGATTTTATACATCTCTTAGTATATTACTTCTCATCTCTGCTAAAATATTTCTTATCATGAATTCTAGATAATTATTATTCTTAATTAATATAAGAATTCTTTTAATATGATTCTTACTTCTATTTCTATATATAAAATACTCTGAAGTTTTTTTCTTTTTAATAAAGAAAAAGAATAATGTAATTTCTTCAGAAATGCTTTCTTTCTATTATAATAGAACTAAAAATTAATTACTTGAAATAAAAGATGAGATATTCTCAGCTGTTATCTGCTTGTTAATAAATTACTTATAATAAGTAATTTGCATGAGAAATATTATCTTTTTTATAAATTTAGTAATATTCTTATTATGAGAATTAATAGAAATAGTTTATATAATAAAATATTATAATTTAATTATAGATTTCTAAGATATCTTTAAGTTTAGAATTATGATACTTGATAAGACTTGTATTCTTCTAGTCTTAAAGTAGAACATGATAATATTATTTAATAAAATAAGAGAATAATTATATTATATTATAACATAATTAATTCTCTATTACAGGTTTTTTTCTGAATTACTTTTACTTAAATATAAGTAATAGTTTTGTAGTTAGAATGCAAGCTTAATATAATATGATATCAGATTAATTAAATCTTAACATGCTATTACTAGCATTTTAATAAGTCTAGTCATGTTAATATCTTTAAATTATTCTGTGTAATAATTTAAAATTATTTAAGAAAAGATAAAGATAATAGTATAATAATCATGCAAGAATATTAATTACCAGTAATATTATAGCTAAGAAATATAATATGATAATAAATTTAAATAAAATCTGAATTAAGAATAGTAAAAGCTGTAAAAGCATAAAGAAATAATAGTTATTTTATTATCTGTAGAATTAATCTTTTATAGCAGAAATATATAAATAAAAAACTTAATATTAATTAAGTAAATAACTGTAAGATTATTAAATTTTTTAAAGAATTTTAAATTAATTTTCAGAATATAAACATGCTATTATAATATTAGATAAAATATAATAATATGATTATAAAGTAATATGAAATTATTTGTAGTTATAAAGTAATTTTTTTTTTTTATATTTTTTATTCTCAGCCTGAGCTATGTATATTATCTAGTATTATTATATATATAGGAAAAATACTCTTGATACTATCATTATATAATTTAATAAAAAAATAAAAAAGTATTATAAATAATATTATATGATAATTTCAGTAATAATTAATAATTTCTAGCTTTATATAAATAGTATAATTATTAAAAAATATTAATTATTAAATATTCTGATAATATTTAATTATATGCTTGTTAAAATGCTTTATATAATTAATTATTAATTCTTTAATTATATAATCTGATTTAGAAATAGTAATAATAATATTAAATTAAAATTCTTACTTAAAAAATATTTTTTTTATATGAATTTTAGTTATAAAAATGATGAAAAAAAAAAATATCTTTCTCATAGCAGAAATTATTTTTATAGCATTAATATACTTATAATCATTTGCTAAATCATGAAATATTTATTTTTTTTACTTGCAAGTTATAATTACTGCTTGCTTATTATTAATATTTATATGAAATCTAATCTTATTAAAATTATATATATTTGCTTAAATTATTTTAAACTCTTATAAAACAGATTAAAAATACTTAAATTAATTATATAAAAACTAAGAATTATGAATCATTTTTTAATTAAATATTAAAAATTTAGAAATCTTCTTTTAAATTTCAGAATATCATTTAATAAAATATAAGACTTAGTTCTTTTTAACTTATAATATTAGATTATCATTAATCTGAGAATTATTCTTCATAAGAATTTAATTTATTTAGCTTTAAAGCTATTAAAAGTAAATAAAACTATTATATGTTTTTTTATATTTAATAATAATAATTAAAATTTTTTTATTTTTTTTATAATTAGATATAATTAGTCAGTTATTATAACATGCATGTAATCATGAGAGTCAGACAGAAACTTTAAATTTCTAAGTAAGATTTGTAATATTCATTTTTTTATTATTAGAAATAGAATCTAGAACTGATTTTATATGCTCCTCAACTACATTATAGCTAGTAAAAGGCATGGTAATTAATAAATTAATTATATATGTAAATATACTATAAAAAGTTACATCTTCATGAAAATTACATCTTTCTGGAGGACACTCATCACAGATGAGTGTTTCCCAAATTGGTGCTATGCCCGATTTGGAAATTCAGTATAGACTGAACCTTGGCACGGTTACACGAATTTGGTTTAGCCACCGAGTACGGGGTTTACTCGATATGTATTCGTAACACAGGGGCTTTGATATTGGCCTGTAGGGCCCTGGGACTCTTCTTTGATCTGTTGTTTTTGGCTGCGTGGCCCTTTAAATTACTGAGAGACATTATTGCATTCTTTGTTGATTTATCAATCTTGAAAGTTCTCCACAGCTTGAGAGATGCGCACGGAACCGTGGTGGTTTCGGTATCATCACCAGCGGTCATGACGTGATAATAAAAACTTCAGTGTATTTTCTTGCTACCCCTGTCCTCTCAGCATGGGGACTCCACCCTGGCTCTTGCTGCAGAAATACCCCGCGATCCTTTGGTGGCCTGTCAATCAGTCAAACTGGAATTGAAGATGGCGCTTCTTTCGTAGATAGAAATGAACTAGGTACTCCGTAGGTTGGAAGGATTCGCCTTTGTTTGTCACAGAGGATCAGCAGAGACTCAAGTGTTAATTAACCCGCGTTGAGCAGACGGAGTGTCCTGGCACTATTTAGGCACAGGCATTGGGCGGGCGTCAATCGTGTGGTACATAAATGCTCGTCTAGAAAACATGTACGGAGTATTACACTGAGTCTTCAAAATCTTGCTGTACTCCGTAGGGCCGTAGCCCTTCGCTTGAGGCGTCGGAGCCTTTTACGGATCTGTGAAAAGTCTGGGGTGAGGTCACGGACTTTTTTTCACAGAGGCGAAGATTGACGTGGAGAACCGAGTTAAAGCAGCGATCGACAAGAAGGATCTCGTATTTGCCTTGGGTGAAACGGTGAACACAGAGCTCATCCACGGAATGCGTGCAGCGTCCACAGCTGAAAAGAACCGCCACAGGCTTGCAATGTCTCTCGTGGTGGAAGAAAAAAGCACTTGATATTGCCCGATCATCGCAGAATCATTTGCTGGAAGCGGCAGCGTAATTAATTACCGTCCGTTACCGTAATTCCATCAACCCTAACTGTTCCTGGCGGTCAATTCCCGAGGCTCTTGGCGGCCGGCTGACGAATTCGCGTATTGTCACGTCACGGCGGCGCTTACTTAATCGCCTATTGTGGTCGCTGGGACTGAAAGGCTTTCATGACAAAAAAGTAATTGAAAAGAACAAAACACTCTTTCTCTCCTCTCCTTCTCTCTCCCCTCCATCCACCTTCAACCCATGGCCTAGCTGCTTTATTGCCTGGGTCTGGAACTGCTTTGTTTTCTGTTTTGTTTTTTGCTTGGTCTATCTGTATATATTATCCCTACGCGTTTCCTCGCTCCCTGGCGTCCGTTCCTTGGCCATTGGCTGCCAAGTGGATTTGGACGCTGAATACCCGGCCTGCTCGTCCATGACACGACCGGCGGGTGCTGCAAGAAAGAATCACGGTAATCGACACGAGAACGGTCATACTGCTGCGGGCAAAAAGCTCGCAAAACAGAAGTCGAATGGCTATCTAAATGGATCCCCCAACGGCCAGTCGAGGTCGGACCAGACCACCGTCGCGAATCGAAACTCGGCTGGAAATCGTCAATCGTTACCACACTCCACGGGCAATACCAAACTGGCTGGGAATGTCGAAGATGTAAATATGGAATCCAATGGGCAGCTGCAGGGGAACGGATCGGGGAAACCGAATGGTCATGCTTACTCGGGTTCCGCCACGAATGGAACTGTTCCCAATACAAAAGTCGAGGATCGGAATTCCCGCCGCTTGGAGAAGATGATGGGCTCTGCATCAAATGTCAAGAAGGCCTATGCAAGCAGATCCGTCAATCCGTTTCACCTCGCTACCACAATCCTTCAGGCATGCCCCATGGCCGACACCATTGCGATTTTAATATTCTTACTCCAACTGCCTCCTATCGTTCTCACACTAGTCCAGTTTCTTTATGCGTCGTTGACCTTTATGCTCCCTGCGGGCATGACGACCGGTACACTCACTTCAAACTTCGACATATTCCAAGGACCCGCCGGAACTCCTTCACTCGGAACGATGTTCGCCATGGATGCATTTTGTCTTTTGGTTTGGGGCCTGTTCATGTGGAACTGGGCTCGAAATTTTGCAATTGACCTTGCGCATGTCCAAGTCGCTATCGCTTTGGGTGCCGGTAGTTCAGGTGATACTGGAGGTGTAAATGCGTTCTGTGTTTCCGTGCTATTGGTCGTACACTTGCTCCGAAGTGAAGGTATACAAGAATTTGTGTTTGGAAATCTCCTCTCTGCCAATCTCCTTTCGAGTGGTACCTTGGAAAAGTATTCGAATTTAATTCCGACAGAACTTAGGCGGATGGATTATCCGTCTCCTCCGAGTTGGGTGAGAAGTCTTCTTGCGGTACACATCTTGGCTCAGGCAGGAACAGCGATGGCTCGACGTTCGATGGCGAAGAATCGGTCGCAACCCCGAACTAAAGGCGGTAAACGAATGAATACCGACGCGCCAATTAGTGGTCATACCGACTCCTCCGTTCTTGATTCCAGTGGCGCCTTGTCGCCAAACGTCAATTCCGAGTCTGTATCAGGTTCTGTGTCGAAAGAAGGCCGAGACCGGGTTTCCAGCGCAAAGAAAAGGAGGCGTCAAGCCAACGAAGCGAGACGAATACAACCATTCTGGGCAGCTTTAGCTAGTACAAAACTTACTGTGACACGTGAATATGAACGTTCGACGCATGGAAGCTGGTATTCTCCCAGCTACCCTGTAGCCGAGGATGACTTAGAGACTTCGCCACCGTCTTCTGGTTTGATATGGATCACTCACGTTGACAGTTCTTCTATTAAATTCGCAGCAAGCGACCTCACACTGGAAGAAGATCCTATTGGAGGTGGATCGTATGATGGTAGTAACTCCGATGCTGAGCCGGACCCGTTTTATATCTGCGTCAATGGAGCGAATTGGGCACCTGTTAGCCTAACAAGAATTCCCGAAAACTCTGATGAGCCTTCTCTTGTTCACTGGAGAGGAGAGATATGCGGGTTGGCACCTGACTGCGCGTATACATGTACTTTTGTTCGCAGTGATTCGGATGAAGAGATTTGTGTCATGAGCGTCAAGACGCCCCCTGCTTCAGACACAGATATAGGTAAGCCAATCAACCTCTTGTCATTATGCGGGAACCCTAACACCTAAGACAGCTTCCACCATCCCGTCAATCACACCATCCCCTCATCAGTCTTTACGGCCCTCCTCTCCAGTAACAACCTTGAAGAACTCGATTTTGAACGCTGAGGCGAAGTTAAACGAACGCCGAACAAAATCCAAAAGGTCCAAAAATGACCACAAAGTGCAGATATCCCGGATCAAAAAGGAACTTGATAACTTCAGTCATCGGCTGAACAGTGGTGGGGATGAAAGTAGGCAAAAGCAGCGCTCTCTGCAACTCGAGCGAAATATCCGTCAGACCGAAGAAGCCACAGCTGCCCTCGATGTTCAGCTGAATAACATGGAGACGATGCCAGAAGGAGAAACGGAGGGATGGGAAGCCCGCAAAGCTGCCTACGAGCTAGAAAAGGAAAAGTTGAGCACACTGAAGGAGGAGCTACAAACTGCAAAGGCCGATTTTGAGCGTAGCATATCCTCGACCGAAACGGAGCTTGCGAATATTGTGCAAAAACGAGAGCGTCTGCAGAATCGTCACAACAGACTCTCTGAGCAGTACGAACGAATCATGCATGCTAACACCCAGGGACTCAATGAACGTGAACGGCGTGCTGCTGAAAATCTCGCCAAAGAGCAAGAGCATTCCAGGGTTGAAGAGGGATTCCAGGAGCAACTGACGAGCATAACTCGTTCGCTAGAGGAGTATCAAGTTCGAACCACCCAACTCTGGCAGCAAGCTACTGCAGTCGAGCAGGCATATCAGCAGCAACAGCTCTTTCTCAATAGCGGTCCGCTTACGCCCGAAGGTGATCTTCCTGGGACTAAACGGCAATTAACAGAGACGAACAATAATAGCAACTCGCTGAATCCCGCGCCTTCAACAGCTCGATCAAACTTTGGCATGGCTTTTCCTATGTTTTCCAATGAAAGACCAACCTTGGCATCCAGATCCTCCATGTCTCCGATCATACAAACATCAGTGCCTGAGGGTTATGTGGAAGCTCAAAACAGCTCTCCTTCTCCACTTGTCAACAAGCGCTCTGTTCTCCTGTCCGAGCCCTCTCCCTACCGTGATCGATCTATGTCAAATTTGTCTCGTGGCGCGCAACCGGATTACAGTGTACCGTCGCTGATGAATGACCTCTCTGATGCCGACGCTATAAGAACACAAATGTCAGCTCTCAGTCCAATCAACCCAAGCCTGGCTCAATTCAAGCGAACTGGTAGTCGAAGCAGCGGTAGCATGAGTGGCAGCGGTGGTGGAAGTCCTCACTCTACAAGGGGAAAGCCTATCTGGGCTCATGATACTGAAAAAAGAAATCTCTAGTTTACAGCTTGTTGGGGTGTGCCATCTACCGTTATCTTCTGTTTGAATTTATGGATCTCTTTCTCCCAGATAGCTAGCTTTTGATAGTCACCATGTTGTGGTTTGAATATCTAAGATGTTGATATCTGCGTTTTCTCAACAGCGTTCTGTCAATAAGTTGATAAAGCATTTGGTTCGAGCTCGAATAGAATGGAACTATATTTTATAAATTTTAAAATTCTGTTGAGGGTCTAGTTCGATACCTGAAGGCCTTGCGCCCCGCTGGCAATTTCGGATATCCCACAGAAATGCCATGCTAATTTTGCCATGCCTTCAGTAAATCGATTCTGATTCAGTTCTAAAGCACGATGATCAAGCTCAAAAACACTGTATCGCCTCGGTGATTTTTGCAGATGTATGTACTGTACAAACGTGTGGTATCTAGCGATCAAAATCTATCAGGAGTCCCGACTCCAAGGGGCCCAAAGACGGTCCCGAAATCATACAAACGCACGCCAATCGCCGTTCAAAATCTCTAACGTTTGGCTGTACCGATTTACTTCTGGAAGTATTCGCCCATTTTCCAGAAGCGGGTGTCTGCATAAGTAAGGCATAACTCATCTGCCAAATGTAGAATGGTCGATGATTGTTGCTGGGTCTGGGTTTCCTCCCGATGTATCTTCACCACGGTTCCCAGAACAATCACATGATCACCAACCTTTGCACTGGAAGGATGATATCTACATTCGAGGATAAATGGAAAAGACTGTTCTGGTTCTTTCTCCGAAGATTCTGGATAATCTGTGTTCTGCCTTCGGAGACTGAGCCGCGGAGGCTCTCCCTTCACGACTTCCGGTTGTTGATCCGCCGAAACCGGAGATGTGAACCGAAACGTATGTTTTTTATCTTCCATCAACACATTTTCATGTCCTCTCGAGAATTCCCTTGCAAGGTTTGCCGCCGTGCTGTGCGAGGATAGCAGATGCACGAGAAACCTATGTGACGAACGAATCGCATCGTATGTCTCGGACGGTAATTTGACATTAAAGGACACTATAGGGTCCGGGTATAACGTCACAGTATTGAATGACGATACAGTCATTCCCCGAAAGGCGGATTCACCATGGTTGTTTGGTTGTGTGGCCGTTATAATAGCGACAGGGTGAGGAACCAAGCGCATACACTTGCGCACTTCAGTTTGTATATCCGTGTCAATGGCGGAATGACTGTAGGGCTCAGTGGAAATATCATCTTCTGGAGGCTCTGGTTGCTCTACCGACGTGGCTTGTGAAGCGTATGGTGCTTCTCGAGTTTGCGGCGGGCGGATGATTCTTGCGAACTTGTCAAGTTCCTTCGGAAGGGAAGCTATGCCTGGTGGCAGAACCGGACTGACGACATCGGCTATGCTGGTGATATGTTTAGAAACAATATTTTTGAACACACGCCCGTAATATTGCCGGATCGGCGGCTGTGGGTGGAAAACCGCGGTGGGAGATGTCGGCAGGATTTTGACTTGCGAAAACGGAGAGCTTCTCGGAGACCGCACTAGCCTCGAGATGTAGACCAAGGACATCTTCCGAGAAAATCGAGCTTGGAGAGTGGTATCTGATCAAGAATCATCTTTCAGATCAGGAGCTTTCAGCCATCGAAGAAATTCATTGGCACGTTCGAGCAATCTTTAATCCAGGATTTCATCATCACTGCTTTCAACCGAAAGAAACTTGAAAAATATCGCTTATGTAATCTCATCGTGAGTTTATCAAACTTCCGCATTTTCTCAAGCTGATTGCAGTATGTAAAACCACCCAACTATTCGATGTCTCTAATCCGATTACTATTTTATACAGAGCTTGAAAAACAAATACAACCCTCGAATTCCTAAATCAGTTTACTTTCGAGATGTCAATGCACGTCCCTCTCCAGCGAATCGGCACATCAAAACTTCCTCTCACATCCACCACCTACATCTGCTCGCAATGCCGGCACGCAACGCTCCTCCGCCGTCCCAAACGGCCGTATACATTCACACAGCTCATTACTCTCTCTGACGGAAGCACGTTCACCCACCGAACCACTTCTCCACAGGCGGTGTATCGTTCAAACCGCGACACACGAAACGCGCCGCTTTGGAATCCTTCGAGCGAAAAATTACTGAATGTTGAGCAAGACGAAGCGGGTAGGCTGAGCGCGTTCAGAAGTCGATTTGGAAGAGGATGGGATGCGGCTGGTACAGCTGCTTCAGAAGCAATACAAGAAGACAAGTCCCAACCCGCCAAATCGGACAAAAACCACGCCGCCGCAGTGGAGGAAGAAATCGACGAAGATGATAACTTGCTGGACTTGATTAGTTCGTTTGGACAGGAAGATCTGGGGACGAAGAGTGGGAAAAAGAAATAAGAAGTGCCACTAGAATTGGTGCCTGGCGTATGTCTTCACGGAAGTGACTGCAATTAAAAACACCCGATCGCGAATGATTGGATTGTATGAATAAGGAGAACTTTTGATTCCACTCACGTCCTCAACGGATGTACATACAGAAGAGCGCATTGAGAATACATGTTATTGTATTGTACAAAACAGACTATGATTTAGACATTACTACGGACCATCCACCCACACAGTTCCTTGAGAAGGACAAGAACATGCTTCTGTAAGGAGATAAAGAAGAGACCTTGCAGCTAAAAAATGCTTTAGGCATGAGAGCCAAGCTTAAATCGCTTGCTGGCAATAAGAAGGAAGATCAATTACCTCCCAAAAATTGGGGAAAAGGCTCGTAAGAAACAAGAGGGCCGTTTAAATGTGGTATCATAAGATGTCAATCATCAGCCAATAGAGGAGATTATCAAGCAGTCATTATGATTCGTCTTGGAGCGATGCTGGCTCCGCGGCCTGTAGCGGTGATTCGCTGTCAGTTCCTTCTTGCTCTGCATCAGGCGATTGAAGTGGATTGTAAAATGGATTGCTCTCGTCGTCGGCGTCAAGTTGCAATAGGAACGTTTCCCAAAGTTCGATCAGCTATGTATATGTGAGCAATTGGCCTTTAAATATTATTGGAGAAGATAGATGTGGTAGCCATACCTCTTTTTGTGCTTCAACAGCACTCTCGAGGAAAGTCTCAACTCCAGATTTAAAGTCTTCCACTTTTTCTTTCTCGAAGCGCTCCAGCTCAGTACGCATCAATTTTCCCATATCTTCGAACAATAGCCTGGCCTGATGCACTCTTTTCTCAGCATCGGCCACATCGGCATTAGCTTGGTTTAATCTGTCCTGTTGAGATTTTCCTTGACGGAGTAATTTGTCTTGGGCATTTCTCCGCTTCTGCAGCTCGGACTCCGCAGCGTGCCAGCTCTGGAAGGACTTTTGCCGTTGACCAAAAGACATTTTGACACTCCCAATGAGTCGGATGTATTCATCAATCGTGATTCCCAATGTCAAGATATCCTGTTGCGCTTGCCGCTCATACAGTTCCCGTATTCGAAGTTGGATTTCGGAGAGTCCTTCAAGTGGGCCGGATAGAGCGGGAGATAACTCAACAGCGGCGAGAGAGTGTAACGATACGGAAAAGTCACTTGCCGCCTCAGCAAGGCTTTTGCGCTGTGCAACAACCGTATCCACAGCTTTCATCAGCCCCTTTAACTGACTTTCGAGAGCCTCGAGGTATATTTTTCGGTCGTGGAACCACTACCACCACTGTTAGTACGCAGATAATGGAGCAGATTACCTAGAATGCCACTCACATCATCATGCTCTACGAATTTGTTTCCTCCGCCAACCGATAGACCTAGGGAGCTAAACATTCCTTTTCCTTGGCCTAGATCTGGTTCACGATTTTCCTTGTTCTTAACATCTAGATTAAAAGTATCACTTTCCAGGAAAATCTTTAGATCAGGTTCGTGTTGGAGTACTGGGTGAACAGAAATTTTGTTCAACATTCGCTCCAATGCAGCCCTCCGAGATTCGACGAAATTGGATTCAAACCGGCCAACCGCTTGTTTCTCTGGAGGGGGTGGAACAACAATCCCCGGGTTGTTGTTATGTAGCGAGTTGTATAGCCACAGAAAATCGCGATATCTTCGAGTTACGGTAAATTCGGGACGTACGTAGGCTTTTGATGTCGTCTATAAAAGAGTCAGGTACCAGCTATTGATTAGCGTGGGGGCTTGCACACCTTCGTCCGCACTTGGTATACAATATGGCTGCTTGTAAGATCTCCAACTTTATGAGGGTCTCCAACGGTGATATGGAAGGACGGTTTAGCGGCTTGCTCAATGCTCATGCTCGACTGGGCTGGCCTTTTACCATCGCTAGTACTGGAGGAAGGCTGCCCGGGAGGTGGTCGTGTTTTGGAGGCGTTTTCGCTTTCCTCTTGTAAGTCAACCGACTCCATTAGACTGATGGCGCTAGCTAATGGCGTGGGCATAGCAGCCCGAATATTGCGGGCTGTATAAGGTTCTTTCTGAGGTGGAATCGGACCTTGTTCTTCCGGTGGAGAGAATGAAGAGTCGCCCAATGAGCCAAGCGGATCACTGGAATCATCAACGGCTTCGAGTTTTGTTAACTGAGCACCGAATTTTCGTGAAGTCCGGATGCCTCTACCCGGCGGAGATCTAGGGCTGGTAAGAGCTGAATCAGATGGGAGCTCATCGTGTTTGTCTAATTATCCGGTCAGCTAGAATAGTTTTGCAGTAATTGAAGCACAGCATACCAACTTCCTCGCCCTGCGGTGGCTTTGATTGGGAAGGGACATCTATAGGGGAAATTAATAGAAGTTAGCATGAAAAATGACTGGGACGAGTGCAAGACTTGAGAGCATGACGCACCACCCCACGGTGAATCACCACCTTCTAGGTCCATTGTGAGGATGGTGGAAGTGGGACAGGTACGTAATCCACCGATTTACGCTAAGGCTTGTGTTGAACAAAGGTCTGCAGTGAATTGAAGCTGCCGAAATCCCGTAAACGGATAATCTTGGGGTCTTGTGTGCAGATAAAGAGGGTGCCTGGCGGCTCCGTTCAGCATGAGCCAGACTGTATCCGGTCCGATATTGACTGCAGTGACCGCTTTCCAAGTGGCTTGGTGCATCGGCAAAATAATTATCCGAGATCACCTGAATTCCCCCAAGGTTACGAACGGACATACGAAACTCAACAACACATGAGAGGTTCCAATAGAGATTGCAATTGAAAATTCATTATTGATTCTCTTGATCGGCAAAGCCATGTATTTATATCAACTCATACGGCCTAAGTCTCAGAGGCAATTGGGAACATCTGAAAGGGTCTTTTCCGCTCACGCTTACTGAATCCAGGGAATTCCCAGTTTGTGCATCTCAACAGCGAGCTGGAAAAGATAGTCTAGACTTTCGCACTGCGTCTTTGCTTTTGCAACAGTGTCGCCCCATACATATCTTGTGAGCCAAGTTAGCGTGATATATCCCTTGCTTCTGAGTAGGAAAGAACTTACATTCCATGACGGCGGACAAGCACCGCGTAGGTGTCCGGATACTCATCCATAGCTTTCTCCAAGCTTTCAGTTAAGTCCTCCTCAAAGGCAGTATTTTCGATAATCGGTATACGAAGCGTGTCGAAGAACCCTAGCATCCCTTTGCCTTTACCCTTCGGAATTCCCTTGATCTGCTCGATGTTATTGATCTCAAAACATCCATCCTTGCCTTTCTCCCGCTCGACCAATAGCGTCACCAAGACCGCCCACTGAGAATGTGTATGAATAGAACACCCCGCACCTCTATCGAATGCCGCTAGGAACAGTGGAGTACAGGCCGACGGTTTCAGGACTTGTGGTTTACGAATGTATTTTCGTGCCGACGGAGGATACTTAGGAGTGGGATATGAAAGCACGAAAATGTCTTGCGGTTTGATCATCTCCTTTTGAACTCCCGAAGGAGCGATGAAGATATGCTCATCCCGCCGAATAGAAGTCTGTGAACCAATTGTTCAGGTCAGCGTGTGGCCCAAAGGTCAAGGTCTAGGCTTCGTAGGCCGCTGGTTGCTTGCTTACACCTCCTCCGGTACCGGTAACCCAACCCAAAGTGTAGAACTTCTTGCAGAGCTCAGGGATGAGATTCGCAGGGTGTTCTGGTTCGGAAGATTGGACGAGATGGTCATAATTTTCGGACTCCTCCTGCCTTTGGTCTGCCATGTTCAAGATGATACCAAAGCTTCAAAGCCCCGCGTTTTCGCAAAAGACTTTTCTCGAGGGCCAGTACCTCGATTTAGCTGGGCAATTCTGGTCCAATTGAGGTCGTAAGGTAATAGTCGCGGTCAATCCAATGGCCCGATTTTCGTCAATCAGATTGAAACTTAGAATTCATATCCACCAAGACACTTCAGACACTGAACGCATCGTTCTCCATCGCAGTCACTATTATTGTTCCCAATCACATTGAAAGCCCCTCCACAAACCAAGAATCCACCCAAATCACTTTCAGCCAACCAGCGAAGCACCTGACCTGTGGCGCTAATGTATTTACGGTCTAGCGCTCCATTAAGTTACATTACCGGGATCCGCGTACCATGGTTGTATTCACGGCCTTAATTTTTGCGGTGATTACCGGCAAGTTACTAGCGCGCCACGGGACGCAACGTCAAGCGCCCCCAAAAGGAAAACCCCAAGCAAAGAGGCCACCTTTCACAGCTCAGAGATATAATTAAGCTCCTGCCACCTTGACCACCACCAAGTTCCGTTCCTCGACTTCTCAACTCCTCTTAATTATTTGCTTCTTCCTCGCCCATTTCTCTCTCCGTTTCTTTTCTTGTGGTTGTTTGCTAATTGGGTGCCCTTTTGGGAGGATTTCACAATGCGTCTCAACGCCCAGCTTGCTTCGCTCATCCTCTCCTATATAGCTTTCCTCGGTCAGGTCCATGCCGAGACTGAAGCTCAGAAGGACGAGCCATCCACTACTTCAATCAGCCGGCCTGCATTTACTGTGAGAAACTCATCAATGCTCAGTCAATTCACGATTGCTAACAAATTTTGGACTAGCCAACAACTGTGAAAAATGCTCCTTTCTTCGAGCAATTTACCGAGGACTGGAAGAAACGTTGGACACCTTCTCACGCTAAGAAGGAGGACTCCAAATCCGCCGAAGAATGGGCGTACATTGGCGAATGGGCTGTTGAGGAACCAACCGTGTTTAAGGGTATCGATGGCGACAAAGGATTAGTGGTCAAGAACCCTGCTGCCCATCACGCTATTTCAGCCAAGTTTCCCAAGAAAATTGATAACAAGGGCAAGACTTTGGTTATCCAGTATGAGGTTAAGCTTCAGAGTATGTTTTGACACTTATCGCACGCTGTTTTTCGCGCATTACCTAGTTGCTGACAAGCGGCCCTACCAGACTCTCTCGCTTGCGGTGGAGCATACATGAAATTGCTTCAAGACAACAAGAAGCTCCATGCCGAGGAATTCTCCAATGCTTCACCCTACGTTATCATGTTTGGACCGGACAAATGCGGAGCTACCAACAAGGCATGTTACCACTCGTACACTTGCTCTAGCGGGCCTAACTTTTACTAATACTATCCGTAGGTCCATTTCATATTCAAACATAAGAACCCGAAAACCGGCGAATACGAGGAGAAGCACCTCGCAAACCCACCTACCGCTCGCATTTCCAAGCTTTCTACGCTGTATACCCTCATTGTCAACCCAGATCAATCATTCCAGCTCCAAATTGACGGTGAGGCCGTTAAGAATGGAACTTTGCTTGAGGACTTCGATCCTCCTGTCAATCCTCCAAAGGAGATCGATGACGAGAAGGACAAGAAGCCATCTGACTGGGTGGATGAGGCGAAGATTGCTGATCCTGAGGCCAAGAAGCCCGAGGATTGGGATGAAGATGCTCCATTCGAAATTGTTGACACGGAAGCCAAGAAGCCGGAAGATTGGTTGGATAACGAGCCCTCGTCGGTCCCTGATCCCGAGGCTCAGAAACCTGAGGATTGGGATGACGAAGAAGATGGTGATTGGGCCGCCCCAACCATCCCAAATCCTAAGTGTGAAGAAGCCTCCGGTTGCGGTAAATGGGAACCTCCAATGAAGAGGAATCCTGAGTACAAGGGCAAGTGGTCCGCCCCATTGATTGATAACCCGGCGTACAAAGGTCCATGGGCTCCTCGCAAGATTGCCAACCCCAACTTCTTTGAGGATAAACGACCTGCCGATTTCGAGCCAATGGGTGCCGTAAGTCAAATCCCAGCTTTGTCTATTTATACCCAGTGACTAATAAGGCTCTAGATTGGTTTCGAAATTTGGACCATGCAAAACGATATTCTCTTCGACAACATCTACATCGGTCACTCGGTTGAGGATGCTAAGAAGATCAAGGCCGAAACCTTTGACATTAAACACCCAATTGAAGCTGCCGAGGAGGCGGCGGCTAAACCAAAGGATGAGCCAATTAATGAGGACTCCGAAGTTAGCTTCAAGGAGGACCCTGTCAAATTCATTCGCAGCAAGGTCGATAAATTCATCATCATGGCCAAGGCCGATCCAGTTGAAGCTGTCAAGGCTCTTCCAGAAGTTGCCGGTGGTTTGGGCGCTCTCCTCATTACTTTGATTTTAGTCGTTGTCAGCGCCGTTGGCATGAGCACTCCTGCTCCTCCACCGGCCAAGAAAGACTCCGGAAAGGGCAAGGAGAAGGCCAAGGAACAAGCTGCTGAAGCTGTCAGCACCGGAGCAGAGAACATCAAGGCGTCGAAGAGAGCGAAGGCTTCTGAGTAAAAACATGAAACGAGACCTGCGTGATGATATATAGCAGTGGGGTGGTCAGGACCAGCTATCTACTTGCACGGTCCTTTATTTTCTTATACCTCTAGGGACAAAATTACTTTTTTCCAACACAGCACAATACGGATGATGGCAAAAATGGCGTATCTGCCGACCTGTATTTTAATCGGGAATGTTTACAAACTGAGCTCCCTTATCTGAGCTTGGGATCGTTCTACCTTCGGCCATCATCAGATTATTGCGGTATGGAAAGTTTGTATGAATATTATGGAGTGAAGATAGCGGAGCGGAATTGTTCCCTTGAATTTGATAGCGATTTTTTTTCCTTCTTTCGTCCATTATCGTCTTAAGTTTCTCATCGGAATCATAGAGCTGAGGTCGACGTGACAACAAATCAAAGTAGTGGAGAAAACTGGGTCTAGACAATGGATAACCATGTTGATAGCACGGAATACTCAGTTTCTTCATTCATGTTCGCTATTTAAAGCCGAATCTTGCGAAGATTTGATATAGCACCAAAGCTAAAGATTAAACAGGAATTTCATAACTCAATAAATCCACACTTGATCGACAAATTCCCATGTCATGCTAGCTATCAAGAGCAAAAAATGAAGTGGCTAGAGGAAAAGAGGAAAAAAATTTCATTCATATAAACATCTGATCAGGGCTCTTTTAGGAAATCGACAGGCTGGAAAAAAGAAAGAAGAAAATTATGAATGTGTAGGCATAACGACGTTAGCTTTTGTGCTGATGGCATCTTCACTTCTCCACAAGCTGGTGACGGTCTTAAGTTGGGTGTAGAAGTTCAGTCCGGGTTTGCCGTAGAAGGTGTTAGCTCCACCACCGGCAATACTCTTCTTGTTACCAGTGAAGGAGAACATTGGAAGAGGGACCGGGATTGGACTGTTACGAGATGAGTTAGTAAATTGTACTTTCAAAAAGAATTTGCGTTATGCTGAAAGGCTAAAGGTGTGAGACTTACACATTGATTCCGATTTGGCCAGCCTCGAGCTCACGCTGGAAGCGAGTGGCAGTAGGGCCTGAGCGGGTAAAGACGGCAGCACCGTTTCCGTATTCATTGGCGTTAATGAGGGCAATGGCTTCGTCAACGGTCTCGACTTCGAGGCAGACGAGGACAGGGCCGAAGATCTCTTCGGTGTAGCATTTCATGTGAGGCTTGACACCGGTGATGATGGTTGGCCCAACCTACGAAGAAAACATATTAGTCAAAAATCATCCTTCATTTTGCACAAGGAGTAAATGAACATACCCAATTGCCGTTAGGATACTTGGGGGGTGTGTAGCCACGTCCATCAAGCAGGACAGTAGCTCCCTCCTCTTCGGCGCTAGCGATGAGAGCTTCAATGCGCTGCTTGCTTTGAGGAGTGATCACGGGGCCGAGATCGGCACCTTTCTCGAAACCTCCATCAACCTTGAGCTGCTTGGCACGCTCGGCAATTTCGGGCAGCCACTCCTTAGATTCTCCAACCATGACGAGAGTTGAGGCAGACATGCAGCGTTGTCCAGCAGCACCAAAAGCAGCACCAACAATGGCGTTGAGAGCATGATTCTTGTTGCAGTCAGGAAGAATAGCGGCATGGTTCTTGGCTCCCAAGTTCGCTTGGACACGTTTTCCGTTGGCAGATCCACGGGTGTAGATGTATTCTCCGGCACGGTTGCTGCCGACGAAACTGATAGCCTTGATAGCTGGCTCATCGAGGATGAAATCGACAGTCTTAGCCGAACCGTGGATAACGTTGATAACACCATCTGGGAAACCGGCTTCCTTAGCCAGCTCGACCAGGATCATTGCGGCTCCGGGATCACGCTCAGATGGTTTCAAGATCAGTGTGTTTCCGGTCATGGTAGCAATTGGGATGGACCAGAGAGGAATCATAGCGGGAAAGTCTGTGGAGCTTTCTGTTAGCAGAGGTACCCAATGCAAAGTACGGGTTTCTAGTCACATACTGAAGGGGCAGATCGCAGCTGTAACACCCAATGGCTCACGATAGGTTCTGGTTTCCATATCCTTTGCAACTTCAAGCAACTCGCCAGTCATCTGAGTGGTGATGGCGCAAGAAGTCTCAGCAACCTGGATTCCTCGAAGAACGTCACCCTTGGCATCGTCAAAGGTCTTGCCCTGCTCCAGGGTGATGCTGGCAGCCAAGCGGTCCCAGTTGGCACGAATCAAAGCGACATATTTGAACATGATCTGCTGCTTGGCAATTATGCTAGTAGCTTTCCAGGCAGGAAAGGCCTTCTCAGCGCTTTCTACGGCTGCCTTCATCTCTTCGGTGGTGCTCTGAGGAACACGGGTAACCAGGTTGTTGGTAGCAGGATCGTGCAAGTCAATCCATTGAGTAGCATTCGAAGCGACGAACTTGTTGTCGATAAAATTAGTGGTATCAATCGGAGAAGCAATTCGTTCGTGAGTTGTGGGATATAGTTCAGCTGTGGAGGCGGCGGATGTGGTTGCGGCGGGCATCAGCTGCTGGGCGGTTGCGTGTAATCTGCGGACAGCGGCCACTGATCGAGGAGGCTGAGAAGCAGCCATTGTGCGAGATGAAAGGAGCGAGACAGAGCTGCGAGAGCTCAAGGAGCGAGAGGAGAGGGCAGGAATCGAGCGAGAAATCGCACGGCGGGCAGCCATGGCTTCGACTGAACTGGGCGGTGTTGAAGAAGTAAAAGTGTACTAAACGCCGCAGACCGGTGGTGAAGAGACAACCAACTCGGGTTTTGAAAGAGAGTGGAAGGAGGAATCTTCACAAAATACTCCGAAGGATTATATCCCAGGTCTCAGCCTTGAAGATATGTTTTTTTTTCCTCTTCTCGCCTTTTGAAGTTGAGGGTCGTTTAGTGGCGGAAGGACGGAGCAAGTGAGAGTATCCTCGGATAAGCGGCTGGACGCGGGCTGACGAGTCAATCAGAGCGCGACTTCGGCCTCCGCGTTTGCCTGCCGATGTGGGGAAACTCCTTGGGGAAATTCCATCCCACCGACTTCGTCAATAATCGTCAGGAACCCAGCGAGTCAAGCAGACTTTAATATGGGCAGGCTTTGACACCTATCAGCATGCCAACGGCCACAACGATGGCACAAAACTAGACTTACGCAAATACGCCGTGCAATCTTCTTTTTGCTATCGGCTGAATTGATCCATAAAACCCTATACAAAAAATTGTTATCTCGGCGTTCTATTTATCTTCCGAAAGCCAAACTCACGAGATTCGACAACAGCTTTTGATGTGAGCCGGAGAATTGAAAGGACCGCCTGATTCCCATCATTTTGCCGTATTATCCCATCAGTCCAGACCTCACGATGGATCGGGTAGCCTGGAAGCCATGTTAAATTTCTGGAAAATGCTCCGGCCAAATACAAAAGTAAGAGCTTGCCTGCGAGCAGATGCCATCCTACCTACGAAGAAGAAACGAAATCTCTCCATATAATTATACGAACAACGGAGTGCCATCCGGATGACAAAGCACCTCCTTGTATGTAACACCACGGACCTTTCCGTAGCTGGACCAAGTGGCTATTGTTGCTTCTCAGATGAGCGGTGGCTACGGGTAGATTGATTCAAAAGAGATATCCGGAGCAAAGCCTTTCCGATGAAATCATGCCAAGGAACATTGCAATAAAGATTGAGTTTCCAATTAAATATACCGCTGGAATACCTCTAATAAATTTCGAAAGATCCAATAGTCAAGGTCGCCCATAACTCATGGAAATATCGTACAGGTACGCAAGTGATCGAGTCTATAAGTCCGCGGGATTGTATAATCCCGCCACAAGGCACTGGAGTGGACATAATGTCCATAGTAAGGCCTTGGTTACGCAGTCTTCAGACTGAGCGTCGGTGGACCTAAGGCGTGAGGCAAGGGGATTCTTATTCCACCTGGCCAAGGTAGTCATATACAAGTCGTGCTTTGATGACGGTCTTGCCCTTCACAACCACAACACGGCGTGTATAGCGTTTCAATCCATCAATCATCTCGAAACCCCAGATCTACCGGGCAGAGAAAAGAGATTAGCAAGCCAGGATCTAACCAATGACAGTAACAGAGGTCCATAACGTGGCGGTACTTACCTGCTCTGCAGTCCATCCATTATCTTTACTCTCAGCCAGACTCTGAATCCAAAAGTTCTGACCTTCGGAAACGACGAAACCGTCAACTGCGGAGCCATCTGCCAATATCTCTCCTTTCAAGAATTTTAGGACAGCTTCTTGCTGATCTCCGGCATTGATGGTAGTGTCGACATCTGGGCGTACTTTGCCATTGCACTCTGTACCCTGGATGTATCTTGATCTACCCTTGACGGCACCGAAGACATGGTCTGTGTGTTCACGTTCTCCCCAGTTAAGAGTGCGCAATTCGGTAGTGCCAGGAATACCGCCTGTGATGGTCTGAGCAATATCGACATGCGTGTCGCCGGCATCATCCTCATATTGTGTGATGCTCAGGGTAACGGTTGCAAGGCCAATGGCCTTGCGAGTAAACCACGATACGCCTTGCTGCAAGGGAAAAGGAGTTAGCTGGCCTGTCAACCAGGGAGCAGGCCGGAGAGAAACTTTACCAGTGCGAGAATTGCATCGGTGTCATCCGATTTGACTTTATCCTACGTCAGGAAAAGTAGATTAGCAGAGGGATTCCACCAGATGAAATACTTGACCTTACCATTGACCAGCGGCCATTGAGGTTTTTGATGGAGCTATCAGCGTGGGCAGCCATTTTGAGAGGTGACGCGTGGGCCAAGGAGGAAGGATTTATGCGGGGAGAGCTGCAGAACGCGGGGTGAAGTTCAAAAATCACGACAAGCAACAAGTTGAATTACACAATAAGAAAAACAGGAGAAACTGTTCCTGATTAAATATTGAAAAGAAGATCAGAATTACGGCTTGCCGAGTGCTAATATAGCACTGAACCAGCAGGCATTGGCAACGACGAGCCTCGGAGCAGTTTCAAACGGGTGACGATGGAATCATGTGCAAAAAAGCAGAATCATAGCGCCAAGCTTGGCGATTCAGTAGCTAATGAACTGCCTCCTCCAGGCTTGAGACCCATAAACGACTCCGCTAGCGATGACACATGCCAATGATTTTACTACGGAGGACTCCGTACATGCCAATCGATCTTGTGAAGTTGTACGGGGTGAGATCCTTGGTTTCATTGAAACGGCTGGTTTGGATGTTAATCTAAAGCACCTCCACAATTCGAGACCTCTTTGGATACCGACTTCAATCAATATATTACGTGAAATCGAGGCATGTGTTTCACCTATATCTTAACTTACTGAAAATTGGAGGACACCCAGGTGCCAGCAATGCGATTTGGAGGGTGGGCATTTAAAAAGGATACCTGGCAACATTCTGATAGTGTGATATCAGCGGGTTCAATAAATCCCTCGCTTCTCCACAGCAAGCGGGGACTGGAAATGAAAGAGCCTGGTTGGCCTGGGAAGATTTCACCTGATATGGCGCTGCTAATCCTAATAATTCGGGCCAACGCTCGCGGTAGAGAATTAAAATAGAGAGAGGTCCGTAGAACCAGCCCCTGAAAGAGGATACGTTGGCTTCCAAGCCACATTGCAATGCACCACGGAGCATTTCTTACAATCCTTCTGATTGGATGAAAGCAACTGGTAAACGGATTAATAATGTTCCGGAATGATTGAATTTGCTTAGTAATAACTGTTTATCGCGCGCGGACGCGAATATCGAGCTCCCGATTCAAGGGGTCGAGATCTGAGGGGCTGGTCACAGAAATTGTCCTCTAGTAAAACCCTGCCTTGAAAGTAGACAATGGAAAATGGCCTTTAACAAAAAATATGCCGGGCTGCCTGACCTTGTGAGTGTGCTTTGGTCGCCGGAACTGTATGTTGGAATGAAATCTTACTCTGAATCGTTGAGGATCTTGCGCCGGATATCTATGAAACACCAGAGCTCACAGACGATTCTACTTTACCCGTGAGATTACCTTGTACGACGGGCGAATTCATACTCTTCTAACATAGCTTTCTAAGACAACTACCGTACGCTCATCGTCTCCCTTTCAAGAAGAGTCCTCCAACCCCGGAATCGACCGGCAACGCTTACAACCCGACCATGCCCGCTCTCAGTTTGAACCCGTGAGAGTCGATGCTAGAGATGTGAATTTCTCAGATAGTATCGCGTCAAAAAAGTCATCATATCGTACCATTCGCCGGTCGAGAAAACGCCGAGATGATGGCACAGAAGTTTTGGGCGACATCAGTGATAGTGAAGACGAATCTCTAGAGCGAAAGCTTGCAAGGCTACGTAGGGAAACTGAGGAGCTGAAGGATGAAGTTGCTAAAAGGAAGGCACAGGAAAATGAAGAGCAAACAAATGAAGAGACCCAGGCGAGAGATGAAGAGATATTGGAGCTGAGTCGTTCAATCGACACAATATATACTTCATTCAAGGGAGATATGACCTCTTCGGAAGAGGCCTTTACACGAAGTTCCTCAACTAAAATCCACGCTCCCGTGGCCGCAGCTGATCGCAAGATAGAGGCTTCGTCCCTACCTCAGACAACAGGGCTATCATCCGCAATCTTATCAAATGCTGCCTCTTTCGATGCCCGACTTCGACTTCTCGAGTCCGGTTTAGGGCTGTCGCAGACCCCCGTATCCGTATCCCCCGACGATCCGTCTAATCCTGATCTCCAACCCATTCTTCCCACACTCAATCATTTATCATCTCAGCTTACCACTTTAACCAGCACCCTAACTGGAGCTCCTGGCGGCTCCCTTGCCCTCCCTACAACTCTCACAACTCCACACCTTGAAGCTTTAACAACCAGAATCCGAAAGCTCACGGTCGACGCCGAGGCCCTCACAATCGCACGTCAACGTGCCACGGAAGCCGCGCGTGCTGTGCTCGCCGCACGTATCGCGGCTGCAACAACCGACGAGCCCCCTGAAGTCCCTGCAGCAGCAGCACATGCCACAGCGACGGAAAATGAAGCCGCTGCTAGCGAACATGCAGCGAAGATTCAAGCTCTATATACTACCTTACCGACGATAACATCGCTTCATCCCTTGCTACCAAGCGTTCTAGAAAGGCTACGTTCGTTACGGGCTATCCATGCTGGTGCTGCGCAGGCAAGTGAGGATTTGGATACTTTAGAACAGAGGCAAATGGAGATGAAAAAGGAGATTGAGATGTGGAGGCAGGGCCTAAAAGCAATGGAAGAGAGAGTGCAAGAAAGCGAGGCTGCCATGAAAAGTAATGTGGAAGTCATGGGCCCTTGGATCAAAGATCTAGAGAGACGGCTAGATATCATGGGAAAATAGACTACTCAATAGGGACTGACTCGTTCGGCCTTCGGATTTGATTACTTGCTGTTTCAACTAGTGCAAATACGATCGCTTCCCATACTTTTTAGTTAGGCATGACGTTGTGTAGAAAAATAATTTGAATTTCACTTTCAATAATATGCCTCCTTATGTTGTATACATTGGAGCCCGTTATTTAGAAAATTTCGTGAAAGAACGCTCAAAGGTTGCCCGTCTGCATCATTATCTTTATCTTCGGCACCATCTTCATTTCCACCCACCACCCACGCGTGAGATACTGCCTAACACTTCGTTTCACTAGGTCTAGAGTATCTTCGCCTTTATTTCCAAACAAATTGCTCGCGATCTTTCTCTCTACCGACTCAGAGCCCTCCTGCCCTGGCCTAAGAAGCGTAATGCCCCCAAACCCGTAGATTTCCTCGACCATCTGCCATTTTCCAGTGCCTTGAATCTGATTCGGATTCTCAACCAAGGCATAGTCAAGCCGGTCCCAAAACGCAGTAGATCGCTTGACCTCTTCATCTTCGGTTTTATCGTATATCCAGCGACTAGCACCTGATCGTAGAGCCGGAATGGTCCCATCTGGTGAGCCCGGTAGGACAATCAGCGGGCTTTTCGGTGGAGGCTTTTCTAGAAAGTGAGTCACCCCTGTTTGACACGCGAGAGTGTCTAGATGGACCGCAATTATCGATTTGGAGCCGTCGGCTAGTTCGTGAACACGGTTAAGAGCATGGGCTCCTGGATAGTTGGCCATTGAGGCTGGGAGGAGCACAAATGTAGAAACAACGAATGAGGCAAGGGTGGAAAGGATAAGAGAGATGGATATAAATCTGTAAAACAGGGACTTAGAACGATGAGTCCAGGCATATGATGCGCCGACGGCGGCGACGGTGGTAAGCCAAGGAATAATGTATATGATGAAGCGCCATTCTTTGTGAGGCTGAAAGCTGAGGGCAACAAGAAAGTGAAGGGTTGATGACACAAGCGAGTCGGCGGATTTCCCCTGGGTGGTCACAATGCATGCCAGAGGCATGGCAAATATGTAAAGTAGAGGGTTTAGAAGCAATCGAGGAATTGAATTGGTGAAGTAGAAATGCCATGGATGGACACCCCATTCTGATGCTTTCCCAAACAGGACGTTGAATAAAAACGCCGACAATTCGGGCCAGAGAGGAAGTTTTTGCCAAAAGAAGGAGTCAATGGGTACTGTAATGAGGATTCCAACAACGAGCCCGGTAAGGCCAGCAGGGATAATCTCTTGTCGGAGACCAACATTCCCACTGAACCAGTGATTTATGGTGACCGAGTGCAGCAGTAGGGCCACTTCTGATCGAAATACAATGCCTACCACAGTAAGAAGATAAAGACAAAGTCTGTATCTGCCACTTGAAACGCGGGATAATCCGGTGTGAATCGTTGGAAGTATACTCTGCAGGGCAACCGTCGCTATAGATGCCGTCAGCCAACAGATATAGTAATTGGCTAGAAGGGAATGGCTCACTGATTCCAAAAGCGAACATGTTCGGAAGGGTTCGAGAGGCGTAATATATTACGTGGAACTGGCTAGCCTGGAGAAGGACATACCATATGCCAGCTTCTCGGCCAAATGATTTCCTAACGGCCCTAGCGTACGAGATCAGGGCAGCCGCATTTAGTGCACCTAGAATTCCCCTCACTACATTGCGTTAGTAGGCAAGGGCCCAGGAACACTGGCGAGAATATTGCTGATAATACCTAGAAGTTGACTTTTCAGTCCGGCCTTGAGCCATATGAACGGTCTTGAAAGCCCGGCCAGAAAGATTGCTCCCACAAAGGTTCGTGGAACGGCTCCCGGGAATGTAAAGTGATCATAGTTTGCATGGAATTCATTTGAAACGTTTGTTGTTGGAATTCCGTATGTTAAGATGTCATGAACTGCTTGAATATTGAATGATTCCTCCACCTTTGTATAGGGTGACACGAAGAGGTGGAGGAATATCAGCGCCGGAATGACGAGGAGTAGGAGTAGCTCTGTAGTAATATATTAGTATTATGGCTCTAGTTAATGGGAACTGTCTAGTTGGTATACCCGTGAGCTTCGGCATTACTGCGATTCATCCATCCGCCGCTTGATTCGATGTTATTGTTAAGTTTGGGGTTTCCGTATGGGGTACTCCGTAGGTTGGGAGCTCACATCCATGTGGCCTGGACAACTTGACCCTGAGCTTGTTTGTTGTGTTTGTTTCTTCTGGGCCTCGATAACCACGAACAGCTCAACCACACGCGCAGAAGATCTCAAGGACACTGGGCTTTAATGCTGGCTCTAGATCCTGATTTAAGAACGTCGGAAGCCTCATAGCCAAAATGTTTTTCTTCTTTGGAAAGCTTCTATACAGTATTTATCCCAGATCATTTCAGCCTAGTTTGAGCAGTTGTCACTGACAGAAGGCCGCCTCTCTAGTTATAATCCTGATAATAAACGCCATCGCCGTTCTTTCGGAAGACCGATTCCTAGCTAGAAGTACGCAAATTCTCTCTCTCCTTTCCGAGCTGATCCGGGTGTCATTCGGGTGATAGCACTCCCATATTACATACGACAAGACCCGCTGACCTATTCTTATTTCATAGTTGGCTGGGGCAGAACACAATCCGAGCCAGGATTTGGCTCTTCACACGATGATACAAGTATTAAAGCGAAGTCTGTGAACCTCATAGCGAGCGTTCGAACGGTTATGAGAAGTAGGTAGCCTGTTTTGGCACACCGGCTGGGAGAAGCCACCTTGCTCTAGTTGTCCCTCGAGGTTCAAGAATTGCTAACCGAAATCAATCATGTAGTCCCTTTAATCGCTATAAACACCGTGATAATTCTATACGAGCTTATACTGGGATAAACTTATATATCGCTTTTTGTTACGAGCTTTTTCGATTATGGCTGTCCGGGCGCAGTTCTCGAACATATAAACCAGTGGCGGCACGGATGAACGATGGATATATTGACGGGTATTTGGAGTTAGGTTTGCGAGGCGTTCGATCTGTATACCTGATACTAAAGAGTCGAGCTACATACCATACGACTGAGGTTTTCAAGACGCAGACCAGGCCTTGGTGGTTCGACCAGAGCTCATCGCGTTCGGTATTTGCTTCTAAGGCCATATATGACATAACGTGGCATTTGAAATATTTCGCCTTACTACGGCGTCAAGCCCCCCAGCGCTCATCTCACCCCGGATGGCGTAATAAAATACCGTCAACGCGGCAGACTGTCGTTACCACTTCTTGGGTACCACATCTCAGAGACAAGTTCATTTTGATTGCGCCGAAGAAAAAAATTTGTAATCTAGGAAAAGAAAAATTACGAAGAATCTTGGCTTATCATTACCATTATGACATTCCTCTCAACCAATCGCGAACTTCCAGATGCAGTATCTCCTATGCACCAAAATAAGTCTCATGGGGAAAGGTTGAAGACAGGGCAAAACCTAGTCTTCGCCCATACGAGCGTCTGGCATTGAGGGTTCGGAGTAGAAGAGGCGCAAAAGAATTCCAGTAACCCAATCCTTATAGATGCAAATGAAGACAATCCAAATCAGGCGAGGCGACAAGAGGCGAGAAGTTAACGTGTAGGTGAAGGGGGCAAAATGTGGTGTCTATATACATACAATAATATGAATCCAAAAGAAATATCAGTAGATTGGGTCATATTTGATATGAAAATGGTGCATAAAATTGGGTATGAATCCGTAAGTGCTTAAATCCCTTCCTTGAAATATATGAAGTAGCAATTTCTGTGCCCCCAGGATATAGGATAAGGGTGTTTGAGAGACTAGATTACACAAAAGATTTTTTTCGTAAAGCGAAAATGCTGCGTTTAGGAGTGGGCTGTTTCTTCACCCCGTGTGTATCAATGAGGGGAACAGTAGGCGCGGTGGGCGTACGGGGCGATGGAGGTCTGCCTGATGTCGTGGTGGTTGCGTTTGTTGATACATCGTCTGTTGAGGTATCTGATAGAAAAACATCGTTGCTCGACCCTAAACTGGCGCTCATAGGTGGCAGATGAGGGACATCTTGCATTCCGTTCACGTTATCCTTATCTTTATGAAAGAGCCTTGACTGGCTGAAGCTTCTGCCTCCGAGTTTCAATCGGTTGAGACCGAACTTCCCGCTACTTTCTTTCTCGTTTGAAGCAGTGTTACGTCGTTCCACATTCGCGCTTGCGATTTTGCCGTTTGCTTTGGCAGGTATATCGTAGCCAGACTCTTGTTTCTTATCCCTTTCCTTTTGAGACTTTTCATCCACAGACTTCCGTTCCCTCTCGCTCTTGGTTTTCTCCCGCTTCAACCGGAGACTGCCAACAAAAGACGTTGGTGACTTAATCGGCTGGAGACCTGATAGAGACGGACGGCCCGCGTCTCCAGAGTTTCGAAGTGGAAGTTGCGGTGCACTTGGGATGTGCTTCACCGGCGTGACATTGGTGTCTATAGCAGGAGGGTCAATTGCGCTACGAACCCGGTCGATGTTTTTCGGTGGAGAGACTGCATGCCCATTCGCTTTAGAAAATGACGATGTAGTTTCTTTTTCCTTCTCTTTCTCCTTTGATGGGAAATCTTTCGGAGGAACCGAATTTTCCTTTGCTAGCTGTCGCGCCATGGCTTCAGGGCTGATCTCTTGGTAGAACAGCACGTATGCAGATCCTAGGCCAGACCGATCCCCGAAAAAACCTCGAACATAGTCCTTCTCAACGGCTTGGACCGACTCGTCATCAAAGAGAAACCAGCCTCTGTCTTCAGTTTTGATGATGGACACATAATGTCCGTGATATGGCCCACCGCCGATGTGAACGACTACAGCATAAAGCTCATAGAGCCGATCCGGATCCTCGGCGTCATCCGTAGTATTTGTCAAGCGTAAGTGATAGGGGTATACCACTCTATGAAATAACTTTTGCAAACGGTCTGAATCTTCTGAGTATTTAAATCGCTTTAGATGGAGTGCCAAAATCTTAGGTAGTCGTTTAATCTTCATTCTCTTTTCAGCCTCCTGTAAGGCTCCGCAATTGTCGCAATGGAATTTGTTGCGCTCACAAAGCACTTCTTCTTCGGAGAACTTGCGTAGACAGGCCGTTACTGAGCTGTGCTTTTCAAGGTCCACAGATAAATCCAAAAACACTTCGTCCCGCTGCGAAATATTTTCACATGTGAGACACTGTGTCTCCGATGTTAGAGTACCCTCAAACAACTCGTGTACCCATCGTGTATTCGATTTGGAGTTCGAGCTGTTCGTCGTCACCGTTCGCTCCGAGGCGCCCTCACTACGATCGGAATCAGATAATTGGGCGGCATGGGCCTCGACGTTAGAGACGACTGCGTTAAGCAAAAGATTGAGAAACTCATGAGCATCTTGATGGACATTCGTTCTAAACATTTCGTTTTCTCGCCGAAGGACTTCCATAAAATGGTAAGGCCGAATAACACCGACCCGTTCGGGCGAGGCAACGATAGCTTCAAACATGTCTTTCAAAGACGTAAAGAGCGATTCTTTCATCCCATAACTCTCCGAGTTGTCACTCGTTTCCAATATAGGCAACGTATGCAATGCCACCTTCTTTCTGTATTCTTGAGAGTCCTTTTCGTCCGGCTTTTGTGGTGGGGCCGTAATCAAGGCTTTCCCGTTTATCTGGGGCTGCGGTTTCGGTTTTAGGAGTTCTTCGAGTGGGACATTAGGATCAGGAAAGCGTAAGTAATTTGGTAAAGAATCGTGCGGCAAATCAGGGAGTGAGCGTTTTGGATAGTTGATAACGAATTCCCGGAAAGGGACGGAAAAGTAAAGACATTGAAGAATCGAATTGCAGTAACTATCCCATAAAAACACGAATTAGAACTTTTAGTGAAATGAGGCTTTGGAGAGTAGGGGGAAGCAGACCATGTGTTACAGAATTGCGCCTGAATTCTCTTGTTAGCACTGCGTAAATCTGATTCAGGGATCGATGGACTTTACATTTTCCATGCCAAAATATTTATCACTCCCATCTTTCCGCAAAGGACCAGCATCCAGTAGAGTCTCTTGTATTGGTAGCAACTCTCGGGCCACCGGCTCTTTCACCGGTGCTGACGACTGAACATTCTTTCCGGAAGCCTAGTAGAGAAGACGCTTAGTTCGGCTGCGTATTTTACAGGCCCATTGCAAATTTGCATGAATATAGCAGTCGAAACAAGATAACCTACATGATGGTGCCTAATTTTCCCGAACAGTCCCGTCATTATGGGAAATGGACGATCTCGTCCTGTAGTTTCGCCGCAATGCGGCGGCCCCGTCTCCGGCTGTCAATGTAGCGACGGGAGTTGTGATCGAGGCTGGAGGAGGAGCAGGCGATGGATTTGTCCGGAATCTATGGAGCACCTGTAGACATGCAAAATTGTTGTTGTTCGTGAAAAAGATGGGAGCGAAAATGAGCGGGTGCGGGTTTCTTGATACAGGGGAGGTGACAAATGCCGCTCATACACTAGAATCCACCAGCCACAGCCGGTGATCACTCGCGGAGAGTATTGTCGCACAGCCCAAAGTAACTGGGAAATAGTGACCACAACCGGACGGGTATTAAGAGAGACTATAATTCAAAGCACGGCAGAGGACGGGACCGGTCGCCAAGGTGTGGAGGGAGATGGAGAAGGGGAGCGTGCACGGCTAGTTAACTGACTCAAGGATCGATTTTTAGCGGGAACCGATGGAGAGCACGGAGGAAGGAGAGCATTCGCCCGGATTGCCTTTGCTTTCTGCAACCCAGTGTCGCGTTTCTCGTCGTAAACGAAGGGGAATGGGGATCTTGATCGGAATCTTTTTTGGTTGGTCGGAAATTGTCTTTGGACCGAATTTAGCGGCTGACAGAAGTCTCCAGCGAGATCGAGGTATTCCGTACGGAGTACGTACAGTTCTCTGGATGGTGGGTCTGAAGGTACCAGACGGAAAACCGAACAGAAAGTTCTAACGGTGATTATGACGGGTGAATTTCCTGATTTTATAGGACACTGCATACATACTGTGACAGGGGTAACTAACTAAAGTATTCTTACCATTAGTCCGATGTCTAGTAAGGAAAAAAGGACAATGACGGTTCGTGTTAAAGCCAGGTCTAAACTACTGCAGAACCTGTAGCTGGCCCGAAAAAAGCTGGTTTGCTACATCGGCTAGCAGGACATCGTAAGAAATTTGCTATCCCGAAACGACGGAATAGTGATTTACGAGTCGTTCACCATCTTCTCCTTGACACATGAACCGACAAAAGCTATGGGAGTGTTTCATGTTGGGATGGAAATGCCTTGCTGGCCGACCAGGATCACCCCTCTGCTTCACGGGCCAGAAAAACAAAAGGCTGTCATTCCTGTCGCGGATTTTTTTTCCCACGCGATAACCTTGTCACTCACTCAATACCCGGCTTTTTGTTGGGCGATGGGCCTGGGAGGTGGTACGGCCCAGGGTGGTGGACGAAATCACAATATACACATCCAGAATGTGACACTGTGGCATGAAAACCATCAGCTCATGGTGCAACAGCAACAGATATAGACAATATACTCCGTACCATCCAGATGAATAGAGGAGGCTGAAAACAACAAGGTTATCTCTTTTATGACCCGTTCAGCAGATTTCCTAGCGTTTGATACTGCTCAGTAATAATGGAAAACATATCTGCAACCGTTAGCGCAGCGAAGCATTCTGGATTTCGCACACCCGCGGAAAGTCAAGGCATAAACCTTTTCCGTTGGTGTTGAAAGACTTTTCGAGAAGTTCACGTCATGCTTCGAGGGTTCCAGGGTAACTACTCCGTACCGCAACCAGGTACATAGGTACGTCGAACCCTCCATAAGAACAAGCAATTCCGCCGAGAGCCGGGAGAGCAGGACACAAATTTCAGCCAGGTCTTGGCTCTGGAGAGATATTATTTTATAGCTGTCATCGCACAACGTGTAAAAGACGGTCGGAAGGCCCGGAATAAGAGCTTGCTCTTTTCCGGTGTGACTGGACTAGCAATCAAGCATTTTTGAACGGAGAATTGTTCCATGTTATGATATTTTTCTTGTATGTTTGACCACAGAAAAAGCCACTTTGTTGGGCAGTTGTTGCCGTTGCTTCGAAATTTGCCACGTGATATCCATCCCTGCAATATGCCAAAACTATGAACACATAAAGGTGCATCAAATGGGCCCGGCTAACTTACCCCACACGTGTCGCTTGAGGGTGGGGAATTCAAACCGCTAGAAAAGTCTCTGGCAAAACATATGCAGCTTGAAAATTTGGAAGAATTTGCAACCCCATAGCTGTATCAGCCGTCTTTGAAAGGGCCAGCCAAAATAATGAAGATGGTAGCATCCATCTCGAAATTCGTTGATGGACTTCTTTCAGTACAGAGCAGAATGGTTGGTGTATGTACTCCGTACTGATGCTTGATATGCCCTTTGGGGATTGGTGGGTCCGTACCCCGGGTTCGCCGTGCTTCTGGAGGATCAATCCGCAGCTACTCCGTACAGTCCATCTTACATGATCCAGAAAGGCCCAAAACATAATCCGCGATCCATGACCTACCTCTCGGCTGCATCATCACACCACAAATTCTACCAATGCTTCACGTTTGTTTGGGCTGATCAATTGTTCGGGCACGTGGCGTGACCAAGGGAGTGCCTGTAAACGGATCAAGCGATCGAAGGACTCCGAAGTTCAGATTACCGTCGATAATCAGAGGCATATGAACATGGAGTGTAAAAACGCTTGCGTGAGAGATGGCAGTCATATATAGGATCGTCCCATGTTTGGCCGCTTCCTTACTCATGGTCGATCTGAAGCCGGTGGGAATTGCAACCCTCATAAGCATCAAAAAAATAGTATTTGGCACCTGCCCGTATTCCACACTAAATGACTGTCTGTTTAAGACCTTCTAACATATGCATAGACGCTCCTTTAGGCCTGCGGTTGATAAAGAGCCGTATAATGGCTGGAGGATCTCGGAGGCATTAGCCGCTTCGGCATCAGGTGCGCACTCGATGTATCGCGTCGGCGGAGGGACAGAGGTCATATTGGGGATAGAATTTATTGCTAGATCTAGTTGGTAGTGAGTAGCCTTTCAGAGAGTAAAGAACAGATATCCATGCCTTTTCAGCCATCACGGTAATACAAATTGAAAGATTTGGGGCCCAAAAAATCGGCACCTGATCGGAACGGATCAAAGTAAATCCGGATGCACTCAAAAAAATATGGTACTGTGCAGGCCGTTGGCAATGAGAGAAGTATGCCGTGGATTCTTTGTTTTTTTATCTTTTAATTGTTTCTTCCTTTTCCTCTTGGATGACGACCTTGTTACGGTGCGTTCTGTGGCCCCGAGGAACCACTCCCGTATCCCAATTGTTGCTGAAAGACTCCATTCCTGCCGCCATCCTCGTGCGCTCGCCAGTCCTCCTTCTTTCGTCGAACCCCACTACTTGCCCACCTCCCCGCCTATCTGTGCACCAATCTTACCACACGAATACCATTGACGACAAAATGCCGAAGGAGAAGGTCTCTTTTAATCTCAAAACGCCTAAGGGCACAAAGGACTGGGCCGGATCCGACGCTCTCCTCCGCGATCGCATTTTCTCCACCATCACAAACGTCTTCAAGCGCCACGGTGGAACGGCTCTAGATACTCCCGTTTTTGAATTACGCGAGATCCTTGCTGGGAAATATGGCGAAGACTCAAAGTTGATTTACGACCTACAGGACCAAGGTGGGGAGATATGCTCACTCAGATACGACTTAACGGTACCGTTTGCACGATGGCTGGCCATGAATCCAGATGTGCGCAGCATAAAACGGTATCACATAGCAAAAGTATATCGACGTGATCAGCCAGCTATGACAAAAGGCCGTATGCGAGAATTTTATCAGTGCGATTTCGACATTGCCGGCGCAAACTTCGACCCAATGGTCCCAGATTCAGAGATACTACGGATTGTTTCGGAGGTATTCGACGACTTGGGTTGGAAGGGAAACTATACCATCAAAATTAATCACCGGAAAATTCTTGACGGAGTTTTTGAGGTCTGTGGAGTACCGAAGGAAAAGATCAGAACAATTTCCAGCGCGGTGGATAAACTCGACAAGCTCCCTTGGACTGATGTCCGTAAGGAAATGGTGGATGAAAAGGGACTAGATCCGGCTGTTGCGGATAAGATTGAGACATATGTTGTTCGGAAAGGAGGGAAGGATCTCCTGGAGTCGTTACAATCGGACGAAACGCTCATGGCCAACGACTCTGCCAAGACAGGTTTGGAAGATATGGCTCTGTTACTGGATTATCTTGAAGCGTTTGATGTCCTGAGCAAAGTCTCGTTTGATATGAGCTTGGCGCGAGGTCTAGACTACTATACAGGTGTCATTTACGAGATCATCACCGAGGGGTCAGCCCCAGCTGCACCTCCCGCTTCCGAAGGGCAAAAGCCGCAGCGTTCAGGGAAAAAAGGAAAGGTAGACGCGGATGAAGATCGGTCGAATGACCCTTCAGTCGGCGTTGGAAGTGTCGCTGCCGGGGGTCGATACGACGAGCTGGTGGGCATGTTTTCAAACAAAGCACAAATACCATGTGTCGGTATCTCGTTCGGAGTTGACCGGATATTCTCAATTACCAAAGCCCGGATGGAGCGTGAGAAGAGCGAGGCGCTTAGAAGCAGTGAAGTGGATGTTTTTGTCATGGCTTTTGGCGGAAAAGGCTTTACTGGCTTGCTGAAGGAGAGAATGGATATCTGTAAGCAACTATGGGACGCTGGAATCAAGGTAAGTAAAGCGAATTTCTCTCCAGTATCTAGCACTGTGCTAAATCAAATCGAATAGGCCGAATTTTCTTACAAGCTGAAGCCAAAACTTCCGCAACAATTTAAAGCGGCTGAGTCCGGCAGTGTACCATTCGCAGTCATTCTTGGAGAAGACGAATTAGCAGCAGGTGAAGTCCGAGTCAAGGAGATGGGACTCCCAGAAGGCCATCCAGAAAAAGACGGCGTGCTCGTTAAAATCGCCTCGCTTCCATCAGAGGTCAAATCTAGACTCGAGCGGAGAGGATCGAAAACAAACGATGGCATCGATGAAGAGGTAGCCAAAAAGATTGAGAATTTGGATGTTGCCTAATCATTGTCATATCCAGAGGCAAAATACTTCAAATAGACGAATAGCTTCATAGAATGATAAGACCAGGAACGGTATATCTACTCCTTACTCTAAGCTCACATGGTTGAGTTAGGCGGCTCTGCCATAGTTAACTCAGTGGCGCTGGATCTCCCGAAACTCAAAAGCACTTTAGGGCTAGAAACTGCGGAGCTCTCCGTAGATCATGTCAGGATCAGGCAAAATCACAAAATGTTGCTGTGTTCAAGACCACCCAACCTTGATGGCATTCTTTACACCAAAGAGAGAGAGAGAGAGAGAAATCCACTAGACAATCAGGCTTACAGCTGTTATCCGTATATACATACATGTGGACACCCACATATGCAAGATACCGAAAAGGGATGCGCGACCCCCTGCGATTACATAACTCCGTGCTCAAATCAGGTCCCCACGCTTGGATGCAAGTTGCTGCCTACCTTTAGCCCAGCCCAGAGAACCCCGCCTTTCATGGAGAGACTGATTATTTCTCAAAGAATCAAAAGGTTTCGTGCTCTATAAACAACACACTCGGAGGCTGCGCTTACTTTGTTTTACAAGAATGGCCGAAGGAATTGGGTCCAAGACGGTGAAGTACAAGGCTCCCGGCAAATTCGAGACGTTTGACACCCTATGGAAGGAAGAAAATCCAGGTAATCAAATTGGGCTGAAATCAAATCCCCGAATACTATGGAAGTAAGTGTCGTTACTAATCCAGCTCGTTCTGCAAAGCTGACGCCCGATGTGTAGGCTTCTCTGTACCCCTATTATCGAGGTTTTTGTGGGACCAGAGAAGCACTGCTTCCGCCTTCACCAAGGTCTTCTGATGAGGCATTCTTTGTTCTTTCGAACCATGCTGCGGTGTGATGAATTCAAGGAGGGCAAAGAACGAATCGTTACGTTGCCAGATGACGAGGTTTTAGTGTTCGCGGTGTTTGCAGAGTGGCTTTACGCCGGAAGTGAAGCTGACAGCGGAGATATATTCGTGCAGATGCATGGAAAAGACATCAATGAAGAAATTGATGATAACTACCCTAATGGCAATGATGAGGTATCAGCCCCAGAGGCAGAATACGAGAGTGCAAGTGAAGTTGAGACGGTGATGGATGAGGAGCTGGAGTCAGATGACGAAGAAGATGAAGAGGACAGACAGCGAAAGATAAGGAGACGGGCAAGAAGACAGTTTATTCCACGCACTATGTATGATTCAGATGCCATAGCAGCGTCAGAGGAAATTATAGAGGAGGAAGAGGAGCCCCCGGCCAACGATCCCGATCTGGAGGGAATGCCGGAGCTAATAACCGAGGAGGCAGCAGCAGCAATGGCCTCACTCTCGGCCTCGCGTGCTTCCTATTCAGCATCTGTAGCTGAGATTGAGGAGGTTGAGGAAGAAGAGGTATGGGAAACAGGATCCACTCTGCCCCCAGCAGCAAGGCACGACCATTATGACTTTTCTCTCCAGTTTCAGAGCTATGTCCTCGCCGATAAGCTCATCGCACCAGAGTTTAAAGCCCATATGCTGGATGAAATCCGTTTCCATGGGGAATTCGCTGGTCGGGCTCATGTCACCGTGGACCATGTCCGCTATGTCTACCAGAATACGCCAACCGGTGATCCTTTGAGAAAGTTCTGTCTTTCAATCAAGTGCGTTGGAGTGCCGATTCACATTACACTAGGCGATCCAGACTTTCAAAACCTTATGGAAGAAGGTGGCCCGCTTGTTCGGGATATCATGGAAATATGTAGGAAGTTCGCTACTGAAGAGCGTTGGCATATGAGGGCTATTATTTTGGATGACGGGTATTAATTCTAATAAACGTGCAGACACGAGGCCCAGGCCCACCGCGAGATGCGATCGAGTGACTTAGGCATTTGACGAGGACCAAAAGGTCCCTTTATCGGCACTTCGCCGTAGGTTCTACTCTAGAAACGTGTTGTTCTTTTTTTAATGTTGTCCGTTTGACCTCAATGCGTATCTTGATGTGAGACAAGAATCAATCATTCAATAGGTAGCCTGACAGCTCAAGTCATAGTATGATACATTTTGTACATGGCGCATGTTAGCACTGCAATGACTCACATTCCAGAGGCTACTTTCATCAAGATGTTCTTGACAGCAGGCAGCTGATTGATTGTATCCAGACCGAGCCCTCTAGCCCACGCCACCGGGCCGTTCCCGGAGACATTGTACAATTTATGTAAGAAATCACACCCAGCGCCTATCTTTGCATTCGGGAACCAACGATCAGCAGCGTATCGTTCGAGAGTCAATAAGTCGCCGATGTCCATGCCGTGTTGTAGGGCGTATTCAATTGTACTATGCAGTGAAGCAACATCGCCGATTCCTGCGTTAAGTCCTAGACCTCCAAGGGGGTGAATTACATGTGCGGCGTCTCCGACTAGAGCAATTCGTGGAGAAATGTATGTGGACGCGTGACGGTGCCTGAGAGGAAATGAAGCAACGGTTCGTGGATTGACACCCCTTACCATCGGAGGGACGGGAGAGGAGATAGGGGTGTGGTCCAGGCGCCAGGAGAATTCTTCATCGTGTGGGTTCGACGTATCGGAAGTCGATGGCAATGTCATCATGTATTTCAAGTCAGTCATAGACAAACGGAATGCAGCATTCACCATAGAAGTGAACGCCTCTGGTGAAAGAGATTTCAGGTAGGCTGCGTTTTGCACCGTCGTGGACCAAACAAGTGTGGCATAATCATTGGGAAGGGGAAGCATGGCAACCGGGCCACCGAGATCAGGGAGAAATCTCTGGTAGGCAGTTACCGGTTTTGGCGAAGGTGTCTCCGAGGATGACAGTTCCAAGGTCGCCACAACGCCGTGCCGATCATAGTCCCAGCCAATTGTAGATATACCTCCAAAGGACCGAACGGGACTGTTGATACCATCCGCTCCAACCAGTAGTCGTGCAGCAATCTTTGGCATTGTGCGCTGCTCTCCAATTGCTGACGACGCAGACAACGACAGTACCGGCCAAGCAGAAAGATCCGGGCCCTCAACATGATCGACCCCATTTTCTATTGAAGCCACAGTGGTAGATGAAAAAATAGACACATCATCACCCAGGGACTCAATTCTAGAAAGCAGGCCTCGGATCAAGTTGGAATTCTCTGTCATAGTCGCAATTGTTTGCGATGCACCTCCAGGGAGTATATTCGCAGCCCAATCAAAAGATATTCGTGATCCCGTCGCTCCGTCCCAAACCTCCATTTCCTCATATGGCTGCACACGCGAGGCGTCTACATGCTGCCATGCGCCTATATTCCGTAGGAATGATACGGACGAAGGTGTCAAACTGCTCACGCGATTCGAATACTGGCTGGAGTCGAGCTTCCAGTCTCTGGCTTTCTTAATATCCTGGCTTTCAACAAGGGCAACTTTTAGCTTCGATGTGATGGGAGAGGACCCTAGTAAATATGAAAGGATCACCTGTTAGCTAATACCAGAATAATTCGAAGTAAATTTACTCTGTAGGCTATTATGGGCTCGTACGTAGAGCTGCAAGCAATGCAAGACCCGCGGGTCCGCCGCCAACGCAGACGATGTCATAGATCTCCGGTAACCCAGACTTATCGAAGGTAGAGGAAAATCTCTTTTGAAAAATCCCTCGTCGACAAGACGAGCAAACATAGGACGGGCGCAATGGGAGCCGCATTTTTGAAGCTGGTCCTGTATATGCTGTATGCTGAGTGTGGAAATTGACAAGGGGAGCTCTCGGTCTCACACCACTACCACCACTTGGACTGGAAACTCAAAATGGCCAGCAAGTGTGAGTGACTTCATGCTTAGTTCCACCAACTGTCAAGAACAAGTGAATCTCTAGAGTAAGTATAATATTAAAAATACATGAACGGCGTAATTGGTGATAATGATTTCATATTTCTATTGACTGAAGTATTAATTAATCACCCCGTACGGAGTATCAACCTCAGGAATCAAGTATTGCACAATGTAACACCATAGCTCAAATTGCGAATCATTCAGTATAACAATGCTCATTAAGGTCCTACTTTTCAAGTGATGAGGCCTTCATGATACCTCATTTGATGGTCTTCGCTGATTGGGTTGTGCGTTGTGATCACCGTCCTCTTCGCCATCCTCCATCTCTACAATGAACCTTTCCCAAGTAGCAAGGACTCCTTGGTAAAACTCGATGTGCTTTTGTGCCATCGCGCCGAGCGTATCACGAAACTCGACAGCTTTGATGCGCTCGAAGTCGGAGATTTCACGGACCACTTCTTCATCAAACATCTCAGACGTGTTCTTGGTTCTATCAACTTCACGGGACAGGTCATCAATTCGAAGCTCGAGTTTCCGTACTCGATCGCGACGAGCCTGTTCGTGATCGACACCTCTCATGTCTTCCATTTTAGAGCGAATGAATGACGCGGGGTTGGTTGTCAATGGATTGTTCGAATATTGCGCGGGAGGCGCATTGGCAAGAACTTCACGGTCCGAAACAGCTTTGTTGCGATAGAAAACGAGACTTTCAAAGTCAAGTTGTTTCTGTTCCCGTGTCTTAAGCAATGCTTTCAGGGACACGACATATGCTTCCATATCGCGGAGACTTCCAAGATAATTTTGATCGGTGTGGTCTTTGAGAGATTTCATCCCTCTTGCAGTCTCTTCTATAGATGCTGCAAATATTTGTAGAGGAACCTGAATATCTGGTTCCAATGGAACAAGCTTGCGAAATTGTATTGCAAGTTCGCTGTAGTCTCCTTCTAGGTCATTCTCTCGCCTAGAAACTCGAGCAACAACCTTCTCGACGTGATTCAAGTCTTCATCGAATTTATCCGCTTTCTCCTTTACTTCAATGAACCTCTTATCTGGTTTGTTGACTTTGGCAAACGCATTGACCAGAGTATCGGCAAAGTTATCAAAGATATTGGTAGCACTGCCGTCCGATCCCCCAATGGATGATCGGGATGACTTCATTCTCATATGCGCATTCCAGTCCGGCGACTCCAAAAATTCAACTAGGACGGACGAGCGGCGCAAGACCGGGTGTAGTGTAATTCTCTTTATAAATCGGTGTAAGGACCAAGCTCGGCGGTGAGTAAAATCAGGGCCAAATCTATCCCCGCGGACGTACTCCATCTTGTGCTTGTCTGGAAGGGGGGGTATGGCACACGCTTGATATTCTGAATACAGTGTTTTGTAAAGAAAAACGAAATCCGTGAAGCGCCGACGAACGGCAAATTCGGATCGTTGAAACGATTTGAAATCAGTCTATGCGAAATCATTGCGAATAATCAGTCAGATTTGTCGAAGCTTGATAAATAGGTGGGAGAACTAACCTGAGTAGCAACAAGATAGGAAATAAAGGTGTCTTTTGTGCCATCGTTCTCCTTTAACGGAGAGCTAACAGTGCATTCTAGCATCCCATCAAGCCCCGTTATATCATCGTTATCTTCGGGAGTAGCTTGGGGCTCATCGGTTGCCGAGCTCATGCGGCGCTTGCCATTGGCATGTGGTGTTGAGGCCTCGGTGTCCTCAGTGTCTGTATGTATAGCTGTAGGCCCTGAGGCCTCACTCTCCGTATCATGCCTCCACGATACGGTGTCAAAATCGTTGTGATCCATGCCACACAATTGTTGACAGGGTTATTCCAAAGGTCGGGATGTTGTACGGAGTAGAGGGTTCGAGGAATGACAAGCTATTGGCGGAGGCGTTTTAAGAACTGCGGCTTTCAAGGTAGGAGCAATGCGAAGAGTAAAGTCCCTGGAAAAGCTCTAGATAAGTACAAAAATGTCACATAGAAGTCTCAATATAGCCACAGAAGATGGAGAGCTGAACAGATAACAGCTGCCTGGTGTATGACGCCTAGTTAATGTGGGAATTCACGTGGTCTCTGGGCGAAGTGCGTCACTGCCTTCCGCTAGCGCCAAACATAAAAGTTTTTATCAGACAAAGCGAACAGCTTCGTCACAACAACCTCCAGGTTTACATGTACTCAGTGAATGATTGCTCTATCCAATCAATATGAGGAGAGATACTCAGGAATACTAATGTTCTCTTGGATAAGACCAAGACTAAGACCTTGATATCAAGTTTCATTGGCTGCGAAGCTAGCTACATCGAAGGCGATTACATGCTATGCGCAAAGCTTACAGGCCTCAAATATGCTCAATACCGCCCTGGAGAATCAAAGGTGCAACAAATCGTCGAGTTCCTAACCATGTGACCTTTTATGATAGCTTTTTCCGTGTGTTATGCGCGTGACGAACAAAGCTGCCCAGGGATCTGACGACCATTGTGTGTGAAATAGACTGAAAGCGACGACAGTGTTCGAGAACGTTTAGACTTCCGTATGCGATCGAGGAGAAGACACGAAGATCGGCAAATTTGGCTCGAAGCGCCTAACCGTTACGAAGCTGAAGGGTTGTCGTCCACCGGATTAAGCAAAGTGCAATCTGGTGTTGGGCCCGGATACCCTGACTTTAATACACAAGACATCACCGCCGACTCTGGTTTTCAACAAAGCCAATGTGGCGGCCAAATTGTTGCGATCCAATGCAGAGCTCTGTGGGAAGGGCATGGCCATGCCGGAGCTACGGTCCCATTCGATGTAGATGCCGTCGAACGAGAAACCCTCGGTGATATTGGGTGCTCTAGCATAGACTTCCTTCGAAATCGCGTCGAGGAGCTCGTCGTAAGTGGCGCTTGCGTCAATAAGGATGGGCGTGGAGCTCATTGCGTTAATGCGAAGCATGATCGGGATTTTCGAGGAGACATCGACAGCACGGTCAATTCGAGCCATTTTGGAGCACGGCAAAGATTTGGTAATTGGAAAGGAATCTTTGATAATTTGGTTGATCAACAATAGATGCTATCCTGCCTAAGAAAAAGGAAGATTGTGTGAACTTGCGAGAAGAAAACACACAGGTAGGTAAGTGAGGTGAATGGAAGGTGGAGCAAAACGACGACAAACAACAAAATCTCCTTCAATTTATAGTTCAAGGACTTGCTTTCCACATACAGTAACTAGCACAAGGTCCCATGATTACCGGGCGACGCAAAACCAACAGTCACCGACCCAATGAGCAATACTTAACTGCTTAATGCATATCAAGCATTCAATACTTCAGGCTGCCTTTATAGTTGGGCATCAACATGGGCTATACCAATATAGCAAACAAGACGCTGATTGAATGCAATGGTAGCCTCTACCTGTCAGTTCTACAGTATTCAGGCCCTTGATTGAGGGTCAGGTACCTAACTCTCTATGTATCTATTGCGTCTCTGGAGTACACCCCGCATGCGCATGAGATCACATTTCCAGAAATAGCAATAGTGGCGCTTACCAACGCTCCTTGGCACGTGCACGGGCGGGGATGCTTCGGTATTGCTGGCCAATTGAAAACGGACGTTCTTCGGAATAACCTGCTACCGACACCGAGATTGGCTTATGTAATAGAGCTAATCTCTTAGCAGCACGTCGTTGGACGGTGTACGGAGAGGCACGATCTAAACCAATGGCAATCCGTGTCCTCCGAAGATGTATATGTACTCCGTAGATGTAACCAACAGACGGTGGGGAGTGAGACAGTTTCCGAGGATTCCTTTTCAGCACAAGAATCAAGCCTTGGGATCGGAAGAGGTATAGGTGCAGCTACTCTCGGAATTTGTTTCCGAAATCTACTTCATTTCCAGGAAGTATCCGCTTGTTATAGCGTTCGATAACAGTAACTATTAGGGAATATCTCATTTACAAAAGGCGGTATCAAAATCTTAAATCACTTGAAGTAACTAAAAGGGGCTCTGAGCACGGCTAACTGCCGTGTTCTCCGCTATCTCTCGTCTTTTCACTCCATCTTACCTCACCGGTTTCCCTGCCTCCACCTTCCTCTTCGTCATATTCATCCTCGTCATGGTACTGCTTCTCTTCATCTTCACTTCCACTGAATATATCCTCGTCGCTCTCTCCAGCAAAGGCATCATACAGCTCCCCACCACGACGTCGTCTTGGTGCTTGCTTCTTGCCTATCGCTCCGCCCGCTGCTGCATTCAGTGGATAGCCTTCTTCATCTTCTGCAACCATTTCAAATTCGTAGCTATCGTCGGGGTTGTTCCGGCGACGTTTTTGACGCTGAACAAGGAAGTAAATACCCAGGCCCACGCAGAAAATAAAGATTAGGGCAATGGAGCCGTAGATCCAGATTTGTGTGCGTTTAGAAACGCCGAATGTAGGGAATGGGGAGGGGAGGAAGTGGTCGGAAGTAGATGCAACTGTAGAATTTCCGGTTGCCGTCGGTGCGGGTATGCCCGATGAGACTTCACTTGCAGTAGAGGTTGCTGCTGAAGATGCAGATGTAGATGCTTGATCTACAGGCTGTCCTGTGGGTTTTGCGTTGACCGGCCGATCAATGTGATCACTTGGTTTATCGCCGACTGTTGGTTTGCTGTTGGCAGAGCCTACTGTAGTGGTAGCAATATGAGGTGCATCCTCGCTGGTATCGTGGTCGTGATCGTGGACGTCAGGCAGGGGATGAAGCCCTTGCTTTTCACCGTCCTTGGCTTCGCCCCAAAGCGTAAGTCGCCAGTCAAGGAAGCGGCCCGAAAAGTCATTGATTTCGGCGTCTTTGACGATGACTGTCCAATTTCCTATGCCAGTTTCGCCCCTAAGAAAAGGAAAATCAGAATGATGTCCCTACAATGCATGAAGGGATTCTCTTACCAGTGCGCCACGGACATGAATGTCCAATCCTCATAGCCTTTCTTTTCAAGATCTGGGGCTCTGCTCACACTGAGGTAGCTGACAATTCCACTTGGGCTGTGTAGATCGACACTCAGATCGCCACGGCGTGTATGATTAACATTCATTGTCACAGTCACATGTTCGACCCGCTCCAAGTTCGCTTTTTTCAGCATCTCGTCTGTTATTTCAAAGGAGCTTGCCAGTCCTACATTCCCTTGAGGAATATCATGATGCACCTTCAGCCACGGAGAATGGTACCAGGCTTGCGGTTTGACCAGCTTCCATGTCTTGGCCAACTCGACTACAGCATATGCATCGACTTTCCCGTATCCGAAATCATGACTGTACTTCTTCCCAATGATAGTTGTTTGCCATCCATTCTGATCAGTTTTGATTGGAATTGCAGTTTCGACTAGAAGATATTGCATATCTCTCCATGTAAGATCCGGTCGCACACCAAGCGCAAGAGCTGTAACGCCGACAACGAGAGGGCCAGCCGCAGAAGTACCGCCGTGCCTATTCGAACAAGTGTCCAAACCGACATCGGTGGTGGAAATAGCGTCTCCGCCACCGCTGCTATATGTCACAACCAACTGAGCCGAGCAGGATTCCGAGTAGTAGGGGTGGTTATCACCCCTGTCAATTGCGCCGACAGTGATGCTATAAATGCTGTTGGTATAACCATCGAAATTGCAGTTATCTCCACTGTTGGCTCCGTTTCCAGCAGCAAACACATAGATTGAACCCTTACCACCTCGTCCTTTTTGAATTCCGTTGACCATGGCACGGCGAATGAGAAGGCCCGGAGCATCCATGGTGGCACCGTTATCCACAGGTCCCCAGGAACATGAGTATATCTGGTTTTTTTGATAGCCATAGTTGATCGCGGCAGCTTCGTCCTCATCACTAACAGGTTTTGACAAGATCCGAATACCCGCTACTTTTCCATTATATGCCACACCAACGCCACAGATATTGTTCTTACCAGCCGCCACTTCGCCAGCACACCGGGTTCCGTGCTTGTCGTCGATGAGTCGAGGCTTGGGTTCTTTTCCTCTGTCGTTGAAATCGAAGGAGCCTTCGGCGAAGTAGTTATCTTTGAGGTCGTTGCTGTACATATCCAAGCCATCGTCCACGATTGCAGTAATGGTCCCGTTTCCGGTGATGCCTTCAAGCCAGAGACCCGTCACGTTCAAATCATGTCCTGGCTGCTGGGTATTGAATAAATGCCACTGGTTCTTGAATATTGGGTCCTTGATAGTCAGCTGGCCGATTACTTCCTGCTGTCGGGCGACCGCAGTATTGGCATTTTGAGCTTGCGGAGAAGTGGTATCCGTCATGGGCGGAGGCGGCGCTCGCTTAAAGAGACGTTTACGAAGCGCTAGCTTCTCGGAGTAGAGAATGCCATCTAACTCATCATCTCGTGATTCCAATTCTCCGAGTTGTCGCTTTCTCCGCCTTCTTAGCCGTAAATCATCTAGCAGGGTGTCGAGCCCTCGTCGTTCTTTTGGAACAGAGAATGTATGATGGCCTTCCAACTCTCCTATTTGCCCTTCATGTCTAGCATCTAATATCTGGGCCACTCGTTCTGGGGATAACGAACTGCGGAGGTGGAGGGCAACGTAATCGCGGTTCTCGTAGTCTCGGGGATATATAGAGGCGGAGGATAAGGAAAGGAGGCTGGAGGAAATTCCGAGTATGCTTAGCAGCTTCATGGCTCATGAAAGTAGTGATAGACACGTATATCGACGTCGCTCGAGCCACGAATGTTCTGAGAATACAGCGCAAGACCGGCTTGCCATGAAACGATGCAGATGCAAGATCGGCGACCGGCTTGCTGCCCGAGAAACGAGATTCGGAGGAGATTAGAATAATATATAGGAAAATCGTGATTAGGCCATTAAAGATTTTCTCATCGCCTGGAAGGCCTTGGGACCAAGAGATGGACGCAGAATGTGGCGATGGTTAATTCAAAGTCCGCCCCAAGCAGGCAAAACTGTTAATTGTCCCCTAAGAAAGCAACGTAGCTCGATCTCGCAGTGCTTGGTATGCGCAGAAAAGCAACCAAGAACTATACTCCTATAAAGAATAAAATGAAGAACTGAGAATGGAGAATGGAGAACCGAGTAATGATTTCTTTTCAGAAACGATTTTCTGATAATGATCGAGGACGTGAAGATCGATGTTCTGAAGCAAAAAGTTGACGGCAAAATAGAAAGTTTCACCCAGAAACACACGCGATCGACTCCTGACTCGGCTCGGGCGAAGGATCAGCACGGGCGGCATGTCATCCTCTTCGGTCAAAAGGGTAGTTAGGTATTTAGTTATTACTCTGTTAAGGCAGTTGGTGTTGGTTTTGACAAGAAGGAGATAATGGACATTGTACTGTTCACAATTCATAGCATAGCAGATACAACAACTAACTAGTTACGCAAGACAGGCGATTGCTCAGGAAATACCCCTGGGAAATGGGAACTCTTAGGAGGGTTAGTGAATGGAATATCCACATCATTGACCGCCAAAACAAATACATAGCAGATCTCCTCTCCGTGCTGGATATGAGTTAAATTCGTCATCGACAAGGCTGGGCGGTAACTAGCCATCGCAGACCAATCTACGGAGTACTCCCCATGCACGGAGAAGGCCGCGCAACCCCCGATGGATTTGAGAAGTTTTCTCCGTCAGGAAACCGATAGTATTTCTGCTATTTCACTACTCCGTATTCCATTCCGAAGGGCCGGAGCACGGACACTTGAAGAAAAGGAAGTTCTTTGTGCTCCATTGCTCCATGCTTCAGAAGCCGGAGCCAGCATACGTAGGCACAGCCGCACAAGGTATTTATTCCGAACAATAGATGCGGGCTCTGAGACATTTGTATCAAGCCACAATTAGCAATCGTGAAGAAAAAAAAAAAAAAAAAGGTAATGAATGGGCATTCTTGCACCTGGTGTACGGAGTATCTGACTCTGAGATGTTTCCAAAACCCCCGAGTCGATATCTATAGGACCCGTAACTAGTTACTCTGTACCTGGTGGTTCTGGAGCCGTTAAGGGGAGTGGAGATTGAACCATGGGTCAAAAGCCTTCAAAAGGGCCAACCGTTGGATGTGATGAACCCTATTAGTTAAATGGACAGATCATCCCGCATAAAATGACAGCGGTGAAAATGATAATCATCCAGCACGACATCACCGCCCATGGCGACGATCAACCAACAGCGCTTGTAAAATAAAGCCGAGACCATAAAAGGAGAAGCGCAGAATGTTTGGCGCATTGGGCACGATGGCCTGCAATTGGCTTTCGGATGCCCAGCCACCAGGTTGATGGCGCCGTTGGAAGTCGTTTTTCCCACGTTCCCTCGCGGCGCCGCTTGTTTGCAGGTTTGCACCGCTAAGAAGTCTCACAAACAAGTTGCTGTCTGCATCAGAGGCGCTGCTCTTCAGCCCATCATGATCGCATCGATGATTTAAGCGGCTGTCTTTCCTTGAACGGCTCTTCTGACTGCTCCGTACCCTGCACTCTTTTGAATGTCCTGGGAAACTAGTGGCTTAGCGCTCCACCATTGCTTATCGGGCTTCATTCAGGGCGGTGACGCAAACACCAGACTCGAGAGCTCCTCGGACAACAAAGCTCCTACGAACCTCGCCGGCTGGCTCCAGTTAGCATTTCGGACGATCACGACTCCTACCTGCCGTTACTAAAAGGTCAATTGCATCTCATGTATACTTGTGCACTGCCACTGACTCTCGTTAGGCACCCAGCGATCTAGAAACTCAGCCTCGACTCTCATCCCGCGCGGAGTCACAGTTTTGGAAGCTCGCATTCCACGCAAACGCCAGCGCCTCTTTTTCTTTGTCAGTCCAGCTTTTCCACTCAGCACTAGGTACAAGCAGCTATTCATGTTCTTCTCATAGAATTTGTGACAAAACAGCACGATGACTACTCGGCAAGCGACATCAAGGGCAAGGTCGGGGTCTATCGCGACCGTGCCCGCTAAATATAACCTACCCTCTGGCGGCGCGGACTTTCTCAATAATGGACATGACGCTCTCCCATCCGCTCTTGATGCTCCAATCGTCCGTGGGGCTTCGCTTCGACGTCCACAAATCTCAGACGCTTCAAACCGTGCACCCGAAGTTAGGTCCTTTGCAGAACGCGCAAGAAACCTACCTCCAGAACGCAAACTCCCAGAACCACCTCGCACAAGCCCAATAGAACATATGCAGCGATCTGCGTCGACCCTAGCCTCTACTCCCAATGCAAACCCAAAGGCGCATTCGCGATCTATATCCAGTCAGGGCACACCGAATAATAAACACCAATCTCCTACTGAATCCGATTCTAATCCAAACCCAATACCAAGTGAACCGACTGCGCCCACGGTGCCATCAAACCCAGAAAGCATGCCAAAAAGGAGTGATACAACTAAGAAGTCTCGTGACTGGGCACCGGCACGGTCACCTTTACAGAAGCTAGAAGTGACACTCAGAGATATTAGCAAAGAAGAAAAACGAGCAAGGGTGGAAGAAGCCGAAATGTTGCTACGAGAGGCCAAAGCTGGACGCCAAACCCGTCGCCCTTCCAAGGTGCAGGCAAGCCCAAAGTCGAAGGAAAACGATGACCCTGCAGCTAAGACGATGCTCGAACCGTCGACCCTTGAAGATGCAGGACTTACAAGAAGCTTAAGCGCAAAACAACGAGAACGGTTGAAGAACAGTGCCATAGTGGAGTCGAAGAAACCATCTCCCGGCAGGTCGCCGAGGCAGCGAGAAGGATTTGAATATGAAGCTGTGGAGCCAATTCGCACAAGAGAACATATACCTCAAGATACGGACGAGCAAGTGCCATTCGAGCCCGAACAGAATCCTGAATTGTCGCTTGATGGAGGAGCTACACAACTTCAAGCGACATCTGAGAAATTTCAAGAGGCTATGCCTAAGCCATCCGCAAATCAATTTGCAGCCAGAACTTCCCGTGAAAGCTCAACTCCAAAGAGGCAAGGCCCTCAATCCGCTAATGCTGCTTTGGCGAGTCCACTGTTTCCAGTCCAAAGGAGTAACAGCCGTAAACTCCAAAAGCCTCCTCCTTCCGAACTGCTAGAGCAAATGGGAGCTCATGTCTACAACAATTCGAACACTGTTCCTACAGCGAGAAATGCAGAGCCACGTACCCAGGACATGGACCCGTTATTAGGAGCGTCGGCAGATGTCCCGGCTGACTTTGGACCTATCAATGTCAGTAATGAGGGTCAGTCGGAGGATCTCGACTCAATGGCGGAAGGAAAGAAAACCGAAAACAAAAAACGAATGTCCGTAACATTTGCCGTTCCTCCTCCCACCCCTCCGCCGCTTGACGAATGGAGGAGCGCCAGCGTCTGCAGATTATTTGCAGACGACTTTAGATTAAACCAGGTTGATACCAGTAAAGCCTGGTGGGAAGGGGGAGGGTCTGGAAGACGAAAAAGAAACCAATCGATATCGCATGATATTCTCCAACCCTCCCCCAAAACAAAGAGTAAGTCTGATTGCGCCGATACGACAACATCTTCTCATTTCAACTCAAATCTTTGGATAGAAAACGTCCCGTTCGACCCTCCCTTGTTCTTGAGATGTGGACCGTTGCTCCGATTCACCGGTATAAAACGTGAACGGATTGATGCTCGGCCCAGTCATATAGAGAGAGAATTCTGGAGAGGAAGTATCATGATTGCTACCAAAGATTCTGCTTCATCGTATGATATCCCGCCGACTCTTAGAATATTCTCGCAGCCTAGAGAACTATTGCCTCCCCCTCCGGCGGTCATTCGTCCAGAACAGGGCGAACTTGCACCAGAGTATGTTGATCCCATTGCTGGACTTACCAAACTGTCTAGAAACGGTAAACTACTCTTTGTTAAACCAGTGGACCATATTGAAGAAGCAAGAGACCTTTCCTTTATTGAAAATGACGATGGTTTATTCGAAGAGTCCGCTACTCCACTGGAATACAGGACCGGCGATCGCATAACAAGATCTCCTGACGAACGAGTTCGGCCAATCGACGGAGAATCTGTCGGAAAATACAATGAGATTGCCGGATTCAGACTCTATGCCGATACCGCAAGAGATGTCACATTCTGGCGCTTTAATATCGAGATTGAACTTGGGAGCAGGCAAGAACACATAGCATATCGCATCAACCAAGGGTCAACTCAAGGATTCTGGATTCCTGCAAAGGGACAGTCAATGAATATCATGTTTCACACCGGCAATTGTTTTAGCATGTCCGTCGACACGGACAAATTTAGCGGGCCGGACCCTCTTTGGCGCGACGCCCTCAACGTTCACCAAACCCAGCCTTTCCATGTCATGATTGGAGGAGGATCGCAAATCTACAATGATGCCGTGGCCGTCGAAACCGAACATTTCCAGAGCTGGCTGGATATTAAAACAAAATACGAAAAATATCAGCATGCATTTAACTTAGATATCAAAGCCGAGCTCGAAGATTTCTACCTAAACAATTACCTGCACTGGTTCTCCCAGGGCTTATTCGGCATGGCCAATTCGCAGATACCGATGATCAACATGTGGGACGATCACGATCTGATTGGCGGGTTTGGTTCGTATCCAGATAATTTTATGTTTTCACCGGTATTTTCCGGATTAGGAAATATTGCGTTCAAGTATTATTTGCTCTTTCAGCATCAAAGCGTTCCAGAGGAGACGTATGCGGATGAGCCGAGTTGGATATTAGGAGCAGACGACGGACCTTTCATTAATCAGAAAAGCAGGAGCATTTTCCTGAACTTGGGCAGTCGAACTGCGCTTTTGGCTGTTGACTGTCGGACTGAGCGGACTGTAAGTTGCGTCTTCTCTTCTTTGCACTTTGTCTGACATTTTCAACAGAGATATGACATATTAAGCGACAACACATACGATTTGATATGGAATCGCTGCCATCAAGAGATAGTCAAGGGGGTCACTAAACATCTTCTTGTGCTCATCTCAATTCCTGTCGCTTATCCGCGAATGGTACGTGGTGAACCATTCCTTTTTAGGATTTGCACTCATCATCATGTATAGGCATGGCTCGGAAACGTAACTAGCAAGGTCATGGACCCAAATAGATCGTTGACTAGAGTTGGAATATTTGGAAGCTCAGAAAACAAGATCGGAAGCGGAGTTGGAAATATTGATGACCAATGGAACGCGAAACTGCACAAGCTCGAACGTAAGTGGCTGATTGAGGACCTTCAGGAGCTAGCCGCAGAGAAATCGGTCCGGATCACTATATTAGGGTATGTGTAACACTACTTTCGTCAGTATGAAAGCTCACAAGTGGTCACAGAGGCGATGCAAATTTAGCGGCTATGGGCCAATTCTACTCAGACCCGAAGCTAGAGATCCCCAAGGACCAGGACTACAGATATATGCCAAACGTCGTCTCGTCGCCAATTGCGAACGCACCCTTGCCTGATATCGTCAGCGATGCACTAAATCGACAAAATAAGGTTCACGCCGTTGATACGAAAACTATGGAAGACATGAGACCAATCTTTACCCACGATGTTGACGGCAAACCGAGAAATAACAAGCGCCTCCTGCCAAGAAGAAATTGGTGTTGCATCCGAGAATACGCACCAGGTATGTTGTGACCAGAAGCCGAATCGCAATCGCCATTTCACATACCTCCACGTATCTGATCGCAAACTAATAAAGTACTTTTTTAATGCAGGCTCAACCCCAATTCATACGCCCTCAGAACCTACCAGTCCGGAAGGTCCTAGTGGCAGAGTTACTAGATCTCTCTCCGTATCCCGCGGAGAGGGTCGCCTAGGAAGATCTTTCTCTCTTTCTCGACGATTCTCACTACGCGGGCCACCGTCTTCAAGAATTAACAACACGGCCGAGCCCAAGCCGCAGAACGTGACTTACAATGGCCCACAACCGGTAGAGCAGCAAGATAGTTACTTCCCGCCACAGGGTGTTCAGCCGCCCCCGCAGACCAGCGGGAGTGTACCCGAACCGCGACCTGAGGATTTCATCAGAAGACGGACCGATTTAAGCACCAAGGAGGTCAAACAAGCGCTCAAGTATGGCAATGATGCCCATCATTTCATTAACCTCGAGGGTGGCCTCGACATAACCTTAAATTGCGAGGTTAGTCCCACCGACCCTGCGGGCATCACGACACCATACAGGGTTTTGGTGCCCGCATTGGCATTTGAAGGCGAGTTTGAACCGAGTGTTCCTCTTCAGAAACGAAGATGGTGGATGGTGAGGCGAAAAAAGCAACAACACGAAGACAATCCGAGCGATGAAGACGATGGTGATCAGCCTAACCAGGGTCTCGAGAGGCCTCACACCCCACCAGTGCATGAGAACATGGGGCAAGTATCTTCCCCTGAAGGCGTGGCGCAGGGATACGAGGGCATAGATGCATATAAGCCGAAGAAAAAGCGATTTGGAATCTTCTGAAACTCACAACAACAAACAATTGTTTCGAATAAAAATGTTTCTCTTCTTTGGAGATGGAACTCTACTAGTAATGGAGGTCCATTCATTTTCACATTGTTTTAATCTAATCTTTTGTTTCAGCCGGATGGTGCTTGGTTTCTGTCGTGATATGTAATTTCAGACCCTGGTAAAACGTTGCTGGATGTGCATTGGCGTCGCTTTAAGGCTTTGCGTTTGAGGCGTTGTGGAAAGGATAATGATTCGATTGTGGAGAAGATCTTCGCAATCGGCTCTGGCGTCAGGCTACAGTAGCATCTGCATAACAAAAATCGAGAAAAGCCACTGTATCATTATTATCTGCGTGTTACGGAGTCCCGCTCATCCTCGTTCAGAGCCTCGAATTTGTAAGCTTCACGGTGCCAGACACACTTTCACTGTCATCAGCGAATTCCAGCCCTTTGCTCCACCTCGGCACTCCTCATATAAATCAAAAAGGCCAGCTCGCATTTACCATTTAGAACTTACCCCTACAATACCTTCAAGCTGTTTTCCTCAATTTTTCGCCGTCGCGCCTTTGCCTCCGTCCGTTCTACTGTCGGACTCTCAGCTGCCGCTGCCGCAAGTCTTCAACAAAGAACAGCACCTTCAGGACCCGTCGGTGTTTCTGCCATTCAGTCCTCGGCGCCGCAGAGCGTCAAGGCACTTCATCATAGCAGAATGACGCACACAAAAGTTGTTAGTAAGTTCTACCTGCCCCGCAATGGCCCCTGAACTGCTGCCATTGAGTGCCGACTGACACCGTCTGCTATGATAGTCATCGGCTCCGGCCCCGCTGCCCACACCGCTGCCATTTACCTCTCTCGCGCCGAGCTCAAGCCGGTTCTGTATGAGGGCATGCTGGCCAATGGCACTGCCGCAGGTGGTCAATTGACGACAACTACCGATGTCGAGAACTTCCCTGGTTTCCCAGAGGGTGTTGGAGGCACCGAGCTCATGACAAGGATGCGCGAACAATCGGTCCGATTTGGAACGGAGATCATCACGGAAACTATTTCGCGGGTTGACCTTTCAAGCCGACCATTCAAGCTGTGGAAAGAATGGTCCGACGGCCCTGGGGATGCTCCTTCCCACACAGCGGATGCTCTGATCATTGCCACCGGAGCTAATGCCCGTCGATTGGACCTCCCTGGCGAAGACAAGTACTGGCAGAACGGTATCAGCGCATGCGCCGTGTGTGATGGTGCTGTTCCCATCTTCCGCAACAAGCCATTGTTTGTTATCGGTGGAGGAGACTCTGCTGCCGAGGAAGCCATGTTCTTGACCAAGTATGGTAGCAGTGTGACTGTCCTTGTTCGCAAAGATAAACTACGAGCTAGCAAGACTATGGCCACCCGATTGTTGAACAACCCTAAGGTTGAGGTCAAGTTCAACACAGTTGCTGTTGAGGCCCAGGGTGAGCCAGGACCGAGAGGTTTGATGACCCATTTGAAGATCAAGAATGTCGTTACCGGTGCCGAGGAGGTCCTCCCTGCAAACGGCTTGTTCTACGCGGTTGGACACGAGCCTGCTACAGGTTTGATCAAGGGACAAGTTGAAACCGATTCCGACGGCTATATTGCTACTAAGCCAGGAACAAGTTACACCAGCGTCGAGGGCGTCTTTGCGGCAGGAGATGTCCAGGACAAGAGATACAGACAGGCCATCACCAGTGCAGGTGCGTATAACTCTCTTCGAGGTCTTTCTGTCTTCAATCCGTTACTGATATTTCGTCACTAGGATCTGGCTGTGTCGCTGCCCTTGAAGCTGAGAAGTATATCTCCGAGATGGGAGACGAAGCTCCTGCGGTAGCCTCAACGATAGAACAATCCGCAACACAGCAGGAACACAAGACCGAAGAAAACCCCCCGGCATCATTGGAGTACAAATCTAACCCTTTGCTTTAGACTAGAGATCTCTGATTGATTTCCTTGGTTTAGTCATGGATTTTGCTTTTAAGTAGATATTGGGGTATTAGATGGGTCATAGATGGGATTGAAACCAGATCTACTACTCTTTATGTATATAGGTCGCGACATTTAGCTTGAAGATCGCAAAATCCCGATAGCAATACAAAAGGGAAACCTTGGCTCTGATTACCTTTATTCTACCTACTCTCCATCCTTAGCCATGCACCCTTGTTTCAGCTAGCACTTTGTCTTGCAACTCCATGGATACTTTTAGACGCTGATCTTAGGTTCAGGCCAGGACTAAGGTGAGTAAATCAGAATATCAGTCCTACTTACCTTCACAAGAGGCAAGCACTTAGGACACATAACAGCCAATGGTGGACCCTAGCACTTTGAGGAGCAGAATAGCAAGTTTGATGCTTGAACAGCCTTAGAGGAGGAGAATTGAGGGGTATTTAACAGTATATTCTTTGCTTTCCTAATTGGGTAGGACGTATTTGTCTCTATCAAACCATTCTCATAGCCCACAAGGAGCAGCTCTACCGTCTGTCACGCCTGAGTATTCATCATAGAAGCCTAGTATCAATAGGAAGGGGTGGGGACGTGATAGGTATAGGTGTATGGCCGCTGTTTACAGCATTCCAAAATGGATACTAGCGTGTTTTCACAATCACGGGATCCTCCGCGAGTCTCCTTAATATCATGGGACAACACAACCTTCTCTTAGACGCGCACACTCCATCTTCATGAGAGAGAATCACACTGATTTTCTCTCTTGTTTCCTAGTGGGATCTCACCACTAGATTTCCTCTTCTTCTATCTGGAGGTTACCCCTCTCCACTCAATCAGCTTAGTGATTGTTGTTCACTAAGCATAAATCACGATGGACCCTCCTCTTCAACGCGTTGCTGATGCAATCGCCAATTTGACACCTGATGCAATTTCGCTACCCCCGAACATGTACTTGCGTATCAGCCAGAATCGACGAAACCCACAGAATCAACAAGCCCAAACTCAACGGGTTCAACGGGTTCAACAGGCCCAACAGACTCAAGAGACTCAGCTGACCACGCCAGCTCCGCTTCCTAACTGGGTCCGCATTGTCATCAGCATTACCTGTGCCCCGGAACATCCAGGGGTGAATGGAGGAAAGGGTCGCGAGTTCAACTTCTTCGACTATATCCCTCGTGATATGGTTGGTCGTAAGCTTGAGACATGCAATGTTAATTGGGAGCCGGCTGGCCGCTATTTTGCCGGAATCCGTGACAGATACCACAACAAAGTATTGGACTCTCAGATCTGGGACTGTCAATTCTGCGGAGAGATTTCCAAAAATCTGTACATGTCGGGTATGCCGCGTCTTATGGATTTCCGCTCGTGGTTTGTCGTTGCGATTCCGATTTGTCGCACCATCGGCCTTTGCGATCAGAAAGCCGTAATGCTCGTGAACAAGATTTTCGACGAACGTTTTCCGGCTGTGAATATCCCTGATGGGCCATGCTGTGAAGTTTGTGGATTCATCCATAATCTCAAGTGGTGTGCTCGTTGCAAAATGATCCAGTCAGTCTCTTCCACGTTGAGCCCCTGTCTAATTTTGCAAGTTTTGAGAAGACAATACTGATAAGAGCATCTCCTAAGATACTGTTCCAGTGACTGCCAGGCTCATCACTGGCAGACCCATAAAAAGGACTGCAGAAATGCCGAGCGCAATAAATTCTCTGAAAAGGCAGGAAGAAAGTAACTACCTGGTACGAACAATCACTAAGTTTTGCAGCTATAGACTGCTAACGTGATGCTGATGGACAAGTAGAGAAATCAAAGATTGAAACTGACCATGGGCTAGTGCCTCATCTAGGCTAAGGATAGTCAACAAGGCGCTTGAGGAACTTCTCTGTACCTTATAAAGATACCTCAGACCCATAGAAAAGTAATAAAAAAGGATACATGACGCTCCTCAGGGGCCTTAGTCCAAAGACAGAGCTTCCTCTTTGAATATGAAAATGCATTGATCAAAGCCTGTAACGCTTGGAGACAGCTGCAGCAGGGCTAATGGAAAACGCCATAGATCTTTATCACAGCAGACAGTCTACCGGGTATCCCTCCATTTCGATAGCCTTCTTTAAATGTCTGCTGGCCTTGGGGCCGGAAATGGTTGCAAACCCAGTTCGTTATGGATGAGAAGGATGTTTTGTCCGCTTTGGCTTTATATTTTAATAGGGAGGCTTAGTTTCCAGCCGAATGAATGTAGATAGCTTGGAGTTTCCAGCTTGAAATGATATACGCCCTTATGGAGTATGCTAGTTGCTATTATATCGAAAGCGAAACTTCAAATCGAGGTTGGTGCCAAGCCCAGTAACTACTAGTTAAGTGATTTCGGTTAGAGCTCTGTTCACGTGCAATCTTCAGTTTCTTAGGTAAGCAGGGCTTGGCGATGCGAAAGACACCCGACCTGGACTTCAATGTCAACCACCCCCTATGGAACGACTAACTATAGGACGATCATCAATCGATAGTTACACAACAGGAACACCTTACCTTTTGCGACTTCAGTGCCAAGTGACTGTTTGCGCTACTCAGCGCATTGCAACTCTTTCTTGCAGCCTCAGACTAATGCTGCCTCCAGAAGTTGCAGCTGGTGGCTGGCTCCTGCTGTTGAAGCTTTGAGAAAAACATGATCAGCCATACTTCATATTAAATCCTCCATGGTCTAAAATTCCTCACTTACAATCCCAATGGAGCAAGTTCTAAATATCGCTAATCCTCAAGAGGGTGTCCGGACCGGCTCTTGTCTTTGTGGCAATATAAAATACCAACTCACTGGCCAGCCCTTGAATGCAGTGCTATGCAATTGCGTGAACTGCAAAAAAACCAGTGGCGCAGCAGCTTGGTGCAATGGGTGGTTTTGGAAGAATGTAAGTTCTGCATCGGTTTGCTATATGAATGCTTTATGGTCTTTTAGTCTACTCAACTTGCAGAAAAGAATCATATACTCAAGCGATTCATAGCAAATTAGTATCGCAACATCCTCCCCATCAACCTTGAAATCGTATCAGGACAAAGATACCGATTCCGGACAACCTTTGCACCGCGAGTTCTGTGCCAACTGCGGATCTCCCCTCTTCCTTAAACCGCCTCAGGCACCTGATCTTGTAGTTGTGTCACTTGGCTCGCTGGACAAATACCAACGACCGTGGGAACCAAAGATGGAAGTATACGCACAAGATTCGTTTGGTTGGACACCACAGGCTGAAGATGTCAAAATATTCGAAGGGCCACTGGACCTGTCGAATGTCCCAGGTTTACACATGGGCGACAGCGTGTAGGTTTATTGACGATTCTTCACGCTTCCGTGTGTATTCCTAACATCCGTTCTTAATTCTTGGGAAGCAAAAAAGCGAAATACATAGCGTATTCAGTGCCACTCCAATCTTGCGAGACAGCTCATCATAAAAGGAAATTCCTTGGTCAAAAAATGCTTGATATGCTGTGCGGAAACGATCATTTAGGAAAAGAAATGAGAAATATATCAATATTTGATTTGATATGAAGAAATAAAATGTCAGTAGATTTACAGAAGCCTGTAAAGGAGTGAATGAAAAGTTGAACGCTATAACTGCTGCCAGCCCATGTATGTACGATCGTTCTCCTAGATATGCATATGAAATCATAAAGTAGAGAGGAAATAAAGTTAGTATCGACTATGTCCTCTTCGAATCACCCGGTTTTTCTTATTTTGTTGCGATGGCCGGCTTCACTGGCTGGCCTGGTTTTCAGCTGTTCAACGAACGCATCAAACGGGTTGATCTCACACCACCGGTCTTTGATCTGATAAGTTCGCAGTTCCCATACCGCAACCCTTTCCTTCCATCCGTGGAGTTCCTTCTCATTAGACTCGCGATTGGCCTCAATTTGCTCGACGTAGGGCTTTCGTATATCTTCAGGCGCATCACGCCACATCTGTCCGAGTGCTTGGCGTATTTCATCTCGAGGCGCTTTAGCGTTGGGGTTACCGGTGCTCTGGCGGCGGGACTCATCGCATCGAGATTTGCAGATAAACCAATAATCTTTTTGATAGTATAAAAATGGATTCAACGGCTTTTTATGTGGTCGCGGTTCCACCGGGCCCAGCTCAGCGATAATAGCCTCCCACATAGCCTTGTCATATGCCGTCTGGTAGAAGGTTTGATCATCAGAAGGGTTTTTCTGATCAGGTAGCGCTGCTCTACCGCTTCCATTTAGCTGTAGCTGAGGGGTATTGGTGGATAATTCTTTTCGTTTGTTGGGACTCATCGTACTTGATTGGGCCGGAGGTGTCATTGGAGTGACAGTGGAAAACACTTTGTTTTTTGAATTAACAAGAGGAGTAGGAATTTGTATTGGCCCGATGATAGATTCAAGGACCTCCGTAGCAGCACGGAGCCCGGACAAATAAGCTCCATGCACGGTTGCAGGATGGGTGCCACACGTTGCCTCTCCGGCAAAGAACAAATTGCCAATCGGCTTAGCCATCAGATCGTAGTCCCCTGGGAGAGCTTCTGCTGCAACAAAAGAATAGCTTCCGCGGGCAAACTTATCTTGACCCCATCGGGTAATGATCGTTTCTAGAGGATCGGGCACGATGGTGTCTTTGTAAATATTTCGAAGCTGTGAAGTGACCTCTTGTAGAATATCAGAATCAGGAAGCGTTTCGGCATGATGTGCTGAATCGCCGGCCATCAGGGCAATGAGCATTGGAAGTCCACTGGTTTTCATGCAATTCCAAAACAGGTAGAATTTGCCACGATTAGGTGCATAATCAGCTTGAGATAAACTGTCCGGTTTCGTCGGCTCACGCAAGAGGCCTATCATATCTCGTTCCACGTCCCAAAAAGGCTTTTCAAATACTAGAATCACCTTGTTCATGATTCCAAAACCCAAGCGATTGATAGCATCAGTCTTCCATGCTGGTAATGGAGGCGAAAAAACAATTCCTTTGCTTTTCAATACGCCTAATGGGGCCGTGAGTATGACTTTGTCTGCACTGACTACTTCGCCATCATCGAGATATATCCGGGCCTTGCCAGTATTTCCAGTCTTATATGAAATTTTTGCGACCGTTTTGTTCGTACGCACGTCGAGCTTTGATGGGTATGCCCATAGACCCCTTGGGACCTGTTGGTAGCCGCCGACTACTTGTGCATGCTCGCCTTCGAATTCATTGCCCATGTCTTGATCCCAGCCTGCCAAACTGAGCTTTCCTAGGTTTGCAGCATTTGCGTATTCGAGGTTTGCATAATGCCAATTCAATAATCGCATGTCCTTTGGGGTTAGCGTAAGAAGTGTTTGGCACTGGCGAATTGCTTCATCCATGACTGCACCAAGAGTTTGGGATTTGGATGCCTGCGCGATTGCATCCAAAGACAATGTCGCCTCATTGGTGACCCCTTCATGCAAATTCCAACCCATGGTTTGGTATGAGACGGCGGCACGACCTTCGTCGCTAGCTTTGACATTGGGTAGATGAGCTGAGCTGGGTTTAATGTCTGCGGTCCGATGACCAACACCTCGTCGAAACCGTTGGGCTGGGAGCAGCATATCTACGGTCCCAGACGCCGCAGCATCTTCATATTGCCTGATAGTAATGCCATCATCAAGGTGACAGTCCCGGCCGAGGTTTGTTAGTTCGCGGTCGCCTTCTGCGGTTTTTGTTATAACGGCTTTGTGGCGGTACATCCCGGAGCGGTTGAGGATGTCATTGTATAGCTTCTCCACCATAGAATCCTGGATTTCGTTGACAGGATCACCGTTTGTGTCATAGATCGTGGAAATATCTCTCAACAGATGGCACTTCAGCGCTAGCTGTGCGCGGATAATAGGATCTAGCGGGTTGCCATTATCAAATCCAACGACGATTTGAGCTCCCATTTCGGCGGTAGCGCGCGCACCGGGCGGCAACGTTTCTGACTCCACCGATTGCAAAGGGTGTGAGTATATGCGACCACCAATACGTCTTCGACCTTCTAGGACAATAATTTTGGGCCGGACGGTCTCGTTATCATAATGTTCGCATAGGTTTTGCAGCTGTCTAGCGCACCCTAATCCAGCCATTCCGGCACCTATTATAACAATTGTAGGGCCATCTTTCTTACGGCTTCTTTTAGCAGGCGATAGATTCTTAGGTGTCTCAACGCAGCCGAAGTTGATATAGCCATTACGCACAAGCCAGTTGTAAGCGACCGACGCAAGCTTCATCCACCGCCATTCCTTTGCGCAGCCGAGGGCTTCTTCCTCTGAAACGCCAATCATAGGGTTTCGAGTCCACAATCGAAGGATGCCGTTACGAATGTTGAGATATGTAGTGATGTGCAGGTGGCACAGATTATCTTGAAGCAGACACTGTTCATCTCTATGAAGGGCGTAAGGATTAAGCCGGGAAGAGTAAGCTGCGGCGATGCATTGCTGTGCATAGGCCGATAAAGCCATTTGTGAGGGTATTGATGATCTCGGACGAGCCTGGCTGAGATTGAACGCAAGCTCGTCGTCTCGTTTACGGAATGAAGGTGGTGCAGAAGCCGGAACAGATGCGGAGACGGAGGAGGACGCCGGTGGCGTGTTTAACATGAAATTTAATTGAGCACTTGGTGTTACCGATCTTTTCTCTGAAAATGAAGATCTCAGAGAAGCCGAGCTCATTGAGTCATGGTGTTCGCCGGAAGTTTTTGGATCCTTCGTCGTCTCGCTCGAATCTTGAGACTTGTCACCACCCAGAGAATGCGTCGGAACTTGTTGGATTAAATTTTGATCATGGCTTCCCTCGCCCTTGATGGTGTTTTTATCGCGGTCATTGTTCGGGGGTAATACATCCTTCTCGCTATCCGCTGTGGTGGAAGCAACGACTTCGGTCAGAGTAAGTGGCACCGACGTGATATGGCATGTAGGCGCATCGCCGCCTGGCGTAATATCGGTACTAGTGTTTATCGGCGGATTCTTGGATTCCATACCCTTGATATGCGCGGAGACTGGTTCTATATCGACAGATGCATTCATATCCATCCCGACCATTTTCAATACGGTTATCGGCAAATCTTGGAGTTTCGGAAGTATGAATATTCAAGATATGAGTCGACCTAAGATTTTTCTCCTCCAGCACCAGTTGATATGCTAATATCAAACCAATATCGCCATTTTCATATATAAAGGGGTTGAACGTCGACAAGATATAGGGTAGATATGTAGCCAGCGAGACTGGTCAGACGTTCGATTTTCTGAAATCGGTCTCTTGCCGTGAGGGGCTATGGAAGAGGTCAGACATACTATCAATTCATACTATTTTCTTCTCATAGACCGCTTTACATGTCTAGAGCGGGTGAACACATACCCTTAACACAAAGCCATTGATTGAGTGGAACCTCGTGAATCGGTATGTCAATAGGAAAAGCTTGTCAGCGAACAATTCATCTGAAAGTGAAATCGAAAGCCCCTATTGTATCTCTAACTTGTGTTCAATTCGACTTCAAGCAGTCTTCAATAGCCAATTGTCCCTGGCATCTATTCCGTATGTACTCTGATTCTGGTTGTGACCTTCGAATCTCGATCCTCCAGACTCGAAGTCGGCGCACCTTTTCGCCTGCGTACATTTCAGAACTGACGTCGGTCTTCCAACGTCAACCCTCAACTGCACCAAAAAACTCCATCTCGCCACGAGGCCCGAGGCGCCCTATGGGATGATACAAGTATTGAAGTGTCTATAAGTTGATGGTCTGGTCTTCTTAAAGATATTTCGAAACATGAAAACGAATAAAAGCGGAGTCAGGCCTTCGCATTGATTGCTGTACAACACCCGCATTGGGACCGAATCCCGCCAGCCAATCCTTGGAATTCGGGTTCGAGATGATTATTCTCAAGTGCTGACTCGCTGATTGAACCCCCTAGCTCTAGCTTTTACTCATTTTAATACTGAAGGAATAGAAATATACCGGGCCTGAGTGATTGGGAGGTTGACATTTCGTCCTCAACATCGAATCCCTGCCCAGGCTTGGACAACCGAATTTCAAATCTGCGACAATATGTACGTTGGCTGTTTTGTTCAGTTCTTGATACTTTCCCTTCCCGGAGAACTTACTTTTGGCTAATGTTGAAATTTATAGAAGTATCGGTTTGCTTCACCGTCTCCGGGTACTGGTCGACTAGTTGAATTCGGATGGCATACCCAGTACCTAATGAAGGCATTTCAAGGAGCCCAAATTGCTCCTTTGGATGAACTGGAGTTGTTCTTCTCAGGAGAGTGACTAGGTAGCGCTTACGTCACGGGACGAATATATGCGGATTTACGGCTTTAGGAAGCGGGAAATTTTAATATATGCATAAGCTCCAGATACAGGAATGATGATGTATTGGAGGACAAGTGTGTATTTCTTAGGCGAAGGAATGCCAAAGTATATCCGTCCGTAGCCAGCTCTATAGTCCGTATCAAACTCTTGAAGCATTGTCCAAACGCCAGTAAAACCGATATAAACCAACGTATATGCTCACTTATGTCGATGTAAACTAAATGTTTCCTCAATATCCTCTCCGTCTCCAGCCCCGAAAACGTCCGAATCATTGTCAGTGTACTCGTCACGATAGGCACTGGTATCTATTGCAACGTTATCATTGTCCTCGTCACGGAAACCCACGCGAGCCTCTTCGTCATGATCCAATGGGTCTGGCACGTCATCCAGGTCTTCGGGATTATCCGTGAAGGAGGAGGGTTCGGGAAGATGTGACGGATCTGCATCTGCTCGATTGAGCTGAGCACGTTCTTCGGCCTCGAGTTCGGCGGCACGGGCAAGAGTCCTAGGTCCCATTAGTGTCAGTAGTGGGTTATAAATAGGACAACAAATACTGAGGCTTACCGCTTGTATATATACCACCCAGTAAATATACCGATACAAATGCCGATCACAATACTGATAATATTTATCGCTTTTGGCACCGCGCCCATCTTTTCGCCGCTCTGTGCCAGGATTCGCAGCCTACTTCCGATGAAGGCAGGTACCAAGAGCCTTGGTGTAATGATGGCGGTTGCAAGACCGTACGTGAGTGGTTTCACGGTAGGAAACGTTGAGATTGCTCCATTACATATCGAATAGGGCAAAGGGCATAGTCGGATCATGCAAAGAAGTTTCAGCCCGTCATACTTGAGCGTTAATGCTAGAGCAGCAAAACGCTTATCGTGCTGCACAATGCGATGGACGAATTTGGAAAGGAGCGTTCGAGATAGGATGAAGGAGCAGACGGATCCCACAACGGTTGCAAAAGCAAATATTGCCCAGCTAGGTGAAAAACATATTAGCATCATAGCGGAAAATTTTGCGATTTTTGTTAGTAGAACCTACCCTCTCCAGATTCCGAATATAAAGCCGGATACGGTCCCAACAGCTGACCAACCGACCAGCGGTGGGAATGAAACAACAAATGTGCATAGCCATACTAAAAAGTATGCCAGCGGAGATTTTTCTAGATCAGATGCAATCGGTTCCAGCCATTTGAAAATGTGTCCGGAAATTATGATGAAGCCGACACCCATAGCGGATAAGGCCAGTCCAGCTAATACCGCTGCCAACTTTTGCCATATTGTCAGTGATCTCCATATCTTAGATATTTGTTTGTATGCCCTTTCGATGCGATTAATGGCTTTGTCGCGAGCGCTCATGGAGGCAGACAACGAGAGGACAGACGAGCTTCGCGTTGCGCGGCTGAGACTGGAGCGCGAGTGGCTCCATTGCGGACGATGTGACTGTAAGATCGGAGAGGTTGAATGGCATCGAATCCGAGGCGAGACAGGTAACAGTCCATCAGTAGCTGAATCGTTGTTCCCTGTCATGGCTGAGGGAGCGGAAGTCGATGTTAGTTCGGTGCTTTAGTAGTGGCTTTCCTGTTCTTCAGCCCATAGATGTTCCAGTGAATATTCAAAACAATTCGATAACCCTTCACTTTATCTCTAATAGATATTCGGGAGTTTTTTTCTGCTTATTTGAAGCTGGAGGTACCGGCGATTGGCGTTCGCATCGACTTGTAACGGAGGCCAACAGGCAGGGTTTGGGCCGATTGCTTCGGCTTGGATTAGCGGAATCCAGAAACAGGATTGCTGGAAAGTAGTTGTATAGTGCACTTGTCAAGTTTTTGTCTTGATGATGATGATCAAGAATGTGAGATAAATAATGTTACTCCGTATGAAATGCTGGTACCTATTTTTAAACAACCGGGGCCCTGGAGCCTGCTGGGGCTGATGCAAAAGTCATTGACTTCCGGATCCCCGTCTCGGTTCCGAAATCCACATCAAAGTTGCTCCGAACGGATAACGTCGTTTCGGCGGGGCCGCGTGGTTCAAAGGCTGTGCTTTTCTGGCAGATCAGGAACTGCACTGAAATAAATTATAACTACTTAGTTAATAGGTTAAAGCTGAAATATTCAGGTCTAACAGGAATTCTCATGGCTGAAATATATTGCACTTTGTCAGTACTTGGTGTACATAACTTAGAGCATGCTGCTTCACACAGCTGCATGAACTGCATCTCTCTAGGCAAACTATAGGTATTCATTGGAACACCTCCACTGATGATTGCACTCAGACGCAGTTAACTAACAATCTGATAAAAGGCTTCTGGAATAGTTCTGAAACACATCACCTGTCTATATGTGCAGCAGTTGCATCTACATACTCTAGACTCTTATCTGGTATTTGGTTCATCAGTCCCATCCTTTGTAGCCGTCATCATCAATAATCAGACATGGACAGAAAGTCACTCACACCTCCCTTTTATACTCGATTGGCAGTTAATGAACATGAGGGATTTTCCCGGTCTCAATGGCAGAGGTGGTGGTGTTTATTCCTCCCGATCCAATGAACCCACCGCCCTGTGGCTTGTCGTCATCGAAGCAATTACCGATCTAATACCAAAGATACAAATACAAATCCCCTCAATTCAAGCTCCGTAACCGTATTATTACATCCACGGGTCCTCCTCCTTCTCGATCATGCCAAATGGCTCTTCAGCTTCAAGTCCCATCAAACACAACAAACTGCTGCTGAGTGACTGACTGACGGGCCGTCGCTTCAACATCTTCATCTCACTCTCCCGCCTCTTCAGCCATGGCTTCGACCTCTTTCCTTTGTTTCATCCTCATATTCATCATGTAAAGTGAAGCTGTGTGATACTCTGCTTCTTCTTTATGTCACTATCTATTTGATCTGTTCCTTTCACTCTTTTCAGCTCCCCTGCCTGAGGTATACTTAACTTGCATACTACCTACATCCTGTTATGCGTGAGCCCTTTTACATCTTTTGATTGATTGATAACCAAGCTTATCTCGTGCCGCATGGTTCCTTTATCTCTTTGATTAGGGCCGTGTTGTGAATCACATTGCAGCCATGGTTTCAGAGGAGATCTACGAATCATGTTTGCCCATCCTTAACAATGCCGAGCTCGATGACGAAGAAAAAGCCGAGAAACTTGAGGACTTCCTGCGTGAAAAAGCTGCTTTAGCTGGCACTGCTCTTGAAAATGTCGCTTTAGACATCCTTTGGCGACATCGAAACTCGTTGAAAGGCGGAGCCTCCCCTCCCCCGCTCCGACATACCGTTATCCGCCGAACGTCTCCTGCACCGTGGCAGATAACTAGCTCATCAACTCCGATTCCATCTCCGTCCAACAGTCCTGCTGCTCCATCGGGATTTCCGGTGCCTCGTGGTGGCTTTCCTCGCGCTCCCAGATCGTTGACCGCGTCGCCTTTTACTTCACCGCGCCCATCACCCCACCTAGCATTCGCGCAGCCAATTCCACACAGTCCTAGCCTCAACGCTTATGAATTTGCTGAACGCGCAGCAATGCCAGAGTATGGAGATCTCGGAAGCGACAACGTCGACTGGTTGGTCAATGATGATGCCAAAAGTACCGCGTCATCTACCGGTTTGAGCGGTGCTGCGGCAGAATGGGTTGCCCCGACCGATATGAGCCCCTACGATATCCTACGTTCGGTTTTGGGAGACAGAAGGTCTAATGATGAGATTGAAGCTGCACTTGCAGCCAATGGATATGATCTTGGTGCCACGATCGCTGCCTTGACCGACCCAGAAGGCGTCAACAATACCAGCAACCAAAATAATGAGCGTAGAGTTTTAGTTGGTAAATCCATGGCCATGGATCATGCTCGTCCCTCTACACCGTCGGATCACACCCGTTCCGTTGTCTGCAAATACTGGTTGTCTGACGGACAATGCCTACGAGCAGATTGTCGTTTTAGACATGATGCAGCCAACCATGTTTGCAAGTACGTGCACATCAAAGTCCCTGTTCAATGATAAAGCTAATGCTCGACGATAGGTATTGGATTATGGGAAACTGCCTTGCGGGCAATATCTGTCCATTTTCACATGACCCAGCGACTTTGCTTGGAAATATCAGCCTTAGTAGCGACAACAATGCTGGCTTCGGCAGCCAGTCGATGCAGGCTCAGATGTACCAAAACCAAGAAGAGGCATTCCCAGCATTACCACAGGCTATGAACGACCAATGGGCGTACTATCCTCACAGACCTCAAGCCCAGTATTACTACGGTGGGAACCAGCACCATCGGGGCAACTCGCCGTCGAATATGAGGAATAGAAATGCGCTCTTGGGTCAATCTTCGCGCTCACATTCGCGACCCACAAGCCGACACCAACAGCGCGATTCTGGTGGATCCGCTTTGTCAGTGGACGACCCTGAGGCATTCCCGACTCTCTCGTCACTTAATCCCAAGGCTCCCAGCAAGAAGAACCATGGAAAAAGAGCCGCACAAAATCAGAGCCGTGACAGCACTGGTGCGAAGGAAACTACTTCAAACTCTTTAGCCGATGTAGTTCGTATGTCGCCATCCTCCAGCCAGCGCAAAGGGCAAGCCAAAGTCGCAAGGCCAGTGAACAATGGGCCCGAAAATCCAGCTGCTCAATCGATCCCGATTCCAAAGTATCTTCCATGGCTCGAAAGTGGACCTCGTGCTAACCAGCAGTATTTGAAAATGCGAATGGAAGCAATCACGCACGGCAACGTTCGAAATAAATTTCTGCAAAGGTACGTCTTCTCTGAAAATTAACTTAGATCCAATTGATCCAGTATCCAACCGCCTAACCAATTGAAACAGTGCGGCTCAAGCTTGGAACCGTAATGATGCGCGAGCCGCTAAAGCCCTGTCTCTCCGTGGGCAAGCCGAAAACGATGCGATGCGACGCTGCTATCGTGAAGCTGCTCAGCATCTGTATGAAGATCATAGCAAAAATGCTGCTAGCCAAGCCGACCCCGAGTTTTACATTGACCTGCAGGGTCTTCACCCAGGAGAAGCCATTGAATATCTCGGCAATATTCTCGCAGAAGTTGCGAAAGCAGAGCGCAAGTTTGTTTACGCTATCACAGGCACTGGAATACAAAGCAGAAACGGCAAAGACAAAGTTGGCAAAGCCGTGAAGAATTGGTTGAATGATTGGCACTATATCTTTTGCGAGTTCAATGTTCCGGCTGAGCGTGGAGGTTACATAGGAGGTGTATTTGGAATTGAGCCGAGCAGTAGCGACAGGATCCGTCACTCCAATAAGCCTAACGTCAAAGAGTCAAAGGAGGGAGGTCATGAGAGCAACCAGGACGGTGAGACTGGAGCGAAGGACAAGACTTCAGCTGCTCCGGCGATGGAGAACCCACAGCCTCCGAAACGAGAAGATTCTAAAGTGTGATCACAACCATCTAGGGTCATTTGAGGTACCAACTCTTGTCAATGGGAAGGACACTGGCTAGCTGCCGATAACTCATCTGGGCAATTTGTTTATTCTGGACCGGGAATTCTAACCTTTGGTGGCTATTAACGAACCAGCAACGATCTACTTCCCCTGAAGACTTGATGTGATATGATTAGAACGTATCTTTGTATTTAAATCCCAAATGACAGAATCCTAGCATACATTTGATCAAAGCTCCCTATTATGATATTCTGCTGATTCTCTATAGCATTACTCAAACTGAGCTGTTAAGGCTTCATTAGACAGGGGCATTTTATATCCATATTTATCGAGATCTCGGTATCGAGTAGACTTCGAAGGTTGATAACTCAGTCAAGCCGCCTTACTCCGGTTCCTGGTGAAGCCATTGTTTCCAAATTTCATCCACATTCATTCCACAATTCCTGGCTTTGATGACTATCGCCCTCGCCTTTTCTGCCACGGGTATATCAATCATCTTCCCATCCAGCGTCCATGCACCTCTTCCTTGATTCGCTGCTTTCTCATCCGCTATAGACACACGAACAGCCCACTCCAGCTCCTTTGTTTCGGGACTGAATATACCCTGCACGATTGGAACCTGTGAAGGATGAATACATTGTTTCCCATTGAACCCTAGTCTTTTCCCACCTTGAGCCTCTGACTTCAGCCGATCAACAGCTTGCTCTTGTTCCTGGGCTCCAGCGGATTTAGAAGCATAAGATGTGCACACAAGGTCTATCACCGAAGGTATATCATGTGCCCGGGCAGCGGTGACTATGGCAGAACGCGCGTATAGAAATTCTGAAAGGGATGGTGTCCGAGTTATACTTAGGTCAAGAGCGAAGTCTTCAGCTGCGAAAATTAGTCCTGATAGCATGGGAGAGGAGGTGCATATTTCAGAAAGGTTCGTGATAGACTTTGCACTTTCTATGAGAGCTAAAATGGATATCGGTGGAGATGTCGCAGTGGAGTCTGTGGTGGAACGAGCGCGGGTTACCATATCGTGCACGAAGCGAATATCAGAGGCTGAATCAACCTTAGGAACGACTATCGTGGAGAGAGCGGGAGATTTAAGCTACAAGTAAGATTGATATAATATTAGCTCCGGAATTCTTGAATCTGCGGAGATGGTTGGATAGCCACCATTTCTATCAGATCCTTTTCCGCCAGTCCACTCCCAACTGAGTTAATTCGCACGGACCGCTCACGAATTCCCTCTGGTTTTGGGTTCTCAAGCTCATCTCTAATCATCTTTCGAGCCTCATCCTTTTTCATGGGCGTGACGCTATCCTCGAGATCGTATGTGACGCAATCAGCAGCGATCATACGCGACTTTCGAAGCATATTAGAATTGGAGCCGGGCACTTGGAGCTACCAAATCAGCCAATAGAGTACTTTCAGCCTTTGTGAAGTTGTCGGAAAGATTTTCTCGCTCGTGGTGGACAACTCATACCGTAAAATAGTGCCCGCCGGAAGACATGACTTGCTGCCATTTCGATTGCTCAAGTAACTACCCCGAGGATCGACTCCTTAGTGTTCAAGCTACTACCTAAAGTCAATTGGTTTGATCCAGGCCGTGGTCAGGAGATGAGTAGCTGACCACTTTACTCTGTACTCCGCCAGGCGCTTTCGAGAAGTGCATCTCCAGTACTCTTATATAGGTACTCCGTAGGCAAGTAAACATCGATATGGACATAAACCCGCGGGCTCTGGTTTCCCTCGGCAAGTCTCGGAGTGGAATATCAGTTGTTCCGAGTATATACCCCTGAACTCGTATCGCGTCAATCGAAATTGCAAGAGCTTTCAAATCGATATGTAGGCAATCAACCTTAACGACGAGTGGCGGCCTTCGACGGAGTATTCCGCACGTCATATAAAAACATCAACATACCAATATTTTCCTCGCTATACCCCGTACTCCGTACTCCGTAGTTATCCAAGACTTGGCGTGCAGGGCGAACTCGTCCTCATCCTCCGTAACTAACAAATAGCCTTGTGTACGGCGCGCTATACGATCCGTACTGAAGAACAGTGAAGATACCGATATTAGATAATAAATTACCGGCCCGTCGGCTGGAAAAGAGGCTTGGCGGTACTGGCGTCGTATTGGGCTTGTATGGGTCTCGGGTTTCGTCGCCAAAGGTCCTTTTGCCCCTAATAATAACCTCCAGTCATGATGGAGTATCGAGTCTTAGTTGCTTGTGTGAAGGCGACTATGATTCTTCGCTGTTCCAACTTCTTGCACCTCTTCGTGGCTCATGTTTCATCAATTTCTGTCTCTTCTGTGAAACTTTTGGAAGCCTTTTTTAGTAAATGTTATCGCTCGCAACCTGAGGGCATCTGAAAAGGCTCGAGCTCCTGCAACTTCTATGATCCCGCGCTGGCAACCTATCGGACTTTTTTGTCACTCCTTCTCGGCCCACTCAATGTTTTAATTCTGGTCGACCAGCCTAGGCCATCTGCTTCTTTCTGATCCCAACGGCACGCCCTCGATAGAGCGGAATCCTTTCGTGGCCTCACCAGCGCGTGGACAAAATGTCGGGGAAATATATCCGATATATTGTGTTCGCGGTGTTGGTAAGCCAATCCTGTCACATAAGCCAAACTTGGCGAGAGAGCCATTGACTGATCACGTTCCAAGGGTATCGCAATCCTACACTTCATTGCCACATCATCTCTCCCTCGCCCGAGCTTACCCTCTAGCATCGCGAAACCAAACCCGCCTAAACAAAATGAAAACAAGCCACCTGCCGCTCCCACGCCCGATGACAAACCCCAAGCGCCGCCAAAGCCAGCGGAATCGGTAGCAGCACCGCCTGCGAGCGAAAGTAGCCCTGCTGCTCCGCCTGCCGGGGATGAACCAAAGGAGAAACCGAATGAAAAACCTCAGACTCAAGGCTCGACTAACGAGCGCGCCAATGCAACCTTTGTTTCGCTAGTACGAGAAAGTGACCTTTGGGAAATGGTTAAGTCCATCCGTCAGGTGGAAGACCGGTTCAATCGAAACTACCATTATGACTGGGTCTTCCTGAACGATGGTGATTTCAGCGAGAATTTCAAAAACGTAACCTCGTCCTTGGTTTCCGGAACAACCCATTATGGCAAAATTCCTGTTGAACATTGGTCATACCCTGAATGGATTGATCAGGATAAAGCTGCCAAAGCCCGCAAGGCGATGGAAGAAAAGAGGGTCATCTATGGTGGCTCCGAGAGCTACAGGCACATGTGCCGTTATGAATCCGGTTTCTTCTTCAGACATGATCTGATGATGAACTATGATTACTACTGGCGTGTGGAACCAAGTGTCAGCTACTACTGTGATATTGACTTCGACCCTTTCAAATTCATGAAAGATAACAAGAAGAAGTATAGCTTTGTTATTAGTCTTCATGAATATAAAGAGACTGTCCTCACTCTCTGGGACAGCGTGAAGAAATTCATGGACAGACATCCAGAGCACATTTCTCCAAACAACAACCTTCAATGGGTGAGCGATGATGGCGGAAAAACTTACAATATGTGTCATTTCGTATGTGTTTCTCTTCCCTCTTCTAGACTACGGAATTTTGCTGACAGTAATTTTAGTGGTCCAATTTCGAAGTCGGCGACCTGAACTGGCTACGATCCAAGGCATATATTGATTACTTCACTATTCTTGATAGGGACGGGGGCTTTTTCTATGAACGATGGGGTGATGCACCTGTACACTCTATTGCAGCAGCCCTCCTTCTGAAGAAAGAAGAAGTCCATTTCTTTGATGAAATTGGTTATTATCACGTACCATTCACCCATTGCCCGACGGGCCAGAACCGACGATCCCAATGGAAATGTGCTTGTGACCCTAAGGAAAACTTTGATTGGAAGAGCCATTCTTGTAAGTCAGGCCCTGGCTACTCTGTATCTTCGTGGCTAGGTACAACTCTCTAATGCACGATACTAGGCACCACTCAGTTCTTTGATCTTCTCAAGCTGCAGAAGCCACTTGGCTACGAAGCGGAAGTTTGACCTAGTCCGGCTCTATCGCTGTACCTTGGCCACGGCGATTCCACCAAACCTCAATTTCACTTTTTACGCTCTTACTAACCCGGCGTCTCTCAGCTTTTGGCCGTGGCATTTTTGGATCAAATTCGTCTTTAAAATCCTTTTCTCTCCTTTCTCTTCATCTTTTATATATTTAATGTCCACATGCTTTTCTCATGACCCTGTACAGACCACGAAGGAAGGCGAAATTCAGGAAATAGCTAAGTGTACCCATGCATATTTTCAAAATCTGGAAGGTTTCCTCGGAGTTTATGCTGCTTGGTATCAAAACATGAAAATCTTATGTAGTACAATGTGTATAAGTATCAAAATGAAAAAAAGTCCCACAAAATGCTCATTGCCATAGAAGAGAGTTGATTTATGCTTGCTATTCAACCTGATTTTGGTTTCTTCGTTCCATACTTCGATCTGCTCGTAATACGGCCGCCCACACCACTCTGTTTAGATGGTTAGCATCGTAGAACCGATGTTGCAATGAAAGATCACATACCAAATCCAGTGCCCCCCGGACAAGTTTATATCTCACACCAGGGCAATCCTGCGCTCTTCCTCCGCGAACGAGTACGACACTATGCTGCTGTATATTGTGCCCTTATAACCTGTGTTAGGCTATCCTTTCATGAGTATTACAAAAAGTGTCGACAGTACCTTCACCCGGGATATACGCTGTAATCACTCTCCCACTACTCAGTTTGACTCGTGCAATCTTCCGTTGCCCTGAGTTTGGCTTTTTGGGCTTCGTAACACCCGTCTTAAGACAAACTCCCTTCATTTGCGGTCTGCCTACGAGTGCCGGGGAACGTGGCTTGCGCGCCTTTTGCTTGACCCGGCATCCACGTCGGACCTGGTTATGAGTTGCAAGTTGGGTAGGCGTACTGGAAAAGTGTGCGACCTGGGGCTTCCGTTGAAAGAGGGGATTGAGAGCCGGGTTGCGGGTCGGGAATCGGAATGCATTGTGGACAGGTCTAGAGGCTATCGAGGGAAATTGAGGCCGGGTGAGGTGGCGTAGGAGTCGGACTATAAACGGAGAAGGTCGGGTGAGCATTTTGTCGGCTTCAGGAGCAAGAGCTCTATCAGATTGTTCAACAAAATACTCCGTTAGAGCAGCTGTTCGTTCCTTTTCGAAAGTTTCAATGCTCCGGAAATATTATGGTCACGTGCCACGTCGACAAAACTGCGGTTCTTGTCTACTTCGCCAGCTGAAGGAGCTTGACGTTAGGCTGTTTGCCTGGGAGATTCATCGATATCCAGCAGTCAACCGCCGAATTCATTCTAATAATTTTACTTGTAACGGACCGAGTATTGTATCAACCTCTCATTCCGCGCTTAATTTACGCCGGCCTCCGTTATTCACGAACTTCGCATCTCGAATTATATCCTAGCAACCATGGTATTCCTCGTTCCTTCTCAAGGTCTCAAACAGAATGCTAATCACCTAGCAGCCTCTCCGAGTCGTACCACCTTCAAATCATTCATCTCACACTTCGAATACTGCAAAGAATAGCAGCACTCCTCATCTCAACAACGGTGCTCCATCTGCTCCCGGAGTCCCAGACAATCTCCGCGCCTCCCTTACAGCTCCAGCCTCTACCTCCGGCCAACAAGTCCCTTCATCTACACATCCGCTCGAAGCACGGCTTCTACAGTGGCGTCAAACACAAAATTCATTGAAAATGGAGACCCTCCGGCGGGTATATGGTATTGCAGAGCCCGTCAGACGCGGCATGGAAGCGAAGATTGTGAAAGAAGGACAATGGCGACCTGCTGCATTGGGTGGAAACAATGAAAGTAATATTCATGAAGAAATCCTTGCAATAGGAGGGAGGGAGACAGAAGTTGCGTGGGAGGACGTGTTTCATGGTACGTTGAATCATCTCTCCATCCTTCTAGCGTGGGCAGCTTGTGTATCTAATACCGCTGCTTCTTGTCAATTGCTCGTTCAAAACCTGGACCAAAAAATACGTGATGCTAACGGTTCTGCTCTTCAGCTGAGGACCTCCGCGAACCGCCAAACTTCCATGACGAAATGGAACAGCGCCTTAAGATGAATTGGTCATGATATAGTTTAAATCCTTGATTGTGATGTCGACTCTAGAGTTATATCCACGGGCCTTTTTAAGTGGTCTAGATTGGGGTTCTCCTTTGATGTCAATGTTCCATTAGAAGTAACTGACTCAATGCACCAATATTATACCTGCGGCTCTCGCAGATTATTGTCACCTCAAATGGTTTTTTAAATGGGAACATAGTAAGATACTTGCGATCTCACTCATTCATCTCCGTTTGGAGTGTGCTACCTTTTCCACTGAAAATTCTAGCCTTTCTCCTGTTCTACTCCGTATGTCGTACATTCTTACTCCGTATACCTGCAAAGTATGTATGTACCTAATGTAGATATGTCCAGACCTCATGGATGTCTTAAGGTCCAATTGGCTTGGCGATATGATGACTCAGCTGTCCGGATGGCGACCGTGAGCCTCCAAAGAGCTAGCCTAAATAAGAATAGCGGCAAAGTCTATCGGACGACAACGTACGGGCGATAACGTGACAACGATGGCTTGCAGTTATTCGAAGACGACGCGGCCACGCAATTACAGGAAGATCACCTCCACTTCAGAGCCCAAAAGGTAAGGAAAATAGTGAGCTACGGAGTAATCAAGAACAAAATGATCACCCCCATTTTCAGGACCTTGTACCCGCTTGATCCTTTGAAGTCCTGCTGCTCGTGTTGAGCACGTGGCAAGCCAAGCGGTGGATCGCCATCAGGATACTTGAATCTAGACCGAATTTCAAACGGGAACACTCGTCAATTTTTAAAAGTACATACATGCTTGATTTCAATGCGAGAAATATGAATGTCAGAACGACATCCTCGCAGCATAATTCGGTTCTATGGAGACAGATGGGGAATGTGAAGGAGAAAGAGATAACGGGGACCAAAACAAGTTCCGAACATGCTCCCGCAGGGTGGCAAAAAGGAAATAGGGAGGAGGCGCTCCGGCAGGAGGGAAAATAAAAGCTAATGCAAAAGAAAAATTCAGGCCCTTTGACGAAAATTGCCCGTAAGGTATCGAGACGGAGAAAATCGTTGTTTGCTGACGAGCGCGAATACCAGATCAAATATGATGCCACCAACAAACGCCAGTCGACCCTGTTACCCAAAATAACGACACGACCTTTCGTTCTGTACAGCCTAACTGACCATGAAGAAGCAAGCAGTAGGCTCCAAACATCAGAGATATAAGAACGGATGTAAAGCAGACATATATGAGTTTAAATCGTTAGCCGACGTGGTTATCAAAATCGGTAACGTCATTGTATGGGTCTTGTAGACATTGATGGCCGTTTGTTACATCGATTATTCCGATGTCGAGAAAATAGTATCTCCCGGCTTTCGTAGACAGACTTTTTCATAAAAATGATAGCGTGGGAACTTTACAGAATGACGCAACGACAGCCAGGGCTTCGTTCTGTTTCCTCACGATCGCGCGAGCATTGATTTTTGTGGGCTTTGGAGTCCTCTTCGTCGACAATATCCTGCGGCTTTACCGTCATGTGAACGACATTTGGGGCATCACGGTTGAATCGAGAATCTGCCAAGCGATCAGACATTGTGTATGTGTGATGAAGAGAGAGACACGGGTTGCTTACCCGATAGAGGCGCTTTATCTTCTAAAAGTTTTCCAAATGATATCAAACGAATCAAACTTGGCGAAGATGGACGAGGCTCCCATTCTAAGAGATCAAGGCGAGTGTCAGATTGCTATCATGCAATCGTTGGTAGTTCGTAGGATGCATACCTGATCTCCATTCCCTCCATATCAACTCCTTCAAGGTGTAGACGCTCATCGAAAAGGGGTCATTGTCCGGCACATTCACAGCACGCTTCCGTAGATATCTTCCATCAATCTTAAACGGATGTCTTGCACCAGTTGTCAACAGTAATGTAATGACAAGCGCACTTCCGGGTGTTTCGCCGTCCTTTGAGGATGGGCAGGGAAGATCTGACGACGGACCGATCGCGGGAGTCAGCGTTTTCGGTTCGTGGGCTTCTGAATCAGGCTTTAAAAGAGTCTCTGCGACGGGAGTCTGCGCTTGAGTATCCGAGGCAGGTTGAGCCTGCGAGGGGGTTGTGGTCGTAGCCGTGGTGGAAGGCATCGTGGCAGGTGTGGCTAGGCTATCTGTGGCAACAGAGGGAGTAACGAGATTTGTACTCGACGATGGAGCAGGTTCTGAATCAGCTGAAGGTTCCGGAAACAAAGGCTCCTGGTTGATTTGCACATCCAGTTGATTCTCGATTGAGGGGCCAGTGTGGCAATCCCCGTCCAGATCCCCACGGATAGAGGTAGAGGCAGGGTGTGAAATTGAAGAAGATGAAGTTGCGTCAGTGGTCCCTGGATGTGTGGTTGGACAATTTAGTTTATGACCAGAACCAGAGTCTGGCTCAGCAGTGGTGTTTGATGCCATTGTTCCAAGTTCCTAGGCAAGTTTCACAGAGTTTGGTAAAAGCGTTGGTACCAGTCTATGAACAAAGGCTATGCTTGAGATATGGCCACAACCGCAATAACCGTGTGAGGGAAGAGATAAGATTAGGGATGATTATGGTGAAGTGAATGTAGATGTTGCAGCAGAAGAGGCAAGCATTGACAGAAAATGGAGGTTTGAATGGATGACAACGCCAACCTTGGAAGTCTGGGGTATTTCACTAGTGAATCAGCCACAATGGAAATGGACTTCGGGCAGCACACGACAGTTGCATCCAATATGTATGTACATACATACACACTCCTATATCAAGCAGATACTTTTGATCATCGCCAATTTACCATATTTCCTTTCAAGGATTGAAGCTGAGAAGACTGTATGTACGACCGTGTCCTACCCAACCACTTTTAGACTGCAAATCCTGGAGCAGCTCACACCCTGTCGATTAAGGGATCGGTTTAGGGATCAGTCTACGGAGTACTCACTTGTTTTCATTATAGCCATAACACACTCCATATATGGATGAGTCCATTAACAAGCCTTAAAGCCGTCCTCAGTGCCAAGCACTTTCTTTTTTTTTCTGGTTCCTTTTGGGGTCATATAACTATGCAGATGAGTTCATTAAGCATCATAGTGGCGCTGCCCTGACATGTAGCTCGGCTGTATTGCAATTCAACAGCTTCACGGGAGAAAGAGATAGTTTGGGTGTAGTTCTTATGGTTATAACCTTTTATAGAAGAAAGGGATTTAAAGTATATCATCATCAAGGACCCTTGTCCCTAATCCATCATATCCAGCCATTATACCTTATAGGGAGTTCGTTCTTCAATCCCTCATTTGCGTATCCGACACCCAAAACTCTTACGGTGCCAATCTCTCCACCGAAATCATCTTCCACAGAACTTGTCCAGCCATCAACAAGTTCGTGGATGGCATACATGACTGCAGGATCATCCTTGATTAGGAGTACGACCGCATCATAACCACCCGCTCCAGGCACAACACCGCCGATTACCCCTTCAACTTGGGATAAAGCATCCAATAGTTCTGTTTGTACCTCGGGCTCGATGGGTACTTGACATTTTTTCGTCATTGTTTTGATCCACACCCTGCTGCGATCAATTAAGCTGCTGAGCTCGTCATAATTGGGCACACTATTGCGGCTATGTGAAAGACGTTTCAGTTCGAGACGAATCTTGTCATTATTTCGCTGAAGACCGTTCCAAAGCAAGTCCGCATCATCACGGTGCTTCTCGCGCCACTCTAGCACTTTTTTCACCATTCCAGGAGTCTGGGAGCCGCAATCAACATCGCACAACACCATTTGCATACCCTTAGGAAGTTTGAATCCAAAGTCGACGCACTCAGTATCCCAAGGTTTCTCCGTGCTGAGGTCTTCGACAAGGGTAAAGAGCCGCTCGTCGAATCCGGGAGAACCGACATCCCCCAGATCACTCAAGACAGAGGGCGAAAAACGTCGGTAAACGCAGGATCCATATACCGCGCAGGCGACATCAAACCCGGAACCTACTTTGCCCTGCGCCGCACAGTGCGCTGCTTGGGATAAGTTATGTAGCTTATTCCTAACCGAAGGCAATTCTTCGGGCTGCACTGTGCGGTGGATGACAATGGCAGATGTCAAGGCCGTAACAAGAGCAGCCGACGAACCTAAGCCCGTCTTATGCGCATCCTGTAACTTCACACCGAAATTCATGAAGCGACCTCCTCTCGGTGACATGGCAGACTCCGGGGTCTCAGAATAATAGTCATTATCGGCTAAGATAGTAACGGAGAGAGAACCGAAATGTTGGGACGCAGCAATGTAGCTTGAGTAAGTCAAAGAGTAGCTCAGTGACGTTTCAACGAAAGGGTTTCGAGGACTATCTCTATCAGCAACTGCGAATAATTATGGTAGCAAAAGCTATGTCCACAAAGATCCTAGGAAGACTTACCCTTCGTTTACTTGATGGACCCGAGCGCCGCCACCTTCGCTATCCCTGAGGACCCGATACTCCCACACAGCGTCGATAAACTGTGGTGATTTCACGACGATGGTTTCACATGAATCCCCGTTCTCATCGCCGTTCTTCGATCCATTCCCGTTTGTTTCGGGGTTTGTTTCGGCATGAGGACTCGTTGCGGAGCCCATTGGTAGCTGTTGCACAATGACATGAATTCTTGCGTCAAGCGCCAATACGGTGCCTGAATATTTTCGATCCAACACCAAATACCCTCCAGTCAGAAGGACCTTTCCAGGCGCCGAGACTGCTGTCTCTGAGGGTGGATCGTTTGGCATCTTGTTCTCAAATAAATCTTGAGGATATTAGAGATTCAATTAATCGTCGGTGGTCTCTTGCGATTGTCGTGAGTGGTACAGATAGCTAAACCGCTCAGAGGGGTATGCAACTAAAATGAGGAGTCTTGCGCTGGAAATGTTAGCCGCTATCATCAGTGATAGAAAAGAGCTGCAAATAGAAAGTGCAAATTCTTACACCAGGAGACAAGACTGTAATAGATAGCCCACACACGGTTCTGAAGAAGTAACGCCCGCTTTGCTGAACGCTAGACACTCCAGATCATGCCCAAAGAGGGGCAGTGGAAAATAGCAAGATTATATAGTCTCAAGACGATCAGCGGACGGAGTCAGATTCTTGCAGAGAGGCTGAGCACATAGCTCCATTCTCAACCCAAGCTCGAAGAGCTAAGCCGGTATTACTGCAATCTCAACAAAAACAGCATCATGCTAGCGAAAGACAAGCTTGGTGGGCAAGAAACAAAATCGCCAAACCGTAAAAATCTCCAAACTTCCCGCTACCCCACACCGCAAAGCTAAAATCTCCAGGTGACCATCATTACTGTTGCATTTTTCTTTACACTTATGCTGGACTCTTAAGCCTGTTGCGGGTCGGGAAATATCGCAGACAGTTGAATTCAAAATTTGATGGCTTCTCTCTAGCTAGTGTGGCCGGGGTTGCAAGACAAAAGACACTAACTAATCGGGATCCCTGGAGCCCAAAAATGAGTCCAGGCGATGCCGGCTGAGTGCCCTGTCCCGAACCAATGCCTCTTTACAGACTTAATTTTGGGTTTGATAGCTCTGCTCAACCGTTGATACCGGGTTTCTAGCGGGCAAGACAATTAATGAAGTCTCCGAACACTCCGTATATACTCCGCGGCCCACCTCTTCCATCCGATCATAGCCACGACACCGTGCTAGAATAACGCTTTGGTAGTCGTTGGACAGACGTCACACATCGAAAAATGCAAAAAGAGCTTAGTCCAGGGAAACAATATCCTGTCTTTGTCGGGTCAAGCCCTGATCCAAAGGAGTCAGCACGGGCTTGGGACGCATCGAGTTAAGCGGGGCTCGTGCGGTCGTATGCGAATGCTAAAGCGAAACTTGAGTCACAACGCTACTGGACACAAGTAGCGTGCATTATGCATATTAATAAGGCGCGTGTGAATTGCCACTCCAACCTGCAGTGGGCTTGATTTTGAGAATCTCGTTTGCGAACGAAGCGAAGATGCGAAGAAAATCCCCAGCCGAGTACAAGAGAAAGCGGGACCGTTGGATGTCACGGGACAGGTAGTCACGAGATTGATGAATAAGCGATACACGGGATCACGTGGGTGGCAGAAACCACTTTACGCGTCGGCACCGGAGGAATGATGATCCCCAGGTTCGCGTTCCCCGAACGCGTAGGAAATATTTTGGGCCGATAAAGCACGATCGGTTGAAACAGCAGTCAACTTGCTAGACGATACAGCGTCGGGGCAGGCCTTGAATCTCTCGTTATTTGGACTGTTGGTCATTTTCCATTCTTCCATAAATAGGCTCTTTGACATGTCGAGTTTAATAGACACCATTCTCCAGTCGGACACTGGCGACCGCCAGCGACGCTTGCCTCAATCAGATGCCCCTAGCTCACGTCCAAATATCTCAACCGAAAGCAATGGCCTAATGAGCGAAGGCCCCGAATTTGCTGATGATCAGATCGTCGGCCCTGGAGGGCCAATGTCCCGCAGGCCTCGCCATCCCATGTTCGGCCGAGGTCCACCAACATTTCGTGATGTAGCTGGAGAAAAGGTACAACAAGCATTTGAAGAATTGTTAGAGACGCATATTGAAGATCCAATGTCCTCTGGCGCTCCGCCATCGTCTGAAATGGTGAGCGATAAATACTACGTTTCCCAAATACACGGAATGGCCAAACTACAACTCTCTACCCTTTACGTCGACTTTACGCACTTGACGGCATCGCCGGACCAGGTGTTAGCCGATGCTATCGCAAACCAATACTACCGATTTCAGCCCTACCTTACCAAAGCCTTACACAATCTTATTGCAAAATATGAGCCTCAGTATTTCCGGGAGCATCGTCAACTGGGAAGTCACTCATCAGAAGCGAGCACATCAGCTATGGCTGTCGATAGCACAGAGCCCGACCCTCTCTCAGAGAAAACTAGATATCAACAAACAGATAAAGTCTTTTCTCTAGCATTCTATAACCTTCCTCTCGTCTCGAGACTACGTCAGCTACGCACCGGACAAATCGGGAAATTGCTTTCGATTTCCGGTACCGTCACCAGAACTTCCGAGGTTCGCCCGGAGCTTGCAATGGGTACATTTATTTGTGAAAGCTGCAATACACCTTGCCCCGACATCGAGCAAAGTTTCAAGTACACCGAACCAGCACTTTGCCCGAATCCCACGTGCGGCAATCGCGTTGGCTGGCGGCTGGATATCCGAAGAAGTACATTTATTGATTGGCAAAAGGTCAAACTCCAAGAGTCTTCTCACGAAATACCTACCGGCAGTATGCCACGTACCATGGATATTATCTTGCGCGGAGAAATGGTAGATAGAGCTAAAGCCGGAGAGAGATGCATTTTCACTGGTACTTTGATTGTTATCCCCGACGTCAGCCAATTAGGCCTCCCAGGTATCCGCCCAGAAGCATCTAGAGACTATAGCAATAGAGGTGGAGATGTGGGTGGAAACGGAGTGACTGGATTGAAAGCATTGGGAGTTCGAGACCTCACATATCGCCTGGCTTTCCTGGCCTGTATGGTTACTCCTGACCTCACCACACCTGGACAATCTACTAGCCAATCCCTTACCGGTCATTCTCAGAATATCCTTGCGTCGCTCAATCAAGTCGAGCTTCCTGAAGAAATTGAAGATATGGCTCAAGACCGTCTGCTGCAAACGTTTACGCCGAAGGAAGTTGAAGAGCTGAAAGAGCTCGTGCATTCGGACAATGTTTATGCTAGGCTGATTGACTCGATTGCGCCTATGATATATGGCCACAGATCGATCAAAAAAGGCCTTCTACTGCAATTGGTTGGTGGTGTCACAAAGAAAACCGTCGAAGAAAGTATGCAACTGCGTGGTGACATCAATATTTGCATTGTTGGTGATCCATCCACGAGCAAGAGTCAATTCTTGAAGTAAGCATATAGACAGAGTATGCCACATACTGCCTGCTAACCATACTTTTCAGATACATTTGCGGCCTTCATCCTCGAGCGGTATATACAAGCGGAAAAGCCTCGTCTGCGGCAGGTTTGACGGCTTCGGTGGTGAAAGACCCGGAGACTGGCGAATTCACAATTGAAGCTGGTGCTTTGATGCTCGCGGTATGTGGTGTATTTTACCTATTTGGGTGCTGTGCTGAACACTGACCCTTTCACTAGAATGGTGGAGGTATCTGTGCCATTGATGAATTTGATAAAATGGATATCAGCGACCAAGTCGCTATTCACGAAGCGATGGAACAACAGACGATTTCGATCGCCAAAGCAGGTATTCACACTACTCTTAATGCGCGTGCAAGCATTCTTGCCGCGGCAAATCCTGTTGGTGGTCGGTATAATCCGAAAACTACCCTCCGAGCCAACCTCAACTTCAGCGCTCCGATCATGAGTAGATTCGATCTCTTTTTTGTCATCCGAGACGAGCCAAACGAGGCTGTTGACCGAAATCTCGCGGAGCACATTGTTAACGTTCACATGAATCGCGATGAAGCGGTAGAACCTCCGATTTCAACTGAGGTGCTGCAACGCTATATCCGATTTGCAAGAACTTTTAAACCCGTATTCACCCCGGATGCCAAAGACTTGATAGCGGAAAAATATCTGGAGCTACGTAACGACGATGCACAAGGGGGCATTGGAAGAAGCAGCTACCGTATTACGGTTCGTCAGCTTGAGAGTTTGATTCGTCTCTCTGAGGCTGTCGCCAAAGCAAATTGCGTGGAAGAAGTGGTCCCTAGATTTGTCATGGAAGCGTACAATCTACTTAGGCAGAGTATTGTCACTGTGGAAAAGGATGACATTGAGGTGGACGATGAGGCCGCAGCCACAAACCCGGACCAGGATCAAGATCAAGATATGCTTGATGCTAATGACGAACAGCGGAACCAAGGAGACGATACCGCTATGGCTGCCGGAGAAGATGATGGCACGGACGCCGCTCTGCAACAACAGGCACAAAAAACCAAGATCTCATATGAGAAGTATATGAAAATTCTCACGATTCTCGTTCAACGAATCAACGATGATGAGATGAATTCCGGCGATGGGGTAGAAGAAGAAGATTTAAAATTATGGTACTTGGAGCAGATTGAAGCAGAACTGAACAGTGAGGAAGACGCTGAGAGGGAGAGGGCATTAGCAACCAAGGTTCTCAGACGAATGGTCAGGGTTAGTATTCCTTGCCCTCTTTTACTGTGCTTCTAGAATACTTTATCTAACAAGACCCTAGGACAACATTGTCATGCAAATCCGAGGAGAGGGCCTCGTCGATGGCGAAAATGAGATGCAAACCGACAACCAAGATCGAGTAGTGTACGTTTTGCATCCCAACTGCGCCGTGGAAGAGATGTAATTTCCGTCGTCGCATTTCGAACGAGAAAAGGGAAGAGGAAGATATTGGCGTTGTTCTTTCCAGGATCGAGTTATTTGGGCATTTCTCCTGAACTGTATGTTTGTGCCTCAAATCTTAATTTTCCACAAAAGGAGTGTTTGGATGGCGTAAGGAAGGGAAATGAGGACGGCTTTCTACTCCTTTTCATATACTTTTATCTTGCCCGCCTGTTATGGCTTCATTGTAACCCAAATGGCTCTATTATTGCCTCACTATTATTTCTTAGATTCTGCGGATCGACTGCTCTGGAAACACATAAGGCTAAAAGGTAAGAGTAGAGAAAGCATGATAAAGATATACCTGCTTAATCTGCGCATGAAATTCAATTGATCAACGTTCCTTCGCGGTCTATCACTCGTCATCTGATAGAAAAACGAAGCCACCTTCGGCCTCACTATCCTCAGCAACCCCAAATATCCGCAAGATTTCTGCTCGCGAATCTCTAAAAATTTTCTCGTTTAGCAAAACGGTAGGCGCCTAACTGAGTTTGGTAGGGAGGCTCACCTAGCGTTCAAAACGTTTGCACCCATTGTCTTTTGGATACTGTCTGTCTTACCATTCTGGATCCGTTGGATTCGATCGTCGATACTATTGTGGACCGTGATCCTATTGATCTCTACGGCCTTTTTTTGCCCTATGCGGAAGATTCTACAGAAAGCCTTGAGAGTAAGGATTGAATTAGCCGATGACATGTGTAAAGAGGCCGCGCCGGTGTTTCCTACCTGCTGTTCTATGGCCTCGTTCCACCATAAATCCACCAAGATGCATTTGTGCGCCATGGTCAAATTTAATCCGGTACCGCCAGATCTCAAGGATGATATCAAAACGCGGATAGAGGGATCAAGGCGAAATGATTCGATCTCCGAATCTCGTTGCAAAGGCGGTGTCATGCCAGTTAGCTATGAAAATTTGATCAGCATGATCATCCAGTGACATGTCGGATTATGGACCAGGCGGTAGACTACGAACCGTTGTAAAACCCCAGCCTTCTTTCACACACATTAGTCCCAGCATATGGACCATGCTTAAAAATTGGGTGAATACTGTGACTTTCGTATTTGGACAGGCATTGAGCCAAGCAGTCAGATACCCTCGGACAGCGTTGATTTTTGAGCTGGGCATCAAATGACCTGCAGCCACAATCCAAGGATTCCCTTCGTCAATTTCAGTGTTTTCGTTCTCGGTTTGCTTTGAGGGTAGAATCGGGGTATCTAGATCGAAAACGCTCGAAAGCCTCGAGCCACATAGAGTGGAAACTCGGTCGCAAAATGTAAAGCCCTTACTGGATCCGCATTGGCAAAAGGTGCCTATTTGGACTCCATGGATACTCGAGAAGCAAGCTGGGCAATATAGGTGCTTACAAGACAGGATGTAGGCAGAGTATAAGAATTTCCTGCAAAGAAAACAGCTCAAGGCGGCTTTGGGGTCAGACGAGGTGCTTAGATCAGCTTTGAATGCGTCGATAATCTCTTCGTGCTCATCGAGACTCTGCACCCTTGCGTCCTCAACTGGGAGAACATCGTCCAAAACCGGTATAGGTTGGTCTCTGCGGAGCTTTTCCAATAGAGAAAAAATTTCAGCGTCTTCGGGTTGCAAATCAGTGACTATTGCTTGGCGAATTTGTTCCATAACTTCATCCGTCAAGACCTTTTTCAGAATCTTCTCAGCCGCCAATAAATGGCTAGTGAACATGCGAAGTCTCAACATGAGAGTCCACCCACGTCCGATTGACGCCGATGAGCTGCTCTCGCCTGAAGCAATAAGTACGGGAATAGGTGGTCCAGGTTTCAGGATTTAGTAGTTACCTATATATTCACCCACGATTTTCTTTATAATCTCCCTATATAACAGTCTCTCGATGTTGCTGAATTTTATCAAAGCTGTATTTTCTTCGATGCCGGGAAGCGTAAGAAGTGGGCAGCCGAAAAGAGTTTCCCCATGAGTGCGACGCATCATATAGGCTCGAAGAATATTAGCTAGCCGGGCATGATTCGGTTGGCCATCCTAGAATTCAGCTCGGCTTCAATTAGTTTAACACTCAGAGACATCTCCATCATATGGGAAAGGCTACCGGGTAATAGGTTTTGCAAAACTTTTCAAAATTTCCTATCTGTGGTATCTTAAGGAATTCGAAATACGGGTATAGTTCCAGGACATTGCTATGAGGGTATGAGCCTTGCAAGCACTAGAAGGAGACAGAAATTTGCGGCACTTACTTATGGATCGGTGTCCCAGTGATGATCCATCGATAGTCTCCGATTAACATGCGCACTGCCATGCTTGTCCTTGTTTTGTGGTTTTTGATCTCATGCGCCTCTATGATTGAATTAGGTACGGGAATAAGAAGACCATGGCTCGTGTGTCCTCACCATCCAGAATGATGCGACGGAACTTGGTTCGATGAAGTGGCCCACAAGACTTATAGAACATCTCTCCGAACTTGGCCGCTTTGTCGCTCTCACTGATAAGGTTTTTCGGAAGGTTGATATCAGGATACGATTTGCGTACTTCAGTATACGTTGTAAGTCTGTGGCTACGGGTTAGCGAGCAAGAAATCCAGCTTGAGCCATAGAGAGCACTTGCATCACGGCAATTTTCTCGAGGCAGAACTCAAAAATTGAATCTGGGATTTTTTCTGAGGCATGATGCGAAGCGACAGCACCCAGAGCATTTGGTTTGCAATGCACACTCAATTGGGTTTTCCTGTATCAGTTAGATAGTTCCCTTCGATTGCAGATCACTTTTTCCTACCAGTGGTTTATCAAGTGAGGTGGCACAACGATCAACGTCGTAAACAGAGAATCGGTCGGGTCATTTTTATCTGGCGCCCCGTCGATTATGTTGGCTTTTCGAAGACGAAATTAGCTAGCTCAATCAATAAAGGAAGATATGTGCGCTTTTACCAATGGCCTGTAAAGTTTTTCCGAAACCCATTTCGTCGCATAAGAAACCACCGTGTGGGGGTACCGCAGACTTCTCCCGTTCACGCTTCTATGAGTCAGCCATTATGACTGACTAAATAGATCAGAATACTTACCATAAAACCTGCGCCGATAACCTGAGAGCAAGTTAGTCGTTGATTCGGAATATCTATGGACGATAGTTACCTGATAACTGAAAAGGGGCGTGACCATGCCAGGGTGAAGCCACCCTCCATTTCCATTTGCTTGGGGTCTTTTTGTAAATTGACTAACCGAGTCATAGATAGTGGTCCAATCCTCTCGGACGACTTGCTGATCGGCATTGGGCATGGCAGCAAATAGTTCCTTTAAACCTTTCGCTTTAGCTTGAGACATTATGGCTGGAGCTTGATCTTTGTTGACATTTGCGTTCGCATTCTCTATAAGATTGGAAGAGTAAAGGTGTTCAATATTCATATGTGGACGTTTGGCCTTGCCTCGTTTCGGCTTTTTAGAGCTTTGCTGGGCTCGCTTCTTTCCGCCCGCTCGCTTCATCTTTTCGATAACGCCATTCTTTGAAGAATGCTAGAAAGTGTTAATACCTAGAATTACACATAGAAACCCGTAGGAAACACACCTTGCTCTTGGAGCCGCCTTTTTGTGCGTAAGCCCTAAAGCCTGAAGCTGCACTCGATTTCCTATCTTTGGCCGTAACCTTATTAGTACGCTTAGCCACTTTCGCTTTCGCTTTCCCTTTCCCCTTTCTTTGTGAGGATGCTTGAGGGTCCCCAGCGAGAAGATCCGCTTCAGTAGGATTTTGCTCATCATCTGAGCAAAATAATGAGTATTCACCAGCATTTGGCTGATTTGCGAATACAGGGTCTTCTTGGAGACTAGGGGTCAAAAAGTTTTGGGGGTTCTGGCTGATTTCGTGTTGCTCCTGAAAATTGGTTAGGTTTTGAAACTCCTGGTCCTGGCTCAAAAGCAGTCGAACTTGCTCATCAAAGTCATTCTCTTGGATATCGGTGGAATCTATTGCCGCACTGATGTCCTCTAGATTAACTGGGGGAGTACCAATAATTGCCATCTGCTCCTGAAATTGACTCGTTGCTTGAGAAGGAATAGAGGTATCTGAAGAGCTTTGTTCCTGGTTGGTATTGTCAGTGTCCACGGGCGAATCATTCTTGTCCACTTCGAAAAACGGAGGGTCTATAAGCATGGTGGACGTAGAACCCATTTCTGAATTCGTTACCTCAGTGGCTGGAAACGACTCTTCTCCCTCCATTTCAATGAATGCAGGGATGAGCCACTTATAACAAAAAAAAGCCAACAGGTTCAGCGTCTCAAAACGGTAGAAAAGCTGGAGGGTGAGTCAGATGTTCGTTGTACTGTGGTTGTACTGAAGCAAGTGTTGAAGGTTGCTTGAAGTTCTTTAAGAAGTTCAAGTGAGATGAAAGTGAGATTTTCCAGGAATCTCTTTTTTTGGAAACTAAATGATGATAACGGAGATTCTTCTCTCTCCCTATTCTGAAAAGACAATTCTGGGCTAATTGGCTACCAAATTCGTATGGAACAGTTGATTTTATGGGAAATCTAGGATTGCAGGCGGTCAAACACATGTAATAATATCCCGTAGAGCCAGGAAGGAAGCTGGAGGTGGAGTGTTGTGGTCGTTATTATTTGCTGGTGAGGGTGAATCGTTGAAGGATGAAAGTTTGAAGGATGAGAAACGAAATGCCTTGGCAGGGGTTGAAATAAGCTCGAGGAAGGCACGTGACCCACGGGATATTATTCTTCCCGCCGAGCCTCGGTCACATGGACCCTTTCTTACATAAGCCCCGCCCGCCGCCTCGCTTCTCACCGCTTCTCTCTATCTCTCGGGCGAAGAAGCTGGCAGGAATCGCATTTAATGGCTTCCAATCCGCTCCCCTCCTTCTCCACACTCCTTCTTTTCACTCATAATTTGAGTGTCTCCAGGATATTTGTCCTTGAGGCTTGCTCTCTTTTTACAGACAACTCAGTTATAGCTCAAGTTTTTGGGCCGTTCATATCTTTCGCTAAACTGCGTGTTTTCGCGATTTCAATAGCTATGTCAAGTAGTCCGGTTCACACTGTTATGACCAGATATCGGCATTTTTGACAATTGACAATGGTCGCGAAAGCTTTCAGATGACCCTTCGTTTGCTTTGACGTATCATGCGTATCGTTTGCTTATTCAATCTCAACGTATACTTCCGCTATTGATGTTGCTCTTACTCTTTGATACGGAGCTCGAAAATGCTGGGAAGGCTCTTGAACACTGCAGCTTCGGCTTTCAATGCCAATTCAAACCTTCCGCCCAACTCCTCCCAGCTTGAATCCGTAACCGATGAAGAGCACACCCACGGTCTTTTATATCCCGGCTCCAACATCTTCCAGCAGTCGCAAGCGCAGCCCTCTCCCCTCCAATCGAGTCCAGTGACCTCTCCTGCCTCCAACCTTGCAACTTTTGATGATAAAGGTGGCTGGGAACTCGATGAGACCAAGGACTTGCGAGTAATCGTCGCTCAAAACGCGACCGGCGATCGCGACGAACCTTACATACTGCTGGACACACACAATCTTTCCGGAATAGAAAAGCCGACCCGATCCTCAATAGGCTTACACCTGGCAGAACAAGCGCGTGCAAGACATTCTCGCAATTCAAGCTTATCGCAAGTCACGCGACGGCATTCGGCGCAAACGTCACAGTCTTCAATTCCCCATCCCAACCCAAACCACAGCCAGTCTCTTGCAGACTCGATATTTCGTGACCCTAGCAACGCTAGTGCATTCAACCATGTGCGAAGTCGAAGATCAACGTTTTCAAGCACGCCTGGTCTAACAGAGCATTATCATGGCCGTCTATCTGGGGATAATAGTGACTCCGGCCTTCTAAACTGTATTTTTGGAAGCAGCGCATTTACCTACCGTGGCTCCTCTACCAAAATGCACATCATACCCGCTGGCAGAGAGTTACCTTACGAAGTAGGTAATCGCGATCTACGAGCTCTAAAACGCCGCTCGCATCTTCAGAGATCAGAGACGTTTAGCTCCGGCGCGAAACCTAGGAGCATAGCGGCCGGTATGGGCATCATTGACCCTGGTCCTTTGCCTCCTACCAAGATCACGGTTCTAGTCACTAGAATGTTCAGTGTCAATCTCCCTGAGAGCAAAGGGATAGTAACTGAAACATCCGAACCGAAGGCTTCCAACCTCACCAATCCGTCTGAGAATCCCGATCAGACACGTATCAAAAAAAAGAAGATGAAGGAAAAGAAGACTCCAATGTTTGCTGTGGCGATTGTTGTGCAACTTCCAATTACCATTCAGAAAAGCAACTCCTCGGGCCGGAATGCGTTGAAACCACCGGGCCTAATGTCAACATCTTTGGATTCTGGTCGAAGATGGAACCTGTCATCCGACAATAGACCAACGTACTTGGCTGTTTCATCGAATTTAGATGAGAGAATTGATACCTTAGTTGAACACTGGGATGTTATCACTCGCACACTTTCGCAGCTGGAAAAAGTTGCAAGTAAAGAGATTCTTTTGCTTCTGAAACAGGCCGACCTACTTGCATCGGAACAGCCCAAACTAGCAAAACAGCCTCCCAATATGCAGCGAACGAATCAAAAAGTTATTCACTTGTCATCAAACTGTCTTTCTGATAGTGCGATCCTTCGGGAAGAAAGTTTTCGCGCCATCCACCGCGTCTCTATGGCCTTTAAGATTCCACGCGTCGTAACTGGGCAAAGTTGCTGGGGCGTCTGGAGGGATGAGGCCCGTTGGGTCGCCAAATTTCTCAATGAAAAGGAGCGCAATTTCTTTTTCCTTGTACTGATCACTGCCTTTCTTGGTAATCACACAGATTGGCTTGGTTCTCTCGGGCCCGAATGGCACAGGCGGAGATACATTTTACAACAGAGGACGCAACAGGATCACCAACTCAGCATTACCCATAGAACTGTCATCTGCTCTCCTTGTAAGACAACAGCAAGACGTTTAGTCTTCATCCTCTCTGCATTTCTGCCAGCTCAACCGCGGCCAGAAACCTTCGGACTATCGTCACCATTACGGCCGAGTACTTCCACATCTCTCTACCCAATGTCACAAAGCCCCCCAGCGGCTCCAGTCTTCAGACGAGATTCGCTTCGCCGGACTCTAAACAAACGTGCTCACGCTCGTAATTTTATCGACGAGCGCGGCGAGCTTAAGAGATCCGCGAGTGTTTCGTCCAGCGAAACCACCAACGCTATCACAGATGATGTAGATTTCATAAACATCTTGACCCATCCAACCCGACGAGATTCCGATGTTCGATCGATCACTGCCAGCTTACCAATTCCGGTTGGCGGGGTGGGTTCTAGGAAAAGCAGTGTAACTATTGCGGCTCCCATGCCCCATTTCGATTACCAAGCTGTCCCAGGATCAAGGGCCACAGTCGCCGCACCGGCTAGCAAAACTGGTACTGCCTCTGCAAACTTGATGCAAACGCTTAGGCGAAGCGAAAGTACGAATTCTGGCTCCCTTGGTAATGATTACCAGACTCCGAGCAAATGGGGAAACCTACTCTCCACTTTTTGGGGCTCAAATAAAGCTTCTTCACCTCAAATTTCGCGGCAACGTGCTGCAGCAGCTCCATTAGCTTATCGCCAGCCATCAGCGTCAGTGTCAGCGTCAACGAACACCAAGAATTCGCAAGGATTCTTATCTGATAACACTAAAGGCAATGTTGGCGCTGCGGGTTCCAATGCTGATTTACCTCCTAATACCGAGAACTCAGATGAGCAGTCTCCCGCATCTCCAGTGAAACTTTGTGTCGAGGCGAATGATGGCGTTGTCGATGTCGAGGTACCCTTACCTGGCTTCTTGTCTTTGTCCTCGTCGAACGACTCTGCCATGATATCTCCGCGAAAAAGCCGCACTTCAATTACTAGCTTTGACGGCGGCGGAGGATCTTTCCATAGCGACAGCTTCTTCTCCTCAAATTCAAACAAGGATAATGACAAAATCAGCCTTAACGTCGCTGGTTGGCTCAAACGCTACCATGAAGACTTTGTTCTTCAGGGAGTGCGGCCCTATATGGCACTAGAAGCGGACGTCAAACGCTCCATGTCAGCAGAACCCACCCCATCTCACATCCTTGCCACAATGGCTTCCATTCCTAACGCGTCGGACGATTCTGAAAAGTGGGTTGACGTTTGTTCAACTCTCATTGCAGACACCACTTCTTCGACCGTAAAACGGATCAGATTGCGCCGTAGACTCTGCCATAATAAAGCTAAATCAAGTCCCGGCTCTGTTGTCCCTTCTCCCGACCGAAAGCCACTATTTTTCGCACCGTCTTTTATCTCAGAATCGGCCCTCCTCGCCTCCGAGCATCGATTTATCGAAGAAGAATTCATAGAAGAACCCGTGATGGACCTTGACGGCACTCTCGTTGATGCGGTTGAGCGTGTTTTGGTACAAACTGAACGAACGTCTGCCGAAAATTCTCGGGGTACATCTCCTACCCGCTACACCAGCGCCGATCCGATCGAAGGAGGTTTCTTCGAAATTCCGCGAAATGAGTGTCGCAGAATGGTTCTTGGTGCTTTAGAGGAGGTCGTGCGAAGTGTTACCGCCGAGTGCCGTCGAGAGGATTCAAGCGCCAGACTTGACGATTTGGAAATCAAATCAACATCTCGATCATCTCGAAACGCTATTGGAACCGTTGCCGACAATACCTTGAGAGAGGGTATTCGCAAGTGGCTATTCGATATCGAAGAAACTTTTTGATATCACATCCCAACTCAAACGCTGCCTCGATAGCTTTCGCGGCTCTTTACGAAACCGGAATGAACATAAGTGTCCGATTTTTTCTTGTTATTTGATTTATTTTCGACTCTTGATACCCAGTTCACTTTTCGTTTTTCTTTCTATATTTCCTTCCACTTGCAAAACCCAAGTTTTATCTGTAAGATCATACCTAATTCAGTATTGCCAATCACTACCGGATAGGTATGAGTATGTTTGGTTCCCTCCTAATCTCCCCGTTGTTTGGCTGTTTTCGGCATTTACATACCAACCTCTGATCATATCTTCCGGGATTAATACACTGCATCATAATCTTTGCTTTCTTTTGGCATTTAATGGGTTTGCCAGCCCAAGCCTTACCGTTTTCGAACTACGGCCTTTTATTCCATGGTTTTTGATGCTTCTTGCTTTAGGGCTTCAGTTGCACATCTATTCCTATTGATGTTTATCCTTCCGAGTACTTTTTTGGGTTGGGTTTTATTACAGCCTTCCCAACGTAACACCATATTCGGGTTTTATTATCTATTGATTGATCAGCACATAGCATAGCGTGGCATAGCAATGTGGTATTAAAGAGAGTGTGATCAGAACAAATTCGAATGGAATTACGTATATTTCTCGTACTCCGCTCCGGATGTAAAATACTCCTAATTCACTTCTTGTGATCCCCAGCCCTACTCCGTAGAACCAGTCCCAACGCCGGTAGAATTAGAAACTCCGGGACCGGTTTACTCGCAGACGTATCGAGCGATGGCATCATGATGCTGCTGAAAAGAATCTTCCCGCCGCATCCAAACCCACAGCAGCTTCGCCCTTTGAGATAACACCCACTAAATCATCAATCGTTCAACCTTCTGCTTGATATTGCGAATTTGAGCGGTCAAATCGCTAGCCTCGTTCGTGGTAATACTGGCTGCAATTACAGCACGGCTTACACCGCAGGCTCTGCCCAAAGCAACTAAAAAAGAACCAAAAGAAGTTAGAGCGAGTATCAAAGTAGGGACAACGAAAAAACACATACCTTTGCTTGGGACGTAGACATATGGAGTATTCTTGTCCTCACATAACAGAGGAAGGTGGAGAAGAATGGCAAGAGGAGTTGTGTCGGCAGCTAAAACGATCAATTCGGAAGTTCCACGGTTGAGGGTTTTGGTTGCTGTAGCACATTAGCTCTGAGCTCGACAGCCTGGGGTAACGGACAAGTCTCAACCTACCTTCGTTAGCTCCTTTTTTCAGTTGGCGATAATGAGATGCCTGCTGGACGAGATCTAAGAGTTCAGTGGATAGGGCCTCATCGGCAATAGGCCAAGCTGGTACACATACGTCAGTTCTGGAAGATCGTTTTTCGCTTTCAAAAAGCCTAGAAAACAAAGAAGGATGCCATACCTGCTGATTGTTCATTCGCCATGGTGGGAAAATCCTCTTGGGATGCGTCGCAATCAGACTGTGGCCAAATAATGAGTTGCTAGTGAATGATGATCGTTGGAATGCTTGAAGCTGTTGTGTGATTCTGATCTTTTTTGAGTTCAACTTGAAATTTTGTGCCAAGAGATATATCACGTGAATGCCGGATGCTGACCTACAGCTTAGTCATAGACTCAGAATCCAGTTGGAAGGTATGGATGCCAAGGCATCCCAGACTCACTTCTCTTCATCGGAACAGTCACTCCGGCAATTTACAACTTCAAAGGAGACTGCTTTCTCCCTTTTACGGTACTCAAAAGAGTCCTCCTGGAACGTGATTATTATATTTTATGGTACTCTACATCCTACCATGGCCTTCGACTAAATTTCAGCCCAAACAAACCCAAGTTACCAGTTCTCCCACCGCTCGACGACACCTAGTCAGATCGTAATCGCACCCCTTACCGACGATACACAGCCATGCTGCACTAATGATATGCCCTTGCGCATTCATTTGATCAGGAACTGGGTCTTAGAAACATGTTGGAGCTTCCCTGGCGGAGTAAACTCCGGCCTCGCTAATACAGGTCTGGATCAGCCTCTAATCGTTCATGTGAAAATGTTGAAATTAAACAGCGCGTACGGAGTACATCCAGGCGTCGCAGGGGTTTACTCCGCCCATAGCCAGGGGCGGGACAAGGGCCAGCGAACCGCCCCAATGTTAACCATTCCGGTCGAACCTGAATTGTTGTTGGCATAAAATTTTAGCCTCAGAATCTCAGACTGACTTGCGAGATGAAGGTTCAACTCAAGGTTCGCCAAGGCAAACTCTCACTCAAACAGGTTAGTAAAGTCCTAAATAGGTTAGTAAATGCTCAAATAGATTAGCTGCTCCTTCATCTCACAGTCAGTCTGAGAACATTGTGCAGGATTTATATGAGCCGGGCAAGAAGATCTGACTTAGTGAAAAATTTTCTCTTCATCTTTGCCTATGAATTTCAGTATATCTCAAGAATAAGTTCATTCTCTACTTGTTTTTCAAAAAATTTGATTCTAGAATGAAGCTAATGCTTAATAATGCTATTTATGATACTCTTTTCTTTCAAAAAGCTCAAAATTCAGATGAAAATTGATGAAATACTCATTTCTCAGAAATCCGGGTCTGAGTGAAAAATCAGATCAAATCTAATCACATGACCTGATCATGTGACTAGATTTGGTCTGATCTCTTCCCCCGACGCGAAGGAATTCTTGAAAAAATACCACTTTTCAGTTCTTAATAGCTCTGAAACTTAGTGACCTGGATGACTTGCCAATTCTCTATGTCTTAAAAGTCACTATTTTTTAAAAGAGTTGAAATTGAAATTTTGCAAGATGATTTTCTAGAGCAGATATTAGAAATTTGAGAAAAGTAACAAACTCAAGTTGCAAAACTCTTATCTAAGAAACAGTATTAGAAAAATAATTATATGAGAAGATTCGCACTGTTAATCTGAATAATTAATACTACTTTGAATATGATTAAAATTTAATTAATTAAGTAATGAGATTTTTTATCTTTTTTTTTTATATGGTAATGTCAAATTATCTCACCCGGCTCATACAAATTCTGCACAGTGTTCTCAGACGTTCCAGCTGAAGATGACTAATTTGACCAAATAGGGAAGAGGTGGGTCAGCCAAGATGAGCTAATTCATCTAACAGCCGGATCGTCTGAGATGCTGAGGTAAATAAAATTTGCCAACATCTGAATTTCGCATCCTACAACAGCAAGGGTCTGAGGCTCGATCCAGACGTCCGTGAGCTCGGGAGTAGCCCTACAGCGACCTCGCCAAGGCGACGGATTCTCGGATAGTTTTTATGTGTAGCAGGCCTTGTGGGTGAAATTTCTATGCTCAAAGGTCAAGAGCATGGTGGCAAGTCCGACTACTCCATTGTCGATAAACGGCATGATCTACACTGATCGCCAAAACATATTCAAAAGGACAGATGAGGGTAAGTACTTGATTTGAACCTGTTTTGCGCAAGGGCTTTGACCAGTCCGGTGTTTGACATAAGACCGCATGTTGATTGAATCCTCTCAAGTTTCCTGGCCCTGGCAACAATCCGTGCGCCCTACCCTAACTATAGTGGAGGATGCAGGCCTTTATTCCTTCTTGTCTTGCGATAAAATCCATGAAAACATCTCGGCATGCTCTCCGCTCTCAGTATACACAGGCTACACATATGTCTCATGGCCAAACTAGGCATACCTCGTGGAAGAACCGCATTTATTCGCGAAACCGCGCCGTATAAACCGACCCAATATACCCAATGCGACCTTAGAACAGCGGTTCTTCGCTACAGTTCAAGGTTCTCAGGCTCCCATTACTCAGTCTAGCGCTTGCCAAGGCTCCAAGTCTTGCTAGGCTGGCTTTCGTTGCAATTTGACCGATCAGTGAGATGATCAAATAAGTGTTGCGTGGTCGGCCAGATACAGTTGCATAAACTGATTCGTCCTTGAGTCCTTTACCCCTTGAGAAGCAGTTTATCCCATAACTGCCTTTTCGTAACAATGTTACCTCATGCCTAACCTTCATCCAGAAAAGCCGGTAAAGGCCGGCAATGCCGCAAAAGTGGTTTCAAGGTGTTTTTCTTGGAAGGCCACACGCTGAAACGATCTTCGGTCTTGCCCCGTACTCAGAGGGCCCAAGGCTACAGGTACAAGCAGGACTTTCAATCTGCGAATGCTTACAGGAGGAAGAATGCTTTGCCTAGACACCAAATCAAATATTGTGCTGGCTTGCTGTTCTGAGGAATCGCGACCGGCCCTCTTTGTATTCGATGACAGTCCCTCTCCTCTCTTCGAAAACCAGGGCATTCAAGATCAGGGGCCTCCAGTATCTACCTCGTATTAAACATAGTTGGCTTCTTGTGTGCTGAGATTCCGTCAGGAAATTGGAATGTTACAATTTCCTGGGTCATGTATTACCCAGAGCTGGTCACGCCTGCGCAGCACCTGCGCGACAGGATTGGACAAAGACACTCTGGTCAAATCAGGTTCGGGGTTGACCGGAGCAGATGAGCTCGGAGATGACCCCATATCCGCTTGCTGGGCAAGTGAAATGGTTGCTCGGACACGGCTAAGACGGACATGCCATGATCCCTCTTTTTTTCTTCTTTTGGTATTCTTCTAGGTTCTAATTCCTTGATGGATAAAAAAAGAATTTCCAGCATGGTAAATACCGCACTTCCGAAATATCGGGACTGATAGGATGACTAGGTAACAGATGCCTACCGCCGTGCGCTCTTGCGTTACAGAGAGAATTTTGTCTTATCCGAAGTGAGATTCTACTGGGTAGGTAGACATAAAGAATGTATTGTGTAAATCACGGTGCAAGGATAGGGTAGTAAACAAAACTAACACTAACAAGTTCGTGAAGATATGGGGCCCTATAGCAATGAAAAGGCTCGGCATCCCTAGAACATATCATCCCCAGAAATACTCTTGAGAAAACGCGCGTTAGAAACAAGTTCGCCAACCAAATATGGGCAATGGAAGGGTTGTACGCACACAATTGGATGATTTCAGCGTGTGCTTCAAAGAGCCCTTGTTGAACAGATGTTCCTGGACTGCGAGATGTCCCGGAATGATATTGTGTCACATAGGTCTGCAGACCCGGTGCATCGGATGTGTGTATGTATGTACTCATACATCACTACATACAATAGTCCAGATATACTGGGTACATACTTGGAAATGTGGAGCTGTTTGTTGGGCATTTGAAGTTGAGCCAAGGTCTGCCCTGTACCCGATACCGAAAAAGTTATCGACTCGGCTTCGTTGGACAAGCATATTAAGTTCAGGTCAGTTGGAATGTCGTGATCTGTCATGATCATCCTCGCAGTCCCGCGCAACCTGGCGCATAACGAGGAAAAAAAGGTCACAAGCCACTACCTATTGCCGAGTCGCATCCGGTCTTCGAGATTTATCATGGATAGCAAAAAGACATTCTCGCCATCGTTTGAATCGACGCGCGACGACTATTTGCGAGCTTGCCGATTGCCGTTCTTACCTTGAAATAGAAAAGAATGGGACCGTGGAAACACCCGGGAGGTTTGAAATCACACTGCAAATGTGTTATCGGGCGGTGGGCGAGATACCATGCCGAGACACGAGCGGATTGAGAACATAACTACGTCTTCAGCCAACTATTAAATCGAGCTCCTTGGGGAAGATCAGGGAACCCTCGCTTAAATGTTAGCAAATCTAGGACGCATGCACAGGATATGAAGTGCTTGACAATCCTCGACAAGAGATTTTCGCCCTAGAAAAAAAACGAGGCTCGATGGAGATGTATTTAACTGCAAACCGCATACGGAGTATACTCGACCATAGGCAGATGAACCTTAAAGGAAGACGGCTGAGAGTTGGGCGGAGAGGTTACATGTCGCTTGTCGTGTGGCGTTCGTTGGAAATAAAATCACTCTTCTCTGATCGTCGAGATCACGAATAATAATAGTGTCTCTCGTGAGGAAGAAGATTTGGAATGAATGCCAGGGAATGCCGGGATGCATGATTTCTGGCTTCGTTTTCGGCTCGTTTGACGAGGGGATCATTCGGCCCGGGCTTTGATCCCAATTTTTTGTGGTGCCATACCTAAAAGAAAAATTGTCCGACCGAGAATCAAATGTCGAATCAAGGCTTGTGTCCCGTCGCATTCTTGAGTTTCTTCTCTTAGCGTCCGAAACGGCAGTTAGACACTGGTTGTAAAGAAAATCAGATACGAGGCACGGAGCGACTAGGATGGTTCAAGCACAGAATTGACGGTTGCGGGACCCTGCGGGCGGTACAATCCCGTCGCTTAAGTTGACCCAAGTCAAAAGGCAAGGGGGCTCCAAAAGTCGGGGAATATCAGGAAGGGTGTTGCATGCCAACAGCTGTGGTGCATCGGGATGGGCGGGCAATAGTAAGCAAATACGCGATTAAGGCCAGGAAGCCGCTGAGTATTTGTCCATACACTTTACTCCGTATGGAGTAGTTCGCATATGCTGGCAAGTATACCATGTATCTAGTGGAGGCCACTGCAGACGAACATCTTATAATTGCGCTCAGCCGGCCAGAATCATTAAGTCACGCTTCCTGTATCATTGGGTGGGCCTAACGAGCGAAGAAAATCAACCAATGGGGAAGCATCCAAGGAAAAGAGAACGATTCTCGTACGGAGTACTCCGTATGCCGTTTCAAGAACACGGTCAAGATCAAGCGACAAAGCAATATGTCGCAAACAAGAACATTCCAGCAGGACTCATGCCTTCGAGCCACTAAGAGAAGAGATAGACCTTTACGAAAGGAAACTTATCGCAATTTTGGTAGCTCTTCACATTGAACGACAAACAAGGGTTGGATTTGGACCTGTTCCGTTCCTTGAGAAAGCTTACGCTCATGCATCAGCTCAAGCCACAGTAACTTAGCAATCGGAAGATGGCCTGCTTCGAACCAACATTCGGGCAGTTCCCTGCAATAATTATAATAATAATAATAATATCCTTTTATTAGTCCCTCCGCCGGGGTTTTAATATCGTCCATGCACACAGAAGTTGATGCTGGTGCCGATATCATCCGGAGCGACTCCTCAAGCAAGTTACCCGGCCCGTCTCGGGATGTCCAAAAAACGAACGCTGCGGAATCATAATATCACAAAAGGAAAAGCAAAAACGTTTGTGAAGCTGTGATTTTCGGTCGGAAGCTGAAACATGACCAGATCATTGTTTTTTATCTCGGATCAGCTCGCTGTACCACCAAGATCGCCTCCCGTCGCGCGCGAATGGATTGGTAGAGTCAGTGAATCTTGCTCGTTCATTGCTTTTTCCGACTAGTTATCGGAAATGCGAGTTTGTTTCCGATCGGTTCAGAATCCGGGTTTATTTCTGACCGGGTTGACGTGCATCAATAGTTCAAAGAACGCTTTTTCGCCGGTTCGAAAAGCAACCCCTGTGCATCGTTCTGGCATGGAGACGGATGGCCCGGACGCAAGTTCGGATGCTGATGTCGGCGCCATTGGGCGGATCGTGCAGGTACACAAAATGTACGGAGTACCTTTTCTTCTTTTTCTTCCCTTTACGGCCGGGTGATTCAAATTAATTGCAAAGAAAAGAGAGCCTGGCGTACTCCGTAGTTATGGCATGGCGACTTGGCCAGTGGTCTTGATACTTATAGACAGAGACACGCAAGCTCTCCTCCCTTTCCCATACGGACTCTCGGATTTAAACACCTCTTTAGCACAAGGAACAGGCATTAAAGATGCCTCCCCACTTCAGCAAGTCGTGTTCAAATAAGGACTGTATAGTACTCAATACATCCAGGGCGAGAACACCAAGATTAGTGATTATCCGAGCGGTGAAGCATCAGCAGACCGGTCCAACTGAGGGAGTCGTTGCTCCTCGGAGAACAAGTTCTAGTCCATCATAAGGCGTCATATCTTCTTCATTCACCCCGAAACTTCGTGAATCCTGCTGATGAACGGGATGATAACCTTGACGAAGCAAGGAATATCGGTTGTTGATGAAAGAACGTGCTGCCCTCAATCCTGGTCTCCAAAACCTCAAGGACAAGCGACTTGCAATTGGTAAATTGTCAAAGCGAGTCCGAGGAATCTCCACGAGAAAACTTGTGACTCCTTGGGGAATTGTCAAGAGTGGAACGAAGTAGCATTATGGCCTGGCACCCCAAAGTCTCAGACGCTCAAGGCTGGTGAAACAGCTGAGCGGAACATTTGGGCGCGAATTTATTATTATGGGTCCCATCGCTGATCAAACATATGATCGGAAGCGCCGTTATGGGCGAAAAGAGCTCAAAATCTTCTACAAAAACTCTGGAGAATAGGATTCAAATCGCATTTGGCATTTGACTCCATAGTTTACCACCAATAACATTGATCGACTTTTCCGATGGTTTTACTTACTACTCGTACTTTTGCCGAGCGGGCGAGCCGCCAGCCTTCAACCCAGATGAGAGCGGCTAACCCGTGCAGACAAGCATAATAACAAGTACAGAGTAGGTACTTTCAGACCATTTGGACAGGTACATACAGCGGGTCCACAAGATTTGGGGCCTTTCATCAGGCTTTTGAAGGCTTAGGCGGCTTGGACAGCAGCTTCTCCATGCAAGGTTCTCAGGGTGACGAAGAGAACTTAAAGCAGCAGGATGGGAGGATGCACTCTAAATCTCCAACAAATTCCAATAATTATGAGCCCTGCGGATGGAGCTGTGGAGTGGGATGGAGCTAGTTCGTTAGTTACATGAAGAGAATCCATCGATAGTGCCCGACAAGATCGCGTCCAGCGTCAACATAAAGGAACCACCATTATTGGCTTGATTTTGCGTCCGTGTGAAACCTCCCTGACGACGATGTTTGGAGATCGAATTGCAAAACGTGTGGCGGTCGAAAGGATTCACTGCTACCGTGGCGAGCGGCTGTAAATTCCCTAAGGCGTGAATTGAGATACCTATTCTGTAGACCGGGAAAGTATCACGATGTCGACAAGAAGAGCCTTTTGGAGGTGGCCTCTAGACTCGAAGGACTCGGCAAACTCTGGCCAACTCTTTGGGTCTTTTGACTCTTGTATAGTTATGCATAGTCTTTCTTCATGAGCTTATGATCGTGATGTCAAAAAGCTCTTGGGTCGCACGGTACTGGACCTAGATGTGGAATCCAATAAGTCCACCATCATCGATCTTGACTATGCGGTAACCGACTACTCCGTGCAATTGCCGTAACCAGGAGATTGGCGTTATGCTTTCCAGATATCGACCTATAGTGGCGGTTCGTTAGCGCTCCGCCAATCTCATATTATATTCTTGATGGGATGCCAACCGATAAGCCCAATTCTGGACCTGTGGTGATGGAAGCCGATCATCGGCTGTGACATGGACGATCTCTCACTCAGTTCATCTTTGTCTTGGATGCTGACGTTGTGTTTCTGAGCTCAGACTTTTTGAATAACCTTGAATTGATCCTCCAGCATCAGATTATACTCAGAAAAGACGCCGGTTGTTGACCAGTAACGGTGAGTCGCCGTGAGGGGTATTTAACATCTAGTTACTCCGTAGTCATGTAACCGAAGTGCTTGAGCTCGAGACGATGGATTGAGGAGCTCCATTCCTCATTTCAAGCTCATTCGACAATCGTCCTGACAGATTTCGTCTCGCTTCCCTCTGCTGGATCACGACGCCACGCCGCGCAAGGCCGGCTCTCCGATTCGATGCTGGGCATCGTCTCCAATGGCCTGCAATTGGACTCCGTGAACGGTCAAAGGCGAACTTGACTCGCTAGGACTCACCCTCATCATTTCTTTTTGGACCTTGGGGGCAATCCAGTCAATGCCGACGCGTCTGCGCAAAGGATACCAATGCCAGAAGAACTCGTGAAAGGATGGAAGACAGAGACACGGGACTGATTATCCTCAACTGATTCCTCCAGATTTCCTCATCCCCAGCCTGGTTGCCTTTTGTGATTACCGGGTATGAAACTACTCCGTACTTCGACCTACCTGCAGAATATCGCCCAACATATCTAATGAGGTACTCCGTACTTGTGACTGCATCCAAACTCCTCAGTGGTCTAGTTCTCTGCCTCAAAAACCGACCAGTGATACACTCTCCGTCGCAATTTTCAGGGTTGATGGGGCTATGGAACATATTCCATCAGAATGGGACCACTTCCTCTAGCACCACTGCACCAGCCAACACCGAAGGCCTTGACCGGGGAGCCTTTTTTAGCATGAGTTAGATCCTTGGAGACCCTGCCCGGGAACTAAATGGAGTTATTGGGCATCATCCCTGCATGTTGAGCCAAATTCTCACCGCGCCATTTTGATTACAGAGGATGTCCTAACCAAACAAAGTGTCATTCTCCGCGTCTGCATATATTGTGATTCAGGTTTTAGTCTTCTTGAAAATTTGGCACATTTTTGATCCATCTCATCCCTCCATGTTTCCCCAATGACATTATTACTAGTTCCTCACAGGCTCTCACGGCCTTTCCCCCTTTCTTTATTTTAATTTAGTTCTCCTTCGGGCTCCGTTTTGGCCCCACTCTATTTGCTGGTTTTTCCCGAATTTCGGGCAAACTTATGTGTTACCGGAGGAGGGAAACAGGACGGAGTGCTCCGTACTCCCGGAGTAGATCGCCTATCATTGAGACCTTTCTTCCTTTTCATCAGATTAGACTAGAAGGAGCGCATGATTTGAGATTATTATTAGCAGCACGGAGCCCGACTCTAGTTGGTGATGATTGACGAGAACGAGGGGCCAGAGGGCCAAAGGGCCGTTTATACATAGAAAAGATCCATGACAAGCTTCTTGGAGCAGACGGGATTGCTTGTCTGTTTGATAATAGGCGATGATACTATGATGCCGTCGGTATTCCGTGTGAAGCTCGTAACTAGTACTCCGCAGGTATCTTGCTGTTTACTGGTACGTACTCCGTACAAATGTATGTATGGATGTGCCTACATTCACGGCCTCCAAGCAATGCAAAGCCGGCAGAGGACAGGATTTCCTCGGTTAATGCGAAAAGGCAACGAAGGTTCCCATCAAGCCACTCCAGCCGGAGAGACTTCTTGTTTGATCCCTTTCTTTCTGCTTGTTGTCCTTTTTCTGCATCTATCGGGCCATATCACAGACTCACCGACTCACGGCTGGTACATACCAAAGACTTTTCACTTCCAGCAACATCCTAAACCTTTAATTAATAGCCCTTCTGTTATCACGGTATCGTATGTACATAACTCTTCGCTTCTTCCATCCATCTCCACCCTGTACCTGGACTTGTTCTCTCTGTCTCTGTCTCTGTATCTGTGTATCTCGCTTTCACTACCTGTTCTATTTTCTTGGTAGACGGCACACTGGTACCGAATGCGACAGTTGAGGGGGACAAGAGTGCTATATTAGAGACAATTAAGATCGAGAATTGCGATTCCTACCGGGCCTGAGGGAGGGTAGTTAGAGGAGGGGCTGTCAGAGTGCCACCAAGAGCTATGATTAGCCTTTCTTTTCCTTTCTTTTCTTCTTTTTGAATCTGTTTCCGTGATTGGAACTATTTATTTCAAACCAAGCAGATTGGAGAGGCAGACAGATTACGGAGTAGTTCGACAAGACCTGTTGTTCTTCTGTTTCGAAGAGTAGTTACCTATTTAGCCGACGGAGAAGACGCTCGGAGACTCGCAACGAAAAGGGAATCCATATCACCAACATCGCTGTCATTCGGAGGTCTTTCCACCCTTTAGGATATGATTCTCATTTAGCATTTCCGTAACTTCTCCGTGACCGTTTGGTTTAAGTTGAGGATATTATTATTATTATTATTTAATTCTTTTTTAGTGTTATAATTCTCGAATCCGTGGTGCCAGAAGAAATTTCCAACTCCTCCACCCTTGCAAATCCTCCGAACCCGGTAAACGCCTTGTCTCCGTCCCCCAGGCCCTCGTTTCTCTGAGTCTCAGAAGCTTATGTATTTAGCTTTCCTCGATCTTTTTTATCTACCCTTGCCGTCGACCCAAAAAGAAAAAAGGATGCCTTGTCTGCCAGTGGATTACGAACTATGCAAGGGGGCACCACTGCTATTGCATACATAGATAAGACTAGGTATCCTCTTGAACGCTCGCCGCAAACAACAGAAAAGAAAGAAAACGGCATAATAATAATAATTTTTTGAAAAAAAAAAAGAAAGCTTTCCATACGCTTGCAAAGAGACACACGCACAAGCACGCGCCCAGCTTATTTTTTATCTATCGTTTAGTACTATTATCCTTTTCCTCCTATCCCTCTAGTCTCTAGACCCGCCCTCCCGAGGCCCCGAACACCATGTGCATGCACGCGCAGAGACGTTAGAAGAAAGAAACAACCAAGAATTCGGTGCCGTGGAAAACTCTCAAGAGTCAAGAGTCAAGATCACCGGTTGTTGGGTTCGCAAGTCCTTCAGGCCTTGACTAAGGACGAGTCTAGATACTATAAAGTGGCTCTGTCTCAAACCGCGCAGGCACCGCAAGACCCGCAGCAAATTGCTTGGTGACAGTTGGCTACCAATTCAACCTTTTCTCGTGCTGATCCGATTGCGGTCTTGAATCTCCGAAGACATCCAGCGTGCTTGTTTAGTTGACCATCCCGTCTCCATACCGCTCATCCTCCGCGTCATTTGCCCGATATATACCCGACCCCGGCTGGACAGACTCGATAAGGAGTGACTTTTGGGACTTTGGACGCTTTTTCTTTTTGAACTAAAATAATCCCTTTGGTAATTTCTTATTTTTTTTTTAATTTTCTTTGCCCTTTTGGATTATTGTTATTAAATTACTATTATAATCCCGTTTGTACCCTCCCTCTTCTTCTCGTTCTCACTCTCCTGCCTGGCGTTGTCATAGGAGTTGGACCCCAGGAACTCCTTCTTAGTTCCTACGCCAATCCTCTAAAGACCAGGTTGTATACTGCGCAACTTTCAAGACGCAGGTTTACTATTATTATTCTGGCTATCATATCTTCTTCCCGAGTACTCCGTACTTGCTGATCACCGGCTTCTTTTTCAATACCGGTTTTCTTTGCATTTCGTTTTCTTTTGTGTCATTATTCCCTTGTCTCGACGACCCTTTTACATCAATACCTACTCCCAACAGTCATCTTTGTTACACGGCAAGTCCGTCCCGATTCGGGTCTCTTGCGCCTTGCAAAGCGATCTGAACAAGAAGAAAAGAGGCCTCGAAAGAGAGCAGAAAAGAGAGACAACACTGGGAAAAAAGAAAGAAGAAAAAAGCAAAAACAAGGAAGCTAGAAAAAGAAAAGCATCCTCGCACCACTCTTTTTCGGAGTCAACCGAATTTCAAGTACACTTTTATCGAGTAACCGCCGGCGTTCTTGGGGGGCGAGCTTGTCGGCAAGTCCCACTTCTGAAAAGGACTTCCGTTGTATATCACTCGCTTTTGTTTTTTCGGCGAAAGAAATGCTCTTCCTCGACGTGCCTGGCGAGAATCCATAAAAAGTCGATACTCAGGGCGAAAATACAGAGCCGCTTGGATCTCGTCTGAAAATTTGGATACCCCATCTAAGGACACTACTCTCTTTTGGAATCTTCTCTCTTTTTTATCGAGTCGATCAAATCTGGCATTTCGGTTCCTATAACTCTTGCTGTTACGAAGAACATCATATTTCTGAAGAGTACCTCAACCACCATCGTGGAGCAGGAGCAAGTCGCACCCGCTGCACCAAAAATGCGCTCAAGCATCGCTTGCTCCCGCTGTCGGCGGAGCAAGATTAAGTGCGTCAATGCGGGCATCGACACCACCTGCCGGGCCTGCGAATCTTCTGGTCGAGAATGTGTTTATCCTCCGCCTGCGACCAGTACCGGCGGTGCGAATTCTAAGCGAGATCTTTCTTCTATGATCGATGGTGAAGAACGAAATGGCGAATTTGAGGTACCTAAGCGGGTGAGGCCGCGGAAATCGAATGCGGCGAACGGTGCTGGGGGAAAAGACGGCCACCATAAGTTGCATGGACACCTAGGTTTGGCGTTGGACCCAGGGATCTTGACAGTGAAGGTCTGGGAGACCGTGCTCGACCTTTTTCAGTTGCATTTTTCTACAATGTTACCCTTCTTACACCCGACGACGTTTCTAGCCCAGACCAGGTTTGCGGCGAATCCGACGGGGACGCTAGTACACATGGACAACCAGCAGGCTGCCGGAAGGCACTCACAGAGCCCAGGTCCTAGAAACGAGGCATCGTCGTTGATTCTGCTGGGTGTTCTGACGTTGACGGCTCGGTTTCATCCTCAGTTGGCAGAGTATCACTGTCCATCTACATCACGTCAACCTTGCAACCCCCTGGTGGCGTCCGAATTCTATGCTGCCGCCTTACGATCACGTCTTTCTGGCATCGACGGTAGAGACCTTGCATCTCCTGGCATTTATCGAGTACAAGGCCTCTTGATGCTAGGTCTTCACGAATGGGGCATGTGCCGAGGAGGCAATGCATGGATCTATGTTGGTATGGCGATTCGGCTGGCTCAGTCGATGGGCTTGGCTTTTGAGTCAGAGACGGACAGGGTACTATGCCGCAGCCCGATTGATCAGAAAGACCAAAATTCAGACGACGTGATCGAACAAGAAACGAAGCGCCGGACGTTCTGGAGCTGTTTCATTCTAGACCGCTGTATTAGTGGCGGCAAGTTCCGTCCAAGAATGATCAAGGTCCGGGACCTTGGGATCCAGTTGCCAAGCGACAATGCTTTTGCGTTCGGGGAACGCGTGCGAACCTCACGAATGGTGGAGAGTTCTGGAAATCGCAAGGGCCTTGAACTAAACAACAAGGTTGTCATGCCGCCGCCGGTCCCGGGTATGCGACCAAACGGCGTTGGGTTAGTGGATGATCTGAAATTGCGTAATGGGGTGAACGGCCCAACTATGTCGGACCCGAAACAGTGGTCATCGAATGCAAGCCATCGAAGCGAAGGGAACGAAAATGGAGCTATCGATCGTTGGGAGGTGGGCGCCGAAGAGTGCGTGCTGAGTAGGCTACTCCGTATCTTTCGGATCTGGGGGAGCATTGCAAAGTGGTCTTGTGCCGGTGGGAGAAGGTTCGTTGCCTTTCCTATGACTTTTTTCGTGTTTTCGCTTTTTGTAGAAATGCTAACTTCGAGGAACATATAGATTCGATCAATACCCTCCATGGCATCCAGAGTCGCGCTTCAGTCGGCTCAAAGAAATGCTCCTTGAATTTCAGGATGGCCTACCCCGGAATCTGCAGTACAGTCCGAGAAATACCGAAACCCACATCATGTACAAAAATACTCTAGCCCCATATTCCTTGATGCACATCATTAACTTCCTGTCGGTGATTGTACTACATCGGGTGTACATGCAATTTTTGCCATTGCGTGCCGTGGATCCGCAAGGACCGTTGGACGATCCAACGTTCCCACCGGAAATGTATCAACATGCTCCAGACGGCCTGTGGAAGGATATGGCGCGAGAAACTTTCCGTGCGTCAAGACATATGATCGAGCTAGTGAAAACGTGTTTCGATCGGGCAGTGCTGATGGAGACGCCATTGGTGGGATTTGCGGTGTATAACGCAGCAATAATAGGCGTATACGCGGCTCATTTCACTAACATGGATGTGGAAGGTTCCCTTAGTTCAAGACCAACTGCCCCTGAGATAGTCCCAGGACTTGGTGGTCAGGGACAGGCTGAGGTGAGAAAGGCAATTGAGATCCTGGCGGGTATGAGGGCTCGATTACCAATGGCGACCGGATGGTTTCGCACCGTGAACCGAATGAACAGGTTCTATGGACGGGCAAGACAAGAATATAGGCAGATGTTAAGGAATCCAGAAGCAAGCGAAAACGGAAAGCCCTTTTTCCCCAGAGATCTTTCGTCATTTATTGCGAACCCAGACGAGCTAAGACTGCTTGACAAACTGTTCTCCGACATAGGTATACCCGAGGATCAAGCACATGATGCGAATGGAGCGACGGAAGAGATTTCAGCCCCGCGCACGAATGGAGTGCACACGACTGAAGGCGATGCGGCGAAAAATCATGGGTCCAATGAGTCTGGCGACGTTGCAGAAGTCAATGGCGATCATGTTCCTCGACGCGGTGACGCCTGGGCGACAGTGAATGGCTCGCCTCACCAATCAACCCGAGAAGATAGCACTGTTCTCCGTCCGATTGATCATGAACGATGGGGAACTCTTCCAGGCCCGCAACAGACGCAGCCTCATTCATCTCCTTATAGTCTTCCGTCTATCCACCAAAATCTGGCAGCGACCTCCGCCCCACTCCCAACACCCCCATCCTCCTCTTCCACTCTCTTCTCCTCCACTCCCACCCCCGCCTGCTCCTCCCCTCCTTACCCAGCCCCCGCAACTCGCCCTCAGCCTCTCCACCCTTGGCCCACCTCCCGCCAAGCCCCGCCGGCTCCACCATTCTCCCAATCCCTTCCCGCTCTAAATGCCGCTGCCCAGCAATCTTTCCCTATACCTCCGCTGGCGGCCCCATTTCATCCTCTACCACCGTCTTTCCCACCCTTCCAACACCGATCACATCTTTCACCGCCTCGTGTGCTTCCTAGCAGCACTGTCGTCGCATCATCCCGCTTGTCGCCATCGGAATCGAGCCTGGGAGCAGCCAGCATGAACAGCTTGTGTGGTGATGATGTGATCGCGTTTGTAGAAGGAGAAGCGATAGATAAATGGGTGGCAACGATGGGTTCGAGTTATACTGCCATACAAAAGGGGTGGTTAGGATTAGTCTGGGAAAATTCTGCACGTTGAACTCAAACGGAAAAAAAACACGGGTGGTAGTTTTTTTGGATTTTCTAGCACGGTTTGTACTGATTGCGACGGAAGAGAAAGGCTTCGACTGCTGATCTTCTGCTATTTTCTAGGATTTTGAGATTTGTACTTTTATTTTGATATCATTTATGGGATTTTGGGTATATTTGTTGGATGGATGGGATTATCGGTGGAAAATACGAATGGAGGATGCATACAACCCCTTGCCAATTCTCTGTGGACTTTTTGTTCCTTATACCTTTGTTTTTGAGCATTTTCGGCTATGGCGATAGGAGTTAGACTGCCGATACCCAAAATTTAACTGCAAAGAGATACTTTTGATTTGACGTAATGTGAATGGCGGGCATGTTATCAAGATCAATTAATTGCTAATATTGTTGACAAGAGGCCGATCATAACTTTCCAGTCTTCGCCATGAACATAGAATACGTATATGCTTGAAGACCGTGGATATCCTCGATATGGAGCAAGAAGTAAAATTCGGTGATTGGCTAGGAGATTCGTCATACGCCGCCGTGGCCTCCGGAATTGGACTTGGCAGGGTAAAACCTGAGAAAGCATATTAGTTTCAGCGGAATCTCTCGAGGATTAAGACAACGAACCAAGCAGCAACGGAGATGATAAGGTATAAGGTCATCAAAAGCATTCCTTCTAGCCAGTGCGATTTGCCATCTTGAATAAGGTAGTTGACCTGGTTCCTGGTTAGTTCGTCCAGCGGCAAGAGCCTATCGAACTTACCAGAAGGACAGCAACGAAAAGCACAGCGACTTGAAAGCCGTCAAAGTATAAAGTCTACATGTTTCAAAGTCAGGTACGGAGTAATAACTTCGGCAATTGATGTGCTACTGATAGCTAACTCACCATATCCTCTTTGCCTATAGAGTCCGTCAGCATTCGATCCTTCTGAGTACGAAATGGGGTTACATACCAGCAATCCAGCCAATTACAATCATAAGGGGAAGCACCAAAAGTGCGATTTGCATACTAGATCCAACTGCGACGCCGATAGATAGGTCCATTTTGTCCTTTGTGGCAACAGTAACCGCGGTGGCATGCTCTGCCGCATTGCCCACGATCGGGAGGAGAATTAATCCCACGAACGTTTCCGAAATATGGCCGCGTGTGGTAATCGCACCGATTGACCCGACCTATGGACAAATCAGCCGACCAGTATTTTACGGCTTTTTGGGCAACGATTATCATACCAGTGCCTCCGCACATACCCCCACCAAGGCCGTTGACAAAGCGAGCGTGAGCAGGGCTACAAAAATGTGAAGCTGTGGCTCCTCAACATCTTCCTCTTCTTCTGGAACATGCATCTGCACTTGCGGGGCGTTCTGTCCACCCATGGTACCTGTGATACTAGCACCGATCTGCGCAATTCCCTTCATGGCCTCACCACTCTCCACTTTACCTTTACGCTTTTCGACTTTTTCGCTGGGTTTATTGTACATCTCGGTGTGCGATTTCAGTTGGAAGAAAAGGTAACATCCGTACACGAATAGAAGGATGACACCAGTCCCTGAAATAGTCTATTAGACCCGGGCGAATCCGCAATTTGGAATCAATGACATACCTCGGGATAAGGGAGCAATCCCAGCTTCGCCGGCTAGGGTAATCGTTCAGTAAACGATCATACAGTCAGGGCAGCAGATAAATACCTCCAGACCAAGTGTGGAATGCGGTTGGAATGATTAAACTTCCAACAGCCAGTGCAAGCATGCTAGATGCGGTCTGGGCCACAGTCAGATTGAAATTCTGTTCGATACGGTTAATGCCGCCTAGAAAGAATGACATTCCTAACACCAGAAGCAGGTTTGAAAGCATGCTCCCGATGAGTGAGGTTTTGACAATAACGATTTCATTCTTGAAAAGAGCGAGGATTGACACAATAAGTTCGACCGCATTTCTGAAGAGTTAACAAAGTCCGTGGTTGCTACAGGAAGCTGGCCAGCACTCACCCGAAAGTGGCGTTGAGAAGACCGCCCACAGTTTCTCCGGTCCTGCAACATTTTCAGTACCAGGCCTTCCTATACAATACGCAAAGAATGTACCTCATGGCAATCTCCTCCGTTGAGTACCCAAGCAACGCGGCAAGAGGTCTATCGCCCTGTCAGCAGGAAATGTGGTTTAAAAACGCGCGGTAACACATACATGATCGCAACAAAGTTGACCACAAACACCGCGACAGGATCGACATGAATATAGTGTAAGACGACTATCAATAGTCAGTGAAAGTCGAGAGTCTTAGATCACGGGCCCGTCTTACTTCCTACTGGTGCAGCCAATAGTAACACATTGATCCAGGAGTTTAGCAATGTTGCCTTGAGCTGTCCGATGGTAGTGTATTGTTGTTTATCCTCCTTAGGAGCTAGCATCTCCGGATCCTCAGTTATTGAATCGACAATGTCTTCGTTCTGTTCGACCTTCGTTGTTGTTCTCCGCCGAAGCGAATGATCGCCTATTGAAATATTCTCGCTTTCTGCCCCTCTCAAAGGGACGGCGCTATTTATCGACTCGGCAGCAGTGAGTTGCCCATGCGCGGAAGGCCCATCAGTACCAGCTGATGAAGGCGGAAAAGGCTGATTTGTTTGCTGTGACTTCGGTACTTCGCTGGCCATGGCTTCGTTTTGATTGTATCTTTTCATTGAGATATCACCAAGTTCTTGGTTTCTAGAGATCGAGTTTGGATTTCGGGAGTGGTGTCGCCGTGATCTGAACTTTTTAAAGGGATTGTGAGACGGCGGCTCGCCATCTTCATCATACCAGGCCAGAGTCCTGGCTCGTCGGCGGTAAATGTCTGGACGAGCGGTTACTTGGATGCCTAGTAGCAGAGAGTTATGGGAAAAACGCACGCATATTTGGCCAACTAGCCAATTGAATTCCCAGTAGAGATGTTATTGCACTCGTTGCTGGCTCTCGGTGTTTTGACGCGGCTCAGATATCAGCACAGAATACAGAGTAGGTATGCAGAGGATGACGGGCGCAACTGAGGCCTCTGATCTCGCTTTGGGAAAAAGTGGTGATGTTTGGTATGAATTCTGAGCAGGGATCTATTTCTTGATTTTCTTGGAGGCACGCTTAACTACTCCGTACTAAAGACAATGGCCAGGAAAACTTTCGTATTTTGGTGTTTGTTTGCCCAATAAACCTGCAATTTCACAAGATGTGGCTGAGCGCGTGGTGACATCAGTCTCCATATTTTCAGGGGCAGTTGCAGCTTCACTTGATTAAGCTTCCATGGCAAATGAGCTTCTCTACGGAAAAGCCGCTAAATGAGCCACAGGCCATAGTTTCAGCTTACTCCGTACTCCGTAGTTACCGCTTCAATAGTTTCATTCTGAGCTGGAGTTTTGAATTAATTTCCTTTCCTTTCTCCCTTCTTCATCTTCGCTTCCGGCTCTCAGTTACTCGTTCATATCACCTACATTTTTACACTCTGTTTGCAACCGCGATCCAATCTTTGTATGGAGTATGTATGTATGTACTTTCGATGTGCCCAAAGGAAGTATGTATGTACATACAGTACATACACAGTCGTTACATCTCGAAGCTGATACTAACTGTTCTACGGAGCCGTCAGCCCATGTTAATGAAATACCCGACTAGTACGGTTTTGATCATGAGGCGATGGGAGGGTTTTTGAACTGACAGCAATAAGGGAAAGTAAAGGAGCACAGAAAGAAGGATATAATTTTCGGCGGCCCTCATTATGCGCCGACTTATCAGCATAATGGGTCGACTGCAAAGCCAAGTCTATCGCTCTCCGCACTTCTTTCGGCCTCATCAACTGCGTATTTGCAGGCGTCTCGCGGTGCTCGCGAGCGTGGCCGAAACTTGTTGGTAAATCTAGAATCAATCCACAGAGCACGCTCTCCACTCCTGATATCCGTCAGCCTCTTTGGTAACACGTCAATTGTGGATAACCTTGCGGCGCAGAATGGGCGGTGGCTCTCATACCCATCATAGCTCAGTAAAGAATATGGCCAGGGTAATTCTCTAGTGGCCAGTCTCGTGAAATCTTGGGGATTAGTCAATTATAAGCCGCAAGGATGCGGATTCTTTGTAGCAATCATCCAAGCTAAAGTAGTCGGCGTGTTGTCCGGTGCTTGTGTGCTTGGATTTCGAGAAAGTGTTGGCACCAATGCCCTATCAGGAAGCAAAGCCAGGGTTTCGAGCGACATGAAACCGAGGGTGATTAGTGTTCGCACAGGCCGTGTCACTCACAGGTTCCGAACAATATACAGTATCATGCTGCTCGACAAGAAAAATAAGAGAGCTAGGAGAGGAACGGAAGCATCAGAAAAGGGCTATTCTGAATAATTCGGAATTGGGACTAAGCTGCCTCCTGGGACAACCACATTTTGCTGGCATCTTATCCTTCAATTATTGTGGAGCAACAAGGGGATGTTTCCTCTCGCGCCGTTCGCAGTGGGACCCACAACCACTGCGTATAGGCTCAAACGAATCAGCAAATTTCAATATCAGGCTCAAATTGTCAAAACTGCTCGCTTCTCTTTGTTTTTGTTCTCAGCTCAGTACGGAAATGCCCGGCCGTTTGACCTATATGTCTATCTCAGTTCACGGACTGATACTGATAAGCATCTATGAGGAGATACGTGTGCACCGCCACAGGCTGTCGGGGATCGGCTGAGAAGTTAGAAGTACCCCGTACGGAGTAAGTATATAGGCACTCCGTAGACGGTAGGTGCTTTCTTAAAGGCTCGTGCACAAGATGTGAGCGAACGCCGAACGAGATATTTCCGGGCAGTTTGATGGGCGGTGTAATTGGCGTACATACACAAACAGGTATCCGAAAACAGGCGGTTAGGCTATTGTCATCCCAGTGGTGATAGCGTCATATATCCATAAACAGCGCCCAACCTCTACTTGTATTCCCGCGATCTTCATCAGGCTTCCGGTGGTAAACATTTGAGATGAGTTGGAAACTGTCGCGGCGCTAGCCGGATCTAGTTAGCGTCTTGGCCTTTGCCACTCACGTGACCTTGGCCTGATGTTCATCCAGCCTCCTTTCCTAGCTTAGTCAGCTAACATTATCATAAATAGTGATTTGGTGCCATGTAGCATAGTTCTTTAATTAATATAAATTATCATACTATTACAAGTTATAAGCATCTTAGTTTTTACTTAATTACTTAATTATATTATTTTTTATTATTTAAAAGAATAATTTAAAAAGTTTTATATTTTATTATGTAATTTTCTGTATATAATGCTATTATTAATTATAAATTTATTTAATATTTATAATTATATACTTATTATTAATTACATAATTTATATTAAATCTTATTATTTTTTTTTATATTATTATAATTAAATAGCATATATAAAAACTTAATAAATAATAAGAAAATAAAAAAAAGAATTAAATAAGTATTTTCTTAAATTTTTAAGTAAAATTAATTATTTTTAATCTTGCTAATTAATTATTTATATGATTATTTATACTTATTATTTAATATTATAATATTCTTATTTATAAGTATTTTAAATTTTTAAAAATTTATAAATTTTCTTATTATTATAAATTATATATTTTAGATTAGATTCTAGTAAAATAATTTTAATATTTTAGATTTCTAGTAATATGTTAATTTATAAATTATTATTATTTTTTTATAAAATTATTATAAAAAGCTTATAAATTCATATAATAAGTTTTATTATTTAATTTTAGATTCTTTATATAATTATCTTATATTAGATAATATTTTTTATTAATATTAAATTAATTTATAATTTATTTATACTAATTTTAAAATTATATATATTAAAAAAAATATATAAATCTTATAAATATTTTATAAAATTTAATAAAAAATAATATTATTTCTTATATATAATGAGTTTATATAACATGATTAATTATTTATATTTATATATTTACTTTATAAGCTATATAAAGTATTTATATAATACTTATTAAGATTTTTAATAAGATTTTTTAAACTTTAGCTAAATAAATTTATTTTATTAATATTAAATTTTTTTTATAATTCATGAAAATTGAGATTTTAAATAGTAATAATATAAAAAATAACTAGATTGTAAATGAGTCTGAGTCAAGTTGAGTTTTGACCCCTGCGAGTTGGACTCGAAACTTGACTTGAAAACTCGCATTTTGGATTGAAATTGAAATAGCAGGGTGAGTTTTGGGGTTATGATTATGTAATTAATACCATGTGAAAGAGCTTGAAAAGTGCTATATTTTCCATATTTTTTCACATTTTTAACTAATCTATTTGAATTTATACAAGCTCCCAAAGATAAACATTTTTTCAAAAGTTAGATTTTTCAAAAAAAATGCTTTGGGAAGCCGTAGAAAATCAGAAAAAAAAGCTAAAAATGTGGGGAAAATTACATAATATGCAGAATTGAATAAGGTTTCATAAACATTTTACCAAACTTTATTTGGACCAATGGTTGTGGAGATATTTCAAGAAAACCAAAAAACTTTATTTAAATTCTAAAAAGTTCTTGCAATTCTTGGTGAACTCGTTTGCAGTCTAAAAATAACTTAAATAATAATAAATTAATCTTACATATTCAGCAATCTAGAAGCTGACAGAGCTAATAAAATGCTAATTAAAATAATAATTAAGATAGAAATAAAGAAAGAAATTTAAAAAAAAATAAATAATAGCACAGCTTATATAATTACAGCTTAAACTCTAATTAAGCTAATATATTATATAATTACTATTATAAGAAGAATTATTTATAGCATGATTATTATATTTTATAAAAAAATATATAAATAAATAAAATAAAATAATTAAAAAATAAATGCTTCTACTTTATAAGACATATGAATAAAAAATAAATAATAATATTTATATTATTAAATTTTTAAAATAAATTTATTAAAGTTACTTTTATAAAATAAATTAAAGAATTTAAAAATTATAATATAAAAAATTATTTTACTAATATTACTAGAATTTTTTATATAAATAATAAGAATAAAAATTTCTTTAATTAATTAATTAATTTCAGAATCTTAAACACATTCATAAATATACTAAACTTATTATTAAATTATAAATTTTTTAAATTTTTAAAAATTATATTACTAGAAGATAATTTATTAATAAACATACTTAATTTCAGTTAGTTAGATATTTTTATTAGTTATAATAATCTCATAATTTTAATTAAAATCTGGTATATTTTAAATCTCACAGAAAATCTCATCTTAGTTTAATAATTTAATAAACTAGATTATTAGCTTATATTTAGCAATTCTTAAATTAATATTTATTTTTCTGATAAAATTATTTTAATCTTTAAATTCTAAATTAATAGCTAATTTTGTTAATTAATAAATATACTAATACATTTTAATTAAGTAAAGATATTAATTATTAAATTAATTAATAACTTATTATTATAATATTAATATATGAAATATATTAATTTTAAAACTATTAGTAAATTATTTAATATTTTAGTATTTAAATTTTTATTAATTTATAAAATATGTATGTAAGTAAAAATAATTAAAATTTTATATTTTTTAAATTTTAAAATAGCTTCTTAATTATTAAAGCAGTAAGAAATTATGTTTTCTAACTTAATATTAAGATGAGGAAAGTGAAATGCTTAGTTAAAATAAGTAATAATGAAATATGAGTATGTCTGTTAATAGCTATGAAGCTTAAGATGTATGATTAATAGTTATAAAATATATAATGCATGATTAATATGCATGAAATGAAATAGAAGTATGTAATAATGATTAAATAATGCTAGATTAATAGTATTAAACAGTAATAGATGATATAAAAGCATGTAAATCAGAAGAAAAAAATAGAAAAAGATAATTTATATAATTATTCTAATCTAGAAATTATGTATAATACTAAAGTATGTAATAAAATAATAAAATAAAATAATAGAATAAATTAATAATTTAAGAATGATAAGAAAATAATGATAGCAAGTATCTAATCTTTATATGTTAGAAATATTAAGAATGATAATAATAATAATAATTAATTAATAATTATGACTAGTTTTTAATAATAAGATATATTTATAAAATAACTTAATTAATAAGCTATATATAAGATGATTATTAAACATGCATATTCAGATTAATTACTGATTTTTATGTACTTCTTAATGCATTTAAATAATATAAATTTTTTCTTTTTAAAGTATTATTTTTTTCTAATATTTTCTAATTTTATCTTATATGTTATTTTCTGTAATTACTGCATGTAAAACATTTAATTAGTATTTAAATTATTTTATTAATATTATAATAATAGTAAATGCATCTTCTCATTACATCTTAACTACTTTTTATTAATATTATTTTCTAATATTAATAAAAATAAAAATAAAACTAACTAAATATATAATAAATTCTTGAAAATTTATAAAAATAACATGTAACTTGTTATATAAAATACTAAAGATAACTGCATATTATAAAACTTATAATAAAAATATAATAATTAACTTAATCAGATAAATTAAATATTTTATAAAATAATAAAGTATTAATTAATGATTATTATAATAAAATAGCTGTTTTTATTCATATTCATGTTTATTTTAATTTTAATTAGAAAAGATTCTGATTAAAAGCTTTATAATCTGAAAACTTTTACTTTCTTATTTATTTTTAAGAATTTCTTTCTTCATGCATGCTTTTTTCATATTCTTGTTTCTGTCTTTCTATTATTTTATCTTAATTATGCTTTTATTTTTTTCATTTATTTTATTTATTTTATTATTTATTTCTTAATTTTTTTTATAAATCTTAAAAATAATTTTTTCTATTATCTCAGTTATTTCTGATATATTAAATAATAGTTTCTAAAGTAGAATCATTTACTAATACTTATTTTAAACTTAAAAACTTTATGCTTTTCTAAGTATTTCACTCATAAATATTCTGCTTTTTTTCTAATTTTTATCTGTATTAGTAAGTCTTTCTAGTAATGTTTTTATAAAAATTAATTTTTAATAAGATTTTCTTTCTGACATGTTTTAATGTTAGTATTTAAAAAAATTATTCTTATTTCTAAAGTTTAGTTATTTTCTATTCAGAATATTTCATCTAATTTTATAATTTTTATTAAAAATACTGAATTTAGTATTTTTAATAATTTTAGTAATTATCTGAAAGCTGTTAATATTAATTTAATTATATTTTACAAGAATTCTAAGCATTCTAACTATTTTTTCTTTTCTGAATTTATTAATGTTTTTTAAGTTCTTGCTAATCTTAATTATATGCTATTCTTCTCTTTGTAATTTCTTCTTAATTTTTTACTTTTAACTAATATATTCTAAATTCTTACTTAAATTCTGAAATTAAGATTACTAAATTTTAGCTTGTTCTTTACTTTAATGATTTTATAATTTTTTATATTATTTTTTTTAAATTACTAATATAAAATGATAATTACATAGAATTAGCAGCATTTTTAATAAAATATTTACTTTACTAGAAATTAAAAAACAGATTTTTTAAATATGCTAATTTTAAGAATTTATCTAATTTTTATTAGAATTCTGCCTTAATTCTTTAGACTTGCAGAATTATTTTTATTTTTTCTTATACTAAGTATAGTAATATGAACAGATCATTTATAAAATGTATTATAATTTTAAATAATATTAATAACTTTTTTTATAACTCATATGTTAATTATATATAAGATAATTATCTTAATGCTTATTTATTACATGTGTATTTCTTTTTACTTATTTCTTGTTATTTTTCTATATCTAATAATATTTCTAAGCAAATATTTTAAGCTTATTATTGAATTTTTTATTTCTGAATGCTTTTCTAATATCTTAAATACTCTGAATTTATTTTTAGATTTCAGTATAATTAATTTATCTTGTCTCACCTGTTCTATTATTTCTGTTAATAAAAATATTTCTAGTAATATTTTCAGTAATACTATTCTCTTTATTACATATAAATACTATTATCTGTTTTTATCTGCTAATATATTTTTTCTAGAAATTAATATTATTTTTAAGAAATGTAATTATGTTCATACTTATTTCTGTGATATTATAAACTTAAATAAGATATTTAATATTTAGTTTGCTGATATTCTCTTTTGAATTTTTTTCTTATCTTATTTTATTTCTAGATAATTTAGTTCTTTTAATTAATAATGAAATATTCTTTCTTCTTCATCTTTTATTTATTATTACTAATTTTGTATTTATAGCATATAATTATAGTCTATGCTTAGTAAATTATCATTTGCAGAAGTTTTTACTCTTCTTAAGTCTTAGTTTATTATTATTTTAATTATGTTTTATTTTCACACCTGCCAGCTTAATTCTAGCTTTTTTTTTTCTTATAATAATTACTTGTTTCTTTTTATATATTCATCTTCTTGCTCTTTTATTATTTAATTATTTCTAACTAGCACAGCTTCTGATTACTTATCTTAATTCTCCTGCTATTTCATTTTTATTTTATTTGACTTTTTTCATTTTTTTAAAATGAAACTTAAGTTTAACATTTTTTTTTCTTCTAATTCTTATTCTAAACTATCTTCTTCTTTAAACATTTCTAACTGGTAGGCAAAATATGATGGTATAACCATGAAGCAATATGATCTTGTTCGTAGTTGTAAAGTGGTTTGATTCTCCTATGATCCTCATTCTCAGCCTGAGCTATGTATACTAACTAGTTACATGTACAGGGAAGGTGCCCTCGGTAATACCATCATATAGCCTAACAATATGCCAGCTTCAATATCTCTGAATGCCCTCATTCAGCTCCTGTCCTATTTCTATTGAATGTCTTCATAATTCTCATCTGACTCTGGTGGGTCCTCCTCTGCTTCTGATTAGTCTTCATTCTCATTGTCCTCTGAATCCTTGGTTTTACCATCATCATTGGCCACTGCCTCTAGATGATTATCATAAGCACAGTCCCATGCTGCGCGGAAGTTGACAGGGTCTAGCATTGACATCTCTGCAATGTCATTGTAGGGTTCATAAGAGAGCAGGTCTCGATGGACATGCAGGAAGTGTTCGACAAAGTCTCTCTTGGCTTCTCTCTCTTCCTTGGTATTACTGTTAATTTCTCAGTAGGCAAAATATGACAGTATAACCATGAAGCAATATGATCTTGTTCGTAGTTGTAAAGTGGTTCAATTCTCCTATGATTCTTGTCCTCAGCCTGAGCTATGTATACTAACTAGTTACACGTACAGGAAAGGTGCCCTCGGTAATACCATCATATAGCCTAACACTAACAGAAAAATACTTTTTATTACTTTTCTCAAAGTTATTAACATTTCTTTTTTCTTTTCTTTTCTTTCTGATATTTCAAGCTTTCTTTCTCTTTCAGATATTTCTGATATGAAGTTTAACTCTAGTTCTCATTTTAATATTTTAAGTATGTTCTTAAGTTTTTACTATATTTTATGTATTATTTCTAACTTATTTATTACTTAGCATGCATGAATCTTAATTATTTTCTTTTATTATTTTTATTTTATTTTAGCTATAAGTATAATTATTTTATAAAATAATATTATTTACTTTTAAGTTTAATGATTTAATATACAGATTATTCTGAATATTATTATATAATAATTATAAATATTAATTAGTTTTTTTAATTATATAATTTACTTCATAAAACTTCTTATGTTTCTTTTAAATTAATTTATAAATCTGTTTTTATAATATTTTATTACTTAATATTAATATTTTCTCATGTAGATTTACTTTTATTTTATAATTTATAATATACTGAAGATTTCTTTTATGTTAAAAAATTTAATATTTTTATAAATTTTTAAATCTTTTACATTTTCTTAAATTCTTTCATTTATAAACTAAATTTACTTTAAATTTATTATTTTTTAAATTAATTCTTTATTAATACAGACTTTCATTCTCTTTCTGCTAATAATTAACTTGCATGTTTATTATTTATTTTTCAGTTATATGATATTATTTCAGATATTTCTTATTCTTATTATTCTGAAAATTCTTTTTCATTCTTTACTTATATAATACTTTTACCAGAGAAGAATTATTCTAAACTAATTTTATATGTTAATTATGTTTTTTACAGTAATTTTACCTGTGATTAATATTTCTTACTTTCATTTAACTCTATCATTTCTTATTATATTTTCTTCTGATTAATTTCTCTTATTCAGATGCAATACTTTCTTCTTTTAAAATAAAAGCTTTTATTTCTAATAATTTTATTTATAATGAATTAGTTAAGATGTTCTCTTCTAGCAGAACTTATATTAATATTAATTCAGTAACTTCTTATTATAATCTTTTTATTTTTATTACTTATAACTTTACATTACTTAAATCTGATAATTTTTCTATTACTCTTAATAAAATGTTTTATTTATATAATGTTATTTAATCTGCAGTAATAAGAAATAATTATTATGATAATTAAGTTTCTTTTCTTTTATTTTCATTCTGGTTTGATTTGTTTCTTTTTCTATTAAGTTTTTATCTTAACTTGTTTTATATTTATTTTTTCTTTTAGATAAGCTTTAAAATGAGAGTTCTTAAGTTACTTTTTAATTATATTATAGTTTTATATTAATTTATAATATTATTATTATCATATTCTAATCAGAAGAAATTCATTTTGAAAGATTCTTATTATTTTTATTTTATTCAGAATTATTTTTGCTGTTTTTAATATATTTGCTATTTAAATTATTATCTGAATTTCCATTTTTAATTTTCTTAATTATCTTAATGATCTTGATACTTTATGTAATTCTAGTAGTAATATTATCTTAATCTTTCTCAGAAACATTCTTCTTCATTTTCTTATTCTTATTAAATATATTATTAATATTATTAAAATTATCTAAATTATTTCTAGAATAATATTTCTTAAGTTTATTATCTGTAATTATTCTCATAATCTATGTATTATTTAATTTCTTAATTTAATAATAAGCATATTACTTATTAACATTTATTATTTTATATAATTCTAATTAGTAAAATTAAAATTTCTGAATTCTTAATATATTCTTGTTATCTTTCATGTGATGCAATAAAATAAAGTCTTTAACATTTAAAAATTTATTATGTGTGTTGTAATTATTATTAAATTATTTCTTGTTTTTTTTTCTGATTTATTTCATGTAATTAATAGCTTCTTATATATTTTAATTATGTTTTTCAATTTAGCATGCTTGCATAATGATAAGATCTTGTGTCAAGTAAATCTCATTTTAGAATAATATTTTTCAAGTTTTAACTTTACATTTTATTAGCAGAATTACATCTTAACTTATTAGAATTTAATAAAATAATATATCTGTTAATTATCTTATAATAACATGATTAATCATTAATATTACAAGTAAATATGCAATCTAATCTTTTCTAAAATCATTTATTATCTTTAAAAGCACATCTTTAACTAGGTAATAATTTTATTTAATCATACTATTTGCATAGAAGTTATAAAAAGAGATCTGAATGTGTTTAATCTTGTATTATCTTAATAATTCTTTAATAATATTCTTATTTTCTGATTTATCATTAATAATAATAGCTTTAAGTATTTCTCATTACATAATTATATTCTGATAAATAAACTAAGTAATTTTTATAATAATAGCATGTGATAAAGATTATGCTTTAACTCATCTAAATAAATTATCTCAAGCAATAATAATATATTTTTTTTTATTATTCTTAAACATGTATGTAATATTAATTCTAACTTTTTTTTAAGTTATTAAAACTTATATCAGATGTAATATTTTTTTTTATTAATTTAAATCTCTTATTTAACATGTATGATAAATTTAAACATATTTCTTAACATCTTTATACATCTTATATTAATAATAATAATTTATTAGTAAAATATATATATTTTTTTATTTCTTATAATTAAATTTATTATATAATGCTTTAATTACTAGATATTATTATTTTTTATTATTAATAATTCTTCTTAAGAAAATGTTTTTATTAGCTTATTTAAATAATAAATTATTTTTTATTACATGTTATAAGATTTTCTAATGAAACTTAACATAATTATTAATAAGATTTTTTAATTTTCAAAGCATAATCAGATAATATATAATTTATTTAAATTCATTACTATAAGAACTGTTAAGAATATATAGAAGATTTTTATTATTATTATTATTTTTTAAGATATTAATAAGTCTGATGTAAGCATGATACATGCTAAGTTTTATATTAATATAATTATTAATATCTTATTCTTTAAACTTAAGCTTATTATTAGAAGTATTAGATTTTCATAAAAATGCATTAGCAGTAGTGTGTTTTACACCAGAAATATATTTTATATTAAAGTTAAATAATTTAATTTAAATAATTTAATTTAAATAATTTAATTTATAATGAGAGCATCTGGAAGATCAGTAGCAGTTTTATTTAATTATATGATAAGTATTCAAGTATTAACTTTTAATTAAAAGTAAATATTATAAATTTAATAATAAAACTTCTTAAGAATCTTTAGAACTGCATAACATTTTTATTTGCTAGTATTATACTTACTTTTAGTATTAGATTATATTTCAAAATTAAATCATGTGAGATATTAAGTATCTTATTAAATTTATATAAGTATAACATCTTATTTTTTCTTGCTTATATTAATAGTAATAATAATAATTAATGACTTTAGAGTATAGTTAAACAGTAAAATACATAAAAATGTACTTAACTTTTCTTTAAGCTTGTTAAATATATTATTTTTATTATTTTCTCATTTTTATTATACTTTTAATTATAGCAAGTAATAAAAAGATTTTATAATTTAATAATACTTGATAATACATATCTGATAATATCTCATGAGATTAAGAAATTCATAAATTTCAGAAACATTTTATAAGATGAGCTATTTTAAGATTTTTTTAATTTTCTTTTTATTAAACTTGTAATTATTATAATTATAAACTCATTTAATAATTTTTATATTAGATATTATAAAATGTAATTTTTCTGCAGAAATTACTTCTTCAGATACTTTACTAAGTTAAAATATCTTATTAATATTTTATAAATATTTTATAATAAATTAGCATATTTTAAATTTAATTTCTTTTTTATTATAATTAATTTTTAACTCTTTAATATTAATATTATCTAAAAACATGTAACAGATATATAATATGATATTTTTAAAAATTTTTATAAATATGCATATGAATTATTCTACTAAGTTTATCATATTTATAAATATTAAAGTTTAATATAATAATTTTAGTAAAATTATCATGATAATCATATTACAGTTTTCAGAATGCAGTAAAAATTAATTATAACTAGAAAATTAAGTAATAATTATAATGATAATTATTCTTATGAATTTTTTAGTAAATTCATTAATATTTAGAAATAAATTTACATCTTATATTATGTGCTTGTTAATGTAAATTATAAAATTAATAATTTAATAACTAGATATTTTCTTTTTAATAAAAAATCAAGAATTTTAATATGAACTATAGCAGTATTCAAAAATACCAGTCTTAATTTACTTTTATAACATGTTAATTATCTTAGCTTCTAGTACTTATAAGATATAATAATTAGAAATTTGCTATATTTTATAAGAGATTATTCATATTTTTTATAATAAAGTAACTTCAGAATAAATTTTCTTAATATTTAAGAAATTTCAAGTAAAACATTCTTTATAATATATTAATATAATTATGAGAGCTTCTTTTTCTTCAAGCATGAATTCTTATCTGCATGTAATCTTTTCAAGTTACTCTTATATAAGCTTTTTATTAGAAGAAAACTTAATTAGATATAATTAGAAGTACTTTAAATACTTATTAAGAGATGCTTTATTAAATTCTTTTCTATTATATTCATTGCTATAGTACTTATTAATGCAAGATTAAATTTAATTAATTAAATTTTCTAATATGCTTTTATTGCTGATTTTTAATATAATTAGCTTTATCTTTTCTTTTTTATATTTTTATATCATTTTTATGCTAAATAAATACTCTAATATTTTTTTATACTTTTATTTACATGATTACATGTCTTTATTTTAAAATTTTTTTATTATTTTATATTTAAAATTATATTTATTTAATATTTTTCTTAAGAATTTTATAAGTATATAAGAGCACTGTGATATTATAATAAGTCTAACTTATTTTAATTTATAAAGATTATAACATATTAATAAGTTTACTACTGCATATGCTATTTTTATAAATAATTTTTTTAATATATATATTTTTACAGAATTTTTCTTATTACTAGTAAATAAATATTCTTGATTATATTTGCTTTTTAATTTAAAGTATTATATTACTAAATATTATTATAATAATAATATGAGTTCTTTAACACATGATGTATTTTAAATTAAATAATATAAAAACTATTAGTTAAATAAATATATATGATAATGTTTTTTGCTATATTTGTTTTATAATTTTATCTAGCTTTCTACTGCTAGAATTTACTAAAAATAAAATCTTAATTATTATTTTTAATAATTATTAGTATAATATAAGTTAAGATATCTCTGATTTTAACTAGCACATTATCATAAATTTCTATGTATTTTATAATGTTCTTTATTTATTTAGTAAGAATAATGCTATAATTATAACTGATATTAAATTTAAGCTCTTTTATAAGATTAAGATTAATATAATTAATTTTTAATTTACTATTAATAATGATGTTCATTAGCTTATTATTAATATTAATATACATTTTCATGATATTAATTATAAGAATTAAATTTTTCTTTTTCATGAGAATCAATTATAAATATTTTACTTATATTATTTTTTAATATAAAATTTTTACTTTAGCTAGCTCAGACTTTTTATTATTACAGTTATTTTTAGTAAGCAGAAGTATTTTAAACATGCATTAGTAAATAATATATGATAATTCTAGAACTTCTTAAATAATAAGATTAATAATAAAAATAATAAGAATTTTATTAATAATCTTTTTCACATTTATTACTTTTCTGAGCTTCTTTAACATTTTTACTAGTTATTAATAATTTTTATGCTAAGATCTGAATTTTAAGATATCTGTTATTTTTATATTATTTATAAGTATTTCATTATTTATAAGTTTATTATTTTTATTAACTTTCTTAATTCTTAATTAAAAATTACATAATTTTTTTTTTTAGAATTTAACAAGTATCTGAAATTTATTTTCTGAAATCTAGTAATTAGTAATCTAATTTTCTTTCAAGTAATTCTTAATTTTAGCTAGCTTAAGCTTTCTGATACATGTTTTCTTATTTTCTAAAATAATAATAATCACTCTCACATGTGTTTTATACTTGTTATTACTGTTATCAGATTTTTTAAAACTGTTATTCTTTATTATATTTACTTTAATTCTGATTAACTACACATGTGCTTAATAATCTTGCATAACTTTAGTATTTTAAAATTAAATAACTTATTCTAGTATTAAGATATAATTTTTTCTGTTAGTAATAAGAAGTTAATTAATTTAATATTTTTAAATAATATAGCATTATAATTCATTCTGAATGAGTTATAAAATTAATTTATTTTCTTCTAGTGCATTTACTTAGAGTTTTTAAATCTTAGTATTAAAATAATACTTCTTCTGTGCAATGTCATTTTAATATATTAAATAATTTATTTTATTATAATTATTTTCATTATAATAAAAACATGTATTATTAAAATTATAAAGTATATATTAATTTTAATTTTCATAATTTTTAATTATTACTTAATCATATATAAATATTAGTAAGATAATAGCAGAAGCAGATACAAATGCAAGCTTAACTAGAACTAATACTTAAGTTATTATAATATGAAAATTAATTCTAGTAATAAGTACTTGTAAAAGTAAGATAAGAGCTTTCATAATTTAAGTAAAACTTTTTATTTAATTTTTCATTTTATTACTTATCTTACTTGAAATTTAATTAACATATGAAAAAGAAGAATAATTACATGTAAAAGTAATAAAATTTTAAGAAAATTAAATTATCTTCTTCTTAGTTTTCACATTTATTTTCTTTATTTCTTTTTAGAAACTTTTAAGAGATTCTTTAACAGTAATATTATTAATTATTCTAATTACAGCTATAATCATGCAAGAATTTATAATTTTCTTATAATTTTAAAGAAAAATTTCAAGTTTTTCATTATTCAGATCTTATATATGTATGTGAATGCTTTTTTCTTTTTTATTAATAAGATTTTTAATCACATTCTTAAGCATGTTTCATTTCATGCTTTAAGAATTATTCTAATTAAAATATTTTTCTTAATATATTTTATCTGCAAGTTTCTCAGATAAGTCTTGAATAAATATTTAATAATATATAAATTTATTAATTTTACTTTTCTCATATATTTTTTTAGATACAGAAATGTATTAATAAATATATGATTTAACTTCTTTTATATTATACTTTTGAAATTTTTTAATAAAAATTTTAAAATACCTGTAATTATAAATGAGCTACTTAGTATTCTAATAAAAGAATTCTTTCTTTAGTTTCTTTTTCATTCTAAGCTAATCTTCATTTTATACTTCTGGAAAATTTCAGATTTATACTTTATTATTTAGCTAGTAATAATTCATAACATGTAATATTATATGATAATTATTTAAAATCATTTCATAGTTTTCACATATTTACTTATACATGCAGAAAAAATAAGTAATATTATTATCATTAAATGCTAATATTCTAATCTGTTCAGAATATGAGAGATTCTTAAAATATGAAATAATTATCAGATTCATGATTAGCAAGAATACAGTACTTTCAGTCACTAAAATTTTAATTAATAATTCTAATTTCAAGAACATAATAATTATAGAACTCAGATTCTTACTCATATTAATTTCTTTAATAATATCATAATCTGGAGAAAGACTTGACATTCTGAATAATAAAATAAATATTAATGATTTTCATTAATGAGAGTAGAACATGAAATTCTTTTTAATATTTTAACAGATTTGTTTCATAATACTAGAAATGAATTAACTATGTAATTAATTTAATTATACTAATTAATTATATAATTATAATAGTAATGATTTTAATCTTTCTTATTTAATTAAGAATAATACTAATATTATTATTCTTTTTATGTGAAATAATACTATAATTCTAAAATATTTTTTTTTATAATAATAATATAATTTATTCTTACAATAATGAGCATCTTTATTAAGTAAGATAAACTTCTCTTTCTACTAATCAGAAAGTTTAATTAAATCTCTTATTCTTAATAATTTCTAACTTTAATAATTCTCTTAATAATTTAATTTAGTTTTCATCTTAGCTTTTTATTTTTAGTTAATAAGACTTAATGCTTCAGTAGATATGCAAATATCTTTTTATTTTTTTAATTAAATACTTTCATTCTTCTAAGATTATTAAGATAAGATGAGAAAAGTAAAATGCTTAGTTAAAATAAGTAATAGCAAAATATGAGTATGTCTGTTAATAGCTATAAAACTTAAAATATATAATTAGTAATTATGAAATATATAATGCATGATTAATGTGTGTGAAATAAAATAAAAATATGTGATAATAGTTAAATAATGCTAGATTAATAATGTTAAATAATAACAAATGATATAAAAACATGTAAATCAGAAGAAAAAGATAAAAAAAAAAAATTTATATAATTATTCTAATCTAAAAACTATATATAATGCTAAAGCATGTAATAAAATAATAGAATAAAATAATAAAATAGATTAATAATTCAAGAATAATAAGAAAATAATAATAGCAAGTGTCTAATCTTTATATGCCAGAGATATCAAGAATAATAATAATAATAATAATTAATTAATAATCATAACTAGTCTCTAATAATAAGATATATTTATAAAATAACTTAATTAATAAGCTATGTATAAGATGATTATTAAACATGTGTACTCAGACTAATTACTAGTTTTTATATACTTCTTAATGCATTTAAATAATATGAATTCTTTTTTCTTAGAGTATTATTTTTTTCTAATATTTTCTAATCTTATTTTACATGTTATTTTCTGCAATTACTGCATATAAAATATTTAATTAATGCTTAAATCATTTTATTAATATTATAATAGTAGTAAATACATCTTTTCATTACAATATCTTTATAAAATATCTTATTTAATAAAACTAAATATATTTTTATTATTATAAAAAATAATTTATAATTTATATATTTTTACTTTACTATTTTTAAAGCTTTTTTAATAATTATTAATATATTTAAAAAATATCTAGTTTTTATTTTTATAAACTTTAAAACATAAATATAAAAATAGCATTCAGATAATAATAAATTTATGAATAATAAAATTACTTTCTATGCTTAAAAACATGAAATTAGTTATTTTTTCTTAACTACTAGTATAAAATAATAAAATAGCATTATTAAATATGTAATTTATTTTTTTTATAAAATATAAAAAACTTTTTATATAAGTATAAGCTTACTGAAATGAGAAAAGTAAATTATCTAGTTAAAATAAGTAATAGTAAAATAGAAGTATGTTTATTAATAGCTATAAAGCTTAAGATATGTAATTAGTAATTATAAAACATATAATGCATAATTAATATATATGAAATGAAATAAAAATATATGATAATAGTTAAATAATGCTAAATTAACAGTATTAAATAGTAATAAATAATATAAAAGCATGTAAATTAGAAGAGAAAAATAAAGAAAGATAATTTATATAATTATTTTAATTTAGAAATTATGTATAATGCTAAAGCATGTAATAAAATAATAGAATAAAATAATAAAATAAATTAATAATTTAAAAATAATAAGAAAATAATAATAGCAAGTGTCTAATTTCTATACATCAGAAATATTAAGAATAATAATAATAATAATAATTAATTAATAATTATAACTAGTTTCTAATAATAAAATATATTTATAGAATAACTTAATTAATAAGTTATATATAAGATAATTATTAAACATGCATATTTAGACTAATTACTAGTTTCTATATACTTCTTAATATATTTAAATAATATAAATTCTTTCTTTTTAAAATATCATCTTCTTTCTAATATTTTTTAATCTTATCTTGCATGTTATTACTTATAATTACTACATGTAAAATATTTAATTAGTAATTTTATTAGTATTATAATAATAATAAACATATTTTTCTATTATATTACTAGATAATTATAAATTTAAAGCTAAAGCATGAGCTACTACTACTTATATTACTAATTAAAAATTATAAGAAATTTTAAATAAAAATTTTTTTTATAAAATCTTATATAATATTTAATTTTATTATAAATATTTTTAATTATAAGATTATCTTATTTATATTTATATAAAAATTAAAAATTATAAAAAAAATAATTTTAATTATTATTTTAAAATTTTTATAAGTTATATAAATAATTTAGATTTTATATATAAAATAATAAACTTTTATATACTTAAAATAACTAATTACTTATTACTTCAGATATTAAATGCTCAGAATAGCTTTTAAAAAATCTTATTTTAAAGATTAAAATCTCATTCTGAAATCTAGCTCTAAAGCTTTATTATCTGAAGAAAATACTCATAATAATCTGTCTTAAAAATAGTTTTGAAATATCTTTTAATCTGAGTACTGCTTTAGACATGAAATGTCTGAAGTAGCTTTTAAAAAATCTCATTCTGAGCTTTAAAGATCTTATTCCAGAATCTAGCTCTGAAGCTTTTATGCTTAGAGATAAAAAAATTATATTTTTCATTTCTAAGAAGAAAAGATATTTCATTTATCTAGTTTATTTGTATTTTTCTTATATTTAAATATATGTAATAGTTAGTAAATTCTGTTTAAGTAATATCATGCTAGCTAGTTTAGTTCTTATTTAACTTAGTCTTATAATCTCTTCTATTATATAAGAATTCATGAAATCTCATTTTTATTTACTTTTTAGTAATGAGTTCTGATTATAATTTATATATATATTTACTACATACTTTCTTCTAGTATTTCTTATTATTAGCTGCTAATTTTACTTTTATTATATATTTTTAATTCTAGTTTCTAATCTAATTTTTATAAATAAATAGTCTTTTTAGTTACAGATTACATAAAAGTATAATGAATAAAAAAAAAAAAAAAAAAAAAAAACTAATTATTTAAATATATTATTTAATGAGATTTTCTTCTTAAAATTTATAATTCTGAAATTAGCTAAGTACTGAGATGGGGAAAGTGAAATGCCTAGCTGAAATAAGCAATAGTAAAATAGAAGATATATTTACTAATAATTATGAAATTTAAGATATATAATTAGTAAATGTGAAATGTATAATGCATAATTAATGTGCATGAAATAAAATAAAAGTATGTAATAACAGTTAAATAGTGCTAGATTAATAATATTAAATAGTAATAGATAATATAAAAGCATGTGAATTAGAAAAAAAAATAAAAAAGAATAATTTATATAATCATACTAATCTAGAAATTATATACAATGCTAAAAACATGCATGAAGTAATAAAATAAGATAATAAAATAAATTAATAATTTAAAAAATGATAAGAAAATAATAATAATAAGTATCTAATCTTTATATATTAAAAATATCAAGAATAATAATAATAATAATAATTAATTAATAATCATGACTAGTTTCTAATAATAAGATTTATTTCTAGAATAACTTAATTAATGAGTTATTTATAGAATAATTATTAAACATGCATACTCAGACTAATTACCAGCTTTTATATATTTCTTAATGTATTTAAATAATATGAATTCTTTTTTCTTAGAATATTACTTTTTTCTAACATCTTCTAATTTTATCTTGCATGTCATTGTCTGTAATTACTGCATGTAAAATGTTTAATCAGTATCTAGATTATTCTATTAGTGCTATAATAATAGTAAATGCATCTTCTTACTACAGTACTAGCTTATTTTATAAAATATAAAGAATCTGCTAGAGTTTATAATTATTTTAGTATTAATTACATTATATTATCTTATTTTATAATAAATTATTTTTATATTATAAAAAACTTCTCATTCTAATATTTAAGAATTTTATAATTTTTTATATAATATTAATAAGCTAGTAGTATTATATATAAGCTTATATATAAAATTAATAAAATATATTTTATATATAATTTACATATTTACTGCTTAAATTATAAATAATATTTTAGTAAATATAAAAATTATAAAATTACTTTCTAATTAGTTATTTTTCTTATTAAAGTTTAGAAAGTTTTATCTTAATGCAAATAATAATTTTTTAAATTATAAATGTATTTTTAAAAATAATAAAGAAGCATGAATATAAATAATAAAAAAAAAGCTAGAAGTTTTTAATATTATAAAAACTTAAAAACTACTTTTATATAAAAGCATTTTTTTTAAATTAAAAATTATATTATATAAGTAAGTATATAAGCATAAAATATAAATTATTATAAATTAAATTTATCATAAGATAAGATTTATTATTTAAGAAAATTTATAAAAATAAAAATATAATTTTAATAAGATTTACATATTTATATTTTTTCTAATTATTTTTTATTTATTAATAGTATTTACAGCAGTTTATAGTTAAATCTCATGTAATTAAAATATTATTATAGTTTTTTTAAATAATAAAATTAATTCTAACATTTATATAATTTCTTCAGAAATTATAAATAATAAACTAAAGCTTATAAAGTTATTAAATTTTTTAGAAAAAGTAATATTAGCTAAATATATGTGTAAATTACTTTAATTTCTTTATAAATTAAAGCAGATTTTATGAATTTAATAATATGTAATTTATAAATAATTACTTAAGTAAGAATTTTTTAACTATCTGATTAAATAAATTTTTTTTTAAAGAAATAATATTAATAATTTCATGCTACTTTTATTATATATTAATAATATTTATATTATAAATAATAAAACTGCTTTAAATACTTTAAATATTAAATTGCAAGTAAAATATAAAATACAAAATTTTAAGTAACTTAAGCTTTTTTTAAATATAGAAATTAATTATTTAAGTATCTTAATTTATTTATATTAAACTTATTATATTAACTAAATTTTTAATTAATTTAGATTAGTTAGTAATTTTATTAATATTTTATTACTTGTAAATAAATAATTAATCTTAATATAATTTAGTAATTTAAGTAATTTGTTATCTGATAATCTAGCTAAGAAATATTAGTTAATAATAAAAATTTCAATATATCTCATGATCTTAATATACTCTAATTCTATTTTTATTTTTTTTTAACTTTTAAAGTTTTTTTTTACTTTAATAAAGCAGCATATATAAGCTATTACATGTGTTTTATAATATTTAAAAAGTATAAAATATTTAAAAATTAAATATAAATAATTATTAAAAAATTCTAATAAAATACTTATATTAATTAGCTACAGTAATTCTGATTTCATTATAAATTTTAATAATTAATAGTTAATTTTCAGTTATATATTCATGCTTAATAATATTTTAATTATATGAAAATTAAAGTAATAATTTCTAATTATATGCTTAATTTATAATATTAAATATATAAATATTATTATTATCTTATATAAGTTTAATTAATTATAATAATTTCTTATTATAATAATTCTGAATTATATTAAACTTAAATTTAACAAGCTTCTTATTATTTTATATATAAATAATATTAGTATTATTTAATTAACTAATACTTTTTAAGATGTTATTATATTATTATATTCTAAATATATTAATATTTATTTTTATATTATAAGAAAAATAATAATAAATAAAAAAATTTAATTAAAATATATTTATTCTAATAAAATAATTATAAATATTTTTATAAAAATATTAGTAAAAAAGCTTTATTAAAAATATATAAATAAGCTAGAATTAATTAAAAAAAACTTTATATAAATAATACTTTTTAAAATAATAATTAATTTATTTACTTAAGTATGATTTTTTATATTTTTTATTTAAAGAAGTTTTTTCTAAAATTTTCATCTAGTTTACATGTAAATAATTATTTCTTTCTTTATTTTTCTAATTAAGCTTATTCCTGTCTCATTTCTTTCTTCTTCATTTTAAAAAAAAAAAATTTAAAAACATGATATTTTAAATTACTAGTAATTATTCTTAGTAACTTTAAATATTAAAGTTACTAATAATAATAACAAGCAGACTGCTATATCATGAAGCTTTAAGTTAATATAAATAAAAAATATCATATTATATAAAGTAAAGTAATATTTATCATTTTTAATGACATTCACATCATGTGAGTGAGTGAGAATATCATGGTACTAGTCATATCTAGTTAGCATCTTGATCTTTATCACTCACATGATCTCAGTCTGATGTTCATCTGACCTTCTTTCCTAGCTTAGTCAGTCAACATTATCATAAATAGTGATTTGGTGCCATGTAGCATAGTCCTCCAATCAATACAGATTATCACACTATTACAGAAACAGGGTCTGCCAGACTGCCATGTTGAATGTTGCGGGGCTGAAAATTGTATTAATAATCCCTAACGTGCTGGATCACGTGATTGGAAACCGAGGTCCTTACCTAATCATAGGTATCACCTGATATCATGTGATTTTGTTTGGTCTGTTTGTTGGGTCACATGAGCCACTGGTGGAGACATTCCCATGAGCTCATTGCCTAAAAGGGATCTTTCATCGCATCTCGGGAACCTCCTCTCTTATTTCAATCACACTCTTTTAGTCCTCCGTCTCTGCTACTGCACAGGGAAATCCATTGTTATAAAATGTGATAAATATTTGGATTAATTGAATATCATCTATTCTAGGATACTTGTCTGACTTATGCTTCAAACAGCGTCCCTAGGGCGCGTGCAGCGGAAGCAGCTCAACCCGCCGACGGCCCACGAACCTGCTCTTCTCCGACCAACCATCACCAATTTACATAGCAAAAGGGTCGAATTTGCCGAACCGACAGCCAGACCTACCTCTTCCCATAAGCACCCCCGGAGTCCAGGTAAAAGGTCGTATACTCTATGGATTCATGATGAGACCTTTTCGCGCGAAGAAGTCCTGTGCAATATCCAGGCCCTATCCGAAATAGATTTAAAAGTAGGAAATTTGGTCGAACTTTCACCGGCACATGGCGATCATACTTTACTCCCCCGGCCCAAATCGAGTTCCAGATATTTCCAAGATGATGTTGGACCAGAACAACCAAGCAGAACAAACCTTACAAAGTCGGTGCTGGGTGCGGATGGCAGGATCAGAGAGCAAAGAATATCCGGGAAGTTTCTTTTCACCGTCAGGCCTTTTCCGCCAGAGCTCAAAGCCAAGCATCCAACCCTTCAAGTATCGATATCACACAGCGTAGCAAACGCTTTCGGGTTTAGGAACCGGTCCCAGGTTCTTCTTGCGCTGAAAAAGCCACAACAATGCTCCGCAACTCATGTGGAGCTGATCTTTCGCGACCAATGTATTCTCCGTGGAGAGATGTGGAGGTTGACAACATCGGAACTTGCCGACAGACCAGTCTATAAAGGCCAAAGGATCAATTTCATGAATAGTATGAAGGCTACTGTCAAGTCAATCTATATCAAGGAAAAGAAAGCCATGTCCGCTTACTTTTCTTCAAAGACCATTCCCATATTTAGAAGTGAATCGGCCCGGTTTGTTCTTTTCATTCAGATGTCAAGAGAAATGTGGGACTTCGATGCGGAAGGCAAGGGCGACATTCTATTCAGTCGGGTTATAAACAGTTTCTTGCCGGAATTATTCAAACGATGGGCTAAGATTGATGCTCATCATCTGGTAACCATCGTGCTCTTCACAAGGGTACAGTATGATGTTGAAAAATCGCCTTCCGGGCCCTCCGGCCTCAGTAACACTTTTTCCAAACTTGAAAATGATGCGAACCCGCGTACACAGGATTTCTATCGGGTCGTGGTCAATGATATGCCCAGTGGACAGTGGACCACAATATTGGATTCAATAAAAAGGGAGTCACGCATCTTTTTGCGAGACGTTTCAATCCCGCCTCCTTATTTTCCTGAAACATCCATTGCAGCGGAGGATGCCCCAGAGTATCCGGCTTCTTTCTACCCCAAGATTTCTGCTTACCCGACTTCCGCTATTCGGGGTAACATTCTAGAAGCGATTCACACTGCTACTTCTTACCTTGCTTTTGAGCACATTGGCCGTGATCTGGTCAGAACAAGCACCTCCATTGTGATCGTTACTCCTTCAGCGGGTGTATTTGAAGTCCCCTTCAAACTATTATCCCTGACCTCGGATCTACTAACCAGCCGTGCCATCGGTATCGACCTTGTCTGCGTTAGTCCATTGCCACTCCACTCGGTACCGCTTTTCAAATATAGACTTCCTCGTGACACTTCTCATCGACCTCATAGCTCTCTTGCGGGCCGACTCGCACCAGCCAACCCTGGCCAAACATCGAAGAGTCTACTAACAGCGCAATTGTCTCCTCTTGATAGACCGGGGAGCGCCTTCATGGCCCCGGATATTCATCTTGAAGAAAATAGAGACCCCGGAGACGAGTGGGGACACGGGATTCCAGATTGGATTGATATCTCATTCTGGGATCCTTACATGAATAAAATCAGCCGTGCCGCAGCGAAAAAAGAAATGACAATGACTCCAGTCCTCGGTACCATAGCCAGGTTTTCGAAAGATTTTATCCCCAAGGTGAGAATGTATGAGATCCAGATGATGGGAGTTATGGAGAGTGAGCAACTGGATGTATCAGTTCCCCACATGCCTAATAAGGACCGTCCCAAAAAACGGCCGACTCCGGTAATTACCATCGACGAGGCAACTGGTGGTAGCCCATCCCCAGAACCGCAAGGACCAATCACCGGCAGTGGTTTTCGTTCCAAATCTTTTATGCATAATATCCAAGACTCGAAAAGGAGCATGCTGCCACCCGAAGCTCAGCAGCGTACGTTCTTGGTTGACTGGATGAATGCATATGATCGATCAGCCTTCGATTATAACACTAGGCGGAAACGCCGACTAAAGCGCTCCAAAAAACAGGCTAAGGCTGGTGGCAAGAAGTCTTTCCCGAAAGATCACTCCAAGTGCAAACCCAGAATAGGATTGAATGAGCCTAACAACAAAAGTGCTTTATCTATCAACCGGTCACTATTTCGACATTTCGAACTCGACGCACCATCTCATCCTCCACCGCCGCCCGCTCGAATACCTTCTGAGGAGGAGAGAAACCCAAGGAACGGGCCTAGGCCAAAATTAGTGGTTCCACAAGCTCCCCGAGCCGTTAATTTTGCTTTTCGTGGTTTTACTCCCAAGTCAAGAGCGCACGCGAGTACGCAAATCAAAATGGAACATGCCAAAGCTTTGCCAACTTCGCGCGGGAAAACCCCGGAAGACTCAGTATCAGAAACTTCAGCAGCAAATACTCCGGGCCCGGGATCTCCAATTACTTTAGCCGCCACGAGCTCAAGGCACGAACCACCAATTGATAACACATCCATCGATGAGGTGATTACACCATCAAAACCTATCTCAATTAAAGTAGCTCGAAGAGTAAATGAGGAAGATTTTGATGACATGGACGATATCGACCCTCCTCTGGACGGATCCTTGTCTACCCAAGAAACAGAATACCGGCAAGATTTACTCCCGGGTAGCCATACCCAAGAAAGCACAACGACAAAAAGAACAGGACGAATGATGGACCTACAGGGAAAAACCGAGGCTGAAGTTCCGAAGAAAGTCACCTCGTCAGAAGCTCTTGCTCCTTGGATCAGGCCAATCGTTCCCTGGAACCCTCCGAAACGTGCACCAACACGGTCAAGCTGGGTTGGGCGCTGGCACCATGTATATCCTCGAATGCCGAAAACGACTTCAGTCAGGTGGAAGAGTTTGAAGTCTCCTGCATCTCTTCCGTTAACCACCGAAGAACTACCTTCCGACTCCGAGTTAGTCTCTAACTTCCTGCAAACGCCGTACAGGGTTTACCAGATCGACGACCCTGACGTTGGGCCAGCTAAAACAAGGGAGATGCTTCTACGAGATATGATTTCGCTCCGACTGTCCCATGGATTTCAGGTCGTTGTGGGTAAACGGATAGAAGCACTTGCCAATGGTTTCTTCAATATATTTGACCTCAAAGCACTTGGTAAGGATGGGATTACTATTTTCATGGCTAGAGGAAATGTGTTCCATAGAATGATAAGCTCCGGGTGCGAGATCGAAGTCACAAAATATACCCGCAGAGCGCTTAATGGATTCCCAACCGATGAACTGGACGAACCCTTTGTTAAATACCGCCCCGCAGTAAGAACTATTCTGAGTGCGCAATATTGTAAAAACACAATATCTTTGACTGCTCCACCTGAAGAGTATAACTGGAACCTCGCCGATTCATACCTCGCGGGCCATAGAGACCACGTCACAAATTCGATCAAGCAGCTCCGGTTCTGGCGAACAAGATTTGTTTTGATACCTGTTCCGGTGCCGGCAAATGCCAAACGCCAATTAGCATCAGCGCATGACGATAACGATGAGGAAATGCATCTGCTTGGGATTTATAAGTTGACCCAAATGTGGCAGCGTTTTAGATTCGTTCCACCAGAGAAAAAACGTTTACATGCCTCCTCGATTCGTAAAGAGCAAGAGCAGAACCCGCTCGACATTGTGTATCAGACAAGCGATCCTTCGGTCGTCGTTGCAGCGGAACTCGAACGGTTCTTGATTGAGGATCCCGGTCTAGAAAACCCTCGTCCCTTACTTCCCGATTCTGAATTGCTTCGCAGATCCGAGGTCACCCTTTCTTTCCTTGCGCAAAGACTGCAAAGTGACAAGGGTGTCAAGTTGATGGATAGAAGATGGCATTGGCGTCTTCACTACGACTGTTTTGTGGGCATGGAGTTCGTGACTTGGTTGATGGTGAATTTTCGGGATATTGATACCAGAGAAGAGGCTGTTCAGTTTGGCAACGAATTGATGAAGCACGGATTGTTCCGGCACGTTCAACAGAGGCATAATTTCAGGGATGGCAATTACTTTTACCAGCTTTCGGATGAATTTAGAATCACACGCCCCGAGTCGAAGAGTGTTGGCTGGTTCTTGACACGAAAGGTCGAAAAGTCAGTGCCGAGTACTCCAGTTGGCGATAAAAAGGACCCCTTGGCAAACAAGGACGACAATCCAGAGATGCTAGAGTCTGGCCGGCCCAAACCCTCGATACTCCTGGCAAAGTCGATGAAATATGACGTTGATCCACGCAAGCGGTCGGACCGGCCAGAACTGATTGACTTGCACTACGACCGGACCCATAATCCAGAGAATTGCTTTCATGTTGAGCTTAGCTGGATGAATGCCACTCCTAAACTGGTGGAAGATGCCGTCATGTCTTGGTCTTCAGCCGCGGATAAATATGGGCTGAAGTTGGTAGAATTACCAATATCCGAAGTATCCTCGATCGTGGAACGGCAAATATTCAGGCGGCCATATCCTATTCAAATCAAATTAGAGCCGCCAGGGACACCCGTCTTGATGTATCACAACACTCCAGCTTCGACGTCTCTACCAGTTCCAGATAAATACTTTTACCAAAAGGCTATCTTGAAGAAGTTCGAGTTTGTTCTCGACTTCGAAGCTAAGGATTCATTCCCGAAAGATGTTGACGTATCTTACAGTTGGGGTAAACCGGACTTTCATTTCCCTCAATACGTTCATCGCACTGGCGCTGTCCTTGCCCAAATTACAACGGAAGGTCATTTCCTTATCCTTGCCAATCGTCTCTACAGCAGCCATAATCCTGCAGTGTTCAAGGACAGTAGATCTGATCGTTTTCCTGATCACCTCGCACGCGCACGAGCCGCGACGTTCGATCGTCCCTCCCCTTACGGCCTCCCTATGAATCGTTTTGGCCCAGGAATTTCCGAGAGGACTAACATACCGATCATCTCACCACAAGAGGCCGCCACCCGCGAGATCTACCGAAACTCATACCGGGTCACAGAATTGATCAAAGAAGACATGCGTGCGTTCTGCTCCAGCACGGAGAAACTCAAGGAATTCTATGCAGAAGTGAGAGCCGGGAAGCGTAAGTCTACGGCATCTGGAGGCAAAGCGCCGTCGGTAAAAGTTAAGCCGGCCATGGCACCTACAATGGAAGCATCGATACCGTCATTGGAGTTGCCTGCAAGTATTGTTGCCAAGAATCTACATATCCCCACAGGGCTGGCGAGAACGCAGGTCAGAGGCGAGACGGCGCAAGTTACAGGATCAATTGATGCAATAATGGTGAGAGGCAAATCGAGCGTGGCCAGTCCTAGGATGACGAGCTTTAGACATTGATGGATAGTATTGATTTTCAGAATATGAATTGAAGAGCTAGGGTAAATGAAGCGAGAAAAGTGAAGAGATTCGTTGGCGGATGAGCAACATGTTTTTCAGTTATCATTATCGACTAACTATGGTTCAAATTGGCACCGAAAGGTGAATACGGAGTATCTTGGAAGGTGTTTTGACATTTCTGGTTTGTTGGCACTCAATTCGTGACCTGTTTTATAGAGTAAGTAATACCCTAAGGTCTACACGTGAGATCCATTGGTCAAAGATACAGCGCAACGGACTTAATGTGAATGAATCCGACTTACTACAGTAAATAAATCGAGAGTAATGATTCTGGCTGACGATATTTCCTGTTACTTTGTCCCATTTTTTGAGCATCGTGGTCCTTTTTAGGCCGAACATCGATCATGACGTCGTATGCAATCTGTGGACGGAGTACGGAGGAACTAACGGAGATAAGCATGGGCGACCGAACAGCTTTCGAACTCCAGCTCCCGTAAGGAGCCCGTTCACCAGTAATAACAGAAAGGCGTTTCGACAGTCTCCAGAAAAAAAGACCAGTATCCAGCACTGCCTCCCCCTAAACTGCGTCTCACACAAACATGACACCCTGTCAATTTCGAGCGGACAGGATGCATGGGAACATATCCAAGGGTTTGACCCCCTCCTATTATTATCTTAGGAACGTCCTCAGCCTGCTGATTCATCCGTATGGAAATATTTGACCGTTTCTTTGCCCGTACTGTGGGAGTGAAACTCCACAGTCGATAATTTTTCGGAATCAGGGAATGAGTCACGTTCGATGGCGTCGCAGCCAACTAATAATTTGTGGGCTTTAAGTACGGAAGTCCCCGAACCCCGACTTACCCGAGCTCTCTGATGAGTGACTGACCGGGGTTTAGGTATCGTTAACACCTGAAGCATTGGATAATATTATTTTCTTGGTATGGAGTCGTGTGAGAGCTGAGGGTGAAGACCATGTCTTGGTACAGTTCAGAAGGATGTTCCTCGGCGAACGCGTGTAATACCGGTTTTGGAGTCACATATGGGTGCCATTATTAAATCTTCGAGCAGTAGCGAGAGTGCTTGAAGAAGTGCTGGAGGCTGAGCCGTGAGCCGTGAGCTCTTTCAGCAGCGCGAGCAGTTACGATTTGATCACTTGGAAGTCTCGAAATGCGAGAAGTCGCGGTGGATCACGGGATGGCGAAACACGGAATTACCGTACAATACACAGCAGCTGAAGGGTTTGTCAGCCATTGGCCAATCACAGAGGGCTGGATCAGGGGCCCACCACCTAGAAACGGGAAAGCGGCGGTAACGACGGGTGGATCCCCTTGAAAATGTTTCGGAAGCTGGTAATTTTCCACTTTCGAGGCTTAAGTTAACATGCAGGCTCCATCATTCTTTTTTCCTTGCTTCTTCAAATACTCCGTAGAACAATTATTATTGTCTTTTTGGATTGTGTATTCACTTTCCACTGCAAATCGCAACTCCCAATTGAAAGTCTCCTCTCTGGGTATCCTTGACCTCAGAGGAAGGAGTATTAACAATTGCAAAATTCTATTATTTGAGTATCAAAAGTTGTCGAAGTTGAAGACAGTGGATATTGCTGTCTCCAATTCTCTTCCGCCTACAACCCCAGTTTTACCAATCTTTGTGCGCGTTCGTTGACGGCTGCTGGTCGTCAAATGAACCTGCGAGTTCAGTTATCCCCAAGTGCAGACGTGAGTTGAAACTATCTATCTATCGACTGTATTCTTGGACTCGAGCTGTTCGAGCTAACGTTAAGTTCGCTTATAAGAACCTCCTCTTCAACCTGGAGAGGCACCCTATAAGATAAATGGTTTTTAAGCCATTTACACACCTCGCGCGTCAAACCTTTTCGAAGTCCCTCGTCCATGGCTACGCTCAATCTGTCGTTGCCGCCTCCCAATCCTCCTATGCTTCCTCCACCACCTCCTTGAACCAGATCACTGCTCTTCCGGGCAAGTTTTCTCGTACCGCTCAGCTACAAAATGCTTTTCAAAATGCATCCAACTCTTCGTCGAGTGCTGGGCCGAAGGCCGGTCATGCCGCCTCAAATTATAACCCCACCGACTCCGGTTTAGCTGCGTACTTTGCTGCATGGCAATTGGCGCAGCAGAATGGAGATGAAGCGGACTGGCAGCAATATCAGTTCAAACGGAGAATTGGCTGGGCAGCCGGGCCCAAGGAGGCAAAGGAAGAATCTAAACCCACGAAGCAAACCGAACAAGAGAAAAAGGCTGCGAACCTGAATGCAGCCAGTTTGACTGAAAACCGGAATGCGCGGAATGTGGAAAGTGCCCCGGTCGATAAAGATGTCAGCGCAAAAGTTGACGAAGCGGTGGCTCGGGAAATTCAGCAGATTAAAGAGGCTGCCGAATTATCGGAGGGCACACCCGCTGCCTCAACTGTCGATTCTGCGGAGCTTTTTGAGTCACAAGAGGTTTCCAGTGCGGAATTAACGCCTGTTTCTTCAATTGAGCAAGCAACCGCACCAGAGCCGAAAACTCCACAAACTCCTGCGCGTCGATTGAAATCGACACCGGTGCCCAGTGAAGAATCCAATCGAATCGTTGAACTCGCATCTGTTGGATCATTTGCAGAGATACCCGTCGCTTTCGAAAAACTGCTAAAAGATGGTCTTGTTCCCAGCACCGGTGCCTACAATGCCCTTCTACAAGCGGCTATTTACCTTCATTCCGACGTCTACCATGCCGTTCCCAAAGCTTTAGATATTTATTCTGATATGATCCGCCGAAATGTACACCCGAATGAACACACATACCAAACGCTCGTGCAGTTACTCTCCATTCGCGCTCTCGAGTGCCAACATATGATGAAGGATCTTGAAAAAGCACGCGTTCGCTACGGTGGCATGGACGAACCCGGCAAGTTCATCCTTCGTTCCAGCGAGTTAGAGCATGAACTCTTAACTGAGGACCATTCTCTTCCAATTGCTCTCAAGCTCTTTTCTATGGCCGTTTCTCGTCATGAACGCATCGAATTTTCTATCGATATCTATCGCTCTCTGTTACTTGCGTGCGCGATGCGCGGGGATGTTGAGAAAATGATCCAAATATTTGCTCATATGGAAGATCAGAAGGTGGCTCCACTGGCCAACATGTTTCCACCCATGATCGATGCTTTCGCCAAGAGCGGTGACCTGAAGAGCGCTGTCGAATGCTACAATGAATACAAGGCTCTTGCCATTGCCGATGACAAAGGAATTTTCGGTGTCATCGGTAGAAAAGATGGCGAGGTTTACGCCGCTGTGGTCAAGGCTTACATGGTTTGCGGAAAAGCCGATGGAGCTCAACGGTTCTTTGACAAGATCAAATCTTCATTTGATGGAGTGGAAAACCAGGAGCAAAGGCTCAAAGTTGTCGAGGACGACATTGTGAACAACGGATTTATTCAATATTCGATCTTGACCGGCAAATTCTCACAGGCACTAGAAACCGCTAAAACAAGTCTCGGTGGAGACGCATTAACGGCATCTCTTTTGAACATTTGTGTGAATGCTGCCGATGCAGGAAACTCTGCCGTTGCTTCCGAAGCGTACGATCTTTTCTCGTCCGAGCAACCCCACAATCATACCCCTGTCACCGCCATGATGGCCATGTACGTACGGGCCGGCGACTTGGCTTCCGCTAAGGCCCACTGGGCTATTTTAGCTTCAAACAATCATGCGAACGCGGATCTCATTGAGCCGACTGCAATGTATGCTGTTGCCCTGTTGAGAAGCGGCCAGATAGATGAGGGCCTTTCCCAGGCTCGTAAGATGTTTGCTAAAATAAGGAATGGCGCTTCCACCAAACAGCCTCAACTCCGTGAAGGAATTGACGAAGCTATTGACCTCTTCGGTCAAGTCCTCATGCAATCCTCACCAATGATTACGGCCCACGCGGCTATGACCCTAATCTGGACTATGGTCGAGAATGGTGGCTTGGTATCTCCAGTTGCTGAACATGCCATCGCCAGCCTCGGCCCAATGGAAATCTCGCAGCTTAGTGTCCAGGACCTCAATCTGGCCCTTCAGGTCCAGGCCGGTATGCTCGTCAACGGATCATCGCTCTTTGACGCTGCCCATCCAGCTCGTTTTGCTCATATGATTGAGCTCGCGATATCCACGAGATTGCCTTTCAATGGCAAGCTCAAGGAGCTCTTGGACCAAGGCGTATCGAAAATCAGCACTAGTCGCCCTGACCTCTATCGCAAATGGCAGCAATTCACACAGGCGCCGCTCAAATCGGCATTTGCGTCTCCACGGTTTTCTCCAGTGTCAAAAGCTTCTCCCGCGGTGAAACCGAAGCCTGAAGATTCATTTGATCCATATACCCATTCAACCGATTTCCGTGGCTCTTCCATCATTGCGGATGAGCTTGAGAATACTCGTGGACGTGCCGAAGACCACCTCAATAATGCGATGATCAAGTTCAGAAACATGCGTCGCATTGGCAGACATCCCCGGTACATTACTTATGCTAAGCTCATAGGTGCCGCTGCCAAATGCGGACGTATGAGCCTTGTGCAAGAGATTCTAGGTATGGCAAGGCACGACATTCCCCTTATTACCCAATACTCGGCGGTTAAGTACGGTTGGACATCCATTCTCGATGCGATGGTAGCAGCCTGCCTCACTTCTGGCGAACGAGGTCTCGCCGCAAAGTACCACCAAGAATTGCTGAATATGGGAGCCGCTCCTTCGGCTAACACCTACGGTCTTTACATCACCACTTTGAAGGAGTCAACCAAAACTTTCGACGAAGCAACGGAAGCTGTCAAAATTTTCCATCGGGCTATGTCCGAAGGAGTTGACCCATCTTCGTTCCTCTACAATGCATTGATTGGAAAACTTGGCAAAGCTCGCCGTATTGATGATTGCCTTCTATACTTCGCGGAGATGCGTGCCAACAATGTGCGCCCGACAAGTGTCACCTACGGCACTGTAGTTAATGCTCTCTGCCGAGTTAGCGATGAGCGTTTCGCCGAAGAGATGTTCGATGAAATGGAATCTATGCCAAACTACAAACCTCGTCCAGCACCATATAACTCACTCATCCAGTATTTCCTCAATACTAAGCGCGACCGAACCAAGCTCCTGTCCTATTACGAACGAATGAGGTCAAAGAACATTGAGCCAACGATGCACACGTACAAGCTTCTCATTGATGCTCATGCTTCATTGGAACCTGTCGACATGGAAGCCGCCGAAGCCGTTCTTGAGACTATCCGATCTACTGGCAAACAGCCCGAAGCCGTTCATTACGCATCGCTCGTGCATGCCAAAGGTTGCGTCCTCCATGACATGGATGGCGCTCGCAAGGCATTTGATGCTGCTCTTGCTACACCTACTATCAAAGCTCAGGCTTGTCTTTACCAGGCCCTCTTCGAAGCTATGGTCGCCAATCACAAGGTCGCCGATACACCGGCTCTTGTGGCGGACATGACTTCGCGAGGCGTAGAGATGACACCTTACATCGCTAACACCCTTATTCACGGCTGGGCCGCGGAAGGCAACGTCGCCAATGCTAAGTTCGTGTACGAGAGCATCGGAATACAAAAACGCGAACCTAGCACGTATGAAACGATGACACGAGCGTTCTTAGCAGGAGACGACCGGAAGAGCGCTGCTACCGTTGTGCAGGAAATGCTGTCCAGAGGATACCCGTCGGCTGTTGCTAGTAAGGTCGTCGAACTTGTTAGCGGTGGAAACTCGACTATTGCCACATCCACACCCGTCAGCCCTTAAGTCCATCCACCAATTATCACCTTCTTTGCTAGAAGTGAGCCGATTCTGTGTTCGTTTTCTGCATGCTACTGTGTGAAAACATTCATATCCCGTGTATTTGTTCTAATTTTCTTTTCTTTCAAAATACCCGGGTTTACTGATACCCACAGATTTGCTCCTTCAGTTAGGCATAATCATTTTTTGCATCTTTTGTTCTTTGATAAAAACTTTTTCTGGGCATGCGGTACGGAGTTTGAGGGCTTGGTCTTTTATAGCGGATGGCGTTATTACATGGTTGACAATTCCGGTATGGAATTCGGGATGCCCTTTTCTTTTGGTTCTCTTTCTTCATTTGTTTTCAATAGACACATCTCTACTCTCTTCTGGACTTCAGGGCATCACAAGCAGCAACCCTTGCATGTTGTATATATCTTTCTACCCTTTTTGTGCTTTTCTTGTTGCTATGGGTTGCCAGCTTTGTCTTGCCCTCCAATCTAGAAGGCCCATAATCACTAGCAGGTTCATTCCTTGCTGCAATAGATTAAAAAAAAATAAGAGGAATATGTACAAATATGTATCTTCAAATGTCCTATTTTTATCGTCCAGGTGTTAATTAGGTCATACATGTAGACATAAGGCCACTTCTCGTTCCATAAATCCATACCACTTTTAGTTGCGTTTTCCAGCCGAGCCCGAAAGTACCCATGAGCACCCTGTACCGAAAAGTACTTTTGTCCTCACCAAATTTTGTGAGTAGTTAAAGTATACTTTAGTATAGGATGCCAATCCATATTATCGACGAGGTACCCCGTAGTTAGTTGCCTTGGATTATCCATCCCACTAGTTCCCGACGTCATGAGCCTAAATATCAACCAATTCATCTTCAGGCTACAGATGTTAGATCATTACTCTCTCCAATTCTACCCGCATTATCAGAAAATACCACGCAATTGAATGTTTTATCTTTTTACCACTGTTCGCAGGAATCACAACTTTATTCCTCGGCTTTCCTATCTTTCAATTGTCCGCCGGAAAACCGCCAAAGCAATGACTTTAAGCAACCAGCCTGAAGGGCAGCATTGTAGCCAAGATCAAGAAAGTCGCCCTCATCATCACCCAAAAAGATTGATATGTTAGTATCTTGTTTTTGAAGTGCTACATCCGGAGCTAATTATCTGTCTCAGTTGCGCCCGGCGACATCCAAGCCCCGATTCCCGGACACCAAAACGAGAGCAAACCACATATACCTTCTGGCCTTCGAACACCTTTCACGGACCTCGATCCAATCGTATCTGGTGCCTCCACTCCTCTGAATAACGCTTCTATTGTATCTCATGCAGCCCGCGCTCACCAATTTGGCACTAATCCTCCGCTCACAATCTCCCAAATACACCCCACCAACCCTCTTCATCAATTCCACACTTGGTTTCGGGATGTACGACTAGCCCCGTCTTCAGCTCCGGAGACATGTTCGCTTGCAACGGCTAGCATGCCGCTCGGTCGTGTGAGCTCGCGGATAGTATATCTGAAAGAGCTTGATGAGCGGGGCTGGGTGGTATATAGTAACTGGGGTAGTCGTGCCGGGAAAGGCGGACAAGTTTTTGGAACCACTGGCTCAGGACTGTGGGAAGAAGAGCATGGAGGTATTATTGAAGACGAAGAACAGGGACTACTACATACCAATCGCTGGGCAGCCTTAACATTTAATTGGCCGAACGTGGAAAGACAAGTCAGGATAGAGGGCCTAGTGGAAGTTTTGAGTCGAGAGGAGAGTGAAACATACTGGCGAGTGAGGGAAAGAGGCAGCCAAATCGGTGCATGGGCAAGCCAGCAAAGCAAGGTGCTGTGGTCAATGGAGCCCGGTGATGTTGACGCGGCCCTCGGTCTCAACAAACAAGAGGTGGATGATGGGCGAGCCGTGTTGGAAGACCGAGTAAAAGAAATGGAGAAACGCTTTGAAGGAGTTGATGAAATTCCTTTACCGCCATTTTGGGGCGGTGTGAGAATTGTTCCTGAGTCAGTGGAGTTCTGGCAAGGCAGGAAGAGTCGGCTACATGATCGGTTCCGATATGTGGGAGTGTTCGGTGAGAATGAGAATCAAGGTGAAGGAGATGAAAAAACATTTAGATGGCGGATTCAAAGGCTCTCGCCATAGAATAGCGACAAGCGAAAGTACTACAGCTTGATCGTCGTCATATACACTACATATAAAAGCTTGTCTATCCGTTCAGAACCATTAGAGAAAGCCAGTTCTAGGATGACTTCATTTTGAGCCTTCTTTTGCCAGAGCAAACAACTTCACACGATACTTACCTTTTTCCCCTACTCTACTAGGTAAAGCCGCCTGGCCATCCTGAAAGCTTCCAATCAACACCTCATGCAAACTAAGGTTGTCTGCATTCTAGAGCCCAAAACTATGAGCCTTTCGAGATAATGAGCTGAGATTTCGAAACGGCCGACTGCATCAGATGATGCTGAAAAAATCCATGGAAGTTCAGAACGTTCGGCGCTTATTCCTGGCTAAGCGCTGACAGCTTTTTTATCCCTTGAAACGTCGTTTTGAATATATCACTCCGCTTTTCCGAAAAACTGGCTCCCGCTCAACATAAGTTCATGTTTGAGAATTCGTTTATCGGCCCCAACCTATGATATGGGGGCATTGAGTTTCATATTTGTCTAAGGATCACCTAGCGGCGGCTCTCCACTGCCTGGCATACCCTGTTTGATTCGAGAGCCACAGGCTTTTTTATCCTCTCTCGTACTTCGGAGACCCCAGTGCAGTTTGAAACCATGTTTATGGGAAACATTTCCACCTGGACAAATGGACGAAAGATACCATCCCCTCTCCTCTTTGAGCGGCGAGTAGCTACTCACTTTTCGTCTCATCTCCTCGGCTAATGAACTCGCATTTATAAACAGGCTAGAAGAGAGACGGACAGTGTGATTTTTATGCTTGATAAAAGCTGAAACGGACAATCATAAACAGGCTATAGAGATGATTGGTCGCAACAGACATAGGCCTATGGTCCTTACTTGGAGCAAAAGATGCCTTGCCTCATGAACGGATGCATATAATGAGCGAATGCCCCGTCTTGGTGCTCGAGAAATGAATGCTCCTCACACAAAGAATCGTCCTCGAAAACAACATACTTCTATCTGAACGAACATTCCCGATCATTTGGCTTATAAAAATGTCTAACGTTGCTACGGTCTGTCAGGATCTACTCAGAGATGTGGCCGAACCAAGCTAACCATTCTATAATAGGAAAACTGTTCCTGCAAAATTACAGTCCGTGCCGCGATGTGGCAGATCGCGGTCATCAAATTCAAACTTAGCCTCGGAAACGGGAAAAGAAAAGAAATGATACGAACATTTGAAAAGCTCCCTAGTTCGAAAAAGCAGCGGTGTCCCCGAGGCCAGCGACGAGGCAAAATGTGTGGCGGCTGCGAGGTCGTCTACGTTTTAGTGAGACGCCGGCGGCCACTGCTGACGGCTCTACCAGCCTAGAAATAGATGCATCGGTAGAGAAAATTTGAGCGCGATCAGCGTTTCGGCTATGGTCCTGTAGATGTGATATTCGAAGTGGGATCCGGTTGTAATATCAAGAGGACTCTGGGGAGACATTTTCGGCATCGTGATCGTGGGCTGTGATTACACTGAAGTTTGTTTTGTGTGTGTGTGTGTGTGTGTAGACTTGATTGGGTTTAGATCATAAACGATATGATATTCTTCTGTATTAATAAAAAGGAATCTGGAGCTTTAGAATTCAGTTGGTATCATCTGTTCGTTCAATTATAAATCTGACGCTGATCAGGGGCTGGACACGCGCGGTTAAAAGCGTTTTATTAGCCGCCGTTTAGTGAGTCCCGCAAATTGGAAGCTGAAACTGACTCAGAACTTCATTGTTGATCTTCCAATCCGATATCTTAAGAGATCGTTTAACGTGGGACAAGATTTCGAGGAATAAGTAATAGAGGCGAACAATGGTTTCGCAAAGATGGCTCGTGTTGGCGCTTGCTAGTGGCTCTTTCGCCGCGCTGAATGGAGTGTTTGCAAAGCTGTATGTTGGAAAGCCTGCAACCCTTGACGAGACGAGATTGGGATGCTGAGACACAGACAGCACAACTACTCAACTCACAGCCAATATATCTCGCGCAATCTCACACTTCCTGTCTCTCTCGGCGTCAACCGACATGGTTGCGGAGTACATTGTTCGAGCTGTATGACAGACCCACATTCCGTTCTAACACCCGCCGAGTTCTCTCTGCGCTTTCTAATACTTGACCACGTAGCTCTTTTTTGGGCTCAACATTCTTTCGAACATCGTAATGTGGACTTTGTTCACACGCGCGTTGACCGCTGCCAGCTCCGCTACAAGGGTCACCATCACAAATACCACTGCGAACTTTCTCGTCACCGCTCTGCTGGGCATGATGGTGTTTCAGGAGCGTGTCGCGCCTCTCTGGTGGTTTGGTGCGATTTTGATGGCTGCTGGGTGTATACTTGTGGGGCTAAGGGAGGAGGAAAATAAAACAAAACTGAGCGATGCCGGTTCTTTTGCTGAGAATGACTCGCAGGGTGAGGTGGAGAGAGGAAGAAGTGTGGATGAAACTGACTTGATAGCGCTGGATAATGAAGAAGTTAAGCTTACAAAAGGAGGAGCAGCATCGAGTGCGATGGCGGTATAACGGTCTGCTGTTTTTCGTTTATCTTCAGAACATCATATAGAAAATGTATATATTGTTCAACGGCCCGTCTTCAAGCTCAGAAGTTTATGTGGGAATCATTATGGTCGTCTATCTTCTCTGTCTCCCAACTCAACGTCCATCAAATCCATCAATATCCTCAGTCCCGTCAATTATATCAAAGGAGCCATCTCGCCTTTGGTGGCCGTCCTCACTCTCAGTGGTCCGTTTCTTCCAGAACCTCACTCGTTTACTAACCCATTGGATAGCTTCCCATATCTTTCGTTCAACGATACCTTCTTCCATCCCATTGATACCACTAGAAGTGCCAGGCCTATCACCATTCGCTTCCGAAAGCTCCTGATGCTCCACTTTGAATTGATATTTCAGACAATCCTTTACTGTGACAAGCCCAGACAGCCGGCCACGGTGTTCCACAAGAATCACACGGGGTCCCATCTTCTTGAAGATCTCCATCACGGTCTCTAGAGCTAGCCTTGGATGCACGGTAATTGGGGCTAGGTCAACATACGAACTAAAATCAACGTAGCGAACTCCTGACGAGGAAGCAATATCTTCAAAGGTTTCCGGTGGAGGAAGATGCGGATCAGTGGACGATGAAGCCACCGGTGAATCAAAGTATGACTGCGAAGGGCCTGGTGTCGTTAAAGATGATGTGCCGGCGCCATAATCATTAGGCTCGGAGACAAATCGGCATTTGGCGTTTGGGGAGAACAGGCCCTCTTTTCTGGCCCGGTTGATAGCATACTGGAACTCTGTGCGACCAATGAATCCAATGAGCGTACGTGATGTGAGATCTTCCACAATGGGGAAACCCTGGAATTTGTTGTCTTCTAATAGTCGCTCTGCTTCACTGACTGGAAAATCGGAAGCTGGAAGAGCCACGGGTTGGTTCGTCATCGCGTGGGAGACTGGGACATTGAATATGTGCTCCTCTTTATTATCTAGGAAAGGAAACCCATTAAACCAGATCATTCGATCTGCAATTCCACCTTTTCCAAAACGTTCGCTCACAGCCTTGGTTACACCTACGACAATCTGCCACCATCGATGTTAGCCAAAATATGTCTGTATAAATCAATGTAAGTGATTCTCACCATTGTGGGCAGGATATAGGTCAGGGCACCTGTCAACTCAAACATAATAACTGTTACGGATATGGTAAGATGCATGATGCCACTCAATGCCGCGCCTGCACCCAAGAATGCATATGTTCCTGGAGTAATGCATGGCACGTCAGGTTGACAAGAAGAAAAAAATCTCGAATCCGGAAATGACTCTTGCAATGCTTGGACAAGAATTCCAATCATTCGACCAAACGAGGCTCCGATTGCCATCGAAGGTACAAAGATACCGGCAGGTACTTTGCAGCCATATGAAACAATCACGAAGAGTACGCGCAATATTGTCGCCATGAGCAAGGAAAAGACCATCGACCACCGACGAGCAGCTCTAGTATACAATTAGCTTCGCATGATTGACATTTCGAAGTCGCCTATGATCCTTACTGGCAGATCCCATTATAGTCATGTTCTCCTTCACATTCACGAAACAGAATTTCCATCATCTCAGTCATCGTTATTCTCATAAACATGTTTGGATAGCAGATAAGGGCTGTCAACCCGGCTAAAATCGTGGCTTCGAGGATAGGATGGCGCGAGAGATACTTCTTACGGAATGCCTGGGCTCGTAGATTCCACTTCATGACAAATGCGCCGTACAACCCACCAAATATGCCCAGTATCACGAAGAAAATCAGTTCAAAAAAATGCCATGTCCTATCATACTTGACTTGGAACATGACAAGTTGACCGGTTCTAAAAGGATTCATTGCCTATTCGGGGTTAGTATCAAAAATAGTGACCAGTGCACATCACACATACCGCCAAAACGCCAGTTGCGACTAGAGCGCAAAAATAACTTCTCCATAAAGTTTTCAGGGGAAAATGAGAGGCCATTTCCTGCAAACGTGAGCGGACTCCCTGGACACTTAGGGAGACATTTCTCCTACCTCTAAAGAAAACAAAACACCTCCTATTGGACTGCCAAAAGCGACTGCTACGCCAGCAGCTGATGTAGCCGTCAAGATTTCTCTGGTCTTCGCCGCATGTCTCTTATATTTGCTGAACCACCTAGATATCACATTTCCCGTACAGACAGCGATATGGACACTTGGGCCTTCTTTTCCAACCGATAACCCGGAGGCAATGGCCAATGGTAAACCGATAGATTTGATCAAGAGAGTCCTTGCTCCAAGGAAGCCTTTCATGATAAACCCAGCGATGATGACTTTGATTTCTGATATTCCTGAACCGGTGGCGTATGGAGCAATCCCGTCAATCAGCACAGCAGCAGAGAACGCAAACAATACCTAATGATGTTAGAAGGGTGATATCAAATATGCTCAGCTACTTACGGCAAAGCAGAAGTATATGATGTAGTTTATCGGCGGAAATGTACTCCATCGCTTCCATTCCGGGCATTCTGGCAATTTTAATCAGATCAATAATCCCTGCAGGGACGACACTGGGTACATACTTCCATTTTCCGCTTCCCAACAGCAGAATGACTCGTTCAAATAGAATGCCGTCGTGCAATATCCCAGCTTGACATCCGCCAGCCATTCTGTCACGATATTCAAGAACGCAGCATTTAGGCCAATTGCCGCCCCAACAATCGTCACGACGACCCAAGCCTGGCCAGCATCAAATGCTTCGCTGACTTTTCTTCTCCACCCAAAAGCGCCATCTTTGTCCCAGAATCGAGCACCCCGTTTCCTCCGTATTCGTCGCCGAGTCTGTTCGTGCACTGCGTCTTGTACCCAGTCTATCGTCGTAAAATCTTCATATCTTTTAATCTCATTAATCTCGTCCGTTATCGTCCGACCGTTTTGCCCTGTTTGGTGATCATTTGTAGTTGGCGTAATCGGCGTGATGGGACCGGTATCGACCGCGGAAAGAAAGGAAAGTGATGAATGGCGTCGGACATCGCGGGCAGGGATTGAGGCAGCGGAAGGTCGACGGCGGTGGGCGGAGGCCGAGGATAGGTTTGGGTTCATCACATCAACGAAATTCGCATCCAGGATATCACCCTGGAGCAGTGGTTCACTTCATTTGATCTTACGCGATCAGCTTGGTCCAAAAGTGGGTGATTGGACGATGTAGTTAGTCAAGTCTAGAGACACAGCTGTTATCTGGCCGGGAAAAGGCCCAAAACAGGATGGATCAGAAAAAGCTGACAACTTCCGGACCAACAATCAAGCGTATGAGGTTTTCATCCAAAATTTGCTTTGATAGTTGCCTTCGGAGGACAGTGGGCTCCTCGGCGATTGCTCAAAGAAAGTTCGCGCTGAGCGATCAGCGAACTTAAAGCATTTCAGTGGATGCAGCATTTCTTCTTCCTGCTTCAAACACAATAACTACCTGATCGAATTCCAACCGCATTTCCTGACTTGAAAACGCGAAATACATCCCTCACGGAGCTTTACTCGAGCTTTTTAAACCTAACATACCCTCATCGAGTGCCTAGGTCGCCGCCAAATGCCATATCAGAGTACTACAGCTCCTCCGCCCGAGGAAGCGACGGGACAGACTGCTTTGCCCCGTGCGTTGGAGCCTTACTACTAGGATTCACAAGGCTAACGAGATATCTAGTAACGAGAATCAAGAAAATCATTCGTCTCGATGAGGATATCTCCCAGTGCTCCAACAATGCCGCATTTCTTGTCTCCGTCGCTACGGTACTTACTACAAACCAACCCCGCCAAACCTTAGATTAAAGGCGAGATGCTAATTGGATTATCCCACTGGTAGGAATTGTTCATCCGATACCTTACCGAGCAAGCGCATACTGTCGTGAAGTCAGAGAAAAAGCCAAGAAAAACGATACAATATAGAGATCTAGGTGGGTTCAAAGCACGACGCGACCAATCTTGATAGTTGGACACCCTGATAACTCACACGGCCTTACAGCAACCGCCGTTTCTCGAATTGATAACTTGGAGTTTCTTTCAGATGTCATTCCCAAAACCACGACATATAAGCAGTTCAAGGAAAAGAGGGCACGAGACGCTGCTAGAGAAGCGAGAAGGCCGAAAGGGCAAGGCACATTGAACAGAAAGACCTTCGGGCCAAATGGTGGTTTAGAACCACCACCACGACGCGAGGAATCGATTTTGAACCTAGACGCGAACGGGTCACATAGTACAGCTCGACCGCCGATGGTTATCCATTCGGCCCGTGTACAAAACCTCCTGAACGACAATATGGAAGGAGATGTTCCAATGCGAGATTAGGAGTGCGCTGGTCTTGGGCCATGCTATACAGAGTATTAGGGCCAATCATTCATAGGCCCAATTTTTGGAATATGATAAAAAGACTCATTTGACGAGCCGCGACGGTCTTCACACCTATAGACGGTGACGGGAAAAAGGTGTTCGGAGCACAGGTTGAAAATTAGGCTGGTCTCAAGCATATCCGAGTGATTCGTAAATTTTGAACTTATCGAGGTTATTGAGAGTATTTATTTGTAGTCGAGTACGGAGTATTCTATACAGAATAGGCAATGCATTGTAGTGTTGTTGGTTGCTTGTTTAACTACCTATGTAGTTATGTGAACTGAGCTGCTTCCAAGTTCTGCGTTGAAGGGATGTTTTCGGGTGGAGTGCCGACCAGCCAATCAGAGTGGGCGTGATTCCGGACTTTCACGAAACGAATTCGCAACTTCAAAGCACTTCAACATCTCGACTATTCATCCTCGACAGCGTCAACTCCAGCCCACCGGCACTGCTCGGGATCCCTCTCAATTAATTCTCTTCTTTAATTTCTATTTCTTTGTCTCTTCCGCCATGCCACCACTCGCCGCTTCCGCCGCCTCCTCGCTGGCCCGGGCCTGCACCCGGCAATCTCTGGCCCTCCCACGAACACTTGCCGTGACAGCCTCTCAGCAATTCCGCGCCAAATCTACAAGCGAAACAGCACCCTCATCGTCGTTCGATAGTCCATTCGGTCGCAGCGAGAGCTCTCCATCGATGAAGGTCCCGAGCTTTGCGAAGTATGCTAGCTCCGGCAATGTAACGACCAACAAAGTCTTTTCCTACTTCGTGGCTGGAAGTATGGGCTTAATTACCGCTGTGGGGGCGAAAGCTACAGTCCAGGGTAAGATTGAGTCCAATTATTCTGCGTCGGTGCCGTTTGGTTGAATTGGGACTCGGGGTTTGCATGCGGCGGCTTTTGATACGCAATATGTGGACGAATACGTTTCAAGAGCCATACTGATCTGATTGCTTCGCATAGACTTCCTTGTTAATATGTCGGCATCTGCCGATGTCCTTGCCCAGGCCAAGGTCGAAATTGCTCTCAATTCTATCCCCGAGGGCAAGAATGTACGTCACCAAAAAGTTCCTCTCACTCATCTTTCGAGTCCCGATTTTTGACTGTTGCCTCTCCAGGTAATCATTAAATGGCGAGGAAAGCCAGTCTTCATCCGTCACCGCACCGCTAGCGAAATTTCCGAAGCTGAGAACACAAATTGGGAAACTCTCCGAGATCCGCAACCCGATTCTGACCGTGTGAAGAACCCAGAATGGCTTGTTATGTTGGGTATGTTTGTCCCTGATATATCTATGATTTTATGCGAATACGATAGACGTATGCTCAATTTTTATCACTAGGTGTTTGCACTCACCTTGGGTGTGTACCGATTGGTGAAGCGGGTGAATTCGGAGGTTGGTTCTGTCCATGCCACGGTTCTCACTACGATATCTCCGGCCGTATCAGAAAAGGTCCTGCACCATTGAACCTCGAGGTACCTCAGTACGACTTCCCTTCGGATGATACCCTCATCATCGGTTAGCGCTTTGTATATTAGTGAGGAGGATGGAATTGCGCCAAGCGAGGACGAACGGGGTTAGATATTTCAAAATTCGAACACCAAACACCAATATACTTGTAAAGCTGCAAAGGAACGATTGGAGCAACCAGGAAGAAAGACGATCGTCTTGGAGTTTCATATAGATCAAAAAAGACGGAGGGTTTGATCGTGTCTCCCTTCTACCATTCTACAAGCGGCCTTGTTCATATCTATGTATTTTTTGATTTCCTTAGATTGTCGATTTCGAACAAACTTTTTTCCCTTGTATCGCCGAAACCAACACCACTCATGTATTTGTCGCCAAGTGTCCTGGACATATAATAGCCACTTCATGTGTTTGGAATTCGATATAAGAGCTGCCTTAGGCTCTGGGAACACTCTGAAACATTTCCATTTCAGTACAAAATATGTTCCTACATCGGGCGGAATAGCAAGTCATCAAAACGCCAGAAAGTCTATATCTTTTTATATACAATACATGCGTCTAGGGAACCATACTTTTCAATCCAAGTAAAATAACTCTCCGAGGACCGTTTCATCTTGGGCGGAATATTGCTATTAATACACCCATCACCGCCGCACCGGCAGCCGCGCTTTCCAATGCAACTGTAGTTAAGTCCCGTTGAGAGAGCGTCACCCGTCGCTCGCTTAAAAGGTCCCTCAGCGTCTGTTGCCATGTATCTGGGTAGATGGATGCGTCGGGTGGCAGAATGGAGGTAAGAGGAGGTTCAGACACCAATTCTGACTCGAGTTGGGGTTCGGGGCTAGCTTCTAGCTGTGGCTCGGGTTCAACAAAAGGGGTGAACGTGGATGATTCGGATTGTGCTTCTTCAGTAGTGGTGTCAGATTCAGCGGCATCCGTATTTGTTGTGGATAAAGTGGCTTCAGCATGCTCCTCAGCGACTGGTTCTTTGTTTTGCTGTGATATGACGGGGGTATTAATTTCAACTACCGCCGCATCCTCTGTAGGTAGTCGAGTCTTTCCATTGCCGTCTTCCTTTTCCAATGCAAGCATGACCTTTTCTTCAAACCCCTTCACTAGTCTCTTCCGCCTCCACGGCTCAACCGCAATCTGGAAAATCAAGAAGAGCAACACGTTGACTCCCATGAGGCCCCAAGTACCCCATGTACTCATGCGGCGTATCTTATCAGACCATATCTGCTCCTCATGATACCGTGCTAAAATGCTTTTACTAAGGTGCGCTGCTGCTTCTTCCGCCTCTCGTTCCGCTAATACCAAAGCCTCGTGGGCCTCCGTCTCCGCTCGCTCGTTGGCATGGTCAGAGCGGTATAACGACGTAAAGCGTTCGAGATCAGTCGGATTCCAGGCATGTTTGCGCTGTAGCAGCTCATTGACTTCACGCTGGGAGGCAGAACGGCTGTTTATCGCGGTTGAGTAGGCATCTTTGGCCCCACGGACTCTTGAGCGAGTTTGTCGTACTCGGTCCTCTATCATAAAGGAGCACAGGTTAGTTGTCATTGGTCGGACATTGTGTGTAAAAGGCACAGAAGCAAAATATCGGACAGACATACCAAGCTCTATAATCTCCTGTTTCAATTTCTCAATGGCAGAGTATCCCGTCAAGTCATTCAAATGCCTGTTAGCGATAAAGATATTGGATTGTAGATGGTCCATGAGCTGAGAAAACTGCTTCGAGAGATCCGACCGCCGGCTTTCTGAGTGTGAGGGCAGTTTGCTTCCAGCATTGCTTCCGATGCTCCCCTTATTAGCAGGTGATGCATTGCCGACTGGCTCTTTTCGTCTTTGGTCTAACAATGGGGACTCCGTGGTGTCTGCCGGAGACCGGTGTTCGACGGGCTTTCCATCGCCATTGATAGAAGTAGCCTGATCCTCTGCACTTCTACCCTCTTTATTCTCCCTAATATGACCCTCTTTATCGTCTTGAGAGGAATAGGACCTCCTTTGCAAATTATTTCGGCATTGTAAACAAATCGGAGGGGCGAACTTCGGAAACGATGACTGCCGCGGATAAGCTTTCAACGATATCGATCGCGTCGCAGTGTAACTGGTTCGAGGTGCTTTGGCAATACCAGCAATACAAGGTCCTACTCGAAATGACTGTCTGATTAGGAGAGGAAGGGACTGCATGGCTGGGAGTAGACCAAGGCGGCCGCCGTCAAGACAGCTTCGCGGGTGGTAATCTTTCGGTGATGTCCATTTCTCGGGATAATTTTAAAAGATCGACGGAACCGTTTTCTCCGCACAAGCACCCGACTGGGGAAGTTTACTAGCATCCAGCTGTCAAACTCCGCCCTCTTATAATGAACCTCAGTAAGCTACACATTTATTTCGATGGCTTGAGATTCTATTACGTTTTCTTGGGGAGGTATTGTTTTCCTAACTCGCTGAGAGAGACTTGTTTTCCCAGTTAAGTACATGCATCTAAAGCAAGAATTTAAATCTTATGACTGCTGAATTGTGAGTATCTTTACAAACTTGCTCCATACTACCGTGGTAATTCGGCAGTATATCACTCCTTGGAAGGCAAAATGAAAAATTGGAAAATCCATGATGTTTCACAAAAGTAAGGACAGCAAACGGACCAGGAATTGTGCTGCCAAAGAAAAGCTATTATGCTGGTTGCAAACCCTTGAAAGGCGAACCCGACGAAACTTCAGGAAAAGAGGCTCCATCGTGGAAAGTTGTCAAACGGCTGCTAGACGATCTCGTCACCATAACGTCCCTTGTTTCTAAGAGAGATCTCCGCGTATTGATTTATTGTCGTTTGCGCATTTGTTGAAGTGGGAGAGTGCGAGCGCCTCCTCATGACTGTATCTTATGGTCTCCTTTCACAGCTTCCGCATAAGTGGGAGGAACGGTATTTTGGTCTTGTGGTCCAGCACTGCCGCCCTCTGCTGGGCCATTTTGTTGCGGGTGGTTTGATGGCACGGGTGGTGGTGCAGGCTTGGGTTGTCCTTGGTCAGTGGCGCCGTAGGATCGTTGGGGTGGTGGAGGAGGAGGATTGCGGGGCATATTGTGATGCGCAATATAGTAGTATGTCACCCGTCCATTCTCAGCATCATTTTGCGCGCCTGATCCAGCGATGGGCTGATAACCATGTTGAGATTCTTCGTCGATCTCAGGGTACTTCAAAATGATGTACCAAGCATGTAGCAAGCCAGGAACGTAGCCGAGACAGCATAAGGCGATGTTAATTAGAGAGTCGGCGGAGCAGATTCCGACCTTAATCCATACTGGTAAATGTTAAATGCTGTTTGTCGAATGGAGAGAGTGGAGTGGTGTGAACGAGAATCGCATTGACTCACCTGCAACTGGAGGGAACAAGATGGCAAGCAATCCTAGAAAGAGGTCGGGAGAGCACATGGTGAAACGATCAAATTCTTCAGTGGACTGAGAGATTCTGTCAGTTTTTAATACAAAGAATAATGGATGGTGAAACCACAAAGCGCTCGAAGCACATTCGTGATTGAAGAGGAATTTGAAGCTGAAATCAAATCGCGGGTGCCTTGAGTGTCTTACCTCAAAGTAACATGACGTAGCGGGGGCTACCAAAGCTTTGTCATTATCACGTGATCAAGCTCGGAAATCTAGACTGGGAAATATAATGATCCGGAACCTTATTCGGAGCCTGCTGTGCTGAATGAGGGAATGAAGCAAAAGAAAGAAATATGGAAATATATCAGAAAAATATGATATTGGATCGCTCTTCTAATCTGCCCTTCAATTATCACTAGTAATTGAAAAGCTCTTCAATTATCACTAGTAATTGAAGCTTTTAAGTCGTTGATATCATCAAAAGCGCAACCGAGAGCTCTTTTATCCATCTGACTTACCAAGAGAATCCGATCGTTGAAATCACCCTCTCCAAAGAACTTTTTATCAATCCTCTGCCAATATATCTTCTCGAGGCCTTCGGTTCTGGTTAGGACATGCATTATCCAAAAACGGCCAAGTTCCCAGGATTCCATCATACGATATGCTAGGTTCGCCGGTGCGCGTAATGTGTTGTTATCGAGGGCGATTTTCTCCCTGCTATCAAGGAGAAAAACGAACGCGAGCAGTTGCTCTTCGTACTGCATTTCTAATTCCTCAAGGTCACCATCCCAAAGACGCGGCGTGCCGTACATAAGCCACGAAGGCGGACAGTGTATGAAATCCATCGGTGCAGCATACGTAAACTCCCAATCTATTGCGCAAATGTTCTCGAAATTCGAATCACACAGCACATTTTTGGGGCCCATATCGTCGCAAAATAATTGGAATGGACCGGTTTCGAAATCCGGCTTCGAGAGTTTGCCCTCATCGGCAAGCTTTCGCAACAGGCATAGAGCAACAAGCCACCGATTAAAGGACTCAGGCGGCAGATCGTCGCGGTATCCATTGACCACCGCATTAATTCGCAGATCAATCAGCGAAAGGAAAAACTCTCTGGTTGTTTTGCATGGCCCTTTGATTTCTATCTCCTCCTTGGGAATTTCGCCGTAATGAATAGTGTCGTGCATCATCGAAGTCAAGGGCCGGTTAATGACGGTCCAGCTGTCACCGGAATCTCCTTCTCCGTTGACCATGCCAATGCTCCCGATCTGCGTGAATTGATGGTTGCAAAGCTCCAGCATGATATCTGCCATCTGGATCCACATGGGGTTGAGTCGAACCGGCGAAGGTCCGGGGTGGAGGAAAGCTATGCCCTTGCTGCAGCGGTCCCAGTGTATATCGATCAAGCGCTTTTTGTGGTTGAAGTACTCCATAATCATGAATGGGCCGATATCGTGCGGATGGTTTTCGGACGAATCATAGTAAAAGACGTGAGGAACGCGGATCCGGGTCTTCTTCTCCAGGAATCGCAAGACTGCCACCTCGTTCGCCAGTTTCTCGCCGGCTGACCGCGACTTCCCTTTGATAGGTATACGCGCGGCCACAGACCGGCCGTTTTTGAAATCCGTTCTCAAGAGAACGTTGAATCTACCACTCCGGGCCATCCGATTAATATTGCAATCAGCAGGACCTCCGCCGCATTCTATGCTTAGGAATTCAAGGTGCTGTAGCTGCGAGCTGATGAAGTCGTAAAACAGATACACCGCCGTGTTGCTGCCAACTAGCGAGGAAAGCTCCGAGATCGAGCTCCCATCTTCGTCCAAATCTGCATTCTCTTTCGGTCGATCTTCATCGGCCATTGAATCGGGTGTCTATTAATAGAGAATGTATGTATAAATGCGTAGAAGATACAAATTCCGGGCCGGTACCGGGGAATAAGGATATGCACTTAAGCGATATGCCGACGGATGGAGTGCCATCGACTGCCTGAAAGAATCCATAACAGCATCCATTCAGGGCGACTGAGTATCCACTGTCTTTCTCCAAAGACTAGAGATGCAGGTCCCATGGTGTATTGGCCGGCAAGCGCATTGCTTGCTGGTGCTGGTTGCGATTTCTCCAATAACGCCAGGTATCTTAAGAGTGAACTAGAGAATTGGAGGCTTCAAAGAGACCCCACCTCCTTTTTTTTGACACATGATCGTTCAATTGATAGAACATTTGGAAGGCATATGAATTTGATATGCCTGAGAAAATAGGTGCTGTTCTCTTCTCATCCTCCCTTGTTCCCTGTTAATCATACCGAACTGAGGTCTTGGGAAACCTTCACGACTAACAAATACCGCTAGTAACGGGTGCATCCTCGGCTGCCTTTCCGCCTGTAACTTTTGCGAATTCTGTGGTTCAACTCGGCAGTCAAAAAGCAACTTTGGTTCCTTGGGCCTTCAGGGGGCTCGCATTTGAGGGGAACTGGAAGTGTCTTCGGGAACTCTACCAAGTCTGCGGAGAAATCAATCCAGCCATCTAAAAAAGTACATACCTACAAAAGACAAGAAATTCATCTCAATTTCTCAGACAGAAAAACCAGCTAGAAATCGATCAGGGAGACACGTCGAGACCATCAGCGTAACCAAATCGGTATGTTTGTTGTATTTTCATTTTACTTTTCGTTCCTTTTGATGAACAGCTGCGGGTCATGTGCTCGCTGCCAATCACCGTCCGCTTCCGCCTTCATTTCTCGACCGTCGCGGGTTTTTCTTTGACCTTCAACAACAACCTCCCCAACTCAACTCCCATTGTGTCTTCGCCTGGACCTTTCAGGCTGCCGCTCGTTCAAACCCTTTTCACTTCTTCTCTTCTCCTTCTTAATTACTTTGTCTAATCTTCTTTTTATTTATTTTTTCGCCGTTTCAGTTTCACTCTCGTTGTCGCTCCTTTTGCCCATTTCTCCGTGCTTGTCAGTCGGGTTCGCGATTCCGTCAGGGGCACAGAATCTCTGACTAACTTTGACAACAACCAGACGAAAAACCACCCAATAATCGAAGAATAATATTAATTCGAGGGAACACAACCCAACGCCTGATGACGAGTTTTTCTTGCCCTAATTCGAGCTTCGAACTCTGAGACTGATTCCCCATTCGAGACTGTCCGCCTGCGATCCCTTGCCCCTTACGTTTGGAAGGTTTGCGACCAATATTGCCTCGCAGGCCTTCACCGCTTACGGTGCCTTGACCCGAGGCTTTTCCATTCTTCACCATGACCTCGAACTGCATTTCGCTCAAGGGCTCAAAGACTTGTCCTGCATTCGCCAATGCGTCCATCTCCACCAGTACAGACATTGCGAACAACTTGTACGCCATATGACTTCTGCTCCCTTTCGCATTTGTTTTTTCTGTCTTTCCGTCTTCGCTGGTACAGCGTGTCACTGACCTTATAATACTCTCGCAGTCCCTTCCTTTCCTTCGTTTCCTCCATCCAAGATTTCGATAGAGGGTTGGAAAATTACGTGCATCATGAATACGTCAAGCGCAAGTATGACGCACCCGATACCGGTCAACACGCTTTCAGTACTAACGCCAGCCTCTCGTAGATACCAGGAACAGCTCGGTTGCTCCGACGTTAAACTCACTAACACGACTTCCCTCTACGCTCGCTACACCACAAGCGTCATTTGCAATGGCATAGTTCAGAGCTCCAAAAACGCTTGCAAACTATCGCCGGAAGATTCGCGACCTCTCTGTGCTGACACCTGTGTACGTCCTTCTGGTTGTTTTGTGCTCAGCAAGGGCATCTGTATCTGATATTCAACAGGCAACCTCCGCTACCAGCGAAGAAATCATTGCGATCAATCCTTCACTATGCGGTTCTCCAAAACAAAACTTCATGGACCAGATTCGCTCCGACTTTACTGTGTGCTCGTTACCGGCGGACTCATTGACGGGAAAATGCATACTTGGAAGCGAAAACGAACCAAAGGAATGCGGTTTCGGACCTAATTTGCTAGGGCTTTGCGGATTCTGTGCCATGAGCTCGCCGAACTCGACCGATTCGTGTTGTGTTTCGGCAAAGGCTGAGAAACGGTGCGAAGGAATCAAACTTCCTACACTACCTTTAACGCCTCTTTTCCCTACTGCGACTGCGTCTTCCAGTCCCTCACCCAGCGCCACTGCTGGCGCCGGAGGACTTTCTCGCGGTGCAATCGCTGGTATTGTCGTTGGATCAGTAGCCGGTGCCGCTATCCTGGCGGCGTTGGCGCTGTTCTTGTGCATCTTCTTTCGCCGACGACGTAACCGTAATGACAATGTTCTCAACCAACCCACCCCTATGCGACAGGGCGAAAGCCCGGTGCGATACGTTCCCGGAAGCAGAGGCAAAGGAAGCGGGTATGAGGTTCATCCCTCAGGACGAGTTGCTCGTATGTCCGCTCTGCAGAGTAACGAAGATTCTCCACACAGTGCTGTTGCGCCTCGATACGACTCATCGGACTCCGAAGCTTTTGTAAGCCCTACCAGCGGTACCAGACGGAAACCCCCTATTACCGGCAGAAGGAATGGGTCGCTTTCTAGTGCTTCTGTTCTCGACACGTCTCCGAAGTCTGGGAGTGCTATACAATATTCTTCTCCGGAAGGTGTCGCAAGCGGCCAATCAGAGCAACTCCCTTATTTCAGAGATTATTATTCGCAAGAAGACATCCACCCGAACGACCGCGTTGCCGTACTTTGGGCATACCAGCCACGTGCGGCTGACGAGTTTGAACTCGAACGGGGTGACATGTTGAAAATAGTCGGAATCTGGGACGACGGATGGGCAACAGGCGTTCGAATTCCTGATCGAGCCGAAGATTATGATGGACCTCACAATCCACAGCGTGACAGCGGTGTTTCTAATGGTCCAGATCGTCGAGCATCCTCTCCGGCTCCACCTGGCGAGATAAAAGCATTCCCAGTAAGTTTCTATTCCATAAATAAGTTGATGGTGCGATCGCTGATCGTCTTATAGCTCGTTTGCGTCTGTCTTCCAGAACACTGGAGAAAAACAATCGAAGGAGACCCAAATGAAAGGACAAGCATGGATATCTAATTATACACCCACCCTTAACGTCTTTTCCCCCTCAATATTCTCATGCCTTTATGATTGTGTGCGGTTTGGTCGACTTGCAGGCGTTTCTTTGCGGAGGTCAGTCGTGCCTAGAGCATGTCCCTGCCTCAAAAAATAATTCTTATTTCACTTCTCGAACGAAGCACGCTTTCGTCAATTCGGCTGGATCGCGGCTAGATACCCCTTGTTCGTGTTGTCCCTTTCGGCCCTTACATGTCGCCAAAGATACGCTTCAGGACTCAGAGCTTTCTTATCCTCATTTTCAATCGTTGGCGATTCTTTGGCATCTAAGAGGTCATGTTTCGCCTGCGCGTTAGACTCCATATTCCTTTTCTTCGCCCGTCGAATGAACGGCTGTTGTGAATGTTATCTGCAGTCATTTGAGGTACCTGTGTTCTTACCGAGCAATGATGCAGGTAAGCGGTGTATATTATCCTAGGGATATTCATATATGTACCTAATTATTCCGAAAGTACTGATATATGAAGCGAACATGTGCTGTATATACATACGGAGTACATACCTACATATATTCTTCATTGTCACCTTTGATCTTTGTCCCTCCTTGTTCCTTTCATCGCCTTCTTATGTCCTGCAAGTCCGTCGCCAAGACTACGAGCGATTTTCAAAGTCTGGACAAAGAAGAGTTAAATAATGCGAATATGGCTCATTACTCCGAGAACGATGACTTGTTATTTTACCTAAAGAGCTAGCTACTTGTTTTCTTTTCATTTTAATTGTTATGGTGCATTATTAGGAGGAGAGACAATTTATCGGAATTGGACTGATGCGGGCACATTTTATACCGAAAACGAGTCAACCGAAAAGGGAATAAACCGAAAAGAAAAAAATTTCATGGAATCATTCAAACGTGGTTTCGAGATATAAAGCTCAATCAGCCACCGTCGTCACTCGACCAACGGCTCGCAAACCTTTTTCCAGTGTTTCTGGGCTCGCCGACACTCCCCACTTCGAATATGCTCTATTAAGCTGCGCGCAGTGAAAATGCGATCGATTGGTTCGAAATTCCAAGTGTTAGAAGTGGGAGAGGAAGACTCTGACTCCCACTCGGAGTCCGAATCGCTCTCTGTTTCGCCATCATCTTCGTTAACTTCTTCAACCTCCGCCTCAGGCAGTATAGAATCCAAGCACGCTACGCAGCGCCGACCAAATTCCACCTGTTGTTTGCTGTTTGAGTCCGGGTCGATGAAACCAAGCCGAGTGCGGACGCTGATATTAGCTCCGAACCCGAAGTTCGAGCCGGTGAGCCCGGTCAAAAAGTCATCTCCGTGCTGACGTCTCGCCAGGTTCAGAGCTTCGAAGACGAAGACGAAGGCAGCGGCGTCGCCGAACCTGCGGTGTTCACTCTCGGAGCAGATTGTGATGCTAAGAGGTCGGAAGTTTCCAGGAATGGCTCCTCGATCGATACGGAATTGCTCGGCAGCGACATCTAGAGGCTCAAGAAGGAGCGAGTCGGGTCGGCGGTGGAAGCAGGTTGTGCATATCCTCTGGCAATCGGGGACGAGAATGAAATCGCTGATTTTGCCACAGACGGCGCAGTGAGGCGTTTTGAAGACATCATAGAAGCGCTTCACGGTGAAGTAAGAGTCCGTACAGATATTCTGTGCAGGAATGATCGCGTGGAGACAATATTCGACGATGAAGCTGTAGTAAGGCTGATCTTTGATGAACGACTCAATGGCAGAGTTCGTAGCCGCTAGTCTCGCGAGGGAGCGACAGTCGAGTTTGTATAGAATGAGGTGGATAATGTCGACTGGGAGGACATCGAAGAAACCAGACAGCACTGCTGGTCTTTTACCTCCACGGTGACGCACAGGTCGATTTCTGACTAGTGGAGTGCGTCGAATACCACAGTGGCGGAGGTCGCTTGGGCTGCTAAAGTGCTTGATGAGGACTTTGTCAGGGATCTCAGCGAGAACCGGTGAAGGATCAGCACCAGTGGGCTTTTTGCCCGAGGTCTTCGGACCGCCTCTCTTTCTACGCTTCTTTGGCATTTTCAAGGTAGAAAAACCCGTAGACACAAGGTTGTCTTGGATGGAGTTTAGGTGGGGTTTCGCTGAGGTTAGCTGTGAGAATAATTAGCATAGATGTTATCGCGAAATACTGTATACTGGGTAGCAATACTAATTTGGAATTCTGGCTTCCACTAGCAGATGATACAGATAAAATTGGAAAGATAAAGTGTGATAGACGATAGAATACTTATGGCGGATAGCGAGTCAAAGATACTGAGATGTAATGAACTGATGGAAGAGTGAGGTGGGTGAGGTCCCAGCTCTCTACCTCAACTTGCTGAGTGGGAACCGACGGCTTCCCCACCACGGCACCTCTAACCTTAATCAAACTGACCTCTTTGAACGTCCAAAACACCTCCACCAGCCCGCCCAACAGTTTGATGGACAAATCAATCCGATAAAATTCTTGAGACTACCTAACTTATTCATTCTCTGATATTTTTATTTCCGTTCAGTCTATTGCCTCAATGTAGCGCCTCTTCAGCCCATTTTCTCACCCGTAAGGAACCCCGCGATCGCCGCCTTCTCCGCGCCCTGAACCTGGTCAAAGACCTCTTGACTTCTAAACCTCGTTTTATTCGTTCGCGCCGGGCAGGGAGGGACGTACTCCGTAAAGTATACCTAATATATCGCCAGCCACTTCTTTTTACCGGCGATTGCCGCAGCCCCTCTGAGATCTCTTTGTCCCTTTTGGTGATAGAGGGTATCGCAAATACGCGAAAGGAGGCACATCACAACAAGAGAGAGCCGTTGTGGCTCCATCAGCCGTACTTTATTGAGGGTACATGTTTCTCTCATCAGGTGATCAGCAGTTCTCTGTCAAATCACAATCCTTTTCATATGGGTGGTCCGAGCACAATTTGGATTGAAGTTCCTTTTTATGATCCTTGTCCCATTTCCTGGGCGAGACTCTTCTTATACGCCGACTGAAAACAATGGCTCAGAAAACCTACGCATTCTTAAAGGGAGAAGATCATCCGTTCCTACAATCGGGATAATGCAGATCGTACGACTTTTGACCGCGATCTGGGGTGCAACGGCATTTCCGTTAATGTGCAGTACAAATTTGTCATGGTGACCGCCAAGTACATGTGGAAGTACAGAACAAACACCCATGCACCCGGAGAAGGGAGGATTGGGGATATAAATTGTCTTTTTACCCGATACGGCCCGAGTGTATCGGCTGCAGTTTGGAATTCAAAAGACTGTTGGCTGTGTACTCCGTATATCCAGAATGCACACATTATCAAAAGCCATCACTATTGAAGCAGGCTTGAAACAATCTTTTCTGTACTATCTCTGTTTGTTTTTCTTTTCTGAAAAAAGTCATATCACTCTTTTTTCCCCAGGCCAACAGAATTGTGGACCTTGTGCTGCCAGTCTAGCGTTATGGGAAAACACCCAACTCCAGGGTTCAAGGGGCGAACGGTTTCAGCAACTGTCTCCGCGGAATAAAGTATTTTTATTCGGACTGGGGCGGAAATACCCAGTCTGCATGGCTCTTCTTGCTGATGATGGGAAAAGGCAAACACTCTACGGAGTAAACAGAGATTGGAAGGCGATGCAGACGATGTCCTCCGTAACTATGTATGATTGGCCCGCAGATTTAAAGACGACTGAATTTTGATCACGGCCGATCTCTCGACGTCCAAACGAGGTAACTAGTCGGTACAAGCCATGATTTCATCGATTGGCGGTCTTTGACGAAAATATACGGTAACCGGCTTCCACGCGTGATTCCATTCCAAATTTTTCCAAAAAACCTTCTCAGCAAATATGATGATTGCCTGTTGCCGATCCCTATCGTGAAACGGTATGCTGCGAGACAAGTTTTTAATAATGAAGCGAGCAGCCAACCTGGAATAATCTCTCCGGAACTTAATTGTGCATTTATCAAAGCCGTGTTTGCATGTTTGCAGCTGCAGGAGCCAACATGCGGTCGGTCATGGATACCGGGGTCATGGTTTGCTAACACGAAGCCACCAATTTTGATGAAAGAAAAACCCGGAAAACAAGCTCGGAGCATTTCATTCATGTATCTACTGTACATACAGTATGTACACAGCTTTGTTTGTTAATTGCGCCCAATCAAAACAATTACAACGGGGCAATCTCATCTTTTTTAGGGAATTGGTCGCTCAGATCATGGGGCTGAGTGCGCTCTTTTCCGCCGTAATAAGCGAAGTACCTCGACCATGCAAGGGCCATTATTTCATTTCCGACCGATACATCCGCTAGAGATCAAAATATCTCTTGAGCCCTTAGGGGTAAAAGAGGAAAACTGTGACACCGAAGGCGAAGGAAAAGTGCTTTTATCCGGGATAACGGCCGTCATTTTCCAAATACTTATCTTGTCGCTAACCGGCCGGTGACTTGGTATAGAGCCCGCCGCCTGCATCATACCTCAAAAGAACACCGGATACCTGGGTATGCGGCTTTGATGAACTCTCGAGCCACGCCTGCATCGCATTTGTTAATCGACATGTCTATTTTGCAATATCATCACGACGTTTAGAACCGGATTACTCTTACCTTTGTTCCATCATGCCAGGTATGCGCACGAAATAAGAAGTGCTTTGCTGAAAAACGCTGATTGTATTACCTTCCTAGGAGACGTCTCTTCTAAACCAAAGCGGATAGTTCCCGCCCAGTCGGTGCCGGATTCAGCTCTGCCTCAATCTCCATCTCCTAAAATGCCGCCTCCACGCTCCTTCTTTTTTGTGAATGAGACGTCTTCAAGCAAGGGAAAGCGAGCCCATGTGATGAAAAATCATATTCAGGAGAAGAAGAAGCAGAAACGGCTCCTCCTTGAAACCGCCAAAAGGAATAAATATCGACCAGCACGCCTGCTACCTCTTCCACAAGGTGTAGAACCCATTCTGAGCCGAGAGGTCTCTGTTGACGTATGTGCTCGCTGTCCGATAGAGATGATGCCAGATACTAATGATGCTAGCGGAATGCCGACGAAGTGGAGCCAAAAACCACCGTCAAACAAGCCCTGGTTCCCGAGCATATAAACTGTTCACTCTGCCGCCAAATTACACCGAAAGCGGACAGATTGGACCCTTTTGACACGCTGCCCATGGAACTCACAGACGAATCTCAGCAGCTTGTCGATTGCTGGACGACCAAACTCGCTTACTGGTCAGGTCAGAACACTCATATGAAAATTTCAGCCTTCAAACAAGCAATTCTACACCCCATGTCGTTCCATGTAATGATTCTTACCTACTGTGCCCGTTACCGGGCTCATATCTTGGGTCTCAAGGCGACTCCTCAGTCCGCACAATATATATCAACAGCCGAGCGATCTCTTGCACGGTATATTGAGAACTCAAGCGACGCATCAGACGAAAATATTATCATGGCTTTTGCAGCCTTGTCGCTCCAGGAAGAGAGATATGGTGACAAAATCAAAGCATCAGGTCATATGAAGCAAGCATTACAAAGGCTAAAACCTCGTTCAGGGAGATACAAATTTCAAGATGTCTTCGTTCATTATGTTCGCTATACAATGGCTCCACGAACATTCACAGTCTCGGCTGGAGATATACAACTTTTATTATCTTTTCTTCGGAGCGCCGAATCTGCGGCTGAAGATTATAAAAACATTTGCCAGTCTCCTTCCAGAGTGACAGCGTTTAGATTCTCGGCCCCTCTTCACCTCTTACTCTCGTCTGGCCCACACCCTAGTCATGTTCCCAGGGAGGAACGAAAATGGGTTGTCAGATACAGTCCATTGCAAAATATCTGCCGTGTCGCCTCACTGATTTACATAACATCCTCCTTATTGGATTTCCACGGCTATCCCGACCGAATTAAACGGTTTCTTCAATGTACGGTTGACAAGGTTGTTCAGCATCGCCTCCACCATACGTCGTCTGCGGAAAGCCTCATCTGGATGCTGCTTGAGGAGCCACCTAATTATGATCTAAAGAATAACCTACGTCCTTGGTTTGTAGGCAATATCATGGAAATTGTTCAGAAGCTGCCAGAGCAGCTACACTATCAGTTTGGTGAAATTTTACTCAGATACTTGATGTTAAGGCCTACGGATATTGAGATCTCCCTAAGCATGTTTGAAGTGGGTCTTCGGACGCTTCTCGAACCACAGACGATAACCTTTCCACAACAGAATTGAGGGTTGCAGATCATAGTGAGTGGACTAGGGGTTGAGTGCTGCGACATTACGAGCGCTCTTGGGCAGCATACCTCCCTGACGCATCTACCAACTTCAGTTGAGCTTTTTGAACCAGATCTATCCGTAGAGGCTATTTAGATATAGAGTGGACTATCATCAAGGAGGCGGATTCCCTTTTTTTGGTAAATAACGTTCAAACAAGTCTTTGTGCAAATCAGTTCTGATTGCCTCAAGAAAATTCATATACGAGTCGGAAGCAATTTGTCAAAAGAATGAGCAGGCCAAAGTCGCCATCACATCGCCGATTCAGTACGAAGGGTTAAGTGATCATTCAATAAATCAGCGAAGGTGGCCCGTGGGTCGGTACATACATACGTATGTACTGACATTTTGCTGTGGCGTCTTATGCACGGCCGAACATTGGGGAGCCGGGGAGAAGGTGAACCTTGGATATGGTGCTGTCAGTATAGGGATGTAGAAATTGATTTCTCGATATCTGCCTCGGCCTTCATTATTGTAATTTAAGGAATAATACGCAAATTATATGTCCTACACTTTGGTTGACGGCTATGGAGTATGGAGTACGGAGTGTAAAGGCCTCTTTTCTCGCGCTAGCGATATAGTGGGACAGGTAAAGTGATGGATATGATGTAACCGATGCAGTATAGCTCTTTATCAGTCACCAACCAGCAAGCTTACTGTATGTAGGATCTGTCAGATAATCATTCTTTGCGAAAGGTGATGATTTGCCTCGCCCTGGCACGTCTTTGGACTGGTAGAAGGGTCCGTAGTGCGCACCTGCACCCAGGCATCGGATAACATACCATGGCGATACATTCTTATCGCCTCTCTGGTGAGGCGTGAGATACTTTTCGATACTTTTCGAGTGATTGGGGCGTTCAATCGGAAAACATTCCCAGTGGCCGGGGTATCGGTGCTTCGTACTCTTACTTTGAGCAGAGTTTCTGATACGCTGATAGGCTGTCGCGAATTCGGGTCGAGAATTTGTCAAATCAAAAAGCCTTTCAACAAGTTGCTCTTAGGAAGCTTTCCCGATTCTGTTAGAGTTGATCGATCACCCGGGAACCAAAAAAGGACGATAAAAAACTAATCGTTTCTGGAATGAGCCGAATTCTCGCAAGTGTCGCGAGATGGAAAGAACATGCGGCTCGGTTTTCCTTCCTCTCTTCTGTGAGCTGCGTCATAGAGGAATGGAATTTGGTACCCGTAGAAAAGTTTCTTGAAAAAGAAAAACCTGGAACCTCTCGTTGGTTCCTCTTTTAATCCCAAGGGTTGGTGGTTTACGTGGGCAGTGGCAAGAACGTCAATATTGAGAGTCCCCGTTTTCCCAGGTATGCGAAATTTGAACGCGTTCCATCATCCCGCGACCAGCGTTGTAATAAGATGGAACCAGGCAGAGACAAGAGAGATGAGGGTCAAAAGCTGCGTTTGCCGAGTCTTTTTAATATTATTGTGATTCAGGAGGAAGTAAAAGTTGGCAGGCCCACAATTGTTTGGTTATAATATGGCTGGAGGCTAGGACGACGGGTGGATAGTTGATATCTAGCCTAGGGTTCCGAAAACTGCTCGCAGAGCTTGTGGATAGGAGAGCATTGAGTAACATGTGATAGCTAGCTTGGGAGGACCACGCTTGGTATTGTGTACACATGTTGGAGTGTAGACGACATAGACTGTGAAGAACCAAGGAATTGCAGATCGCACAAGGCCGGTTGGAACGAAAAACTGCAGCGATAAGCTACGGTGAGTAGGGTGTAGGTGGGGATCAAAGGAGCGAAGATTCTCTGGTATGATGCAAGTGGTACCAAACAAGTTACTGGAGCTCCATTGCTGTCGTGATCCGTGTCACTAGTACCAGAGAAGATATGCAAAGACGCATTGACTGCTTTGCAGAAAAGAAGAAGAGCGGAGACTGTCAAGATGATGAAGAACCAGGCAATTGAAGATAAGAGCATGAAGATGAAGAAGTCAACGGACGTTCCGACGCCCCAAAGAGGAAGAGGCGCGTCAGCAGTTTAGACCGGGTTACCCAATTAGTGGGGGGTCAGGTGGCAATCAGGTGACGGATGACTTGCAGCGCGTTTAAGGTTTCGTCAGCCAGCCAACAAGCAGTCGCCAATCTGGCCAATCAAAACACTAAAAAGCGGCCCCTGACCCACTACTGTGGCGCATTATTGAACAGTGTGCATACTTTTCAGCCAATCACAGCCCCCAATTGCGACTGCATGACGCTGTCTCCTCCCCAAACAGGCATAGCGCGTGCTATGTCAGCGTGTGGCTGGAACCACAAGGGGGTTACCTAAGGCAAGCTTGGCGGGGAAGCTTCCTCGTCAGTGGCTCCAGCTCACCAGAAGAAAAGCTTCCAAGAAAAACGCCCAAAACACCCAGTGATCGTCCTTCATTTTCGCTCCTTTTTAATAGTCGCCGTGGAAGCCCCAGCCTGATTTAGTCCCTTCTCGTCCCTCTTTTTTCTTAACTTGCTTCCTTTCTTTCTCCTGGAGCAACTCGTCTTGCTATTCTTACCATTCGATTCGTTTCAATTCATCGTTGAGGTCGCGTTATATCGCGCGATCGTATCACCCTTTTTTTCCCCTAGGCTTTTACCAGGCGCAATAGTCGCCAATTTGGGCCTCGGGTCGCGCGGATTCAATCATGGACGTCTTCGTCCAGCTCTCCAGGCGGGCTGTAGGTCTAGCCAAATTCTCAAGCAACATTGTGCACTTACTAACCCTGTCTAGGACGAGTCACCGCAAAGCACCTCGAGCTCACTGTCGGGTCTCATCTCGACCTTGGTGCCTGTTCTTGTGATTTCCGGTGCCATGTTCTTGGTCTTCATGATCCTGCGCCAAAGCCAGCGAAGACAATATGCTCCAAGAACCTATATCGGCTCCTTGCGGCCTCAGGAACGCACTCCTGCTCCCACTCCTGGACTCTTCGGGTGGATTCCCTCTATGGCGAAACTGTCTGATATTTATGTCCTTCGTCATCACTCCATGGATGCTTATCTTCTCCTTCGCTATCTCAAAATTGCGACCATGATCTGCTTGGGCGGCTGTTTCATTACCTGGCCAGTCCTCTTCCCAGTCAACATCACTGGAGGAGGTGGCAAGACGCAATTGGATATGCTGACCTTTGGCAACGTTACGGGAAATCTCAACAGATACTATGCCCATGCGTTCATTGCTTGGATCTTCATTGGTAGGTCGACTTGAAACTTTGCCTGTGTGTTAAAATTCCGGTATGGAACTAACCTTTATAGGATTCGTTTTCTTCATGATTACTCGGGAGATGATCTATTTCATCAATTTGCGCCAGGCTTATTTCTTCTCTCCTCTCTATGCTAACCGGATTTCCTCCAAGACCGTTCTTTTCACCTCCGTGCCGGATGAATATCTTGATGAGGCCAGAATCCGGAAGATGTATGGCGAAGACAAGGTCAAGAACGTTTGGCTAGTCCCGGATTTCAAAGAAATTCAGGAGAAAGTGGAGGAACGCGACAAGGCCGCCTTCAAGCTTGAGGGTGCTGAGACCAAGTTGATTAAGCTGGCCAATGCTGCCCGCGTCAAAGCTTTAAAGGGCAAACATTCCGACGAGGAATCCCAAAAAGCTGTCACCGCCGTTGACTCCCGTGTTGATGGAGAATCCGGTTCTGTCGCTGCGAAATGGATCAAACCCTCCGACCGCCCAACTCATAGGTTGAAGATGCTCATCGGCAAGAAAGTTGACTCAATCAATTGGGCTCGAGGAGAGCTTGGACGCTTGAATCCTGAAGTCGAAAACATGCAACAGTCGCTCCGTGCCGGCCAAGGCAAACACATCTCCGCGGTTTTCGTCGAATTCTATACTCAGAATGAGGCCCAAGCCGCGTATCAAGTTGGTATGTTTCCCATCAACACACATGGTGTTGTTGAACTAGACCTGATTCTAATACACCGATATAGTGGCACACAATCAACCCCTACACATGGCTCCTCGTTACATTGGCTTGAACCCCGGCGACATTATCTGGTCGAATCTGCGCATCAAATGGTGGGAACTTATTATCCGAAACGCTGCTACCATCAGTTTTGTCGTTGCATTGATCATCTTTTGGGCCATCCCAGTCTCTGCCGTCGGTGCCATCTCCAACATCAACTACCTCACCGAGAAAGTCAAGTTCCTCAGGTTCATCAACAGCATTCCAAAGGTCATCTTGGGTGTTATCACTTCCTTGCTTCCAGCTGTTCTCATGGCCGTTCTCATGGCTTTGTTGCCCATCATCCTTCGACGTGAGTCTCTTGCATCACATTCTAGAGAGAGGTGTACTAACAGCTTTCAGTTATGGCCAAACTTGGAGGCGTTCCGACTACCGCAGCCGTCGAATTACGAACCCAGAACTTCTATTTCGCCTTCCAGGTCATCCAGGTCTTCCTCGTTGCAACCCTCGCCTCCGCCGCATCCGCATCCGTCACTGATATCATCAAAGACCCATCCAAGGCTCCTTCGATGCTTGCGCAGAATATTCCCAAAGCCTCCAACTTCTACATTGCTTACTTCATCTTGCAAGGCTTGACTTTCAGCTCTGGCGCTCTTTTGCAAATTGTCGGTCTCATTCTTTCCAAGGTCTTGGGCAAGGTTCTAGATGATACCCCTCGAAAAATGTACAACAGATGGGCTACTTTGTCGGGCTTGGGATGGGGAACTATCTTCCCTATTCTTACTAACCTTACGGCTATTGGTAAGTCCTTATTATTTACCATTATCAGCCCTTAATGTCATACTAATCAAGCCCTAGCCATTACATACGGTGCCATTGCTCCCTTGGTCCTTGGTTTCGCAACTGTTGGACTCTTCTTGTTCTACATCGCTTTCCGATACAACCTACTTTATGTCAGCAATACCGATATTGACACCAAGGGCTTGATCTATCCTCGTGCTCTCCAGCAAACCACTGTTGGCTGCTACTTGATGATTGTCTGCCTCATCGGTCTCTTTGCTATTGGAACAGGATCAGATCGCCACGCCTTGGGTCCTCTGATCCTGATGATCATTTTCTTGGTTTTCGTTGTCCTCTACCATGTCTCTTTGAACAGTGCCGTCGAGCCATTGCTCAGGTATCTTCCCAAGAACTTGGAGACTGCCGAAACTTTCCACAATCCCGCTGTTGCCGGTCCTAGTTCCGGCGCTGCTGCTCAAATCGATCCCGAGAAAGGAATGTACAATGGTGCTAACGGTGCTTCCATGGAGCCCGAGTTGCCCAAGGTCAACCCTCTCGCCAAGTTCTTCGGACCCTACAAGTATGCAGGATACAGCACTTTGCGGAAACTTGTTCCTCACGACTTCGCGGACTCCACCTATCCCGTTGAAATCGAGCAGAACGCCTACTACCATCCAGCAATCACATCAACGCCACCGTTGCTCTGGATTCCTCGTGATGCGGCAGGTGTCAGTCGACAGGAAGTTGCGCACACGTCTCCAGTCATTGGCATCACAGATGAGGATGCTATGATTGATGACAAGGGCAAGATCACTTGGAATGAGGATAAAGGCCAACCCCCAATTTATCAAGAAAAGATCTACTACTAAATTATACCAATGAGTACTTTTGTTTTTTCGGTATGGGAGTGTGTTCAGGGGTTTCGGTTCTTTGAATTTGAACCTGGAATGCGGAGGAAGTAGGGTTGGATGATTGCTATATACCTTGAAATGTTTTCTTTTCTTTCTCCTTTTTATTTATGGTAGTTTTGTGACGGCGGATGGTGCTATTGTTGGCTGGTTGCCTGATACCCTTTCTTTTGAAACAAAATATCCCTGTCCACTATATGTCCGTCCATCAGATATGACGAAGTTTTAATCTAGTACTAATGAACCCGGAGTATGAAAATGATCCTCGCTCTTGCCCTACTAGGATGACGCCTTCCTCTTACGCCGTCGATCTCTTGGCGACCAAGAAGGAAGTCGTCGTCGGCGTTGCCGCTTAAGGCAGGCGCGGCAGCCATCGGTAAACAGTCATGGTTTCCAGGGTTACCAGATGGGTGGTGCTTTCTTAATACTGCGTACTCGATTACAGCAACAGCTACTACCAGTGTTGCTAGTATATACATACATATAATGTCCGAAAGTCGGTTCCTATCTTCTGGTAGGTACCTTCACGCGCTTCAAGATACCTATTCCTTGATGACTAGGATGTGTATGTGCCTCAAAGACGGTACCTTTTCCATATAGCGCAAGAAAACACTAGGCGAGTTCGTTAGACCCATGGCTGAAATAATTAGTTGCCCATGTCCCCGATGCGGCGACATAAAATTGCTTTCCAGCAATCTTCTTTCTTGGTGGAAAGATAACAAAATTCCCTAGTGAATGTTCAGAGTGAAGAAGATCACTGGGCAATGAAGGCCGTATAGTATATATAGTGTCCCGACATGAAAGAGGGTAAGCGTCTGGTAGCACTTTTATATTGATTTTTCAAATATCACCAACAAGACAGGATTTTCCTTTTCTCCAGACAATGAAAGCTGGTGAACTCACCAGTGAAGGACCTCAGAGGTACTCACTATGCCTTTATTTACAAGTCATCTGAAATCTTGTCTATTGCATATTTATCCTGTTGCAAGAGATCAAATGCAGCTTGTTTAAGATCCTTGACGTCCGTCTCATTCCTGAAAGGAATTGGTGTATCTTGGCATTATTGGCCATTGCAAGACCGTGAGAAAACAGATGTGCGTGCTTTGCAAGTATGTTCTTGATACGCTGGGTCAGCGAAGTTGGTCTGCTCATCATAGATCAATGCCCATCCTGTCTGGGTATTTCCGACAGGAACTTCACCCGGTACAAATCCCAGGTATTACCCGTGATAAATGGGTGTGTGGAACGGTTCCTAGCCAAAAAAAAAAAAAATGGCTCGTTCAGGTTGTCTGTCTTTGTTTCTTTTTGATCATCTTGACACTCCTAAATCTGTTTTGATGGATTTAAAGGAGACCTTTCGAGCTTATAAATGAGTGAAGAAGGATGGGTTTAACGTAATACTTAATTCAATATGAAAATATATGTGAGGCCACAGAGCTCTGTCTCTATTGAGAATCAAATATGAAGAAAAGAGTGAGGCAGGATTAAGATCATTTGGGCTCTTCCAGAAATAAAGCCCGCAAGCCAAGAAGAGTTTTTGATCTGTGCTCTGTAAAATGTGAAACTTAGGCTCAGCACGACACTTCTGGATAATGGTGTCTGGATTACGGATATCTTTTGGAAGTGATAGGGATGTAGCCTCTTGATATTGATGGCGTTAACGGAACCCTTTTTCAAAACTGAGTCGGTGGCACGAATTATAGCCAATTTTCTCAGAAGAGTCTCATCAAGGTAATAAGCAAGAAGAAGACATGGGTATTCAGAAAGGGTATCCCCACCCGCAAATGCCCAACAATTCACAAGAAGTGGTTTGTTACGTGAATTATGGATGACAAGATCGCCCTTGGGCGGAAAAAGTAAAAATGTCACAAGAGTTCTGGGGGCAACGGATATGGGGAATTAGGATAACTCTCTTGAGTGGCGAGATGGATTGGTTTAGCGATTGTTGCAAATACGCCAATCTCGAAATGGGCTGAATTGGCTATGGAGCACTTTTTTGGTGTTTTACCAAAAGCTCATCATAGATGAAAAGATAGGAGGCGGCCACAAGCCATTAAGACATAGGGGAACCTCGTGGATTAACCGAAGGACAAGCGGGTAACCATACGCAATACTCCGTATACAGAGTATGATAGTCATTAATCGGGAGCGGAATTGAGAGAAAATCTCGAAGCTAGTGAATCACGTAACAATGAGACATCACAGTAAAAAGGTGTTCGCTTCTTAAGCGAGTCACAAGGGAATGGAAGCCAATTGAGAGGCCGGCGGTTCAGCTCAGTTTCCTGTCAGTTCAGAACCAAAACGCCACCGAGTGATAAACACAGCCCGCTACCCAGCATCTGGGAAATCTTTATAAGTTGAAAATGAGAGCGAAGGCTGTTATTGGCCCTGCGACTGGAGACGCTGTCTCCAAACAGCTTGATGGCTTGAAGTCAGGATTTCTGGGAAATTGAATGGATATCGAGAGACAAAGAAAAAGATGAGCGTGAGTCATGCGATGTTGTGATACGATGTCGGAGTTGGCTCTTCTGGGAGTGGATAACTTGATTGTGATAGTGAATCCTTCTTGTTGGTTTCGATGAAACTTGCAGTTGCGATCAATTAAAAGGGGCTCTGTGATTAGTCAGCATTTGCCGTATGAATACACGGACTTCATACATACATCTCCGATTACAGTACCATACCATACAGTCCACCAGCGACTTCAGGAAATCCTTCTTTCCCCGCAGAACCGAGCGAATTGATCGACCTCGCATTCAGAACTCACAGGTTGACAACGCATTCACCAAACTCTACCATGAATTGCTGGCTTCGACATATTTGGTGAAGAATTCAAAACAATCACAACAATGATCGAGCTGTAGCTACCTGTTCTCGATGAGGTAGCTCAATTTGCCTCATCTCTGGGCATTTCCGTTTGCGGACACCAAGCTAGGGTACCCGGGAAGACACATATCTCGGTCAACGAGTCTGTCCTCCTTATTGGTACTTTGTCCGCTCGCCTATATTTTCTTGTCACCGCTAGAACTTGGACTGCCCAGCCTCCTTTCATATGTTTGTGACGCAGAGAGGAAGAGGATCATGCAATCAGAGTCTCGGCTGAGAACCCGAAAAATAAGACGCCGAAGATCTCAAATTTCAATTGAGTTCTTGGCCAGGCGAGTCTCAATGGTAAAATTACTCCGTATATCGAGCGGCTCGACAGGAGGATATTTGAATGGCAACTGTTCAATAATCACTCCCGTCGACAGATCAAAAGTCAATTATCGGCCAGAGATCTTCACTCCCGGGTGACAAGGCGGAGAAGGCGCGGCACTGCGCCCTTTTCTCTGAACACGGGTGGTTAAACTGTTTGAGGCGGTTTATTATTTCTCCTTTGTCATACTTCGTAGGCCGAACATTTGCCTTGCAAAGTACGGAGTCATTGGGGACTTTCTTCCTTCCATTCGACCGCAGATCATTCCTTGGCAGCCAGCTCTCCATTGACCTGATCTGTCGCTCTGCTAGAATTTTAGCTCTCAATGCTCACTCCGCCTTCTCCGTCACACACAGGCAGGGGACCTAGTCAACTAGTAGAGAACTGCAGTCTGTATTCCCTGTGTGACCGCGGGTGATCTAACGTGTGTGGCTTGCCGTCAGTCGAGGAATTGTTGTTACTAGTGGGCGTGGCTTGTGGGATTTCAGTATATCCGGTCCCCATTGCAGCTTTTCCGTCCTTGCACATCACCCAGTATTTTCTCTTGATAATCCAAAAGTTGCTCCATCATGCTCTTGTTTTGCCGCGCGTTTGCGGCGTTGGATTGATGGCGATGATAGCCCACCTGAGCTTGGCTCGGAGGCGGGGGTCCACTAGTCCCGGAGCGGGAGCGGACCCAACCGAATCGAGTCCGCTAGCCTTAAATGGGGTGGAGCGGGGCTCCACCCTCTGAATCGCATTCATGTAAAAATCCACTTTCGCCGAGCGAAGATTTTCCTTGGAAGTCTTCAGTCATAAGAAGAGGATTCATATTATTTGTAATTTGTGACCCGCAGTTCAATATTTCTTGCCCTTTTTCCAGGAGTGCAAGATTGGAATCTGAAACAGAATACTTAGTGAGGCGCCATTCACCGGCAATGTATGTATATCATACGGATGATTGGAAAAATCTCGAGACACTTAATTGCCCTATCACGGCTGTAACTAAACAGAGTCACACGGAGTGAAAAGAGCGGGCTACCAAATGCTGCCACGTTGGCTGGAGATTGCAGGCCGTCAAATCCACAAGGCCGGAGCGTTCCACGCATAAATTATAGGCAAGGATCCCGTTTGGTAAGTCAGATGTGCATGAAGCGCTTTGATTCATTATTGCAATTGCAACCAGACTATCATAGTCTCTCAATAATTGGCGAAACTGGTTTCTCGGATGGTCGCAGAAGCAGGCCCTGCCCCTGTATTGATTCCCATCCAAGGACCCCTAGGATGTTCCCGACTCCCTTTTCCTATTGTATCCCACATACGGAGTATTTTAAAGGGCTTTCTGCGCGTCTTTCTAAAGACCAACAAAGTATTTTTGTCGAAACTTCAGAGATTTCTCTCTTCAAGGCTCACTGGGCAGCTCATGAAATGGCTCGTGCTTAAGATTTACGAGGCGCGAAAATTGCCATGTGGGAAAGTGTGGGTTGCATCGTCTTGGGAGGTCTTGGGTGGCTGATGGACCATTGATCTGACTGGTTTTATCCTTGTTTCCCCTTTTCCCGTTCGAATGTTATTGTCAGAGAAACTACTCCGTATCGAAGCAGGGATCAAGGCCGCCGGGGAAGATTCGCAAGAATTCTTTCTCATACGCAGTACTCCGTACTCCATACATGGATGGAATTCCAAATATCTTCCCTGTCACGGCGTTCGCTCAATGTATGGAGTACTTGTTCCCTTTCGCAGCAGGTTTCGCGGTTTCACCCGATCGAACGTGTACAAAAGGGACACGGAGGAGTCGTCATAACGGTTGTCTGCTCGATTTTCCCTTTTTGAGACCGCTTCTTCCAGATGGTTCGTTGGTTACCGGAAAAGATTTTAACCCTGTCAACCCACTTTCCCAAGAGGGCCTCATGCGTGGACCTAAAGAAGAGACAAAAAAACTGAAGCATGGAAGAAGTAAAGATGCTTTCTATTCTCGCTGCGCTCAACTGATTCGTACCCCCCAAAAATCCGAAATGTTGAGATACGGGACATTTACGAATTTTTTTTTAAAAAAAAAGAAAAGGAAAAAAAAAAAAAACTCATGAACGCTCATAGTCACGGATTCCAAAAATGAGTTATATCACGCTAAAGAAACTCACTTAGAGCTTATTTTTTTTCTTTTCAAGAAAATAGAAATTATTTGGGGGAGTAGTAGTTGATATAAAATGAGGATTGTATCAGCCATAGAACGTAGTCAGAACTGAGGTCAGCATCTCCGCAGTCGAGTAGATCGGAAGGCCGAGATATCGACAGAGACAGATGATGATGAATCGGATGCGTCGTCGACCTCGATGGCATTAATAGGATAATTCATATCCTTGCCAGAGTCTTTGCCCTTCTGTTCGGCCGCTAAGTTGGCGGCTTCGCGTTGCATTGCTTCCTGCTTCGCCTTTGCTTCAGCTTCAGCTTCGGCCTTCGCTTTGGCTTTGGCCTTGGCCTTGGCCTCACGTTCGATCCTCTCTTCTTCAGAGAGCTGTGCGGCCTCACCTTTAGCCATTTCCAACGCCAAATTGAGCTTCTCCCTTGTTTTCTCGATTTCCCGCGAGCAATCTCCGCTTCGAAGGAATTGATGCGCTGCCATTTCGCACAGCGTCTGGGCTGTTTCCAAGTAGGTGTCGACAATGTCGAAGGGTGAATTGGATGCATTGGTGGACATTGCGAAGCGTCTTGTGGTCCTGAACGCCGGTTTGATGCAGTCCTCACCGTCCGAAAAGCTCGAAGGCAAGGGCGAGGGTAGCGGCGAAGGAATGGATTTTAATCCAAAGTTGGACCGGACCATGTAGTTCATCCGGCCCTTCCGTACAATGTTTCGAACAGAGCCAATTTCTCGGACCAATTTTTCTAGCATGGACTGCGTCTCGCAATCGTAGTGTATCAATAGTTGGCTGCGCGGCGGTGACACTTGTTCCGAGTATTCGTCTGAGGTGTCGTCGGCGTGAGCTTCGGCCGAAGGCCGCTTTCGGGTGTTCCTCTCTGAAAACATAGGCTTGAGCATCTTCATCCGGGTGAGAGGATCGAGAGACGAGGCGCTCGAGTCCGAGCGCCTTTCACGCTTCGCCGCGGAGACCTCCTCATCGTCTCGATTGGTATGAAGGGAGCTGTTTTTCCGTCGTCGTCGCGAGCGTTTCTCTCTGCCGGAGTATTTGAAGTAGTCGGATCGAAATTCTTCTTGTTTTGCGGCAGTATGCGCAGCTAGTTCGGATAGTCGAGTGATCCAGGGAGGTATTTTGTCCGTGAGAGCTGAGAAGCAATTGAGGTACTCAGAGGTATGTGAGCCCATTGCAGCGAGCTAATAGTGAAGCTTGAGGACAAGAGATAGTAAATCTTTTGGCTCTTGATGGGGTCGTTATCTCATTAAATCATCAAGTATGAGGTGGATCAAATGAAAGGAAAACGTAAAAGCTTATTGAAGGAAAGACATAGTGACCCGATGAATGAACGTCACCGGTCGCCGCAGTGGGATAGTGGAACTAAATATTGAAGGAGAAGGAATTGTTTTGGAGCGGGAGAGAGAGGAGAGAAAAAGGCGACATGCTGACGAGAAGAAGCAGCGGCAGAAGGGGAAAGTCGGAATTCCCTTTTTTTTTTTCACGCGATGGCCGCCACGACGGCGTCGGATTGGGTGGCAGATTCCCAAGAAGAAGCAAATTGGAATTGTTGGTTGGAAAGAAAGCAAAATACGAAGTTGGTATTGAGAGCCTGGTATTCCGTCACGTGGCCCCACTTAAAGCTGCAGGGAAGCTGATTACGAGACCGTGACGACCGCACAGCCGTATGGAAATTACACAGGGATCTGAGCGGATTATGTAATGCAAGACAAGGACTGCAGGAGCGCAGATCATTAAATTAGCGATTAATCGGGAAATTGGGTATCAGAAAAAACCAACGCCTTGCCAAAGGGAACACAATCATATGGTGGTGTCCAACTCGCTCGAAGAAGCCGTCTGCAGGACCCTTCCCGCACTCGCAGACCCGTGAGGCTAAAAAAAGACAAGAAAAGCAGAGACAGCAAAGCGGGTTCCCTCGAAGCTCCATAGTGCTGCAGTGCAGGGATCAAGGGCTTTTGCCTGCATGCATCGAAACAGCCAGGGTCTCCATACGGACAGAAAACATGTAATCAAACTCTGAGGTCCAAAAAAAACCGCAAAATTCCCAGGTCTCGCCCTTGCTCCCCATACCAGAACCGTATCGTACAAAACCACCCTCGCCTGAGATACTCAGTCGTCGTGCTCCTTGTTGATGCTCAAGCTCGCAAAAGACCAGCAAAACGAAAGGAACAAAATTGCCGGTAACGGTCAGCTTTTGTCTGTGAGTCTCGTTGAACGCTCGCTGTTTGTTACCGCTTTGTGTTTTTTTTGGCTGTGGTCCTTTCGGGATCCCTTATGTACTTCTGCCGCCGTTCTTCATCTTTAGAGGTTTTGGCGGCGGCTTGTTGCTTAGGGCTCTCATTTCTTGAGTTGGTATTGAGGCCCGAGTCAGGAGTCATTGCATGAGGGGGCAAGTGTCCTTGCACACTTCCATCCAGCTCATGCAACACCGTCGAGAATCCTTGAAGTAGCTGCCAATAAAGAGGATTTGAGCTTCCAGGTTCAGAAGCTTGTCGAGCAGGAAAAAGCGAACTATCTTGTCTTGAGAAAGCACAGGCCAAGTCACCAAGGCTCTAGAAGAACCTGGGACAACCACCTTGCTCCTCTTCTTGCGGGTTTGGCACCCATCTCGCCGCGACAATTGTCGGGCTATGACGCGCTTCCGCCCTTTGATTTCTCAAAGAGCCACGCTTCCATATGCCGCTTGACGGCGTCGAAAGCCTCGGTCGCCTCAGCCATCTTGGCTTCAGCGACCGTGACAAGCCGGTCCATCTCCCTACGGTAGACAGTCTCAACGGACTGTCTAATCGCCCAATTCAAGTTGGCTTCGGCCGAACTATCCTCGCTGGCCGTAGTCTCCTCTAGTGAGGAGGTGGAGATGCCTATCAGTCAACGTCAGTCAGCAAGTCATTCAAGGTACAAGAAAGGGGAATGAGATGTTATTTTAAACATACCCTGCCCGTCAGCTTCCGTGCTCGAGGACCGGCCCTCCGGCTCGGCATCCTCTAGGATGGGTGCCTCCCCCTTCGTCCGCTTGCGTCGACGATCGGCCACCTCGGCTGCGAGCATGTTAGTGTTTGCATTTAGTATCAAAAGGGTATTGACTTGAACTCACGGTCGTCAGCGTTTACTACGCGACGATGCTCGCACCTCTTTCGCTTGTGTCGACACGAGGGACACACTCGCGTCAGTTTCTTGCCCGGCTCGAGAGGTGTCTGAGGCTGGAACCGCCGCTGTATGCTTTGTTAGCCTCTGATTGATACCTTTATACTCGATAGCTTTCGAACACTCTCTGCGTCTGCAGCTTACCTTTGTTCCGCGAGCCTCGTTCTTTAACTGATGAGCCATTAGTTAAAGGTATTTCATTGTTATTTTTGAGCTCACATACCTTTGCATCGAGTGCCTCCTTGTAACACTCATCGCAGGTGGGAGAGTTATAAAGCACTCTCGTCGGTGGTCTCGTCCAGCATCGAGCACAGACGCTCGAGGCCTCACCTTCACCCTGCTCACCAAGCCCTTGCGGGCGGGAGCTGGGCTCTTGTGAGGCCTCTTCAGTCTGACTCTCCGCCTTAGAGCCCACGGATGCTCCACCTTCCGACTTCGCGTCCTCCTCCTCATCCAAGGACATCTTGTCGGCCTCGGCCTCACTGTCTGGCTCGGTGCCAGTAGGAGGCCCAAGCTTTTTTTGGCAGGGAGGGCAGAGGTTTGTTTCTGAGTGAAGGCTGGCACGAGAACTAAATTTGCCGCAGTAGGAACAGCGTGTGACCATGATGTCGTCGGGCTCGGCGTTACTGGGATCCCACATGGTTGGTTTAGGTAATGTTTTATCAACAGCAATAGGGCTGGCGTGTCAAAACAGATATGTGGAGTATGTGATTACCTTGATGAAGTGGTACTGTTGGTTCTCTGAAAAGAAATTGTTGAAGCAAAAAACCGCTGGAAACACGGTAGAAATAGTACCGGATAGGTACTCTGGAGATTTGTTTACAGGTGAATACTGCTTCTCTTAGCCCGCGATTGTCAGCATACTTTCAAAGGAGATGCTCGGCGTGAAGTCAGGCTGCGTGATGAACTAACCAGTATGATAAAGCTATGCAGCTAGGCGAATATTCAGCAAACACGGCCTGAGATACACACAATGGATCTGGCAAAGGGCAGCAGATAAGAAGAAAGGCTTGAGTAACGATGATAGGGGTCAATATGAAGGTAGTTGAAAATATCACAGTTTCTTTCTTGATAGGTCAAAGAAGCTATAGTCATTGAGTGTCATGCAATCAACTAAGCACAGTGAATCAGGTAAAGAAGTGTGATCAGGAGGTTTAAAGTAATTTTCTTAAGCAGGCTGGAGACTTTTTGAAATCTAGAGTCAAGAAAATTCTGCACACATTCGCGTAAATGTTTGTGTGTGTATGGAAGGGTTGTGTTTGAAGGGAGAGACTTTCTGAAAGGAGCAATAACACAATGGAATTCAGAATCTTCCAGCATTTATTTATATTACTTCTTTGAAATTGTGCTAGCAAGAGAAATACATAATTAGAAACAAACAGATCACCAGCCTGCTGTCTAATATGTATGCCATGCTGAGGGCCAATTTACCCAAAAGAAGTAGTCGCAGTTGATAAGAATAATAAAAATAGACGCTTTTTCTGATATTAGATCCAAACCAGTCATGGCCATATTTCTTGCTCTTTCCACTCTGTCCCGGACCCATCATCCTTATCTTGTAATTTCCATGTGGTTCTGGTATTTGGTTCTGCTGCAAGGTCGAGCATTTCCACTTCATCTGGACGAATAACAACAATACGGAAATTCTTCCTTGCTTCTGGATCGCTAAGGTCATGGATATAGGTAGTAGAGATATTAAGTCCAATGGGTTTCGATGTTCCTGGAGGCGGGTTCGTGAAAGTACCTTTTCATTGAATGTCAGCATCTAGGTCTGCATCTTCAAATTTCAACAAAGTAGGGTATTTGAGGATAAAGGCAGCGCTTGGGGATCAGGGGGTGTCGACCCCAAAACATTGCAAACAAAGATATAGAGAGAATAAAGCGCACAATGGGATACTTGTAGAGTGTTTCCACGGGATGAAGAATGGAATGGCCGCTATAGGGAGGGCCTGTCTAGAACGTTTACCCACCTCTCATGTAAGGCCGTAAATTTGCAAAATGGGCCGTGATCTCTTTGTCCCAGCTCCATTTTCGTGCGGTCTTGTTTGAGTATCCTCGGCATTGTCGCATACCCTTCTTGATTTCCTGACGTGCAAGCTGTTCGGCATCATTGGTAGGAGGTCCGCCAACAATGAATGCTTTGCCTTTAATTCGCCATTGTATACCAGGTTGGGGGAACCAGAAAAGGAGTTCAGTGTTTCCTTTCGATCGATCATCACCTTTGATAATCTGGGTAACCTTTTCTGTTCTGGCGTCGGTTGTAAATGTGAGCATATCACTCTCGAATACCGCCTCATTCACGGGATCCTTAGAGTAGTTCCCAAAGAAATCGTCGGACTCGGTATCTCCATTGTAGTTAGGATCACTATCAGAAGCGAAGGTACTTAGTCCCCGCTCAGGCCCTCCCGAATCTTTGGCCTTCTTTTTCTTCGATTCGAACTGCTCCTGAATCGCCAATCTAGATTGCTTCCGAAGCTCCAGTTCGGACCAAAAACCACGAAAAACGCATGTCCGCACGCGTGGGTATATTTCTCCAGTATCAGGGTCAGTGGAGAGCGTTGACAGAGAGCATCGAGTGGTGGCCTCAGTGGTATTTTCGCGAAACAACAAACGCCATGAAGCACGAGGGGGTGGATGTTTATCGTATAGAGAGGCGTTTGACGAATTCATGATGGAATTAGGTGTTAAATATAGATAAGATGAAGTACGAATTGTTCTACGGCAAATATAAACAAAAAGAACACTTAGTTGCAGGATGTTGTATAAAGGCCATGATTCCGGCACGGGATTTGCTGTTGTCACTGCAGGATTCGAGATCCTCGCTCCTTCCAAGTTCCTCGTCGTCGAAATGCTGCAGGAACCGCCAAGACAACCCGCCAAGCCACCACCAGAGTAGCCTATTTCGACCTCAATTTTCCTTGGAACCCTTGACATCAACAACTACAATTGGATAATGGAGGAGAAGAACGACCAACAAACGAGAGAGACAAGGGAATCGTTGGTGGAGTCGTTTTTGAAATATATTTAATGTCTCGGCGGACGCTCATGGCTACGGCGGCATCGGTTGAATCTATTGGAAACGGCTTATAAGTGACGTCGAGACACTCTGCGGTAGCGTCACCCAAGGCTTGGTGTTTCCATGCAGGAGATAAGAGCGCTCGACCGCCCTTGTTTTTTGTCTCTTAGCTTGGGCCACAGCTGGCGACATCTTGCGATCAGCATTCTTGGAAAGTCCATAAGGCTGCGGGGTTTATTGGCTGCCTTGTGAAGGTCTGGCTAGATGTTTTTGAGCCTGTCGTTGGTTACCAGAGCCGCTTGCCAGGCCATCCCACGCGTTCAGCTCGATACCCAGGAACAAGGCTGCCATTTGACAGAATGGTAACACAGACCAGCAAGGCCTACGTATCGAAATCTAGGCTGGCTTACAACGTCCAGAATGACATATCAGCACTCGATTCCCAGATAACGTGTCTTGAGGTGGTACTTATCAGGGCTCCATCGGGTCGCCGCTTTTGTCCTTAAATTTGACAAAATGGCTTCACTAAGGATGTTGGAAGCTGATTAGTATTGCAATCAAGGACCAGATGAACTGGTGGACTAGAGTGGCGAGTGGATTATGTAGAAGTACCACGGAAAACTTCTTAAAATTGAAGCTGCACCTGAATGCTTCCGAACGACTTGAGCCTAGGAGTAGAAGCGTCCAAGGAATCTAATAAATCGTGGATCGAATCACCGATATCACTACGGAGTACCTTTTCATTACTTCTTAGACTTCACGACGCCACCTTGGCTTCCGTTGCCTAAAATTTGCACGAGGTAACGAAGACTTAGACACGTAGACATACTTACTGTGGATGTTAATTGATTCTTAACAATACATGTCGTAGAATCTTGAACCCGGGCGTTTCGATCCATTACCCATGTCGTTTCGATTCCTGGCATCAAAGGCTAATTTAAGTTTGGATAGAGCTTGCGGAGGCATCTGTGCACGTGACCATCAAATTCAAAGCTTCCAATGCCTTCCGCGAATTCAGGTCGACAGACAACCTGGCGCTCTTTTACGGCCTCTCTCTATTTGACTATTAATTCATACGGATATTGAATGATCACCCCTTGTCACCCAAACCTCCACGAGAAATAACGCGACAATGCGCCTCACGGCAGAGCTAATTCAGAACTCCCTATCCTATCTTAATCCACTGAAAGAGCGCGAGCTCAACCTCCGAGGTGCGTATGGCAAGCAATCTGAAAAGAACAGATACTTCACTTTGGGAAAATGAGCACCGTTGATACCATGGTTTTTCTTGGGACTGGATTATAGGGCATAAGATTCCCATTATTGAAAATTTGGGTGTTGCGCGGGTATGGTCCTGTCGGGTGTTTTCCTTTCTTTAGGGGTTAAGCAGAAAAACGGACGAATACTGACGGTGCTTTTTCTTTGGGTGCATTTTAGGATCAAGAAGCGATTGACTTCACAGACAATGATATATCCTCGATATCAAACTTCCCTTCTTCGCCGCGCCTCCGGACATTACTGTTAGCGAGGAATCGAGTATCACAGATTCAACCTTCGATTGGACAGTCTATACCGAACCTCACGACACTAGTACTTACGTCGAATAATATGGCGGAACTTGCTGATCTAGATCCGTTGAAAAATCTACATCGTTTAATGCATTTGAGTCTACTCGAAAATCCCGTGACAAGAAAAGAGGTGAGCCATAATCTATCCTGAGACACCGTTAGCTCCTAGGCCCTCATTCCAGCACACCTACTGACTACCATCATCCTGTAGCATTATCGCCATTGGATCATCTGGCTTCTCCCTTCCGTTCGCTTTCTCGACTATCAAAAGGTTAAGGATGCCGAACGGGCGAAAGCCGCTGAACTATTTGGGTCGATGGAACAGCCATCGGCTCTTGCCTCCAAGATAATGGGTATAAAATCCGTTGCTTTTGACCCTTCTGCTGCCGTTACGACAACGGCGACGACCCGTAACTCGACCTCTCAAGGGGGCGAAAAACAAGTTCGTGTAAAATTAACGGAAAAGGAACGGAAGAGAGTGGAGAAAATGATTCGCGAGGCAAAGAGCTTACAAGAGATCGCGAGATTGGAGAAGGAGTTGAATGAAGGACGTATACCAAAAGGAGCTATGGATGAAGAGGCAGACGATGTTGATATGAAGATGTGATGGGTGGGATACCTGTTTTTCTCTTGTGAGACTGTATTTGAAAGATGCGTTTTGGAGTTTCGGCATTATGCAGGCTGTTGGGATGTAACCTTTAGGTCAAGGGAAGGAAAACTAGAGATGATTTATTATATTGCTGTATAATGATCTCACACTCAAACAGAGACTAAATCAGAGTGAATTATTGCTCATATCACTGGAGCCCTCATTATAAATACGTAAAAGGAACTTTGCAGCTCGACTTTTAAAACCACGAAGTGAATTAAGAACAGTGGAACTCCGCGTGAAACCTCTCTTCCTTTCCCAATCCATTTTATGTAGAGATTGATCCCAAACGCCATTTATGAAAATGCATAGAAGACTGTTTTTATAGAAGGGCGATGATGGCTGACTGGGCACACCAATCAGAGAAGAAATCGCGGTTATATATTGAGTAAAGGGCTTTTATGTCTCACAGGACTCGACGTTCTCGATTTCCGACCATTTAAAGTCGGACCAAGAGTAAGTGGCGACAAACGGTCTCGGCTTTCTGTCCGTATAACAAGTCCTGTTCGGTCGGCATGGTTATTATTAGGTGCTATTTCTGACCCAGATCCGACACTGAGTGTAGAGGTGTTGCCGAGGCTATATGACGAAGGATGAGAAGATAATTTAGATGGTCGCATAGTGGCCGTAGGAGAATGGTCAGAATCCGATGATTCTAACTCTCCCAGTTCAAAGTCTGCAACTCCCTCTTCGAGAACCCGCTCGTACGCGGGGCCAGTCCGCCGAAGGAATGGGATTTTTCCAGTAAAGAAAGATCTATTGCCTTTGTGGAGGCTCCCATGGCCTTTTGAAAATCCGAATTTACGGTAAAGGCGAGCTCTACGGTCGCGGCCGCAGAGAAAGAAGAGAGCAATAATTATTATGAGGACAAACAAGAATATTCCGGGAATTCGACGAGGGGAATCGCCGTCGAATAGGGTATCGTGCCAATGTTGTTCGGTAGTTGAATTGGACTGGGTTGGCAGCGGGTTGATGATGGGTATGTGAGGAGAACCAGGCACTTGGAAATCATCGAGAATCCCAGGAACATTGCTACCAAAACCTACGGGCAAATTGTCCTCTGCAGGCGGCATTTGTGATGAAGCATACAAAACGGCTTTCCCGAGAGCCCAGCTGACTTCGGTAGAGTCAATTTTGTTGACTGCCTGAAAAGGATCTAGGTAACCTTTCTGTTTCCCATGTTTTAACACCTCTTCGGTTCCATTGGTCGCGGAACTTTGAGTATTCTCAATACCAACTCGAGGAATCCCAATTCCATCATGGAGAATATTGATAACCCACGCGGCCTTGAAACAAACGGCACGAGCCCTTTCTTCGTTGACTTTTTTGCCCCATTTTTTATCCGAGATTCCATGTTTAATATCATCCCAATTCAGACTGCAAAATTCTTTCACTCGGTTCTGATAGGTATTGAAATCGTATGCTTTATCCTTGTGCGACATTTCGAAGATTTCGTGGGTCGTGTGCCAGAATTCACTGATTCCAACGAAGTGGTTGACATCGAAATCAATTGTGGGAACATGAACACCGTTCAATAAGCAAGGGCTGTCATTGCATGGCATGTCCTTGGCAAGCAATGGCATTGTTCGTCGTAGACATTCATCAAACTTTCCGGTTCCCATAAGGTATGGCTGTTCTCCAGGAACCGAGGATGCATCTGCTAGTACGGCTCCATCGGTGGTCATAGCTAATTTCTCAGGAAGACAGGGATCTGAGCGTTGGCGATCTCCAGTAGTAGCCGTGTCCTGCAGCAGCGCTTTAACGTAACGATCTCGTGCCTCCTTAACGCCGAACCCAAGCCATGAGGTAACAAAAACCTTGTATTCCTTTGATACACCGGACATTGTCCTGAGACGCAATAATGTCAAATCATTGGCATGTTTCCGTGCTTCCGTGGCGTTAGGGGCGAAAGCTAGCTGTGCCGATGCACCGCCCAGATCCAGAAACCCATACGTATGATGATCTTTCCCGTGATCGTGCTTTTCCGGCTTATCAAAGCCTCCTAGCAAATAGTTCGTTGCGATCCACCCGTATAGACCTTCCGTTTTGCCATCAATGACCTTAACATGGGCGGTGCAGTCCGGCAATAATAGCTTTGTATTTTCGCGAATAAAAGAACATGCACTTGTAAGGACGTGTCGTTGCTCCTGATTTGATAGGAGTCGCATACCGGCTGTCGCGAGTACGAAGACCGGCGTCGCTTCAACAGCTTCGGGCGGAACGATGCTGAGAGCATGGTCGAGAAGAGGTTTCAGATGATCGGGACCTAGTCGTTCAGGATTTTGGGCGAACGATGAAACACCTGTAGCGGTTAGCCGGCTAACGGGAAGTTGTATGAGCAGATTGGGCCCGTACCAGGTCTGATCTTTTTCGTCCACTCGCTACTGGTACTAATATCCGGCAGTTTTTCGATGTTTCGAAACTTTGCGCTTGGGCGCGCTGCCGGGGATTTGGTCCATCGGTAGACATGTGCACGAGTCCCCTACGTTAACCGATTAGCGAGCGCTCTATCTTCAGTTATGGTACTCCCAGGTCGAGTTTCTAGGGTTAAAACGTACGGACGATCCAGCGTCTAGGACAACGGCATAGCTCCCTATTTAAGCCGAAAGGCAAATTAGTGTCCCGCCGTCAAGGAGGATGCTTTGCACCACGTACATTTCCCCATTGGTATTCTTCGCTTCGATTACGCGCACGTCATACCGCGCGACGTAGTATACAACTCGCAAACTGAAGCCTTCTTCGCGAATTGTCCAGGACGGCTACCAAGATCTAGGACACGTCTTTCTTCCGCGAACGAGTGGAGGGCGGCTGCTAACAGCGGCAAGACAAGAACAAGAAACAGGAAGAACACATATATTAAAAAAATCCGTAAGAGTGCGGAGTGCAAATTGAGAATTGAAAGAAGAAGCGATGATGACAGAGAACGGCTTTACGGAAAGGAAGCGAACAAAAAAGGCTGTTCGAAGCTGACTTCCCAAGACCTTAGCAAGCATCATGCATTTTTTTGCGGCGATACATCCCTGTTTTAGGGCGGTATCCCATTACGTGTACCGTCGGCTTGGTGGGTTCTTATCGCGTTATCGAGCCAATGGTAGTCCGCCAATTCCTGCTCGTGCAGCCGCCAAAACGCTTGGTTACCAGGGGACGAAACGAACGTGACGCTGTGACGTACGGGTTCGTATTCGATACGCGCCAAGAAACAACTCTGAGACATCGATGAGTCAGCACACCACCTCCAAAAACGGTTGGGAAGAGACGAACAGGAAGCAGAAGAAGAGAACAATATTAGTTTCTCATAATGGTAACGAGCTGTCAAATTACTATGATCTATTCGCTTTCTTGTATAGACTCCAATAACTGTGTCTCACAGCTCTATTAAGTAGGTACTTCGTACGCCGGGTATATTTGCGCAATTACAGCTTAGACGGGGTCGCGATCTCCGTACGTCTCATTTTCGTAGTTGATAGTTTCAGATCTTCTGGAGTCTCTGGACTTGTAGCCAATGTGTTGCGGAAGAGTGCTTGTCCGACTGTATCACTCATCAACAAGACCCGAGACGAGACAGTAGCACCATCTCGTCGATTTTTACCTTCTCGCCGTGACTGGGCTATGAGATCTGTAAAATCCCATAACTTGCCCCGAGGCAGCAGTTCACCAGTTTCGGGGTTCCGTTCAGGCATCCAACTAGGCGCAATTCTCATGGTTGTAGCGGAACCTGACTGCTTGGTTCTTGCCACGATAATAATTCCTTCTTCTTCGAATCTCTGATATGCGTTTTTCAGAGTTTCCTTGTTGACAGCTTCGAAGTACGAGAGGTCTCCTTGATGATAGAGCGTCTTGCCAAGCTATCGTAACTGTCAATACTGGCGCTTGTGAGAAGAGAAAGGAGAAAGCTTACCAATTGGGCGCTGTCCTGCGCTTTTTTCATGTCAATCCATAATGCGCGAGGGCTGGAGAGCGGTGGTGTTAGTCCCATAAGAGAGACTGCTCCCAGCCACGAAGCTTCGATGAATGGCCATATGAGAAAACAATAAAAATCGTAATTTTCTCGCCCGCATTGTCGCTCTTGTTCGCTCAATTCGACTGTCTCTGGCGCATTAGCAGAGTTCCTCGTAACTTTAATCACATTATCATTTTCCAGGCCAGTAAGCGTATTTCCCAAATTTGTTGTAAGGCCTTCCGGAGGAAATATAAACTCGCCACGGAAGATCTTGATGTTAAATTAGCTTAATTCCTGAATCCCTATTAACGACCTAAGGAGCTCACCTGAGATAGGAAAGAAACCTGGGATAGCAACTCGTCATAAGGCATACGTTGGTTTGCTGGCCCTCCACCTCGCTTCACCCTGGTGTACATGGCCGTTGACACCAGTGCCTCAGTGATAAAAAGATGTATCGTCATGTTCCGATAAAACGACAGTTGAAACCTGTCTACGGCATAGTATGTCGGTTCCGCTAGTCCACTGATCTCGCCGACCAATTTTGGGCCCAGATCTTCAAGGGCACGCATGACGACTAGTTCCGTTGGCGCTCGATAGAAATGCGCAACTCGCCCTCCTTTTGATCTTACGCGCTCAGAAAGCCAGTCAACTCGGCGAACGAGTTCGGCTTTCCCTACTCCACGGCCTCGTAGGGTTAGAAGGACGGTTCCTACTAGAGCTGTGGGCATTATCACGGAGACGTCGTTGATCTGAGAAAGGACCCGGTAGCCAAAGGTCCTAAGAACACGACCTTTCTCGGCGGGGTCTGTAAAATGAATGTCTCCGGGCAACTTTTGAATTCTGGTAGACTGCTCAGTGATAAATTGTTTCAAACTCCATGGTTCGTGGAAGCGAACGTCCACCCGACCAAGCTTAAGAGACAAAACGGAGGAAGAAGACAGAAAGTCCTTCAGATTTTCCTTTTGTTTCGGTTGGCCGAGAAGCTCGCTAATGTAAGACCTAGTCATGCTTCAGTACTAAGTTACCAAATGGTCACTGGAGGCTGGATCCTTACTCGGTCTCAATGACTTTATCGTATTGTGTGCTCACGGGACATATTATAGCATCATCTACACGGCCAGAAGAGATACTATCCAAAATGAAGCTCAAAACCCCGTATTTTGGAGGTAGGAGCTTTCCTGTTCTTGAACGGCCGCCTTCAACAAAACATTCAAAATTATAACCGTTTTTTAAGAGAGTATCGACATAAGCTTGAACCAGGACATTGTATAGAGGATCATTGCCGAAACTTCGTCGAATCCACATTGCGCCTGGCGTACTTAGTTAGCTGAGTACTAAATATTTGTAGAATGCACTTCTTTTATCGTACCTGCATGCTGTAAGAACGGTCCAAGAAGTGGGATATTAAGATTATCTCCGGCTACAACGACTGGGAGGGCGATGCCGAGGCGATAGCAAATGATTTGCAGTGAGACGTAATCAACATGAGACTTGTGGCAAGGTAAAAATATTATGGACTGCTTTTTCTGAGCTGCCTCTCTTGCGACGGCCCTAAGCCGGAGCACCTCTTCGCTAGAAACATGGATACCTGCATGTGGATGCCGTACATTAGAGCATATACTTTCAGGGATGAATACAATAGAATGGATTGAAACAATTGTAGGAAAAGACTGACCTTGATGGTATGCCCTTGTAAGCAGCTGGGTGCATAGATAGTATGCGCCTCTAATAAAGCTCTTGCTTTCCATCTTGCATATCATGTTGTCAATCATAGTATCAACAACTTCGTGCAAATTCGCAATGATCTCTTTTTTACGCCGAATAGCTCTTTCACCGTTTCCATTCAAGAGACCTTCTTTCTCTTCCACCTTGATTCTTGATTCAGCTAGTTCGGCAATTTTTTGCTGGAGGAGAGCATGGTTTAGTACTTCCGATTTCACCTTCTCCGTAAACCCGGAGTAAAAAATTGGCTGGCCGACGAAGTCGTCGTATGCGCGCCATCCTGTCCCAGACACGAATAGACTGATTTCTCGCAAGAATTCAAACGGGTTTTGGCGGAAACGACCCATCTGCTGGACTAACCGTCGCTCGGTGATGCCCCCATCTTTAGCTCCTGCATCGGCAGTAAAGCCCGTAGGTTGAATCCGGACTTCATTTCCCACAATTTCAAGATCAGGTGCAAAAGGAGTTGAAGCTCCGGCCGGCTTGGGTGAAGGCATGGCGGGCCGCGATGGATTGATATTGTTTAGAGACTAAGGAGTTCTGTAGCTGCCGGGGTCATTGAGTGAGTGAACAGAGGCTGGATGTCTTTAGAATGATATGTTGAGGCCAGCCCATTGTCTCAGTCAATCAATCGCATCCTTGCGAAGCTGGATAATCATTGAGGTTTTCCCCCAAACTTTACCCCAGAAGTTGACATGTCTCTAACCGTCTGGTGCAACACTAGAATCCATCGTCCCCAACAAGCGCCGGAATTAAGATACCCCACCTCCGTCATACCGAAATACGGGGAAGGCGCGTGAGCCTCGGCAAACAAACCACGGCAGCTAGGCCTAATGCGGGAAAGCGGCTAACTACGGCGGACTGCACAGCCAGGGATTGGAACAACGCTGCAGCCATCATCACAATTGCACTTTTGCGTTCCGCAGGCCCTATTTATAAGGCTTCGCCCACATTGCAATTGGGGCTTACGATGATGTAAAAAAAACCACCCACTATTACTCCGTATATACTTTCTTTTTAAATGCTTGGAGAGCCCACATCTAGTGTGGTAGGGTCCCTCGCTCGCATCGCCTAGCTAAAATGTCCCGTTGGGTGAGGAGCTTCTCAGGTCAGTCGTCGGATATTTTTTTTCTTACTGCAATGATGCTGATAGTTTGTCTAACTCAGCCCTCTCCCACAGATTCTCCAACGGGACAAACCTTGGTCGCAATGCCTCCTCTTCTGGTTTCGAAGTGTTCCGGGATGTTCAACCCTTCCGAAAATACAGGAGGCAGCTCCTGTTTTCTGATCGTACCGTCGGGCTGGTTCCCACGATGGGCGCACTACATAAAGGACACCTTTCGTTAATTCGACAGGCTGCCCAGGAAAATACGGATGTTGTTGTTAGCATATATGTCAACCCTACCCAATTTGGAGTCAATGAGGATTTGGATAGTTATCCCCGAACTTGGAAAGAAGATATCGAACAGCTAGAAGCGCTGAACCAGGAACTATCCGCTACGACAACATACGGACGTATCAGTGCCATTTTTGCGCCCACTACCAATACAATGTACCCTACACTCCCTCCAACATCAGAAATCAATGGCGATGGCTCCTTTGTCAATATCACACCTCTTGCCCGTCTTCTTGAGGGTGCCTCGCGGCCTGTGTTTTTCCGTGGCGTCGCGACCGTTTGCATGAAGCTGTTCAATATTGTCACCCCCGAACGGGTGTATTTTGGCCAAAAGGATGTGCAGCAGACCGTGATCATCAAACGCTTGGTCAAGGATCTTTATGTCAACACAGAGGTGAGGATCGGACATACTATCCGTGAGTTGGATGGACTAGCTATGAGCTCTCGTAATGTCTACCTAGGGGCTAGACGGCGTAATGTCGGCCTTGTCCTTTCAGCCTCTTTAAGGCAAGCTGAAAGAGCATACTTGTCTGGCAAGCGGACGAGGGAAGAGTTGCTCGGGGCAGCTTTAAAGATAGCAGATACCATTTCCAAGGAACAACAGGCATTGAAGCCTTCTGAGCGAGCGAACTTCGATGTTGACTATATATCTCTTGCTGATCCAGAGTCCCTGGAGGAATTACAAGTTGTCGACAAGTCAAAAGGAGCGGTTCTAAGCGGTGCTATCAAGATGCACTCGCTTGAAGAGCCGCAACCTGAGGAAGACTGTGGGCTAGGTGGAGGTGCTGTTCCAGTACGGTTGATAGATAATATCATTCTACCTCCGGCAGCTTGATATACTGGACCTTGTTTTTTTTTGAAGGGGCCAAAGTATTTCGTGAGGATGCTATACGCCATGCGACACCGGAGTAGTAGGTATGCCACGAAAATTTAGATCCAGATATTCTTTGATGCCAGATATATAGTGTGTATGATATAGCTAAAATATCGTTTCGAATATCAATGTAACTACGGAGTACCTAGGCTTGAGCTGGGTACCTCGTTACATGGAAAGGCCAACTGCCAAGACCGTAAATAATAAACTTTTATATTCCTTTTTCCTGACATTTATTTTCGGGTGCTCTGATCGGCGGAGAACCTGAAGTTTCCATTTTCGCAACGAGTCGCAACGGGCTTGAGTATATCACTTATTACCATGGCTGAAGATGGCATGCTTCTCAACTTTAGTCTAGACGATGGTATAATCAAACCTCAGCAACGTTTCAAAGGAGGCTCGTGGAAGGATCGTCTAGTTGCAAAAAAGATTGCCGTCAAACGACAGAATAAGGGCAAAGAAGGCGGTGAATCTAATGAATCGAGAAGTGAGACTCATTCCTGGAATCCGAATAGGATTGAAGTATCTGGTCAAAGGCCTGCGAAAAGGCAGAGGGTAGATGGACAGGAATTCAAATCACCTGCTAGAGTGAACTCTGGTCATGGCGCCCGGACTGACCGCAAGGCGACGGCGACAGCCGCACAGCCTCAACCAGACAGGCAAATAATCTCCTCTTTATTTACGTACAATCCCTCCGCGAAAACGGCCGAGTCAACAGACGACACGAAGGCGGGCCAGGACACTGCCGAACCAGCAAAGCCATCGAATGCGCCCCTTGTCGACGGCATTGATACGTTCACATCTCTCGGACTATCTCCTGTTCTCGCAGCCCATTTACTGACGAAACTCAACTTGAAGACACCGACAGCAATTCAGAAAAGTTCTATACCTCAATTGCTGAAGGAAGAGTGCGATGCGTTCCTACAAGCCCAAACAGGTTCCGGAAAGACTTTGGCCTACCTGTTGCCTCTAGTCGAACGGCTAATTAGGATATCGAGTCATAATAAAGGCGAAAATGATAACGAAGGGAATACAGTACACAGGGATTCTGGCCTCTTCGCCATCGTCCTGGCACCGACAAGAGAGCTCTGCAAACAAATATCGGTCGTACTAGAGAGCCTTTTGCGTTGCGCACATTGGATAGTTGCAGGAACCGTGATCGGCGGTGAAAAAAAGAAATCCGAGAAAGCACGTCTGCGGAAAGGGCTGAATATTCTTGTCGCAACACCTGGCCGATTGGCGGATCATTTACAAAATACCCGAGTTTTAGATGTCAGCAACGTGCGCTGGCTTGTACTCGACGAAGGTGATCGGCTGATGGATTTGGGCTTCGAAGAAGAAATTCAAGGGATAATAAAGAGATTAGATGAACGACAGAGGTCCGCAAAAATACCAGATTTGCCGACTAAAAGGACCACGATATTGTGCTCAGCTACTTTGAAAATGAACGTACAGCGGTTGGGAGATATCAGTCTCAAAGACGCCATCCACATAAAAGCCGATCCGACAGATGATGACCATGATTCAGGGCCCAAGGAACCAGAATTTTCCGCCCCCGCGCAATTGAAACAGTCTTACGCGGTGGTGGCTTCAAAACTTCGATTGGTGACGCTGACCGCCATGTTGAAACGCACGTTTGCGCGAAAGGGGTCCGTTATGAAAGCAATCGCTTTTGTTTCTTGTGCCGACTCCGTAGACTTTCACTACGAGGTTTTGACTCGTAGCAACAGTGACCAAGAATCTCCTAATTCGGGTCAAGATGAACAGCCCCCCGATATCTCTCATTGTACTGGGACCATTGCAGTAGGTACTACAATTTCCAACCCATCAAATAAAGTGATATTACACAAACTTCACGGCTCTCTCCCTCAAAACATTCGAACCGCAACTCTTTCCGCCTTCGCTAAACAAAAAGAGACTTCCGTCCTCATCTGTACGGACGTAGCAGCTCGTGGCCTTGACCTACCAAACATCGATTTGGTTATCGAATACGACCCTGCTTTCTGCTCAGAGGATCATCTTCACCGCATTGGCCGCACAGCTCGATTGGGCCGGGACGGCCGCGCACTCATATTCCTTCTTCCAGGAAATGAAGAAGGCTATGTCGAAATCTTAAAGAGTAGCTATCGCGAAGGTAGCACCACTGCGGTCACGAGAAATGACACCAACGAAATCCTTAAGCGAGGCTTTGGCGGAAATACCGAGGCTGCTAGTAATGGATGGGAAGAAAAGGCCACAAACTGGCAACTCGACATTGAGCGTTGGGCACTTGAAAACCCGACAATCTTAGAAATGGCCAGGAGAGCTTACCAGTCTCATATTCGTGCATATGCAACACACATCGCTAGTGAACGGCATATGTTCAATATCAAGGATTTGCACCTTGGTCACTTAGCTAAAAGTTTCGCCTTAAGAGATAGGCCTGCAAAAATCAACGTTCCAGGGCTACGACCGGGTAAAGAAGACACCAGAAAATCCTTTAAAGCGGATCGAAAGGTACCAGCGGAAGAGCACAAGAAGAAAGCGTCTAGAGAAAATGAGTACTCGACGACGGATGCCGCGGAGGCGAGAAGGAGGATGGAACGAAAGGTCAAGGAACATATGGCTGGGGCAAGCGAGTTCAATATTGCTTGATTGAGATTTATGCAGGCGCATGAACCGGCGTCGGAAAAGTGTTTTCAATAGATATCCCATAATGAAATTTTGCCGTCCTTAGAACCTACAGCAATCCAGTGAGTAATTTGCGCTTTGCGGCTTCTTGCTTGCTTGATGACGGCTAGAGATCCTGGCTGGCTTTTTTTTATCAATGGAGATCCGCCGGGCATTTCCTCAGCCACAGATGCGGCGGGTTTCACCGTCGTTTCTGCCATTTCAATTTTCGCCAGTGCAATAGTATAGCAGCCCTCTTGATGCCACTTCAAAACAGCCAACTCTTTCATTGTCTTGCACGAGTAAACCCTCGCACGTCCGTCCCAGCCACTCGTGGCCAGTATCATCTCATCGGATCGTATTCTCAACCCCTGTTGTCCTGCATGCTTGGTATTCACCACCTTCAACGGAGCATTGGCCTCTGAATTTGAACCTTTGCCTTTGATGGAAAGTGGATGCTTAACAATGAGTGCATCGGCCGAGGAAGTGAAAAAGTAACCGTCATGACTAGGAGAGATATCCAGCGACAGTACGGGCTGCGAATGTGCGCGGCTAAGATATACCCTCTCCCAGCTCCACGTCCAACTAGTCTCCATATCGTTAAATTCCACCGGGCCATGTTGGACATGAACCATCACATGTCCGTCTTCATATCCGGAAACAACATATAAGTCACCACACGATGAAAAGAAAATCTCTAATGCCATCACCATCCCCGTTTTAATTGCTTTGTCCGCATAGATAATGGACATCCGTTTCTGGAATGCTAAATGAAAGATATCAATACCACCAGTGTTCATGGCATTCGGTACGGCAATTAAAACCTCAGAGTCCTTATGAGCTTCACTCTCACACGAGGCTGTTGCAAGTGGCTCTCTTTGTACAGCCTCTGGGTTGCTGATTGCGTGGTCGGGCGAAAATGCTGCTGAAAAACCACAAAAATTTAAGGCATTGACCGTAATTGAGTATATGAGCCAAGGGTCTCTTCTTTCCTTTGATGCTTCACCTACTTCAATAGGCAAGCTCTTGTCAAGTGATTCTTCATCATTCGTATTCAATCTCCATACGCGAAGAGCATTGTCTCTACCATGTCTATTCGATGTTTAATAAAACCATATTTTCATAGGGGATGGAGTGAACATACGTAAATATCCTATTTTCAATAGTATTCTCACTAGAAACATCGTTCGACACACATCCGAAGCCCCTAACATTCAGTATGGCACCCTTGTGTGCTTTCCAAGCCGTGACGGGGCGTTTGGTGGCAGTATCCCAAACAATAACCCATCCATCGGCGTCGCCAGAAATAAGCCTTTGGTTTTGATGGTAAAAATGTAGAGCGTGCACTGCGGTGGCATGGCCTCGAAGAATATACACTGGAGTTGCTGGAGGGCGTCCGGTGTGGTGTGAGTCCGGCATATCCATCGAAGCTGGACTGAGGTAGGTATGTCTGCAATTGCATGCCTCTCCATAGATAGTTAGGGCTTGCATGCGGCTCAACATCAGGAGTTCACTTTCAAAAACAGCCTAGGTATTAATAAGCGCTTACGTAACACATCACGGAGCCGAATAGCTCGCTATTCGGCTTCAAACAGAGTACAGAGCCCGGAAAGATGAAATGTTACGTGCCCAAGGTACCTTTTGTATGTGTTTGTCACCCATTTGGTACTTGATTCAAGACGCGACAATTTTAACATTTCATCTTTCCAGGCTCTGTACTTCGTAAAACTTTTACAGTATACGGAGGTCTCGTCGAAAATGGTGGCTCAATATACCAACAAAGACTTGGTTGCCTAATGTTTGGTGTAGATAAAAGTAGCATTCTGTATTCACCGAGTGTTGAGGCTTTACCTAGCTATGCATAGGAGCGCCAGGTTGAATTTTCCTCAATATAATCAATAACTTTTGTAACATCGTTGAGCATGTTCCGAAAAAAAGGTCCGTTCTCCCAACACCTGGTAAGGGAACCTTGTATTGCATTATCTGGCCAAGTCTATTACAAAATGGGTAAATATGGAGCCGACGAAGTTGGGAATAATTGGGGCAGTAGATGAAGCAGGGGGTATAGTAGTTGCGGATTATTGACATGTCATGAGTGTGCAAATAAAACTGAAATCTCTGCCGTGACTGTATATACATATTTGCCTTCCTTGGGCTCTCCAAGAAGAGCCAAGTTTGCAGGAAGGCGAAGAAAAAGTGAATTAACCACGAAAGCGCTTTTGTATGCAAATAAAAGAGGGTATCCTATGTGCAAGAAATCAAGAAATTTTCAATACGATCCGTACTGGTAGTTGTTTGTATGGCTATTGTGTGGTGCGACATAATGGTTCTGGTACGGATGATTGTCGAATGAGAAGTCTGCAGAAGCCATGAGGGGATTAACAATCCCTTGAGGCATTCTGGGCCTCGTCGGAACCGCACTGGGCGGCCCGGAGTTTAACAACGATGAGCCTAGATCCGACGAAGGCACGGATGGGCTCATCTGCTGGGTTTGATGTGGGGACATATGGGTAGAGGTGCCATGCCAACCCCATTTTTCAATGAGTTCATGCTGGAGAAAGCCGACCTGCCATCCCGTTTCTTTAATAATTTTATCAAGAATCGAGATGACTTCTTCTTGGGCTTCTCTCCCAACGACGCACTCGGCGGCAATAGCTAGGCATCTAATTGAAATGCTCGCAACCCCTCTAACTAATGCGTCAGAAATCACCGCTGAAGGGTAAGAAGTTGGAATATAGGTTTACCTGTCTTTCACATGAGCTACGAGACCACATATATCGTGGGCGTGGCTTTGCTGCATCGAAAGCATTTCGTCCGAATATTCGGATTCGGTGGGGTGAACCTTCGCAAGTAGGCAGCAAGCGGTATGATAGAATAAGCGACCAACAACAGCGGAGCGTTTGACAAGCCTATATTAAAATCAGTGTACTGAAAAATCGACAATCTAATTCAACTTTCATACCAGACTTCAGGAAATGATGACTTCGAATTAGTCTGCCAAGGGTGTAGATAGCCTAAAGGCACCATTGATCTTGGGGCACATCTTGACCAATCACTGCACCACTTCCGAAGCATATTCCACTCTTCACAGCGTTGAGTTAGCCGTGGGTCGTGGAGATTTCGATCGAATCCTTGATACGCCATTCCGGCTCGATAATTTGCGATTTTTGCGCAAATATACAGTATGCGATGAGTCCAAAACTCTTCGTCACCAGCGATAGCCCCTTGTCCTAGGGACATGTTCATGTCGATGTCCCACGTATCCGGATCCCAGGCCATTTTCCAGTTGAAGTGAAGACAACTCAATAATTCCATCCCAACGTTTAGCCAAAAACAAGCGCCGCCAATACCAGTCGACTTGGCATTCCAACGGCATTCCTTGATTAAAGCACGGGCACCCGCGATATGGTTCATCCTCTGCATGGCTTTTTCACACATGACCTCGTAAACATTGAGGACAACCGCCGTGGTAGCACAAAGGACCGTGTCACGATTGGGATCTTGTAAGCAGTTTAGGAGATCTCGAGTCGAAATGTTGTAATAATGAAGAGCTTTATCTTCTCCAAACGACGGATTTACCAAAAATAAATGTCGAGCACCACATGCTAGAAGTGCGTTTAGCAGCATCGGTTCACCCATTGCATGAAACGGAAGGACCTGAGTAAACTATCGAGATGGTAAGACCACAGAACTCTCAAAATATCGCAACAGGGTCACATACATGTTTACCGGGATCCATAGAATCCATCCATAGGCCCACTTCTTCCACATATACCTGCATCAGCAACACCTCTTCCGCAGTATTCAGGTGAGTCCGAACTTCATGCGCTGGGGTCAAAGGAGGTTTGGATGAGTCGAAGGGAGAACGGGAGATTGAATGCTTCGAATAAGTGGGCTCCGGAGGCCCTTGGGGAGTGCTATGAAACACTGGTTCTGCCGTCACAGTGTGCTGTTGCTGGTCCGAGTATGGGGCCAATATCGCCGTCCTTGTCAGCCCTTGGTGCGGCGCGGTCATGGTCGAAACAGCTTCCCGATACGTATACGCTGATTTGGGACGTTGATTCGGGGTTTCGCCTTTCAAAGACGGGTACCTCTCATATCCACCTATATACTCCGAGGCTATTTCACGCGACTCGTCGACGAAATTTACGTGCCATTCTGGGCGAAATGGCGCAGTATAAGGAGGTGCTGCAACCTGCGTGTCAATGAAATTGAGACGAATTCCACGCTTGCAGAGTCGATCCGATTTCTGACAGTTTTGGCAGCGAGGGAGAGCCTCGTCGCATTTGAGATGTCGTTCTCTGCAGGTCAAGCAACCGGTCCGCACGCGTTTCGATTTCGGTGCTTCCGGTCGCAGGCCCGTATTTCTTGCAGGTCCAACGGTCGGACTTCCAATTGCACCTGCAGCATTGACTGCAATTCTCTGTTGCGGAGTATTTGGATCGCCCCGTCGTGGTGTATGATATGATTCGCTATCCCGGGTATAATCCAATATCGGCGGCAGTGAGGGTGGAGTCGGGAGGGTTAAAGGGGTATCGAAATCATTCTGCGAGAGCAGGTGTCCGCCAACCGTCGATGACATTGATATCGTACAATTTTCCTTGGTCCATTCAACAGCAAGGGCAAAAGAAAACGAACCCTGGAACCGTTTCTTCTCAGCACAAAACCGCGCCAGTTGTCAAGGACAGAACACCCTCCTCACCCACAGCCAATGTAGTGTGCAACACCCAATACTTTCCAGGCGCGGTGTAACTCGTAGCTACTGCTTAAGACCCTTCAAATATGCCAAGTCAGTGTACAGAGGAATTCGGTGGGTGACTAGGCTGTGTAGAATTTCTGGCCACTCGATTGCAAGGATTCGCTGTCCCTCCCAAGGCTGTTACAGTGTAGGGGATAAATGCGGGCCAATTTGACCACGGTGCTCTGGGCCGTTGAACGTCGTTCGTGTCAGCTGCCGATGGGTGGAGGTTTAGAAAGATGGAGTACAATCGTTACATAGACTTCGTAAGAGGGAATCGTTAGGAAGGGCCGCGCATTAGTTATCGGTAGTTAACAAGGATTGCGCCGAGAATATCTTCGACGCGTATTGCTAGGTGGCAGAAGGAGCGAGAACCGGAAAAGTCCGAGTTTTTGAAGGAGTCCGGCTGAGGCTCCAGACTCTCAACAGAAGCGACGGCCTCGACGCCTCGAACTCTCAAACTTGGCGGTGATCGTCCCGGTGGATTGGTTCGTAGCACCAAGACGGGCGATCGTGAACCGTTTGTTGGCAGGAAATGAGCGAGTGTACTCCGTAAGACGCAAAGACGCGAAGCTAGGTGGACCTTTTCCGCTGAATAATTTAAAGATAAAATACTAATTTGTGAGGATCCAAAAACGAGGGATGGTTTGGATGTGGGCGAACAGTGGAGATCTTTTGTTTGGCCGGCTGACAGCCCGGGGTTGACGAAAACCCTGAGAGCAAGACTGGATGCAAGGAACACTTGGATTGGAGATACGACTGACTTGTTTGAAAAATGACATGCTTACAACAGCCTTGCCCAGTTTGATACTGGCGGTCTATAATGGGTTTAGTGTCTACATCTTTTCTGTTTCATGAAGATATTTTGAGACGGTTGGCACCCTTTTGGGCCATACTGCCAGGAGACTAGCCTCTTTAGCAGCACAGACAAGGTGAACCGTGCTTTCAAAACGACCTTTCGTGTCAAAAGCAAGCGTTTGAAGTGCCAAACGGGCTTTGGACCCTAGGCAGTTTGTACGCTCCTTGAAACCTTCGCGAAGCATCGCACTAATCATGTCTATAGGACCGAGGGATACATACTGTATGTACACACATATATACAAGATGATACTCTCACGAATTATCATTTCTCCTACGCAGCCGAGGTAGCTTAATTGGCGCAGACAAGAATAAGAGAATAGCCGAAGGAACGATTGTTGAGAGGAAAGTCACATGTAAAGCACTTTCATACGCGTAGATTACTATATTGAAGAGTGTCCTTAGCATAAATATTAGACCTTCTGAATGGCTTTTCGAATGCCTACCTTGATCTCGATGGACTTTATCTAGCTCTCCAATGGCCGTGATTGACTTTCGAACTCGTTGAATAATTTCTTCTCTCGCACTCCCTGTCACTGACCGGTTAAGGTATACGAGAAGGGAATTCTGAAGTATCCAGCTGCTGATTGCAACGCCCAATACCGATCCTAGGTTACGAAAGACCCCAAGGGTTGTGGTAACCACTGCCTGCTCTATTTGAGAGCTGACGGCCAGGACAGATAACAAAGCTGCGGGAAAGCAGAAACCCTGTCCAAGTCCAGCAGGGGTAATGGCCAACACCGCTTGCCATGTTGAGGTATCGCGATGTAGGCCGCTTAGGGATTGAGTCCCGTATAATAGGCAAATAGATCCGATGATAAGGGCGGGCTTCAAACGACGAGTCCATGATATCATGAACCCAGTCGACACACTACTTATCAACAGCATAAGTGTGGATGGAACAAGACGGAGACCTGCGCTGGTAGGGGGTTCCAGCTTGACAGCCTGGAAATACAGCGGCGCATTGAACAAAATAGCGTTAATTGTGATGTTTGCACAGAAGTTCCCGAGAATCAAATTGGCGCGTGGAAAACTGGAAAGTAGGGGTAGAGGCATTACTGGGCGCTTCGCTTTCCGTTCCACCCTAATAAACAGAATCGTAATCAGAAAAAAGGCTACTATAGCAGAGATAACCAGAGGGTGGCCCCAGGTCAAAACGTTTCCTCCCAGGTTAATCCCAAGCATCAATGCTGTAACACCCGCAACAAGCAAAATTGATCCCTTGAGGTCTATTGATTTGATAGCCTGCAATGGGTCGGAGCCTTCTCGGGATATTAAATGCGGACCGAGTGGGTGAGGGATGGTAAAGTACGAAACAACAAGATAGACGAAAATGAATGGCAATTGTATGGCGAATGCCGCTCGCCAGCCCAATGTATCCGCGATCAAGCCGCCAAAGACGAGCCCTAGACATCCACCAGTTCCGTATGCGAGATTGAGATATGACTGATAAATTCCCCTGTACTCAATATGAATGAGATCAGAAGACATTATCAGCCCAAGAGAGGTAACGGCACCGGCTCCCAAACCGCAGCAGACTCTTGCGGCAATAAAACTTCCAATATTTTGAGCCACAGCGCACCATATAGTGGTAACGAAAAACACCAATATAGCCATTAAATAAACGGGTCTCCTACCGAATGTATCAGATATCCTGCCGAAAAGAGGTTGGAATGCTGTGCATGTTAGAAGAAAGCCCGTTGAGAGCCAGGAGGCTGAGTTGGCGGCATTGAATTCCGAGGTCACCACTGGATAGATGGAAGCCATGAGAGTCGAGTCAAAAAAGGCAAGCAGGTACGCGATCAAGATACCAGAAAAGATGGCCCAGAACCGAGCAGGAGCGATATCGATAAAGTGGTGGGACCGTGCTCCTGTGGGGTCTTCGATACCATCACCGGTCGCGTCTTCATAGGGTACTGTGGGGAAGCCGGGCTCCGTTTCACCACCGTGGGGAATCGATTGAACATTAGCATGATCTAGGTCCAGCGATATTTCATCCACATCCTCGGGGATATCTGGTGAGTCGGTAAAATCGGGTTCAAGCAGTAGGGCACGCTCATCGAAATTCTCTGTATCTGGAGCCATGGCGATAGAGAGTATAGTCCTTTACTTTGGCCTTGGCTGCTACGCACGAGGAATTTCAGCTCATAGAGCTAGGCCAATTGTACGATGTTGAAGAAATATATCGGCTGGGACCGAATCGCCAGATACGATAGAACTTTTCCGGTCACCTAAGAGTCCATCAGCATTGTATCCATGGGTCGCTTGCAACTTCATTTCCGGGGACATGCAACTCACCTCAAGGAAAGCCAAGATTGCAGAGAGATACATCGACTGTCATCTTTCCGTTTTCACTGCAAAGAGCCGACGTGCCAAGATTTGTCCACACTCTCTTGGGTCGTTGAAGCAATAATATCGAAAGGAGTCACCGATTGAGTTCGCCGGCTTCGGCCCGCGATAAGCGCGCCAAAGGCCAAGGTCACGTGAAGATTCTGCTATTCTGCCACCGGTTTGACAGGCGGTGAGAAAGTGCCGGCCGGATCGGATTACTGAAAATGGGTTAGTTCTACCAAATGACCAATCAGGGGGCTTTACTTTATCCGAAACCTTCCACTCAGCTGGAAGTGACAGTCATCAGGTGGCTGAGGTGGGGAATTGGCTTGTCGCTCTCTCCGCATTCTCTGAGATTGACAGCTGGTCTGCTCTGGTATCTGATAAGTCAGAATGGTGATATTACTGCAAAGCTCCGTCTATCGTGTTTATCTTCACCACTTCTACACTTCGCCGCCCTGAATAAATCGCCTGCATCCAATATGAGACCCCCTTTCCGAATTGCCGTCCTCGAATGCGATGTCCCACTGAAGGAAACAGCAGCCAAGTATGGCGGTTATGGCGGCGTATTCGAAGCATTGCTCTGTGGTGCGGCGGCAACTCTAGAAAAGCCCAACAAGATTGACTTCGATTCCGGTCTGCAGATTTCCAAATGGGACATCGTGAACAAGAGCGATACCTACCCAAAACTGGAGGAAATTGATGCTGTATTGATTACCGGAGCAAGTAAGGCATTGATTCTCGCCTTCAAATTTAACCCTTGAACTAACCAACTACCTATGTTTGCCTCCAAGGGTATAACTCTTATGATGACACGCCTTGGATTCTCAGACTTGTCGAGTTCACGAAAGAAATTCTTGCGCAAGATAGAGTACGAATAATCGGAGTTTGCTTCGGGCATCAAATCATTGGGCGTGCTTTGGGCGTTAAGGTCGGTCCGAACGATGCCGGTTGGGAAGTAGCCGTGCACGATGTGGACCTCACAGAGCAAGGGAAACAGGTGCTTGGTCTACAGAAGCTTGTAAGTTTCTAGCATAGCTCATGGTGCTATAATGGGATAAGGAATTGACTTGGTGAAATGCACAGCGCCTCCACCAAATGCACCGCGATATCGTCCACTGGTATCCCCCAAACGTCATTCCGCTCGGTTCCTCCCCTCGATGCGAAGTTCAAGGCATGTACTCGCCGCGTCGATTCATCGCGGTGCAAGGGCATCCTGAATTCAACGAAGAGATTGTGAGGGAATTACTCAATACTCGAAAGTACATGGGCGTGTTCCCACCTGGTGTTTTCGAAGAAGGGTTAGAGGCCGTAGCCAAGCAGCACGATGGCATCGCTGTTGGGAGAGCATTCTTGAAATTTTTGATGGAAGAGTGAGATTCATATAGATATTACCGCAAACGGCTGATGGTGTATAAATGAGTTAGCGAATTCCAAGTACATACAGAATAATTTTATCTCATTGGCTAAGAGTACCCTCAAGAGTCAAGATCCAAGACATCCAGTAGGCTCATGTAAGTCGCTCGAAACCGCCTAGTGTAATGCTAATGACCAAATCCATCAAGTACATGCGGAGTGACCAAAGGCAGATCTATGGCCTTTGTCTGTGCTGCCTCTAGAATATTATTAGGCAGCTGATTCCCGTTTCTCAGCCAATGCTTGCTATGAGTTTCCTTCTCTTTCCAGAAAACCTGGATCAGCGTCAATTTTCCTCTCAAATTTGGTCCACCAATCCCTAAAGCTCTTCAGCGGAACCACCTCCTCTCGACCATCTGCAGTCGCAAAACTAGAGAGAAAATTGAACGCGTTTCCAATTATTCTCTGTGCGAGAAGCTTTGTGGATATATTCGGCCCCTGTTGGCCCTCCATTCTTTTTACGAGCTCGGTTGATTGCGATGGAGCCTTCAATCCTGCTAACTTAGCCGCTACGGCTTGTGCGGGCTCGATTGATATTCCTACCGTCACTGTCAAATTGACATTCGGTGATGGCGGAGCTCCCTCATCCAGCATCTCATCTTCGGCTTCGGCTTCTGTCTGCTGACGAACCGGGTCATTGACTTTGAAAATCGCAGATGGCTTTTCGTTACCAATGGCTCCGAGAAAACGGAAGCTCTGAGGGTTTGGTTCCGGATTTGCCGCCGATGAAAATTGGATATATACGGCTGCTGCTGCGTCAGGTGGTAGTGTGGTTCCAGGGAGGAGGAAAACGACGATATGTGAGAATTTGGGCCATGCGGGGAACGTAAAGACGAAATTTGTCGGAGGAGAGTTCGGGTCGGCTTGAATGGGCGTGGGATTCGTGAGACACGGTCGACTGGGTAGGACTATTGAAAACATGCTGGGCTAATTGATAGCATTCGGTCCTGGTGTAACTTGGAGAACTCGAGAGTAGATATTCAGGATGCAGGTACTCCGTAGAGAATGGGCTTCTCTGAGCTATCAGGTTAGTGATATTAGGTGAGCATTGCTTCAGTAGCTATTATAGCAGGTCAAGCGCACTTAATCTCGATTCTAATCTCAATCATAAGAGACTGAACAGAGTCATTCACAAGTTCTTTGTTTCCGTAGAGCGTGGAAAGGAACATTTCAAAACAGCTGATTTTGTTTGTTCCTTCCAGCAAACATGCCAAGCCTTCCAATGTTTGATTTGTCGCTACGTATTGGGTAACGAGCGTGACGCGGGTAATACAACTAGCTGCATAAAATGTTGTAAGTGGGGTTGAAGCAGAGAGGAGCGGGGGAGACTTCAGGTAATCAACAAGCAAGCTTGGGTGTGTCGGTTGGAATTCAAAAAAGGCACGCAAAACCATGGCTAAATCATATCTAGATCTCGTGAAAGAATGCGATAGGTAAGGCCCTAGCAATCCAGTTTTGCTTTTACTAACCAGGGTTGCAGGTTCCCCTACTATCATGATGACCCTGTTTTCTACGAACAGTACATAGCCAAGTATCACAGCTTCAAGATATCTGGGTGCGATGCACGACTTGGTTACATTACAAATTTTGTGGCAGAAAAGTTTCCTTGGCCTAAAGATACCTGGGAAATCAATTCTGAAGATCGCACGGTAACCTTACTAGCCCCTGCTGATGCAACCGTGGAACAACGAAGCGATCTGCTTGCACGCTCTTTAGCTGCCGCTGTTAAGGAAGATACGTTCAAAATTCTTCGAGGATGGCGCAATGAACTATATCCTATCTATGGGCCAGATAAGCAGTTACTGGCGAGTATCGAGCGTGCCGGAAGCAGCCTGTTTGGCATCATGACCTACGGGGTACATATGACGGTATACGTGAATGACAAGGATGGAATAAAGCTATGGGTCGCTCGAAGATCAAAGATGAAGCAGACATACCCTGGAATGTTAGATAACACGGTCGGCGGCGGTATTAGCACAGGTGAACAGCCTTTCGAAAGCTTGGTTCGTGAAGCGATTGAGGAAGCGTCTTTGCCTGAGGCGTTGGTAAGGGCCAATGCGAAAGCTGTTGGCTGCGTTACGTACACATACATACGAGATGAGCGAGCCGGAGGGGAAACAGGGCTGTTGCAGCCGGAATGTGAATACGACTATGACCTTGAAGTCGATTCCAGCATCATTCCTCGGCCGTGTGATACTGAAGTCGAGGGATTTTCGCTGATGACCATTGACGAAGTAAAGACTGCATTGGCAAATGGAGAATTTAAACCCAACTGCTCCACAGTGCTGATCGACTTTTTCATCCGACACAACATCATCACTCAGGAGAATGAAAAGGATTATCTGGAGATACAAGCGAGAATCCATCGTCGCCACGAGGTCCCGACCCTTTGAATAACTTGAATTTGATTAGCTTAAACAGATTACTTTTAGAACCCTATAGATTGTATAGCAAGACTCTACCCATTTTAAACGCCAGCGCTATATGCAAATTAAGAAGCTTCCTTGAACTTTCTCATGACTCCGTATGCCTAAACCGACCACCTATCCCAATCTGAAGAAGGCCGTCAGGCCACTTTTGAGTAAAATTCCTGTCCTCCCTTTGAATTCTCTATTTCTTCATGAGAAGATATACGTAGTCGATTCGCAGTGGATTGAGTTTCTTATACGGCCCATCCAAGTACAATAGTAGCCCGCCAAAAGAAACAAACACCGCCCTAGAGACATCAAAATTAGCTGAGAAAGAGAAAAGCCTCATCACTTTGGGCGCTGGGTAGAATCTCAAGCCCGTCTTTTGCAAACAAGGTTCACGTACATATTACCGGCAGTGCTAGTTTCCTCAAATCGATACACCTTTCCATAACACACATAGTCGTAATCATTTGCCAGTGTGGTTTCACCCATGCCCACATTTCTCCATACCGCCCGGCCTCCTGCGCCTTCGTCTTTGCCATCTAGGGCCAAGGTCGATGCGAGTGCAAGAGAAACAGAGTCGCCGGTTGAGCAAGGATAAAGTTCAGAGTTTACGTCGAGGGTGAATGTTGTTAATTGATCAGTCGACGTGCAGCTGATACGGGATACACGATCGTATTTTTCGGCATTGACTGAGTTGACCGTGAATGTGTCTTCGAAAAGGATGGGATCCGACATGGTTGCGGCGGAAGTGTTGCGGACTGGTGCTGAAATAAAAAGTGAATGGTATGGCAGTCACACTAGGTAGTTCACGGATTGAATAGTAAAAGGAGTACTCCGTAGAGAGATCGGATCCGTAATTCCTCCACGAAAAAGCCGTTCTGGACAGGTAAAACGTATTGCCCAACTCTCGTGCTTCCATTGAAAAAAGAGAGAGTTTGAATGCGTCTGCACGTGACTGAGAGGATAGTTAGAGTTTACTGACTCAGCGCTGTTAAGCTCCAGATTGGAAGTTCGGATCTCATCGATTTTTCGCAAGACCGAATGATGTGAAAACGGGTGAAAATGTCCTTTCACAAGAGAAGTTTGGGCATCGCTCGTGGTGTACCGCGAGATGCAGCCTCGGCAGCTCCTACGAGTCAACCAGTCCAGCCCCAGGCCCTTGGGATCCGCCCATCTCCAATCGACGGTCGATTAACTACTTCTACTGGTACTCCGTCTTTGGACAACTTATTTGCAGGGCATTCAGGGCTTGCTTTGGGCTCGTCATTACTCATTGAAGAAAACGGTACCACTGATTTTTCCGGCGCGCTTCTCAGATATTATGCCGCGGAGGGAATCGTCCAGGAGCACCAGCTTCATGTGGTGGGGCTTGATTCACAGTGGGCATCAACTCTGCCCGGGTTGATCGGGCCGGCAGATGCGGCGGACTCGAAACCAAGAGAAAAAGGTGAAAGAATGAAAATCGCATGGAGATATGAGAAGTTAGGGAATTTTGGCACAGGAGTAGCTCCTTTACGAGGTATTCTTCCAATCCGGACCCTTATGAGCCGCCGCATTTGAATCTAACTTGACATCGTGATAGCGCCGCCTCCGAGTAAACCAAACCTGTCAGCTTCCCAAAAAGCCCCTCCCGTATTCTGCCACGGGTTTGATCTGACAAAAAGATTGATGCATCCTGGCCTGTCAAACATCAACTTCATTTCCGTACCTCCGACACATACCGGATCTCCGTTCTCCGCGATCATTCAGAAATTATCTCAAATGATATCAAACTCTCCTCCCCACATCGTTCATAGAGTTGTAATACCTTCTCTGCTTTCTCCCGCCTTTTACCCTCCTCACGCCAGCAAACCTGAATACACATTACAATTCCTTCATTCACTTCGAGGTCTCTTATCAACGTATTTCGATCGTATGACAGCAATGATAACTCTTCCAACCGCCCTCTACCCACGGTCTTCCGGCCTCTTGCGCTGGATTGAGCTTTTGAGCGATGGGGTCATTGAGCTTACCCCATTTCCCCATTCCGCGGATTCGAACTCAATAGCTACGTCGGGCGCAGCCACAGCACAAGAAGAGCTTCCACAAGGCATGCTTAAAATTCACAGACTACCTGTATTCCATGAACGGGGTGGTGGAGCCGATAAAAACTCAGGGGAGGATTGGGCATTCACGTTCAGTAGGAAAAGATTCGCCATCACCCCCTTCTCCCTGCCTCCCGTGGATGGAGATACCGAAGCGCAGCAACAGGACGTTTCAGCTGGGAAAAGCCCAGCGGATCTCGATTTTTGAGTTCTGGCCAATTCATCTCATATGATCATCCTCATAATTCCTAGCACCGCTGCTAATCTCCTCAAGTTCGATCTGTTCCGAAAGCGCTGAGCCGCTGTTTGTCATTGTCCGTAGGTAGTTGCGGTCATATACACCGGATCGATAGCCTCTGGGGAACTCCGTAAACCGGACGCCGAAGTAAACGCGCAAAGGAAGCAAGACGACAAGGAAGACTAGGGATTTATCAGCAACTTCACAACAGACTACAAACGTTAGAATGCTGAATCCGTACAGGCAACGAAAACAAGCGGTGTGACGAGCACAAGGCCAAGCAGCGCCAACAGATCCATAGTATATTCCAAGCGAGAATGGTCACTGACGAAAGCGTCCTTGGTGATGTCGCGAACCCAGAGCTCCCAAGCATTCCCAGAATCCACATCGAAGGTCGGAAGGCTTGGCGTTATCACGTGACCCATCGATCCTACCCTCGAGAACTTTTTGCAACTTCCGGCTCTTCAACTCCCAAACCACTTCTTTTCGTCCGCGACAGTCAGTAGTAGAGGTACTGGTATGTGAGTCGTATTGGAACGAGATGCCCCAAGCTTGGTAAGTGCACCATCTTTTATTAGCTCCTTACTCTTCCCAATGATTATTCTCCATACATGATCTGTCAATCCCCTGAAGTCCTGAAGGACACAAATGACTGAGAAACGTATCCATTTATATATGATCACCTTGACTTACTCCTTGTCGTTATCTCATAAAGCCTACTTTCGCATGAAACTAACTTGGGACTGAACTCAGAAAATCAAGACTTTTATCCTGAGCAAAGCGCTGGCATGGGCGATTCACCCGCGCTCCCAATTCCTATCTCTTGGATATCGGGCCATTATTTTCTCTTCTCGGCTGATGCAGCTACTTATCTACGTCGAGAACACAACATATGTGGTGTTCTCACTGGGACATTGCCTCAAGCTCCGCAGCAGAATATCTTTCTAGGGCTGCCACTAGAGCTTATGCCAGAAGAAGCTAGGTTGTTAGTTGAGAAAAAAATCGCTTATATTGTGGACGATGTTCAGCTTCATAGCCAAACAAAGGATGCTTCGACCGATGAAAACCGGCTAAATTACCTCCGAAACATAGAGCAAAGAGGAAGCCAAGCCGCGTTGGCCATGACCATGCAAAAGGAACAATCACGGGAGAAATACTTGAAGAAGGAAAAGAATTCAAAAGTTGCGAAGTCATCACGGGATTCGCGACAAAAGACACTATTATCTGCGGAGGGCACTAATGAGTCAGGATCCTCCAGCCCATCTGTGACTTCGACTACTTCGTGGGGTGTTACTCCTCCAGATTCCCTTGCTCTCTTTCCAAACCCCCCACCCTTAGCGGAAGACCATCTTCCCGATGTTCCTTCGTCATATCCGTTATTTGCTCACCTTCACTCAAAAGGGTACTCTCTTTCTCCAGGACTCCGTTTCGGCTGCCAGTACATGGCGTATCCTGGCGATCCTCTTCGATATCATTCTCACTTTCTAGTTGTGGCTTTCGAGTGGGATGAAGAAATTGATTTATTGGATATAGTATCAGGTGGCCGTCTGGGGACTGCCGTCAAGAAAGGGTATCTAATCGGTGGAGAAGGTCCGTCTAGCGATCAGGGCCGTAACGGACGAAATATCAGGATGTTCAGCATAGAATGGGCGGGAATGTAAACTTATTTAGCCTAGTCAACTCCGTCAAATACACTCTGCGCCACAGAAGCGCTTTTAACACTCCAATGCCCGGCGAGGATCCTAAACACTATTGCTAGTTGATGGAAATAAAAGATAGGATTTGCAAAGATTTGCGAGAACGTTCTAATTTCTATGATGGTTTGTATTCTTATATCAATCTCGCGATGTTTAAGTAGCTGGTTCGTACGCACGAAGCTAATGAAGTATTAAGATCTCAACATAGTATGTAGAAGATGCCACGTTTTGCCAATAGATAGTGGGTATAGGGCCTTTAGTGCTCAGTCCACTGTGCTCAACCACCACGAGGATTCCTCCAGAGTCCACCCCATTCCTCTGTGGCCAAACGAATAACAAATCGGGGCGTTGATTTCTGCGCCAGCTATCTACCTTTACGGGAAGCGGGCGTATTTTCGAGGGCTACCGAAAAGCTTAGATACCTAAGGTCGCCATGCTGCCTCACAATCCTTTTTCCTCTTTTTTCCGCGCTGCCGCGATTGGTCTCAGTGCCGTGCGGCGAGGTTCTTGTTCCGCAGAGATTTCCTACCTGGTACTAAAGAACACGTAGACTGTCATCACCTCAGAGGCTGTTAACTTTCAGATATCGTAGAATTTTGTTTTGTTTATTTTTTTGGGTGGTTTAAAGATAATCCAAATTTTTCCACTTCAGCTTCTTGTTTGCTCGGTCGGCTGGCCGATACTCAAATTGGCTTCCATGGAGTCCAAAGACCAGATTGATGGCTCCAGTAGAAGTATGCGATTGGCTATCCATCGCCGAAAGCTCAAGGGAAGGCATCGGGATCTCGAATCTGAAAACTGTGTGTTCCTTTGGAATAGCTATGGATCCGGCATTAGCATCATGAGTACGGGCTTCATCGAGTGAGATAGGATAACAAACTTTTCATCTCATCCTTCTCCGTGACAAGCACAAACACAAATTTTGAATCTCGAACCACAATGCCTTTAACACCAACGCGACTAACGCAGTGGCTTCGAACAACCTGAAGTTCCGCTCCATGGAAATCTGAGCTCACCAGCTTCGCCCCATGGCTGTTGGCCGTGACTGCAATGCTGGCGCCCTTATTTCCGGGTCTCTTGAGGTCTAAAACTTCCCACATGTATTCCACCCATAGCTTATTGAGCTTTTTGAAGATGTCATACTTGATTTCTTCTTTGGGCAAATCGTGTATTCCAAGAGCTCTCTTCTCGCGCGCGCTTAATGGCTTTGGTTTTTGTTTGCGCAGAAAGTATTCCTTCTTCCGCAAACGATGCAGACGCCGGCGTTCTCGATTATCTGCAGGGGTGGGAGACGTTGGTCGAAGGTACAGTGGCTTCAGTTTGATCCTTTCGGCGAAAAGTACCTCGGCGGTGTCTGGAGAGTGAGCGCGGGATAGGAGTTGGTATGCGACGTGGGATGTTGATTTGCTTGACGATGGCCGTGGCGCTGTCATTTTCTCAAGTTGAGTCACTTTGGCCACCTGGAGATTTTATCCACGTTGCTCCTTTCGACTTTTTTTTGGAGAGGAGTTGAGAGGGGAGTGGATGTTTTTCGCAAATGAGTGTGGAATGACTTCAGCCAGGGCGCGCCAAGACATGATCCTCACCTTGTGGGAATCTGGAGAAGTTGCGGAGGAAGACACTACGTCGCTACCATCTAATAAGCGCATCCCTTCATTGCCAATCTGCCAATGCTTCACAAGTCAAAAACCAACTTCTCAGAGACACTCGGACTTCAAAACCCGTCCTTTATATTTGGATCACGCCACCGTTAAAAATGCAAAGCCAAACGCTCTTCCTGCTGCTCAGTCCTCAGTGTACTGCTCTCCTAAAACGCTGACATGTTGCCCTTCGAAGAGAACTTTCCAAACCTGCCTCCTTTCCCGGACGATGTTGAAACCGCTCCTCTTCTCCGGATTTCCCTCAAAAATCTTTTAAACAGTGATCCAGATGAAGTCAAGCGCTTCTGTTCCGCCAGCGAGGAACTTGGGTTCTTTTATCTCGACTTGCGCTCTACCGATTTAGGGAATATGATACTTGCGGACGCTGAAAAGCTCTTCGAAGTCAACGAGCGGCTCTTTGACTTAAGCCTTGAGCAAAAGCGGGAGTTCGATTTTAGCAAGAGGAATTCATACTTTGGCTTCAAGGAACTTGGCATCGTTGCTGATCGTTACGGAAATCCGGACCGAAACGAGTTCTATAATGTTCGTCCCCGACCCCGCGATCGATATTTATTTGAATGAGAATTTTTGACGCAAAAACTCAGAGTATTTCTATGCAGATGCTGAACCAAAGTCATAGGTATCAAAGGACGATATATTGGATATCGCTGATCACTGGCCGGCACCTGATTTACTCCGCCAGTCACGCCCGCTACTCAAGTCTTTCATAACCAGCGCTCATACTATAGTCAATCTTCTCCTTGGTTACCTCAACGACCATCTGGGACTTCCAAGATCGACTTTGGCCGATATCCATTGCGTTCATCAACCCTCTGGGGACTTGGTGCGCTTTATCAAAGCGCCTCCGCAACCCATGGATGATCGGCAAGTGGCTCTGGGAGAGCATTCCGATTTTGGCAGTGTCACTGTATTGTTCAACAAGTTGGGTGGTTTGCAAATCCTTCCGCCAGGAAAAGATTCGGACTGGTGCCATGTTCGCCCCTTACCTGGCCATGTTATCATTAATTTGGGAGATGCCTTGGTAAAGTTCACGAATGGACTTCTCAGATCGAACATACACCGAGTTGTGTCTCCTCCCGGTGCCCAGGCAAATTCTACTAGATATAGTCTTGCCTATTTCTCTCGCCCGCGGGAAGATGTAATTCTCAAGCGCCTGGATGGTAGTTCGCGGATTCCACCACTTGCGCCTGGCGTGGTCGAGGAAGAGATTAAAAGTAAAGACTGGATTCTCCGGCGAGGTTTAGGTTCTAGAATTGATTTACACAAGAAGATTGATTTCGAAAAGAATCTGGGGACGGAACTTCAAAGTCGCCGCCTCGATGCATAGATCATGTTTCTTAAATATCGAAGAGACTTTGAACGACCCCAAATTTTCTATGTTTTCTAGCACCAGAATCCAACAACAATGTGAGAAAAAGATTTTGGAATATCAACATCCATATTTCCATCTACCGACTTAATTTATGGCTGTCAAGCTAGCTGAACAGTGCCGGTAAACTGGTACAAGAAATTTCGGGTTAATACACATGCAACGTCAAGCAGGTTTCCCCGCTTTTACATGGTATCAATCAAGGCAAATGCCTCAGCATCGCTCAGATGGACATCGAGTTCGTCGGGAGTGAAAGTCGGGATTACAAGGGAGCCTCTAGCCTCGAGCCACCAATCCAGCGGACACTCAAAGGTCGGAGATATACCCATATTACGGGTCCACCAATAAAATGTTTTAAAGTTAATTTTATGGCTCAGCACTTTCATCTCTCTATCCAGCATTGCCGGGTCGGTGGCACAGTACGGTCTCACTGTTGAAATCTGAAGCCGCTCAAGGGCCCCCATCATGTTTTCAATTGGACGGTCGATGGATGGTTGCTGAGCACGGCATCGACGATATCGTCTGGTTAGAGCCTTCCAGTTTACTCGCTGTCCCTTTTGGCGGGTCTCGATAATATGTTTGACAAATCCCTTTATGTGGTTCTTTCTCTGGCGGAACTCATTTGGAGCCAAATATCTCCCGTTTGGACTAGCACGGTAACGACGCCTAGGTAAACTTCCAGATGTTCCCGATGACCCTTCGTCGTCGGATTCAAGGTTGGTTACTTCCTTCATAAATCTTCTGAACCCCGTCTCGTTGACTGGCGGCTCATGCTGATTACTATTGTTTCTTCCTTGTGTAAGCATCCTTTGCCGGTCAGGAGGAAGACTAGCTATCAGCGTTGCGAGAGCATCGGCCTCGGTCTTTGTATTGTGCCGTGGAATCCTCTGCTGAATGATTTGCGGGTTGTTCCAAAGCTCAGGAATATAGCCCACGGGTTGATCCCTAGTTGTAATCGGCCTGTCGTTAAGATACCTGTGGGTAAGATGATCGTACGCATCCGACATCCGTTTAATCTGCCGAGCTTTAGGACTTGCGCCCGCTGGCATCACAATCATCCCTTTCAACTCTACCAGGACTTGAAGACCATGCTGCACCGCAGCGATACGGATCTGAACTCGGTCATAATCATAACGATAGTCCCCTGTCAATTCCAGGCCAAAAGGCCTCTCCTGCCTAGTACAATTCTTTGGGAATGGGATCGTGAAGAATCCATGGCTCAGCCGTTGTTTCTCCGCGTCGGTCTCATTGTTGGATGTTCCGAAGTTGAACGCCATTCTGTCTTATGAATCGCTTTGGAAGGCTTGAAATGTCTTCAAACCGGAATTGTGCTGCGAAATTAGCGCCATAAGCTTGGTGTAATTCTATTGGTATAGGATAGCTCACCTTTCTAGGTATAGATAGTTACTGCTCCGTATGTCACCAAGCTGGCATGCACAAATGCACGATTCACTGTGATATCCGGATCGTATCCGCAGTGCGTCGAGAGGTAGATGTTGCGCAGTCTTCTGATGATTAGAATCTGTCAATCTCCCTCACGATATCAAGAACAAATTCTAGTACAAGTTTCAAAAGAGAGAGGATATGAAATGTATGAATTGAATCTGTAGAAGAACAGGCTTCCTGAGAGTAAGGAAAGAGGAAAAAAATTCTCGATAAGTAGAGGAAAGAGAAGAAGGACAAGTTCATCCTGGAGGCTCTAGGATTAATTTCAGATCTGGGTGAGAAGCTAAAGATAATAACCTGAATGCCATATTGAACATCATGAATAGGCATAATGTTGCAGTCTGTGACTGTATCTTCTCCTATTGTGATTCTGTAGAAGGTCCCATTGAGTGAATTGTATGATAGCAATCGATTCATCGTCAGGCTTGAAGAAACCTGAACTCAAAATTGTCCGATATCAAAAAGGGGTATTCTAGGGTGTGGGGCATTGGCTATTGTCAATAGGGATGAATAGTGTTGGTGTTGTGTTGACTATCAAGTCCAAGGGGCATGTTTTGGGAGTTTCGGAGCACATCTGCCTCAACAATTGAATGGCTTGGTTCAACCATCAATTATGCTCGAGCAGAAATCCAAAAACAAACAGTAGCAGCAGGGACTTGCACAAGAAAATGCCCAGAAAATATCAATTTGATAAAAGTACTGACGGATCCTAAATCAAAAGTCCACATTGCGTTTGTAGAACACAGAGAATTAGTACACGACGTACTAAGAAAGGAGCCTACTTGCAATTCAATACAAGTGTAGAGAAGATTTATTCAAACCATTTAGATGGCAACGAAGTATCGAGTGCAAATTCGGCCAACGTCATTGAGAAATTGTTGTACTGCCGAACAGTTAGGGCCGGCCATATTTTCGCATCACTAAACAAAAACCTTTTGGGGTTGAATTATGTCCTAACAGAAAAAAAAGAAGAGAGAATAATCTTGATGAAATGGTATAGACCCGCCCAAAAGAACCAAAATTCCAAAAAAAATAAATTGTGTTCTCAAAGCAATCCAAACCAAGCAGCACCGACAGCCAAACCGGCGACGGCTGCGCTCAAAATACCGTTTCCTTGAACCGAGGCGGCAGCATTGCCAGTGGCAGAGGGGGTTCCAGTGGCGGAAGTGCTGGTGCGGGTGGCAGTGGAGCTTGCTCCACTTGTTGCGGATGAATCCGAGCTACGGGTAGCTACGTCAAACGAAAGTATAAGTAACAGCTTCGGTAGAATCAGGGCTCAGGATTTGAGATTTTCTTACCAGAGCCGGTAGAAGAAGCGGCACTAGAGGTACCGGTTGGGCGGGATGAGCTACCCATGCTCATGCTCATGCCGGGGAAACCGGGAATGTCGAGGTCGCCGCCAATGTTCAACGAGCCGCCATTAATCGCGGTCGGGCGGTTGCTGTCTGGAGCGTTGGCAGCCGCAGACTTGAATGAACCGATGTTCTGACCAGATCTAAATTTGGATAGGTTCAATGCTCAGCCCTACCGCCGTATGCATATACAAAAGAGCACTCGACTCACCCTGGATTAATCACGGCAACCATGCCACGTTGGCAATGTCGGGCAACGCTGCAGTAAACCCACTTGGTATCGCCATTCTGTACGGGAATAGTGAAAGTGGCGTTGGCCCGTGCACCCGATGGGATGTTGATGGTACCCGACCAGAAAGCATCGTTTCCTGGCTGGCATGGCCGATTGAATTCACCAAGAGTGACGTCGTGGGTACCCCGATCGAAGAAAAAAGCAATTTCATCTCCAGGCTGGGCACGGATGGTATCAGGATCAAAGGCGAGGTTGCCATTTGGAGCGACTTGGACCTTGTGGACAACCGCGCCGGCAAAACTGCCGGCAAGCGCGAGGGTGGAGATGTAGAAAACGGCCTTGGTCATGGTTGCAGAGGTTGGGTTCCACTAATAAGGCTTCAATTGCACAAAATGGGGATGGTATGGGATGGTATGAGGGGATTTGAGGGAGAATGCGAGAAATAGAGAAGGGCCAGAAGACCTAGAGCTGATCAGGATCTTTATAGGATTTTCATGCTGCGTGGTTAACGGGGGTTGCAACACAAAGCACTGCCACAAGCCCTCGATTCAGAGTTTGTATACCATGTCGGAGACGAGGAATGGGCCGTATGAATGCATGGTTTCCCGTGCGGGATCACACAAGCTCCTGCTTTTTGTTCTATCATTGGAGCGCCTCGGACACGCTGACCGGGGGGCAGGGCCGAAGAAAACCGGTATCGTAAATGATGAGGTCAATGATATAAAGGGGATCGACAGCCAGGCCTATCTCAAAGTTCTAATATAATCTGCAGCTGTGGCCTGTTTCAGCTCTAACATGACTGACGACTTAAACAAAAGGACCAAGCATCGTCAGAACACCAGGCACCCCGGTTTCCCCTGAAGGAGTGCAACTCAGCAGAAACATTAATAATAATGACAAAGAGGGTTTCGGTCCAGCTAACACGACTTTCCAGATTTCGTGTCAAGATGTTCCTGCATCCGTGATTTCCTCGAGTTTTCAAGGCCAGCGTTCGTATCTTTGCTTGTTTGTGTGCCGCAACCAGCAGTTGTGTGGGGTTTGAAACTCTGATGATTCCATCTCGAAATACTTTGGTGCAGCATGGCGTATGGAAGCGCAAGATGCCTGAGCATGGGCTGGACGAGAATTGGGTTTTCTTTTTTCGGGTTAGTTTTGGGGCGGAGTGCGTACGCAATTGGGCGCCTTTTGAGGGTTGAAGACCGTATCTCTGCTTCTCTCACCCGCTTCGCATCGGTCATTATCCCCAGAAAGCCCTGAAACTCGAATCTCGAAAGGTTGCAAAAGGCCTCAAATAAAGTTCAGCGGTTCAAAGGAGGTGCCAAGAAAGAATTGAGGAAGGTTGAGGCCTCCACTGAAATAAGATGGCTTCACATTTGCAAATATTTTGGGAGCCATTACTCATAATTGAAGTCCGGCCATTTGGAACTCAAAACTACGCGCTTGTTCTCCGTTCTCCCACCTCCATCTTCTCTCAATTTGGAATCTGCCAACATGGAGATATCATGCCAAGCAGCCAAGTCAGCAAGGTTCGATTTCGAATCACTTTGTCAAGAAGCAAGCTGACATCTGTCATGCTGACCTTAGCATTACGAGACGGCGCCCAAATCCTCCATAATATGGAAACCGAGCGAGAAGATGGGAGAATGTAAACCTACCTCCTCGGCCGTTGATCGCGATGTTGTTTCATTGTGTCGACGGTATATATTTTTCAAGCACAGGGATCACTTTCAAAAGACACCAAAATGCGAAGAGCATTGACCAGCTTATCAAACCTCGTTGTGGATGGGTGCATTGAAGGTAGAACGGAGGACCGCTTCCTCATATATCAGGGGTGACAAGGGCCGTCATGGGGAAACAACGACTCAGCGATCGAAACTGGCGCCAAACAACAGTTTCGTTTCAAGGCTTTTCTGCATAAAATGAAACACCTTTCTGCTGGGTTTGCTTCAGTGTGAGGAGCTTGGTACCGTCGTAGACTGAGTGTGCATGTTCTCGGTATTCATCTCCCAAACTAGATCTGCAAACCATAAAGGCTGAACGGCGGTATGTGAGGTATCAGGACTCCAGAGAAGAATAACGACCCAACTGGCATAATTCGAGCGATGGGTTAACAGTTGGGAATCGAATGTCGTCGAGATTGTGAATTGCTCGCGAGAGTTTTGGGAGAGAAACTGCTTCCAAAAAGGGAACGGCGAGCGCCAAGCACAATCTGTTCCATAGTATTATGTAATACATCACATGCGGGCGCTAGTCCCATTATGGCAGGAAAGCTCACAATCGGCCCGACTATCTTCCGCAGCCTGATCCCTCGTGCTTATATAAGCAACTCTCGCCGCCCGATAGCGGCCGTCCATGATTACAACCTTAAAACCACTGTAGTTCACGCAAAGACAGCTAGTACTGTCATCCGCTGTCACGCCGTACGTAATGTCACACGAAAACAAAGCACCAAGACGCCCTAAGAACTTCAAGGTGTCATCGTGCAGCAAATCCTTGCGCAGACACCACCTTTTCCAAAGCCCGCCAGACACCGAAGAAGACAGTCACGGACTTTTTCTCTGAGTTCAGTCCGAGGATCACAATCCCAGAGGATTTTCACTCTTCGTGGGCATGCATACGCGGTCCCAGTCTCGCCACACAGACCTGCTCTCATCACCTTTCCCAACAACGAGGTAGCCAGCCAGAGCTCGGAATTTTCAATGACATTCTGTCGCTCTACATGTGGGCCATGCACTTCTGCAACCTTCCAAAATCTTGGTTGCTGTGACTTGTCGATTGGAAATTATGGTTTTCTTTTTTCTTCTTTTCTTCTTTTGCCTCCTCTCAAGTTTTCTCCCCCTGCAAGCTGCAATTAGAATCCTCTTCATCCCGCGAAGGATACCCCGGCATCTTGTCCTATCTATTAAGTGAGTGATGAGTTTCACGCTCTCAAGCCCGCGAAAGTTGTGGGACGATCCGATTAGCTACCGCTGGCTTGGGACGGGAAGCTCCCGTTCTTTGGGACACACCTTCCTACGCCATGGGACGCACTGCGTTCTCCCGGATACGGAGGATAGACTCGGCGCGAGGGAATGGAAAAATGAGCCCTGAGCTTCCTGGCATAAGGTGGAGCGAAATCTCTTCTGCCCTTTCCTAACCTCTAGGGGCCCTGTTGGCCACAGCAAGCAAGCGTAATAAAAATATTTCTTGCCATAGTGCCACCGCCTGCCTTCGTGCAGGTAATGTTGCAAATTATGGAGAACAAAAAAAACAGCAAGGAATATCTCCTGGAAATGACGAGGTTGTCACATTAGTTACCAGAGCCAGGGCCCCTCTCCGCCCAACCTAACCTCACCGACGGGAACGAAAATCGTCAGACCGTTTTTACAACCACTTTCCCGGAATTCCTGAGCGACGGCATCCCAGCTGCAAGTTTCGATTCGGACGGGTGTATGGATTTCATCCGTAACTCATTCTTAGTCCTCACTATTATGTATTGTATGAGAACTCATACACCCTGTTTCCAGTATTATCTTAATTGCATGAGTATTTTGTCTTTTGCAATTGTACTCATTTAATGAGTATCCAAAAAGCCTCATCAATGCTTTCTGTTTCCCAAATCCTCTGACGGACGCTCCGCATTGTGGGACCGGAATTTCCGGTCTCTCTTCCGCGACTCGAGGCATCAATTATGTTCAAAAGCAGTCAACATGTGTGACTTGAACTGTTTGCTAATGATCCTCGAAATTCTCCGAATTTTTCCACCCGAATCAGCCCACCTGTGGGCCATGGAATGGCAGCTCTTCCTACTCCGTACTTGGCCTGACTTTTTATCTATCAAGACCTGCCCTCACAACACTTCATTGAGCACATGAGGCCCCTATTCTTCCTTCGAGAATACGCTCGAACGTGGTACCGTTTCAACCAATACCAGCCCAATTGCGGTATTATTGCGTACTCCGTTATAAACTTCTGAAACAAGCCTGAGAACCAAAATATCGTAATGCTTGACGTGCTTCTCTATTCCAGGTAGGAAGATCAAATGTGTGACGGGATTCAAAACTCTGGCTGATTTCATGATGTGCAACGAGACACGAATGACAGCTTTCAACTTAACAAGCAAGATCGAAGCCATCCATTATCTTTGAAATGTTTATCCGGTTCTAGAAAGTGAGGCGAGGAATCGAAATAAATTGGGGAGTAATCAGACCCCCGTGAGCTGTCATTTAGTTAACCGTTAGGGTTTCGGCCCCGCCCGCTGCCGGGACTTCTTGATGCTTCTTATCCCCACCTCCCACGCCGCGACCGCAGGCATTTTGATAAAATTTCAGGACAGAGACCTTTGCATGTACTTGTCGTGTGGTGCAACCGAGGTCCGATATCAGTGAGGAGAAAATTCGCTTTTCGGGCGGTGTTCTCCTATCTAGTGGTCAATTATGATCATTGCTCGACGAAGTACAGAAATTGTTTGGCGCTTCTACCGATGTATGTACATACAAACATACAAACAGTAGGTATGCCCTGTTCCCGAAATCTGCCTCGGAGAAACGCCTCAACAACTAAGGATTCAGCATCGTGCAAAGCCGCTCATCAAACAGATTGAACTGCGAAGATTATATCATCATCAATAATCAGCTTTTCATATGATAATGATCTTCACCGGCCCCTGCTGCTTGGCGGCACTCGAGGCGAGACCCTGTGCGAACGCTCGTGCGATAGGCCGTGGTCGATCTTGTTGTATGCATGGCAACAGGATGTCCGCTATCCAGTAAGATGAGGAAATATAACCGGCACCTCTCTCCTGGAGTGTGGGGGTTATAATCCAACGACAAATGTCTTATGTGGCCTTGCTAACGAAAGCCAAAACGGCTTGCTAGAGCATATGCAATGGTGGGGTTGATCCTCCCACACACAGTTTGTAGTTATGCAGACATATCCAACAAGAACGAAAGCGTTAGGTTTCCACTGTCTCGCCCTAGTTAGCTAGCGGATTAACATTTTCAATCTCGCGTTCAAGCCGGGAGAATATCCGTTATTTTATGTCTTGATCCCACAGGCCTTAGGCTTTGTGGCCCTACAAACTGGAGAGGAGGGAGAAGACTCCTATCGCATGCCTCCTGTCTGGTACATACATATAATTCAATTAAGAGTACCGATTTCATTGAATGTGCACGTAATCATCATAAAGCCATAAAGAGGAGGATTGATCAAAGCACTTAAGCGAACATATTCGATCCTCATCTGCTCGGCCCTTGCTCTCATTCTCGGGCAATGGAGGGGATGATGTTCCCGACCACGGTGGAAAATCTCCTGTGACGAGAGGTTATTAATGAAGTCATTTTGACTCTCGTATAAGCATCCCCGTTTATCTTCGTCTGATTAGTTTCCCCCTAACTACGGAGTAAAGCAAGTGTGGACCGTTGAGCTGAGCTTTGCAGTAACTCGGGGCGCTAAATCTGACAAAAAATAGCGAGAATTGACCCCCTGGGGCTTGATGCCGTCCGTCGCTAAGTTAGTTGACAGACGGGACAACTTTTCCGAGGTCAGAGTCCAATAGAAAGCACAACAAAAAGAAGTTCCCGAGAAATTTCCATTTTCCGCATCCTATCAAATCTTCGCATGTCATGAGATCCCTGCAGGGATTTTCTGTTGGACTGGACATGAATCATGAAGTCGCATTTCTCCCTCAACTCTCCCTTCTGCCAAGGCAGACTGGGAAGTGATCTGGTTTTGAATGGACAGGGCTCACGCAAATTATTAGTCCATTCAGCACTTGATTGTGGGAAGGGATTTGGAATTCAAAAGCAAGATGCCGAACAAATTATTTCTATTTCTGGCTTATTAATGGGGTGGCGATGAAAGCATGAAGGGATGCTTTTCAAGAACAAAATAGTTGTTTGCTACTGAAAATGTCACAGAAGATCATGGAAATGGCCAGCACAAGGAATGGAACCCGGCCACTTTGGCAATACTCGTCATTTCTCCATGCATATAACTCATGCAAGTACGAATTACCTAGGTATGCTGTTGGTTCCCTTGTTACCATGCCAGGCAATTTTTGGCGCAAGGGTTGACCCTTCGCGCATCAGACCATAATGGAACAATCGGCGAAAAAGCGCTCACAATGTAGTTGTGTTCACAATATTGTCAACCTTCTTGCATGTATCGAGTTTAATGATGAAGAGTCTTCTCCCTGTATCTTTATATATTTATATTTTGATGGGATTTCTTGGCATATTGTATGGATACCTATTATGCCGGAACATATAAAGAACAGGAGAGCAGGAGAGGCGGCAAGTCGGTGAAGCGGTATCTTCCTCGGGAAGACGAGTCATGCGGATCGTCTCTGATAACAAGACTCACTCGGAATAGAAAGCGCTCAAGACGGGCGATGGCTAATAAAAGCAGAAACAACTTCGGGCCGTAAGGTCATAAGAAGTCATGGTATATAAGGAGATTGTTTTGTAAATCAAGGGATGTCAGTCTCGGAAAGAAAGTCGCTAAGTAGAGTATTGAATCATCATCAAAACAGGAGAACATCATTGCTAGGAAACATTAAAGGCCGCCAACTTTTCTTCTACCCGTCTTAGGAGTTCCGGATCGGGCTCCGGCTTGTATTTCTTTGGCCTGTTTGATATATTAGTATGATTAAGGAACAAAGTGCAGGGACAAGGTAAGACGTACGGATCGCGGAGACATCGCCTGCACCGTTCATGGTGGCATTTGGGGCAGGTTTTTTTGCCACTTGGGAATACAGAGGAACATGAATCGCAGGTCCATCTAATCCTGCGCCTTGGCTTTCGCCATACTCGCTCTGGGAGCTCGAATGGCGGTTCAGCATCTCCAGGGTAGCCATCTGGATACTTATGTTTCTTGGCACTGAAAACACGAATGCTATTAGAGAAAGCAAGTGCAATGAAACGGAGAAGAGTAGACTTACGGATCGCGAGGGCATTTTTTGCATCTTATGTGGTTACAATTTCGGCACTCCATCGCACTTCCAATGAAAAGGGTTGAACACATATGGCAAGTCCGTCTGACTCTCTGGAGAATGGGTTTTCGAACCAGGTCTTGGCCGCCAGTTCTCGATGGAATTGTTAAAGCGTATTTTCGAGACCTATGTTCAGGTATTGGCTCTGCTTGTCTTGGTATCTCTCGAATCTGTTCGTGGATTTGGTCTCTTTCTTCACTCTCCTTGGCCGGTGGGTAGCGGAAGCATTTATTGCAACGAATGTGACTGCATCCGATACATACTTTTGTAGATCCAAAGGTAGTTAGACAGCGATGGCAGTTGCGGCGGACTCTCATGCGAATTGGCCGCTCAATGCGCTCGACATGCTCTCTGGTGGGCCTCAAGGCAGTCCATTCAGTTGGTTCCAGAGTCAAACCATACTTGGCGAAGAGAGCGCGAGCTCTTTCTTCTTGCATTGTGCTCCAATGGTAGATTCTAACTTGGCCGCCAGCCCGCTCTACTGTACTTGCTGGAGCGATAGTAGCAACGAGGTTGACGGGAGGTCTGGCGCTAGGTCCATGTTAATTGCTTTGATCCTTCAGCTGTAGGCAGGACAAAAATTATCGAAGGTCATACCTTTCTATAGTCACTGGCGCCAATGGCGGTGTATTATCTGTCGAGACAGCCGCGGCTCTGTTCCTGCTCGGATTGCCTGTAATTTCTGCAAGGCTCGTTACCGAATTCCTGGCTGAGCGTGTGCCACTTCTCAAGACTGTTTTCATGCGTTTCATATATTTAGAAATGCCTTCTTCTTTTGAACCCGCCGGTCTGGAAGACGCCGTTGGATCAGACATACTGTCGGGAAAGCAACGACGTCAATGGTGTATATATTCTTTCTTACCCTTCCCAAGGTGTTGGTGTCTTCGCTGCACGAGGGACGGTCAAAGCCACGGTTAGCGGCGTACCGACAAATCAGTCAATGCAGCCCACCAAGGAAGAGACCCCTGTTTTGTCTAACCACCGCAGCGTACAGGTGGGGGCGGCCAATAGAGTAGACTTGCGTGTTGGGAACCGTCGACGTAAAGTACGGAAGCCCGATTCCGTGGAGCTGGGATAGGGTCAATAGGACGAAACCGAAATTCCTCAGGCGACACAGCTTTATCACTCCCAGCAATACTAGCAAGCAGCGGGCATAAAATTCTTTTTTCTTTATGAATCCCTTTCCTAGCTGTGTAAAGTCTCAGGTCGTGCAGAACCAGAAAATTCGTGAAACCAGATGTCTGGGGTGATTGGTCCACGTCCACCGCAGCCCGACTCGCAACCACCCAGGGTAGGATTAAAACGGGAGGACTTCTTTGTGGTAATCTACCCGGTTGCAGCTGTATCAGAACACCCAACAGCACACAAGAGCCATGTCCGGTCTAGCCGCGGGAGCGTATTCGAGGAGTATTAGACATGGGAGAGCCGTTTGAAAGACATAAGAATGGAAAGATTCTCGCACGATCACGACGAAAAAGTGATTTTGCGAGAGTATCAATAAAAGAATCCAAAATAGAGGCAAAGGGTGAGCGTGAGAAAAGTAAAGTAGTAAAAAAGTATGGAGGAGAGCAAGTTTCCTCTAGTTTTTGCAATACGCCATCAATACGGCCCCAGTCATAGCGCGTGGGCCGATTTCCATTCGTGGGGGAAAAGGCCTGTGAGAGTCGACAGAGAGCGAGGCTCGGAGGCCGCTCAAAGTCGCTGTGAGTCGCTGATTTCACTGGACCCAGCAGTATTGGCCATACTAGTGGAGTGGGCCTGTGGATGTCTCCAGTGAGATCCCCGCAGGCTGGGCCGGGACGCGGGAAGCGAAACAGCTTCCCGGCACTGGAATCGCCCCAATGCAGCGGTGATTTTTCGGGACTTTCCCTTAGCGAGGTGAGCATCAGTTGCCATTGGGTTTCCGACGCCTGGCGTTGGTATTGGGCTAGTAAGAGATATCCCTGCCCGGCCATGTCACCGGAGGTACACGTTTTTGTCAGGCCGAGGCCGCGTGAAAAGCCAGAGAAAAATCTTAATCATAATAATAATCATAAGATAAAAAAACAAAATTATAAATTCAAATTTTTATACTCTCGCCGGAACATGCCACGAACAGTTGCACCCCAGCGAGCAACTAATGCCGCGCTATATTGGTTGCGGTACATGGGCGATACCCCATCCGGTGTGCGGCATCCCAAGTATCAGGGTCAACGGTGGTACTGGATCAACGGTCTTCAAGGATCTTTTGTCGCTCGAGCGCAAAACGAAGTGTTGGAACTTTGAGACTTCACTAAAAAGTCCACCGACAATCAGGTCGTGATGGATGAACCCGGGAATACGGGTTTCTTTCCCCAGCGTTGGAATTGCAAGAGGTTCCAGAAGCCCAAAATCTGGCCCAAAAGGGACTTGCATGACTCAGCAACGACTGGGGCAATCTTACGGTGTTGCGTTTTGGGATTTCCGTCGTGACGTTGTATGGAAATACGCTTGGCAGCGGAGTCGCGTAAGGCCAATACAAACAATTACAACGCGGGATCTCTCTCCAATACTTCCATATTGGTTAAGAGCACAGTGCAGGTGACGTCCCAATGCTGTGTTGAACATCGGACATCTCACGGCTGTGCTTTATGCTGTATGGCAATGCAGCGCCGATGCAGCTTACTCGTCCAATTGACCGAGCATCACTCAAAAATTCGCTCAGGATATCACTTCGCTGCTGAAAAATCATCCTTCCGTCGACGATCGACCCAATATCCGGAACAATGCCTTTGGATTTGAGGCCTGCAAGCTGCATTTAAGATTACACAAAATACGGGCCGGATGGTGTAGGAAAAACATATGATCTATGTCTTGCTGCAGACCTGTCCGTCCGACGAAAACAACTGCACCAGCTGCTGCGGTAGACCGGTGATGAGCTTCATCGGATGGCGGCGTCCTGCAAAGCGACGAGCGAACGAAAGCTGCACCAAGACGATTTGGGACATGGGAGATATCACAACGCATTCCAATAATATATTTATGCAATGTGCTGCTTCATGCGGGGTGACCTCTTTTCCTAAAATTGAGATGATGCAAAACAGACGCCCGTCGGGGCTGTGATCTTCGAATCATATCCTTCGGAGGTCCGAGCTGAAATGATTGTCGGGAGCGATTTGTCATTCTGCGGTCGGTGGCGCTTCAAAAACCAGGTCTGTGGAAAAGGCACGACGATCCCACCGGCGCACCCAAAAACAATTCTCCCAGGGGTGCTGCCGAAACTTACCAACGGATTCATCCCGGATCCTCCAGTTTGGGTGGGAACGATATTAATAATAACGAGCGATATGTGACCTGTGCCTGAACGTCTCTCGCTCTGCAGGCTATATTTGCAGGTTGTTGAAAGTTCTATATATCACAATTTTTGGCCTCAGTGGTACCTCCAACGTCTTTTGGGCCAATTTCCAACTGAAACTGCCTCATGGCAAATTCGACGACCCAATGCGGATAGTGAACTTGTCCGGATCGCAACCTGCAGGCTGACAAGCATATTGTGCATTGTGGAAGGAATCTCCGGATTATTTTTGGTGCTTCTATTCTTTCTTTTGTCTGTTGCTGCACTTCGAACTTGGCGCAGGTCGCTTACGACTCACGTGAATACGAAGGACGCGCCAGCCATCAATTTCTTGACCCCCTTTTTCAGAACTCCCAATTCACATCTCGGATCCGTCGATGCTGCTAATGCTGCTGCGCATTACACTGTAATGCAGAGCTGTGTCTCGGAGCGCCTTTTAGAAATGCTCCGTGGTCGATTTCCCTTTGCCTTCCCACTCCGCATTCTCGTTCTGCCTTTCGTGAAGCCTCCATCATCCTTGACATGCATGTATGTATTACTGCATACCTGATTGTCCGGTGGGGATTCGAGTATAGTCTATCTACAAGCGAGCGACATCGGCTCACCAGATTCAAGAAGGATATCATTCGGAATTCCGTATATGCCAAGAAAATGCCTCTGATATCTCCAGGCGCTCTTGACCCCCTGCTTCCATCAAACACCCCTGAAGCAAGCAGAGTATTTTCTTCCGAGTTGCATTTTCATGCGCTGTTACCGAGAACAGTTTCAGCCGTTACGTTTTGCTGTTGGCACCGGGGCCTTTGACCTTTTTGGCTCTAAAGGTCGGTCCCGCCTTGGATTCAGACTGACGAGATCGCTAGCTCGAGTATCGTACAAGCCTGCAACCGAGGTGTTGGACTGCTTATTACGCTCTAATTCAGCTTTAACCCCTTTACGGCATAATCTCTAGCTCTTATGTGTCTGGCGCTACGCCTTGTTTTATTGTCGGAGTCGCTTATCATTCTTGCGGGAACGCGATGAAGAACAGACACATATTTATTTCTATTTGCTTCTTATAGCCGGTTTGGTAGCAAACATTCCGCAGACAACTCGAAAATGACTTATGAGCAATATCGGCTCTCGTTATTCAACGTTATTGATTATAGCTGCAAATACTCCCGCACGCATTTCACGTCACAGTTTGAAAAAAGGTACCCATGTACCACCTTCCGAGGTTTGAACACCCAAGATGCGAGGACTCTTTCAGGTTCTCAACAATATGGTTCCCCTTCAAACCAGTCTCATTTACCAGCTGATCTTGATAGCCAGGCCGGACTATGCCTCTCCAAGGAGCTTGGTTTTGATATCTATTACGTCCGATTCCCCCTCAACTTCGATGACTCTACCAACCTCCGCGGTGTTCCTCATCAACTCGACTGCGCCTGCGTAACTCATCCGTGAAGAAGGGTTGCAATTCTCGGGGAGATAGTATACAAGTACATAGGGCACGGAGAGACGACCAGAAGGCTTGTTGAAGCATGGGCGTTAGCCAAAAACAAAAAATGTAGTGCCTCTAGACACTGCTCCGTAGGTAGACTTCTTCACACTTACCAGTGTCAGGGGGTAACTTAGTAATATAAATCGTGGTGCTGAATCTGGTAATTCGTCCGCTACATCTTCCATATTGGTGTAAATTTGATCGTCGACAGCTCGGATTTCTTGACTTTTCGCATCTATCATGTCTGTCGCGGTCATCAAACGGGATCAGCGGTTACCTCCTGAGACTCGATACTGGCTAGAAAGGAAGGCTGCACATACATATAACGGCCTGTGGATCTTTTGCTCTAGATGTGCCTAGTCTAAACTTGCGGAGTTTCTCCTTGGTCTCCGGGGAGAAGGTGTATAGTCTTGCGTCTGACTGCTCATATACACATGTCTTAGTGGGTTGCAGATCCATCGGGATTCGCACTATGTATGTACTCCGTACGTACCATGGTTTGCTCCAAATATAATGTGAGGTATGAGCGGTGGGCACGTTTATCAAATGGCTTCAAATTATGCTAGAACGTTTTGGGGTTAGAAAGTAGGATTGCTGAATGGCACACGACGCTTGAATCTCGCTGAGTAGCCGTTGTGCTGGTGGGGTGGAAGTCATGCCCCCATTTGGCGCTCACGCCCCGCCCCCCGTCCAAACTCACCCGAATATCTTTGCTCCTCTCAAATCTCCTATCTGACTCCAGCTGAATCAATGTTCAGTCGAATAGCACAATTATCGGCGCATTTATCCAGACCATTGCCTCGTGTGTTCTCTTCTCCAACCACCTTTCCTCTCTCGCCTATAATGACGTCATCGGAACGAACCGCGCTGGAGAATACCAAACGGGCAATCGGTACTGCAGCATGCCTAATTATCGGAGATGAAGTTCTCGGCGGGAAGGTATGTCGTATCGTGAGGGCCTCAGAGCTTTAAAGCACATAATCTTTATGGAATGTCTGGTTGACGAATCCTGACTCTCCTTTAGACGGTTGATACCAACTCGGCCTTCTTCGCGAAATACTGCTTCTCTACAGGGATACAGCTCAAGCGTGTGGAGGTTATTGCCGATGATGAAGATGAGATCGTTGAAGCTGTGAGGCGGATGAGCAACAAATACGACATCGTTGTGACAAGTGGAGGAATTGGTCCCACGTACGTCGTGCCTGCTCACACTTTCAATCTCGCTACAATAGACGTGATGCTAATAGTTATATGTTCTTTTGACTCCTTAGACACGACGATATAACGTATCAATCGATAGCGAAAGCCTTCAACCTCAAGCTGAAATACCACGAACAAACCTTCGAGCGAATGAAACGGCTCTCCAAACCTCAACAAGCTCATCCGAATTTCGATTGGGAAACGCCTTCGCCCGCACTGAATGCGCGACTACGCATGGTGCACATACCCACTGATGAGACTAGACCACTTTCTGAACAAGCCATATTTGTCGATGATGAGCTTTGGGTCCCCATCTCCATCGTCAATGGGAACGTATACATTTTGCCCGGTGTACCATCTCTATTCGAGAGACTATTAACTCGCCTAAAGCCGATCCTTCTTCCACGCTTAATTGACCCAGAGGGCAAAGGAATCCACCGTTTTCTCTTCGCTACGCCACTATATGAAAGCACCGTTGCCGAGTACTTAACAGAGTTGGCTGCTAGAGTTGGGCCCAGGGGTATCAAAGTGGGTAGTTATCCAAGATGGGGGAAGAAGATGAACACTGTCACGCTTGTGGGTACAGATCTAGAGTATATGGAAAGTCTAGTGGAGGAAATCGAGAAAAATGTGCAAGGTCGGAGGGTATCTCGGGAAGATGAGGCTGACCCAGTTGATGAACCTGTCGAGGAAAAATAGTGGGCAGCGGCTTTGGGTATATACTTTAGAATAGATGATTTTGGCTCAATGCAATCAAAATATATTCAGAAGAGTACATTGATAACTACTTAGGAGCTTACCGGTGGCACATTCTCGGAAATTCATCGCACGACGATACTTTTCGCACTTCTGCCGACTTTTTGGAAATCCAGGGTGCTTCTTCTGGAGAACTGAGAGCATGAGATTAATGCCCATTTCGTTATCATGACCCTGAGTCAGAGACATTTCATCCTGCCAAGTATATTGGACGAGGCATTTTCGAAAGGTTTCGTCCACATCAACTCTATGAAAGAGCTCACCGATGATGTCCCCAATAAGAATAAAGCTATTGCACGACTGTATGCGAGAGGACCAGCTAGAATGCTAAAATCATGATGAACAGAGAAAGATGATAAAATTTTTCTTGAGCTACCTAGCCATGCAATCGAGCTGAACGGGGGAAAGTTGATAGACCGTTGCAATTACGGGGAAGCCAAGAGGGGAACCGAAGACCGTAGAGATGAGTGACAAGGATAAGGGTCTGAAGAGTTGCTTCAAAGAAAACACCTAACATCTGAACCCTCTCCTAGCCCGAATTCAAGTGTCAGTGGAAGAGGGGCACGGGAAGTAGCAGAGAAGATTGCAACCCAACCATTTGACGGAATTCCCCAAGGAACCATGCTCCCAACAAGAAGGGACCAGATTGGTATTCTAGAGACCCTCGTGGAGATCACATCATTCCAACAGGCGACTGAAAGGTTCAAGGAACATAAGAGATGAAGATAGAGGCTAAATTGGACCGTAAGGAGTACTACTCACGGAGAAAAGAGCAAAAAGCGCAGAAGAACATATCAGGGAAGACCAGAAATGAGGGAAGAAAAGTTAAAAGCTAAGTATATGAAAACGTCGATTAAGAAGTTGTCAATATGTAGAAGCGAAGCAGACCTTTGAAAACCAAGGTGCGGCAACGAGCGAATACATCTGATTTTGAGAATTGCACGGATTCGAGAGATTATGGCCAAGTATCAAAAACCCCGAAGATAGAATGAGAAGAGTAAAGGTAAATGAAGAATTGAGAAGATGGAGTGAAAATGAGGCAAAAGTATGGGAGGAAAAGAGTCAACGCTTGAGTGAAGGCAATCAACGTCAATGCCGTAGAGCATCTCGAAATTCTAATCGATGCAGTGGTGAAATGTTTGAGAGACGACGGGTATAGAATTGTTCATGGGACAGGCACATAGACTTGGGCATGGCACATCCTCGTTAATTTCGAAAAAGATATCGCAACGTCTTGATTTCCGGTCGTGTTTCTATAGTCGTCAGAGGGAAATCGCGCTCGAAATGTTCGCTTTCGCATGGTGATTTTTTCTTCTTCTTTACATGATAACGCATTTTCCACAGCATCCAGCATTATCAGCACGATCCTCCACCTCCATTTTGCCCTCTGGAGACCTAGACCCGTAACCGCCGATGCCGGAGGAGTAGGACATTTCCTTATTGTACCGCCTGATTTCACGTACGATATCGTAGAAGGCATCTTCGACGTTGATGCGTGATTTCGCAGAGGTTTCAATGAATTTGCAGCCGAAGTCGCGTGCTAAAGCTTCGCCCTCTATATGAATGCGTGTGTTCCGTCAGCATCTATTCGGGAATACAACAGTATGCACGGTCCCGAGCTGGGTCAATCCGTCGAGTTTGGGTAACAAAAATATCCTACCTTGCTCGGAAACTGCTCGTTCCTTTTCCAGGTCGCATTTGTTTCCAACAACGATCATGGGGAAATAGTCTTTGTCCTTGACGCGAAGTATTTGTTGCTGATAGGTCATAATTTCTTCAAACGATTGCCGCGAGGTGATCGAGTAGACGAGCAAGAATCCCTCGCCGGTCCGCATGTATTGTTCCCGCATCGCAGAGTATTCCTCCTGGCCGGCGGTGTCGAGGACATCTAGTAGGGCGACCTCATCGTCGATCACGCACTGCTTGCGGTACGAGTCTGTTCCCTCGATGCGAGCGGTTAGCTTTTCTGAAGACAGGAAGGGGAAAGTTCGTAGAATAGAAGTCGATTGGAATGAAGAATGGAATTGCTTGCCTTCGATTGTCGGATCGTACTCATCGATGAAATGGCTCTGGATTAACTGGATGGTCAAACATGACTTCCCGACACCTCCTCCACCCACAACCACCAGCTTATACTCGCGAAGAAACTATGGTGGTAAAACATTGTTGTTAGAACAGTTGAGAACTTCTAGCTGACATAGGACTAGAAGGAGATATCAAAGGTGCACATATTGGCATTGGATCTCACCTTTGATGTTGAAGTCATGGTATGTGCTTTTTCTCGGCGTTCAAGAGGCTGTGGAAGTCGGGAGGCTTTTTTTTTCTCACTGCCAGGAGAACAAGAACTGGTGGAGCAATAATAATAAACAGGCAGGTAAACCAGCTCAAAACACAAGAATATTTAATTTAGAGAAATATGAGAAACCTGAGGCATCAAAAAGGCCAATTGTTGCTATCTTTTTGCACAGGCGTGGGAGATGTGATGGTGTTGGATAGTTATGGATTATTCCGGATGTCAAGAAGAACAAGACGAGCAGAGAGCAACAAGCAACACCAGCATCAGCAGCAAATCGCAACACAGAGCAAGGTTGGCCTGTAAGGGGGGAAAAGGAATCAGACGGCGCGAGCGAAAAGAAAGTCAAGAGAGTGACGGCTTGGCCCCAATCCACACAACCAGCCCAAAAAAACCACCGACATGCCGTGACTAGCGCTAGGAACCCACGCTTGGACAGGGTCAGGGGTTGAGCACCACGGAATGTCGTGAATGGATAGGTGGATCTTCGACTTTTCCTTTCTTGCTTCTGGCTTTCCTTTTTGTGCTGATTTGCTGCCTTCTACCGATGATAGGTCAACGCCTACATATGCACCTGCGAACCAAGGTCGATCTCCCAATATAACGACATACTCGGCTTGCTTGTCTACAAAGAGGGGATTCCCCGAGTCGCGAGGCGGCGGGGATCGTGAGAGGAGAGTTTGCCCTGAACCATAACAACTACTAGTTACTAGGAGAAGTGCTCCGTATTCATTATTATACGCTCTTCGAATTCTGTTGTCTGTGGTTGTCTTCGCCTCAGAAAACACAGATGTGTGGGAAAGATTATAGCTGCGTTTCCAAAAGATCTTGGGCGGGCGAAACGACGATTATTACCGCTTTCGGCCTCGAATAAAGAGATTTCTATGGCAGAAAAAAGAAGATAAGACAAAAGAAAAGGGGGAGACTTCTGAAAATCACATTGTTCGCTCCACTCGCTGTCTGGCTAACCGCCGGAAGGTTAACTCTCCTTCTAGTCGACCGATTTTCTGGATCATTCTTTGGCACTTCTCCATCTGGCACCTTTTTTTTTTTTTCTCTGTGAGCCGATTCATGGAACTCGCTAACCTTAACGACCAAGCAGGTTTCTGGAAATATCGCAGCGGAGCCATGGGATTGTGAAGCCAAATTCGCGGTTGATCTGGAGCTTCCAGACGGGATTCGGAATGAAGTGCTCCACAAGGGCGCATTACTCGGTCACATCGAATGGCAAGCACCAAGCACTATGTATTACTCCATGGACTCCATATATGAAGGCAAACGACACGATATTTGACTGGTGGCTTGGTCTTTTGGGCTATTTTGAGCTGCTGGATCCCTTGGACTGCAAATCAAGCTATCATTCGCTCCACGGACTCTCGTCATGCTAATTATGCCGGACGGAGTATGTGGCCTGGACTCGGTACTGGACTCGGCGCCCAAATCCTTTCCGTCCAATAACGCAATATTGTCGGTCGAATACATTCCTTACTACGGAGTACGCCTTGACCACCTCCCAGAGATTGAACTCTGGGAACCAACTTGGAAGAGTATATATGGATTCGATATTATTGGACTGTTGGCCCATGGGTTTACGTTGGCGATCTTGGCTTGGACTAAAAAGCGTCAATGACTGTCTGCATCCGTCAGCTTAAATACACAATAGAATCGAGATATGCTTCACCATTCAGGTAAATGAGTATCGCTGCACCCGCTGCTTTGGGTTTGGGGTGTTAACTGCGGGATTGCTCTTGAGATCAGGGCGCAAAGCGCGGTGCCAATCATTCTCAATCTCCGCATCATCAAATCGCATTGGGATCCTGACTGACCCAGTTACACCTTTCCGAAGTGTTTTAATAGCTGCGGATTCTACGGAGTACTCGAATGCATAAAGCTTTAAGGCAAAAGCTTCAAGAAACTTGGAAGCTCCGCAGCTGGGAAAAGGAATTGCCTATGGAGATCCTAATAAGTTTTTCATCAGTATTGAAGGAAGCGATTCTTGGTATAACGGAAAATGTGCTCAATTGATATCAACGATATCATTGCTCATGATTGTTAGACATATCGCCTTTCCAGGTCTCCCCGGAACACTTTCTGTCATCCGTAGTTCAATGATGCTCATCCAATGGATTCGCAATCAAATGATCCCAGAAACCTCAGGCTTCACACGATCAGCCTTACCAACAAACTTTTAGATTCGCCGAAGACTTCTTTATGGCTGGCAGGAGTCGGACTGACTGGACAAAGGAGGTTTTTTTCTTTCCCTTGGGCATCCAGTTAAAATCCTTACTACACCAACACCAACCATGGGAACAAAGGATTCCCCCAACCACAGTCCCCGCGCGTTAATGTTATGAAAATCCACGCACATGCATGCCCGCCTGTTTCAAGGATCCAATACGGACTCATGTTGGATGATTTCGAATTGACCTGCAGCTGCAGACAATCACATGATGGGTTTGCCAGGGTTCATTGTAGCTTAATTGCAGCGGACTCCGGAAGACTTGAGATCCCTACAATTATGATTATGTCTTCGTCATTCGAGTCAAGTTCTATCGTGAAACGTGATTAATTCATAAACCTGTCTCTCGCCTTGTCTCTGGAGGTCGAAGCAAGGTCTTGCAAGTGCTGCTAACGCCTGGTGCTTAAGCCACTAAACCTTCGGTTCAATCCGCGCTGTGATCCGTGGTCCGTGGATGATGGCTGCGACGACCGCAAGGAATCGGGAACCCTTGCTAAATACATGACGCGGATGATGTGACAGCTAGGATATTGTGCAGAACTGACACTCTGGGGATCCAGGGTTTCCATGATATCTATCGGATGTGGCGCTGACAGGTCTGGTATTTGTTTCATTTCCCCTCACTGCTCAGCGCACAAACTAAGTGTTGAATGAATGGTTTTCAATGGGATTTCAGGTTTTAGTTCTATCGCTGACGTCTCTCAGTATCTTGTATACATGGAGTGCCGACAAAGAAAGTGTTTACTTTTCTTCTACTGATATGCAGTTTTGGTATGGTTTGGCTTCCTATCATCCATACTCTATCTAGTGCGGGGAACGGATAGCGCCGAGGAGCTCAAGACACGCCTCGTCGTTTAAGAGCGACGGTGCACAGCCGTTGGAGATGCCTAGTACATGTCGAGTTAGACCTCGCTTTTCGCAGCGAACACTGTTTCAATGATGAAACCCACCTGGTGCTGAGGGTAGATCAGGGTGTCTGCGACGACCACATTCTCTGGCCGGCCAGCGGTAAAGACAACAACCTCAGCAATATCATCTGGGGTGAGAGGGTCGCAGCCACTACGACTAGTTAGCCATCGTAAAGAAGAAGGTAGCATGGGGGAGTAAATGGGATCCTACGCATATACTGCATCTGCTTTGGCCTTATCTCCGTAGTAGCGGACGACCGAAAATTCCTTATTCAACAATCAGCAAAGCCTCACGTCATGAATTCCAATTTCCAGGTTGTTCTTACAGTCTCCACTTGACCTGGGTCAATTTCGATCACTCGAATTCTTGTCGCTATCAGCTCTTTTCGGAGAGCATCGGTGAAACTCCGAACTGCAGCTTTCGATGCGCAGTAAATACTACCGCCTGGGTATGCCTCTCGTCCAGCAATGCTTCCAATGTTGATTACATCACCTCGGCCACCGTCTGGTCTTTTCTGGAAAATGGGCAAGATCGCCTGTGTCATGTTTATTAACCCGGTGACATTCGTATCAAACATTATCTTGACATCTTCGGGGTCGATTTCGGGCGCCTTTGCAACGCCTCTGACAAGCCCTCTAACACATAAACCTGTCAATAATTGCTATATAGTAACGGGACCAAATAGCTTCGAAGACTCACGCATTATTGACCAGGACGTCTATCTCCCGAAACTCTTTGGGCAGTGATTCTACAAATGAATCTATTTCTTTCGGCTTGCTCACATCTAGTTTGCATACCAGCACCTGCACGCCGTCACCCACCTCGGCCTTGATCTCCTTCGCCAGTGATTCCAGAGATTCTAGTCGTCTCGCGGCTAAAATAAGTTTGAGGCTCTTCGGCGACGTGCGGGCGAATTCCTTCGCGGTACTCTTCCCAATTCCAGACGAGGCGCCTGTGATAAGGATTGTCTTGCCTTCAAGGCGCTTTCCCATAGCCGTAGCCATCGTTCTCTTGGAGTATACTTGTTGTAGAATTGAGCTCGATCTATAAGTCTCAAGAAGCTTGAAGTGGGAGCCGGTTCGGGACGTGTGTCGCAGGGACCGAGTAAAATGATGAAATGCTCTGCCGCAAGGATGAAAAGATCGCATTAGGGACGGCAGTTGATTGATTAATGAGACAGGAGTGAGAAGGAAAAGAATGGCGGGGGCCAGGGCCAGAAGCCTGAGATTGTTTCTTGCTAACATCCCTTCACCCCACATCATTTTGCTTGTGACGTTCTGGGCCTGCGGAGTAACGAAAACGCGCCGGCTGTTCGCGGACTTCAGACTTCCCGTTTCTCTTCAACCACTCCTGGTCCGTCAGGTATCTTTTCTCCCTTATATGCTCCATGTATCAGTTAAGACTGAATATCCATCTCTTTGCTTTCTTAGAATGTCACTCATTGCTCAGTTCAGTTGAGCTCTTTTGCAGCAGATTCCCACTTTACCACAGCTGTTTGTCACTTGGCAGCAAGAATGCCAGGACACGAGAGCCACCACCATGCCAGCATAAATGCCTGGCTTTGATTTCCCAGGATTGGTATTGGGCCAAAGCAACAGACATGTCTCTTGTTCATGAGTTTCTAGGCTAGGCCTGCTTGTTTGCTTTCAATAATGGCCCTGTCACAATGGCTTGCAGTCCTACCTATCATGGTTTAAGAGACAAGGACAAGGAACCTAAGGCTTTAGTATCAAAACTTATACAATGTTCTTCTTCCTGGCTTTATTTGTTATAAAACCCTCTTATTGCTCATTCATCCCTCTCCTTTGTTGTGGATATGTTTGCTCATTGACGTCTCATTCCTAATTAGGTCGAAGCCCGGTGCCAGTGATAATGTTTGTACAGACTGTGCAATGCTTCTTAGCATTGTACAGTTTATGCTTTCATGTCTAGGTGACCTCAGCATATTGGTGATGAAATCCTTTTAGTCAAAGGCATCAAACCCAGGCCCCATATACCCGTGTCTATGGCTGAAAAAAAAAGATCGTTGATGACCTTTCAGCTTTTTACCATCAACCTTGTGGCCCATCTAGACAGCCTGTCTACGCACCATAACCAGAGAATCAAACAGCTACTATTTTGTGCCCCTGGGCAAGGGTGACAATGAAATAGTCATTCTTTAGAAGTGATTTCTATTGAATGTTTTGGACATATCTCCTCCACGGATTTGAACAGTCTGCTTTTGAAGTCCATTGACGTTACCAGTGCTCAAGCATTCCTCACGGCTGAGAAGTTGTCGAGGTTAGCATACCTAGTTTTGGGCTGCGCTACTTCCCTCCACTAGCCTTGCTGTCAATTTGACGCCTTTCGGATGTTAAGGCGATTTGTCTTTCTCGAATTTTAGATATTTACCCTAGGATATGCCTACAAACAGCTTCCTTGACTGGAAACAGTTTGTTCTTCAGGCGCTGGAGGACAGGGCTACTTGCACGCTGCAGTATCTTCCGCCGAGCCATTACTGCACCATAGATCATCCTACGAAATTAAGGCAGCATGGCCGATTCAGCAGTATTCACTCTATAATCACTAGCTCTTACAACCACACTCCCCTATACAAAATTGAGGCTGTATTATGGGACTTCAATGGGCGGATCAATCTTTGCAATGCTATATTCGTCGTTCCGTCCATGACGCCTAGCTGTCGCGATTTTCGCACTGAGTGGATTGCAGGTTGCTCGATATGCATACTTCGGCCCATTATGCATTCAGTCGAGCTAACTATATCATTGCCGAAAGAAGCAGTTCGTTGTCTCCCGAATAGTGCATTAAAACATGACAACCATCATCGTCGCACCAATATCCTATTTGATATTGAATACTTCATGGAAGAGAAAGACATACTCGAGTACGACAAGCATCGATATGATTTTGGGCTCTTCACCACATACCATGATAGCTGGACAAGGATGGGATGTGATAACACTCATGTAGCCTCTGGACATGAGTCTATTTTGGCTGGAAACCTAGAGTCTGAGAACTTTGATTGGAGTCAGATCAAGGACGAAGGGGAAACGCCTCAGACTTCTCCTTATGGTTCCCCCAACCGTTTGGGTGGACCAGCAAATACGCCAGTGACTTCTTGCCCACTAACCACTACCCAAACGCACCTTCCATCTACTGCAATGAGTCAGACTCGTCGGGGTATATATACCGCAAAGCAAGTACCGCCGACTTTAGGAAATCACGATTCTCAACTGCTAAAGAAACAAACAATGTGCCTCGATTTTTGCTTCGGTGATGACGGCCCAGTTGATGGGCCGGACGTACCTACTTCAACTGTCCAAGAACGAAACAATTTGCATGAAACAGTACACTCTGGTTCAGCTGAGCTGGACCATCCTCCTTCGGGGGCCCAAGAACTCGGCATCCAAGATGAATCGGAAGGCTCTGGCTCGATAACCGAGGTCGAGTATCCTTTTTCGATGGTTCAAGAATCATGCCTCCTAGATGCAGCGGACGGCTTTGGCTCGATAAATGGGCCGGGGTGTCCTTTTTCGGCGGCCGAACAACAGCTATGGGTGGACGGTCCTGAAGATATTGACTGGTCGGATCCAACGCTTGCACAACAGCAGCGCATAGATAAAGTGGAAGATCGGATGAATGCTGAGAATGAACACCAGGAGCAGATGTTCTCTCAGAATCCGAATATACACCACTTCAACTGGTTTGGCGACCCGGTATTAGAGCGCAACTACACCGCTCCTGAAGTATCTCTATTTGTTATTCTCTCCACACCAAAGGCTTGGAGCTCGAAGAGCATAGGGCGGAAACAAGTGGTATACAAGGAAGCCTTGAACTATATCGATCCTGTGATGTTCGACGGAAACTTCGCTGACCTTTCTCGACATCGTGGGCACAAGTTACTCCAAGCACTCACGGGGTGTACCTTTCGGCTGTATACTGAACAAGGCACTTGGGTACGGGACTCTTACGGCTTGGATGATGATATTCCACAGCGATCCCCTGAAGACCCAGTGACCTATTTGGCAGCACCATGGCTACCAGTCAACGGGTGGTTCAAAAACAACTTTACTCCTTCGAGAAAGCAATACCTTGCCGAAGTGCTGAGACGAGGAAAGGTCGCTGAAATGAGACGGCGAAACCGGCCCGAGTCTTGCGAGCCGTCTCGACTCCGCAACTGCGTTTCTCTACAGGACGTCTCGCCAATATGACCTGTCGCCGATCATTACCGCATGAATTTTGTATACTCCAGCAGCAGCTGAGAATGGTAAGCTTTTCTAGCCATGATGTAGGACGTGTTGGTTTATTTGGAAACTGACTTCGAGGCGCTGTCTATAGAATGGAACCATCTAAATTGCACGCTATTATGTCTCGATCATCGGACCTCCCACAATCCGAGAAAACAGAACCGCTTCTGAAATAGATCTCCCCGGTGTCTCATAATTTTCCGTCCGTACTTGGCTATGCTGTGTAATCGCAATATCAATCAGCGGAAAGTCATAAAAATCCTTCTCCTAAGTCACCGCAGACTTCCTAACACCAGGTTAAGGAGCTATATACGTCGTGAGATAGAGGCCTTGCGGGAGCAAGAAAATTTGTCGTCTCTTGCTCCCGTCGCAAAAGTGCGATGGTTACACCGCTGATACAAGTCACATATGAGACAATCGAAAAAAACCTTCTCAAGCAGCCGAAGGTGTCACATCACCACAGTTCCGATTAAAGCCGGCGAATGAATATTTCCCAACTACTCTTACTATACCGGGTATCTTCTTTTGCAATTTATCAGCTTGGTGCTGTTTGTCTTTTGGCTAGTGATGGGCTACAGACTGCTCTTTTTGTATTTAATCAGTTGATATAAACGCTTGCATTTTCTTAAAAATATTCCCGCCTTTCCTTTTTCTAGTAGTTTACTCCATGAGATACACATGATAGATCCTGTAGGCCACGCCATGAAGCGTCGAGCGTCCTGTTGGGTGAGGAGATAATGATAACATGATTTTTATTAGAGAAAAATTATCTTAAAGCACAAAAATACTCCGTACAAGGGGATAGTAAAGAGAAATTTTTTTTTCGAACGGTAGAAACTTGTACTCTGACATGAGAAGAAATTGCACACCAACAACCCATAGCACCCGGCATCCACCCCTTGCCGGTACCTTCATGTTTCATTATTTGACCTGACGCCCAACTGGAAACAGAAAAGGAGAGAAAATACATTAATTAAAAGCGGGAAATAGAAGTTAGAAGACGAAGAGACGGAAGGAGAAATTTAGGTTTGAAGCTTTCAAGACTCCAAAGCGGCTAGCTCTCTTTCCTTCGCACGCAGAGCCTCGCGCATGTTTTCGGCTTCACGTTGTAGCTGCGCTTTACGTTCTGCCTTTAGAGCTTCTTCAGAAAGCGCGGCAGCAGCCGTCATAGAGCTTGATTGTGGCAAAGAGCCAGTGACACTGGATGGAGCTGATGGCAATGAGGCGGACGCTGTGGCTTGGGTTCGCAATCCGTTTGCAGTGAGTGATGGATCAACTGGCGCATTCGAGTAAGATCTGTCTGCGTGGTTGAGAATAGATGAGATGGAACTCAATCTACCTGATTGGGATAGAGTGGCTGCAGCCGATGGATTGATGGGTGGAAGGATATCGGGATTGTGGGCCAAGATCGAAGATTGGGATTCTGACACGTTCGCTTCTTCGTGAGTACGCTTTTTGGGAGTGGCGCGTTTGTGTGGGCGTTCGCTAAGGGATACTCGATCTCCCGGAAACGAGGTGATGGGAGGGCCGTGATGAGATGGCGACTTTGAACTGTACCCGGTGAAATCCATTGCCAAAGGAGCGGTCTGATAATCAGGCGGAAAATGAGGAGAGGCTGATCCTGGAATAGAAGCTGGAAATCCACCTGGCTGTTCCTCGTGCGAATACCTGCGTGATTCAAAATGGTTCGGGGCTAGAGACGCAGCAGTCATTTCAGGAGAAACCGATGAATCATTCGATGAGCCTGCAGTTGGAGAGCCCTCTCGAAGGGCAGGAACGACGCGCTTTCTTCGTTTGATGACTGATTTTTTCATAGCTACTGGTCGAGCCGTTCCGTGGAGTCTGAAATAAAGGCCTGGAGAGATGCATTAGTTATGACAACAGTGTGGGAAAGGAGGCGCGTGACGTACCGCAGGCGTTACAGATAGGATGACCTTGGTCATCTCGTCTCCAGAGAGGAGTGACGGTGGTGGCGCAATTCTGACAAGCCGTTGCCATCGTGGAATCTTGACCAGTCACTACAAGCATACCGTTCGAATCGTAGGTCAGGTCCCCTGGTGAAGGCGTGTTTGGCACAGGCGCTCTCGGAACATGTCGGGCAGGCAATGGACGTGATGCGAGTTTATACACGCGATTATTGTACGCAGGACAACCATCGCATCCAACAGCACCACCTGTTCCGTTGCAGCTACCGCCGCCCGGGCACGTTCCAACGAGGGCTTCTCCGTTAGATAGATCTGGTTGTTGAGCAGAGCAACCGGTTCTGGGAACAGGAGATTCGCTTGTTCGCATATTAAAACTTGGTGGCACTCCCTGCCCGTTCGCGGCAGCCGGCTGACGACTACGGTTCGTAGGACGGTCAGCATTTCGAGCCTTCAGGTATAGTCCACAAGCATTGCATATCGTTGAGCCATTAGGAGCTCTACGCCACAATGGAGTCCGCTTTGTTCCGCAGTTTCTATTTTGGTCAGTGTCTTGTTTGAAGAGGAAGCAGGGGCTACAACGTCACATACACGCATGAATGGCCTAGGAAGACTTGGTCGCTACCCCGTGCCTTAGGGGAGCGGCGTGATGTGTTGTGACGACCGGTTGTTTCGGCGACCACCTGGTGTCCCCCAGAGTTGCTTGGACTCCCAGAGGCTTCGGAGTCCTGCACGTTTGGTAGCCCTTGCGCATCAGGCCTCATTGCAGTTCTGGTGTTGTCAGAATCGGGTAGTTGATTCCTCTCTCCACGAGCTGAAGAGACCAATTGATGTGCGGCATCCAAATCTTCCGCAGAGGGGTGGCGCAGCATACTATCCGCGGGCGGTGGAATTCCTCTAACAGCATTCATATTCGGGATGAGAAATAGGGAACAATGTCAGAATGACACTTTGAAATGAGCTTTAGTTTCGGATTCTGGCCATCCGCGTGCTTCGCCGTTTTCGTTTCGCCAGCCGTTGTGGGAGGTTTATCGGTGGCGTTGTCAGTTGTATTGGGTCAACGAAACTCACAAAATGACAACCAGAGCGTCAAGTTGTGGATAGAGAACGGGAGACCGTTTTCGTGCCAGTGGGCTTCGGGCCAGGCTGGAAGCTGGCACGGCAGGCAGGGAGGTAGTAGGTGGAAGGAACTGTGGAAAGAGAGTCGGGAGTTAGGTCGGGTTAAAGCCAGCTAACAAATCCGGAACCAACATCGAGGAAGTGAAATTCAAAACAAAAACATAACGCTGGCGGCGATGAAAGAAAAGCGTGTTAGGAAATGACTGTACGTCTTTACGAACCTTAGCTGGCCGATCTTCAGTTAACGACGTTCGGGAGATAACAAAGCGTGCACGGAGTATCAGGTCACTCCTCCGTAGCCGCTATCGGTACAGCCCGTGGGCTTTTCCAAGCGATGAAGATCTTCGGAGTAATGTACGGAGTAAGTTTCTTATGATCCCTTGTGATCTCTTATGATTTCTTGTGGATCTTGATGATCAGATAATAAATGAGAGTAGTGGCCTGACGGTCCAGGGCTGACAGGGATGGAGTGTGAAGACCAAGGGAAAGACAAGAACTGAACTGTACGAAATATTCCGTAAGAAATTTAATAATAACCAACAAAATGTGGTGAGGAAATGCAAGGTGATACAGGTGATTGCTGGGCAGATTTGGCTTGCGATCAGGGGGAGGATTGATCCTTGTCGGATGCGCTGGTGGTCTTGGACCGGATGTGAGATGACCTTAAGTTGATTATCTTATCTCTTGGTGTCGGAGATAATCCTTTAAGAACGTGCTTTTCGACAAGGGGCGATGCAGGAAAATCGAAACGTGTCACAGTTGAAAGGGAATAGTAAGAGAATTTTGGTCATTTTTCATTTCTCCAGAAAATGTTTATATCCAGAATTTTCTTGCGAGCTGCACTGCAGTCTCAACGGAGCCTTTGAGTCCAGGAAATGAGGACACGCGGCTGACGATGGGGGCGATCTGATATGATAAGAAATAGACTCCACGCCATCAGCATGGTGAGTGGACCCGCTAATCTACATTAATACTAGCGTGTGGCTGTGATTCGAAATTATCGCTTTCTGATTGGCCGAGGCTTGGACGCCGAGTCAGCAGAGATATGCATGCTCTCATTGGCTATGTGAGGCAAATATCCACTAACCGGAATAGTACAAGAGGCTTCGTTATCTGATTATCTAATCAGAAAATCGATCGCCCCAGCCAGCACAGATGGAGGTCGATTTACGGAGTACACCGTACGGAGTACACAAAATCGACTTGATCATTACGTAGAAATACAGTGCATAAATTCATATAACATCAGCCAGAAATACAGGGCATCAAATTGCCTCCAAATGCCATCAAGGTAAAATGTCGAAATGAATGTTTTAACCGGTAACGATGGACTGCCGAGTCGCGAAATCCTTGCAGCCCATGTAGACCAAGAGGTATAATTCGGTACGATAATTCGAGAGGCCTACTCTTCCTCAAGTACCGTCGGGTAGATAGGATTTAGATTTGCTCAGCGCCCCATGCTGGCTCAGCGTCCCGCATGTTTGCTGGTGGTTCGATAGAAGGAACGAACTCAAGAGCGACATAACCGACACCGACAATACCGATGATAGCGCCAGCGATATAGCGTAAAACGTGATTTTCGAGAATAATACATCCAACAAAAATATAGACTAGGACAGTCAGGAAAGTACAATGTCTGGGTGGGACGGCGACGGCAACTTACAAATTCCTCTTCCGATGAATGAGAACATAAAAGAAGCATGCCTTGTAACTTGTGTTGGAACATTGGGAACAAGTTCCAGGGCGCCGGTGCCTATTTGAAAAGATTAGTATTTTTATTGTAGGAGACCGGCGAAATGTTGTTGACATACCTAGACCAAAGAGAATGACGTAAACACCAATGATGATGTTGCGACTAGAGTGCCAATGTTAGATTCCACGTTTAGGAGAAGAGATCCTGAGGCCTACAAGTTGGTATTGGTGAAGAATTGGGAAATGCCGCCTAGGATCATGATCACGGCTACAGCCAAATTGACCAGGCGACTGGAATCAAGCTGTTAGCATCCCTCCGTCTCCATGACAAATTATGAATTGCATTTCCTTTCGAGTCGACAGGATTAGTGTTGGATCGTTACGTACAAAATGTTCGTGAAATCCATTTTGCCGAGATGGTTTCGAGACGATGTTGGCTGTTGCCGGCCGTTTCTTCACAAATTATCAAGGACTCCGGTAGAAATCACGAGACCCGAGGTTCGATATAACAAATAAGGTCGAAGGTCAATGCTCGGAGCTCGAATTGGGATGGGAGTTGCCTAGGTTGTTCTCAAGCACGGTGGCTGGTGGTGTTAGAATTTCGCCATTTGAAGCTGGCAAGCACTTACATTTTAGCGTCAGAGAGTCGAATAGCCTAGTGGAGACCAGTAATATAGCAGGCGATAGCAATAGAGTATGGAAAGAGAGCTGCTGAATATCATTAAATAATTTTCAACAGCAATCTTAGGATGAGGAAGCGAGAGTCTTGGAATTGAAGCTGCCTGGAGAGCATCCGTGGTCAACAAGGAAGCTCTCAAGATGAAATTATGACTAAGCTACGCAGATCAGTTTCTTCACGTGACAATGCTCAGAGCATCCTGGTGCAAATGGTGCAAACAAAAAGTCTTCCAAAATTGATATCGCGGCCTGATACTTCTTACAATCGTCATGGTCTCGCGTATGTATCGTTATTACTTGTCAACCTTCAGAGCACTAAGGAAATACTTAAATACATAGCCTTCAGTTAGGGAAGATTATTGCCCAATTATTCCCTAGCTTTTGAATCCTTTAACGCCCCCTTACTCTTTGCCTGATGGTTGACCACCTGTAATGCATCAGCGTTGTTCCGACAGACCGGAAGACTGCAAGCCTCTCAGTACTCACACCCTGGACTGACCTTGTGCTCCTAGCTCTCCGTGTAGGGTATAATCCTTTTCCTCCTTTTCAAGCCTAATTTTTGATAGAGCTCTTGCTAGCATGCACATTCGCTTTGGATCTCTGTCCATCGCATCATACATGGCTTCGACATCAGTTCCAATTCCCAGATGCTGTGCTGTCTCCAAACTCCGCTTGGCAACAAATGGTGCCGCTTCTGGCCAAAAAGACTGCACAGAGCTCAGGAAAATATCCGTGGCCACATCGCCAATGCCTTTGATTTCTTCCAGCGCGGATCGGACGTCTTTGCCGGCGCCGATTCGTGTATGAAGCCTGCTGAGATCTCCATCTACCACAAAGACTTGATGTTAGTATCACCTTGAAGAGCACAAGCCACATCAATATGTGGGATAGCAAGCCACCCACCGTATTTTTTGGAAGCCAAGTCGACCAAGTCATCCATCTGTGATGCCATTTTTTGCCAGTAACGTCTATACCCTCCCTCGGTCAATACGTTCTCACGGTCATCCCAGGACGAGCTTTTCAATGTATCGAAATTTGTATATCCATTCTCGATAAGGACCTTAAGCGTCTGTTCTGCTTTAACATGCGAAACAGGGGCCCCTTTGAGCATCGCCTCGAAGAGAAGTGCCATGACTGTCTCGGAGTTTGAAGCCAGAGGAAATTTATGTCCAATGTCCTGGAACGGTAGATTACCTTGCTCTTTCACAATCCGATGGATATCCTTAAGAACTGCATCAGGAAGGGGCTTCTTCGGTTTTGTCTCGGCTGTCCAGGCCAACATCAGTCAGAATCCATTGAGTTGATGATTTATTCCTTCAAGCGTACATTCCACTTTAGCAACCTTATGGTTTCCAGGTTTCTCCTTTGGAGGTGCTTCATGTTTTACTCCTCTCTGTATCTTCGGCTCCTTGTGGTTCTTTTTGGCAGGTTGCGGGCCTGTGGTGGTTTCACCCCGCTCTTGAGCGCGTGTCATAACCATAATTAAATAGATCAGATGTTAATAGAGGCTTAAAAGAGCAAATTGACTGATTTTTGAAGCAAAACCAGCTATAAATGCCCAAACAGTGGCTTTCAAGCTATCCATATCTTGGTCTTGGTCGATGACGTCAAGTCCTGTTAGGTAACATGCTTCAGATGCTGAAGAATCCAGGCTAATAAATTGTCAATAAGAAAATACGACACTACCTTGAAGGATACAAGCAAGTGCTTATTAAGCACACAACACATTAACTGACTGTCATTATATTTATATGCTTTTCTTATAGAATAGTTATTATTTTATAGATTATAAATTATATTATAGTTTTTTTTATATTATATTTTAATAATCTTATTTTTTCTTAGTAACTTATAATTATAAGCTCAGTTTCATACTTATTTATATTAAACTTTTTAATAATTTAATTTATTAATACTTAATTTATTAAAAGAATAAGTTAAGAATACAGTTTCATGTATTATTATACTTATTAAACATGTTATTAAATTTTTAAATAAAATAAATTACTTATTAACTAATACTAAAAATAAAAAACATAAGTATAAAGATAAAAATTACATTATAACTTTTTATAAAAAAAAATTAAAGTAATTAAATCATGTAAATTAAGCAGCATATGTAAGTATTAAATATTTAAAAATGAATAAATTTAATTATTTAAATAAATAAAAAATTTATAATTTCTAAAAAACTTATAAAACCTGCTGTTAGACTGTATAATAATAGTATTAAAAACATTTTTCCTGTATGTATAATAGCACTAGATAGTATATATAGCTTAGACTGAGAATGAGAATTATAAAAAAATTAAATTATTTTATAATTATGAACAGCTTCATATTACTTCATAATTATATTATTATATTTTACTTATTAAATAATAGCATGTTTATATTTTGAGAATTAATTTAAAATTTTTTAAAAGATTTAATAATCTTATTATCATTTATTTAACTAATATTAAGTTTCTCATTTATGTATTTTTATTATAAAAAATTAATTTTATAAATAAAAAATTAACTGTTATTTTTTTATACTTTTATAACTTTTATTATTTTTAATTCAGATTTTATTTAAATTTATTATTATATTATATTTTTTAGCTATAATGCTACTGGTAATTAACATTTTTATATAATTATTATACTGTTATTTTTATTTTTTCTTAAATAATTTTAAATTATTATATAAAATAACTTAAAAATATTAACATGACTAGACTTATTAAAATACTAGTAGTAATATATTAAAATCTAATTAATCTAATATCATATTATATTAAGCTTGCATTCTAATTATAAAACTACTACTTATATGTAAGTAAAAGTAATTTAAAAAAAAAACTGTAATAAAAAATTAATTACATTATAATATAATATAATTATTCTTCTATTTTATTAAATAATATTATCATGTTTTATTTCAAGACTAGAAGAATACAAGTTTTATTAAATATTATAATTCTAGATTTAAAAATACTTTAAAAATCTATAATTAAATTATAATATTCTGTTATATAAATTACTTCTGCTAATTCTCATGATAAGAATATTATAGAATTTATAAAAAAAATAGCATTTCTTATATAAACTGCTTATTATAAATGATTTATTAACAAGTAAATAATAGCTAAGAATATCTCATCTTTTATTTCAGGTGATTAATTTTTAATTCTATTATAATAAAAAGAAAATACTTCTGAAGAGATTATATCATTTTCTTTTTTTATTAAAAATAAAAAAATTCTAAAATATTTTATGCATAGAAGTAAAAGTAAGAATTATACTAAAAAAACTCTTATATTAATTAAAAACAGCAATTATCTAGAATTTATAATAAGAAGTATTTTAGCAAGAATAAGAAGTAATATACTAAAAATTATATAAAATCTTATTAATAACTAATTAGCAACTTAGCAGATAATATTATTAATGTTATTAATAACATAAATTTATCAGAAATCTGAGTAATTAAAGCTTATTACTTTATCTTAAAAAATAGTTAATATTAGCTTATTTTACTTAGACATGTCATAAGAATGAGAAATATTTAATATAATAAATAAGAATAATAAGTTATGAATAAGAAATTTTTTTATATTTATTATATGTGTAAAAGTTATAGCAGTAATCTGTAATTTATTAATTATAAATTAGAAATTACATATTTGTTTTCATGATGCAGTACTAATCTAGTAAATAACTAAGCTTACTAATCTAGCTAAAAAAAAGCTTATTAGAAATTTAATAGAAATTAATAATTAATATAAAGTTATTAAGACATAATTTAAAATATTATCAGCTTAGATTATGATTAAATTTAAAATAACTAAATATATTATTATAAATATTAAAACATGAAAAAATTCTGATATTTATATGATAAAAATAATAATAATTATTAAGCAGTATAAGCTAGTATAAATAAAGTACTTAATAATATTACATATTTAATTACATATGAATTTATTACTAAAAATAATTATAAATAAGTTTTCAGAAAGAATAATGCTTATTTAATTTATAATAATCATGAGAATAAAACAGTCTAATTAAATTAATTAAATTAATTAATTATTTCATTTAAATTAGTAATAAAATTAAAAGTAATAATACTAGTAGAATAATTACATGAGTTAAAACTAGTATAATTATAATTAAAATTATAATTAAAATTATTAAAACTGCTTTTAGTAATAAATATAATATTACACACAGCAGAAATTTTCTTAATAATAATATTAGTAATAGAAGTATGATTAGCAGCAGACTTAATACTATTAGTAATAATAACAGTTTTAACTTCAGAATAATTATTAAAAATTCTTTTAATAATAAGTCAGATTTCAAGATAATAATTAGAAAAATGCTAATAAAAATAACAAAGTAAATCTAATACATATTAAAAAATTAACTTAGTAATATATTTAATAAAAAATGCTTAAAAATAAAATGTATTAGAATTAGATTAATAAATTTTAAGAATTTTATTAGAAATATTAACTTTACTTAGAAAAGAAGTTACTGAAATCATATCTAAAATAAAGAAAAATCATAAATTATTAAGAAAAAAAATATTAGAATAAATTAAATCTAATTTCATACATAATTTATTAGCATTATAATACAGAATTCTTGAATAAGATAAACTATAATACTTATTATAATTAATATTAATTAATTATATATTATAAAAATGCTAGCATATTAATTATTATATTTTAATAAGCTTTAATTTCAATGAATAATAATCTAGCATTCAGATATTAATAATTTATAATAATAAAGATTTATATTAAAATGCTAATTAAAATTATATTAATATATCTAGACTTAGAATGTATTATAATATTAGTTTTAAGAATCTTTCTTAAAAAGCAGAATTTTATTATAATAATATAGAAAAGAAATAAATTACTAGTAACTGGAATAACATTAGCTATAATAATAAAATATTTTATCAGATTTTTATTTCATATTCTAGTAGTTAATAAGAATAATTAAATCATAAAAGTTCAGATTATAATTAATATCAGAATTATTAATAAATTATAAATAAACTTATTACTTAAAGTTAATAATTTAATATCAGAAGAAATTAGTATTAATCTAAAGAAAAAATAAGCTTTTTTTAGTAATATAAATCTTATAAAAATTTTAATTAATATAACATTAAAGTAAAGTAGCAGAATTAAAAGAAAGATAATTTTAATATTTATAATTATAGTATTATTACATATAATAGCAAAAATCTTAATTTATTTTTAAAATCTAAAATTAAAGCTGCTAGAGAATTATAACTATATATTCAAGTTTATAAGTAATAAAATTAAAATGTATATTAATATTATAAGATTAAACTTTCTTTTTTATCATCTTATTAATAATATGAATAAGTTAGTGAAAATTAGCAAAAGCTATTAATTAAATTACATTATTAAAATAAATAATATAATAGCTTATTAAGCAGATTTAATAATAAATATACTAGTACTAAAATCTGTAAAAAAAATAGCTTAAATTAAATTAGTATTCATAACAGAGAAAGAAGTTAAACTTGATAATGAAATTATAATTTATAATAATCAGAGCTTATTAGAAATAAAAACTCTCTTAGAAGCAGTATTTTAATATTAAAAAATCTGAATAAATTCAGATAAATTTACAAATGTATCAAAAAAATAGTAAATGCAAGTCTTATTATTTTCAGATATTATTTCTAAGAAAAACCTGTGCATATACTCATGCAAGCCTGAAGAAAAAAAAATCATTAACATAACTTTTAACAAGCTTCATGCTAAAGACAGAATGAGCTAAGCAGAAAATCATACTTCAGATAAATATTCAGTTTTTATTACATGAAAAAATATAATAATTAATAAAAAGATCATGCAGAAGAAACACATAATTATTAATTTAAAAAAACTTAATAAAATAACTAAATCTAATATATATTTAATAATCTAATAAGATAAAATAATAAATATAATATATAAGTATAAATATATTATTATACTTGATACAGCTTCATTCTTTTATTAATAAAAAATTTAAATAAATTATAAAAATTAAATAATTATTATTACATACAGAAATCAGAAGATATATAATATAATAATTATGAAATTCATAAATAGCATATTATATATTCAGAAATAAATAAATATGAAACTTTACATGTTTAGAAAATTCATGAAAATTTATATTAATAATTTAATAATTTTTTTAAAAATATTAGAGAATCATATATAACACCTGCATGTGATTTTTAATAAGCTAGAAAAGCTGAATATTATTATAAATTCATGTAAAATATATATAAATTTCTTATTTATAAATTTACTAAAATAAAAAATATATGCTTTAAATATGATTATTATAAAGAAAAAAATTAAGATAATTATTAAGCTTGCTTTTCTAAAAATACTTAATTAATTTAAAATATATCTTAAATTAATCAGGTAATTACATTAATATATTTCATATTATACTAAGTTAGCTAAACTTCTTCAGATTAGAAAAATAGCTATAATAAAGAAAATATTAAAAAATTTTAAAAGAAAAAAATTTATTTAAAAAAAAAAAATCAGCATACTGATACAAGCAGAGATTAAGAGCTTTAATAATATATAAAATTTCTTTAAAAAAAAACTATTTCTTTATTATTATAATCTGCATAAACAGCTATTCATGAATATAAATGCATTAAAAAAAAGAAAATTTAGCATGATAATATTTCATATAAAGAATAAATAAATTACTAAGACTAATAGAAATTATTTAATATTATTATTATTAATAATAATATTACTAATTTTATTTCTAAATAAACTACTTAACTCAGCAGAAATGAATTACTAACTAACAGAACTAGAAGTTACATGCTTAGTTTAAATGTTAAAAAAAATATAACATCTTATTAAAGCTAGCAGAAAGCTAATCATAATTTATACTAATTATATAATAATCTTGATAATTACTAAGAATATTTCATTAAAAATCTTAAATATTAATAATTTGAATTTCAGGCTAATTTAAACAGCTGTTTATATTTAATAATTTTAGCTGCATATTTTTCATAAATTAGAAAAAATATATATTATATCAGATACTTTATTAAAATTCAAGAATAAAGTTATTAATTATAACATGATTATGTTTTATGATTATATCATGATAAAATTATTACTAGAAATCAGAAAAAATATTAGAAAGAAATATGAATAAGATAATTTTTATCAGAAAATCATTAGCATGCTTAATAATTTAAACATAAAAAAAAAGAAAAAAACATATTTATTATTTTATATAAGAGAAAATTTAATTTATTATTAGAAAGACAGAAATAATAAAGAGCTATATATTTTATTAATAGTAATATTAAGAATATTAGCAGATACATATTTAAGAATTTATTTTAATTAATTTTAAATTTTATAGTATCTTAAAAATTTATACATAAGAAAAATTATTAAAGTAATTTACAAGTACATCTGCTCATGCTTTTAATATTAGAAAATTTAAATAAGATATTATAAACTTTATAATAATCTGTAGCTAATTCTGATACTAAAAATATTTTATTATATTATAATAATTAATTTTATTATCAGATTTTCAGATAATATATATCACATGTTAATGATAGTAATAAATAAGTATATAAAAAAAAATAATATTTATATTCAGCAGAATTACAAATAAAGTAAAAAAATAAGTAATAAAACTGATAAAAATATTATATAATGAAAATTAAGATTTTTTAAAGAAAATTATTAGTAATAAAAATTTAAAATTTATAAAAGATTTGTAAAAATACATTTTTAAATAAGCAAATATTAATATGTTATTTATTACAGCTTATCATCTTCAGATTAATAATTAATTTAAGAAAATAAATTAAATAATTAAAATAGCATTTTAATTTCTTATAAATATTATGAAAGATTTCAAGAATTAGCATCAACTGCTTTTAATTTTCTAATTACTTTTAAATTCAGCAAAATTCATAATAACAGAAGCATCTTCTTATTAACTTTTATATAATTATTTTATAATTATATATATTAGCATAATTAAATTAAAATAAGCTTTAACATTTATAATACATAAGAATGTAGCTATAATTATAAATAAAGCTATAGTTTTAGTAAAATATTATTATAATAAATATCATGAGCTAGTTAACTTTAAAAAAAAATAAAAGATTTTCTTATAATTATATAAAGAATATCATATATATGCATTTAAAATTTATAGAAAGTTCTTATTATATTATGCAAATTTTTTTATAATTATTAAAAAATTAAAAAAACTAGTATATTAATTAAATTTTCCAGAATACTAATATATTTATAATGTAATATCAGTAATATATCTTAAATCTTAAATTAAAAATAAGTATAAAAAAATCATGTAATATTCAGAATTAGTATATGTAAATAATAATAAGCATTAAGAAGTAGAAAAAATTATTACTTATAAAAAGAAAAAACTTAGAAAAGAAATAAAATAAAAATATCTAGTAAGATGAAAAAGTTTCAGATCAGAAAAAAACATCTAGCTTTTGTTAATTAAGTTAATTACTATAAAGCAGATAATTAATAAATATATTAATAAATTCTAGCAACTATAATAGAATTACATCACATTATTATTAGCTTCATATTAATAATTTAATATATTTATTAGAAGTTTTATGATAATAAATAAGATAAATATATATATAATATAAATATAAATATTCATATAAAATATTAAATACTCATATTTATAAAATATATTTTTATTACTTTATTATATTATAATTATTACTTATTCAAGAAAATTACTTATATAATTATTTATATAACTAATACATCATGAAATATAATGAATATTTTTCTAGTTATATAAGAAAAAACTCTAGTAATTTTAGTAGCATAAAAGATAGTTTCTTTATTAAAGTATCTAGTATTAAATGCATTTATTTTAAAAAGAAAAATAACTAAGAAATAACAGAAAAATAAGAAGCATGAAGAAATTAAAATTATATGAAAATCTAGATATTTCTTAAAATTTATTTCAGAAAAAATAAGAATATAGTTAGATTTAGAAAAAGATTATAATTTTTTCAGAACATTCATGCTAGCTCTTTCTTCAGAAAAGCAGATTCTTAAAGATAAATTAAAAAGAAAAATTAAAGTAACTATTAACAGAAACTTAGAATGAATAAGAATTAATAAGAAAATAAATGATCTGAGAATAATTAATAATTAAAATAAATTAGTTTTCATGAAATTAATAATAAGAAAGTTATATTTTAATTTTTGCAATTCTATTAAAAATTTTATTAATAGCATTATAATCTAATTTAATTCAGATTATAAGAAAGTTAAAAACTAAATTTTTAAGATTAATAAAATGCTTTAATAAGATAAATAATTAAGACTAGCACATGAGTAGCAGTAAATAGCTAATATGCAGGATTAAAAAGCTGTATAAATTACATGAGAAGTTAAATTTATACATTAAAAATAATTTATTAGAAAAAATATCAGAATTTAGATATTAGAAATAATTATTAATGTAATTAACACAGTTTTAAAGCATCTTCAAATCTAATATTAAAGAAATCTAAAAAATGCTTTTAAAATAAAATATATTAGTAAATTAAATGTAATATTTATATAAATAATAAGATTTTTTAGAAAAGAAAACATTCTGATATTATCTCAAGATTCAGATAATGAAAAAAATATTAAAACTTTATTAAAAATACTAAGAATTCTGAAAAAACATAAGATTTTTAAAAAAATTAAGATTTTAAAGCTTAAGAAAATAAAGAAAGTAATAAAGAAAATAATAAGTATTAAGAATAATAATAATACTAGCAAGATCTTACAGAAAGAATTATTAGTTAAAATAAGAAAAATTAAAGTATAAACTTATAAAAATAATAACATATTAGAAAATATTATACTAATTATAAATGCTCTGAAATAATCAGAAAAATTAATAGCATTAAAAATAATTTATCATGCTAGCTAGTCTAGTTCTCATTTAGCTTAGTCTTGTAATCTCTCCTACTATATAAGAACTCATGAAATCTCATTCTTATCTGCTTTTCAGTAATAAGCTCTGATTATAATTTATATATACATTCTCTACATATTTTCTTTTAGTATTTCTTGTTATTAGCTACTAGTTCTATCTTTATTATATGTCTTTAATTCTGATTTCTAATCTGATTCTCACAGTTTTCATTACTTTAAAAGAAAAATAATCTGTAAAGCAGAATTTTCAATATCTAATCTCTTATAAGAATTACTATTCTATTATTTTTTATCTTATTAAAAATTAAATATATCTTCTTATCTTTTATAAAAAAGCATTATAAGCTATTTTTATTATGATTAATAATAATAATAATTCTGATTTTATTCAAACAGATAAGTTTTTTAATATTATTTTTATACTGAGTAATATCTAATAAGATTACTCATTAAAATAAATAAAACAGCTTTTTTCATGTGTGAAAGAGATTAAGAGCTTGAATAAGAGCAGCATGCTTTATAATTTTGAGATAATTATTCTAAAGCTTAAGTATGATAATTCTGAAAAGAAATATACTTTAATAAAGAAACTTAAGATTACTCAGTATAAACTGTGTATTAAAGAGTTTTATAAGAAGCTAGTAATTATTAATTAGTAAATTAAGAACATAATATCTGTTTCTAATTCTAATCATACAGTTTCTGCTAATACATCTTACTTAAAATATCATATGCTAATATAATTAGCATTAAACACATTAATTACTCTCATCTAGTTTCAGTTATTATTTTAAAACTTTTTTATAAAATATATAAATTATATTATAAAGTTACATTATAAAATCTTAGCAGATAACATTTCAGTAACAGATGCTCTCATAACTAAAGTTTAGAAATCTGAAAATACTTAAACTAATCTGAACATGAATTTAGTATGAGTAAAATTATTATCTCATAATAATGAAATTAGTAAGATTTCATTCTGCAAGAATATGAAGAAATTTTAAGTAAAAAACATGTGTAAATTAGAAGATTTCATGATAGCAAGTCATATCTTTCACAGGTATAATTATACATACTTTACAGAATAAGAGAAGTATAAAATGCTTGAGATTATATAGCATTTTAATATCATACTTTTTTAAAAATAAGAATTTTATATAAATCTTTTATCTAAGTTATTTACTTAAGCATAGCTTGAGAACTAGCTGAAGAATTAAATTATAAATCTAGAATAAGTTTATAAAATCTCTTAAATATAATATAAAAAAACTAAATAACATGAAAATTAAAGCATGCATAACTTTATGCACATTCTGGAGACATTTAAATACTAGTTACAGGAATTTTATATTAAAAAATAATAAATAATACATTTTTACATGAAAATTCTTTCTGAAGTCTGTGTAAAATTTAATAAATACTTAAAAAAAATTAATATTCTCAGCTATAAAATGCTAATTTCTCATTTCTTTAATATGAAAGATAACATTCTAGCCTGCTAGATACTGTTATAAAATAATAATAATAAAAATAAAAAAAATAAAAATTAAAAAGAAAAGAATGCTAATAGTGATAAAAATGCATGAAGAAAGTATAAATTTAATTCTAATAAAAATAAAGATTCTGATAAAAAAAATTTCTAATGTAATCATTATAAATATCACAGATATGTTATCTTGAATTACAAGATTCTTAAAAATTAAAAAATTATAGATGAGAAGAAAGCTAAGAATAATAAAAAGCTAAAAAATTAGTTAAAAGAGTTCTGAATGCTGCTGTAGCTCTTAGAATTAATAAAAAAAAATAAAGTCTGCTTAGTTTTCTAATTACAGTTTAAATTTAAATTTCTAGAGATTTAAAAACAGTTCTAATCTTGATTAACTCTGGAACTAAAGCTAACTTTATTAATAACATTTGAGTAAAGAAAAACAACTTAGAAATTAACTTATCTTAATATAAAATAATTAAGATCTTAAGTAAGCATCATGTGCATACTTTTAGTAAAATAAATCTTAATATTAGCATTACTAATAATTAGAAAAGTACACATATTATTTCTCATAAGTTTCAAGTAATTAATCTAGAAGATTATAATATAATTCTCAGCTTTTTCTAGCTATAAAACATTAATTTTCTGATTAACTAAGCAGAGAATAACTGAATTTATTAGTTAAATTTCTTAAATATCATTCTCAGAAAAGTCCTGCTGCTTACTACTGGAAATTCTAATATTAATATGAATTTTATAACTGCTAAGAATGCTATTAACAAGCTACTTAGTAAGACTAGTACTTATCTAATTTACTTAAAAATAAACACAGAAACACATAATGAGCAGCTCATCACAGCTTACTAAGCTGAATTTAGTAATACACTTACTAATCTTTATTTATTTATGTAATTATAATTACATTTCTTCTTTAAGAAAATAATACTTAATTTTTATTAACACTCATATATAAAACATGTAATTAAGATGAAATTAGAAAAGAAATTCTTATTTCTTCTAATTTATAATCTTTTAATCATTAAGTTAGAAATTCTACACAAATATATTATTACTGCATTAAATAAAAAGTAAATTTTCTCATTAAAATTACCTGCAGAAGTGCTTATACTATTTACATTAAAAAAAAATAAAAATTTAAGATTTTATGTAGATTATAAGTAATTAAATTACATTATAATTAAAAACAGACACTTATTACTGCTTGTTACTAAGAATCTTAATTATCTTAATAATATAAAAGTTTTTTTAAAATGTAATCTTTATGATATTTATTATTATATAAATATTAAGCAAGAAGATTACTAGCTAACAGCTTTTTGAATCTGATATAATTATTATGAATTTAATATTATATTTTTTAGTCTTATAAATACTTTAACTACATTTTAAGTTTATATTAATAAAGTTCTTGCTAATATTTTAAATAACTTTGTTATAATTTATTTAAATAATATTCTCATTTTTTCAGACTTAATGAAAAAGCATTATAATAAGAAGATGTGTTTATTATTATTAGAATACTAATAAAATGATCTAGATACTAATTAAACATTTCACATGCAGTAATTACAGGTAATGATATGCAAGATAAGATTAAAAAATGTTAAAAAGAAATGATATTTTAAGAAAAAAGAATTCACATTATTTAAATGCATCAAGAAGTATATAAAAACTAATAATTAATTTAAATATACATGTTTAATAATTATTTTATATACAGCTTATTAATTAAATTATTCTAAAAATAAATCTTATTATTAGAAACTAGTTATAATTATTAATTAATTATTATTATTATTATTATTCTTGATATTTTTAATATATAAAAATTAAACACTTATTATTATTATTTTCTTATTATTTTTTAAATTATTAATTTATTTTATTATTTTATTTTATTACTTTATGCATGTTTTAGTATTATACATAGTTTCTAGACTAGTATGATTATATAAATTATTTTTCTTTATCTTTTTCTTCTGATTTATATATCTCTATACTATCTATTATTGTTTAATACTATTAATCTAGTATTATTTAACTATTATCATATATTTTTATTTTATTTCATATATATTAATTATATATCATATGTTTTACACTTATTAATTACACATCTTAAGCTTTATAATTATTAGCAAATATATCTTCTATTTTACTATTACTTATTTCAGCTAGGCATTTTATTTTTCTCATCTTATCTTAATAATCTTGATAAAATAAAAGTATTTAATTAAAGAAATAAAGAGATATTCATGCATTTATTAAGATATCAAGTCTTGTTAACTGAAAATGAAAAGTTAAGATAAAAACTAAATTAAATTATTAAAAGAATTATTAAAGTTAGAAACTGTTAAGAATGAGAAATCTAATCAGATTTTCTGATTAGCAGAAAGAAAAGTTTATCTTGCTTAATAAAGACACTTATTATTATAAGAGTAAATCATACTGCTATTATAAAAAAAAATATTTCAGAATTATAATATTACTTCACATAAAGAAAATAACAGTATTAGTATTATTCTTAATTAAATAAGAAAAATTAAAATTATTACTATTATAGTTATATAATTAATTAGTATAATCAAATTAACTGCATAGTTAATTCATTTCTAGTATTATAAAATAAATTTATTAAAATATTAAAAAGAATTTCATGTTCTGCTCTTATTAATGAAAATCATTAATACTTATTTTATTATCTAGAATGTCAAGTCTTTCTTCAGATTACAGTATTATTAAAGAAACTGATGCAGATAAAAATCTAAGTTCTATAACTACTATATTCTTAAAACTGAAACTGTTAATTAAAACTTCAGTAATTAAAAGTACTATGTTCTTGCTAATCATAAACCTGATAATCATTTTATATCTCAAGAATTTTTTGTATTTTAGATAAATCAGAGCACTAGCATTTAATAATAATAATATTACTTATTTTCTTCACATGTATGAGCAGATGTGTGAAAATCATGAAATAATTTTAAATAATTATTATATAATAACATGTGTCATGAATTACTATTAGCTGAATGATAAAATATGAATTTAAAATCTTTCTGAAGCATAAAATAAAGATTAATCAGAAATGAAGAAAAAATTAAAGAAAGAATTCTTTTATCAGAATATTAAGCAGCTTATCTATAATCACAGGTATCTTGAGACTCTTATTAAGAAATTCTGAAAATATAACATGAAAAAAATTAAATTATATATCTATTAGTACATTTCTGTGTTTGAAAAAATATATAAGAAAAGCAAAATTAATAAATTCATATGTTATTAAATGTTTATTTAAGACTTGCTCAAGAAACTTGCAGATAAGATGTATTAAGAAAAGCATTTTAATTAGAATAATTCTTGAAATCTGAAATGAAACATACTTAAAAGCATAGTTAAAGATCTTGTTAATAAGAAAGAAAAAAGTATTTACATACACACATAAGATTCTAATAATAAAAAACTTAAAATTTCTTTTTAAAATTATAAAAAGATTATAAACTCTCATACAGCTATAACTGCAGCTGAAATAATTAATAATATTACTATTAAAAAATCTCTTAAAAGTTTCTGAAAAGAAATGAAGAAAATAAACATAAAAACTGAAAAGAAAATAATTTAATTTTCTTAGAATCTCATTACTTTTATATGTAATTATTCTTCTTCTTTATATGCTAATTAAATTTCAAGTAAGATAAATAATAAAATAAAAAATTAAATAAAAAATCTTACTTAAATTATGAAAGCTCTTACTTTATTCTTACAAGCACTTGTTACAAGAACTGATTTTTATATCATGATAATTCAAGTATTAGTTTTAGTTAAGCTTGCATCTGTATCTGCTTCTGCTGCTGCTTTACTAATATTCACATATGATTAAGTAATAATTAGAAACTATGAAAATCAAGATTAATACATGCTTTATAATTCTAATAACACATGTTTTTATTATAATAAAAACAGTCATAATAAAATGAATTATCTAATATATTAAAATGACATTTTACAGAAAAGATACTACTTTAATACTAAGATTTAAAAGCTCTGAGCAAGCATGTTAGAAGAAGATGATTTAATTTTATAACTTATTCAAGATAAATTACAATATTACATTATTTAAAAATACTGAATTAATTAATTTCTCATTACTAATAAAGAAAATTATGTCTTGATGCTAAAATAAGCTATTTAATTTTAGAATATAGAAATCATGCAAGATTATTAAGCACATGTGTAGTTAATTAGAATTAGAATAAATATAACAGAAAGTAATAGTTTTAAAGAATCTGATAATAATAATAACAAGTATGAAACACACATGAGAGTAATTATTACTATTTCAGAAAATAAGAAAACATGTGTTAAAAAGCTCAAGCTAGTTAAAATTAAGAATTACTTAAAAGAAAATTAAGTTACTAATCATCAGATTTCAGAAAATGAATTTCAGATGCTTATTAAATCTTAAAAAAAAGAATTACATAATTTTTAATTAAGAGTTAAAAAAGTTAACAGAAATAATGAACTCATAAATAATGAAATAATCATAAATAATATAAAAATAATAAATGTTTTAAAACTCAGATCTTAGTATAGAAATTATTAATAACTAGTAAAAATATTAAAGAAGCTCAGAGAAGTAATAAACATGAAAGAAATCATTAATAAAATTCTTAATATTTCTGTTACTAATTTTATTATTTAAAAAGTTCTAAAATCATTATATATTATTTATTAATACATGTTTAGAATACTTTTACTTATTAAAAATAACTGTAATAATAGAAAATTAAAATTAGTTAAAGTAAAGATTCTATATCAGAAAATAGTATAAGTAGAACACTTATGATTAATTTCTGTAAAAAAAGAAAATCTAATTCTTATTATTAGTATTCTGAAAACATACATTAATATTAATAATAAGCTGATAAATATTATTATTAATAGTAAATTAAAAGTTAATTACATTAATCTTGATTTCATAAAAAAATTTAAACTTAATATTAGTTATGATTATAATATTATTCTTACTAAATAAATAAAGAATATTATAAAATGTATAGGAATTTATGATGACATGTTAGTTAAAATTAAAAATATCTTGACTCATATTATATTAATAATTATTAAAAATGATAATTAAGATTTCATTTTTAGTAGATTCTGGCAACAGAAAGCCTGATAAGATTATAAGATAAATATAGCAGAAAATGTTACTGCATACATTTATTTAGCTGATAATTCTTATATTATTTAATTCAAGATATGTCATGTGTTAAAAAACTCATATTATTATTATAATAATATTTAATAATATAGTATTTTAAATTAAAGAGCAGATGTAATCAAGAATATTTATTTACTAATAATAAGAAAGATTTTATAAAAATATATACATTAGAAAGATTATTTGTAAAAATAATATACATAGCAGTAAACTTGTTAATATGTTATAATTTTTATAAATTAAAATAAGTTAGACTTATTATAATACTATAGCATTCTTACATACTTGTAAAGTTCTTAATAAAAATATTAGATAAATATAGCTTTAAATATAAGATAATAAAGAAGCTTTAAGATAAAGACATGCAGTTATATGAATAAAAGTATAAAGAAATATTAAAGTATTTATTCAGTATAAGAATGATATGAAAATGCAAAGAAAAAAAGATAAAGCTAGTCATATTAGAAATCAGTAATAAAAGCATATTAAAAGATTTAATTAATTAAATTTAGTCTTGCATTAATAAGTATTATGAAAATGAATATGGCAGAAAAGAATTTAATAAAACATTTTTTAATAAATATTTAAAGTACTTCTAATTATATCTAGCTGAATTTTCTTTTAATGAAAAGCTTATGCAAGAATAATTTAAAAAAATCACATGCAGATAAGAACTTATATCTGAAGAAAAAGAAATTCTTATAATCATATTAATACATTGTAAAGAATGTCTTGCTTAAAATTTTTTAAATATTAAAAAAATTTACTTTAAAGTTACTTTATTACAAAAAATATAAATAATTTCTTATAAAGTATAGCAGATTTCTGATTATCATGTTTTACAAGTACTAGAAGCTGAGATAATTAACATGTTATAAAAATGAATTAAGATTAGTATTTTTAAACATTATTACAATTCATATCAAAATTCTTGATTTCTTGTTAAAAAGAAAATACCTGATTATTAAATTATTAATTCCATAATTCATGTTAATAAGCATATGATATAAGATGTGAATTTATCTCCAAATATTAATAAATTTACTAAAGAATTCATGAGAATGATTATTATCATAATTATTAATTAATTTTCTAATTATAATTAACTTTTACTGCATTTTAAAGATTATAATATGATTATTATAATAACTTTACTAAAATTATTATATTAAACTTTAATACTCATGAGCATGATAAACTTAATAAAATAATTTATATGTATACTCATAAAGATTCTCAGCAATATCATGCTATACATTTATCACATGTTTCTAAATAATATTAATATTAAAGAATTCAAGATTAATTATAATAAAGAAGAAATTAAATTTAAAATATAATAATTCATTATAAAGTACTTGTAAAACATTAATAAGATATTTTAACTTAGTAAAATATCTGAAAAAGTAATTTCTGCAGAAAAATCACACTTTATCATGCTTGAAATAGAAATTATTAGATAAGTTTATGATTATAATAATTACAAGCTTAATAAAAAGAAAATTAAGAAAATCTTAAAGTAATTTATTTTACAGAATGTTTCTGAAGTTTATAAATTTCTTAATCTTATAGAATATTATTAAATATGTATTATCAAGTATTATTAAATTACAGAATTTCTCTATTACTTATTATAATTAAAAGTACAGTAAAAATAAGAAAATGATGAAAATGATATATTTAATGAGCTTAAAGAAAAGCTGAGTACATTTTCATGTGTTTTACTACTTAATTATATTCTAAAGTCATTAATTATTATTATTACTATTAACATAAGTAAGAAAGAATGAGATGCTATACTCATGTAAATTTAAAGAAACACTTGATATTCTGCATAATTTAATTCTGAAGTATAATTTAATGCTAAAAGCAAGTATAATACTAGTAAATAAGAATATCATGCAGTTCTAAAAACTTTTAAGAAGTTTTATCATTAAATTTATAATGTTTACTTTTAGTTAGAAGTTAATGCTTGAATACTTATCACATAATTAAATAGAACTGCTACTGATTTTTCAGATATTTTTATTATAAATTAAATTACTTAAATTAGACTGTTTAACTTTAATATAAAGCATATTTCTGATGTAAAACACATTATTATTAACATACTTTCTTGAAAATCTGATATTTCTGATAATGAATCTGAATTTAAAAAATAAGACATTAATAATTATATTAACATAAAACTCAGCATGTATTATGCTTGTATAAATCTCATCAGTATCTTAAAAAATAATAATAATAATGAAAATCTTCTGTGTATTTTTAATAATTCTTATAATAATGAATCTGAACAAATTACATGTTATCTAATCACACTTTAAAAACTAAAAAATCTTATTAATAATTATGCTAAGTTTTATCAGAAGATCTTATAACATGTAATAGAAAATAATCTATTATTTAAATAAGCTAATAAAAATATTCTCTTAAGAAGAGTTATTAATGATAAAGAATAATAGCATCTCATGATTAAAATACTGCATAATGAATTCAGTTATAAGAGTCAAGAAAATACACACATTTTACTAATAAATCATTATTATTAGTATAAAATGTATAAGAATATCAAGAAATATATTTAAATCTGTCATGTATGTTAAATGAGAGATCTGAATTAATAAGAAGAAATGCTTCATCTGATATGAGTTTTAATAGCTTAGAAAAAGATTAGAATTAATGTTACATACATGCTTAAGAATAATAAAAAAAAATATATCATTACTACTTGAGATAATTTATTCAGATGAGTTAAAACATGATTTTTATCACATGCTATTATTATAAAGATTACTTAGTTTATTTACTAAGATATAATCATGCAATGAGAAATACTTAAAATCATTATTATTAATAATGAATCAGAAAATAAGAATGTTGCTAAAAAATTATTAAAATAATACAAGATTAAACATATTCAGATTTTTTCTTATAATTCTCATGCAAATGATATAATTAAATGAAATCATTATTTAATTAAAAATATACTTTTAAAAATAACAGATGATTCTGAAAAAAATTAAGTTACACATTTGCTTGTAGTATTAATAGCTGATTATGTCATTACAAGATAATTAACAGATATGTTATTTTATTAAGTTTTAATAAATTAAGATGCAATTCTTTTAATAGAATATGAAATTAGAACTTGGAAAATATTATCTTGAAATGAGATTTGCTTAACACAAGATCTTATTATCATGCAAGCATATTAAATTAAAAGACATGATTAAGATGTACAGGAAGCTGTTAGTCACATGAAATAAACTAGAAAGAAAAATAAGAAATAATTCAATAATAATCATGACACATGTAATAAATTCTTAAGTATTAAAGACTTTATTCTATTGCATCACATAAAAAATAATAAGAATATATTAAGAATTCAAAAGTTTTAATTTTATTAATTAAAATTATATAAAGTAATGAATGTTAATGAGTAATATGCTTATTATTAAATTAAGAAATTAAATAATATGCAGATTATGAGAATAGTTACAAATAATAAATTTAAGAAATATTATTCTAGAAATGATTTAAATAATTTTAATAATATTAATGATGTATTTAATGAGAATGAGAAAATGAAAAAGAATATTTCTAAAAAAGATTAAGATAATATTATTACTAGAATCACATGAAGCATTAAGATTACTAAGATAATTAAGAAAATTAAAAATAAAAATTCAGATAATAACTTAAATAGTAAAGAAATTAAAAACAGTAAAAATAATTCAGAATAAGATGAAAATAATAAGAATCTTTTAAAATAAATTTCTTCTAATTAAAATATGATAATAATAATATCATAAATTAATATGAAATAGTAATATAATTAAAAAATAACTTAAGAATTCTTATTTTTAAAACTGTTTTAAAGAAAAATTAAATATAAAACAAGTTAAGACAAGAGCTTAATAAGAAAAGAAATAAATTAAACTAAAATGAAAATAAAAAAGAAAGATCTTAGTTATTATAATAATTACTTCTAACTACTGCAAATTAAATAATATTATATAAGTAGAATATTTTATTAAGAATAACAGAAAGATTACTAGACTCAAATAATGTAAAGTTACAAGTAATGAAAATAAAAAAATTATAATAAGAAGTTACTTAGTTAACATTAACATAGATTTTATTAGAAGGAAATATCTTAACTAATTTATCATAAATAAAATTATTAAGAGTAAAAATTCTTATTCTGAGAAAAGAAAGTACTATATCTGAATAAGAGAAATAAATTAAAATAAAATATAATAAGAAATAATAGAACTGAATGAAAGCAAGAAATATTAATTATAGATAAAGTTATCATAAAAAATGCAATTAGCACATGAAGCTAGTTCAGAATAATTCTCTTCTAGTAAAAATAACATGCAGGTAGAAAATGAGAAAAAGTTTTTAAAATAATGAGAATAAAAAATATTTAAAATAACATTATATAACTGAAGAATAAATGATAAACATGCATGTTAATTACTTATAAGAAGAGAATAAAAGCTTGTATTAATGAAAAATTAATCTAGAAAATGATAAATTTAAAGTAAATTCAGTTTATAGATGAGAAAGTTTAAGAAAACATAAAAAATTTAAAAATTTACAAAAATATTAAATTTCTTAATATAAAAGAAATCTTCAGTATATTATAAATTACAAGATGAAAGTAAATTTACATGAGAAAACATTAATGTTAAATAATAAAATATCATAAAAATAAACTTATAAATTAATTTAAAAGAAATATAAGAGATCTCATAAAGTAAATTATATAATTAAAAAAATTAATTAACATCTACAATTATCATATAATGATATTCAGAATAATCTGCATATCAGATTATTAAATTTAAAAGTAAATGATATTATTCTATAAAATGATTATATTTATAACTAGAATGAAATAAAAATAATAAAAGAGAATAATTAAGATCTATGCATGCTAAGTAATAATCAAGTCAGAAATAACACATAAAATGCAGTAAAAACTTAAAAACATACTTAAAATATTAGAATAAGAACTAGAATTAAACTTAATATTAGAAGCATTTGAAAAAGAAAAAGAACTTAAAATATTAGAAAGAAAAGAAAAAAAAAAAGAAATGTTAATGATTTCAGAAGAAGTAATAAAAAATGTTTTTCTATTAAAAGCATCTAAAAAAGAAAGTAGCTTAGAATAAGAATTAAAAAAAAAAAAAATATTAAACTCAAGCTTCATTTTAAAAAATTAGAATAAATGATTAGAAATTATGCAAGTTAGAAATAATCAGATAATAAAAAAACAGAAAGAAGTAAATATAAAGAGAAATAAATAATTATTATGAGAAAAGAAAAAGTTAAGATTAAGCTGATAGGCATGAAAATAAAGCATAATTAAAATAATAATAAATTAAGACTTGAAAAAAGTAAAAACTCTTATAAATAATAACTTATTAGCATAAACTATGATCATGTATCATGAATACAGAATTAATAATAATAAATAGAAAATAAAAAAAAAAGAACATTTCATTAATAATTATTAAAGCTAAATTATCTAGAAATAAAATAAGATAGAAGAAAAATTCAGAAAAAAATATTAGTAAACTAAATATTAAACATATTATTTAGATTAATAATATTATAAAGATAAGCATGAATATGATTGCATTTATCAAGAATAATATTAATTTTAATTAAAAATATGTTTACAGGTAAGAACAGATAATAATATCTGTGTGAAGAGAAGAAAATAGCACTGCTAAAAACATTAACAGAGATATTTTTATTAGCAGAAATATTAGAATAAAGAAAACAGGATAAATTAATCATATCAAGATCTAAAAAGAAATTCAGAATATTTAAAATATTCAGAAAGTATTCAGAAATAGAAAATTTAATAACAGACTTAGAATATTTATCTAGAAACATTATTAGATATGAAAAAATAATGAGAAATGAATAAAAAAAATATATACATAATAAATAAGCATTAAAATAACTGCTTTATATACAGTTAATACATAAGCTATAAAAAAAGTTATTAATATTATCTAAAATTATAATACATTTTATAAATAATTTATTTACATTACTATACTTAATGCAAGAAAAAGTAGAAATAATTCTATAAGTCTGAAAAATAAGATAAAACTCTAATAAAAATTAGATAAGTTCTTGAAATCATCATATTTAAAAAATCTGTTCTTTAATTTTTAGTAAAGTAAATGCTTTATTAAAAGCACTGCTAATTTTATATAACTTTTATTTTGCATAAGTAATTTAAAGAAAATTATATAAGAAGTTATAAAGTTATCAGAATAAAAAATAAGTTGAAATTTAGTAATCTTAATTCTTAAATTTAAATGAGAATCTAAAACATGTTAATTAAAGATAAAAAATTAAGAAAAAATTATAAAGAAAAGAATAACTTATGATTAATATTAATAAGAGCTTAAAAAATATTAATAAATTTAGAAAAGAAAAAATAGCTAGAATGCTTAGAGTTCTTGTAAAACATGATTAAGTTAATATTAATAGCTTTCAGATAATTACTGAAATTATTAAAGATAATAAGATTAGTATTTTTAATAAAAATTATAAAGTTAAGTATAACATTCTAAATAAAAAACAGCTAAACTTCAGAAATAAAAACAATCTTTTTAAATATTAATATTAAAACATGTCAGAAAGAAAATCTTATTAAAGACTAATCTTCATAAAAATATTACTAAAAAGACTTATTAATATAAATGAAAATCAGAAAAAAAGCAAAATATTTATAAGATGAATGCTTAGAAAAGCACAGAATTTTTAGATCTGAGATAAGTATTAGCAAATGTTTTTACTTCAGAAATTATTATTTAACATATTAGATATAACAGAAATAATAAAAGATGTTATTTTTAAAGTTTATGAAAAGAATAGAAAAATAAATAAAAGAATAAAAATAATAAATAAAAAAAATAAGAATATAATTAAGATAAAATAATAAAAAAACAAAGACAAGAGTATGAAAGAAGCATGCATGAAGAAAGAAATTCTTAAAAATAAATAGAAAAGCAGAAATTTTCAGATTATGAAGTTCTTAATTAGAATCTTTCTTAATTAAAATTAAAATAAACATGAATATGAATAAAGACAGTTATTCTATTATAATAATCATTAATTAATATTCTGCTATCTTATAAAGCATTTAATCTGTCTAATTAAATTAATTATTATATTTTTATTATAAGTTTTATAATATATAATTATTTTTAATATTTCATATAACAAGTTATATATTATTTTTATAAGTTTTTAAAAATTTATCATATGTTTAATTAATTTTATTTTTATTTTTATTAATGTTAGAAGATAATATTAATGAGAAGTAGTTAAGATATAATAAAAAAATGCATTTATTATTATCAGAATACTAATAGAATAATTTAAGTATTAATTAAATATTTCACATACAATAATCACAAGTAATAACATATAAGATAAAATTAGAAAATATTAGAAAGAAATAATATTTTAAGAAAAAAGAATTCATATTATTTAAATGCATTAAGAAGTACATAAAAGCTAGTAATTAATCTAAATACACATGTTTAATAATTATTCTACACATAGCTTATTAATTAAGTTATTTTAAAAATAAGTCTTATTATTAGAAACTAGTCATGATTATTAATTAATTATTATTATTATTATTATTCTTGATATTTCTAGCATATAAAAATTAGATACTTATTATTATTATTTTCTTGTTATTTTTTAAATTATTAATTTATTCTATTATTTTATTTTATTACTTCATGCATGTTTTAGTATTATACATAGTTTCTAGATTAGTATAATTATATAAATTATTTTTCTTTATCTTTTTCTTCTAATTTGCATATCTCTATACTATTTATTACTGTTTAATATTATTAATCTAGTATTATTTAACTATTATCACATATTTTTATTCTATTTCACATATATTAATCATGCATTATATGTTTTATATTTACTAATCATATATTTTAAGCTTTGTAGCTATTAGCAGATATACTCTTTATTTTATTATTATTTATTTTAGCTAAGCATTTTACTTTTCTCATCTTAGTATAAAAAGCATGTTCAGATTATTATAAAGCATCTTAATCATGTTAATTTATATATAAAAAATAATAAGTGTGAATTTACTACTAATAAAATATCATTCTTAGATTTTATTATTAGATCTGATAGCATATTTATAAAATAAGATTAAATTAAGATTATTTATAAATGATTTAAGTTCAGAAGTATTAAGAAGATTCTCATCTTCTTAGAATTTGTAAATTTTTATTATAAATTTATTAAAGCCTACTTAAAAATTACTTATTCTTTTCATAAATTTATTAAAGAAGAGAAAAAAAATTAACAGAAAATATTATTTTACTAATTAAAAAATACTCAGAATACTTTTAATTATTTTAAAATTACTTTTATTATTATTCTACTTCTCATATTATAGTAAGAATTTAACATTTTCTGATATCACATGCTGGAATTAGATGAACATTATTCTGAAATAGTCTCTTAATATACTTTCTGTTTTTACTCTGCTTTAAAACATTATCTTACTATGCATGTATATATGCATATAAGCTCTATCTTATGTAATCTAGATTTCTTACATAATTATTATTACTACTAAAGTCTCTTCTAATCATTTAAATATATTCATTTTAATTTCACAGCTAGCTGGTTAAGTCTTAGTATTAACAACACATGCCTCTCATCTAATATATTAAATATATGAGTTCATTCTTTTCTCAGCTTTAAATGATAATTAAGCTGAGATATTTTCTTATAATTATGTGTGAATAACTGAGCATGAACCTGCACAGATATTTCTGAGATTATAAAATAAAAAAGTATTAAGAAAAATCTTATATTAAGTGTGAAATCTTAATTTATATGATATGAGTCATGTTTAACATGAGCTAAGATATTTTATTAAGAAGAAATGATGATACTAAGTATCATTATTTATGAATATCTGAGAATTGCTGAAACTGTTTTATTATATGCTGTAATTAGCAAGAATAATTAAATTTAATATTTTATAAATTTGCATGAAGTTTACTAAGATTATATGAGTTTATTAATATTATACTAAGAAACTGAATATATATGTGCTTGTTAATATCATAATTAAGAAGAAGAAAAAAAAATATTAAAAAAAAAAATTAACTAAAGAGAATATCTGATATTATCTTATTATTATATTTAATATTCATGAAAATTAAAAAATAATGTCTGCTTTCTTATCTAAATTTTCTAGTAATATCATACTCATATTAGTTATTTCTGTGAAAGAGTTATCTGCTTAACATGTTATGCTCATGATACTAATACTAACTTCTAGCTTATAAAATACATTATGATTTAATAAGAAGAATATAATAATTTTTATAAATTATTTAAAACAGATGTGTAAGAATCATGAAATCTTAAAGAGAAAGAAAATGATAAGATATATAATCTGATACTGTGAAGCATGAATTAGAAAATGATTAAAGACTTTAGAATTATTTAAAAAGAAAAATTAGAAGGAATTTATTACAGAAATTTAACATGAATTTCATGACTAGAATATATTATATAAAATTCATTATAGAGATTATCTATATGTACTGATTAAGAAAAAATAAGAGTAAAACTTAAAAATTAAAATATATGTTTATGAATATACTATCATCATTATAATTATAAAAGAAAAAGAGAAACTGAATGATTACATGATAATTATGTAATTTCTAAAAGAACTTCTGAAGAAATTATATATAAAGATAGTTAAGTATGTGAAGCTTAATTTATCTGATCATTTCATTTCTGTTAATTTTATTAATATTATGATTTATACTAATAAGCTAATTAAATATTAACAAGATAATCATGCTATCTTAAAGAAGAATCTTATAAATGAGAGTGAAATGAAAAATCTAAGTAATAAATATAAGTATATAAACAGACTAATAAACTAAAAGACTTTAAAAGAACTTAAGAAAAAGAAGAAATCTGTAAAGATGATTATGCAGGTGTAATAGCAGGCAGCTAACTGAATGAAAAATGTAATTAAAAAGCTGATAAAACAGTTTGCTAATTTCATCATAATCATAAGAGTTTAGTTAAATTAAATTTAATTAACTCTGCTAATCTTGCTACTGCAGTTTCAGTATCCTGTTTATTAAAATATCATGCAGTAATAATTATATCTGAATTTAAATCTTTCATAAGAAGAGAATCTGATAACTAAAAAATGAATAACATGTTATTATTATAAAGAAGAAGAATATTATCAGAATTAATATGCTGAATACTTAAAGAATATGCAAGTAAAATACTATTATCTTAATAAAAATAATTATCTTTATATAAGATTAGTTAGTTCTGAATACTAAATTATGCTATGAAATAATAAAAGACTGAAGATGCTAATTATGAGATTAATGAGCAAGTAAGACTGAAATAATATTAATAAAACTGCATTAGTAACTCAGCTTTAATTAAATGTAATGCTTCAGCTTAACATGCAGATAAATAAGATCTTTCTTTTCTCTTTATAAATTAATTTAAATTCTAATAAGTCAGATATTAAAATTAACATGTACATTAGATTAACAGGAGTTAATACAGAAAGAGCAGCTAATGAAGCTTAATTAAATAAGAAGAGGTTTATTACACATAATTAAATTATAAAATCTCATACATATTAATACAGAAATTACATGCTTAATAAGCAAGTATATTTCAAGAAAAAAATAATGCAATTTTAAGAAATGAATAATAATGAGATTATGAAAGAGGCTTTTTTAATGATTTTACTTTTTAAAATATTAACAAATATTAATAATGATTGTAAATTCTAAGTATCTTGCTATTTTTTAGAAAAATTATCAGCTAAGCTGAAAAATTCAGTGTGTGTAAATATCATCATGAATCAGATTATAAATAGCAAGATTAAAATATTTGTCAAGAATCTTATTAGATTATTAGCAAGACTATATAAGCTTTTTTTTAAAATAAAATTCTTATATACTCTTTCTTTATTTAAAACATATAAAAAAATTAGAACTTTAAAGCCTGTTATTATTATGCAGATATTCTTAATATAAGTAAAGAAAATAATCTTAAAATTAATAAGAATTACTAGTAAGAAGATGTATGCAGCAAGCATTATATATGCACTGATTACTATATTTAAAATAAAGCTGATAATAATAATTAATACTAAATCTGAGATTAATGTAATATTTCTTAAGCAAGCAGAGAATCTAGATATTAAGATGAGTTCTAGACTAAATATTTTTATGTTAGAATTAACCAGCAGATTAATGCTCTGCATGAGAATAATAATAAATTTATTTATACAAATTAGAGATATCATAACTCATGCATATTTTCTAATTTTTAATAATATAAAAAGTAAATTCATTTTAGAATAGTTATAATAAATAATTATGAAATATAAGTGCTAAATGAACATAAGCAGGAAGATTATGTGTGAGATTTATAATAAGAAATAATTTTATTATCTAGAATTCATAAGATATTTACTTAGCTCTGCTATCATGAGAATAATGAAGAACATGAATAATAAAGATAATTTAAAAAAATGAGCAGATATTATATCAGACAAGCATCTGCAGAAAAAAAGCTTAATGAAGATTCTAGATCATATGAGAGAATAACATTAAATCTGATTAGATTAATCAGCATGCTGGTAAATTAAGCTGTTTAATCACATTATAAGAATTACTTTATAATAAAAGAAACTTGTAGATTTTACTCTGCACTTGCTGTAATTCTAGCTGAGAATCTGCATATATTTAAGCATTCTTATAATCTTGAAGAAAACATGTAAAAGAAGATGAATATTATGAAATGCAATATTTTATGAAAATTATATTTTTAAATAATTAGTAATAGTAGCTGAGATACAGAATTATTAAGAAGAAATCTTCTTATAATGTTAATAGCATATAATCTGCTTAGATGAGACATTATAAAGATATTTATAGCTTATAAAAAAAAAGTAAATAAGATGTGATTTATAGCTTCATGTGAGTTAGATAATAGTAAATCTGATAAATTAGATAATTAAATTAAAGAATGTCTAAGAAAGTATCATTCTGTCTTCTTGCATGTGAAATTTCTGTGTAAATTTAATAATATTCTGCAGTTACAGCTAGTAATCTTTCCGATTAGCTAGTACTTAACTTCTAAATATTTAAAGAAACTAAAAATTAGTTATGAATTATGTTCTGCTGAGAAAGAATTACTGTTAGCAGTGCTTTATAAGAGAAAAAGTATGCTTGCTTAAAAATTTAGTAAAATAAGTAACATTCATTCTGAATATCTTTCATCTCATAAAATAAAAATAATAAAGCATGAAGTATGATAATTTAAAGATTTTTATATTTTCTAAGTTTTATACAGTATCTTAATCAAGATCATTTAAAACAAACTGATAATAAGAATATTAAAATTATATGATAAGTTATATATAAATTCCTATTTTCTTATTCTAAAAAAGCAGAAAGAAATATATTAACTTATTAATATAGCATATTTATATAACTAAGTAATTATTAAAAACATATTTATATTACTAAATGTTAATAAATATGCAGAAAATTTTACTGAAATGATAATAGCTAGCTTATGTAATTTTTTCTTAAATTATGATAACTTTCTGCTGACTGTGCATTGCAAAGATATAATTATTATTATAATATTTATTAGTTTTTTCAGACATATCATACTAGTACAGAAAGTAATGAATTCTCCAGTCTAGTTATAACAGAGCATCATGCAGATTATTAAGAATTTATTTTCTCATTTCTGTCATGCTTTCATTAATAATGTAAGAGTAAAAAAACTAAAATCATGTTATAATAATGAAGATACTATCAGTTATCTGAGTATGCAGTAATTCATGCTAGAATATCTGATGAATCTGAATAAAATAATAAAAAAAATTAAGATTATTAGAATAAAAATAGCAGAAGATAAGCTGCAGCTGTATATGAAAGAAATATAAATTATTAATTAAATATGTAATTATACTAGCTACTGATTTAAGAAAAGTAAGATAACTAAGATCTTAAATTAGCTCACATCATAGAATGTTTCTGAAGTATGAGAATTTACTGGCCTGTGTGAATATTTTTAAATTATAATCAAGTATTATAACTGGATTGCTGAATTTCTTTATTATCTGATATGAAAGAACTTAAAGTAAGAATGAGAGAAAAAGCAGCAAGAAATCTTTTTATATCTTAAAGAAATAATATTAAGTTTTTTTATTATATTATTTATTAATTATGAGCTGGAGCTGCTGAATATTATTATTATTATAAATGTAAGTGATTTAAAATAAGAAGAATATTTAATTTAAAAGAAAAAAAACATGTGATATTTTGTGAGATATAAATCTAATATGTGAAATAATTTAAAAAAAAAGTATAATACTGGCCAGTATGAGTATCATGTAATCTTAAAGATATTTAAAAAGTTTTATTATCATATATATGAGATTTCATTCATATTAAAAATTAATATAAAGATTTTAATAATGCAACTGAACAGAACTGCTATTAATGTTTCTAAAATTCTAATAAATAATTAAATTACATGAATTTATTTATTTAATTTTATAATTAAATACATTTCTAAAAAAAAGCATTTAATAACTAATATTCTGTTTTGTTATTATCTGAAAGAAAATGAAAGTATTAAGAAGAATGAGAAGAAGAATCTGTTTATATGTTTTAATTTCATTTGTATTCTTGCTATGTAAGCAATTAATAATAAAGAACTTTGCATACTTAATTCTAGCTATTCTGAGAAGTTTAAGAAAATTATGTGATGATTAATTATATTAATCTGCCTGACTAATCTTAATAAAAAGAAATTTACTATTTTTAAAAAAAAGTGCTTGAAATATATTATTAAGCAGAATTATCTTTTCTACTAAGTAAATAAGAAAGTTTTTCTTTATTATATTATAAATAACAAGAATTAGCAGATATTTATTATTACTTAATTATATGATGAATTGAATTACTAAGAGTAAGAAGTAATGTATGCTGTTATTAATGCTTGCTATTAATGAAGTAAGTTCTATATCATGATATTAATATATGTATAAACCTGCTCTAGCTATTAATTTTATAATGAGAGAAGAAAGAAGAAAAAGCTATATCTCACCTGAACATTAACATGCTAGCAGAAAATTAGAATTAATATAAAACACATGCTACTATACTAAAAGAGAAACTATTTAATAATAATAAAAGATGATTTCATGAATTAGATAGAGATCTAAATCTTGTGAAATATCATGTTAAAGATCATTGTTATTTTTTTATATGAGAATGTGATTATATAATAAGATATTCTGAAATAATTTATTATGAATAAAGAGTTAAAAAATAAAGATATAGTTAAGAAATTAGTAAAGAAATATAAAATTAATTATATAATTATCTTTCTGTATCATTTATCTGCTAATAAAATAATGAAAGTTAATTATAAATTTCTGATAAATAATCTGATAAAGATTATAGCAGATACTGGGAAAGATTAGCTTGCTCATTTTTTATTAATATTAATAACTAATTAAATAACAACTAAGACTAGCACAGATTAAATACTGTATTAATTACTAATAAGCTAGAAAGCTGTTCTGCTTATAAAACTAGAAGTTTTTATATGATAAATACTTTTATAAAGTATGATCTGAAATATGAAGAATTTTCTTATTCTGCAAGCTTAGTAAATAAAAAAATATAATAGAAATATTGAAAAAGCTGTGCTGCATTAGTAACACATGAGATTAAAGAATAAAGACTATTTTAATAATAATAATAACATCTGTGAGAAGTCTCTAGAGTCTGGTAATCTGATTTTACTGCATAATATTAAAAAAGAATGAGATATATTATATAAGTATATTTTATAATTTAGATAATTAGATTTATACATTATTAATAAATGCATTAAGAAGAAGAAATCTTATTATTTTACTAAGCTTAATAATACTGAACTAAAAGAATCTGTAAATAATAAGTAACTAAAGTAATATTATTTATAATTAGAAATCAGTAAGCTGATTATGAATATTTTAAATTAAGATGAGATGTATGAACTGCTGAGAATATGTTAAATAATAAATATATCAGTTATTTCAGAAAATAAAATGATTAAGAATGAGAGAAATACATCTGATAGTAATTTCTTAATTAACTTAAATTTAAATGAAGAGAAGAGATATATTTCTGTGAGACAGAATTTTATAATAGTAGTATAGAAAATAAAAGTAATAATGATGTTAATAAAATTAATGAAATGAATGATAACTTGAAAAATTAAAAGAAGAAAGAATAAACTGGAATTTATTCTATGAAAGAAAGATTATTATGATGAAAGTTTGGATCTTTTCTGACAGTCAAGCTGGAATTCAAAGACTTGCTAAAAATAATCTAAAACCTGGATTATATTACATTAATTTTCTGAAGACTCTGTTAAGAGATGAGAGATTAAAGAATATAAAATTCCACCTACATTGGGTGCCAGCTCATGTGGGAATTCATGGAAATGAGGAGGCTGATAAAGCAGCAAAAAAGGCTACTCAATTAAAAGATATCTTTCCAGAGAAATATATTTCTCATTCTTTTATTAAGAGGAAAATTCATGAGCAAGCTTTAATTGAATGGCATGAAGAAATCTTTAATAAGGAAAATGAAAATAGTAATTATGCTCAGTTTGATTTAAGAATTAAATGGAAGGCTTCCAGATTAAAAATCCCTAAAGGAATCTGGTCTACTATTACTCAGTTAAAGCTTGGGCATGGATACTTCAGATCCTATTTAAAAAGATTACCTGATTATTCAACTGATATTTGTCTAAATTGCCAGTTAAAGGAAAACCCTGAGCATTTATTAATTGAGTGTCAGAATCAGCAGGAAAAAAGAAGAAAAATTCAAAAAGAATTGGATATTTCCTTGCTCTCATTAAAGCTACTCTTCCAGACTGAGTTAGGGCTCAAATTCCTAATTTCTTATCTAAAAGAAACAAGAATTGCTACCCGAGAGTGGATTTTACAAGCCTAAAACAGACTGACAATATTCACTTTTCAAGCGTATTTTGGAATACTTCCAACCTCAATTTTGCTCCGGGCATGCATGCCCGGAGCCACCCCTAAAAAATCTCGCTCCGGGGGTCAAAAATCTCGCTCCGGGGCCTAGCTCCGGGGCTCCACTACCCGGGGAAAACACCCGCGACAACCTGTCTCAAAAATGGTTTTGGGACAGCTTTCAATCTGGGCGCTGCTCCGGGCATCAGATGCCCGGAGTAGCCCCTAAAAATAAAAAAAAAAAAAATCTCGCTCCGGGGGTCAAAAATCTCGCTCCGGGGCCTAGCTCCGGGGCTCCACTACCCGGAGAAAACACCCGCGACAACCTGTCTCAAAAATGGTTTTGGGACACCTTTCAAGCTGAGTGCTGCTCCGGGCATGAAGTGCCCGGAGAAGCCCCTAAAAAATCTCACTCCGGGCTTCAAAAATCTCACTCCGGGGCCTAGCTCCGGGGCCTCTATGCCCGGAGATAAAAAAGTTGTATTTTCATTCCTGAGGAGGGGAGACATTTCATTTGCCTAGTTTATTTGTATTTTTCTTATATTTAAATGTATATAATAGTTAGTAAATCCTGTTTAGACAGGTGGTCTTCTTAGTCACAGACTGCATAAGACTATAATGAATAAAAAAAAAAAAAAAAAAAAAAAGATTATTATGACTAGAAAACTGTAAGAACTTCTATCAGATATATGAAACTTGTCATGTTATAATCAGTTTTCTAATATGAAAATGCTATCATGAAAGAAAAATTTTTAATATTTATGTTTAAATTTTATTCTATAATTAAATTATTATTTTTTGAATATTATATAATGTCTTATATTATATAATGTTTATTAATAAATATATAAAATATTATGTTATGTCTTATAATTTCTTAGTCTTTTAATATTAGAATAAGAATACTGATAACTGAAATTACTGTTAATGATAAAATCTTTCTATTATTATATTAAATAATGAAGTATATTAAATAGCAAGCATTTAAAGCTAGATATTCAATTTAGAAGAAGTTAATGAACTTATTAATAATAACAGAAATAATAATGAAATTAATAATTATCATCTTTTACTGTTATATGGAGAAAACTGAAGCATGATAATAGATGAAAGTATTAAAGAATTTTACTTCTAACTTTAAATCAGCATGAAAGATAGTTATTAATGCAGAAAAAAAAGCTTAAGAAATAAATAAAATATAAATTACTCTGTAAGAAAAATGCAGCATATGTGAGACTGATGTAATTTAAGATTCTGTTAATAATTTATGAGCTACTTAGCATCTGAGATAAGTAATTAATGTGTTACTGAATTAAAAGACTTTTACTCATCTTATTAATATCTTAATTATTAATTATTTTTATAATTAGTTAGCTAGCTATTATTAAATTTTAAAATATATGTCTAGAAATTTTAATTTTATTTATGAAAATAATAATAAAAAGCATTTAAAAGTAAGCACTTGTACATTAGCTTCTGCAGAATTAAAATATGAGAAATTAGAATTAGTAAAATCTGCTGTTCTGGAAAAATTAATCTTTATGATATTAATTAAAATGACTGACATGATTTTTTTATAATCATGACATGCTTTATTACTAAAATATAACTGTTATGCTAGTATTTAAATGTAAAATACTTTATTATTATTAGTAGAATTTTTAAAATTAGTTTTTAATGCTTTGAAATCACATGCAAGAATTTCTTTTGCTACTTTAATTTTATTATTACTGATTATTCTGCTAAGAGAAAGAAATGTATCAAGTCTAATTAGATTAATCAGTAAGCTGATAAATTCTGTTAGCTAATTAGAAGATCTGAAATTACTCTTTCAGAAACTTAATAAGAAACTTATAAAATTAATTACTCTAGATATTCTGTATTCTAGCTTTCTTTCTAAAGAAGCTAAAATTATTTTTTCTGCTAAAAGTAATAAGAAATTCTTTAGTACTAAATTATAAGAAAAAATTTATAAGTATACAGACTTTACTTTATTCTTGTTATATTATATTAAATTAATAAAATTAATAACTGATATTAAGAATGTGATAATATTAGCTGTAGTTTAAGAAACTTACATCTTACTAAATATTAAAGCATATCTTTATTACATGCATGTTAAACTTATATACTTGAAACTTAATTTTTAAATGAGAATGTTAAAACATGATTAAATGATATGTTAAATTTAATATATCATAAAATGCTGAAATGCAATTAATAATATCTGTATAGCAGAAAATATTTATTTCTGATTTTATATTAACTCTCATTCTGCACATTTAAAAAATATGCTAGAAATATTTAAATATACTCATGTTATTTAAATATTAGAAATTATATTCTGATTTAGAAAGAAAATGATAATTAAGAATAATGTAATTTGTTTAACATAAATTATAAGCATCTCATACAAGATAAAAACAGATTTACTTGCAAATTAATGATAAAATACTAAAAATATTATGCTTACTGAACTTATGATTTTCTAAATTATGAAAGAAAATAAAAAAGACTTTTTAAATATATGAATTAAGTAGAAATTTAATATATATCTTCATTATCAGTATCTTCTCAGCAGCAGAGATAATTATAAGTAGCTTTATATTATATATCATGAGATTAATCAGCAACTAATGAGATAAGATTCTGCTTATTATACTTAATATATGATGCTTTATAAAAATCATACTTATTAATTAATTTTATATTTTTACTATGTTAAATTTACTTAGAAGAGGAACTGAATAATCTTTTATTATATTAATATAAATATTTCACATGCTATAAAGAAAGAAAGAGAAGCTAGAATGATATAAAAATTACTCTTTTTTATTTCAGAAATTATAGAAAATTATACTCAGATACTTTTTAAACTGCATAAACATTTTAAAGCTTAATAAGAAAGAGTAAAGAAGAGAGAGTTTAAGACTAATGATTTTATTTATTATATTATTAAGCAGATGTGAATAGTAACTGATAAAAAGAAGTTTAATATTAGCTAAACTGATATAGTTTATCAAGTAGAAGATGTATAGATTACAAGCCTGCTATTTTCTTATAATGCACATGAATTAGTAAAATAAGAATATCACATAATGCTATCTTAATATGTGTGAATTTAAAATAATCATGAGATGTTAAAAATTATAAAAAATAAAACTTGATTAAATTTTACTGTTATATATTAGAATCTCATAATCAGATCATGCATATTATTAAATTACTTAAATAAATATGAGAAGATATCATATGCTTTTCCAGCTGTTATTCAGTTAACTGAATTAGAATTTATATCTAATATATTAGTTAGCTATATGTGTTGAAATAATTTATTAGTAATATAAAATCTTAACATTTTTTTCAGCAATGATATTAAGAAGACTACTGATTATATCATGCAGTAATATTTAAATATATTTAAAAAAGCACTTCATATGATTAAAATATCTCTTAAACTAAAGAAAAAAATATTTAGAAAGAAGTTATAAGCATATAATATAATCACATGCTTATAGCTGATTATAAATCTCTTACTTATATTAAGATTAGATTCTAACATGATTAAGACTGAAAATCATTACTAGAATTAAATGAATGAAAATAGCTTACTTATTTTAGTAAATTTAATTTCTTTTTAATCTTTTTGACAGACTGATTATCAGAAAATGATAATACTTGAGATAAGAAGAATTTGTAGTAGAAATTCAATACTTTCTGATATCACATGCTGAAATTAGATGAATGTTATTCTGAGATAATTTCTTAATATATTTTCTGTTTTTACTTTACTTTAAAACATTATCTTACTATGCATGTATGTATACATGTGAGTTTTATCTTATATAATCTAGATTTCTTACATAATTATTATTACTACTAAAGTCTCTTCTGATTATTTAAATGTATTCATCCCAACTTTATGATCAGCTAATCAAGTCTCAGTATTAATAACACATGCTTCTTATTTAATATATTAAATATATGAGTTCACTCTTTTCTCAGCTTTAATATATTTTAATATTTAGAGAAAGATTCTTCTCAAGATTAATATATTTATTTTTACTATTACTGGAATTTTATTACAGTTATAAGATAATAATTTCTAACATCTTATTATTTTTTATAATTATAAGTTCATTAATGTGAAAACATGTTATAACATGCATAATAAGAAATTCTTAATAATAATTACTTTATTTAAATACTAAAAATACTATCTAAAAGAGAGCTAGCATTTAGTAATTATTTTATCTAATTATGCTAATCTGTAATATTTTATAATAACTAAAATATTAAATAAGCATTAGATAAGATGAGCAGAAATACTTAATACATATAATTTTATTTTCTTACATTATCTAAGTAAGTTAAATTCAGCAGACACATCTAGTTATCATGCAGATTATGCTAAATTCTATTATAATAAGATAATGCTTTCTATTTTACAGATAAAGCTTTAGCATGAAGTTAAATTAGAATAATTAACTAAGATTATAAAATTACTTTAAATTCTCATTAACTACATACAGATATATGATAAAAAATGCAAAGTGCTTTCTCATATTTCATTCTTTTTTTTTATAAAGAACATGACTTAAGATGAAGATAATAACATCTTTCTTATATTAAAAGCACATCTTATGTGCTATTACTAGCTTACTACAAGTATTAAAGATTCTTCTAGAAGTCTCATGCTATAAATATTAGTAAATGCTGCACTAGTATTTAAAACAACTTATTTTAACTTGCTTAAATTCCTGACTTTACTTCTTGCTTAAGTTCAAGAGCTTGATTTCTTCATTATTACTTGAAAAGAAGAAATTATAAACTTAAATAATAAGTTTAAAGCTAGCAGATTAACATGAATAGTTAATAATAATATTCTTCATATTAATAATTATATTTTTATCTCATAATAAATAGTATTAATTACTGAAATCTTACATGTAAATCATGATAATTCTTAAGAAAAACATTTTAATATTAAATAAATTATTAAGATAATTTAATAAAAGTATTATTAGCATGAATTTTTAAAAAATATTATTAATTACATATACTCATGTGATATATATTAGCATATTAAACCTTACTGTTATAAATCATATAATGAATTAAGTATTATTTTCATGTCTGAATAATTATTTAAGATTATTTTCATGAATTTCATAACTAATTTACTAGCTAGTTTATGAAAAGAATTAATATATAATATTATTCTAATTATTATTAATATCTTCATCAAGTTTACTCTGTATATTTCATGTAAAAAGAAGTATATAATAAAAAACTTAGCAGAAATCTGCTATAAGTATATTTTCATAATTTATAATATATTTAAAATTATTATTTTTAATTAAAATTCATTATTCACAAGTAAATATTAGTTAATGTTATATTTTTATCTTAATATATACTATAAGCTCTTTATAGCTTTTTATTCTTAGATAAATAATTAAGTAAAATATTAAAATTAAATTCTAGAATATTATCTGAAATGTTTTATTAATTTTAATTAAGATAACTGGGTCTGCTAGCTGTTAATAATATAATATATGTATAATTAGTTAATGCACAGCTTTACTAGCTTAGTATTTATAGAGATTCTCATGAGTTTTTGCTCAGAATTTTAAATTAATATCTTAAAATTTCTAAAACAGCCTGCTATAAAGATAACTAATTATATAGAAACATTTTTAGAAATGTAATAATAGTTTATTATGTAGCTAGAATTCATGTGTCTATAGTAAAAGTCTTATTATAATAAAAAATATATTTTTAAAATTTTTAAGATTGGGAACTTCATTATATTACATGCTAAAAATCTTAATATATTATGCTTAGCTTGTAAATTAAATCATTAATATATAAACTTATTTTAAATTATAAAAACTTAAAATAAGTAATTATATAAATTTTAGTTATTACTTACATATAAAAATATACATTCTGTTTTTTATATATTATTACTAGAAATGTATAATTAGAAAAAAAACATATTTATATTACCAGAATCAGAACTGGTTGATAATACTAATAAATTTATAATTAAGAAAATTCTTAAAAGCAGACAGTAATAAAATAAAAAAAAATATCTTATTTACTAAGCTGATTAGACTCTGAAAAATAATACATGAGAATCTAAAAAACATATCATTAATATGAAAGCATTAGATAACTTTCTTAAGTAAGAAGTAAAACATTTAATGCTTATAATTATGTTAAAAAAATAATATAAGCTTAATGATTAATTATCTCATATTATTAGATATACTTTTTTTCTCATAAATTTTTCTTTTATAGAATTTTTATAAAATTTTAATAAGATATTTACACATGAAAAATATGTTACTGATATAAAAAAGTTTTTATTTTATCTTAAAAAGCATTATTAGTTATAAAATTACTTTAAAATTATGATTAGATTATATTACATTATAAAATTACAAGCTTAAGACTTATTTTTCTTATCTTTACTAATAAGAACTAGCAGAACTACATATCTCTTTAATACTTATTTAAGCTTATCACAGTCTATAATAAGTACTTCTGAGATAAAATTATACTTAGTAATTATCAGTTTTTTCTAATAAGAAAACTGGGAGAAAATTACATTAGAATTATAGTTTTCATGCTTAATTCATGCTATAATAACAGTCTTAGTACTGTTTAGTTCTGTGAAGATTTCTGAATATTACTTCATATTATTAAGAAGTATAATTAATAAATTAAATTTTTAAGAAATCATGTTAGCTATAAAATATGTTAGCATTCAGTATTTATAATAACTAAAAATTATGATAAAGATTATATAATATGTATAACAGAAGTAAGCTTCATACTTACTAGAAATACTAATTTACAAATTAATAATTTCTAAAATCAGAAACATTACTTTCTGTTTCTTCTTTTTACTAAAAGCAATAATAGTTATAAATGAGCAGGCTTTAATTTTCTGCTTTTTTATTAAAAACTTAATAATTAATGCTTTCAGATTAATTATCTTAATATTTAATTTATCAGATATCTTAATAATTTCTTTAAAAATAAAAATTATCATCTTCTTAGTAAAGAATTAAGAAAATAACATCTTATTTTTATCAGAAAATATAAATAAATTAAACACTAAATTATTATTATTATTTTTTACTAAGAAAGCTGACATTAGCATACATATTGTAGTGAGAATTTAACACTCTCTAATATCATGTGCTGGAATTAAATGAATGTTATTCTGAAATAGTTTCTTAATATGCTTTCTATTTTTACTCTGCTTTAAAATATTATCTTATTATGCATGTATGTACACATGTAAGCTCTATCTTATGTGATCTAGATTTCTTATATAATTACTATTATTACTAAAGTTCTTTCTGATTATTTAAACATATTCATTCCAACTTCACAGCTAGTTAATCAAGTCTTAGTATTAATAATGCATGCTTCTCATCTAATATATTAAATATATGAATTCATTCTTTTCTCAGCTTTAAATAATGATTAAGCTGAGATATTTTTTTATGATTACATGTGAATAACTGAGCATGAACCTGCACAGGTGCTTCTAAGATTATAAAGTAAAAAAGTATTAAGAAAAATCTTATACTGAATATGAAATTTTAATCTGTATGATATGAGTTATGTTTAGCACAAGCTAAGATATTTTACTAAGAAGAAATGATGATACTAAGTGCTATTATCTGCAAATATCTGAGAACTGCTGAAACTATCTTATTATGCATTATAATTAATAAGAGTAATTGAATTTAATATTTTATAGGCCTGTGTGAAGCTTACTAAAATTATATAAGCTTGTTAGTATCATACTAAGAAACTGAATATATATATGCTTGTTAGTGTTATAATTAAGAAGAAGAGAAAAGAAATGTTAAAAAAAAAAATTAACTGAAGAGAATATCTAATATTATCTTATTACTATGTTTAACATTTATGAAAATTAAAAAATAATATCTGCTTTTTCATCTGAGTTTTCCAGTAACATCATGCTCATACTAATTACTTTTATAAAAGAGCTGCTTGCTTAACATGTTATGTTTATAATATTAATGCTAACTTCTGGCTTGCAGAATGCATTATAATTTAATAAGAAGAATATGATAATTTTCATGAATCATTTAAAATAAATATGTAAGAATTATGAGATTTTAAAGAAGAAGAAAATAATAAGATATATGATTTAATACTGCAAGATGTGAATTAGAGAATGATTAAAGACTTTAAAATTATTTAAAAAAAAAAATTAGAAGAAATTTATCACAGAAATCTAACATGAATTTCATAACTAGAATACATTATATAAAATTTATCATAGAGATTATCTACACATACTAATTAAGAAAAAGCAAGAATAAAACTTAAAAATTAAAGTATATATTTATGAATACATCATTATTATTACAGTTATAAAAGAAAAAGAAAAACTGAATAATTATATAATAGCTGTATAATTTCTAAAAGAACTTCTGGAAAAATTATATATAAAGATAGTTAAGCATGTAAAACTTAATCTATCTGATTATTTCATTTTTATTAATTTCACTAATATTATGACTCATATTAATAAGCTGATTAAATGTTAATGAGATAACTGTGCTATCTTAAAGAAGAATCTTATAAATAAGAATAAAATAAAAGATCTGAGTAATAAATATAAGTATATAAACAGACTAACAGACTAAAAAACTTTAAAAAAGCTTAAGAAGAAGAAGAAACTCATGAAAACAGTCATGCAGGTGTAATAGCAGGCAGCTGACTGAATGAAGAATGTAATTAAGAAGCTAATAAAACAGTTTACTAATCTTATCATGATTATAAGAGTTCAGTTAAACTAAATCTAATTAACTCTGCTAATCTTGCTACTGTAGTTTCAGTATTCTATTTATTAAAATATCATACAGTAATAATTATATCTGAATTCAAATCTTTTATAAGAAGAAAACTTAATAACTAGAGAATAAATAACATGCTATTATTATGAAGAAGAAGAATATTATCAGAATTAATATGCTGAATACTTAAAAAATATGCAGGCAGAATACTATTATCTTAATGAAAATAATTATTTTCATATGAGATTAACTAGCTTCAGATATCAGATTATACTATGAAATAATGAAAGACTAAAAATGCTAACTGTAAGATTAATAAGTAAGTAAGACTGAAGTAACATTAATGAAACTGCATCAGCAATCTAGTCTTAATTAAACATAATGCTCTAGCTTAACATGCAGGTAAACAAGATCTTTCTTCTCTTTTTATAAATTAATTTAAATTCTGATGAATCAGATATTAAAATTAGCATGCACACTGAGTTAATAGAAATTAATATAAAAAAAGCAGCTAATAAAGCTTGACTAGATAAGAAGAAATTCATTGCACATGATTAAATTATAAAACTTCATATATATTAATATGAAGATTACATGCCTGATAAGCAAGCATATTTTAAGAAGAAAGCAGTATGATTTCAAGAGATAAATGATGATAAGATTATGAAAAAAACTTTTTTAATAATTTCATCTTTCAGAATACTAATAAATATTAATAGTAATTACAAATCTCAAGTATCTTGCTGTTCTTCAGAAAAATTATCAGCTAAGCTAAAGAATTCAGCATGTGTGAATATCATTATGAATTAGATTATAAATAATAAGATTAAGATATCTGTTAAGAATCTTATTAGATTATCAGTAAGATTACACAAGCTTTTTTTTAAAACAGAATTCTTATATACTTTCTCTTTATTTAAAGCATATAAAAAAATTAGAACTTTAAAGCCTATTATTATTATGCAGACATTCTTGATATAAGTAAAGAAAATAATTTTAGAATTAATGAAAATTATTAACAAGAAGATATATGCAGTAAGTATCATATATATACTGATTATTATATTTGAAATAAAGCTAATAATAATAATTAATACTAAATCTGAGATTAATGTGATATTTCTTAAGCAGGTGAAGAATCTGAATATTAAGATAAGTTTTAAATTAAATATTTTCATATTAGAATTAACTGATAAACCAATGCTTTATGTGAGAACAGTAATAAATTTATTTATACAGATTAGAAATATCATAACTCACATACATTTTTTAATTTTTAATAATATAAAAAGTAAATTCATTTTAAAGTAATTATGATAAATAGTTATAAAATATGAGTGCTGAATAAACATAAGTAAGAAGATTATATGTGAGATTTATAACAAGAAATAGTCTTATTATCTAGAATTTATAAGATATTTACTCAGCTCTGCTATCATAAGAATGATAGAAAATATAAATAATAAAAATGATTTAAAAGAATAAGCAGATGCTATATCAGGCAGGCATTTGCAAAGAAAGAACTTAATGAAAATTCTAGATTACATGAGAAAATAATACTAAACCTGATTAAATTAATTAGTATGCTGGTAAATTAAGTCATCTAATCATATTATAAGAATTGCTTTATAATAAAAGAAGCCTGCAGATTTTACTCTGCATTTATTATAATTTCAGCTAAGAATTTACACATGTTTAAGCATTCTTATAATTTTAAAGAAAATATGTAAAAAAAGATAAATATCATGAAATGTAATATTTTATAGAAATTATGTTTTCAGATAATCAGTAATAGTAACTGAAATATAAAATTATTAAAAAAAAATCTTTTTATAATATTAATAGCATATAATCTGTTTAGATAAGACATTATAAAAATATTTACAGCTTATAAAAAAAAAACAGATAAGATATAATTTATAACTTCATGTGAGTTAAATAGCAGCAAATCTAGCAGATTAGATAATTGAATTAAAGAATGCTTAAGAAAGTATCATCTCATCTTCTCACATGTGGAATTTCTGTGTAAATTTAATGATATTTTATAATTACAACTAGTAATCTTTCTAGTTAATTAGTATCTGATTTCTGAATGTTTAGAGAGACTAAAAATTAGTTATGAATTATGTTCTACTAAGAAAGAATTACTGTTAGCAGTGCTTTATAAGAGAGAAAGTATGCTTATTTAAAAATTTAGTAAAATGAGTAGCATTTATCTCAAGTATCTTTCATTTCATGAAATAAAGATAGTAAAGCATAAAGCATAATAGTTTAAAGATTTTCATATTCTTTAAGCTTTACATAATATCTTAATCAAGATTATTCAGAATAAACTAACAGCAGAAATGTTAGAATCATGTGATAAATCATATATAAATTCCTACTTTCTTATTCTAAAGAAGTAGAAAAAAATATATTAACTTGTTAATACAGCATATTTATATAATTAAGTAATTATTAGAAATATGTTTATACTACTAAATATTAATAAATATGCAGAAGATTTTACTGGAATGATAATAATTAGTCTATGTAATTTTTTCTTAAATTATAATAACTTTTCACTAGCTATACATTACAGAAATATGACTGTTATTATAATACTTATTAGTTTTTTCAGATATATCATACTAGTGCAGAAAGTAATAAATTCTCTAGCTCAGTTATAATAAAGCATCATGTGAATTATTAAGAATTTATTTTCTTATTTCTATCATGCTTTCATTAATAATATAAAGATAAAAGAATTAAAATCATGTTATAATGATGAAAATGCTATTAGTTATCTGAATGTGTGATAATTCATACTAAAACATCTGATAAATCTAAATAAAGTAATGAAAAGAATTAAGATTACTGAAGTAAAAATAGTAAGAGATAAGCTACAGCTGTGTATGAAAGAAGTACAGATTATTAATTAGATGTATAATTATATTAACTACTGATTTAAGAAGAGCAAGATAGCTAAGATCTTGAATTAACTCATATCACAGAATGTTTTTAAAATATAAGAATTTACTAACCTGTGTGAATATTTCTGAATTATAATCAAGCATTATAACTAGATTACTAAATCTTTCTATTATCTAATACAGAAGAATTTAAAGTAAGAATGAGAAGAAAAGTAGTAAGAAATCTTTTTATATCTTAAAAAAATAATATCAAGCTTTCTTATTATATTACTTATTAATTATAAGCTGGAGCTGCTAGATATTATTATTGTTATAAATATGAGTAATTTAGAATGAGAAAAATATTTAATTTAAAAAAAAGAAAACATGCAGTATCCTGTAAGATATGAGTCTGATATATGAAATGACTTAAAAAAAAAATATAATGCTAGCTAGTATGAATATCATGTAATCTTAAAAATATTCAAAAAGTTCTACTATCATATATATAAGATTTCATTCATATTAGAAATTAATACAAAGATTTTAGTAGCATAACTGAACAGAACTACTACTAATATTTTTAAAGCTCTGATAAATAATTAAATTACATGAATTTACTTATTTAATTTCATGATTAAACATGTTTCTGAAAAGAAGCATTTAGCAGCTAATATTCTATTCTGTTACTGTTTAAGAAAGAATAAAAGTATTAAAAAGAATGAGAAGAAGAATCTGTTTACATATCTTAATCTTATTTATGTTCTTATTATGTAAGTAATTAATAATAAAAAGCTTCATATACTTAATTCTAGCTATTCTGAGAAATCTGAGAAAATTATATGATGATTAATCATGTTAATCTGCTTAACTAATCTTAATAAAAAGAAATTTGCTATTTTTAAGAAAAAGTGCTTAAAATATATCATTAAGCAAAATTATCTTTTTTATCAAGCAGATAAGAAAGTTTCTCTTCATTACATTATAAATAACAAGAATCAGCAGATGTTTATTATTACTTAATTACATAATAAATTAAGTTATTAAGAATAAAAAATAATATATGCTGCTATTAATGCTTGCTATTAGTAAAGTAAGCTTTATATTATAATATTAATATATGTATAAATCTGTTCTAGCTGTTAGTTTTATAATAAGAGAAGAAAAAAAAAAAAGTTATATCTCATCTGAATATTAACATGCTAGTAGAAGATTAGAATTAATATAAAACACATGCTATTATATTAAGAAAGAAATTATTTAATAATAATAAGAAATAATTTCATAAATTAAATAAAAATCTGAATCTTGTAAAATATCATGTTAAAAATCATTACTGCTTTTTTATATGAGAATGTAATTATATAATAAGATATTCTAAAATAATTTATTATGAATGAAAAACTGAAGAATAAAGACATGATTAAGAAATTAGCAAAGAAATATAAAATTAACTGTGTAATTATCTCTTCATATCATTCACCTGCTAATGAAATGATGAAAGTTAATTACAAATTTCTGACAAATAATTTAATAAAGATTATAACAGATACTGGAAAAGATTAGCTTGCTCATCTTTCATTAATATTAATAACTAATTAAATGATAATTAAGACTAGCATAGATTAAATATTATATTAATTACTAATAAGTCAGGAAGCTGTTCTGCTTATAAAGCTAAAGATTTTTACATGATAAATGCTTTCATGAAGTATAATCTAAAATATGAAAAATCTTCTTATTCTGCAAGCTTAGTAAATAGAAAAGTATAATAAAAATATTAAAGAAGTCATGCTGCATTAGCAGCACATAAGATTAAAGAATAAAAATTATTTTAATAATAATAATAATATCTGCAAGAAGCTTCTAGAATCTGGTAATCTGATTTTATTATATAATATTAAAAAAGAATGAGACATGTCATGTAAGTATACTCTATAATTCAGATAATTAGATTCATACATTATTAATAAATGCATTAAAAAGAAGAAATCTTATTATCTTACTAAGCTTAATAGCATTAAACTAAAAGAATTTGTAAATAGCAAGTAACTAAAATGATATTATTTACAACTAGAAATCAGTAAGCTAATTATGAATATTTCAGATTAAGATGAAATGTATAAACTACTGAGAACACATTAAATAATAAACATATCAGTTATTTCAGAAAATGAAATGATTAAAAATGAGGAGAATACATCTGATAGCAATTTCTTAATTAACTTAAACTTAAATAAAGAAAAGAGATATATTTTTATAAAATAAAATTTTGCAGTAATAGTATAAAGAATGAAAGTAATAATAATATTAATAAAATTAATAAAATAAATAATAGCTTGAGAAGTTAAAAGAAGAAAGAATAAACTGAGATTTATTTTATGAAAGAAAGATTACTATAGCTAGAGAACTGCAGGAACTTCTACTAGATATACAGAACTTATTACATTACAGCTAGTTTTTCAATATGAAAATGCTATTATAAAAGAAAAATTTTTAATATTTATGTTTAAATTTTATTCTGTAATTAAATTATTATTTCTTGAATATCATATAATGCTTTATATCACACAGTATTTATTAATGAACATACAGAATATCATGTTATGTTTTGTAGTTTCTTAATCTTTTAATATTAGAATAGAAATACTAATAACTGAAGTTGCTGTTAATAGTAAAATCTTTTTATTATTATATTAAGTAATAAAGTATATTAAACAGCAAGTATCTGAAGCTAGATATTAGATTCAGAAGAAGTTAATAAACTCATTAATAATAACAGAAATAGTAATGAAATTAATAATTACTATCTTCTATTATTATATAAAGAAAATTAAAGCATAATAATAAGTAAAAGCATTAAAAAATTTTATTTCTAACTTTAAACTAGCATGAAAAATAGTTATTAATATAAAAAAGAAAGCTTAAGAAATGAATAAAATATAAACTGCTCTATAAGAAAAATGCAGCATATATAAGACTGATGTAATTTAAGATTTTATTAATAATTTATAAGTTACCCAGCATCTGAGATAAGTAATTAATATATTATTAAATTAAAAGACTTTTACTCATCTTATTAATATTTTAATTATTAATTATTTTTATAATTAGTCAGCTAATTACTGTTAAACTTTAAAATATATATTTAAAGATTTTAATTTTGCTTATAAAAATAATAATAAAAAGTATTTAAAAGTAAGTACTTGTGCATTAGCTTCTGCAGAATTAGAATATAAGAAATTAGAATTAATGAAATCTGTTATTCTGGGAAAATTAATTTTCATAATATTAATTAAAATGATTAATGCAGCTTTTCTATAATTATAACATGTTTTATTACTGAAATATAATTATCATGCTAGTATTTAAATGTAGAATGTTCTGTTATTATTAGTAAAATTTTCAGAATTAGTTTTTAATACTTCAGAATCATATATAAGAATTTCTTTTATTATTTTAATTCTATTATTATCAGTTATTCTGCTAAGAAAAAGAAATGTGCTAAGTCTGATTAGATTAACTAGCAAGCTGATGAATTTTACTAGCTAATTAAAAGATCTGAAATCATTTTTTCAGAAACTTAATAAGAGACTTGTAAAATTAGTTGTTTTAGATATTTTATGTTCTAGCTCTCTTTCTGAAGAAGCTAAAGCTATTTTTTCTGCTAAAAATAATAAAAAATTTTCTGATATTAAATTATAAGAAGAAATCTGTAAGTATACAGATTTTACTTCATTCTTGCTATATTATATCAAGTTAATAAAGTTAATAATTAATACTAAGAATGTGATAATATTAGCTATAGTTTAAGAAATTTACATCTTGCTAAATATTAAAGTATATCTTTATTACATGCATGCTAAACTCATGTGCTTAAAACTTAATTTTTAAATAAGAATATTAAAATATAATTAAATAATACACTGAATTCAATACATTACAGAGTACTAGAATGCAATTAATGATATTTATATAATAAAAAATATCTATTTCTGATTTCATATTAATTCTTACTTTACATGCTTAGAAAATATACTAGAAATATTTAAATATGCTCATGTTACTTGGATGCCAGAGATTGCATTCTAATTTAGAAAGAAAATGATAATTAAAAATAATATGACTTGTTTAGCATGAATCATGAGCATCTCATACAAGATAAAAGCAGATTTACTTGCAGATTAATAATAAAATACTAGAAATATTATACTTGCTAAACTCATGATCTTCTAAGCTATAAAAAAAAATAAAGAAAACTTCTTAAATGCATGAGTTAAATAGAAATTTAATATGTATCTTCACTACTAGCATCTTCTTAATAACAGAGATAATTATAAGTAGTTTTATATTATATATTATAAGATTAATCAGCAACTAATAAGATAAGATTCTGCTTATTATACTTGATATGTAATGCTTTATAAAAATCATGCTTATTAATTAATCTCATATTTCTATTATACTAAATTTATCTAGAAGAAGAATTAAATAATCTTCTATTATATTAATATAAATGTTTCACATGTTATAAAGAAAGAAAGAAAAGCTAGAATGATACAGGAATTACTTTTTCTTATTTCAGAAATTACAGAAAATTATATTCAGATACTTCTCAAGTTGCATAAATATCTTAAAGCTTAGTAAGAAAGAATGAAAAAAAAAAAGCTTAAGACTGATGATTTTATTTATTATATTATTAAGTAAATGTGAATAATAGCTGATGAAAAGAAGTTTAATATCAGCTAAACTGATATAATTTATTAAGCAAAAAATATATGAATTATGAGTCTGCTACTTTCTTATAATGCACATGAACTGGTAAAATAAGAATATTACATAATGCTATCTTAATATGTGTGAATTCAAGATAATCATGAGATGTTAAAAATTATAAAAAATGAAACTTAATTAGATCTTGCTATTATATATTAAAATCTTATAATCAGATCATGCATATTATCAGATTACTTAAACAAATATGAGAAAATGTCATATGCTTTTCTAGCTGCTGTTTAGTTAACTAAATTAGAATTTATATCTGATGTATTAGTTAGCTGTGTGTGTTAGAATAATTCATTAATAATATAAGATTTTAATATTCTTTTCAGTAATGATATTAAGAAGACTACTGATTATATCATGTAATAATATTTAAATATGCTTAAAGAAACATTCTATGTAATTAAAATATTTCTTAAATTAAAGAAAAGAATATTTAGAAAGAAGTCATGAGCATATAATATAGTTATATGCTCATGACTGGTTACAGATTCTTTGCTTATGTTAAAATTAAATTCTAATATGATTAAGACTGAAAATCATTACTAGAATTAAATAAATGAGAATGACTTGTTTATTTTAATGAATTTAATTTCTTTTTAATCTTTTTAACAGGCTGATTATCAGAAAATAATAATACTTGAAATAAAGAGAATTTATAATAAGAATTTAACACTCTCCAGTATCACATGCTGAAATTAAATGAACATTATTCTAAGATAATTTCTTAATATGTTTTCTGTTTTTACTTTATTTTAAAACATTATCTTACTATACATGTATATACACACGCGAGCTTTATCTTATATAATCTAGATTTCTTATATAATTACTATTACTACTGAAGTCTCTTCTAATTATTTGAATATATTCATTTTAACTTCATGACTAACTAATCAAATCTTGATATTAACAACACATGCCTCTTACTTAATATATTAAATATATGAGTTTACTTTTTTCTTAGCTTTAATACTATCTAATAAAAATCATGAAACATAAAATATTTATCTGAATAATTTTCTGTACTTACTTGCAGAGATTATTTTTAGTTTATTCTACTAATTATAACTAAAATCTTTATCTTGCACCTGCTCATTACTACTTCTTATTAATTAGAAAATTCAGAATAGATCTTTCTTACTGCATGCTGCTACTTAGCATTTTTTTAAGTAATAATAATCATGTAAGCTAACTTCTGCTAATATTCTGATATTAACATTTTCTTTATTAATATTTAAAAATACTAATAGTTTTAGCTAGTAATCTGATTAAGATACTTAATTAAAACTATTACTACATGCAGGATAAAGAATTCATTTAGTTTTAGATAAATAAATTATAATAATTATTAGAAATAATGTTATCATTGCACATTAATAAAATAAAGTACTTACTAATTTATACTTTTTCTAAAAATAAATATAACAAGCATATTTTTTTTTTCAGCTCAGAAATATATAAATAACTAATAAATTAATAAAGTCTTTTATGCATTTAGTGCATGAATGAGTATTATAAATATATTAATATAAGTATTTTCTTTATGAAAACATTCATTTATAATAGCAAAACTGTGTTAAAAGCATATATTAAGATATTTTAAAGCTTAAAAAAAAAGTAAAATGTATTAGCATAATGTTTCTGAAGAGTATTTAATAAAATAAACACTCTAATTAAATTAATTAAGATAACTATTACTTAAAAATAATAAGAAGATTATAAAATTATAATAATTTTAATAAAAAAAGTTACTAAATAACTTTATAAAGCTCTTATACTTTAATAAGATATTAAAATAACTTGTTTATTCTTTAAATTATATTACCAGCACTAATTTAATATTATTATAAAGTTATATAATCTTATAATAATAATAACTCATTTCTAATAATATCTTGAGTAGAATATAACATTAATAACAACTTCTTTTACAAGTTTTATATTATAATTTCAGCTTTTTAGATATTAAATACTTACATAATTTTCTTAAATAAGAAAGGTAATATCTTGTAATAAAAAAAAATTCTAATTCTATAACTTTTAATGATGCTTGAAGAAGAAAAAAAAGAAAAATAATAATATTATTATTACATAAATTATTATTTCATTCTTACTTATATCAGTCTAACTGCTTTTAACTATTACATATAATAATATAATTCTAATATAATAGCATGAACTTACTCATTAACTCTTATAATAATTATATTACTTTAAATAAACTTTAAGCAGTTATTTATGTTAATAATAAGCATTATATAAGCATATAATAGTATTATTTTATTATTTTATTACTTTCTGTATTATTCACTGCTTGCTTCAGCATAATTTATTAAAATCTTAGAATTATTAAGATTAACTTTCTATTAGAAAGGAAGTAATTATCATGCCAGCTAATCTAGTTCTCATTTAGCTTAGTCTTGTGATTTCTTCTATTATATAAGAATTCATAAAACTTCATTCTCATTTACTTCTCAGTAATAAGCTCTGGTTATAATTTATATATATATTCTCTATGCACTTTCTCCTAGTATTTCTTATTATTAGCTGCTAGTTTTATTTTTATTATATGTTTTTAGTCCTGATTTCTGATCTGATTCTTACATAATTACTCTAGTAATAAAATTAGCTAAGATAATAAAACTAGCTTTTTAATTATAATAAGTAATTTCAGTTATAATAATAATATCAGTAGTAAAAATTATTATAATAATAAAAATAATTATAATATTAAAATTAGAAGTTATAATTAAAATAACTTCTGCTATTTTTAAAGATATAAGCATAGTCTAATTAAAAAAACTTAACTTTATTTATAAATAAGTAAATCAGATTTTTAATAATAATTTTAAATATAATTTGAAAAAGAAACAGATTATTAAGAAAATCTTCATTAAAAATATCATGCTTATTATATAAAAATCTTATTTATCTTAAAATTTATAAATAATAATAATACTAATAAATAAATTTAAGAAGCATGTTAAGAAAATAATTATATAAGAAGTTAAAATATATAAGACTTAAAATCTAAAAGAAAAAAAAAAAAATTTTAACAAGTATGATAGCAAGAAATAGCTTAAAAGAATTTTTAAACTCATGAATAAATTATTACTTTTTATAAAGAAAAAAAAACTAAGAAAAATCATGCTTTATAAAAAAAATATTCTTTAGAATATGAAGAAGAAATACTGAAAAAATTTAGAAAAATTAAATTTTAAGAACTTTATCACATGTCTGATAAAATAAATAATAAAAATAAAAGAAAAATATGCAGTTATTAAGAAAGCTTTAACTTATAATATTAAGATATTTATTTATAAGCTTATTAAAGAAAAAAAAATCTTTTTAAAATGTTAAATTAGAAAAATTAATAATAATATTAAAAAAGAGAAAAAAATTAAAAAAGACTTTATTAAATACTTTCTGCATGTTTATCAAGATTTACTTTCTTATAAATTTTATAATAATATTACAGAAATATTAATGCTAGATTCTGTTAATTTTTATACAGCATGAAACTATACTTATAATAATTATCTAAAAGCAGTAATTAATAATAATAGTAAAATTAAGAAATCAGAAGATAATGAGAATAAAAATTAATTAGAATTAGAAAAAAATCTGCTAGAATCAGATGAGAAGTATGAAAACATTTAATAAAAATAAAACAGAAGCTAAATAAAAGCATTTAGAAATATTAAAGCTAGCATATTATTAGACTGTATAATAATAATATTAAGAGCATCTTTTTTATATATATAATAGCACTAGATAGTATACATAACTTAGACTAAGAATGAAAATTATAAAAAAATTAAATTACTTTATAATTATAAATAGCTTTATATTACTTTATAATTATATTATTATATTTTACTTATTATCTGCATAAAAAAATATTATAAATATAATAAATTTAAAATTCTGAAAATATATATAAAAATAAAAATATTATAAAAAAAATAAAATTAAATATACTGAAATTAATCATGTATTAATAAAAATATATATGATTATTCTTAAAAATATGAAATTTAAGATTAGAATTAGTTTTTATAATAAAATAAATGCATGTGAGATATTAGATTATTTATATATAATTTATAATCTTACATGTTTTATAAAATTATAAAAGTTATTAGAAATTCTTATAAAATTAAAATAATTTTTAATAAAAAAAGATAAAATTATATAATTTATATATTAAATTAATTAGTAAAATAAAAAAAAAGAAATAAATTTAAATGCAAGTAACAAGCAGATAAATAGTCTTTAATTTCTCATGATAATATATTAATTCATTAAAATATAAGTTTAAATTTATATTATAAATATGCAAATAATAGATATTACTTAAAATAAGAAATTATTATAATTATATATATTATAATATTTTATAATACTTTTTTAAAATATTTATTAAATAAGAAATATAAAAAATAAAAAATAAAATTTAATTTTTTATAATTCTAATTTAAATAAATTAAATAATAGCAGAAATATAAAGCTAGTAAACTTATAATTAAAAATAAAAACATCAGCAGAATAAGATAAAAAGCATTATAAAAAATTAAGATATTTTTATAAAAAATTATACTTTCTGAATAATTATTATTATATTAATTTTATTTCTTATTTAAATTAATAGTATAAAGATAATAAGAAAACTATTAATCTAATTAATAAAATATTAAAGAATTTTAAGAATGTTATAATAGTTATAAAATATGAAAATTACATTAAAAAAACTAATTAAGAAGAAGAATAAGTACTAAAGAATAAAAAAAAGAAAAAGAAAAAAATAAAGAATAAGAATAAAGTTATTTTTTTAATTTCTTTCAGTCTGATGAAATGCATGAAGTAGCTATTAATTAATAAAAAAGTTAATTCTTTTTTAATTATTAGTCTTTCTTTTATTTATAATACTAGCTATAATATAAGCTTAGTTTATTTTCTTTATAATAGTTTTTTATTTAATTCTGAAGTATTTAATTATATATATAATTAATAAAATTAATTTATCTTTTTTATATTTATAAGAAAGAAAATTATAATAAGTATTAGTTTTATATTTATAATAAATTATAAATTAGTTAAGCTTAAAGCAGAAAGCACTAAAAGAAAAATAATTCTTAATTAAATAATTTTTATATTAGATTATTAAACTAATCTAATCTTAAAATTACAAGTAGCTAAAAAAAAAATATGATAATATTTATTTATAAATAATATTTATCATGAAACATGAGAAAATTCTAATATATTAATAAAACTTAAAAAAGTTCTAAGCATGTATATTATAAAATATAATTTTATTTATTAATTAAATAATATTAATAAATTAAATTAGTATAATGCATATAATAATTATTTACTAAAGAAGTTAAAAATTAATATAAAAATATAATATTATTAATTAAATTATATAAATACTAATATCATGCATTATGTAAAGTATAATATGAAAAATATTAAAATTATATCTGATAAATTAATAAAAATTAATAATTTAACAAGCTATAAAGTATGCTAGCTTGCTAATTTCTCTAGAATTATATTATAAAAATAAATTTCTCATATTAAAATATCTTTTAAAAAAATTCATGTTAATTTAATTAAATTATTAAAAGAAAGTTATAATAATAACAAATGAGTATTGCATATGCTAGATAATTATACTTATTTTAAACTTATTCTTATATTAATATAAAAATCATATTTAATTCTGAAATAAAGTAATTAATTATGTATATTAATGCTAAATATAAATTATTTATTAAAATTATTCATATGAATATTAAATAAGTATATTTAAATAATTTTATTAAATAATTTATAATAAATAAAAGTATTATTAATCAGATTACTTCTTATACTTCTAAGCAGAATAAACTAATTAAATAATTTAATAATATTTTAATCTTATAAATTTATACTTTATAATTAAATATGTAATTATTTAAAAATTTATAATTTAAGTATATGAAAACTACTATATATTTCAAGAATTATATTTTAATAAAACTTTTAGAATGAAAATTACTAATTTAAGCACTTAATTAATTTATTAGCATTAAATAACTAATTAATTTTAATTATTTACATGCTTTTAAATGCAAAGCATATATTTATAATTTAAAAATAGCATATTTATAAAAACTAGCTATAAAAACTCATATCAGTTACTTAATTAATTATAATTTATTAAATATTTTTCATATATAAATTCTGCATTTAAAAAGAATTATAAGATTTTATAACATAAAATTTAATAAGAATAGAATTCTTAATTTTAAAAAATCTTATATTAATTCAGAAATAATTAATAAATTAAAAAAACTTATAAAAATTTTAAATATGATTTTTATTAATATTATTTTTAAAAGAATATGTTAAATTTCATATATATATATAATAATAATAAATATATAATTTCTCTTCTTATTTAAAAAAATAAAAAAAATCAGAATATAAATTCTGTAATTTTATCATTTAAAAACTTATAATTATCTGAAAGAAAATTAATCAGCTTTTCAGAACTTAAAACTTAATTTTTTAATAACATGCTAGATGCAGATTTAGTTAATAAAAAAGCAGAAAAGAAACTACAGATTTAGCTTTTAATATCAGAAAAAATATCAGAATTAAATTTTATTAATAATAACATATTAAATGCATTTTCTGAGCAGAATGAAATTTTAGAAATAATAAATACTTACTTATTATCAGTTTTAACTATTACTAATAATAATAATATTATATTAAGTAAAAATAATCTGAAAATATTCAGAAATAATTAAAAAAATTTCATGAAATACATTTCTAATAGAATTAAATTAAATAAAAATAAATTAGTAAAGAAAATTAATAAAATATCTGAAAAAAAAAACTAGCTAAATCATATATATCTAGATTTTATACCAGCAAATATTATAATAGAAAAATACAAGTATTATTTAAATTATAACTAATATGTTATTTTTAGTAAAATAATAAAAAAAGCTACTTTTCATAATAAAATTAAATAGATTTTACATCTTGTATTATTTTAGACTGCATTTATACAAGCTGTATAAATAAAAACTTTTATTATTATTTAAAAATATAAGATAATAATTATTTCTGATAAAAAAATTCTTATAAAAGATTTTTTTTCTGCTTTAGATAACTGAAAGAAAATACATTATTATTTTAAAATAAAGACTTTTTTTAAAGTTACTAAGATTAAATAACAAGAATTATTATAATATGAAATTTTTCAAATTATTAATAAGATAAATAATTAAAAGTTATTATTCTATTACTAGATTTTTATTTATAAAAAAAATAAAAATAGCATTTTAATTAAATATAAAGCATATTTAGTTACTTATAGTAATTTATAACTTATTAATTAAAAAAAAAAAAAAAAATTATTATACTTGCTACATATATATTTCATATGCTTATTATTATAATAATAGTATTTAATTTAAAAATTTTATAAATAAATATAATAAATATTTTTTTATATAATTTTTTATATAAGAAAGTTTTTTATAAAATACTTGAAAATTATAAATATTTAAAAAAGTATATTCTTCTTCTAAAAATACTATATAAATTTTATTTAATATTAAAACTCTGGTAAATTTTTTTATAAAAGAATTACTTAATTTAAGTTTTATTTTCATATTAGAAAAATCATATATTATAACTTATCTTAGCATTATAATTTTCTTTTATATTAATAATATTATTATTTTTTATTAAAAGAATTAAATTAAGAAAATTAAAAATATATTATAAGTACTTAAAAAACATTTTTCATATAAAAATAAAAAAATTATAATAATTTCTTAGAATAAGAATTATTTATAATTAAATAAAATAATAAATATAGCTTTTATAAAATGCTTATATAAAAAAAATTATTAGTAATTTTAATCTAAATTTTATATTAAAAATTAGAAGTTTTTTTTTTAATTAATTATTATTTAAAAATAAGAAATAAGTAATTTCTTAAAAAATACACATATATTAATAACATGTAAATTTCATTTTATATGCTATTATAATTACTTATTTTAATATAATAATAATTACTAGTTATTTTAATAAGTTTCTTATAAATTCTAGTAATTATTATATAATAAAAATAAATTAAATAATTACTTATTTATAAGATATAAAGTATCTTATATTTTATTTTAATAATTTTATTAATTAAAAAAATAAAAAATAAATAACATAAGCTGTATTTATAATTACTTTAGATATTTTATTTATAAATTAAAAAGAAATAAAATTAATATAAAATTATCTCTTTATCTTATTTAGAAAATTAATTAATTAAAAATTAATTAAATAATAAGTAATTAGTTTTTTAATAACAGAAGCTGAATTATATGTATTAAATTATATAATAAAAAAAATTATTTAATAAAAAAAAATTTTTAATTAAATAAAGTTTAATATTAGAAATTCTGACTTATTTATTATTAATTATAATAATGCTTAAATTATTAACATAATAAAAAAAAAAAATTATATTATTTATAAAGTTTTATTATATTAATATTAAATAATACTAGCTTTAACAGAAAATAAAAAAAAAAAGAATTAATATTTAATAAATATTTATTACTTAAATAATGATAAATGACTTGATAAAGCTGTTATTTAATTAAAAACTTATTAATTTAATGAAAATGCTTAAATTAGCTAATATTACTAAACTTATACATACTTTGATAGATTATATTATCTGATTAGAAAGTTATAATGATTTTAATTCAGCTTTAATAATTTAATCTATTAAAACTGGAAGAATGTGTTAATAAGAAAATATAATACTATCTTAAAGAATATAAGCAAGTGCTTATTAAGCACATAACATGCTAACTAACTGTCATTATATTTGTATGCTTTTCTCATAGAATAGTTATTATTTCATAGATTATAGATTATGTTATAGTCTCCTTTGCATTGTACCTTGATGATCTTGTTTCCTCTCAGTAACTCATATAAATTAAGACGACTGGCAAATTAACCATTTGGTTGAAGCTCTAACTAAAATCTAGAACGTTTATTACTATTCCCTTACCAGAAGTTTAATGACTTCGGCTTGTATCAATGAGCATTCTTGGACTCCTTAATACTTTGGTCGTCCGTTTTCAATATCTTTATCATTCGTTCCAGATTTTTCAACCTCCAAACTTCCCATGCGAGCGTGGTGCTCTTCAGTTGCATCATAATTGACAAGTAGTTCGCCGCTTTTTCCATATCGACGGGGTGTTTCCCTGGCGACTCGTACGGTGGAAAAGACAGACTTCGTGTTCCTGAAGATCGTATCCATTTCTTCCAAGGACCTGTAGGCGGTTTCTGGGTAGAACAAATAAACGACTGGAACGATGAATGCGTTGCTATGATAAATACATTAGTGTGAGGTCTCTTTGGGAAGATTTCTGAAAACTACAGCAACTCACATGGCAGCAAAGATGATGTAGGTTTTATATCCGATAGAGCTGAAAGCAACTGGAGTAATCATAACAACCATGAAGTTGAAAGCCCAATTGGCTGAGGTAGAGAGGGCATTGGCTGGAGCTCGAATGCGGAGCGGAACCTGAGAAAGCGTTTAGTAAATCGTCAAAAAAACAGGAGAGGAGCATTCACAATCTCGGCAGGGTAAAGCCATGTCATTCCAAGCCAACCGATAGCAAAAAAGGTGTTGAACACAAAGAGAAATACCGCCGCAACAATGCCGGGTTTCTCCTGATTCACGAAGCTCGTAGACACTGCGAGCACAACCATTGAGGCCGCCATTCCGATGGCACCGAAAAGCATAAGCGGACGTCGACCAACTCTCTCCACAATAAACACCGGAATCCACGATGCAAGAAAGTATTCCGTTCCATTGCAAGCCGCCAGTATTCGTGAAATGAATCCGCTTAGGCCAATACTATGTTCATAGATGGTGGCGGCATAGTACGTGATCAGGTTGATGCCTGATATCTGCTGGAACATTTGGTTAACATATGCTAACACCACGCGGTGCAAATGCCGGTCCTTGTTGCGGAGGAAGAGATCCCTGAATCCGACGCCACTGAATTCAATGACAGAGTCTTTAATAGCCGTGAATTCGCTTTGAACGGAGGGGTCATCTACTGGAAGGTCGCTAAGAGCTCCCAAAACGTTCATCGCCTCATCTTCTTGGCCCTTAAGAACCAGCCATCTTGGCGATTCTGGCAAACCCATAATGCATCCTAGGATAATCAATGCGAACACAATTTGGAACGCAATAGGAAACCTCCACGAGATAGTACTGGGTTCAAGGAAGGAGAAGCCGAAATCCAGCCAGTAACTTATGCAAATACCACCTGTGATGAGGGCCCCTTCTATCATGACCAACTGACCGCGACGATGGGATTTGGAGCATTCGGACTGCCAGCTCGGAACCGTAGATGTATTCAATCCGTTTCCAATTCCTGTCACGATTCGGCCGATGATGAAATGGGAGAGAGCAAATGCGGAAGTTTGTAATGCAGCGCCAACAACCATAATAGCAGACCCTAAGAAGATTGTTTTTCGTCGACCCAATAAATCACCGACCCAAATGCAAGCAACTGCTCCCAAGAAGCACCCGACATTGTAAGAAGCGACAGATATTCCTATAACCGTCAGAGGAAATTCTCTTAGGCTTGAATTGATATGCTCACCCTGAATCGTAGCCCTATGGTCCTTTTGACTTTGCGTGAGACCTCTTTGTCCTTCAAGCGTGGTATCGATCTGTGGAAATGTGCGTGCGAAGGACTGAAGAGTTAAGAGACCTCCCATAACACCCCTAAATCAGGTGGTTAGATACAATGTAACCCTATAGCATGCGCGGACATACTGGTCATAGCCGAATAGTCTGGTTTGAAAATCAGTATCTCATACTTGATGCTAGAATAATAATTGGAGTCTTTGAAGATCCAAGTGCGGTGCAACTTACAAAAAGTCAAGACCAGCAATCACACCAATCGCTATATTGAGCTGCGTCCCGCGAAGCCCAAAATAACGTCCGCGGCCCATTCTCGGTAGTTCTACTCTCTTTCTGAATAACTGATTAAGCGTACCTAATTCCCCGGTGAGGAAATATCAATGTCTAAATGGACACTGCCTAGACCAGATAGTGAGAATGTCACTATGGAAGTCGTTCGCCGCGTACTGTCGCACAAAATAAAATTGACAGCCAGTAAAGTAAAACGATTCGGGAAACAGAAGCGGGTCTCTGAAGGCTTTATATATCAATGAATTCTCAATATTTTCGCTCGCCTTCAAGACCGAAAATAATAGATGAGCTGAGTTTTATGAAAGCGCCATACCCACTAGCTTGAAGTCTCACTATCTATGAATGGTCCATCCTATGATAGCTTCATTATTCTTAACTCTCAGAAAAAAAAATGTGACATCGAGTGAAAATTGAACGATCCCGAGAACTCCGTGGTTTCGCAATCTGCGGGAATCTTTGACTGAAAAATGGAGACCCGTCCCATCATCATTTGAAAAGATTCAGAGAATAATCGCGCTCTAACCCGCTTTTCGAGTTCCTATATTCTCATTACCGCCTCCCGAATCCCCACATACGATGGAGCGTGCCCCTGCCGCTAGAGTAACATTATGGGGAAGTTTGTATACAAAATAATACAAAGGAAGCCTGACACGAAAAGAGAATCCAGATAGCTTTGCCATCTGACCGTAGGTAGCATTAAAGCAATACCGCCAAGTATCGCAAGGGAAGCGAAGGCAATATTTCTATGTACCGAACAAAAGCCGAACGTTCCAGGAAAAGAGTGGGAGGCCCGAGTATCAAGGATGAGATGAGGAGATCAGCGCCGGGCGTACAGGGAACCTTGAGATAATTAGCTTCAGATGTCCAATGATTCCAAAAACTTTGCCCTGGCCACGTTTCAAACAAACCAATGGATTGAAAGCATTCCCGATTGTGATCGATGGTCCCAATTTCCAGCACAATCGGCCTCAAGGTCGTAAGGCTTTAAGCCATACAGGAGCCGCCGGCTTGGGCTTTTATGGAGGCGATCGGATGGGATGATAGAAACCACGGAAGGGCAAGCGGGGAACATGTGGATGAGCGCAAATGACATGTGTGAAGTGTGAAGCAGAGTAGCAACCGTAGCCTATAGGGCATCATGCCTGACATGATAATCTCTCCACAAGACCCAGTAACTGATCGTATGCTGAGTCGTAGTAGAGATCAAGCTCCACATGCATATCCGTTTCATAGTGTCCATGTGGACCTCTGCGATCATCTTGCATTTTGCAGAACGAACGTGGTTATTAAGCAATTGATTCAGTCTCAGTCTAGCTGATAGATTGGCCGGAGGAGCCACCCGTTCGTTGGAGTGTGCGAATTCGTGTCTAGCATTAAGAGAAAAGAGCCTGTGATGTATGTACTTCGCGAAGATGATATTGAGATATAAGAAACAACCAAGCGCCTGTCGTTCCTGACTCCAAAACACAAACTCACGTGCAAGCTAAAAGTCTATAACAGAACATGACGTCGTTTTGTCAGGAGTTTTTCCGAGTCTTGGCGCCGCTAAACCGCCTTTGGAACGCGAACCGGCTCCACTCCACCCACCTGTCTCTCCTTTCCTTTCCGCTCCTCCCTTGTTTTCTTGGTAAGCTTTTCAGCGGACATCAGAACGATAATGCAAACCCTTCACGCTGAGCGCGAACCTGCACCCATACCAAGTCGCGGGAAGGTCGAAATCCAACCGAGGTCTCATTATTACGTGCTCTACAATTTGTTATGCTTTAGCTGGATAAGTTATGAACTCAATGGTGTTCATGAATTTTCTATCTCGGGTGTTTGGATTCGCTATTACTACACATTTCATTTCTCTCCGCTTTTTTTTGTGTTTTCGGACTATTTTGCGATCCGATCTTCAAGAGATATCCGAGAGTAAAGTCTTCAAGTCTTGGTTTTCCAGCAAATCCTCAACATCTCCAACGGGCTTACCAGGATGCGCTGTGGGACCAATGACTTTCGGAGTTGAATCTGTTGAATACGGTATATCTACCATGCACCGCCAGCGTCGCCTCCGCCCCAGTTTCCTTCAGCCGGAATGGTGTTCTCCTGGAATTGGCTTGTTTGTCCAAAGCCATCATTACCAGCGCTATTAAATTGGTCGTTACCATTTCCGAAGTCGTCATTAGTCTCTGCGGGCTTTTGGCAGCGTCTGAAAGTGTGGCCCACTAGGTATAGAAGTTAGCGGTGTCATAAAGTTATCCAGACATAAGCAGGCGCTTGCTGACACTTACTTTCCTGGCAGTTGGTGCACTGGACTTTGGACCAGTCCTTCTTTTCGGGGCAGTCGCGACTCATATGGCCAGCTAGACGGGGATCAGTTCAAAAATCACCATCTTTAATGATATGAATGAGCCCTACTCTTTTCACAGTTGCGGCAGGTAACGTTATCCATGTTGCGAGGCTTGTCGCACTCCTTAGACATATGGCCCTCCTCTCTAAAGGATATTCAGTCACGATAGGTCTTTCCAGGATAAACTTTGGGAAGGGTACTAACCCGCAGTTGCGGCAAGCCCGGTTATTCGGACCCTTTTCAGGGCAGTCTTTGGCGAAATGGCCGACTATCGATGAGGATTAGCAAATCTGCATGGTCTCAAAATCGAAAAAGAACATTTACCTTGCTGGCATCTCTTGCACTCAACACCTTCAGCAGAGCGTGGCTCAGTGCAGTCTTTCGCGTTATGACCGACATTACTACCTCCTGTCAGTCACATTTCTAAGGTCAGGCGAGACCATCGCCATTCTCACCCGCAATTACGGCAGCCTGAGTATTCTTTGCGTGGCTGAGTGCAGTCGCGTGCGCGATGTCCTGCTTCCTTGCAGAGGACACACTTGACTTCAACTCTTTCAACCTCAGAACGTTCCTGCTTGCAAGAACGGCGGCCATGGCCCATTTCTACGGCCACAGTTAGCATATTTGACTTATTCATAGTGCTCCAGTAGCCCAGGTTTACCTCCACAATTGTCGCATTTGGGAATTTGACGGTCCATTGGGAAGCCTGCATCAGCGAGGCGCTTTAGGTTTTCCTCGGGGGAAGATGGCCAGCGGGACCTAAGATTGACGCGCTGTGGCTTTTCATTGAAGAAAAAACCAACAACATACTTGCAGCCTAGCTTGCCTTGCAAATTGACGGAGATGAGCGTGTCACCAATTTCTTTTTCCTATATTATTGCAAAACGTCATCAATTGAACGTTCGATCAACGCCAACTGTCCCGACTTACGAGAGCAATAAGGTAAATATTGAAACCGTCTTCACGGAGTTTCCTTTCAATCTCGTCAAAGGTTGAAAGCGGAACTGCCTTAGAGTAGATTTTGAAGGCCTGGCACGGAGGTCAGTCTCAAGAACGGTAATACTTTGCTGGCTTTGATTTGGTTACCTCGCGGAAATCTTCTAGATCACGCTCGTCGCTTGCATTCTTCATCATAACCCAAGCTTCTTCAGGCAACTTGTCGGGAACATCGTTGTTCTCAAGTTTGCGATTCTCAGTGCAGTCCTGAGTTTTATGGCCTTATCCGTGATGAAAGCACCTCCGTCAGTTATGTTTACTCTAATGAGGAAGAGTAATCACCTTCGCCCTTGCAGTTCTTGCAGATGTCTGGCCCTTTATCGGGACACTCGGCGGCAGGATGCCCTTCAGCCTGGCAAATACGACAAGTTCCCTTGAAAACACGGGGATTTGGACATTCAGTCTTGCTATGACTTTAGGTGAATTAGGATTTTGCTTGTTATTTCCACGCCGCTAGAGTGAAGTCATGCTTACCCTTCCTGGCCACAGTTGAAACAAGCTCCAGAAGTCTTGCGAGGTTCTGGGCATTCGCGTGCATAATGACCGGATTGTCCGCAGCTTATTCCGACAATATTAGTCTGGATCCATAGTATCATACAAAAAGACTTACTTGCGGCAAGCGTCATCGCCTCCAGCGGTTTCAAAGTTTCCATTGTCACCCTGAGCCTCGAAATTTCCACCGTCGAAGTTTCCAGCGTCAGCGCCAAAGTTTCCTCCTTCATTCCAAGCGGCGTCCTCGCCAGCATTCCAGTTACTGGCCTCTGTCGAATCAAATTAGTAACCAAAAGTTCTGGAGAGGTAGACGTTTTAAACAACGCCAAATGAGTGAGCCTCAAGAGCTTACCTCCACTGTTCCAGTCACCCATTTTGCCTTGAAGAATGCTTCTAAGCTATTCTTTGTCTTCTGAAGTTGTCGAACTTGGATACCTATTTTCACCACCCAGTGTTAGTGGATGTCAAGATCAAAGCAATAGTAGACCTGATGTTGATCATATCGACTCAAATGGCTACCCGAGTCTGGCAGTATTCTCCTATCTCGATGTCGAATACAAGCAATGCAGCTTTCAAAACAACTTACCAGAAACTAAACAGAGGCTGTTGCCCCCAAAGACTGCTTGTTCTGCTCCAGAGAATCTTTGTTGGTGCAAAGATCTGAAGAAGAAGAACTGTTGTAGGGGCAGAAGCAAAGTGAAAGAAGAGAAAACACAACCCGTGAGGGCTTTCACAACAAGTGTCCTGTGAAAATCCGGTTATGCGGCTTTCCACCTTACCTTTTTGGGAAGTGTCTGTTGTTTTCCGTCAGATTCCTGTTTTGTCCATCACATGATGGTATGGTCTCGGCGTATTCTAACTACTAGGAGGTTCATGGTTCATACAACTACCTACTGAAACCCCCAGTGTAGGTAAAGCAGCTCTTCATCTTTTGTTTTAGAGCGTTGCAGACTAAGTTCTTTGACGGCTTCTTGCATTGGAGAAAAGCCTGGGCTCCTGTGTCGGGTTATTGCTTCTATGGTGCTTGTAGGCCGGCCACTTTGCCTCAAAAGATGGGTATGTCTAAGTGGTGATCGATATATGTATACAAGTTTTGCCGCCTTTACCTGCGCAACTCTCATTGTAGGATAATGGGGATGTCCTCCTTCCGAGTATGCACTCTTTCATCTTAGTATCCAGCTAGCTCACTGTACCTCCTGACTTATCATAAGGAGAAATAGAAATTAAATTTCGCAAAAACATTCACCATCGATGAGGCATGACACCCGAGCTATCTGTGGGCATCGAAACCAATGTTAGAACAAGGGATTATGGGTGTAGAAGGGTCCATGGAAGTAGGAGCTAGAAATAGGAGCCACCGATCCTTCACCAAATATGTATGTAGAGCTTCTTTGCCGAGCTTGAATTCCCACTAAGATATAGGTAAGCTTTAGGGGCGCCCTTAGGTAAAAGCCTCCTAATTTACCAGGTATGCAGGCAGCACCTGTAGTTAAACCGGTGAAATCTTAGCGTTGTAACATTACGCTTGTTACTGCTCGAGAAATCCCTTCGAAGGCATTTGCTACACTCACAACTGGAATTGGTTTTTTCGCCTACAACTCCCGTACGGAGTAAATCGAAAGTACTGGGGGTTGGTTGCACAGTTCTGTTGACTACGTGGTTAATTACGAGGTCACATGCAGGAGGACCCAGCTTGTTCGCGCATCAACTTTGGTGCCCCTTGAGCAATCAACGTTCAAACCATCACCAGCCTCAATGACTTCGAACTTCACTTGCATCGCTGAGCGCGCAGTAGAAGATACCAATTGTCGATACTGTCCGCAATGGCATCGTTTACGGATACACCACCGCCCCCTGTGAAGTTCACCCTTCTCGATTTCCCAGCTCCTCATGTACTACTGGTTACTATAAATTTGGAAAAACAGATGAACTCATTGCCAACTGATGCGGTGTCTGAAATGGACCGCGTGTGGACCTGGTTTGACAGGGAACCACGACTGTAAGTTCTGTCTGACTGATTGATGTCTGCGAGGACTTTGGATACTAATGATTACCCAAGGCGAGTCGGAATTATTACAGGGGCTGGAAAGAAGGCTTTTTGCGCCGGAATGGACTTGAAAGGTGGAGTTTGTACCAAGCTTTCCCCTCGCTGCCGAACCTATCACTGACCGGGAGGATTCTAGAAAGTTCTGAGCTTCAACGAGGTGGTGATGGAGATGTTTCGGTTTTGGCGAAATATCCACCAAGCGGCTTTGCTGGGTTGACTCGACGCAGCGGCAAAAAGCCCATAATTGCGGCATGTAATGGGCATGCGCATGGAGGAGGGTTCGAGATCATTCTCAATATCGATATTGTCATTGCGTCTCCGAATGCGAATTTTCGATTACCTGATGTTTTGCGAGGAACGGCCGCCGTAGAAGGCGGTTTCCCAAGGCTGTGCAGGAATTTCACGATCCAACGAGCCATGTGGCTTGCCCTAACTGGCCAAACACTCTCATCTCAGGAAGCTTTAGACTGGGGGCTGGTTCAGAAAGTTGTGCCGATAGAGGATTTGATCCCTGAGACCGTTAAGGTAGCAAAACTAATTGCTGGCATGAGCCCGGATAGTGTCATTGTGACTCGGGCAGGAATCAGAGAAGCGTGGAAGACAGGAGATGTTGAACGGGCTCAGTCTTCAATAGCTGAAAGATATGCGCATGCCCTGTTTATAAGTGAGAATGCGAGAGAGGGATTGCTGGCTTTCAAGGAGAAAAGAAGTCCGAAATGGGTTCCGTCGAAACTATAATGATCGGCTTCTGGAGATGTTCAAACACTTTGGAGCTCTGATCATTCTTATCTTGTCAGATACCTACGAAGTAGAATCATCGTCTCCACCTAATAAGGTTTTATACCGTCTCTCTTTGCAAGTGGGAAGCTGTCCAATCGAACCCAGTTAAGGATGAGGTTCTCAAAAGCCTGCATTCGAACATCGCCCGCAATAGTTATCTCATTGGTCATCGTTTTGACAATGATAGTTTTCTGTCGCATCAGTACTACCAACATTGTGAGAATGATTGCGGACGCCCTTGAATTGCTTCTGCGGGGAAGTTAACTCGGCTTTTAGTTGGTTACCTCGCTAGAGTTGCTACTTCGTAACTATGTAGGAATTTCCAGAGAACGCAAATGAAGCCTCGGCAATTCTGGACAGCTTAAACATACATACACCACTACATAGCAAGTGCAGTACAAACATACTCCGTATTACTTCGTTCTTTTTAAGAAGATATTGTTTGATTTGGAGCCTGAATATCCTATCATCCTATTCTAATAAACTAACTCATTTTCGACCAATGCATCCTTCTCTTCCAAGTCTGACATATATTTAAGATAATAAGAACAATGCCTCCTCCAGCCCCATTTGCAGAGCCGCTTTGGTATTACCGTGATTCCTCTCCCTTCTACAACGAATCTCATAAGAAGCTTCGTGAATTCGTGCGCGAATTCGTGGACAATGAGCTGATGCCCTATGCGGAGGATTGGGAACGTGATGGCCATGTCCCTAGAGATGTATGGTCACAATTTCTTGAACGTCGCGACTGTGATGCTTGCAGGCGTTTCAAGCTTCTATCAATGTATGCTGAAGCTGATACCTGTTTCTTAGGCCCTTATGAAATATGTCGAGAAAGGATTTACTATTATCAAGCCCACCAAACGCGAATACATGGGTGGGTTGAACCTGCCAGCCGGCATTGAGCCAGAGAAATGGGACATTTTTCACTCCCTCATTGTCGGTGATGAGCTGTCGCGGTAGGGTTTTAAAGGTTTAGCATAATATAGTATAGTTACGGCTTGCTAATAATCAGCAGGGTCGGGTTCACTGGGGTGCTCTGGGGCTTGAATGGTGGTAATGGCATCGGATGTCCCCCAATCTTGAATTTTGGAAACGAGCAACAGAGGTTAGAGTATTTACCTAAGGTTTCTCGTGGGGAGATCAGTTTTTGTTTGGGAATTACTGAACCTGATGGTATGTTTCCTGCTTTCTATGCCAGCTAAAGCACGGCTACTAACATGGAGGACTGAAATTGAGCTGGATCCGACGTTTCGGGGATCAAAACCACAGCGGAAAGGATCGGTAATAAATATATCGTTAACGGGGCCAAGAAATGGATTACCAACGGCGTTTTTGCTGACTACTGCACAGCAGCCGTAAGGACAGGGGGAGCCGGCCAGAAGGGCGTTTCTTTGTTAATCATACCACTGACAGCCAAAGGCGTAACTAGACGACGGATGTATAACTCCGGAGTGAACGCCAGTGGTTCAACTTACCTTGAATTTGATAACGTAGAGGTGCCGACCGAAAATATCGTCGGTAAGGAAAACCAAGGGTTCAAATATATTATGTCAAGTAAGTACCCAGGGGCATTACTGGATTTGGCAGATCATACGCTAATCACGAACCACATAGATTTTAATCCTGAGCGTCTTGCTCTGGCAAGCTCATGCATTCGCCTGTCCCGCGTATGTGCCCAGGATGCATTCAACTACGCTACCACTCGTGAGACTTTCGGCCAGCCCCTCATCAGCAATCAAATCATTCGAGCCAAATTTAGCAAGATGGGTCAACTTATTGAACCATGCCAAGCCTTTATGGAGCAACTTGCATACACTATTCAGCTGAACGAAAAATTTGGTAGAAATGTCGACATTGGGGGAATGACGGCTCTTCTCAAGGTAATGAGCACTCGCTGCTTAGAGAAAGTATGCCGCGAAGCCCAGCAAGTCCTTGGAGGAGCAGGGTACAATAAGAGCGGTAAGGGAGCGAGAATCGAGGCAATCAGTCGTGACGTGCGAGTTTTTGTGGTTGGCGGTGGAAGCGAAGAAATTATGCGGGATTTGGCTCTGAAGCAAGAAGTAAAATTTCTCATGGACCAACGTGCGAAGATGTGAACGTTCGCTCTCATTTAAGATCCATAGCCATCTACCGAATTGGATATCAAACACAATTTATGAACATTGCAAAGAGCAAATAATAAAGGAAATAGGCTGAACATGCCTGGGATCTTAAAGGCTGGACGATATGGCACAGCGGAAATGACTGAGCATGCATGTACTTGAGGTTGAAGAGCGCTGATGCCATACTCCGCTCGGTATATACCAGACATTGAAATGGCGTTTACTGCAAGCTGACGACTGTAACTTGATTGCAATACGGTGAATCGTCTCTCATGTGCTGCAGCGTGGGCTTTTGAACAATGGCCACGGCTTCCAACGTTTCATCTCCGAGGAATCCAGCTAGAAGTTTCCACGTAATATTTCCAGTCACTCCCGAGCCCGATTATTTAACAGCTAAACCGAATAGTAATGGGGAGAATTGAAAACCTTAACACTATTTGAATAGCCTTCCCAGCATCCCGCGAGTGAGATTGTTGGCAATTCCACCCGATAAGGCACTGCTAGCAAGGTTCGATGCCTGGCTAAAACGATCGCATCGAGAAAAGGCCACGGTATTTGTAATTGTTAGGATCAGTGCAATGCCTACGCATCCAATCAGCAAGTAGAGATTGTCGAATCAGAACCCTATACATACCAACTAAGCTCAGCCAAATCACTTTCTGTAGACGTATTATTGCAAGGATAGCCAGCCCAATCCATAGTGCAGGTGTGCTGTATAGACTGAGCCAGAAAAATCGTCTATCTGTCGCATTGATGGTGCGTGTATTTGGATCGGAGCTCTCGAAGACCCAATGAGAATCACCGGTAGATGTGTTCACTTCATTCCACCATCTTAAACCTACTAAACGACGACCGGCAATGTTTTTAAGGTAGTAAAAGTCTGCTGATAGCAGGAGAAGGGTGAATATGAAAACGAGAATACTGGCAAACAGGGTGCAACGTTAGCACAGAACGGTAACAGCAACAACTTTCAAGGTCATTTAAGAAAGCAACATACAAATCTTGGATGAATAGAACGCCGAAAAGGTACATCAGTAAGCTTCCTATAGTGATGTATGACGGTTAGCGAAATAGCCCTCCAGGGATGCGTATACTTGTCCGATAGGACGCGTACCTATTCTGAATCCCAGAAAGAAAAAAAGAGTTAAGGGATGCGCGCTGAGGCGCCAGTTGAGATCTCCAGCCCGCGGCTGTTCCATTCTTCCGTCCCAAATATACGGGCTGGCTTCGAATGATCAAGGTGAACAACAATGAGGTCTTCCATTCAAGAACACCTTGATGCTAGGAAGGCGGGCCGCATGGATGCCTAGGCCTTGGCGTGATTACTAATGTGAATTACATAAGCATACGGCGATCACTGCTTTGGGAAAGAGTTTGTTTTCGCCGCTTGGCCGATGTGCGGGCAAATCTTCATATCAAATCACCTCCGTACTTCGCTCAGTATTTCTTTTTCACGTTTGGCTGGCGCCTAGCAGCCGACATGGCATTTTTCGGTCTTGATGCTGATAGATTCGGCAACCGCCCTGCTGCGCGAGAGTCAAGGGGTATTTTTGAACATCCAGACCCTTTCGCCCAAATTGCTCGCGCCACTGCCCTGGGATTGCACGACGATGCTGAAGCGTACGGTTTTCATTCCACTCTCGGATGCTTAAGCTCTGCTTTCCGTGCTAACCCATTTCTTTTAGCATTGACTTCGAAGATACGTATGATGGACTGGGAGACCAGCTCGACGACGATCAAGATGCGTTCAACGATGACACATTCGGAGGGGCGGGAGTGGAGGATGAAAAACCTGTGGGAAAGGATTTCGACTTCTTTGGAAAAACCGCTCAAATGACCAATGTTCTTGGTGAAGAGCAAGTGATTTACAACCTCCAAAATCACACAGAGCCAGTCCAGCTCTCGAACCAGCAGAATGAGCCTCGGAAACCAAAACGGACTGGCTACGAACCGTACCGGGACCCCGGTTATATTCCCGAGATTCAGGCAAAGTCGAACGTATGGGGAAAGGAGATCAAACATAAGGAGTCGCAGGAACAACCTCCCGTTGCGACTGTGCCCGCTCCCGCGCCCGCGCCCACAAGGAAGATTCTGAGCCTGGAGGAGGTGGAGGCACAAATGCGTTCTCAGTCTCAAAGGCCACCCGCCGAACCTCCCGGGTTGCATATGGCTGGGAATCTACCTCAGGCTCCCCCGCAAACAGCTCATCCGCCTCATTTGCCTTTCCCCGACCAGCCGTTTCCGACACCGGAAAACATTGCCATGCTTCCAAGAGATCACCCCGCCATGAACCAACATCACCAGTATCCGCCAGCCGTTGGCCCTCCGCCTCTACCGCAAGGGCTCCAGCATCCTCCTCCGCACCCTTATCCGGAACCACCAGCGATGCAAAACGTTCCCATCCAGGCGCTCCATCAGCACAATCGTATGCCGAGCTTTCCTCAGAGGCTTCCTAGCGCTCAACCTCATAATAATATACCTCAAAGCCAGCCACCTTCGGGTCCACCTGGCCCTCCACCTCCAATTGCGGCAATGCACCCACATTTTATGCAACTTCCAGAGGAACAACGTACCGCAATATTAGCAGAAGATGCAAAACGTGCCAAAAGAAATCATAAGATTCATGTTCTGTCTAAAGGGAACGGGCTGATGACACCTCAAGATAAGAATTTTATTACACGAATACAGCTGCAGCAGTTGGTAGCCGCCACCGGAAATACTGGTGAAGCAGACATGGACTCTCTTTTATCGGAAGATTTCTACTACCAAGTATATAGCCAGATCCGTGGCGCGCCTCGGCAGCATCCACGACAACCCCTGGGCCATTTCGCCCAAACATATCTTTTTCAAACTGGAGGCCGATCAGGCGGCAACGCCGGCAAACGGCAATTCCAAAACGCTGACAATCACATGCAACGGATGCAACAACAAGTCCAGCGCGCTGTTGAAGCGGCAAAACTACGCCCTAAAAACAAGCAGCTGATTATTGAAGGCAGTTTAGGAAAAATCTCCTTCAGCAATGCTAAAACCCCTCGAACACTTCTCAATATCAAAAGGCCCGATAGTGCGGACGGCCAAAAGCCTGCTCAAACTAAAAAGGCAACTCAGGCTAGTCTCAGTCCGAGCGACCGAAAATCCATATTACATAACATCGAAAATGTTTATGATACCTTGATGAAGATGGAGGACCACGAACGAAACATGCCACCACCGCCCGATGCTGAGGATGCAGAAGCTGTAGAAAAACATCTTGAATGGAGACAACAGATGGACGCACTGAACTTACAACTGTGGGAATTTTTAAAGGTCGCGGAACCCATTTCAACTGGAGCTTCCACCGCGCACCCATTTATCGCATTTCTGTCTTACCCGAAAGGCAAAAAAGCCATTCCCCGGATTTTCAATCACATTACCCAAGACCAAAGAGTCACTATCCTTACTATCGTCGCCGTTTACCTTGATTCCTTAGATGTCGTACACCGGGCTCAGCTACAAGCGGGTGAAATGCAACCGCCTGGACCTGTTCGCGAGGAAATTGATTTATTTTCACAGACAGTTATGCCTTGCCTACTTGGCTATGTCAACGAAGCTCCTCTTAAAATAATTGTTGGCTTGCTGGGTATTATCATCAACTATCGCACAAACGTGCATGCTGTTTCAAGGACTCGGATTGGGCTCGGATTCCTCACCATGCTGCTAAGCCGCGCAGAATTGGTCAAAGAAGCCGGGTCGGTGAACGATGAGGAATTGAAACAATGGACAGACCACTACAACAAACTGTTCGACCTTCTTGAGCCTGTTTTAGGCGGTATTTTCCCAGAGAGCATCAACAGCGGGGACGATGTATATGTATGGCAGTTTCTCGCCGCTGTTGGCGTCGGCGCGAGCCCGGAGCAACAACAAAGATTGGTCATTGCGGTCAAGTAAGTATTCATTTGATTCCCCAAAAAGCGTGGCAGTTGCTAATATTTGCCTCTAGGGATCGTGTTATGGAAACAGTTGCTCAAAGTAAAACATTGCCTGCCGACATGGCAAGCCAGCGCCTCGGAAATGTCAACCTATTTATGCGTGCGATCGGACTCGATGTAGAACTTTTGGGATGAAATCCCTCTTATACCTTCCCCGGATTTTTCAATGCATTACTCGTGCTATGCTCAGTTTTCATAAGGAGAGAAACGTTGCGTTATTACCTCAGAGCTGCGACCTGAACTTTGGAAATACGGACCTTTTACTATTTTTTGGTGTAACACCATGCATAGCGTGAGGGTTAAACATGCTGTTAGAAAATTTTCTGTCATCATTGATAAGGTGGATCAAAAATGCATTCATCGGAGGGGATCCTCATCCATTGCGGCTTTCCTTTTTGCTTTTGAAAGCGAATGTTGTATTATATTGATCTGGCATCCAGGGAAACTAATTGGGGCTCAGTGAGTTTCACAAGACATCATGATGCGCATTAAAATGATACCCTCAGCTCCACTACATATCCATTTACAATAAGAGTATCTGGTAAGGTTGCTCTGAAAGCACCAATCTATCACCCTACACCGTTGTACCTAGGAGGCAGGTGTCGCCCACCCGTATCGAGTGGTTCATGTCATGTGATGGGGTCAGGTGTTATCGGAAATGGAATAATATTATTCCTATATATTCTTGGCATGACCTCAGTGGTAAATAAGGTTCAGTCTTGTTTTGCTTCTGCCAAAATGATTTCATCGAAGCTTCCAACGAGAAGTCGTGATGTGATCACACTCCGGCTATAGTTAAGTGACGGTGAACGTGTGCCATACCGCTTTGACCGAAATTCCAGACATTCAGTTTGATGGACTATTGAGCGAAAACACCAGGCTTCTAGATCTTCAATTGGGTCATTCATTACTACAATACGTTTCGGTTTCTTTACAGATACCTATTTATCTCATAGCGGAGGGGTTCAGCCAGTTGTTTCCTTGCATATGCCTGGTCCCGCTTGACTATGAAACTGCTCATATTTGGAGCCACTGGGGCTACCGGTGGGTTGACCGCTCGAAAAGCCATCCAACATGGCCACGAAGTTACTCTACATGTCAGAGAGGAGAACCGAGTGCCCGCAGATATCAAAAGTTCTGATCAAGTGAAGGTGGTTCTCACCAATGACTCTATCTTATGCTATTAGATACTAATGGCCTCCCCAAGATCATTCAAGGCAACATGTCCAATGAAGAAACCCTCAGTGAAGCCATTCAGGGCCAAGATGCAATTCTTTCCACAATCGGTCCTAATGGGCCATTCGGATCTCGTGGCGAACTGGTAGCCGGCTATAGAACCGTTCTCAAATTAATGAAAAAGCACGGTGTGCGTCGAATTATCGCCATGACCACAATTAGTTGCTACGACGAGCGGGACTCCTTTGCACTCTCACGCTTTGCTGCCTACTATACCATTTTTATATTGGCACGTATGGCACAAAATGAGATTTTGGGAATCGAAAAGGTCTTTAAAGAAGAAGGCCAGGGAGTAGAATGGACATTATGCCGAGTACCTGTTTTGAGGAACTCCCCAGAAGATGGACGCGTGGCGCAGGCGGGCTGGGTTGGGGATGGAAAATGGACGGTCTTTCTTGAAAGGCGGCACTGGGCAAACTGGATGATACAGGAAGTTGAACGAGATGAGCCGAGATGGGTTGGTGAAATGCCGGCGCTTTACACTCCCTAAAAGATGAACGATATCTGATCTTCAACACTAACATAACACTACGTAGCTTATTGCTTCGGGGCCACAAATGGGTAGCTAATCCTAATCATAGCTAAAATAAATCATAAGTTTCGGGAATTGAGGCATCTTTCACTGCGGTGTAAGTGTAAACTAGACTTGAGCGATAAAGCTGCGTTTATTTTTGGTTACGGTCCATGACAAGGGGATGAGGGGCAAAAGGACTCGGCGCGCCTGATACGAAAGAACCCGTATCTACTCCGTACTCCGTACAAGAGAACCTCTCAGTCGCACCACCGACCGGTCCTGAAGAGCTCCCAACCTTCTCAATTTCTCCTTGGAAAAGATCGATTGTTGGTATATCTAGGTGCTTTCCTAGCCAATTGCCGATTCTCGAAAAGAATTTAAGCGCTCCTTGCCCCGCTCACATCTGGCTCACCAAACTTTCGAGAGTTTCGCATAACGAATCACATTAGTCTACGCGGGTACCTCTTAAACAGACATTAGAATGGCCCAAGGAAGTGTTTTGATTACTGGGTGCGTTGAGTTCGCTGCTATTCTCCCATTCAACATTTCCCCCAGAGCGTAATACTTGAAGCTAATACAACCACTTCTGCTCTAGGGGAACGGGCTACATCGGATCGTTCACCGCCCTTGCGTTGCTCCAGGCCGGATACGATGTCACGATTGCGGATAGCTTGTACAATTCCTCAGATGAGGTTCTCAATCGCATCGAGCTGATCTGCGGCAAACGCCCTGGATTCTTCAAGCTGGACGTCACTGATGAGGCTGCCTTCGACCGCTTATTTGACGAAAACCCGAACATTGATAGTGTCATTCATTTCGCCGCGCTTAAGGTACAGTGCATAGTCTTTCTTGGTAGAATGTTGTCATTGATACAGGATACAGGCGGTTGGCGAGTCGGTGGAAAAGCCCCTTGATTATTACAATGTCAATGCCTACGGAACGTTGTGTCTGCTTCGCTCAATGGTTCGTCATAATGTCACTAATATTGTCTTTTCGAGCTCCGCAACTGTTTACGGCGATGCGACGCGTTTCGAAAACATGATTCCCATTCCAGAGGAATGTCCCTTGGGACCAACTAACCCTTACGGAAACACCAAAGTTTTCGCGGAGACCGCGATTACCGATGTTATAAACTCGCAGCGGAACAGTGCAATAAAGGCTGGGAAGCCTGAAGAAGCCGAGAAATGGAATGGAGCTATGCTGCGGTATTTCAATCCTTGTGGAGCCCACCCTAGCGGCATTATGGGTGAAGATCCACAGGGTGTGCCATATAACTTGCTCCCACTACTGGCACAGGTTGCTACAGGGAAGCGAGAGAAACTCCTTGTCTTCGGAGACGGTAAGCCATTGTTTGGCCTTGTCCTACGGAAGTATGTTTTGACTCTGAACTGCTTTAGACTACGCATCTCATGACGGAACAGCCATTCGAGACTACATTCACATTCTCGATCTTGCCTCCGGTCATCTTGAAGCCCTAAACTATCTTCGCAACAAGCACCCCGGAGTCCGTGCCTGGAATTTAGGTACCGGCAGAGGCAGTACCGTTTTCGAGATTGTCAAGGCATTCAGCAAGGCTGTAGGTCGTGATCTACCATACCAGGTCGTTGGACGCCGGGACGGCGATGTTCTCGACCTGACTAGCAACCCAAGCCGTGCAAATAACGAATTGGGATGGAAGGCACAAAAGACCCTTAAGCAGGCTTGTGAAGATCTCTGGCGCTGGACGGAGAACAACCCTCAGGGATATAGACAAGCTCCACCGGAGGATTTGCTTGCAAAGTTAAAAAGCAATTGATACGTAAGACGGCCAAGCTCAAACGAATATTTTTGCCCGGTGTACATACTGTATGCACATGAGATGGAAGAGTCAGATGATGGTACATACATACATAAGAACCCGACCATGCGTTTCTGCTAGAATTATCTATGGAACAAGTGGCAACATCTCTGCAATATGCCTTGATTGAAACCGTGGTGTTCTTTTCTTTCCACTTTTCGTGTCGAAAATAGATTGCGGTTTTTCACAATAGAAAATAGTGAGGATATACATACACATGTTCTCTGCATCAGTTCGTCGCATGAATAGCTTGAGCGGCTTGGATATCCGGGTCCAGGCTCAACCATTCGGGACTGGATGCTGCAGTATTCGAGGTGTTCTAAGCCCAATCACGTTTCTTTACTTTCCGGACCGTGCTTTGTTGTCATTGCGGATGCGGTAGGTAGACATGAATGCCCTTTTGAAATGGCCGGTCAACTGCAGCCCAAGGATTTAATGAGGATCCCCTTTTCACCTCAATATTCACTTTCCCTTCTTTTCCTTCGCCTGTTCTCTTTCTGTTTTTCTTTTGTTGCTCTCTTTCTTTGCCTTCTCCACTGCCCTTCTCAGCGCACTCGCCTTCTCAGTCTTCTCAATCTGATCCTGGCTGAACTTCCACAGTTTCTCTGCAATTTTGTCGTCCATGACCTCCTTCCTCAAGACGTCTCTCTGCATGCATTCTTTTATGAATTTTCCTCCTGTAATTCCAATCACTCGTCTGTGTTTATCTTCCTCTGTCTCGCCCACAGCGCTGAAGCCAGCTTCCATGGCGGCCAAAAGAAAGCTTTGAGCCCCCTGCTGGGAGGATTTAAGGATTAACCACCACAATGGCCAGGTGAGAAGATACAAAAATAAGCCAAAAAGTGAGCCACGAGTTAGCCAGCGTCTGGTTCCGGGAGTTCGTGAAAATCCCGGGTCAACCACGAGAACGCGGGAGTTGTTCGGTCGTGCAGGTTGCGTTTTTGAACGGTTAAGATTATCATAGTTTGATAGATGGGCCTGAAAAGAGCGCGCAAAAACCATGAGAGCGAGTTTTGACGTAGCAAACATACTGGCACTGGACCTTAAAGCCTTGTGGGTACCTTTTTTTGAAGGTTCCTTTTTGGAATGCGGGTCCGCATCAGGCAGTTCCACGACAGTAGCTGATTCCAATATATCGAAATCGAGTTCTCCACCTAAATAGCTTGGACAAGTTGCGAAAATCACTCGAACGTCTCGATCCGGAGGCTGGGCTCTTAGGGCAGGGCTTAAGATGCTGAGTAAATGGAAATTAGCCAGGTAATTCACCTGCCATTCTGGATTTAAGCCATCGAGTGTTCCTCGTGCCTCCGACGATGGTGGAGTCATGGTACTCCCACATAAAATCACCATGTCTAGTCGTCGAGGGGGCGTATTGTCTATCCATTTTGTAGCGAAGCGTCGAATGGAATGAAGGGAGGATAGATCCACTTGTTCGGCGTATATTAGGGAATTGTTGGTGCTTTTACGAAGATCATCGATGTAGTCCGCCAGAAATATGTCGGTTGGGGAATGCTGGGTCAAAATGATTATCTGGGCTCCACGAGATGCAAGATCATATGCGATAGCTGCCCCAATGCCAGATGTACCACCCTGGTAGAGAATGTAATCAGTGAATTGGGATTGGAATCGAAGATAAAATAAGACGCAACCAACTTACTGTGATCATCACTACTTTTGAGTGCATAACCCGTATAGATTGGTTAATCGCGCCGCCAAAATACCGTTTGAGCAGCGAGATGGTTGCTATCCCCCCAGCCGTTTTGGCGAGCGTAGCTCCGTAGGGCATGGATGCGAGGCCATTAACAAGTGTGTGAGATATGATCGGGAGAGGCATGATTGCAGAAATAGCAGCGCCGCCCCATGAACTTGCTTGCTCAATCCCGCCTGCGTGTCTCTGGTCGGATAGTACTCCGTAAGTAGGGGGTTGAAGAATAAAAAGCAAACAGAGGACTCGCCGTAGACTCGGAGCTTCGATTCCATGACGTCGCCCCCTTCACCACACACTTAACGATTTCTTTTCAACACCGACGTCTGTCAACAACGAACCGTGTTCCACGATGGGTTATGATGATGAGGAATATTTTCTTCCTCTAGAAGACCAACGTGTCTTCGGTGCTGGCATTAAAAGAAAAAGAGTGCAATTTATTCCTTCTACCGAGAAGCAGCCCGAAAACCTCTCCCGCTCCGCGCCTACGACCACTGCATCCACACCCGCTCCGCCAGGCTCGACATCAGACTCAACGCCGCTCTCAATAGGCGATAGATATCTCTCAATCGTCTTTTCCGACTCTACAAGCTCCTCTCCGCTTCCTGTACCGTCATCTAGCCCGGTCACTTTATCTACGGAACCCGCTGGAGCGGATGATATTGCATTGACAACATGCGCCATTTGCAATCTACCTCTCTCCGAACCACCACCTCCATCTTCTCCAAATACCAAATACCCACCTCATCCTCATGAGTCTTCAATTGTGCACCAAGCAAGCCTACCACATTCCCATCCGCCTTCTGCCGTGGACCGAACCCGACGAGGATTCAAATACCTCTCCTCCTATGGCTGGGATCCCGACTCCCGGAGTGGCCTTGGACCATCCGGTAGCGGTATCCGAGCCCCTATCCAGGCTAAAGTGAAGCATGATACAGTCGGATTGGGTGTGAACGTAAAAAAGTTGAGTGTTGCGGAACAGAGGGAAAGAGATCGACGAAAACCTCCAACTAAGCTGAATGCGAAGCAAGTGAGGACCAAAGAGTTAGAAACGAAGAAGAAAGCTGAGAGGCTAAGGGAGATGTTCTACACATCAGAAGACATGGAGAAATACCTGGGGGCTGCTTAAGCTCCTGCTACATATTGCTGAAAAGACTGATCAAGGTGTTTATTGGAGCTCAATAACTTTACAGATAACTAATAACTTACGATTTCATTTCTATTCTATGCCTGCACGTCATTCGTGAGCACGCTCTTCGTCGGAAAACCGGCCAAGTCTATAAGCTAACCGACGGGGCGTTTAAGCTCAGAAGTCAAGACGCAGGAGGCTCGAGATGGGGAGCAAAATAGTATTGTGCAGACAAGTCTGAACGTAAGAGATTCGAGGGTATGTATGTATGTGCATACATATGCTGGGAGAAAGAACGACAAACCTTCGTCGCTCGAATGCATGAGAAATTATTTGAAAAAACGCTTCTTTTTCTCTTTGTCCTTCTTTTCTTTCTTATCCTTGCCCTTGTCCTTTTTACTCAACTTATGTTCGCTCTTAGATGACACGGGTTGGGATTGAGCGGGAGGAGGGTCTCCGGACGACTTGACTCGCCGTGGATCATCCTGGGAGCTCATTGTTAGTGCGGCGAGCCCGGTAGTTGGCGGTACTGCGGCTGTTTTTGCTGTTGTAAGGGGCGGGTGTTGAGGTTGTGAAGGCATCTGTGATTTAGGAGGAGGTTCTGCTTCAAATAGATGACGAGGGGCTTGAGGTTTCGGTTGGTCTGATGGGAGATTGAGTCGTCGTTTATCAACGCTCAAGTCGCCAACTTGGCGTAGGAATAGACCGGGAGTAAGCATGTGCGATGTGATAAGGTAGATGTCTTTATTATGGGAACGGGAAAGTTCATAACATGATCGAGCTTCTGAATATGTTGCTCCGCCAGCCATGAAAACCATAATTCTCTGTCGCGGTTCCGCGGCGGTCGGACGAGTTCGAGCCCACGTAGGTTTCGCACTTCGAAGGGACGCTTGGGAAACATTTTCCTGGCCCATAATATCGTCACCGTCGATATGGGGCCGAGTTGGTGGGAACACGGTGGCGTCTAATGTGCCTCGTATTTGTTCTTGTAGCATCAGTTTCACATTTGGCTCAAATCTGGACAGAATCGAATCGTCATCGGTTGTGTGCACGGGCGATTTCTGAACGAATAGTGGTGGTCGGTTCGGTGACCTAGCGTCTTTAAGCGATTTTTCTATACGCGCTCCTAGAAAATCAAGATTATAGATCACTTCGCCGTCTTGTGGTGGAAGTTGTGAGTGAGCAAGTAGTTTTCTAATATCGCTTCCAAGAAGGCCTCCTCTGTGTAGAAGGTATAGCAATATTACCCTAAGCCTGTCAGAGGCTTGGACACGTTCGTCATCGAGGAGTCGAACGAGCTGATCAGTGAGATTTTTCGGTTTTCGGTAATCTTCGTCTAGGCCCGTGGCAAGCGACTACAACCTAATTGTTAGACTCGGCGGTGGTAGATAACTTTAAGGCTGACGTACCTGTTCGAGAGACGCCAGCTCTGGTAGATTGCGTTCTTGAAACAATCGCATGCATTCTTCCGCCATATTGAGATGTAGTGTATATGAGTTTTTTCCCTCCTGAAACTTCGATAGCCCGGCTAACATGTCTCTTATTGTGTTTACAGTTGCAGAAGATTCGCTATAAGGCGATTAGCACAGCAGTATCAGAGAGAGACGAATAACATACTTGTCTGCAAATTGAGGATTTTTAGACCTAAATTGATTGAAGTCGTCAACCAGCTTTCCAAGTAAATCCTTCATGTGCAGATGTCGGCTGTCAACCCATATACTGTCGTTCTCTGAAATTTCCATCTCTTTAGATTCCTCGTTTGACTCCCCGGCATTGATTGTAGTCTGAAAGGTAATTTTTTCTCCTTCTCGAATAGGAAGAAGATCATGGGCCATAGCTTGGTACGTGAACTCATGGACTAAAGGAGATACGAGATCGAGGGATCTATCGACTATATAAAGAACACCACGCGGCCTTGATGACGGCGGTGGGAAATCTTCCCGAAATTTTGCATATGCATCGAGATCGTCTTGAACAAAACGAGCTAGATGAGAGCACAGAACGGCGGCTTCGTGAGTTGCATCTTTTGGGCGGTAATACCGAATTAAAGGATATTCACCGAGTGATACACAGACGGAAACTATCTGTACCGGTTTAGAAATGCTCTAGTGAGCGAAGAAAAGGAAATTAAAAGCGCACCTTTTGAGCAAGATTTTCAAGGTGATCCCGTACATGGCTATTGCAAGCCGGGTGATATAAAATGGGAAAACTCCACGGATCGCGAAAAATGACAAGATGTGATTCCCTCGGGAAGTAGTTGATGCTGGCAATTTGAAAATCGGCGATCAGATCTCGAGCAGACGATACCCCATGAATCCTACTTCGTGACTGCGGGTCAAGTTCTGGGAGAAAGGGTTAGAAATGTTATTCGCGAAAAGAGTTTAAGACCTTACTCGCTGTCCAAACTAAAAATGCTCTCCTATATCGCCGGCGTTCCAAATCCGCGACGAGGCAGTCGACTATATGCGGTAATGGGGACAAAAAGTATACCGCGTCTGTTTCCGGGTTCATGGGCCGCCGATGCTCGATCTGCTCAATATCTTGTATTGTATTCAGCTTCTAGCCCCTGGAATATTTGCATGGTCCCAATGTTTACTTGTAACGTTCTCGTTAAGGATATCATCCTCTTTGACAGCATTATCTATCAGTTTCCTACTCGCTTCGTCTACCACTAAGACTTTCCACTGCGATGACCGAGTCAGCAGGCACTTCGCTAAATAGAGGCGGGGGAGGGGTTGCTCACTTCTCGTTCAGCGGTATATCGGACTGTGTCCAAAATACCTACAGGTCATAAATTAGCGTCTTCACCAGACAAAGCAAAGGCCAGTCGTACGTTTCCGTTGGACCTCAATTAAGGAGGTGTCCATCGTGGTGGGGAGTTGTTCATAGGCCCGTGAAGCGGAGTCCCAACGCGAGGATTTGACTGAGGATACGACCGTCAAGGAGCTCAATATAGCAGAAGACAAAGATGAACAGGAGCGAAAACGTAAGGCATTGTATTAGAGGCGCAGGGCCCCTTGAACCGTTCGAAAGCCGCCAGGAATATTATTGCAACACGGGTTGTTCCGCACTCCTGAAGTGATCGGTCTCCCTCTGTGACATAACGCCGAGCCGAAGTTGCTTGACTGGAGCCCCTTATCATGATTCATTGATGAACTTTCGGATTACGGCGGGCTAGTCTAGAAAAGGCTAGTGCCATCAAAGCCAGTGTAGACGGAGAATATAATATTCCGGTCGGTATAAGGACCAAAGTTGTTCCGATGAAATTCGATCTCGCCAACTCCCCATGAACTATTCCCTCGACAACATCGTGGTAAAAATTTGGAAGACCGGCGCTTGAATTCTGCTATTTATATTTTGACATGCTGCTTTAAAGGCCGAAGACTGTTGATTGAGAAAAGGAGAACAGTAGAGCTGATTTTCTACCCGCCAATCTCTCTTACTTATCGACCTCTCTCCGCTGCCTGAATCCTCCCAATCCCAACAGCCGTTGGAGCTATACAAGCTCTTAGTGATGCAGGCATGGAAACCTCGCGGAACAGAATGTGTCTTTTGCTTTTTTCGACATAATGTCCTTCCGCATAACTCCGTCCGTGCGATTAGCACCAGCCATTCGAGGAGTAAAAACGTGAAACCGAAAAGGCGCGATACAAGGTCCAAATCCCGGCCTTTCGATCCCAAGGTACTTCTACCGATATAATTTCATGGGATTTATATTGTTCTAATGTCTGATATAGCAAGAGGTCACAAGTCCCCTCCATCAGCGAACGAAATCATTACGGGCCCAAATCGTTCGAAATAATGGTTTCATGGACATACTTAATGGCGCGCTTGATCAATTGCACGAGATAGTCGGACCAGCGGAAGGCGAAGCTCGGTGGTTGAATTTTAAGAAAATGATAATCGATTCTTGCGCAGGGCGTAGTGCTAAAAAGGAACTAGGGCTTGCCTCGAAAGAAAAGCTACAGGAATCATTTATCAATCTTGGAATTGGTAGATTAATTCGAGTTTTGAAAGACGAGTATGGATTGCATGAGTTTGATGTGAAATTCGAGGAGCGTCTGAAGAAGCATAGGAGTATCGCAGACTATAGATTTCCTGCGGAATGGTACCCAGCAGCGCGCACTCTTCAGCGTGAAGTACATCTTCACGTCGGCCCTACGAATTCTGGAAAAACTTATCACGCACTAAAGAGGTTAGAAAAGGCGGATAATGGTTTCTATGCTGGACCGCTACGGCTTCTTGCCCATGAAGTTTATACCAGGTTTAATGCGCAGGGGATTTCTTGCGGGCTTATTACCGGAGACGAAGTCAGAGTTCCGGAAGGGGGTGCTCCACGGATCTATAGCAATACTGTCGAAATGGCTCCACTGGGACAAGAGGTCGAGGTCGCTGTGATCGACGAAATCCAGATGATTGGTGATCTCCATAGAGGTTGGGCTTGGACCAGAGCACTTCTAGGTGCCCCAGCTAAGGAGATCCACCTTTGTGGTGAAGAGCGGGTTGTACCTCTGATCCGCGAGCTTGTTGCATTAACGGGCGATAAATTGAAAATACACCAATATAAGCGGCTGAATCCACTCATGCCGATGTCAAAAAGTCTCAGAGGAAACTTCAAATCCCTTCAAAAAGGTGACTGCGTTGTTGCTTTCTCGCGACTGGGCATCCATGCCTTGAAACAGGAGATTGAAAAGTCTACCGGCCGAAGAGCCGCTATTGTTTACGGAAGTTTACCTGCAGAACTTCGCTCCCAACAGGCAGACTTGTTTAACGACCCCAACAATGACTACGACTTTCTTGTTGCCAGTGATGCAATTGGTATGGGACTCAATCTGTAAGTCAAAGTCAAGCTCCTTGCGCTATGCACTCGAACCTGACATAGGAATATAGGAGTTGCAAGCGTATAATCTTTGAGTCCGTTGTCAAGCGGACCCCGTCCGGTTTTGGGCGGCTATCCGTTTCTCAAATTAAGCAAATTGGCGGTCGAGCCGGCCGGTATCGCAGCGCCGCCGAAGCTGCTACCAAAAATAATTCAACTATACCATCCACTGGCGAAAACCAGAATGTTGGGCTTGTTACCTGCATTGAAGACAGCGACCTTCCTTATATCCAGAAGTGTATGAACGCAGAACCAGAGCCTATCCACGCAGCAGGGATTCTACCTCTCGACTCAATGATACTTAACTTTCATAGTCAATTTCCTTTGCAGACACAATTCAACTACGTTTTAGAGCGACTATGGCGAGTCGCGCAGACTCATCCACGGTTTTTTATGTGTGAAACACAAAGCAGTGGTGTTCGTGAAACCCTGGACGATGTTCCCGGACTCAGTGCTGCGGATAAGCTGGTATTTCTGTCCGCACCGACCACAACCTCTGACCCTAACAACGCCGAAACTTTAAAGGCTTTCGCGACGTGTGTTGCGCAGCATAAAAGTGGCTCCATTCTTGATATCCCTGAACTTCACCTAGAAATTCTAGATGCTCCTGTCTCCGGCGATAAAATCTATCTCCGCTCATTAGAATCACTCCACCGTTCGCTTGTTCTTTATCTTTGGTTGAGTTTCAGAGTGGGAGGCATTTTCACGAACCGCACCCTTGCTACTCACGTGAAGGAGCTTGTGGAACTAAAGATGGATAGGGCTTTGACCGAATTCTCGGCCAATTCGAAACTTCGCAAAGCGGCGTCTGTCCGAAGACAAGCTGCTCTATTGAAAGAGGCGGCGGCTTGTAAAGAACAGGAGACTGTATTCGACCCAACCCAACTTGCTGAATCACAAACCAAATTTGTGGGTGTGACAACTTGAATGCTGAGCTCAATCTCACATTACCCTATCCTATGGCGTCTCCCTCATTTTCTTGGTTTTAGGTATAATTTCTTGAGGCCATTTTTGGGTGGGAGCAGTACCTGCAATAAATACCATTTGAAGTCGACATTTCCTTTGATATTAATAAAACTCCACTTCATGTTCTTCCTTCTTCGCTGATTGCTTGCTTAGTCTCCATATCCAAACATGGATAGTATTTTCTTCTATGTGCACATATGACCAGGGGTCTCTATAGCCGTACTCCGTACTCCGTAGTTAACCGGAAAATCTCAAGGTTGCCAAGGGGGAAGTCAATGGAAGAGCTTCACTGATTGGCCCAAAGCTTACGATTATATAAGCTCGACGGAATTCGGTATAACAATGTTCCAGGGACCGCAACCTTGAGATTTGAAGCCGAATTGCTTGCTCAATGAGTTGATATATGAAGGGACAAAATCCATTTCTTCAGCCGACCATCGCAATCATGGACGATTTTGAGTCCTTGGAGCTTTTGTCTTTGGTCTCCAGAGTGACCACTGAGCTTCAAAATCACCTTGGAATTAACGAGAAAACCCTCGCCGAGTTCGTCATCGATCAACACCTAAAATGTGGCGGATCGTTCAAGGACTTCAAGACCTCTCTCGAGGCTATGGGCGCAGATTTTCCCCAAAGTCTGATAGAAAGTATCGATCGCATGATACTAGCGACGCATCCGAAGTACAAATCACGGAAGAATACGACAGATAATGATCGTTCCGATCGAGAGAAAAATGAGGGCAACAAGTTGGATGACATTGACAGAAAGGCCAGATTATTTAAGGGGCTGGCGGTGCCCGATAAGCCTAGTCAATGGGGAGAAGATGATTATGCAGACCCTGAAAAGCCCTCCGACAATGGAACGAGTGCGGGCGCTTTGGATGATACCTTCGCGATGCTTGAAGGACTCGCCGCGAAGGCCAGAGCTCCAGATCACGGGAAAACAACCAGCCGCAAGCGAAGCAGAAGTCCGGAATACGATGACTACCGAGGAAGGAGCCGCCGAGAGGACTATAGGTCTAGGTCCAGATCTCGAAGTGTCAGGCGATACAGACGTGATCCCGACTACTCCGACTATGACGGACCAAGAGATAGCTATCGAGATAGAAACAGTCGAAGGGATCGCGATGACGAGGATTACTTTCGCCGGCCACCCATTCCTGAGCTGGATGAAAAACCGATTCTTCACAAAGTGTATGATGGGCGGATCACTGGCGTAAAAGATTTTGGGGCGTTTGTTGTTTTGCAGGGCGTGGAAGGGAAAGTTGATGGTCTCGTTCACGTCTCCGCAATGCAGGATGGTGCTAGGGTCAATCATCCCTCGGATCTTGTTTCTCGAGGTCAGCCGGTCAAGGTTAAAATCATCTCTATACAGGGGTCACGAATTGGCCTCTCGATGAAAGAAGTCGATCAGGTAACAGGGCGTGACCTTGTACCTCAAAAACGCCTTGCATCCGGAGCTAATATGGAGCGACTGGATGGGACGGGAGCTAGCGATCGCTACGGAAATCTAAGCTCAGAGGTTCCGGTTATAGAGGACGACGACGATGGGAAACCGATGAAGAATAAAAAACGCTTAAACTCGCCTGAGAGATGGGAGATTAAACAGCTTATTGCTTCTGGGGCCGTTTCCGCGGCGGATTATCCCGATATTGATGACGAGTACCATGCTACCCTACGCGGAGAGGGCGATTTTGAGGAAGAGGAAGAGGTGGATATTGAAGTTCGAGACGAAGAACCGCCATTTTTGGTCGGTCAAACCAAGCAATCTTTGGAATTATCTCCAATCCGAGTCGTTCGGGCACCCGATGGGTCTCTCAACCGAGCCGCTATGGCCGGAACAAATCTAGCAAAAGAAAGGCGAGAGATCCGCCAGCAGGAAGCACAAGATAAAGCAGCAGAACAGGCTTCTCAAGTTGATCTGAATGCCCAGTGGCAGGATCCCATGATTGCACCGGACCAAAAAAAATTTGCTTCTGATTTGCGGACCCTGCAAAAGACAGAATCGGTTCCAGAATGGAAACAAGTTTCCCAAAATAAAAATGTATCCTACGGTAAAAGGACAAATATGACCATGAAACAACAAAGAGAAAGTTTGCCGGTCTTCAAATTTCGAAAACAGCTTCTAGAAGCCGTTGATAAAAACCAACTCCTTATTGTGGTTGGAGACACCGGCTCAGGAAAAACAACTCAGGTCACCCAATACCTCGCCGAGGCCGGTTTTGCCAATGATGGCATGATAGGATGCACTCAACCTCGCCGTGTTGCAGCTGTTTCCGTGGCTAAACGTGTTGCTGAAGAGGTTGGGTGTCAATTAGGTAAAGAAGTCGGATATACCATCCGTTTCGAGGATTGCTCTAGTCCGGATACCAAGATCAAGTATATGACAGATGGTATTCTTCAGAGAGAGATTCTTCTGGATCCTAACCTCAGAAAGTATTCAGTCATTATGCTTGATGAAGCCCACGAGAGGACAATCGCCACAGATGTGCTCTTTGGACTTTTGAAGAAGACTATAATCAGAAGACCGGATTTGAAACTTATTGTTACCTCAGCAACTCTTGACGCAGAAAAGTTCTCCGAATACTTCAATGGTTGTCCCATTTTCACTATACCAGGTCGGACTTTTCCAGTTGAAATTATGTATTCTCGTGAACCAGAATCGGACTACCTGGATGCTGCTCTTGTCACTGTAATGCAAATTCATCTTACAGAACCAGCAGGTGACATTTTGGTCTTTTTGACTGGCCAAGAAGAAATCGACACCAGTTGCGAAATTCTCTATGAGAGAATGAAAGCTCTCGGGCCCAATGTGCCGGAGCTGATCATTCTTCCCGTATACTCTGCTCTCCCCAGTGAGATGCAGAGTAGAATTTTTGAACCAGCACCACCCGGAAGTAGGAAAGTGGTCATCGCTACAAATATTGCCGAAACTTCGATTACCATAGACCAGATCTATTATGTTATAGACCCTGGTTTTGTCAAACAAAATGCTTATGACCCTAAACTAGGTATGGATTCACTGGTTGTTACTCCAATTTCCCAGGCCCAGGCAAAACAACGGGCTGGTCGCGCTGGACGAACGGGCCCAGGCAAATGCTTCCGTCTTTACACCGAAGCCGCGTTCCAATCAGAAATGCTACCAACCTCTATTCCAGACATTCAACGACAGAATTTATCACACACTATCTTAATGCTTAAAGCAATGGGAATTAATGACTTGCTTCATTTTGATTTTATGGACCCTCCTCCAACGAACACCATGCTTACGGCACTAGAAGAGCTTTATGCTCTTTCAGCACTCGACGATGAAGGGCTCCTAACTAGACTGGGCAGAAAGATGGCAGATTTTCCTATGGAGCCAGCTCTTGCAAAAGTACTTATTGCTTCTGTTGACCTGGCTTGCTCTGAGGAAATGTTAAGCATAGTTGCGATGATCTCAGTCAGTGGTATCTTCTACCGCCCTAAAGAAAAACAACAGCAGGCCGATCAAAAGAAATCCAAATTCCACGACCCACATGGGGACCACCTCACACTCCTCAACGTCTACAATGCCTGGAAAAATTCTCGTTTTAGCAGTCCGTGGTGCTTCGAACATTTTATTCAAGCTCGGCAGATGCGTCGCGCGCAAGATGTCCGACAGCAGCTGGTAAGTATCATGGACAGGTACCATCACAAAATCGTGTCCTGCGGGCGGAACACGGTTAAAGTCCGAAAAGCACTCTGCTCAGGATTTTTCCGAAATTCAGCCCGGAAAGACCCACAAGAGGGATACAAAACTTTGACTGAGGGAACGCCGGTCTATTTGCACCCTAGCTCATCTTTATTCGGAAAGATGGCGGAGCATGTTATCTTCCATGAGTTGGTTTTGACAACAAAAGAATACATGCACCACACAACCGCCATTGAGCCAAAGGTATGTACAAATTCCGTCTTATTCCTATACCGCATTGCTAAATCCTTTTAGTGGCTGGTGGAAGCAGCGCCGACGTTCTTCAAGGTCGCACCGACAGACCGCCTTTCGAAGCGCAAGAAGGCAGAGCGCATTCAACCTCTACATAACCGGTTTGCGGGTGAGGATGACTGGCGACTATCTGCCCAAAGACGACAAGGAAGAGGAGGTGGTGGAGGTACTTGGGGTTGATCTCAGCAATTTCTATCTACCTACTTGTATATATAGCCGACGGTGCAGGGAAATATAGATATTTGTGGTCAAACTTCTATTCCGAATGTTATTGCGCCGTTTGGGCATTCTGGATGACTTTGTAACCTTGCTACTTGCTTGGAATACATAGTGGCTAGTGCATACCGTTATGCTGTAGACCAATGGTCACCTACTAGGAATAAATCTTCATAGCCAACCAACAGATTGCATTACTCAGTGGATATGCCCCTATGGAGTCCGACTGGATCAACCTATGTATGTACATACGGTACATTGAATCTCTCATGTACCTAAATCAAAGGGTAGTGTACTAGAAAGTCAAAAACTGAAGAACGCCGAAGCGTCAAAAGAAGGAAATAGAAATCAAAGTGTGTGCGGCGCATCATTCAATAGAAAGAAACTTGGAGTAATCCCAACAAGCATCAGTAGCAAATAGGGAGCGGGGCCAAAAGTCATCATAAGCGTGTAACGCAGACGCAGAACCGACTGATCTCATAAAAATATATTCAAATCGTGGCAAGGGGCACATAAAGGTTTGAAACCAACTCCGACACACCACCCAAACACCCCCAACCCGGATAGATAAGATACGTAAGAACAAGACAACTCCAAATCCTATCGGTACAAACATAGGTTGATTGAGGGTAAACACATAGGGCACAATAAGTCAGCTGAGTTCGTACAATGTTACGGCGACGCGGTCCATTAACTCTCTGAGGAGGCTAGATTGAATTTGCCGCGGGTAACGTACTCAACGGTATGGGCCTGGGCCCATCATTCCCGCGCCAGGACGAGGGTTGATATGTCCATCTGCCGGGTTGGCGCCTTGTTGTTGCGCAAACAAGTCCAAGAGCAATCGGGACGAAGGTTGATGAGGGCCTAGTGGTGGGCCTGCTCCATAATGACTAGGATGTCCATGCGATAGGTTCATCATGGCCTCAGCAGAATGCGGGATTGGCGCATATCCTGATGGTGGCGGAGCATTCATGTTTACGTAGCCTGGGGGGGGCATTATTCCGGGTGGAGGCACAAATCCGCCTGGAGGATTCCCACTCGCTCCTCGTTGGAAAGGAGGGCGATCCGCAGGAGGCGCCATCCACGGTGGTATGGGCATGGAAGGCGCAGGAGGCTGGTTTGTATTAGGATTCCGCGCCTGTGGATTGGCGAGATTAGGGGGGTACATCATATGGGCTGAAACCGGCTGCTGCGGCGGCATTTGTTGGTTTTGCCAGTTAGGGTTGATATGATCGATGCCATGGGGCCGCATTCCCATAGGTGGTTGAGGTGGGCCTTGAGGGCGAAGGCTTGGAGGATTGTTTGGTGTGTGGTTACCACTGGAACCTCCTGGATAAGGCATTTCGTCAAAATAACCGGCTGGACCACCAGTAGGTCTCCGCCTAAGTTGGATTCGTGGATCATTTGGATCAGGCCTTCGGAGCTGAGGAATCATAGGGTCTTCCATATACATGGTATTCTTCTGCGCCTGTATTCCTTGTCTTCCATCTCTCCCATCAAACATTGCCGAAGAACTCATCACGGGTACAGGATGTTGATCGCTTGGCCCTTTTTGGATTGGACGCCCGTTGAGGAGATCGATTACTGAGGCATATGTTCTAGGAGGGAGGTTCTGGTCTACTGGGGTTTGTTGTGTAGAGGTGGTGTTTGATAAGCTGGTGAGTAACTGCTGTGGTGGCCTTCCCATCGGGGGAGGATTCTGATCAATAGGTGTTTGCGAGGAGACTTTTGAATTTTGCATTAGTCGCATTAAGGAATCATAGTCAGGAGGCGGGCCAGCGTCATCTTGGGGAAGCATAGGAGGGCCAGAAGAATTGTCCAAGCCAGGCGGGGGCCTTCTTGGAATTTGCTCCTGCATCGCAAGGTAGTCCTGACGGTTGAAGGTCTCCCGGAGCGGAGATGCCGCTAACAACGAAGCTTTTTCAGATTGGTTGACCTGAGCGACTTGTGGGCTTGGTTGGCTGGGCTCCTCTCCATGAGGAGTGGCATTGCTTGATTTATTACCGCCTAGCATTTGAAGAATTCTTTGAAAACCCTCTTGATCCGCATCTGTCGAAGCGGGTCGAGGGACGTTCTGCTGAGAAGGCATATCCATTTCTTTCGTTTCAGTTTGGGTGTTGAAAAATCCTGCAAAACGCGACGGTTTCGACAGCTTTGTAGTTGGAGCGTCCTTTTTCGTCTCGGCTCCAGTATTATCGGAAGAATTGTCCAAGGCACCTTTGCGTTCATCCCAAAAACCGAAAAAATTATCCAAATCGGCACCCTTTTGGAGTGATGAACTGGGTTTGCTGGGCTTTTCGCTATCTGGCTGTGTGCCTTCGACATTTTTAGATTCATCAAGAGATTCATCAGCGCTACCTTTCTTAGCATCGGTCGTCACCTGAGCGTGTCCCGCTTTCATTCTCTCTTTCCATCGCTGGAAGTCCTCCTGAGTATGGGTCTCTTTAGTATCAGATCGAGGAGTGGAGTCCATCCATTCTGGGTCATTTTCATGCTTCGTAGACTTATTCCAATCGCGGTCATGACTGTGCAAGCCTCGACGCCATTCACGATTTCTAACTGGCGTTTTCTCTTCTTCATTCTCGCCGGTTTCTTGGGCATCGTTATCACGATACCAAGGCGGATCGTGTCTCTGTCTGCCTATGGTATCACGGCGTCCTAAAAACCTTCCATGTTCTCGATCTCGGTGCGATCGCTCGTTTCCTTCTTGCTGATCACGATGTTCTTTATCTCTACCATCCCAACGATCCAGGTCGCCGCTCCGTCTAGTTGGCCTTTTGTCACGATCTTCGTCCAAACCGAAATTCCGACGCGGTCGATTATTCCAATCTTCTCTCTCGTCTCGATTCATCCTTCGACCGTTAGTGATATGTGATCGAGAATCTCTCCTGTCCGAATCCTTATCCTTATCACCATATTCTCTATCTTTGAAAAACTTCTCTCGGAAACCGCCATAGCGGTCTTGCCTTGTGTCGTCATGATCAGTGGATTTAAAAGGTTTATCTGTACTATCGGCCTTGCCAAATCCTCTAGTGGCAGAGGCAAAGGAGGTTTTAGGAGGCCCGAGGATAAGGTCTTCTAAAGAGAGGAAAAGTCAGTAGATGTACAAGTTATGATAAGCACTTTGGCAGACACAAAGGAGTATCACCTGAATTCGAGGGCCGAGATATGTGTCGTGATTCGAAGAAACTTGATCGTCGTTGGTGATTACTGGAGTCCGATATGCCAGTTTGATCTCGAGAGTTCTTCTTCTGAGTAGAGGGGTCCTGTAGTGGGCTAATGGGCGTCAGAGTCCAGGTCAGCAATCAGTTATCCTCTCGAACAATATAGTCACGATTGACTTACCCCATCCATTCGTCTATAGGCGGTAAATTATCTGGCTTGACCACCAGGGGGGATTCGCGCAGTTTTAAAAGCTCATCGCGCTGATACCGTATGGTAGGCATTGTGAATGGTCGAGAGGCAGGATCGAATTGCACCTCATAGCACAATTCCACCGCTTGGTAAAAATGATGATGCGAGAATAAACACAGAGAGGATTAAAGGGAGCTGTATGACATGGATGGGGGGTTGGACTTTGCTTATGCCGAGAGGTCGAAAGGGTTTGGAGTGATGGACGGATTGGAGGAGTCGCGGAGCAAGGTAAGGTTACTTATGAAGGAGTAGCTAGGCGCAACGGGACTGGGTAGGAAGCATAGAATAGACAACGTATCAAATCAGAAGTATCAGAGTCAAGTTAGAAGAATATTTAGAAATACGGAGCGAGTTCTAGTGTGGTAACATCGAATGGTGGAACACAGAGTAAGGGGAGCTGGAGTTGGTGAAGTTCTGGCGGCGAGGTTTGAGTTGATTTTTTTTGGACCACCAAAATGGTCTCTGCCACCAACACAGGCTGCAAGGAGAGTACCGCACCAACCACCGGCGCACAGGCGTACAAATAACAAATCCTAGTGACCACCTGTCTGATTATACAGGAAGACTGATGATTTACAGCAAAATTGCCGTGACTTGCTGTGTACGATAGTCCAACGGGACAAAATTCTATCCCAAGCCACCTTGGGCTCCAACTTCCAGTGCTCTGATATATATCTACAGCATGAAATGTCTACAGACAAACCAAGCGATTCGAGCTTGTATTGTTGTGTTCTTCTATATTGATGACCTCTACCCTGAAATTCGAGTAACAGCTTTTGACAATGCCGACCCACTCCACCGATCGGTCCACTCCTGATTGCACCCGGTGTAGAGCTCGCCCGCCAGTGCCTGTAGAATCTTAGTTTGAGGACCCTGTATGGCAACGTGAGTTTGAATCCAGCTGATTGCAGCTGCGCGAGTCAAAATAGTAGTGCTGCCATTAACTTCGCAGATCCGGAAGACAAGATGTAGGATTTTCTTTCGTAAAGGGTCTGAGAGATTCGGAGACCCATAAAGGGAGAACAAACGTTCGAAGACATTTGCGCGGCGATAAATATCCAGATCCTGATATTCTCATCAACTTCATCGTTTCTATGGGAAAGACTCGAAGAACTCACCTTTTCAGACCTCATGGCACTTACAAAAAGGTCCAATAACCAGCTAACCTCTTCATAATGGCCATCATCGTATTCCGAGTTGTGGAGTAGAATCTTGTCAATCCAGTACGAAGGAATCTTGCCTATTTCCCATCGAGGTCCTTTGTTGAGGAACGTATTTGCTTTGCCATATAATTTGTGTAACGGATCGGTGAGAACCATTAGCAATCTTGACCCAAGCTCGCCAACAATGTAAGGGAGCGGGACTTCGAGACCCGCTTCTTTAGCTGTTTCTATTAATTCTCCCATGAGAACATACAATGCTTGACGTTCTGAATGGGTTGATTCCTGGACTGAAGTTAGTTCGCTTTGGGTTGAAAAAGATTGTCTGCTACACACCTGGATTTTGGCCATGCATCTCGAAATAGTGATGATTGCTTGTCGTCGAATTTCCTCATGCTCTGCACAGAGGCATAAGATCAATTTACAGACGTAACCTTGTTCTAAAGAAAACTCTAAGTCATCTTTCTCCCAGCGGTGAAGACCAGGAAAGGAGTCGTCCGCAACGGGAAGCCGACCAAATGTATTTTCAAGGGATATTTGAGTTGCTCCCGCGCTATCCACAGTTGGTGGTGTTGTACAGCTGGCATTTTTCGGCCCAACCGGCTCTAAAGCTCGCTTTTCATTCGGTTCAAGGGCCTTCCTCAAGAGAGACTGGCATCTCTTAGTTTCGGTTGACTGGATCATCGTGTCACAAAGCGCTGCTAAAGATGCTTCATCTTCTCCAATGTCCTTTAACGAACCGAAGAAAACAGCAATCCAGCTAGCAACAGATACTTGTTTGTTCTTGTCACCGGTTTTGACTACAAAAGGCCATTGCTCGTTGATCGTCGTGGTTATTGGGCTGAGGCTTCCTGGTCGATCTGCCAGGAGGCGTTGTGAGTAGTCAAGATAAAACACTGGCTTTTTGGCGAGCCTTGTAATGCAATTGTCAATAAAACCAAGCTGTACCTTGAGAAAGTTTGGTTTAGAGGAAGTGAGGCCTTGCAATAAAGCGTTGAAAGAATTTGAACCAGCTAGAACCGAATTTTGAACTAGGACATCTCGTAAAAGCGGCTTAATCTCTTCAAGAGGTGAAGCGTTAGCTGCGCTCACAACAACCTTTAGGATAGACGTAAATGCTGAGAACTCCATTGACTCTATAAGAATGAGTTAGTGTCAAAGCTGATTGGTAGGAAACGCGGAGAAATACCGGGTTTCTGCCACCAACGCATGGCTGGTGATTCTTGGGCAATAGCGGACAGGCTTCGTAGTTGATTAAAAAGCAAATGCTTTTCCTCTTCTGGGATATCTTGCGTATCCAAGCGTTTCAGCACTTCCACTAGCGTGAGGGAAATGTCAAACTTTTCTTCAAAAGCAACCATTGGGATAGCCTGATAAAACATAGAAAGGAGCTCTAACATAGCATCCTGCAGCTGTAGGTTATCTTTTGTTATTTGTCGAAATGCGGCAATCGTATCTCTCATAGTTGGACATCTTCGACAGAATTCAGAGACCAGCTCTGCGGCGGCTTCACTCCACAAATCCTGTGCAATCTCCCGTGGAGCCTCGAATACCTTTAGAACAGCTTGAAGTTTGCGTAATGCTAGAGTTGTGATTCGAATGGCAAAAATAGTAACAACGTCGGTATTTTGGTTCATACATCTAGTCAATAGTTTCTGTGTCAAGGGGCGAGGGAGAATACTCTCAATGACAACGGGTATTGGAGGCGGCATAGCGGGTGGCGAAGCTCCTCTCCATCCACACTGGTTTGGCACTGGTAGTTGCACAGTAGAAAAGAGAAAAGCAGATTCGCCAAGCCAACTAGGTGTAGGCTTAGGATCCGAGGTAAATATCACTCTTTTTGAGAAAAAGTCAAATACGAGCTCAGGGGCCGCTCGAAATATCTTGAGAAGAAGTTCCATCTGGAGGGTATCGGAATCCGGTCGGAGAAAGTGTATCAACGCGGAGAGATTACCATTTCGAATGGGAATAGAATCTTGATTTTTCAAGAGATAAACAGGTGAGTCGAGGCCAAGTTGAATGCATCCGACAGTTTCTCTAGGGAGTACATCGGGAGCACTCCCGAATGGATACCATCCGCTCTCTGACAAAAGAACTCCTTTATCCTGTGATGTGCAGACCGACAACATGAACTTATGAAGTTCGTCTGTGACGGACTGATCATTGAGTTTGGGCTCAGTTGACTCTTTCTCGTAGCCATACAGGGTAACGAGTCTTTCCAAGTTACCACGGTTAAGGAGGCGGCTTTTTGAGTGCCGGGATAATTCGGGGTCGCTGGCAATATGTTTGTCAATGACTCGAATGATTTCAATAATAATGTCGCGCGAATCTTTGCGGATTCCTTCCAAGAGTGCTTTCATCAGCTTTCCCTGGCCAATAAGTTCCTCCTTTGCAATAGTATTCTGAAACTTGAGGTTTGCCAGTAGGTAACGTTGCGCGATGCGACGAAGGGTGGGTTTCCGATTGTTCTCATTTTCGTCGGCATTAATCTTTCGTCCATCAAGGAATATTTCAAGTCGTTTCAGCGTTATATGTCGATTTGCATAGACCAGCCTGGCAACGGCACCGCCGTCAAAACTCACAATTTCCGTAAGGAGTCTTAGGCAAGGTGAAATCAAATGCTCTTTGGACTTGCTTGCTGTAAAGCCCCGATTAAACAGCTTCAGCTGTTCCTTTTGGAGTAGAAATTTGCAGAGTGCAAGTCCGAAATCGTTAAAATCGAGATGTCTGGATATCGTCTTAATGAAGAGCGCCAACACGGACGGTATCAGGGATAATAAAGATTCATCGTTGTTGCTTTCGGCAAAATCCCAAGTTTGTACAATATCCGGGAAACACGCTGTTATCTTGCCCTCAGCGTCTTTAACGATCTGCGTGTCACAATAATTTTTGAGAATATGTAATTTTTTAGCTTTAGAGGTTTCACTTTCTTCTCCGCCAATTGATGTAAGAAAATCCTTGAAAGTGCGGACACCTGACTACTTATCAGAATCAAATGGACTGGCGAGGGTACAATCTGATTCTACTTACTTTGTTTAACTTCTTGGGAAGCACTTTGTTGAAAGGTGAGGAGGTGTCTGAGTTGTTGAGCAGAGGTGATGGGATCAGGATGTGCATGCCCATCAGAATGCTCGTTGTAAAGTTTTCTTCTTTTCACCTGAGGCTCGTCCATTTCTCCTATGCAATTATATTTGGGGAACTCGACTTGAGTCTGTCCCTATTGCTGTGATGTTAACGGGAAAAATTCGATGTACGCGAGGTCTGATTGGCCAACCAGCAATTTCGACTAAAATGCCGAATATCAAACTCTAAAAGCCCAACGGATAATCCATACTCCGTAATCCGTACTCATCGGCAAGTGCACTCTACAAATTGGACAAGATCGAATTGACATGCGATGGTATATATATACGTGCGATCTAGTGTATATAGCCCGTCAATTTCATGTTCGTACATAGAGTATTTACTATTTTAGATTAGCGCTATCGGGTTTATGATATCTTGGTTTTGCCCTTGACACGATCCACGAGCTTGCTTAGCTCTTCGCTTTCAGTCGCATTGCTTCCAACTGCCTCTTTGCTCTTTTTCTTCTTTTTGACTAGGCCTGCTGCATCAAATTGCGGCTCATCATTATCTGTTCGTCGCCGACGCTTTCGGCCTTCTTCTAACAAGGCTTTCATTCCATCAGTCTGCCGGAACCTGGGGTTGGTAGGGTCAATAGCATATTCATGACTCTCGTAAAGCCGTTGGAATCTAGGATCTTGGACATTGATTTCAAAATCGTCAACCAGGGCCGCAGGTTCTGCGTTTTTCCCTTTCTTGTGTTTGCCCGCCTTTCTTGCACGCTTCTGAGCCTTTTCTATCTCGTTGATATCGAAGTGTTTAATCGTCGTTGCCTTGTCATCCATCATCAAGAGCTCCAGTTCTGCACGTTTAGATGACGAGGCAGCCTCCTCAGCTTCTCGTTTCTCCCGTCTCTTTCGTTTCTCTGCTTTACGATCGGCTGCTACTTTAGCGGAGTCCAGTTCTGGAGCGGTGAAAAAGGGATCATCAAATCCAAGATCCACTTCTTCCTTCTTATCCGGTTCAGCCTTGTCGTTCTCAGCCACATTGACTTCCGTTTCCCCTGATTTAGCCGCCTTGAGTTTCGCTTTACGCCTTTGTCTCCTCTCCCTTTCTTTCCTGACATATTTCTCTCTAGTGGTCTCTTCCATTTCGGGCTCGTTTTGAAATACGGAGTCTCGAGCCGGACCCGCTGTTAATCCGGCAGAAAATGTGACCTCCATATCACCAACGGGGCCCTTATTTTTGACTTTGTTTTGGCGATCGTCGCTGAGACCAAGAAGAGCTCGTATTCTAATGCGCTCGGCCTCCTTTTTGCTCAGTTTTGCACCCGCAGCCCCCTCATCAGTGCCATCAACCACTTCAACACCGCCTTCATCGTCAGAGCTATCACTTCCTAGATAAGCCTTCAGGTCGTTCTCATCAATCTCATTTTTTCCACCTCTAAACGCCCGGGCTTGTGCCTCCTTCCGGGTTTTGTCTTCAGTATCCCAGGTTAGTTTAACCTTACTATGCTGTAATGCATCTGTAACAAATTCATTCGGCTTGTAGCCGTCTGGTATGCGATCGCATTCGTCTCGCGGAATATCATTGGTAAAATCCGTGGCCTCAGGTACGAACCGGAGATCGAAGAAATTGGCACTGCTCATGTACTCCGTCCCATCAACAGCGTCATATACATGTTTGGCAGCCTCTTTTGATGAGAACGACAAGATAGCATAGTAATACCGCAGCCTTTCCAACTGATATTTTCGCAACTTTGCGGAGTCGAAATCTTGACCTTCATCCTCTTTCAACATAGCACGCTTGATTTTCTCCTCCTCCCCCTCCTCTTCCTCCTCCTGATCCTCCTCCTCCTCCTCATCTTCTTCTTCCTCTTCCATTTCCTCCTCCTCAGAATCACTGTTCACATCGGCATTTAAGTTATTTTTAGAGAATACCTCTTTCGGCGGCCCTTCCATTTCTTCCCTTTCCATTCTCTCCTTTCCAAACTCACTGGGATATACCGATACTCTCAGAATCTTCGCGCCAACAGGAAGAAAACTGGAAAATACTGCCATCAAGTCCTCTGCCCGTATGTTATCCCAGTCGAGGTTCACAACTGCTATTCTTTTGGTCACATCACCAAGAGGGACGTCGCTTTGCTGACCAACGAGTAATTTGGCTCCTGGGATCTCAGCTTCAGCCTCAGCTTCACTTTCCTCGTCGTCTGAGCTCTCCTCTGATGATGACGACGACCCAGAGAATCCCCCGTCTCTCGCAGGATCGTAGTTTTCTCTGTCGAGTCGACGCAGCTCCTTTTCGATTTTCTCATCATCTATTTCCCCCTCAACATCGTTATCTCCCAGCCTGTAGAATCGCTCCAATTGCTTTTTCGTATCGTCGCGGCGTAGCTTCCTGCCGTATCTATCAACAGCCGCGTTTTTGGAAAAGTCTTTATCATGAAGCATGTGAGAGAATCGTTTATCAATTTGGACCCGGGTGTGTTTCTTGCTAGGAAGCCTATATCGAGGGTCCGATTGAATATTGGCAAAACGGGGATCGGCTATATTCAAGAGAGAGTGAGCACTGCCTTTAGCATATCGAAAAAACTGTTCCTGACATACTGATGACATCGCCGCCATGTTTTTGGGAGCTTGTTTTACGCCTCTTGGGCGGCGCATTGTCCGTCATTATGGTAGTTGATCCTTTTAGTGGGTGAATATGATCTGATTTCTGATACCGAATGTTGTGTAGCCATTAAATGGGGATCAATTTTGGGCAGGTTGTTGAGAGGCTTGAAAATGCTTTTGCACAAATTTAACATTTTGTGGCCCGTGCGTTCTCTTATCTTATCTCATCAGATAAGCTTCAGATCTACGTTCCGATTCTACCATACTATGTGGACTGTAACGACTTGCGGCTACTAAACAGAAAACCGATAGTTATACTGTGACTTACATGCTTCCATGTCCGTACAATGTATGTATATACATACTGTCCATACACGCATATATGACATCTATTCTTTCGTACGGAGTACTAAGAGAAAGAGGAATGGAGGCAAACGAGCATTGTAGATAAACAAGACTACCTAAACTATCTGGGGAGGATCCTAACTTGGAAGAATATATTCTACTTTTTAATGGGACAGTCGCCGGTGTTGGTGGCTATTCGCCACATTGCGGTAATGAGGTTGTTTGGTTAGGATGCGATGGATGTGTTTTACAACCATATCTGTCACTGTAAGCCCCCCATCTCGTGGTATAAAGGCGTAGCTTACCTATAGCTGTTTTGTTTTCTATGCCTCGCGGGATGATTATATCTGTGCCTGTATTAGAGATCCTTACTATTCTAGCAGTGGGGGCGTCGTACCAGATATGTTTCTTTGCGGTTCGACATAGCGAGTATAGGAAGGCTTCACAAACTTGAACCACTGTTTCAGTACGCTCTCGAGAGTCCGCCCTCTTTCGCGGACATCACGCGCAACTAGTCGATCTTCAATCAGCTGTCAAAATGAACTATTCAATGCCGAGATCCGTACTTCGTCTTCCAAGGCAAACATCCATGTCTGCCTCAACAAATATCTGTATAAGAGGAAACGTTAGCTCTCTAGCCCCGATGCGACGTGCGTTAAATTGCATACTTTGATATCTAACATATCCCTGATTCTGGGGTCCGTAAAGGCCAAAATGCCCTCCAAAATAAGTACTCGGGGTGGGTATAGTGAAACCGTAGCTTCTTCTCGCTGGTGCTTTGCAAATGAATAAACGGGTATCTCAACTTGCCGGCTTGCCACACTGTTAGCCCGAAACTCACAATGAAGATCGGTAATCGGTGGTACCCTTGTTTCAACTTTTGTAGTGTGCCGACCAGAACATCGAAGTCTATCGCATTTGGTGAGTCGAAGTCGTAGTCGTCTCGGTGGGCGATGGCATTTTCGGCTGGTGTAAGGCTCTTGTAAAAGTGATCCTTTTGGTATCAGTTTTGTCAGGAAAGTTCTTTATCCATATATGCCGAAGAAGAGAGAAACCAAAAGAAAAGAATGAAACGCGTCAATACAGGAGGTCATCTACCATGACCAATATGACTGCTCCGGGAACATTCAAAGAGTTGATGATCTCGGCAGCCACAGACGATTTTCCAGACCCGGATCCTCCGGCGATACCTATGATGCTCAAATCCTCCCAAGGCCGAGAGCCACGCGGTTTCGTTTCTGCCATATCTAGTGAGGAATATCTATAGGAAGCTCTGAGTGAAACTTGACTGGGTGTACATCCGGATATACCACCGACCGAGAGATCAATTCATCCAATGATAACGTTGTTGATCAGAGGAGCGTCACAGAACAAACCGTCTCGGTCAGATAAGCCAATAACTGTACACAATCAGGTCAAACGGATATCATTTCCCCTAGAATACGATTCTACCTCAGCATTGTGAATAAAATATTTTTTTTCCCCCGAAGCTCCACATACTGTGGATATCCGTTTTGGGTAAGAGATCACATGTGGGGCGGCATTGACACGTGACTACGGAGTACTCCAGATGGATAGGTCAAAGGTCACGTGAGATAATACGCTAGCCACATTGGGATGTTTTGCTTACAGGGACTTTTTCACAATCAACCACCTCGTTTTCTTTCTCTTTTTTCCCTTTATTTTTGCAGCGCAAAGTTCGGCTCCAACCCTCCAGCACCTCACACATTGCTTTCGGGGGTCAACAAGCTAGATAGAGCTGCATTTGCATATTATTTCTCTAGCTCCGTGCTGATGGTCAACGTCGTACGTTGCTCAGGCTTAACCGCTAGCTCGTCCAGTCTCCCAGGATGCTAATCGGTCCCCTCGCAGATGTCTTCTACACCTTCTACCACCACGCCAGCAGCCTGGCACCAGTTTGAGAGGAAGGTGGAGCAGGTGAAACCATCCAAGAAGTCAGTATCTCCCTTCCTTTTCCTTGCTGTTTTTGTTTACATGATGCATTCAATAAAATCAAATGGGAATCTCTCTGAACTACCACTGAGGAGAACCTTTTATTTATCTCGTATTATCTGATATCACATTTGGCCTGTGATCTATCGAATCAAACCTTCCGGTCCTTGGATATATGCTGATTATTTACCACAGTGATATCAATTTTCTGGTCATGGACTATCTAGTCTCCAATGGTTATCCTAAGGCAGCCACCAAGTTCGCCGACGAGGCAAATCTCAAGATGGAAGCAGATAGAGGATCTATCGATCTACGGGTAAAAGTCCGGGAAGATATCTACGCTGGAAGGATTCTTTCCGCAATCGAAAAGATAAATGATATCCATCCAAATGTATGTCATTCAATACCCATTTTAAATCCTCCTTCCCACACTCCATTGCTATGATTAAAATTGTTTCATGCACCACTCATATACCTTCATGGTGTTGATGAAAAAAACTCATCTTCAGTCCTCAGTATGACTTGCACTTGATATTACTTGACATTTTCATTCCAGCTTTCAGAAAGCCTTCGTGCTAACCAAGCTACTCAGATATTAGATTGTAATACCGTTCTTCACTTCTCGTTGCTTCAATTACACCTGATCGAATTGATCCGGAAATGTATAGCAGTTCCGGACGGAGATCTAACTCCAGCACTTGAATTCGCAACGGCCGAGCTAGCCCCGCGGGCGCCGGCACATCCAATTTTACTTGAAGAACTTGAGAAGACTTTGTCTTTACTGATATTCCCAGTTGATAATACACTTTCTCCGGCATTGGCCGAGCTGCTGAACCCTGAATTGCGCAAGCGAGTTGCAACCCGTGTTAATTGGGCAATACTGAAGAATCAAGGCTCTAGATGCGAAGCCAGAATTCGACCCTTGATGAGACTTAGAGCATGGTCGGAGCTGAAGGCCCGCCAACATAAAAAGGACATTCCCGAGAAACTTGAAATTGGACTTGATGGCGATGCAAGTCATTCTAACCCCCGCAAAAAGGAGTTGGAACACGACGGAGAGGATGTTGTTATGCAAGAACAGACTGATTCCGACCCTATGGTGTCATGACCGTAGTAATCGTCATGTTCATTGTATTCTGGCAATACTTTTGCTTGTGAAATTCTGATTTCCGGTTGAGACGTTGGCAGGCTGGGCGTTCAGGAGTCGTGCGGCCTATTAACTTATGTTTATAAAGCAGGTACCACTTGGTTTTAGATTCAAGGACTGACTTGCTCCTAAAATCTATGCCTAATCAGTATTATGTACTTGAATTCTCTCAAATCTAATACCCAATCGTCTAATAAAACCAACCGAAAAACAGTCAAAAAGTGTAGTGGATCGTAGAAATTGACAGCAATCTACTCCGTAAACAACCAGGGGATACTAGAAATTCATCATATCCCTTCCAAATAGCGCCCTCTTAGCCCAATCCATCGCCAACATTACTCTGGTTCTTAAGCTAACACTCTGTGCGAAGTAGATACTGCGCCATAGGTAGACTGCTAGTAGACCACCTCCCCAGCTCAATCCATTGATATCAAACACCGCAGCGTTGCCGATGTATGCCAAACTACCGAGATGTTTGTACTCAAAGGCATTGTACACCGCTTCATCGGGTGTTCCATAATCAATTTCACTGGATAGAGCGGCCATCTTATTGAATTTCCGACCTAAATATTGTCCCTGTTGATTTGCTCGCTGAGCAGTAGCGGGAAGGGAGGTCAGCTTCGTGTCGATCTGAGAAAGAAGTTCATAGAGCTCTTCAAAATCAAGGGTGCCGCTCCGGTCTTTGTCGTAAAGCTCGAAAAGACGATCAAGTCGTTTAAGATGACTGGTGCATTGAGGAAATTGTTTCTTTACGCGCCCGGCTACATCTCGCCACTCTCTGAAGGTTAGGTGGACTTTTTCGGGGTCTCGTCCTTTCTCCCAGGCGATGGTGCGAAGAAAGGTGAGTAGATGATCGGCGACGTTGTTTTGGACGGTAGAACAGTCTCCAATTGCGTATACCTCACCGGATGGCGCACCAAGTAGCCGAAGATGAGTATCAGTCTCTAACGCAAGCCGATTATTTTGGCATTCAAGCTTCTTCGCAATTTTCCTGGAAAACTCGGTTTGAGCTTAGAACAAGTTAGCTACGGAACTAATTCAAGACAGTTCAGATTTCCTCACAAACTCCCGTTGACCAGAGACAAAATCCCATGGGAATCTCCTTGACAACTGATGTGCCATTTTCCACCTGCGTAAAGAGGATCTTATCTGCTTGGACTTCTTTCACTCTTGAATTGGTTAGAACCTCCACTTGGTCGTGGGCAAACCGTTTCTAAAAAGTGAATTAGCTCCCATATGGTTCGAGCCACTGGGTGAACTTCAGCTTACTTCTGCATATAGAGAGACTGTTTCATCATAGGTGTTCAGTATATGACTCCTGCTTTGAATCAAATGTACAGATATCTCATTCCGTAAGATCTTGGGAAATAATCGGAACAAGTCTTCATTTAGCATATCAAACAGCTCAGCGGCAAACTCCACACCGGTAGGGCCTCCACCGCAGACAACGAAAGATAAAAGGCGTTTTCTCTCCGAATCGCTGGTAGTTGGTAGGCATGCGACCTCCAAATTCTGAAGTACTTTGTTCTTAATCTGCCGCGCATCATCTATAGATTTCAAGAAGTTACAGTGCTCAAGTCCTTTAACACCGTGGGGATTTGTAGTCGATCCTGTATGCGTATTAGAGACGCTATTGCAAAAAACAACAGAATTTCCACGTACCAACTCCAACGATTAGTTTATCATAAGGTAAGTAGAAATTATGCCTTACGCCATTGCAGTCAATTTGTGACACTTCGACAAGACGCTCATCGAATTCCACGTCGACTGCTTCAGCACGAAGAAAATGCCCACGAACGCGTTTCACTATTAAACGGATAGGCTCTACCAAAGAGCGGAGGCCCAAAGTTCCCACAGTCGCAGATGGGAGCATCGGCGTGAAAAGAAAATAGTTGACGGGAGACACAACCGTGACATGATAGTCCCCAGCATTCAGTGACTTTAGCAACGCAACGCTGCCCCAACCCGTTCCCAAAATAACAAGTTTTGGTTTATTTTTCTGATCTTCCTTTCCCTGAGAATCATTATCATCGACTAGCACATCCGCAATTGGAAGATTCTTCGGTCCACCCCGCCTCGGATTTAATGCCGCTTCTGAGACCGGAATGTCCTCGAGTAAGGGGTCGTTGGAATACGTAGACGCATCGTAGAGAAAAAAGCCGACAACTAGGCCAGTGCTAACCAAGACAAACATGCCACTGAACGCAAAGATGTTGAATATTGCTTTTCTAAACCGGCTAGGTGGCTTGACCGTGCTTTGAGCGGATGTGCTCTCGGTGGACGCATAACGTACAGCCAGGCATCGGAAGTCCGGGGGAACGGCGCATCGTATCTTACAGCGAGAGGAAAACGATCCGAAAGAACGAAAACCGTATGATGGCTTTTTCAAACAAACGCTGACGTTTCTAGAGGGTAGTCGATTTCCGCTGACTCTGACAGCGCTTCTAATGATCATATTCCGGAAATGAGACGGCCCAGCACCTCGGGCTGTGGGAGCGAACATAGCCCACCAAAAGCAAGCATGAGGAGCTGAAAAGAATGGTAGGTGAAAAAGGGAGCGAATGGATGATATCGCTCAACAATCAATCTGCTCAATTGAAGGACTGCCAGTTGCTCACCAGACAAGGAGAGCGTCCAGCCTCGTTCCCTGCTGTACGGAGTACGGCGCTGACTGTTGACTAGCTCGACTTTTCGACACCAACGATGTCATATTGGTAACTAAAGTGGAGCCGGTTCACGTGGTGAACAAGCTCTGCCAAGATCGTGTAAACGGCTTGGTACCCTTTTTTACGTCCGAAGGCGGATATCATAGAGAAAAAAAGGATTGATTGATTAAAGGATTGGACTACATTCATGAAATTGGGTAGAAAAGCAATACCGCATTAGAATATATTATCGCCTGTGTATGCTTATGATACTAAAGTATATCAAAATCCCAGCCATGCAAATACACACCGGAGTTTGCCCACCTGCTCTGCTCGCCTTCACCCCAAATAAACAGCAAGATATGGTTATGGTACATAGAGTACATAGCAATATAAATGGCCCGACAGCTTGGTCGAGTAGTTAAGTATGAGAAGTTAAAGGAATTTCGAATTGACATAGCGTTCAGCGTTCGTTATACGTCAAAATCATCTTGGTCGGAATCGGTATGCCCTTTCTTTTTTGAGCCTTTGGGTCGGCCTCTTGGTCTAGGCTTCTTTGCGACATTTCCATTTGAAAATGAGCTCCGTCTTTTCCCTGGCCTTGACCCATTGATAGCACCGGGCAATGGGCTCATGTCTCCCAGATCCGCCGCAGAGTCATGTCCATCCATGTCGTCATCAACCGCGAGTTTCATTTCGTCGTCAATAGACATTAGGGTCGCAAATTCGCGGCAGATTGTCATCATTCCATCGGTATCTGCGAGACGAGCCACTGTCTTCGACATTGCGTCCCACAAGCGATCACCACTAACTCCTTGGACCTTCGTCAAAGCTTTGTTGACTTCCTTAGCCCCGGCTTTACCCTCCTTGGGGAGCGAATGAGCGCTGATGCCATAAAGGCGGCGAAGATAGGTTCGGGTTTCCCAAACCAGTGATAGCGTCGCTGCTGCAGTAGCTAGCTGCTTCAACGTGTTCGGGTCGACGGCGTGTGGAGCAGAGTCCATGGTCTGTCCTTCTTTACCTATGTCCTGTATTTGTTCGGCCACATTTGTGTCTGCATTCGTATTTGCAGTTTCGATTTTGACAGGGAAAATATCAGTGTCAATAGCGTGGGCCACAGTGGTGCCTGTAGAGCCAACAATACGTTCCATGCAGACAATAGTAGCGAGCAGCTCTCCAATTTGGGCGTACTCAAAATAGGCCAAGTTCTGGCAAATAAATCTAGCAAGTAACAAATGTTCGGGAGGGTTGTCATTCACGTCAAGCTTGCGAGGTTCAAAGTCAATCTTCAAACACATGTTGGTCAAGAATTTCTTCTGATACTTGCTATTACTAATTTTGATAATTTCAAATAAGGGTGCAAGCTTTGCAGTGAATGGCCGCGGTTGGGCACCCGTAGGGTCGCCGACGACATCGCGCTGGTAGTGAAAGGCGTCTTGAACGGCTCTCATATACTCTCGATCGAACATGGATTCGTGTTGCTGGTGTAGCATTTTATGGGTTTCGAACGCAACTTTCGAAATAGCGGGGTTTCTCGAGGTTTCTAAGGCCACAAGAACTCCAGCGCATTCCTTTGGATGGATTAGGCCCTGTCTGTTTATACTTGCAATTAACTCAATGGCAGTTAATGCGTAAGATTCTTCTTTAGAAAGGGCTGCATGAAGCATTTGTTGCAGGAAGTTTTGAGCAATCAATGCTGCTGCTCCATCATTCTCGCTGGCCTTTAAAGAGCCACCAAGACGCGTAGAGCCTTCCTTATCGCCATTGGCATCCTTAATCTGGATCAACTTTTCAGATTTCCCTTCATGGACGGAGAAAAATGCTAAAAACCCCTTAAGGATAATATTTTGCAAGTCCGCACTATCTTCCTTGAAAACGGAGGTGAAGGCAACCCTCGTTGCTTCTCGGCCGTACTCGGCCGGCCAAGTCTCGCAAACCGCCCCAAGGCTTTCAAGTGCCATGACCCTTAGTTCTGGGGAGTACTTGGATGACGTAAATGGAATGATAAAGTCGGTGATCAAGCCAGCGACAGAGGTTGATTTCATGTGCGGGAATGACTGCGCGAAGAAATTCCGAAACGATTCTAAGTCACAGTGCTTTCCAACGCACCCAGCAATTCGGATATAACTTCGCACGCGACTAAGCGCATCGGCATTTGCAGAAGGGTCCAGATCCGTATTCCGATATTGATTGATACCCTTGAGAACGGAAACAGCCAGTTTCACTAAACGTTCCGTGTTTTGAAGGACACTATTGATCGTCCAAAGGCAGGCCATGACTTCATTGAGTTCTGTCCTTGCTAGTTTCGATACACTCTTGAACAGATCATTTTGAATATCTTTGAGTAGAGTATTATGCGACTTCGAGAGGTGGGGTAGAACGCAACGATATATGATGACAACGGAGCGAAATAGCATAAGATCGTCGGCATTGGATAAATGACCGATGTACGGATGAAGGGTTTCGAGCTGGTCGGGTGTGAATAAATGCGCGTTAACTCTTGCGAAGACCGTGATTGACTGCAGCAAAGATTGTAAAGTTCTCTTGTCAGTTTTCTCTGAATCATGAACCACGCGCTCGAACATGGCGGCCACGAGGGCTTTGCACACGGTGAAATTGAGTGAGGTCGATTTCGCATCCGGAGAAATTTGATGTTTTATAAATGCCCCAAAAGTCGAAATTACACCGTCATTCCGCCGCACAGATCCAACGATAAGATTCACCAAATTGTCGAGTGAGACCCTTGACTGAGGAGTTCCTTGGGTTGACTCAGTAAAGGAGGAATAGAAAGGTGTAAACCACATTTCCTCCACAGCCTGGCGAGCTTGACCGGAAACACTGTTCTCGTGATCGGTGACTCTGGAGAGCAATTGTTCGATGATGGCCAACTTCAATTCCTGGCTCGACGTTTGGACGTATACGTCCTTCATAAGACCAATGCATCGCTTTCTAACGCCAATAGTTGGGTCAGAAGCACAGGCCAGAATTGCACGGCAACAGTTCTCCTCTAATGCCGGTTTTAGGAACATGCACTTGGCAATTAGACTCAGGGCTGAATCGCGGACCATTGGTGAAGAATCGGTTGCACATCTGAGGATCAAAGCCATGATCGACCCATCTCGATCTAGCAAACTGGGATCTCGTTCAAGCATTTGGATGACACTTTTTAAACTTCGGCTCCTCACCTTGGCCTGATCACTAGTAATCGAGTTTAAGAGCACCTTAACAATGGTATCGAATCCTTTGCAAAAGCCACTACTGAGAATGAGGATCAGATAAGCAAACCGGGCTTGCTTTGTTGAAATACGGTCGAATTCGCTTGTGGAACTTAGGTCAGCAGTGAACAAACTGTGTGCAGCTTTATTGGAACATACCTGTTTGATTCCAAAAGTTTTGGGTCGGACACGATATTGCTCAGCGATTTCGCCAGTTTGTGGACCTCTCGAGAGTCTCGAGCGGGACCTCTCTGAGAAGGATCTTCATAAGCGCCGCAGACTGTTTTCGCCCATTGCGTGAGAAGATAGCCACGAGCGCTAGACAGCTGCCAATCTCCCAAATCTTTCTCTTCTAAAAACTCTAAAACGACCCGATAAGGACCGTCTAATTCTACAATGTCCTGGACATGGAGAGCACGGCCTGCATAATCATCGAACAAATGGCGGAGTTGATCAGAGAGTTCAGTATTTCCGTCGTCCATAGCGCTGTTCAAATGTTGAGCCGTGGACGCCAACTCCGAAATAGCGGATCCCATCCAGCCAAGAAGCTCAAGGGACATGTTCTTTGCGTTCGCTGTGCTTTTGTCATGATCGGCAATGGTAATCATTTGGGACGCTAGAACCCGCAGTATCAATTCCGCCCCAGGCCAGTCGGTTGATCCAAGAACGTTTATCAGGTCTTCAGTGAACAGATCTAAAAGATTTCTATAAGGCTGATCTCCTGTTTTTGTCGACGTCATAGCCCGTTGAACAATGAATTTGGTGATATATTGTGCACTGTGCACGGCGTTCTCATACGGCGGACCGACTTGTCTAGAGAGTTTTTTAAGAGGCGAAGAATTAGGCTCATCTTCATCATCATCACTGTCTTCTTCATCCTCTGACTCGTTTGTTTCGTCGCCGTTGGTAATATTTTTGGCTTTTCGTGACGGAGCTTTAGCTGCCGCGGACCGCGAGGAGTTCCGTTGAAGCGCAGTTGTTTGGACCAATTGAATCACGAGTGCGGAAAGCAGCTGAATACTTTTACCATCGGCGAGTTTAAATTGTCGAGCACTCTGTCTGTTTGAAGGTAGCTTTTCCAGTGATACAAGGATCTCATCAAGAATGAACGAACGCTGATCTGGATATCTTGCGAATATTTTTGCCAAAACATCCATAGCAGCTCGGCGTGGGGTTTCATATTTCTGGACTCCGATTGCAGATTCTTTATCGTTTGGAGCGTTTTCCACGAATATGAGCCTTGCAGCAAGGAATTCTATTGCGGTGATAGGTCCTTCCGCGAGATCCACGTTCGACAAAAATATTGCCAGCTTTGCCAAAACCCGCTTTGCCTGATGAATGACATTCGATATGACCTGTTTTTGCGCAGAAAAGATATTGAATGTTGCGGAATCTTTACCGCTTGCCCTGATCTCAACAGCAGGAATAATACAATGATCGAAGATTTGACTAAGAGCTGCCGGAATGGCTTGTATTAGGTCTTCTGGGCACATTTCTTTCGTTTGTTGGTTTCCTGGCATTGTCTGAAGCAATGTGATGATCGCCGCTAAAATGTTTTGTGCATCCTCAAGTTGCGTAATCCATCTTGCCGTCTCAGCCTCTGAGAACGAAATGTCCAACTTGAAGTCCGCTGATTGTGCTGACATGATCAGGGATTCGCATAGCTTTTGAAGATGCTTTATGTATTCTGTCGGAATATCACCGAGACGCTGATAGTCGGAAACCTTTTGAAGGGCTTTCGAGAGCGCTCCATACGTTTCAGAGGATAGTACAGGACCAAGATCACCAATGGTATTGGGAAGTTTAAAAAACCTGCCAGCAGCTTGCGTATGTAATGGAGCATCTGGAAGCAGCTGCTCTTCCGTTTCGAATATCTCATGTAAAAGTCCCTGAAGTTTAACAAGCGCCGCATCCGATACTTGCTTCTGGGCTTTGAATTGGGCAGTGTCATGCTCTTCCTCGGCGCGAGATTCTACTTTTCTGCGCTTGACGGATTTAATATCCGATATGTATTTGAACTCATTGATATCAGCCGACGGAGGCAAACTGGGGATTAGAACCATGGGCTTTAATCTTTTGTCCGAGTGGTGATTAGAGGGCATGGAATGATGATGAGAGTGACTCCTGGCGGAAGATTTTGAGGCAGCTTTTGTAGCCCCAGACTTTTCTAGGGGAGGCGGAGTCACCGATACAGGATCTATTAAACGCAAACGGTAAGATTTTATGTCGAAGTTTGAAAACAAGGCAACCCACAACGATAAGACACATCGGCAGAGTCCAAGATCATCCTAGCAAATGGGCCTAACTGGTTATCACTGGAAGGCTCGAGTTTACGATGAGATGGAGAAGAACGAGTGGTCGCAGGAAGTCTGAATTCACTATGAAAGTCGTCAGTTTGCCTTTTTGAGAAAGTTATAGCAAGGAACTTACAATTCCGTTAGGGTGTCCTGGTTCAGAAGCTGTTGTAAATACTCGCGAGCGGTTCCGAGACGAGTAGACTCCCCGGACACAGGGACCGCTTGTGTTTCATTATCCAAGCCATCAATCAAATTTCCAGCAAGGTTGCTATCGTAAGGTCTGGGCCAATTTACGAGAGAACGTCGGCCGATATCAGGGCGCATGATTGAGTCTACATGGGTAAGTGAGCATTTTGTTGAGGAGAGATCGGGTCTCAATCTCCATACCAAGTCCAAACACCGGAGCGCTAGTCATAGGGGAGAACCTGAGAGCCTCGTCTACCGATAGTGGACGGGGACTCCGTTTGGAGGCGCCGGGAGTAGTGCCATTGCTGTGAATGACAACCTCCAGGTTTGGCTGGCGATGCGGTTGCATAGTGACGGATCCGAAGGGTCACGACATGAATCTGGCAAGGTGGAAAAGAGCCGGACAGACGGCACTACCGTGCGCACAATTTTTGGCCCACCAAGGAAAGGCATGTCATTTTCATGATCGTCGCTTCAATGGATGTGCCGAAAGTGGTAGGGAAATTTAGGCGCAGGCAGCTCCCGTGGTCAGGGAGTTGGTTCGGGAAACCCTAATTTTACATGGTCCACCGCGACTCACTTAACTTAGGTACCTATTTACGGAGTAGTTACCTGTTAAATGGACTTTTCTGCCGCTCCTCGCGTGTCTGAATATCACTTGATACTCATCAGTATAGTTAGCTTAAATATTTGAGTAGCGAAGCGATTTATTGCTTCTTGTTCGGGCCCATAAATATTAGTTACAAGAGCTCGGACTTTTCGGCCAAAGAGTGGGTTAGTTAACTCGCCCAAGTGATCTTCCATTCAGGACAGGGGATTAGCCGGATGTATCTGATGGGAAAGAGAGAGGTAAAGTCATTCGAAATTTCTTGGATTGAAATAAAGATCATAGTGCTGGGGGGGGGGGTTTTTTTTTCTCTTATTGGCCCTTCACAATTGTGGAGGCCCATCCAAAAGCGCGCAGATCTATCTAAAAGTCTTAAGAGCATGACCAATAACTAGAGACCCCAAAGCAAGCTTCGCCATATTAAGCTGCCACTGCCTGTTCAGGCAGCGTATATTCCTGCTCTCCACTCTTCTCATATTCCGCCATATCAAGCGCTACGATAACACTATCTCTCACAACCGTTTCGGGGTCGTCAAGAAAGCGTTTCAGAACATCTTCTACACCTTCTTCAGCCCCCAAGCTGCCCAGGGCTTCGGCTGCTTCATGGCGAACCATCCCGGCTTCGTTTTTATCGCTTAATGTAGTTATAAGACTGGGAATACTAGCGGGATGGGATAGCTGTCCGAATACAAAAGCGATTTCGTGTCTGAATAACGCGGAACTGTCTTGAAAGCCTTCAGCGAGAGCATGGATTGCTGGAACTGCGGTTGGCAAATCGGGAGGAGAGCAAAGATCACGCAGGGCGAACATGGCTCGGTAGCGCTTGAAAAGTGGGAGATTCGAATCGAGGAGTGCCTTTTTCAGCTCGGGAATGGAAGGCTCGGAGGTTGAGAGGGGAAGAGGAGGCGCGGGGTCAATGGAGGCAAAGTCACTTGGTCCTAATCAGTATATTGATACAAAAATCATTTTGATGATTTCCTCACCTTTGCTTCAGATTCTCTGACTTGCTCTCTTTCGACGCTTCCCACATTATTCGGTCAACTGCAATATCACATGTCTCTCTAACAACCTCCTCCTCAGTCTTGTCGTCCCGGAGCCGTTGTAGAATATCTAAACTTTCTGTATCTCCGAGCGCTCCAAGAGCCTCTGCGGCTTCGTGTCGACACATAGCATCCTCCTGGCGATTTTCTAAGACCTCACGAAGATGAGGAACAGTATCCAGGTTTCTTGTTTGCCCAAGGCAGTATGCAAGCTCATGTTTTAGCAGCGCGGAGGATGAGGAAAACGCAGCGGCAATGGCTTCAATTGCGGGCAGTGTTTGTTCGGTCGGCGGCTTCAAAGAAGCAATGTGCTTAAGCGTGAAGAGTGCGCGGAACCGCTGGGCGAGGGGCGCAGACTCTGACGTGATTACTTGTCGCAAATATTGAATGGACTCCTTGTCGGTACTCGTGGTTTCTGAAGCCATTTTTATCTGAAAATCTATCAAAAGACAAGAAGAAACTGCCGCCTTGATGCTGTAAATGCCAGAGAGGAAGCTCGTGAGGGGCAGGTTTTCTCAGTTTTGCAGCGAAAAAGATCAGCGGATCAGATAAGATTTGCGATTTCGACTGATTAGTGGCTTGGCATTTTGATAGCAGGAAACCGAATTGATAGTAATACGGAGTACGAGAGGGGAGGGAGGGATCCTTAGACAGGCAAAGCGTAGCACCAACACCGTTTTTGGATCTGTTCATATAAAATTTAGATTGAAGTCGAATCATTGGGATATTTTACTATACATCTATCTTTCATATCTGCCGCGAGCGACAAACCCAAAAGCTACTTTAGGCCCAGTAATGAAACAAGCTGTATTCTAGGGAGGTACCAACATTGTGTTCATGAAGCAGTAATTCGAAGCTGTTGCGAGTCGCTATTCATTCTTATTTCGTACGTATGTGCTTGAGCTTTTTTGGCGTATGCAGGAAGTTGTTGGCATAGGCCTTAGGATGAAAAGCCCTCTCGTTTGGTTCCTGAACGTAGTATTCATAGCCTTGCTTTTCTGCAAATTGAATTGCGTCTTCTTTTGATTTGAAGTTGATGTGAGTGCCCTGCATCGCATCCGCTGATGATTGCCAACCCATCAACGGATTTTCCCATCGATGACCCTTGGACAGAATATCCCAATCCATTCTCCAGTGATGAGTATGCCAAGTTCCAGATTGCGTAGCAGGTTTTGCGGGTTGGTAGATCCTATTGAGTGTGAGAGAAAGGTCCATTCACTTAGATGCAGACGAATTTCCATACCTCACGGTTCGGGCTTGGAGATCTGTAGGGGCGCCTGAAAGGACCGCGGCAGCGACAACATCACCAGGTTCACTGCCGTCCATCACGCGTTTCGGAACGGGCGAAAACAGGCTGCATCTCCAATTTAGCTATCAAGAAGTAATATTTCGAAGTGGGTGTGCATACGAGGTAGCTTGGTCGATCGTAGCGTTATAATCTGGTTGATGACGGGCCATAGCCTCCGAAGGCGATTCTTTCCGTGTCATGGGTCCTCCTCTCGATACAGCGGCGGGGGCATCTTCGGGACTCGTTTTTGGGGGTTTCTCGTCGACCTCGCGTGGAGCAGAAGAGCTGGTATACCGGGCGTGGACGGCTGGCGCTAGTCTCACCACCCGCGAGCAGCCTGAAGCAAGATTCGCTATTCTCCCGGGCCTTAGTATAGACATTGTGGTGGATTGAGCGGAAGGAAATTAGACTGGTCTGTTGAACGACCAGGCTTGCAACCTTCCAATGGTGGTGAGGTTCCGATCTCGAATGCCCAGCAACGGATTGGTGTCGGCCAAATGCGGTTAGCGCGAAAATGCCTCCACGCTTCTTCGTCCCGATTGACCTCAAGTTCAACACTGAACTTCAATTGATTAACCGTCGGAAACGATTATTCTAGCTCGATCCCACAGAATCGATAGGTATTCTCCTGGTTTTTCGAATATCTAAAAGATGGCCTACTAATTTCTTCAATTGTTAGATCATTCACCATGAGCTACATCGTTCGCCGAGGGCTCTCGACCCTCATTCCCCCAAAGGTAACCTTCCTAACCGTTTGCTTTTGAGATCAAGGTCAGCTAACCGGTTGATAGATTGCATCTCCTTCCGTATGTTTCCCAAACCTTATACTCTCCGAACGCCATATCCTTTCCTTCAGCTTGACGGTCGCTCTTAACTTTCCACCCGACTAACTCTCCTTCAAGGCAATCGGCGCCGCCAAAGATGCAGCTCGTATGGAGCGTGTTGGCCAATTCTATGGAAAACTTCCCCGTGGTTCGGCTCCTGAAGTAAAACCAAGCGGTTTTTTTGCGCGCTACCAGGCCAAACATTTCGGCAACAAGCCGACTGCGAAACGTGCGTCTGATACCCTCACTTCCCACTAGCCATAGCCCTATCTCTTTACCTCTCGGACCGATATAATCGAGACTTGGATCATTCGCTAACTGGGCTTTTAATAACAGCAATTATACACATCATCGTGGTGATGACGCTTTTGGGCTACAGCATCCAATACGTTACGCATCTCCGTATGAACCCCTGCCCGAGTTACCCTGCGCTTTCTGACTGAACCTACAATAGGCCACCATAAGAATAACGCTCATTAGACAGGCTCATATACTGAGGATTAGGAGTGCTTCGTTGAAATGTGTACATATAACATAGAAATGAATCTGGTTTGAAGCGTCATAATTACAATGTTCAGGTAGAAAATCCACACGACGTTGTATTTTGAGGCCATTATGTCTTTGAAATTGAATAGCATCAAACAAATACCATTGAAATTGAAAGTTAGCCGAAAGCCATTCATTCCTTTCTCCAAACATCCATTTTCCTAAGATGGCAGCGGGAGGCTCAGGTGGAAAAAGGCTTGGTCGGCGCTAACCGCATTGGGATGTGATAGCTTGGCCACACGTCTGCTGCTTCCAGTCAACCTTCCTCTTCACCACTTCTGGCTCCTCACAAGTCGTTCTTCCAGAAACCGGCCAGGCCATTCAGGTCGTTGAATTCATATTTATTTTTCCTTGAGTACTTTTGCGCTATATTTATTGCGGTTTCTAGCTGTGTGGCCTTCCGCTTTTTAGCTCTCGTTCCGAAACGGCTCAGTTCAGAGCCCATCAATACTTCAACCAGTGCTCATCCTGGCGGTAATCAGTTGCTGACAAGAAGTAAGTTCATTCCATGGGCTTTGAAAGTAGGAGACTCTACCTAGTTATACATTTCAATTGATACTTAACTAACTCTATCGTATGACAGCCGTAGAACATTGTTATGGCAGAGCAGAGCAGCCACGATGTGGTAAACCAATCCCGGTCGGGCGGCGACTCATTGCCCTCCGACGTTCCTGCGAGCAAACCTGACAAAAACACGACTGGAGGGGATGGGGAGGATAAACAGACTTTAAATAAAGATTTGAAGGATAACACAGAAAGCTCGGTATCGCAGGAGAAGCGGGAAGAAGATAAGAGTACGCAGATTGTTCAACAGTTCGATGAGCGCGTTCCTACCAAGGATGATACTGTGAGTTGTTTTGAGCGTTCCTTGCCGCTAGTATTACCGACGATGGTTAACTATCAACACAGGACACTTTTGGGATAGGTTTACCAGCACACGACGAATCCGCAAGAAAGCAGCTCGAAGTCAACGGCATCGAATCAGTGTCTTCATTCGATGATGATGGAACAACCCATACTCAACATGGCGATGGCAGTGGGGGCTCCGATACGGATGCGAGCCGAGGCGATTTACGATCATTGTCCAAAGAGAGTACCCAACATTCTCGTACCAGTTCCGTTAAGCGACCAGCGACTTTCAAACCTGTCTCGTGGGCAAAATACTCAATTTCTAAATCACCAGGTGTAGCTACAGCTTCTAAAGCTACAACTGAGCAAGGTATAGTAACCACGTTTCCTTTTGGTACATCGCAGCGCAAAGTAATCACACTAAAACTCTCGAAGCTCCGTTTTCACTCTCGAACGGCACCAATACACCTACACAGCACTCGTCAAGGCCTCGTTTAGTTGCTAAATCGACAAGTAGTATGCGCGACTCAACTCCTAGAGCCCTCGGCGGTGGTGGTAAGAACGGAGCCGGGGGACCAAACCCGAACCAAGTATGGAATAAAAATCGACGTAAGGCACCAATTGCCATTGCAAGTCTTACGATGATATTGACAAAGAATCTACAGCTGTTCAAACTCCTCCCACAAAGCACCTAACGGACGAAGAGCTCAAGCAACAATATGGCATTCATATGACTTCGCGTATCCAAACCGACGCCGATGACAAGGAAGCGAAATGGGCTGATATTGATGATGACGAAGACGACTGGGCGCCGGAAACGATTGAATGGAATGATGGCACGAAAGTTACGTTAACCCAGACTGAAAACCCTCCTGTGCCCATCCAAGCAAAGATCGACGTCCCGGATAGAATGACGACCCAGCCAACAGGGCCACTTGATAGAATTTCAGGAATGGCGCCTAGCAAAGTGCCTACTTCAAAGCCGCCAGGCTCTCTCGGTCCGAACGCAACCATCCTCAAACTTGGTGCCAGTGTTGAAAGACAACAAGCTCGGTTAGGTGTTGATTCAAAAGCTGTAAACGACAAGAACGGTTCGGTTTTGAAGACACCTTTACCTCCAGCGAAATCTCCATGGGCCCCACTGCCCCCTATTGAGAAAGTTTCTCCGGCCGCCATACCACCTCCCGCCCAACCACCCCGATCCTCCCGTTTCTTCCAAGGCGCGCCGCAAGATTCGATTCCACCCTTACCAGGAGCCAAAGAAATCGCTGCGGATGATTTCAACCGCTCCTGGAGGGATCGTGCCCAGCCAACATCACCTAGAGAACTTTTTAACTCTCAGTCTGGTCGATATGAAGCCGTTTCGGATCCGCGCCGTGGCCAATACGGGAACGATGCTCATTTCCGTCCAGCTTCGCTGCTCCAGAGACAGGATAATCTAGGACCTGCAGAGCCTTCGCCCGCATTCCAGACTCATAGATCTTCACAGGAGGCCGGTTCATGGACTCGTCGTCGTGCTTCATCCAATGTCAGCGGAGGGAGCGGGGTCATGGGTCGGCGACTTTCCATGAGCAAACCAGACCTGAGCCACAGAACTCATGATATTCCTCCACCCCGTCGCGGATCACAACAGCACGAACAACTACCTCAACCCGGCGCATATGTTCCAAGAGGTCCATCCCCATCACGCCCGCCCGCCACGATAACTTCAAGCCAAACACAACCAAGCCCCTACAGCCCATCCGCATCCCACGCCGGTACGGTCCAAACGCCAGTGGCGGATCCTGCTCTTACACAAGTGCCTGCTATGGAAGATACTATAGCAATGCAACAGCGAATTATGCGTGAGAAACGGGACATGGCAAGACAGCGCAGACTGGAGGAGGAGGCGAAAGAAGAAGCTGCCAAACAGGAGCGTATCAGGATAAAACTTGAGGCAATGGGCCCTCCCCCGTCGGAAAAATCTCATCTGAAAGAGCATACAGCTCCGCAGGAACCTCCCAAGCAACCAATGGTGGTCTCATCACCGCCAAAGCCTCCGGTTCTAGATCCAAGCGGGGAACCCAAACAGTACGGATTGATGAAGGTCCACCCTCCAGAACCTGTGATTGTGGCACCAAGTGAGAAATCCATGCCTCCGTCACATATGTCTCCGCTACGTGAATCAAAGTTCGAACAGTCTCGATCAACAGCACCACCTCCTTCGGTGAACGGAGTTCGACCCTCGAACGATGTTTCCGCTGTTACAAAACCCGAATCCAATCACGGCCCTGTCAATGATCGAAATCCGACCTGGAAAGGATCAGGGCCTGCAAACAGTTCGTATTCATCATGGTCTGGTGCGAAAGCAGCTCCCCATGCGACATCAAGTAACTTATGGGGCTCTCCAAACAATGATAAAGCTCTAGGCAATGGTACTTTCGACAAAAATCTCACTGGATTCCCCTCTCGGGATCTTCAGTCTCATGCTCCATTACCACCTGCGGAACATTCCCCAATCGGTTCCTCACAAGCCACAGCACAGGCTTCAATGGAGAAGAATGCCGCTCCTGAACGTGCACATCAACGATTGCCTAGGCCTCCGAAGCAAATGGCAGATAATAGCTCGTCTTTATCTCCGTTAGCTTCTCCCGAGGCACGTCCAGGTCGTCCGCATGGAACCGATCATATGCGACCAGTGCCTCGCCCAGGACCTATCGCTCCTCCACCTAATTACAATCAAGGCCAAAGATGGCAGCATAATCAGTATCCTCGGCGTTCGGAGGAAACAGCTGCTTGGAACAATTTTCATAATGTCGCTAAAAAGGCTGAGATGGAGGAAAATGAACGATTTCACCGGGAGCTTCGGGCTAAGCGTGAGGAGGAGGTCAGGACTGGAATTAAGCCAGCACTGCAGGTTACGTTTAATGAAACCTGGCGACAGGTTAGAACTGGAGATGACCCTGGCCAACGCAACATTGTCTCCGTAACAAAGACAGCAGAACAGGCAGCCCCTCTACCGCTCCACAACCTTGAAACCACGAGAGATGGCCTGTCTTTTGCAGACTCGAAATTTGGAACAACGGCCAGGGGGTCCCGCTTCTTCCCCCACGGATCCGACCAGATCAAACGCCCTTTAGATAGAGACAACTATGAAGGACAAACTCCTTCTCCGCCGCCCCCTGACGATATTTCAACTCATCCAGTCTTTACCTGTGATTCCGCAAGACCACTCGTACATCTGCCAGCTCCAAAGCCACGTGTCAAACTGCCTCCACAAAGCTCACCACCTGCACCTCCTCCTGCATCATTTGCATCAATGGTTGCTGGACCACCGCCTCCTCGTGGCAGCCAACCCATCGCTAGTACAGCAACATGGCAAGATCGTTTCAATGGACTGTTTGGTAGAAAACTTGCACCAGCTCCCCAAATGGTACAGCCTTCGCCAGTGAAGAAAACTGCCCTTGCTGTCGCTTCTGCGACGAAAGAGCCCCTTGAGGTCTTACCCAGCATTTCATCTGCTGCGGTCTCCCTTCCTCAATTTGGAGATACAGTCGTATTCGATCGGGATGCTGGAAAAACAACTTCCAAAGAGGTAGAAGATGAAGAAGCGATCTTCGAGGATCGTGAAGCTGGATCTTTACCAGTTGTAAATGTTCCTCACATGGCACCAAAAGCTGCATGGCAGCCAGCACTACCCCCATCCCAGCAACGTCTTCGTTCCCGATATCAAAAACCTGTTCAAGCTCAGAGCATTGAACCCTATATCTTTAGCTCAGACGACAGAGGCAATGCGGGCGCTCTTATCGTCACTATACGTTTCCCGGGTAATCCAACTCCCAAGACGGTCGCCATCCCTGGAACAGGTGGTACCAGTAGTGGGAGCACTCACCCTCATCCTCACCCTCGCCATCGCCACCAGAACCACAGAAATCATCGTAGAGGTGGAAGATCGGGCCGAGAAGGTCCGTCACATCACGCCCCTCACTCTGCGAAGAAGACTCAACCTACCGTTCCCGGAGGTCCCCGCTCCCGACACGGGAGTAGCAACTGGGCTCCCCGTGTTGCTAGTGCTACCACATAAACGCTATCACTCCAAGCTGGAAATTAACCGGCTCTGAACTCAATCATTGGGTGGTGTTGGTTTCTCGGTTCATTGGTGCAAGTGCTGGAAGTGACATTTTCAGGAGTCAGCCGGCATGGTTTCTTGCGTTATGTTACCGCCACTTTTTTGTCATCTTAACGTCCTTTCCTCGTGTTCTGTCCTTTTTGTGTCTGCACTTCCGGCTTCCAGGCGCTATTGTTTCGCGGGTCATTTGTCCTTCACCCCTTGAACCTAGGCGCTGTCTAGTACATTCGGCTTTACTGGTGCTAAGCACTCGCTGCACTGACCATCGACTGTTCCAATACTGAATGTGGCCAGTATTCTAGGTTCTTTGCCGTTCTTTGGATGATTCTTTCTCGTGATGTTTACTTAGTCAGTGACTCTCTGGTAGCGGACTCGATACCAGTGTTCCATTATTATTCTTCTAAACAACTTTGATCATTACCCGTATACTCCGTAGTCCGGAAGATGCTTCATGATGAATTCCTACAGTAGGCATAATAATTTACGTGGATATTCGATGTAAGTAGGACTGTAATATCTCGATAGCCCTTCATAGGCATTTGAATTGTGGGCGAGACTTGTCCACCATTGCATTGGTATATCACAAGTTTGAGAAAGTAACATATAACACCTGAACCGCCAGCGCTAAATCTGAAAGAAAACACATCGCTTCAAACACGCAGAGAATATTCGTCAATCCGACAATCAAAGCCTACATAGAATAGACAATCATGAAAACATGAGACATAAACATCGCGCTACCAGTTCCAGGTTCGGCTGGACGCAGTAAAAACAGGCGGCTTCCATTGGAGTCTTGAACCGTCAATTCGCCGCGACCCTTTAATTTGTTCTTTAGCCAAACGCTTATTATGCTGTTCGACAACGGCTTCGGTTAGGACAAGGATCCAGGCTCCTTTCTATAAAACAAAGTTAGCACAATATCGACACATGGTAATGCAATGGGCAAACTCACGTTATACCTAAGTAGGTTGAGAACTACAAGGGTCTCGTGGACATCTTTCTCAGTCATTCCACTCAAAGTTGCAAGTTCACTTTCGCTAATGGATTCGCGTCCAGGCTCGAGGAGAAGTTCGACCAGCACTTCCCTCCAGTATTGACGATAACTCAGAAGACCAAGATCACTAAGCGGTTTCTCGGGAGAACCTAGTTTGCCCTCTCGTTTGCTGAGCTCATAGCTGAATGCAATGAGAAGCCGGCCAAAGCCACGGCGCTGGTACTGAGGTAGCGTAAGGATACAAGCGACATTGTAACCTTCGGCAGATTCTTTTTCCTTGGAGAAATAACCAACCAAATGGCAGCCATGAGCATCTCTCGTAGTCATGCAGTAAAACAAAAACGGATCGACATCATAGTAGAGGGTCTTATGGTCCAAGAATAGTTTGCTCAGCAAACATAAATTTCGGCACCATGTTCGCTGTCGACGGCCATCAACTTCAAAGAAGGAGACATAGTCATCGCGATAAATCTCATTTCCGGGAGGATGGACGAGCGAGCATTTCGTACGATGCCTCTCAAATGCTCTCTGGTTGTCAAAGTAACTCAGGCAGAATTCATCGATGTAAACCATGTCCGCATCGCTAAAACATGCTGGATAAGGCGAAAAGTACCAGGGCTCAATCTCAAATTTCCCCATTTGTATTCGACCTAAGTTTCGCACTCGATGTATCTCGGTTGGATTTTGCGTCATGCTGCCCCCCGTTCTTAACTTCTCGATCTCTTCTTGCCGAACAGCTTCCTCGGCAGCATTCTCAAGATCTTGTTTGATGGCAGCTTTAGCTTCCGCTTCTTCAACGTCTATCATATCCACATCTTCCAGATCCGCTTGAGCAGTCAGCTCATCGGAGAGAAGATCACTTGGCAACTGAGATAGACTTAAGGGGCTTCCATCGTCGAAATTTTCTTTCCCAAGAGCCTTTGAAAGCTTGGATGGTTTGGTAATATTCAGGTTTTTGCTTGCCAATATATCGGGGGTGGATGAAACATCTCGACTAAGTCTTTGAGCGCGTTTCAGTGCGCTTTTTGGCTGTGCTTTGGTGGCGGAGGCTCCAGTGGCTTTCTTTTTATCTACCTTTTCCGGTAGAGGCCATTCGACCTCTCTTGATAGATCGATCCGCGAAGAAGATACCCATTCTATAGATAAATGAGCTTCAATATCCTGTACGTGGTGCTTTCAGGCTATACAAACCATCAAGACGCTTGTTAAAATCAACATAATGGACACTTTTGATGTGTTAGGCTCTGTTTCAGCAGTAAAATCAGTGGTAATAAACATACTAAAAAGTCAGTCCATCTCTGCGCTGCCTCATGGACAGAATCTCTGCTTTGCGATAATCTCCATCCTGCAGAGTCATTTAGTAAGAGGTCACGTGAACCGGATGTTTGCCAGGCAACCAGCAAGAATGGGACGGAATGATATGGATATACCTTTTCAACAAATGCCTTCACGCCGATTCTATGAGGCAGTTAGTGTCTAATTTTTCATCGCTAGAGATTCTGCGACAAGGAAAAATCTACCTGAGCGTGTTGAGGGTGGCTAGACTCTTCTCAACGGGGTCTGGAGTGCTAGAGGCCTCGTATGAGACATCTCTGGCCCCCATGATATTTCTGAGGCCGGTTTCTAGCAAACTTTGATGAAAACCGAGATGGAATTCCCTGTGGTGGTAGATTTTTTGATGAAATTCTGGATTGTGATGATGGCTGAAGTTGAGGTTTTTGATGACTTTTCGCACTGAATGTTCGGTCGACTTTCTTTGGCGCTTAAGTTTTAACTTCCCATTGCCACTCACCATCACTAACGCAAAAGTCCTCACTATTGAGCCTCTTGACAAGCATGGAGAAAAGGCTTCAAATTTGTATGCAACAAACAAATGCTAATATCTCTGGATATCTTTGAGAATACAATTTGCTACTGAAAGCTGTAAGTGTGTCTCAGTGCCAAACAATCAAAATAGAATGTCAAAACTCCCCATATTATTATGTCACCATTGGTAAATCTTAATGCCAGCCGTTCATCCCAGATCCTCCCAATGAGTCTAGCTCCTCCCTTCGCTCTCTGTAGACGTCCTGAGCCTCTCGCTGGCGTTGGGTTATGAAAGTAGCTTCGTCACGAAGACCATCAAGTCGTCGAGAGAGGGCAGATTCTTCCGCGATCGCCAATGTCCTAAAGGAGTCCAGGTTGACTTTCGCTTCTTGTAGGGCTTCGCTTGCTTCCAGGATCTTACTCCTGAGTGTCTTTGCTCTGGCTTGGTATCCACCGCAGTGCAGTGCAACTTTTTTCTCTAGCTTATTGCCCTGCTCCGCCGTTTTCATTAGAGTACTTTGAACGGTATCAAAGGCGGAGAGCATGTCTTGCTCCTGTTTCTCAAAGTCATTTTCATCTGCATAAATCGAGATACCCGGCAGCACGGATAAAGTTTCGCGTATCGAGACATGTGAAGTACCAAAACCGTCCTGCCACCCTTGCAGTGCATCCGGCGATAGCTCGGCTTGGATTTCTGCGCGCGCGCCAGCTAGGAGATCATCACTAAGTACTTCCAATTTCCGCGGTTTGCCTTGTATTTGAGCTCCAGGTAGCGGAAATTTTCGTGCATCATGCGAAATGATGAGCGCCATTTCTTTGTGAACCATCTGTTGAATTGGATCATCAACGGCGTCCGCTTGCGACATCAGCGCTCCGATATCGAGCACACGTGGTCGAGGCAGTCCACGCTGGTAAACCTGACTCTGGCGCTTGAATTCCTCTTTCGCCGCTTTTTCTGCAGCTGCTTTATTCCTTCTGTCACGCTCAGCGGCATCCTCCTCCGTAATCCCATCAGTCTCTGCCAGCTCCGGTTTTTCGGATGGTAGTTCTTCTAATTCCCACTCCGTTTCCTTAGGTTTAGGTAAAGAATGGAGCTGCTGGAGGAGTTGTCGACGCATGTGATCTTCTCGGAGTTTAACATCCCTTGGAGTACTACCCACAGGAAGCCCAGTTTCCTTGTTGATCATAAAATTATCTCGGGGAGTGCGCAAGGGAGTAGCTCCGGGGCCTCGCATTGGGGTTGCACCAAATGCGCCACCCTGCCGGAACGGAGTTGCCATCGGATTCGGCGTAACCAACTGATGTTTCTCGGGTGCGATACCTTTGAAGCCAGTGGAGCCAACGCCATCAAGTAGAGGCGTGTTCTCTCCACCGAGTAGGGAAGATTGGGTTTCTGTTAGGGCCTTAATGTTTCGGATTTCATTCGCTATCCGATCTTCCTCTGGAGCTGCTCTAGGGGTCCTGATCGGCGTGACGCCAATGATACTTGAATAATTGGCGATGAGGCCTCTCGTGCCGTCGCTTTCATCGTCACCCGCCATTTTACTAGCTCTTTCACCTGCCATGCCCATTTTTACGATATCCTCAATTTCGCCCTCGCTGACTTGGGGAGATGGTAATACTAAAGGCCGACGTTTACTGCTTTGTTCCGCTTCTCGAATGCGCTGCAGTTGGCCAGCTCTCGCCGCTGCGGCAAAGGCTGCAGAAGGTCCACTTTTCTCATTCTTCTGTCGCTTTTTGTCTTGGTCACCTTCTTGTTCTCCTTTTCTCTTGCCAGCAAGCTGCTGCTTTCGCGGATCAAACTGTTCCCGCTGTCGTTCATTTTTCGTTTGCTCCTCTAGAGTGTCGTAAAAGCCGGGAACAGGTTGTTTCTCAAACGGAATATCTGCATTGTAGTCCATTTGACCCTTTTTCGTAGTCGTAATTTTAATGTTGATTCCAGCATTTTTCAGCTCTCGTCGCTTTTGTAGAACCGCCAGCCGTCGTGATTCCTCAAGCTGTCTTTCGCGGGCCTTTCGCTTCGCTTTCTTTCCCTGGGTATTCGCGAGACGAGCACGCGCCTCGCTAAGCATTTCTTTCTCATCTTCGTCCAGGTCAATGGTATCCGGGCGGGCAGGTTTCGATTCTGGATCCGGATCTAATTCTCCTGGTCTGTATAATATCAGTACCCGAGTATTAAACGATATGGAATGATGAAAGGGTCCATTCTTACCGTAGCTTTCGAACGTCATCGGCGCTAGGTGCTGCAGCTTCACCACCAGATGGACCTCCGAGGCCTAGTTCATCAGATTCCCTGGCTTCAGCCTCATCTAAGAGCTTCTGATACCTTTCCAGGCATTGTGTTGCGGTTCTTCCAACAATAGGTGCGATCGTTCGCCACTGCGTAGGCATCAACTTCGCAAGGTGAAGTAGCTTCTCATCCTCCTCCTTCGACCACTCAACCTTGCGGATAGCTGGATCTAGCCATTCCGACCAGCGAGCTTTACATTGCTTTGGAGTCTTCCGTGCTAGAAGGGAGGATACTCGGGCCCATTGGTTCAATCCATACTTCGATACGGCAACTTTGACAATCTCATCCTCAATGTTGGTCCTAAAACGGAAAGAAAATCAGCATTGGTTTGAAGAGAATCCATCAAGGTAAGGGGCAATTCATACCATACACCTCCCTTTACAACAGGCATCTTGAATGACTCCCGTGGCACAGCGGGTTGATTTTCTTGAGCTCGATGAGGGTTGAATTTGGTTTCGCGATTCAAGAAGACTGAGCGCGTGTATTTTAGGCTAGAAGGTCTTGGCACTCACCAAATACCACGCACCGGCCGATCGCTCAGCGGCTGATAAGAAAATTAAAAATTAGAGAACGAAAATACCGACCGGAAACAAGGACGACTCAACGCAGAGAGGTTTCAGTCGGTGAATACACAAGGATGTCGACAAATATCGAGGCCCCACGGCAATATAGCCAGCCTTCACGAAAAGGTAAAAAGGCATGGAGAAAGAATGTGGATGTCACTGAAATAAATGACGGCCTTCGGCAAGTTCGTGAAGAAGAAATTCAAGGGTGAGTCTTCCATACCTCCGCTTGAGGTTCTATGGATCTAAACAGCGACTTTACAATATAGCGGCGTTCTTGCAGAGAAACCCTCTGAAGACCTTTTCACCGTCGATAAAACTGGAACAAAAGAACTCGAGAAGCGACATACTAATCACCAAAAACTACTAAAAGCTGATGAGATTCTGGGCCTCCGCTCCGCCATTCCCGCTGTTGATAGTCGCAAACGGTCTAGCTCTAAGGTCACAGATGGTATTATAGAGCCTAAAAGCAAGCGAGCGAAAAAGGATTGGGTAACCAGGGCAGAATGGTTACGGCTTAGACAAGTCGCAGCCGAGGGAAATCCATTGAAAAAAGACGCTCAGTCGGGTGCTGCATACGATCCGTGGGCAGACACTTCAGTTACGCCAGCGCAGGCTAAAGACAAATTTGATTTCATCCCGAAGCCCAAACCAATTGTTGCGCCAGCAACGATCAAACATCCACCGATCTCACTCGCTGCGAATGGTAAACCCATACCTTCAGTGAAAAATCCCTATGCTGGAACAAGTTACAATCCTACTTTCCAAGACTGGGATAAACTCTTGACAGAAGAGGGCGAAAAGGAAGTCGAAGCAGAAAAGAAGCGCTTGGAAGAAGAGAGAGCCGAGTTAGAGAAACAAGCTCGGATTGAAGCAGCCTGGAATGAAGATGAGCAAGCGAAATCTGGTGATGAGAGCGCATGGGAAGGATTTGAAAGCGAGTACGAAGCCGCGGAGTGGCTAACTAAGAAGCGACCCGAACGAAAGACGAAAGCTCAAAGAAATAGGATCAAGCGAAGAAAAGAGGCTGAGGCAAAGGCAAAATGGGAAGCGAAAATGAAGAAGAGAGAAGAGCAAGCAGCCCAACTCAAATCGATATTGAAAACAGTGAAGGACAAGGATGATGCGGCTCGGCAGTTGCAGCGAGTAGAAGATGCTTCCTCAGAAGAGGGAGATGACCGAGTACTACGGAGGCGGCCTTTAGGGGGTAAAAATTTGTATGCTGCTCCCCGAAATCCCCATTTCTCAGCTGGATTATACTAATTATCATATCATAGCCCTCCCGAGAAACCTCTTGAACTTGTGCTTCCTGAGGAGCTTCAAGACTCTCTGCGGTTATTGAGACCTGAAGGGAACTTGTTGGATGATCGATTTAGAAATCTCTTAGTGCAAGGGAAACTAGAAGCTCGGAGGCCTGTTTCCCAGCCCAAAAAAGCGAAAAGGACGCTTACAGAGAAATGGTCGTACAAGGACTTCAAGATCAAGCCCTGAAAACGCTCGAGTTTTCAATATAATGTTTGGCTCTAGAAACATGCAATGCTTAAAATTCCAATTATCTATGATACACATGAAAAGGTCATTTAGCTCTATTGCCTCTTTTGCCATGTAAATATTGATCTCTATCTCAAATCTCCATATTGTACCCGTAGAAGTAGTGGACATCCATACATGCCCAATTCTCTGCACGCCAATAAGGGATATCGGTGTTGTTTGCACTGTTTGCACCAACTTGAAAATATTCCGCAGCGCCAGCTAAACTCCTCTTGATAACCGTTTACACCTCTTGAAAAGAAAATCATGGACTCGTGACACCAAAATTCGGAAAATGGATCTTAAGGATCTTTCCAGCAACTGGAAGAAGCTACAGGCTACCATAAACAAAAGCAGCCCTTCCTCAGCTCCCAAGCGCAGCGCCAGCGATCTTGCGCGGCAAGATGGAGTGAAACGGAGAAAGCAGTCATCCTCATCGCATTCCTTAAAACATTCAAATCCCTCGATTGAAAAACGGGAGCGAGCTCTCATTAAGAAACAGAAAATGTCCGGCATCACTACAGAAGTTGCCGAGGGCGTCCGAAAACTCACTGTTAACGGGACAGAAAATGAACGAATGCAAACTACAACAAAACAAAAGGACATTGGACGGGAAAGCGTTAATGAAGGACGGTCACAAAGGTACATACAACACTCCTTTTCAGTTGATTCTTCTCTTACGCTGGATCATCTTCACTAACTTACCGCCAGCGCCGAAGTAGGGAAATATATAGCCATCGACTGCGAAATGGTAGGCGTTGGCCCGAATCCCGATCGCGACTCAGCGCTCGCCCGTGTGAGTCTAGTCAACTATAACGGCGACCAAATCTACGATTCATTCGTTAAGCCCAAAGAGGCGGTCACAGATTGGCGCACGAAAGTCAGTGGGATCACACCCGCCAGCCTAGTCAACGCAAGGAGCTTTGAAGAAGTGCAGAAAGATGTTGCGGAATTACTTGATGGCCGGGTGCTCATAGGACATGCGATTCGAAATGATTTGAATGCCTTACTCCTAAGCCACCCGAAGCGAGATATTAGAGATACGAGTTTACATCCAGCGTATCGGAAAATCGCGGGGGGTTCGAAACCGCGGTTGAAGATTCTGGCGGCGGAGTTGTTGGGCGTGAATATACAAGGGGCAGCGCATTCGAGTGTAGAGGATGCGCGGGCGACAATGTTATTGTTTCAAAGGGATAAGGAAGCTTTTGAGAAAGAGCATGCGAAGAGATATCCTGTGAGGGCACAGGCTCAAAATGATGGGGACTCGAGGGAGGCAGTAGCGTCAAAAAAGAGGAAACCGAAGAAAAAGAAAAGGAAACGGTGAAGCATATAAATATCCACGCAATTTAAATGTAAATTTTCGGTCCAACTAGTCGAATTGAAAGGACGGCTGCCAACATAACTAAAAAGTATGGAGGTTAGCTATAGAGATTTCCAGAAATTTTGCAGGAGATTCGCTCGAGTCTAAAACGTCGACCATCAGGGTGCCTCGTCACGTGATCAATATATTAACGCGCTTCGACGCGTCTGGAGCCAACTCATAGAAATTAATGACTTTACGGAGTAACTACACAAGCTATAGTACCCTTTAACATTACCTGCTTCTACAGTATTCAAGATTTTGATTCCTTATTCTAATTTGATCACACATACCCACCGCACACACGCCATCGCCGATATAGTTACCGCCTCTTCGTGGCCCTCATACGAAGTAGAGGGAACATTCATATCCTCCCTCCCCATATAAAGCATGCTCGCCCTACGACCAGCAGAAGATTCTAAAAAGACGCTTACTTCCATCCAACCAAATGTCCTTCCATGCAAAATCCACCAAGACGGTCCCTTAGAAATTTCTTCGAGGCATTGGAGTCCGACGGTGGACGCAGATAATCCAGGTATGGGTAAAAGCGGAGATTGGCAAAATGCAATATACAGACCGAGCTGTCGCTGACGGAAACCCATCTCTAGAGCTTGCAACTGCATATTTCCGCGGCCGAAGGCTGCGCGGGCGAAAAGTTGATCTTCCGGAGGGATATCAAGGTACCTACATAGATTCCCATAGAGCATCCGGTTTTAGTCCTATATGAAGCTCATTCACTAACGTAAGTGGCCCACGACACAGGCATCATCGCCGCTCCAACGACCAAAACCTTGAATGCACCCGAACCAAATCCCTTAAGTCAAACAAATCAGCCGAGAAACGACCACAACGATGACGATGAGGGTGACGAAGAAAAACAGCCTGAAGAACCACCAACGATCCTTGAAGCACAAAACAATTTTTCGAGTATTATGATCTGGGATCATGAGAAAGTCCCTCCTGCAATTGATCCGTTAGTGAAGGGGATAAATGAATGGATACAATTTGCTGGATCAGTGAGTTTATGCCCCTTTGAGATGGGAAGATGGTGACATGTGTTTTCTAACCAGCACACCTGGTGCAGATACATTCGGATACTAAGAAGACTACATGAAAACGGACCAAGCAACGACGAAATGACAGCCATTGAAGAGCTACAAAGAAGCAACACAGATCTAATCGACTTCATCATCTATCATTATTATTCCCATATAAGTACAGCAAGTGTGTCTAGAATCGAAGGCTAGATATGGGAAGGGGATTAATCATTACTCGCATTATTACCTCGTCTGCGGTATAAATTCAACACGCTACATTAACTTTTTTTTCTCGTTGCAGTCCTTTGTTTTAGGTCGTTTAGGTCTAAAATGGGCCGAAATAGCCAGGTCGTCCAAGACCCAGGCATGCGGCCATCTTATAGAAGATATCCGGAGAGTTGTAGACACCTATTGGAAGCCAAGTCAGCAATCGCAGATAACATATGTTAACGGTTTTGTAGAACGTACCTCCGAAGGTCTCCCTGCAAGGACCCATAGCAAATACAGGAACATCAGTCAAAGAATGCACACCCTGAGCATCGGCAACAGGGAGAGTTCCGTTAATGACGAAACCAGAGACCGCGTCCTTGTAATTCACATAGTAATCTTCGGAACCCTTCTTAAGCTCAACAGCGGGCGTTCGTGGACCATCCTTGTGGACCTGATAGTTCTCTCGGCGATCTGGGTTGGCAGTGACACCAGAGAAGAGGGTATAGCGGGGATCCCACTGAGCTGGGAAATGAACACCTTCGCCGTAGTGAAGGGAGGAGCCGGTTTTCACGGTGTACTGAGAAAGTCCGGATTCCTTATATGTGCCGACGGCATCGCGCTTCTCGCGGTCGCCCTTCTTCTCGTTCAAGTACTTGGTGTCAACGGAACCCATGACGTCGAATCCGTGACCGTGGTCAGCAGTGACGATGATGAGAGTCTCGTCAAGCTCGCCGAGGGCGCGAAGCTTGTTAATAGTGGCCTTGACGGTATCATCAAGCTCAAGGAGTTCTCCAAGAGCACGGTCGTAGTCCAAAGCGTGCATCTGCTTGTCAATGCTGGCAGCTTCAGACATGAGGAACCATCCCTTTCTAGATTTGGAGGTACGAGTGTGAAGGATATCGATGGCCTTGAGGGTCATCTCCTTCAAGCCAGGCTGGTCGGTAGCATCCTTGTCGGAGCCATCTGGGTAATTGTGCTGCTTCAAGAGGTTGTCCTTGTACACATTGCGGTCGAGCCACTTTGCCATGACGCTGGTGGAGAAAACGCCAAGAGCCTTGGTGCTGTTGGGGGCCTGGGCGAGAGCGGTGGCATTCCAGCTCAAACTGTACCCCGCCTCTTTGAAGAGCTTGTAGTAATCCTGGCCCTTATAAGAGGATTTGCCAGGGAAGAAGTTTTCGGCACCACCGCCGAAGAGAACATCTGGACCGGACCAGTTGCCCCAAGTGTAGTTGGTCAAGCCGTGATAGAAAGTGTCAATGACATGTTGAGCCTGACCTCGGTCACGGGTGTGAGCAGTCAAAGCAGCAGGAGTGGCATCGGCTAACAGGCGTTCCTTTTTAGCTAGTATTCTCAGCTAACGAAAAGGAGAAGAACTTACACAGATGAGCAGTAGAAACAATACCGACACCAGCCTCGGGATACAATCGGCGGAAGATCTCAACGATGGTTTCGAATTTAGGATCATCGAATGGATCCTTGGAGGAGTCGACATAGACATTGAGCGCATTGACGGTAGTCTTGTGGCCGCTGTAGAGAGCAGTTGCGGAGTTTGCGGAGTCGGTGATGAAGGAATCCATGGAGTGGGTCATTTGATGGCCAAGAACGGGGAATTTGTCCATAGCCATGGTGGTTTGATATTTACCGTTAATGGACTGATGAGCGATCAAGCGTGCAGCAGTGATCATGTTTGTGGTCATACCATCCCCAATGAAGAGGACGACATTCTTAGCTCTGCGGATGAGAGACCAATCCTTGACGGTCCACGTGGCAACGGTTTTCTTATCGCCGTAGTAGGTCAGGACGGCCTCATATTCTCCAGGGTCGGTCAGATGAACTCGTCGGAATGCCTTCGCAGCGACATTGACGACGGTAGGCTTCTTGGCGTCCTTTGCAAAGAGATCTTGACGAGTTGGTCAGAGTAAGGACATAAAGTACGCAAGAATTGAGTTTGCCTTACCCTCATAGTAGTTGAACGACCACTTCTCGAGCTTTGGCTCTTGGACCTTGAAGAAATCGGCGGCAGCTCTTGGAGTGCTACCCCGGACCTTGCGGTTGATAGTGAACTTGAAGTTGGGGTCAGGCTCTCCGGGGCGAGCTTCGGAGCCATTGGTGGGTTGATGGACCTCCAGGCGGATATCAAAGTATTGACCGGGAAGGAAGTCGGCCCTATCATTTGCCGGTCAGTGAACATCTCATACAATACTGGAATGACGGAGAGTGCCCGGCACTTACTGGTCAGGAGGGAAGACACAGCCAAGCTGCGGACAGCCACCCAGACGCTGGAAGGTCTGAGCTAGAGCTGAAGCAGAGAAGACGGCGGTGCCGACAAGCAAGGAGAACTTCATGACGACAACAGCTTCCAAGACAGTTGACAGCAGCAACGTCTTTGGAGGTCGACTCGAAGTTGGAGGCGAAGAAGACTGAAGCAGCAGGAAATTAAAGCTGGTCCGGGAGGGCAATCAGCTCCTTTTTAAAAGCAAGGATGGTCAAGGGTCGTATTCGAGTTTGCTGAGCCAAATAGTTAAATGCATGCAGGCTGACGGGCCTGTGATGCTTGTGCATTTTGGAACCGGGAAGCAAGGATGGGGAGTGGAGGGAAGCATGATGCCTGCCCGGGTCGGGCTTTTCGGGAGGTCGCGTCTAGAGGTGGAGAGACACTAAGAGGTTTCCTTCCTGTTAGACTGTTTAGTTTGATCCAATTTCTCCGGAGACGATCCGTATTCCAATTTCCTTTTCAACCACGTTTTGGGTCGTTGGATGACAGCAAGTCTTGGTGGTACCAGAGTTCTTTGGGACGTGACTCCATATCAGATTCTTGCGGGTTTTAGTGTCGGTTGGCCTGGTTTAATCACCACCTGGACTGCCAACACGTGCAGAGCCATTCGTGACGAGGTTGATTTCTGTTATCTTCATTGTTCTGGTCATGTCTCTCTGCATCCTGTTTGCTGTGCCGATAAAAGGAGACAGGAGATCTGGATATTGACAGCACCCGATGGGCTGGAAGACATTGTGGAAACGAAACTGGTCCAGGTTCCCTTGTTCTGTTGCATCAAAACAAGCGTTACAAGCAACCAGCCGATCGATGATCCATTTTTGTGACCTTTGTTATTTTTATTTTTGCTTTTCTTCTGGATTCTGGGGGAGCACAAGGAGAGGCGTCCAAGATTGCATATCCTAGCGATCACGGCTCACCGTAAGGCATAATCTGCGGGGAGACCGTCAGCTGTCTGGCCTGTGATAGGACGAAAGGACTGGGTTGGGTTAGTCATCCTCCCCACACATTTTATTCTTCGAGAAAAAAGAAAAAGAAGCGAAAGAGTGGATGAAGGGGGGCTGACCACTCTAAAGCCCGCCCTGCACCACGTGCTTGCGGTTTGAGCTGCTGAGTCATCTAGTTCTTACTAATCAGTCAGCCTGGACGGAAATTGCAAGAGACGGTCATAATAATCGGCACTTCAACAGGAAGAATTCCCGAAAATCAAACCGATAACACGCAGGGAATAAACAATAGTAATCGCAATTAACGAGTGCAATAAGAACCGGCTCTCGCCTCCACGCCCGCATTAGGAAGCTCCGAAGAGGAGAACGAGATAAGGAGACCAAATAAGGAACGAAGGAACTCACTGCATATCAGAACGTGGACCAGACATGCCTCCCCCTTGCCGAGGTCTGGAAGGTCTGGATCTGGTAGTCAGCCACCCTTAGTCCAGTATCATTCCAACTGCTTTATCACAGCCATCGTTCTTAAAACGAGTCTCATCGCTTTCGACATGAAAGGATCCCGAACTTCCGTGCTCAGAATCCAACAATAAGTGCTCCTCTTTACCCCGGTCTCCAACTCTCAAGCATTGGGCTCCTTCACGGGAAAGCCACACAGGTGGTGGCAACTTTGCAAGCGCGCCAGACAAACTTCGGTTCTCCTATTCAGTTCGTTTCTTTGTTTCTTTGTCTGTTTCTTCGGTTCGCAAAGAGATCGGGTTCTGCACTTCCGTTTGCGTTGGTGCAAAAAAAGAGAGAACACGACTTCGTCGCTCTTCCTTGTCAGAAAACTCTGACGATACCCTGCAAGAATGACTCGAAAGCTCGGGTTCGTGGACAAGGCTGGACAGGCCCTTAGCTTGCTGGCGTCCGCTTTTTCAACCACTCAGCTTCTCCCAGCTGAACGAAAAGAGGCCAAGTCCTCCAACTAACTGGCTTACGTGAACATTAATCCTCAAATGAGGACTCGAGAATCCTACCCTAGAGCCTATGATGTGCAGATTATTGCGGGCAAGCTATTCAGTTAGCGATCGAGTCATGCCATGACAAGTGGATTCTCCGCTTTCTGTGCGTTTTGTGAAGAAATCTCTGTTTTTCTTCCTCGTGCTTAAAATTTTGAAATGAAGAACTAAACTGTCGCTCAAAGCGGGCAGCTAATAATCTTAAACCGGAACTCGGGATGGCTGCTGATGAACATTTCATAATGCCCGCACAACCTGACCCTGTTTTACTGGAAGCCGACGATGATGAAGGCTATGATGATGCGTATGTCTTGTTTTCTGGCAATACCCAAAGAGTGCTTCCTACGATATAACGCATTATTCGAAACTACACTGCTCTGATTCTTAAAACCATACCTATTCTCTATATACCCTAGTCTAATTGAGTCATTTACCCCACAATAGCAGATCTACCACTTCCTCCACAGCGTCCTTAACCTCTAGTATCGCGCAGTTTCCCTTCGAATATGGGAGACGTTATCATGCCTACAAGGATGGCAGTAAGCTCGCATCTCACTCTTCACATTGATCCTCATCTCATAACAAATCGCTGAATCCTTGCACCACAGTCTATATACGTCCCAATGATGAAGTGAGTCGGGTTGATTCCGATAGGCGTGCTGAAATTCCAATGGAAACCAACCTTTGTCTAACCTCATCCGTCCCTCGCATCCGCACAGGCCGAACTCGACAGACTTGACCTCGTCCACTCCATGATTCTCATGGTCCACCATGGAAAACTCCATCTTGCTCCGCTCAGCTCCAATCTCCAGCGGGCCCTAGACATTGGCGCTGGAAGCGGAATATGGTGCATGGAATTTGCAGACGAGAATCCTTCTGCGGAAGTAATCGGAGTTGATCTCAGCCCGACATTACCAACAATGGTCCCACCAAATCTCAACTTTGAGATCTGGGATGTGGAGGACGAGTGGGAGTTTTCGAATCAGTTTGATTATATTCATTCACGATACATGGCTGGATCGATAAAGGACTGGCCAGGACTCATGCAGAGATGTTTCAAGTGAGTCCGCAGATCGGCCCAAGGTCTTCGCAGCCTCAGATCTAATTTCAATATTCAGAAATGTTCGTCCCGGAGGATGGGTGGAATTTCAAGATTTCGACATCGACTATTATTCCCAAGACGGTTCACTAAAAGAGGAACATGCTCTTCGACGATGGCTTACCCATCTACAAGGAGCCGGTTCGCAGACAGGCCGCACCCTGCGCCCTGGCCCGGAATTAGAATCCTGGGCCCGCAAAGCTGGCTTCAAGAATGTTCAGGTGACGAGGAGTCCTCTTCCGCTGGGCAGTTGGCCTAAAGATCCATTGATGGTGAGTTTCTCGGCGCGCTCCTGTCAATGCAATTGAAGTTCGATGTGTCTGTACGGAGGACTTAACTCAAAGTATAAACTCACAAACGATATTTTCTTAGAAACGGATTGGATTGTTCAACTGGACACAGCTCTATGAAGGCCTACAGGGCTTGAGCGACAGACTCTTCCTGAATCTCCTAGGCTGGTCAAAGGTAGACTTGGAAATGCTTCTGCTCGAAGTACGGAAAGATCTGAAAGACAAGTCCATCCATGCCATTTTCGACTTGTGAGTCCTTACGAGCGCGAGTGATCTGGACTCTACTGATAACCTGTGACAGATATACCGTCTGCGCACAAAGGCCGGGGGAATTAGCGGTGTAACTAATATAGTTAACGGTGACCGGAACTCTAGCTGCGGGTTCTAGAACAACGGGTGTTTCTGTTTTTTGGGTGTCTTGTGATTTTCATCCTTTTCATCTCTTTCTCCCCTTTTCGAGCTCCTTTCCAGAGTATGAAGCATGTGATTCTCCACCTTGTAAATACGGAGCTAACCGCGGCGCAAGGCGTTTTCGGGGAAATAATTCACTCAATTTTTAATATTTAGAGGGAGAAAAGCAGCTGGAGCACTCATGCACTACCTTACCATTCATCATGGTTGCACAGCTTATAGAACTCAATCGGCTCCGCCGATTGATTGTGGGGATCCGGAGTTCTTGGCGGAGCGCGGGACAGATCCTCCAAGCACTTCATTCAAACTCCGATACTGTTTCTCCAGGTTAGAGGCGGCATCTTACGCCCTCCACTAAGGCGGAGGAAGAAAAAATAAAGGATGGCAGATAAGTCTGAAGCTGAGGGTCTTATTCCGAGGTTTAAAATTGAAAAGCTGCTTAATCAAGGTTAGCAATGCTTCCAGATGGAAACATGCCAATTAACAATACGCAGAGCGCTTATATAGATTTCAGCTAATAATTTAACTCTTTAGACCAGAATGACCGTCGCATTTCCATCCTAGGCTCAATTGACGATAAGCCGGGCGTTCTCATTATCGAGAGAGCTGCCTTCGTCGCAGACCTCGAATCTCTCAGAGCATTCCATGGAGCCCTAAGCAATGTTTCCAATCTCGGTGCCAACGATATCTATCGCTGGTATATGGCCTCATCAGGTCAAAACCACATTAATCCTCCCGATCTCAAACTAAACCTGATCTGGCCCTGCACCGAACAGCATATCCTTAAATACTCCGCTCAGAATGTGCGCATGGTGACGGAGACCACAGAGATCTACCTGCGCTATGTCAGACCATATATGGAAATGAAACGTGGGAATGGGCGGTTGAATTGGGTGTTCAATATCATTGATGGGCTGAAGGAGCAGGAAGATGTATTATATCGTGAATCGGACTCGGAGGAAGGTTTCTTGCTATTGCCGGATTTAAACTGGGATAGGAAGACAATTGGGTCATTGAGGCTTCTTGCATTGGTTGAAAGACGAGATATTTGGAGTTTGAGGGATCTGAAGAAATCTCATGTCGACTGGTTGAAGCATATGCGGCAGAAGCTCTTGGATGCAGTTGTCAAAGTTTACCCACAGCTTGATACCGACCAGTTGAAGCTCTACGTTCATTGTGAGTATCTGGACTCCCCGATCCCCATCACTCCCCGTACGCAAGGAACTTTGCTTTGGCTTACAATGGCTCCTTTCTCCCAGATCATCCAACCTATTATCATTTCCATATCCACGTCGTGAATGTTACGCTCGAGGCCGGAGCTACCCAATCCACAGGTAAGGCCTTCGGGTTAGAAAACCTGATATCCCAGCTAGAAACAATGGCTGGTGGACCGGATGCAAGTATGGCAGATGTCTCCTTGTCATATTTTCTGGGAGAATTGAATGAGTTGTGGACAGGTATTTTTGGGCCGTTGAAGCGCGGTGAAACGCCGAGTGCAGCATCTTAAGGCCGAACTGGCTCATACCTTTTCCTCTACTGCTTTCATATCTTCTATTCAACGAGCAAAGCGATAGGTGTCCATAATAGACTTTTTTAACGAAATACCATTTCGCTTTCTTTGTGTATCCATCTAATGTTATCAGAAGCTCAGATGAACATCGGCTGCCCTACTTTGGCCATGAGGATGAACTTGAGGGTCATAGTCTTGTTGAGCTCTGCTGATCGTACCTTATCAAAAGTTTCTGCAGCCCTCAGCAATACCTAATGCTTACCCTTAAGGATCTCGCTTATCCAGAGCATCGAATATCATTTCATTCAAACTCTACAAACACGAATGGGTAAGAAACTATCGAAAGCAGCTTGGACATTCAATAAGGTAGTTTATCTAAGGTACCTAGGTAATAGGAGTTGAAAAGGGATGCGGCGGAATTCTTGGCAAAGCACTCTACTTATGGATGGATGTATGAAGTCCTCCGTGTGTTGAGCTCTTCACCGTTGGTGGTAGGTACAGAGTCCATAGCGGGGTAGATATTCTTGTTTGCAGTGTTTGCACAATGACGCGGGTTCGGCGGCTCTTCTTTAAAACGCGGGTTTGCCTCCGGGCCGTTGAAGTATCAAAAGCAACGGCGATAGCTCACGGTCGATCATCAACCATCCACCATCAACAATCACAGACCTCCGTTCATCCGCCCCAAAACACCTCGCAATTGTAAAAGACTCAATTGTGAAAGCTCTGTCAAAATGGCAGATTCCTCTCAGTCTAACAAGCCAACCAAGGCATTCGTTCCTCTAGGTTGGTACCCCTCCCCCTATCAAGCAAAGCAATCGCCGACTAACCCGACCTCCAATACCAGAGAACAATCCAGAGGTTATGACCCGCCTTGTCCATGAACTAGGCATTCCATCAACCCTAGGCTTCACAGACGTTTTCAGCATCGATGATGAAAGCCTCCTCGCCTTCGTACCCCGCCCATCCTACGCTCTTCTCCTCGTCTTCCCCGTCTCCGTCACCTACGAAGCCGCTCGCATCGTCGAAGATGGCTATCTTCACGAATATACCGGCTCCGGGGCTTCAGAGCCAGTCATGTGGTTTAAGCAAACCATAACCAATGCGTGCGGCCTCATCGGTCTGTTGCACGCCGTCTCCAATAGCGAGCCTCGTAAACAAGTTCTTCCAGACTCGGGACTGGCGAAACTATTGAAGGATGCGGAACCCTTGGCACCTCAGCAGAGAGCAGACCTGCTTTATGATAGTGAGGTTTTGGAGAATGCGCATGCGGATGCGGCGAAGAGAGGAGATACTGAGGCCCCTCCAGCACAGTCTAAGGTTGAGCTCCATTTCGTATGCTTCGTGAAGGGCAATGATGGCCACTTGTGGGAGCTTGATGGAAGGAGGAAGGGACCCTTAGATAGAGGTGCTTTGGGAGAAGACGATGACATGTTGAGCCAGAAGGCGCTTGAGGCAGGTGTCAAGCGGTTTGTGGAGCTGGAGAAGTCCGGGAACAAAGGCGAAATGAGGTTCAGTCTTCTGAGCCTTGGACCAATTGATTGAGTGTGTATCTAGGAGTAATTTTCTTCTGTCTAAGCTATTTGAAACAGTCAACGGATTATCTAGTGCTGGGCATTGGTATGAATACCGTGATAACTGAATACGTATCAAAATTGTTTCTTACATAGCTATTACTACGCCTGGCGATGACTAGTATTGTCCCACCAACCATCCCAATTAAAACGCAGTACCTCATTTCCACAAGACCACCACCCAGCCGTAAGATTTCTCGCAAATACCTCGAGAGCATCATATCCCCTGACGGTAGCTGCGCTAGACGAATCTTTGGCGGTGAAAAATATCTCTTCAACCAGTTCTTTTAGATTCGGCTTGCGTGAGTGAATATCCGGAACCGCAGCAATGACTCTCCGTTTCACTGGCTCCGGCTTTTCAGCATCAAGATGCCTTCTTCCCAGGACCAATACTTCGTATGGTACCCTCCATAGCCCTCGAAGATTCTGGGCTGGATCACCTTTCGTCGTCGTCTTTATCCAAATCCATTCCTCAAATGGCTGTAGCCTAGCTGCATTGAGTGCCTCGCGGGCTGCGGTCCGAGACTTATCATTATTTGTGGTCCAGATTGCGGCAATTCCTGAAGTTGGAGCTAGATAACTGTTGAATATTCCAGACATTATCAACTGAAGATCGGCGAACGACAGGATAGACTCATAATGAGCTGAGCGCTGAACTGACCGATTCAGCCATGGAGGGTCCATCAGGATGAAATCAAAAATCATGGCAGGCGGGAGGAAGGGAAGACAAGGAGCAGTGGACGCTTCTGACGGATTTGATATATGAGTGAGCGCAAACGCCGCCTTGGGTGGAATGCGAAATTTCCATGTTTCTTTTTCAGCTTCACGCTTTGTATCGATTTTCTGTTCCTCAGTGTCTATAGTGAGTTTTGCGCTCACGATGTGCAACTTTGTTGAGGTAGAGCTCTCATTTTTCACGGCTCTCCCTATCAGATATTCCAGCCCATGAACTGTATCCAAACCCGACTCAAGAGTCAGAGCAGAGTCTCCTTCTAGGACAAGCTCTTCATTTCGCATCTTTTGGGATATATCATCCGCCAGAGCAGGCTCAACCCGCATGCTTCGTTTCCGCTTCCCTAAGCTTCTCAGGTGCAGCAGATCGGGATTAATCCTCCGTTGAAAACACCATTCTTTAGAGTAATTCGCGCGGAGCTCTCGTAATGCATCATCTATGATGACTGATATCGTTTCACGATACTCTAACTCCGCAGCGGGGATAGTCTGAAGCACTCTGGCTCTCGCCTTTGCTGTCTTCGGCTCAGTAGACGGACGCGCGTCAGGACTTTCGGCTGGGTGGCATGAATAGATCTGTAAAGGGTCCACGCGGCCGTCTGCTTGGGCAAGAGCAAGAGATGTTGGAATATCCAGGAGAAAGATTGTTTTCTGGCTGTTTTGATAGAGAATTGCCGACGATGAACCTGGCTGCGAATTCTGGTGTGTAGCCATCCCTACCTCTTACGCCAGATGGTCGAATTCAACCCGAAGACGATATATAAATATTAGAAGCGGTCATACATCCTGATTAGCCCAAAAAAGGGTGGACATCGTTTCATCGTGGACGTCTACCTACTGCTGACGTTGGCTGGGTCCGATTCTAGCAAAAGTTCAGGCGCGGTTTAAAAGGCTAGGAGTCACTAAGAAGCTAAAGACTCGCATCAACATCAATCCGTGCCTCAGGCTCTAGACACCTAGTCAGCGATAGAACAGTAACTATATACAATAAAGGCCCTTTGCAAAGCTTTTGAATCTATCATTCTCGACAATAATGCTGTTACTCGACGCGGGAAGAGGGACATCGAGAACTGTCAGAGTCCATAAACCAGTCTACAACATGCGTTCCAACATAGTACAACACCCAATATGAAGTAGTTCTACTTGTATATTCAGCTTCTTACGATGAATAGCAAAGGAGTCTCTCATATTCTGTCAAATGATAGTAATATAATAAGAAAAACAAAACTATCTTATCTGAAAATATCACATACATAAAAACACATTTATCAACACATACATACATCAAAAACCACAAGAGCAAAATACAGAAAAGAGAAAAAAGAATTTAAGATTCAGACATAATTTTGAAAGAGAAAAAAGTCAACACTCTTCTTTTTTTTTAAAGAAAAAAGTATGGTTTGTTTAAAAAGGCACCCTGACCCCAATACACAGAAAGATTTCCCTCTTTCATCACAAGCACAACAAAAAGGTAAAGCAAAGCAAAAAAGTAGACAAGAGAAGAGAAAGAATAATCAAGTATGTAGAAAAGGGGGAAACATGGTGATAAAAGAGTTATGTGTGCTCGAGACGATCCAGCGCCCATAATAGAACGAGAGTGTGGGGTCCAAAATGATGCAGAGGAAGTGAAAGGTTTGGGATGTACATTTTGCATGATATGTGTGCCTTAAAAAAAAAAAACAAGAAGAAGAGAATATGGATATGCCCTTGGGAAACGAAACGCTTTTTGTTGATTCTTCATGAATGTGTTGGTGGGTATGCAAGAGGTTGGTTGTCATGCTGAAAAGCAGATCGAGAAGGATTCCGCAGGCTTTGAAACGATTGGAGGTGGTTAAAGGAAAAAAGAAGCTCATGATGCTATAAAACAAGAAAAGAAAGGTAAAAAAGATTCCTAGATGATAATGCTTTTACACTTTTAGGCCTGGCATTTGAGGAATCGAAAAGTGAAATAATCAGGATTAACAAGTGTTCCAAAGGGTAGTAGGCGGTGATACACTATTCGTCACAATCATCTCTGTAGATATGTCAGCACCACGGTCGTATGATTGGGTCAAGAAATACACTTACACGTCCACGTCGTCCCGCCGAAGCCATTCCTTGCGGCATATGAGGCCCCTGATAGAAATTCGGTGGATAATTATACATTTGACCGGGCCCAATAATCGGCGTAGCCATCGGACTAAACTGCGGACCGACAGGGAATTGACCCGGTTGCAGAATGGGATTCGCCTGAAGAGGTAATTGTGGTCCACCATTTGGAGGTCCACGGAAAGCGTCCATTGAACCAGCAGGGTAGCCGCCGAATCCATTTGGCGGCATTGTTGCGTAGAAAGCAGTTTGTGGGGACATACCGCGGCTTTGAGTTGGGTAATATGATGGATATTGCATTTGATTGACGGAATCGGGACCGTAGTTGCCGTTGTTCATGCCGTTGAAGCCACCGAGGCCGACTTGTGGATTGATACCGCCGAGAAATTGGTCATATTGATAAAGAGCTGGCTCTTGCGAGAGGGACCGGGTCATTGGGACTGGCGAGTTGAAAGATTGAGGAGGCATGTTTGGATGATATTGTGGGCCATATGGTTGATTATGTTGGAGATGAGCGGCAGGTTGCCGTGGTGGCTGCCTTGCTTGTCCTCCGTTACCATTTCCAGATTCCCTGACTGGAACGGGTTCACGTGTTCCGTTTCGTGAGGAAAGACCAACTTCATCCATCAGTCGTTTGTATCCTTGGCTCGGAGAAACCTTGAGTTTGGTAAGCACTTTCGCCACGTTTGCGATCACTTCCGGGCGCATGGATTCTTCCAAGAACGGTGTAGTAAGAACTTTAAAGATCAACGTTGCACCAGAAGCCTGATCTTTGAGAATGCTTTCCAAAGTCTCATCGTTAGGGCTGAAGAACAAAGCCTTTAGGATAATATCTCTGGCCTCAGGTTCATTTCGCTGATTGACCAGCTTCAAGACCGTAAGATACGCAACGTGATGAGTGCAAAGACGGACCAGATGTGGTACTAAACGGGGAGCGAGGACGGCCCGGCGGCGAGGAAAGTTGCAAGTATCAAGAAGCCAAGTCAAAAGTAAAGCACCATTAGAGTTGACGGCAAGTTGAACGCTATGAAGCACAATGGCGGCAGCGATCGTTCTCTGCTGGTCCTTCGAAGCATGATGATTTTCCAGACAAGCTCTCATAGCCCTTGCGCCAAATCTTCCTTGAGCGATGTCCCACATCCGACTAAGCATAGTTTCAAAGATGAAATCGCTGTAGGGAGATCCGAATCGAAGACAGCCTTGTAAAACGTAGTTTCCGAACGGATCAAGGAAAAGCGGAACGCAGGATGGTCGCAGACCCTCTACAATCATCTCCATCTGGTCATGTGTCTTAGCTGTATCGATAATCTTTTGAGCGGACCAGGTGCCATTCTTGTGTACACCGATATCCGGGAGATGAGGAGCAATAGGAGTGAGGAGTTTTAACTTTGTATCTTCAGCGCAGTGATCGAATAGTTTCTGAACCACTGTGTTTCCAAGGTAATCAGAAGATAACTCGAGGATTTCAGAAAGCATAGCTTGTGCAATATCCTCAATCTCCTGAAGACTGCATGCTTGATTTTCGATGCGTTTCCGAACATCTCGGAGTCTGGGAGAATCAAATGTACGCTCTTGGCTTGAGTCTGGGATCGGAGGAATTTCATCTCGAAAAGATTTGTAGTCAATCGCGCGTTTAATGCTCTCTTTTACTCTCGGGCAATCTTCTTCGGCAGTACCGAATTCAGTGACAATCTCTATCATTTCCGGTATCAATTCAGTAAGCTCCGGGATCTTGGGAGTATCCGGGCGTTCTTCCTCCTTTCCAGAAGCGGATGCAGCATCACCTGAAGCAGCACCAGTAGGATCCGGAGTCGGCGAGGGGTGAGTATCACTATCCCCAGGAGTATCGGCAGGCGGTGAAACGAGAACTTTAGCATAATTAATGCGCACGGGACCAGCACCGGGGAAAATTTCTTTCCCATTTAAAAGAGATCTAGCTTGAACCGCGCTTTCAAGACGCTCAAAATTGACGAATCCACAATTCTTATGCGTCAATACCCTGGTACTCTCGATTTTGCCGTATCTAGCAAAAATAGCATCCAGAGACGTCACAGTGGTGGAGACTGGGATACTACCAATCCAAAGAGATCGAGTTGGCCCCTCCGCATTAGTCTCATCAGTTGCCTCCTGGCTCTGTCGCTGAGCTCCAAGAGCTCCGAGATGCATCAGCTGAACGGCCTCTTGCAGCTCATCGTATTCGCCAGCTTCGGGAATACGTGCGTCAGTCGGATTAATGCCATTGTCTAGGCGCGACGGAGTAGCAAGATAATTGCGAATGGCTGATCGTTGAGGCGGAGCATCCAGCACACCCGCAGTGCGGGCACGAGGTCGGTTTGCAGAAGCATGGTTGGCGAACGCCTGAACAGCCAGATTGTGCTGGTGGATCTGGGCCTGGGTCTCGGCGAGGTGAACCGCTGCTGCGGCGGCTTGCGGAGTCATGGTACCAGAAGGAAGGGTTGAATAATGAAGACCAAACTCTTCTTCGTCTTCAGCGTACTTTTCCTTCGCGTTGACGGAATAAGAACGGAATCGATTTCCTCTGGTGAGCATGGAGAAGTCCGCGAGCATCGAAGGCAAAGATGGACCCTGCTGCTGCTGTGGCTGCATCAGCATTCCAGCGGAAGGATGCGCCAGGGTCGCCCGAACGGGCTGTGGAGTTTCCGCGAGGCCAAGGTAGTCCAAAGTCTTAACATCCGCGTCCGCAAGCCCGTCTCTGGAGATAGAAGATTGAGAAGGCGAGTTCGGGCCTTCGGAAGATCGAATACTTGTAAGGGTAGTAGCCCGATCGCGGCTTGAGGACCAGTTGGTTGAGAACACGGAAGGTCCGAACGGGCTATTGGTCCCAAGGACGCTGGCACGCTGTGGCATCGAGCCGGCCCGGAGTCGAGACAGAACTCCACTTCCAGGCGCGGCAGTCCTCGAAGTTGACTCTAGTGCAGATGGGAATGGGGTAGTCGAGGGACTCGGTCTGGAAGTTTTAGAGACGATAGAGGTCTGGGTGCCGTTCAAAGCGGCAGCTGGAAAACGAGAAGGAACAGTATCAGCACGAGTTCGTCTTGCCGGGAGCCGGGTGCCCGCGTCGGGAAGCGGCATTAGGTCTGGGAATTCATCCTGGCCTGGGGACTCGGGGATGTTTTCACGTAAAGGGGTCGAGTTTCCGCTGGTCGGTGGGCCCCAGATACTTGAGCCGACCCCTTCTTGAGCTTGGATTTCTCGAGCCCTATGAAGAGAGTAGGGTCAGCGGCTTGCAGCTTGTGCAGAGTAACAGATGATTCTACTTACCGTTTTGAATACATTCGGGCACTGAGTTCGTGAGAAGGCGAACCTGCCGTCCTTCTCGCGCTTCCTATTGATCCACCAGCACTGACCAAGCCATTGGGAGTTCCGAAAGCAGATTTCATCGAGCTGGATGATTGAATCTCGCCCGGTGACGAATTGCCGGTCGATGTGCCCGATCGGGTGGGATTTGAACCGAAGTAGCCAAGATTCATATGGCCATCAGTTCTGGAGGAAGGCGCCATTATAAATTAATATTGGAGAGAGATTTCCGGGTCCCAAAGGAAATTAAAAAGAAGAAAAGAAAAAAATTGTTTTTCGTCCCGATAAAATCTATTGGCTTCTCACTGAGAAGATTGAACGCAGTTCGTTGTAAGAAGTGTAGCGAAGAGAGCAAGCAATAGCGTCCACGGATGCCGACAACAGCATTAGATCGACAAGTGCCTCTGTGTTCACGAAAGGAGCGGCGACGACGGGAACGAGCTTCAAGCACCGAGCAGCAGTGGCTCGGTAGGAGAAGATGGTAACCGAATGGTCGAAAGCCGGTGATTGTCAAGGTCCGCGATAGGATAGGATAGGAACCCGGAGAACGGAGACCGGAGGCAGGAGGACGAGGCTTGAGGTTTGGATAGAAGCCGTGGAGGGAGTCGATAGACGGGAGTAGTCAGAGAGAGCGAGCAGAGACAGTGATCTAGACTGTGCGACAAAATCGGTCAGTGGTCCATGGATGGCACGGGACAGAGGAAGGTCACTGGAGATCGTTCGCAGGTGGAGAGAAAGGTATAATATAAAGGGAGCATGCAGCAATATGCAGCAGTAGACAAAGGGGGTTTGATGGGAGTGGTGGGTTTGTGTGTGTGGGCGGAGGACGAGGCTGGTGCTGGTGCTGGTGCTGGTGGACGACACTGGGACTCACAGTATGTAACTAACTAACTAGTGCAGGTACTTGGAACCACTAGTTAGTTGATGTTGTTGTTGTAGAAGCAGATACCCAACATTAAAGATTTATCGGCTGTTGTAAATTAAACAGTAGTTGGGCGAAGTCAAGAAATAAAGAGAAAGAGAAAGAGAGAAATAAGAAATTGGGATGGAGGAGTGAAGAGGGAGAATTAAGTAGCTTGGTGGTTGTGGTGGTTGTGGTTAATAGAGGCCGCTGGTTGTGTGTGAGTGTGTCGAGTGACCTCGAAACGGGTGCGGAGGATGAAGAAAGGAAGAAGAAGAAGAACAACAAGATGAACAGGAAAGGGAGAGTTAAGAGCCAGGGAGTCCGAGTCAAAGGTAATGATTAATTTAGTTTTAGTTTTAAGGCTGTTGCTTTGTTTTCTTTTCCTTGTATTTGATTGTGTGGTTCATCCAGTAGTTAATCAGAATAGCAAGAACAGAAGAGCAGAGGAACAGCAGAAGAAGAAGACAAACTTGATGGTGAAGATGACTGGAGTGGGAGTTGCCGCAGTTGCTGGTTGACTCAATAATAAGAGAAGAATCGCCGGTTTGGCTCCAAAAAGGCAAAAATTTGGCTGCTGGTTTGGGGGAACTAAAGCAGCATCAAAAGACCAGCAAGAACAACAACAAGCTTAGGATGAAGATTATTCTCTGCTTCTGCTTCTTTTCTTCTCTGCTTTCCTCTTCTCAATGTCCCTCTGCTATGGTTATGTATTCGAATCCCTTCTTCGAAACCTTTCGTATTATCATCCAGCAAGTTGTATTAACCCGCCGGGATCACAGCCCAGTCTACGAAGTACCGTCCATCCACTTCCTCTCTGACCTGCGCCCTGAAACGTTTCCTCTTTTTCTACTGACTAGTTAATCAACTAATTAAATTGAACAAGCGAGATGCACCCGAAGAGAGAGACACCTGCTCATTCGCACCGTGTCAAAAGTCAAGACCCTCAGCATCAGCGGTCCAGTCCGACGTGTGTGGATTGGCCTGGACCGTTGTTCTGGACTTTGCACTTGAAACGCCAACCAGCGCATGCCCTTCTTCGCAGAGTGGTCAGGTCGCTCTTTTTTCTTCTTCATGGAGGGATCTGCACTGCGAGTCTGCGACTGTTGGATTTCTCGGGATCCTTTTTTTAAAATGCTTCTAGAAAAGACTGATCGACTAGGTTAGGTAGTCCTAATATTATCTCTCTGTGTGTCAGTGTACCCGTAGGTTTGGCCCGTCACTAACAATAATGTCAAGAGAAGATTGGGAGACCCCGGATTCTTTGCATGATACTTATCTTGCTTTGCTTCCGTACTAAGACCGGCTTTGCTCTTAGCAGCGTCTAAGCCTCAGTCTCCATATACACTTCTGGAATCCTCAAGGAATTGCGGAGTGACTTGCTCCCAGCCTCCCATATCCTCCCGCATCCCAATAAGGAATCCAAGCATCTCAAAGCCACTCAACACAGCCAAGCACCAGACCCCGAAGACAGACAGACAGAAGAAGAAGAAGAAAAAGGACTCCGTAAAAGGCGTGCGTGATTCGCAAATTGGCTGATGGAAAAGGCGTCTGCTCGGCGTCGATGGAGCCATGGTGATACACTAGCCTAGGGCCACCGCCCAGCCCCTCAACTCGCCTCGAGTCACTTCCCCAAGTCTCTCCTCTTCTTCTTGTGCTTCAGGCCTGGCGAGTGGTGTTTCAATTCTCCACACAGGGCGGGATGTCCGCGTATGACATTCGGCTGGTTGGTCGGCCAAAGAGATTGGCTAATGCAGCTTCAATTCCGAAGCGATTTTTTTTTTCTCGGCGAAGACGCTGTATTCGTCGTTCATTCGACAGGCCATATTGCCATTTTGCCATTCTGTGATGTCGCGTTTTAAGTCGGGCTTATTATATTGTTCCCCGTTTGCAGGGCTTCCAAGAGCCCCTTGCGAATCTGGATTGGGAACGCGGGAAGTGGCTTGGGAGATGCAAGCAAGAGGAACGTGGTCTCTATACAGTACTGATCAATTGTAGTAGGGAATCAATCGTGTAATTGTCTATCAAAGCTCCATATTCTGTAGTTATCAGCGGTAATTGCCGATCAGCTGAAGCAACCGCTTGAGTCAGGAGGTTGTGTGACTCATTCTCTGATAAGCGGGTTTTCTCGTTATCGCGGGTCTCTTAAAGATGGCGGGGTTCCAAACACTCACTTTTGGGCACTCGAAGAAAAAAAAAATTGATTCCTTCCCACAATCTCAACAGCGCATTCACTGCACCGCAACACCCACCCTTGATTTCCTTTTATTTCACGTCTCAAATATTCCCTGCTGCGCTGGAAATTATAATTGCCCTGTTTAAGTGACGTCGAATCGAAACAATGGCGCCCTCAGCGCCCAACACCATCCACATCGACGAGGACGTCGGTAGAGACGACGAGTCCGCCTCCGGCACTGACCTCTCGCCCTACAAGACCCTGCTCTATGCCTTTTGCCAACACCCACCGGCGGACGATATCCAATATCTTACCCGAAAGTCTGAAACCGGTCCTGTCAGCGAAGACGGCGATCCATCAGCTCGATTGGAATGGAAGCCGGCTACGAAGTCCGCGGTGAAGAAGGCCACCACTTTATATGAGGCCAAGAAGCGGAAAGCAGCCAAGGCGCAAGATCTAGCTCTGCGCCAGAAGGAGGAGGCTGATAAGCGTCAATTGGTTTTGGAGGAGGCGAAGAAGGTCGTCATCACTGAGGATGAGTCGCTGCCTAAGCCTGTCAAGATCCGGCTGGACGAGAAGGATCCTGAGAAGGTGACATTGGGCGATACCAAGACCAAAGGCACAAGAGTCCGGGTCCTCGGAAGAATTCATCGTTTACGAGCCCAGAAAGATGTTATCTTTGTGACTCTATCGGACGGATATGGATTCTTACAATGTGTTTTTACCGGCAACCTCGTCAAGTCTTACGATGCTATGACTTTGACTCTTGAGACCTCCATTGCTATCCATGGAGAAATGCGTGCCGTTCCACCTAAGCAGCATGCTCCCGATAACCGCGAAATGCATGCGGATTTCTTCAAGATCATCGGTAAAGCCGCCGGTGACAAGGACGCGATCACAACCCGTGTAGCTCCCGACGCCGACCCACAGACTCTCTACGACAACCGCCATCTCGTCCTGCGCGGTGAGATTGCCTCGTCAGTGATGAAAGTCCGGGCCGCCGTCCTGCGTGCATTCCGCACAACTTTCGAAGAGACGCGTGTGCTCGAAGTGACTCCTCCAGCTATGGTTCAAACACAAGTCGAAGGCGGTGCTACTCTGTTCGGATTCGATTACTACGGTGAACCGGCCTATCTCACCCAGTCCTCCCAGCTGTACCTAGAAACATGTCTCCCGTCTCTCGGCGACGTGTTCTGTATCTGCCCCTCTTTCCGTGCTGAGAAGTCCCTGACCCGCCGCCATCTCTCGGAATATACCCACATCGAAGCTGAACTAGACTTCATCACATTCGACGATCTCCTCGACCACCTGGAAGCAGTCATCTGCAGGGTCATCGATCTCACCTTCGCCGACCCCCAAATCGCCGAATCCATCAAATCCCTCAACCCCGACTTCAAACCACCCACGCGCCCCTTCAAACGCATGAAGTACGCCGACGCCATCACCTGGCTCCGCGAACACAACATTCCCAACGAAGACGGCACACCACATGAATTCGGCGACGACATTGCCGAAGCCGCGGAGCGGAAAATGACAGATATTATCAACCAGCCGATTTTCCTTACCCATTTCCCCGTGGAGATCAAGGCCTTTTATATGAAAAAGGATCCGGAGGATTTGCGAGTGACGGAGAGTGTGGATGTGCTGATGCCTGGTGTGGGAGAGATTGTGGGTGGAAGTATGAGAATGGAAGATTGGGATGAGTTGATGGCGGCGTATGCGAGACAGGGGATGGATCCTGCTCCATATTATTGGTATACGGATCAGAGAAAGTAAGTGTTCTTCTGTGGTTATCATTTTTACGGCTTCGGTGCTAATTGTTGTAACAGATACGGTACTTCTCCACACGGAGGATATGGGCTGGGTTTGGAACGTTTCCTCGCCTGGATGTGTGGAAGGTATACAGTCCGTGAATGCTGCTTGTACCCTCGTTTCACTGGAAGATGTACCCCATGAAAACATCACAACTACATATACGACTATTATCTCATCACTAATAGATCATGAAAAAGAATATCGATTTTTATTTCCTACTCCATAGACTATTTTCCATAACCGCAGTTCTGCGCACTACTTCCACCTGACCCAGATGCCGAGGTGATCGTTGCTCAGCCTGCTTGTCTAAGTCTATTGAAGTAAAAGAACCCTACATCCCTAAGGTAACATGATGGGTGAGTTAAAAAAGAGAAAACACAATTCAGACCGCTCCAGTACCGTTTTTCCTTTGAGCCATGAGCAGTCCTTCAACAACACGAAGATAGAAAAAGGGGTAACCATAGAACCTCCCACTTAAACCGACTTAATGCGCGGCTGCTCCACCTTATTTTCACCCGCTTTCCCCATCACAGCAAGAGGAACAGAGCAGTTAGTTTCCAACGACCCACTAGCCGACACAGTTGCAGCCGAAGAGCTGAGGGATGGCAAGGACGACACATCTTTAACCGAAGAATGCCCATCATCGGACTCGCTAGAAATACCTGTCAAAGTCGGGGACTGAATCGAGCTGGCCGGAGTCGAATCGGGATCTCGACGATACATAGCTGCATTGCGCTGAAACTGCAACAAGAAGCGGTAGGCGGCGGTAGACTCGATGTTACGCTTAGCCCTGGTAGCGGTGGGAGCTTTCGGCGGAGGCATTTCATTGTCCGAAGTAGAAGCGGGAGTGGTGAAGTTTCCGCTGACGGTGAGCTTATGGGGCTCGGAGCGTTGGGCTGAGGGAGGTGGTGAGATGCGGATGGGTGGAATGTCGTGAGGAGTGGTCATCCTTGCACGTTTTGGCTTTGGTGACGGTGCACTCGTGGGTATATGTTGGTAGGGAGGGATAATGAGTTTGGAGTATGATGTAAAGGATGACAGAGCGTGGAGGGATAGAGAGATTGGTTTTAGGGAATCCGCGTTCCGGCACCTTGATTAGAAAGTTAGCCATGATGTTTGATACTGGGATTTGATGAAGCTTGAAGCCGGAAAATGAGATATTGTTGGACTAGGATGTATGTATGCTTTGTGTTGGCAGGCCAATATTGGGATAGTGGAACAGTCAACCAAGGGAGTGAAAGGGCAAAGATGGAACACAAAACAGAAAACAGAAAATAGAAGATGTAAAGGATGATGGAAGAGAGATGATGATCACATACCTTGTACTGCAGTAAAGAATTGCGTTGTTTGGGATCGTGATCTGGTTCTCGCACGTGGCACTGAAGAGAAGCACGTTGTCAGTGACTGGAGATGAACAACCGAGGCACAGAGAAGAAGAAGGAAGAAAGAGAAGAGAGGGGAGAAAGGTGGGAGGAAGAGGAAGAGGAAGAGGAAGAGGAAGAAGGGACCTCAGGCTCAGGGCATGCGTGTTGTGTGTGTGTGTGTGTGTGTGTGTGTGCGTGCGTGTGTGTGTGCATTGGGCGACAGCATACTTCCCAAAGAGGAAAGCGGAGACAGGAACATACCAGAACTGGATAAAACTGGCCGCCATGACTGGATGCGGGTTGCTTATATCAGGAAGCTCCTTCCCCTTTTGCTCTTTACTTGCGTCCACCAATGCCCTTCTTCTTCTTCAGGAAAGCACCCTCTTATGCCTTCCCTTCTCACGCACGCAAACAAACAAAATAGCCTTTCTCGGCTGGGTATCACTTGTCTATTTCTGGAAAGATCCGCCCTCCGTAAGAGATGGTTTGTCCACAAAGAGATCTCATAGCATTTGATCAAAAGGGGAGAGGAAAGAGGATGAACTAACAAGCAAGCAGGCAAGAGAACAGGAGACAAGAGCACAAGAGAACAGAGAAGAAAATCAACAGGAACTGGACTGGGAATATATGGGTAGCATTGTGCTGCTGAAAATTGCGCCAGAGCACGCGATCATCCAGGATCGATCTAGGAATTCGAGACTATATCAATACATCTTTGCTGTTCGTCTGCGATATCCAATAATGTTCGATTGGGCGATAGAAACGAAGAAGAGGCCTTGATCCAACTACTTATAATAGAGAGGGGAGCAAAGCAAAGACCAGTCCTGACTGGGATCGTCGAACTGTGTTTTGACAATGGGTTCCTGGTCAGATTAAAATAACAATTTGCATGGAATCGATCGATCCTCCAGAAAAAGACCTTCTCGAGATGAAACGCCAGACGACGGTGGATATGTCTGAAATGTGGGTTCCTCTCCCGATAAATATAACAGTTGGACAACCTGAAGAACGACCTTCCTTTGATCAAAGGCGAAAACAATAATGACTCCTGAGTTCCTGAGTCTGTCTGTACCGTGGCGATCATGCACCTTCGATAACTAGATAAAGGATGATCGACGATAAGGTTGTCCCAGAGAACGGCGGCGGCGATAAGTATCAGAGGTACTTTCTGGGTAGGAATCTGGAGTTCCCCGGAATATATGGAACTGATAGAAAAAAACGCGGCAGGCCGCAGAGATAAATAATATTTTTTATCTTTCGGGTTTGCTTCTGAACTGGCAGAAGTTAATCAAAAGAATATGACGGCGGGAGGTCATGCTGCCTTAATTTGCATGCCCGTCGTCTTCTTTGCTTTCCTGCGCCTTGACCGTCTTTTTCCCGTTTATTATTATGACAGTTTTCTTCCTGCGGGCCCGGGTCCATTAGCCTAGACCACCCAGTCTGGGGCACTTTGTTCCAACAAAAACGCAAAACGCCATTTCTTAGGGTCTTGGAAGGCGATCCCGTTGATATCCGGATCTAATCCTTGTTCGTGCGAGCCTCAGATGGGCTCCGCAGGAGAGAGGGAGAGACAGCAGCAGGAACAGTCTTGTTGGAAACTCGTCATTATTGCCGGTTGTCTTGAGTCGTGGTATCTGATGATGGGATGGAGTACGAAAGCGCTGAGTTAGTTATTGACGAGCCGAGGATGTTTTGATTTGAGACTCGTGGTCAACGATTATCGAAAAATAAAAATAGACGACGTACGTGATAAGATAAAGAAGATGATAACTAGTCCAGCATTGGGTGGAAGTGCTCGGAGAGAACTCGGGCAATCTGATTGAAAGTTAACCAAACTATAACAACAGGATAGGAATTCGCGCAATGATCAGCAATAATGAGATGCTTTGCAGGATGGCAGGGGTCTGTTTTTGGCTGCAACATGTTTGTTGGCTGTGAAGAATATCTTGCAAGACATTCCTCCACTTTTGATGGGAAACCAACTGTGATTGACCGCCCTTTTTTCGCTTTGGTGTCATATGCCTGCGCTCAACATTTTTTTACAGGCTTCAAGCTACTCGGGGAGAAAGGAGCTGCATCCATCTAATATCCACTGCGGATCCTCCCTTCCCCATTTCGCACACTGCACTACTTCTGATCCATCCGGCACCCTTCTCGATTCTGTTTTACATCTAGTAGGCAGATCACACTGCTGCGGAGGAGTGTCTTGCTCACGATCACCATTCTGGAGTCGGTATCACTTCGGTTTATTAGAGATTCATCAAGAAACAACCTTGGAAGAGAGTAACAAATGTCCCACTGACAGAATTTAATGACGTTGAACCAACCCTAGCAGGGTGCCATTCTACGCTTAAACAGGCATAAAACTATATCGTCCAGCCCAACTAGCATGATGCATCACTTTCCCCCGAGTCTACCCAGCGCTCAAAATATATCTTCACTTCAAGCACGTTGTATGTACCTGGCTGATGATTATTGAGACGAGAATCTTTCAGGCCATCCTGTCTCTATAACATCGGCAGCGGATCGATCCTATTGCGTCTCTGCACTTGCCCTGACCGTCTCCAGGCCCAAGAGACCAGGTTCCTCCTTGACCACCACCTCTCTCTGTCCAGGATCTCGGTCCAAATAGCCACAATGACTCTGAAACAAGATAGACAAGCATGGAGCCAATTTGAGACAAGCAACCAGCCGAGCGCTCACCCTTGATCATGGTAGCATGGGCATTTGACGATCCTCATCTAGGACTCAAGGAGTATATATTGCGGGGTGAATTCCCGATCTTCATTCACATTCCAGGATTTGGAGGAGTGTAGGCTGCCGGGTATTACTTTAAATAACTCTTTCACCTCGTCAGAGTCATTTATTTGAGAAAAACGCCTGACCCCAGCGCTTCTGGCGGTCAGATCATCATCCATCCTCGCTCTCTCAGCTGGAAACAGCGACACTCGCACCGGCCACAGGCTCGGAACCATCATCAACCTCAGCAGCAGCAGGTGGCGAGCCGCTTTCCCTCCCAACGCTTCCAACACCCTTCTCCTTGCTCTCCTTACCCTGATCCCCATCCCCATTTTCATCATCTCCATCCTCATCCGGCTCATCCTTCACCTCTTCTCCTTCGGCGGGTGGAGTCGGGCCAAGAACATCTTTCGGCGGCGGCTGGTTAGGGGCTAGGAAGCGCTCGGGTACACCCCTCGCTCCACCACCCAATTCGCCCACAAAACACCCGAGAAACCCGCTCCACGCGTACCGACCCGCGACCACCTGACGGATTTCCCGGTACGCTTCGGAATCCGCGTACATGATGCCTGTTTGGGGATCGCAGTAGCGAGCCACGCGACCGGTTACGGGGCAGGAGTCTTGGATGGGTTCTGCGATGGGGAGGGGGTAGGTTAGTGGGTTTATTTATTTATTTTTTTTCCTGGAGTTTGTTTATGGTGGGTGGGTGAGGGGACGGGGTTGACTTACTTTGTAGTTTTTGGGCTTTTCGAGCGTTGAAGAGAATGCTATACTCATTGCGCTCTTCGGGTGAAAGGGAGTCGAACTCTTCGAGGATGAGATAATTACGGGAGGTAGTTTCAAGTTTTCGTGTCGCTTTAGGAGATGGGGATATTATGTTAGGCTTAGTCTCGACAGCTTCTTTTCCTGTAGGCAAATGACTCTCTGGTGCCGGAGAAGAGCGTGGCCGCCCTGAAGGTCCTGCACCTGTAAAAGCTGCTAGGAGTGTACTCGCTTTCACCGAATTTGGCGAAGGAGTAAAGTTATCTGACGGCGTTTGCGCCGCAGAAGCCTTCGATGGTGTGTTCGCCGGTGATGGTGTCCTGTGAGGCTGCGTCACCGCTGCTTCTTGATTTGTTGTAGATCGGGATGGTTCTCCATCCTCTACTTCCGTTGCTGATGCTGCTGTCTGCGAGTGTGCAGACTGGTCTGCTTGGAGAGACGAGGCCTCGTCCATGGCCGCGTAATCGTGAATACCGTCTAAGAACGAAAATCCATTGTCTGAATCTTCTTTGGATGGATCTTTTGGTTTGGCCTCTGTCGCATCCTGGGGTGCCGTTTCCGTTGGAGCTGCAGCATTGCGCTGAGATTCTCCTTCAGGAGCTGGTGGTGCAACAGCATTCGATTGTTCCTCATCTTGGGCCTCCCTGTTCTTCTTTTTACGATTGACCCCCCGCTCAGCTGAGGCATATGTCTTCACTCCAACACGGGCCAGCTTATCATTTATCCATTGAGCGAGTCCACTCCACCAAGTCATCACAGATCCATCAAGACGACGGTTCTGCAGCGCTTCCAGCTTCAACCTTTGCTCCTCGCTGCGTTTCTTTTCCATTTCCTCCCATCTGTTTAGACTCTTGCTGTTAACCCGTTCCGTCTTCTGGGCCTCTGCTAATCTCTCTTCCTGCGTCATATCTTTTGGTTTCGAGGTTTCTTTCCGCTTCGCCGCTTGCTCCATGGTAGCTATCAACCGGATTCGCCTCTGCTCGCTGTCTTTCAATCGGGCGTGTGTAAGCTCTTTGTTTCGCACTGTTTGTTTCCGCGTTGACGATCGGGTGGGACCATCTTCAACCGTAGGTAGCCAAGATATTCTCTCCGATTTCTTTCGCAGTCGGGGAGCCGGTATGGTAAGGGAGCGACCAGGTAGGTTCGGATCTATCTTGACTCTCTTGCGCAACGCCGTTAACCGCATTGAATCTTGAACTTTTCGTTTTTTCGCCAATCGCTCAGCTTTAGCTTGTCGCTCCAGTTCTTTCTCACCTTCCAGCTCGTCGTCCCCTTTTGCGTCTGGGCCCTGGTCTTCTTCGTCGGAGGAAGAATCGAGGTCCATATCATCAGCCTCATCTAGCGTACCGCCATCTTCACCTTCTTCACCCTCCTCCCCCTCCTCCTCCTCCTCCTCTTCTTCTTCACCGAATTCTTCGTCCTCCTCATCTTCCGCGAAGAGCAAAGCTAAGTCATCGTCGGCTTCAGCATCGATCAGGGAGCTCATGTGCTTCCCAGCTGTGCTTCGTTTGGCTCTTGCCGTAGCAAGGTACTCTACGGGCTCACCCTCGGAGCTCGTGCCATCATGCGTTTCGGAAGAGTCGCTCATAGTATTTGCGGATAAGCTAGGGCGCGTTGAGAATGAGCACGCGGTGGTTCGTTTCGCGTCTATGTAAAGGTGTTCTTAGCCAATTACTGAGTAGTAATACTAGCCCCTCTGGTTTGTATCCAATAATTATTATTACCCTCCCAAGAGGTTCAATAGATGGTGGAGAAGACGAATCCAACAATTGGCAAAACAACTGCACTTCGTCACCTCCGTGGGCAACATCGAATGACCGAAAATCGCCCGCGCCAAGGCTCATTATTCCCCGTTGAAGCCACATTGTGGCTGGTGATCACCTAGAGAGTCAGATCGCGCACCGCCACATGCCACGTGCCCTGCCAAGGTGGTACAGATGACGCGGGCGACCAACAGCGCAAAAGATGGGATGAAAGTTTGAAACACACACTGCACAAAAACCGACTCATATTGAAACCCACCACCACAAGCTGGCAGTCTGGGCCGATTAGGTATTTTTGATTTCACTTATGCTCTGGGTGAGAAGCTGTAGCTATGCGACAGAGTGGCTTTGGTCTCGGAGTACCCGAGTCTACATACTAACTACTGACATGCATACCTATCATGAATAATTGGAAAGTTCGTTGTTAGGTTACCTAGCACGACGAACCGGGCCGCAGATGATGCATGCTGCAGGGTTGGTCAAGCGAGAACCGTCCGGCGTCCACACAAGCTCCTAGGTTCTTCGGATCGAAAAAAATAGCTCCCGTGGATGCGCGCGAGGATGAATGGACAAGGATGCTGCAAGATTTGATGATGCTGTTCGTTTGCTTGCCTGCAATCTTGTCTTGATGAAAACACACAAAATATACTGTAAGGTGGAAAGCAAACTTGCAAATAATAAAATTGGCCGGAAGCAAACCGGGTACCTGCTGATCATAAATTGAGCGAGTACGGAGTATGTATACGTTTGTCTCACTGCAGAACCAAGGAGGTAACAAAACAGCTGCATGCGTTTCCCAGCCCGATCCACTCGAGCTTCCATGAAGAACGGCCTTTTGCTCTCATCATACATAGTTACTCAGGCTCTTATTCCTCATCTTCTTCCCTGTACGAAAGGACGAGACTCCAAGAAGGAAATTCCGAGATTGTTGCTGCCTGGTCTGTAAGCACTTAGGCAAGCATTTGTCCAGATGGTAATATGATCTGCAGCAAGGCTAGCAGGCTTACGCTGCATGAAAGAACGGAGTGCGCGAAGCACCGGCAAACGAAAGGCCTGATGAGGACTTGTTCTCCGTATGTTTGGTATTCGCCCGTTTGTCTCGCAGGTCACGAGTGGGGCCTGGGGAATCAAGAGTAAGCTCTCGGGGCTAGGCCATATGTGGGCTAGTCCAAAATATTTGACCCCTTACTAGACCTATTCGGGCCAAGCTTCCTTATAGCGCCCCATAATTCTTCCCAAGACTCGATATGGGTAGCCAATAGGAAAGCAGTCCAGCCTTTTTAACTCCTGATCCATCGCTGCGGGTTGGAAAACGCTGTTTTGCTGTAACGGAACGGGAGTACCTGGCGGTATTATGGCTGGAGCTGCGTATCCAGAGGTACTCCATTGAGCTGAAGAACATCGTGAAAGCATCTCGAGCAGAGCTGATAAAGGCATCTCTCAGCTGTAGAATCCCGAGAGGAAGAGACACAGAGCGAAGTCGAGACTTGAGAGGTTATTATCCACCAGTTCCTCAGCAGAATCCCCTGCAGTCCTGCGCCGAAGTGTTTGCCAGGCTGGTAATCTGCATTACCGCAAAGTAACGTAAGCTTCCCTTTGAACTTTCTTCCGTCTCCCTTTTCAGGTTGCCGCTTCAACTCTCGTCTTTCCTCCTTCGCCTTTTTCTTCCTCTTCTTTGCTTTCTCTCTTTCTCTTCTTCTTCTTCTTCTTCTTCTTCTCTCTCCTCCTCCTCTCCTCTCGCTCTCTTTCACTTACTCTTCATTGCTTCCCGTTATTTGTTCATTAATTCTTATCGGTTGCTATTATTATATCCTTGCGGCATCTTGTCGCCTTTTTCTCCCTTTTTTTTGTTTCTTTCTACCCTCATTTCAACCTCTGTTTACTTTTCGAATTCACTCTTCATTCCTACGCTCTCTTGCTCTAATTCACTCTTTTAATTCGATTCCACTACTCTTCTCGGTCCTACAATATCACTACCTATTCACTCTATCGTCACTTTGATTCGCTCCTAGCACCCGTCATTCCATTGTTTCTCCTTGCAACTGGGATCTCCTTACCGCCGTCGGTCCAGCCCCGCCGCACTGTATAACCTGAACCACACTCTTTAATCTCCAGGTTTCTCTTCATTACTCATCGCGAATCACAAAAATAGATCAAGTCTTGTTGTCTGTCATCAAAGTGCAACAGACTGTGTTGCCTGGACCCAGAGGAAGCCAGGTATATATTGCTCTACTATTATTGGTCTCTGCGCAAATCATCCATCCCTGATTCAATCTTTTGAAAAACCACCAAAAAATCAAACATGTCTCAATGATTACTATGAAAATACCAATCTCTAATTCTTGGATTATCATGCACAGTGCTTTATATTCGACTCTTTAGACCTCACTTTCGTTGATACCACCCCTACTTTTTGAATTCGTCCGGTCTTCGTTACCAGACCTACAAAACGATCAAAACGGCGGTACTTTCTCCTATACAGGGCAGTCCTGTCCTCACTCGCCAATTATTCACAATGCAAGCGTCGGAGGTTTCTCACGCGCCTTCATCCGTCGTGGGCAGTCGCCTAATGCAGCCCGTCGGCAAGTTTCCAAGCCCGGGTCCAGATTCCACCGGTTTCTCTCACGGCGCTTACTCCGGCCAGCTCTCCTTTGCCGACAGAAACCCTCGCAGAGCTAATATTCCGGCTATCAACACGGGCGGAACTGCCCAGGTTTCGAATGATCTCGCCAGCGGTAACAATGCGTTCGATATGAATTTTGCGCCACTACTTCCTTCTCAGTTGCTCCTGGGCAGCCCATTTCAAACCGGAACTCCTTCTTTTGCTTCTCCGCAATTCCAGACTTTTCAAGGATTTCCTCAGACGAACGGTAACGCGCACGGCCAGAGCCCCCAGAACCACCTGAACAGTCCCACCCAGGCTCAGCACAATCCGCTTTCTCCCCAGCTCTACCAAAATCTTGTTTCGCCCGATGGACTCAGTCCTCCTCAGCTGATGGCTGGCCCTCAATCACCAGTCGGTACCTTTCCTGGGTTTGCCAATGCCCTTGGAACCGCAAACCCGTCTCTCCAACCTGGTGCTTTGGCGGGAACGAGCCGTACTGTGTATCTAGGAAACCTACCGGCGGAAACAAGCGCCGAGGAGATCTTGGGCCATGTTCGAAGTGGCCAGATCGAATCCGTTCGCCTGCTTCCGGATAAGAATTGTGCATTTATCTCTTTCTTGGATAGCAGCTCTGCCACCCATTTCCATTCTGATGCGATCTTGAAAAAGCTCTCGATCAAGGGAAATGATATCAAGATCGGATGGGGCAAACCTTCTCCTGTGCCAACCTCCGTGGCTCTTGCGGTTCAGCAATCAGGAGCCTCACGAAATGTCTATCTTGGGAGTTTGGCCGAGGATGTCACCGAAGCAGACCTTCGTGAAGAGCTTGGCAAATTTGGCCCCATTGACACCATTAAAATCGTGCGAGAAAAGTCTATCGCATTTGTCCATTTCCTCTCTATTAGTAATGCGATCAAAGCCGTCAACCAACTTCCTCAGGAACCTAATTGGGCGGCTCCCAAACGTGTTTTTTACGGAAAAGACCGATGTGCATATGTTTCCAAAACGCAGCAACAGAATGCTGCTCAATACCTAGGGATCGCTCCCGGATATGCACATATGTTAAATTCTGCGGATAGAGATTTGATTTCGAATGCTTTGGCTCAGCAATCTGTGGCGGCCGCAGCTGTTGCAACTGCCGCCGGCGGAGTGAATAATCTGGGTAACCGGACTGTTTATCTAGGAAATATTCACCCCGAAACTACCATCGAAGAGATTTGCAATGTTGTCCGCGGAGGCTTACTCCACCATATTCGATATATTCCTGATAAACATATCTGTTTTGTTACTTTTATCGATCCGACATCAGCTGCTTCATTCTATGCTCTAAGCAACTTGCAAGGACTGATGATTCACAATAGACGACTCAAGATCGGCTGGGGAAAGCATTCAGGTGCTTTACCTCCAGCAATTGCCCTTGCCGTCAGTGGCGGCGCTTCTAGAAACGTTTACATTGGCAACTTGGACGAGTCCTGGGCAGAAGACAAACTGCGAGCAGATTTTTCGTCCTATGGAGAGATCGAGCTCGTAAACACTCTTAGAGAGAAAAGCTGCGCCTTCGTCAATTTCACGAACATTGCCAATGCTATCAAGGCCATCGAGGGAATGCGCGGTCGTGAGGAATACAAGCGATTCAAGATCAATTTCGGCAAGGATCGATGCGGTAATCCTCCTCGTCAGGCAGGCAGTGGTCATCAACAGCGCCAGAATGCGGATAATAATAATCCGCTCTTGAACGGCGGTCTACACGCTGCTCTTGCCCAAGCAGGCCAGCAATCGAGTCCTACAGGACCAGCACTTTCTCCCGCTCCTGGTTCCACCGGCTCCGGTGTTAACGGACAACAGAACAGACATTTGCAAGCAATTCAAAACCCGTCATCTATCCTCAACACTGGCGTCAATAATCCGCTGACGATGTACCTCAATCATGTTTCGCAGCAGCAAACCCAGGAGCAAGAAACTCGAATGAATGGAAATATGCCGTACGCCTCTCTCCAGCAACAACAACAGCAGCAGCAGCAGCAGCAGCAACAGCAACAACATTCTCTTCAGCAGCAGAACTACGCCCACCCATCAGCTGGCCTTTACAACGGTGGGCCAAATACGCCCGGCACCTCTTTGGAACCTTCCTTCCCGCAACAAAATCCTCTGTTAAGTGCTTCGAACGCTGTCAGCGCCGGCCTTCACGCTCCCAGCAACGCTACCCTTAGCGTTCCTCGGGCCCAACATTCCCGAGCTGTCAGCCTACCTTCTTTTTCGCAAGAGCCTTTCGGAAATAGTCCCAATCTTGGTTCGCGCCCGAACATGAACCATCAGCCCCAGGGAAGCTTCTCTAGTTTTGGAGGCTTGGCTGGCCTGAACCATGGTGGCTTCGGACTCTCTATTACTAGCGAAAACTCCCTTCCTGGATGGGCTGAAGAGGAGATTAGAGCAAAATGATCTTTCATGATATATTGTATTATTGAAAACCCTTTATTCATTTTATTTTTTTTTCTTATTTCGCTTCACCCTTTTTCTTTTGCATTCTGTCTTTTCCAACGTTTTTGGACCTTCGCTTTTTCATTACCCTTTTTTCTCATTTGCCTCTTCATTTCCCGGTTTTCTATCAATCATAATCATATGTGCTATTATACTTACTCGTCTTCATGTTCCACTATTTTGCTGCGACGTCTGGGAACATATGATATACATAAACCTTTTCTAATTTCCCAGAAGCTCCCGTCCATGACGGCCTTTGAGCTATCTGGGCCGGTCGATATCAATTTTGGATGGAGAGACGCAAATACCCAAGGTTCTCTGGCGATTTTTAATATTCTTTCTCGCCAGTGAAATATCGCTCTCCAGTGCTTTCCCCAGTTCTTGTTTTAACACATTTTCATTTCAGTCTTTTCTTGATTCTTCCAGTTATCTTACCCTACAGCTATTTTATTTTGATGCCACCTTTACCATTGATATTGTTCATTATTTATCTTTTATTTTTTTTGGATATTTTACCCACCTAATAATCCTTGCTTTGTGAAAAAGAAATACCTTTTACCTTATCCTTACCTTCATTTATATTCTTCTTCTTCTGAAAAAGCCCACGTATTCTGTCACAAAATGGGCTTTCTTTTTGACAAGATTTAATAGGGTCTGATGACAAATTGGTGCATATTGGGAGGAGGAACTTGTTGTGGGAGAACTCAGGTACTGGGAAAGAAAGGGAGCCCTGGTTCCATAGAAGCAAATACTCATACTAATATAACAAGCTCTGTTCTTTGCTCTCTACTGTGTTCTTTTTTTCCCTTTCTCTATGACATCTACGGCAAGGTGCATGTTTCGAAACCGAGTCTGAGCTTGTTCGAAGCAAACTGCATGATGCAGCTAGAAGCCATCTACGTATGTACTAATACCCGTCGGGTCTTGCTATGCATGTTTGCTACGTAAATAAAGTTCCTTCCGGGGACTCGCAGTAAATTGTGCTCCCTTAAATCATCTGCAGTGTTTGATTGAAAATAATATTTCTCCATGCTTTGCTCCGAACTCGGAAATTTGTCATGGCCATTCGGGTTTGGTATGCTTGGTACGGAGTACCCGATAGGTACCGAACCTATCCATGGGATGGATGCAGGTGGATTTCAGTAATTTCTGATTGGTAGTAAATCAGTACTTGGTACCGAAATTTGCACTCAAGATATAAGGGCAGCGAGGTATCTAGTAACTACTTGAGTCGAGCTGCTCTTTTCGAGAGCCAATAGGAAACGCGACGGGAAATATTGGGGTAATATCACGTGATGCGAATCTGCTGTCAAACTCTATTACTCGAACTGCCATCGTTTTCGAAGGCAACATCAGTATCAAAAATCAACAAAGGTACTAGATCAGAATTGCCAGAGGTTGCAATTCCTGCTCTTCACTCGAGTTTTCAATATCCTTCTGCGATAAAATCCGATATTCCGATCCTTGGCCTTGTACATTCGATAATGGCCCTGCCTCCCGAACAAATCCGCATCAAGCGGCGTAGAGAGGAAGAACCAGTGGAGACGTTGTGTATGTATCATTTCCTCCAATTACTGTTTTTGATGGTCCTGCTTGCATGTTGGAGACACTTGTTGGTAGAAGGCTTAAGATACCCCGTTGAGCCAATTTTAACATAAAACGGTGGGATGGACTGTTGTTCGAGCATGCTAGCGAAGCACAGAGACCACCTGCCTTTATTTGAATTTTCCTTTCTTCCATTGCTATTGACTAATTGCTAGACTACAGATATTCAGTCCCAAACACGCGAGTCAAAAAGACGCTTTACAGACTTCGTGTTTCAGCGAATCATTCTCAGCCAAGATGCTGAATCTGTCAGTGGGGCCCCGAACGCTGCTGAGTCTCAGAGTACCGTTCCTGGATCTCTGCTATCAGATAAGATGAGAGATGCTATCCACGGACCCAGAGCTCCGACTATCAGAGTTCCTCCTTCTGAGGCTGAGCCTGAACAGAAAGGCGACTCAAAAGAAAGCCCGAAAGCAGAATCGCTAAGGGGACTGATATCGCCACAGAGATCACCTGCACGCTCTGCCTCGGCACAGTATCCCCCACAGAGCCCCCCTGGAATCGTGACGAATACAGTTCGTCGGTTTCACATTACCGTTCCGGCGCCCGATGATCTTGTACTTCACAAGACGGGAGGAGGAGTGCAGAAAAAGAAAGCATCGAAGCATGCCGTGGTCGTGGAACAGAAAGATGATCTCATAAAATCCTTTGCCACATCGGGCGAATCAATGGCTTCTCTTGAGGCCAATGAAGATATCAGAGCGGAGGATATAATGCGGGAAATCGAAATGACAGATATCAAATCGCCAGTCTCAACTCCGAGAAAACGCCGTGTTGTTAACGAAGCTGAAAAGATATGGCGACAACAGGCTAGTGCACGTCAAAATTTGGACCGCGAGAATAAAAGGAAAGAGAAAACTGGGACCTCCATATATGACGACCCGTCTACTTGGAATCATGACTCTGCCCAATTAGTAGAGGAGCTTGAAAAGGCTGCATTCGAGGCCGCTGCGCCGGAGGAATCTTCTATAGTCGCGTTACCAAAGTCACCATCTCCGATACACTCTCCCATAAAACCAGTGCTCAAATACCAGCCACGGCTCCCTAAGGATCAGCAGAATAGACACAGAAGCCGCGCGGGCGAAATTGACCAGCATACCGGAGTAGCTGAGCCGTACACTCAGATGGATATTGTTGAAAATTCATCCGTTGGGACTGTTGGCTTAGAGGATATTTCTTCTATTGGCAAGGCGCTCGATGAGCATGTTGTGGGCGTCATGAAGGGAACGGATGATGGCTCTGATTTTGTATATGATATCTTCATTCGACGCCCCCTTCAAGACCTTGATGATGATTCGAAATTCATTCCGTTCCACGATGGACAGTGGAATACCATGAACGTCCCAGCGGATATTGGTGTGGTCATTATATCCGATAGAGACGTGCATTACTGGGATGCACTTGCGGAAGACGACGACGAAGATAAAGACTGGGATATGGAGGATGAGGATTCGAATGGTAAGTTAAGGCATGTTAACTTTATCTTGACAAATTCTAACGGAATGAACAATTAGCTGAAGACAATCCCGCAAATGAATATCCCGATGAGGACCTCGACCTCGATGACGAATTCGACGACGTAAATGCGGCGTATAGCAGATACCGCCGCTATGGATCTGATGATGAACAGTTTGATATAAATGATGAAATGGACGATTATGATTTCAATGCGTGCACATATGGCAACGCAGACGCATGCTCTGACAACGAAGAAATGGATTCATGAAAATATTGAGACTATACAAAATTGAGGTAAAATGACCTCATTTGTGGAACCAAATTCCTGCTAGACGAGAAGAATTGAACTCATTTGCGCAACTCGCTATACCCTCGTTCATTTCGATAACGAAACCAGCAAACTCCGCTTGACGCAATCGATGGTAATTCCTGGAAGGTATACCAGATGGACCCTTTAAAAGATATTTCCGAGTATGTTATGATCCTCACGTTCTTTGGCCGTATCTCCCCAACGAATACCGATTCGACCTATTTACTCGTGGACTCCCACTGGTTGTTCTCCATGAAATCCTTACGCATTTGAATAGCCTTTGCTGTCCCGGGTCTGTTTCTGATGGCGTCCATCCAGCGTACTACGTTTGGCTGTCCGGTCTCCAAATCAATCACCGCCGCAGTCCCGTTCTGCCATGGATAAAATGCAAGGTCGGCAAAAGTACACTTATCGCCGAGAAGAAACTTTTTATCAGCCAGCCACACGTTCAACACGCCCGTCACACGGACACATTCCTTGGTGTATCGCTCAACGGCACTAGGGACTTTCTCCGGATGGTACATATGGAACCAGTAAAACTGTCCGTAATAAGGACCCTGGCCGGACATTTGGAAATGGAGCCATTGCTGGGTTAGATGGTATTCTTTGGAGCCGAGCGGATAGCTGATCTTGTGGTCGGGATCGTATTCGGTAATGAGATAATTGATGATGGCGCCAGACTCCCAGAGAGTGAGGTTGTCCTTATTGGGATCGATAATGGCCGGTGTGCGACCATTGGGATTTATCGCGGTAAAAGAATTATCCCGCGTCTTGTCGAACTGGATGTTGATAACCTCGAATGGAATATCGAGTTCGCAGAGAATGATTAGGACTTTGAAAGGGTTAGGGCCGCGGAGGCCACCATAAAGTTGAAGTGGTTTGAGAGCCATGTTGAGAGTGTTGAACTAAATTTCAGGATGTCAATTGAAGGTGGAATGTGTTTGTCTGACTATTCCGACGGGATCCAGGCTGCATTTATATGACGGTTTCTTCCCTGATAGATGGTGAAGCAAACTTTCGGATTTTGTTCCAGCCTGAACGCCATTTCCAAGGACGTAAGCACGGCGCATTGGCTTTGAAATCAGAAGGCTTGTTTTGCTTCGTGCCCTGCAGGTTCACTTCCCCAAATGTGATCTCGAGGGTTGTTATTTGTCAGCTATCTCCAGGAAATGCCTTTGAACGTTACAAGGACGGGCTCCGGAACCTGGAGAAATCGTAATTTCCAAGGATTCTTCAGGAGAATGAAGCGGCTATTCGGACGAATGTTCGGAGTTACATAAGCGTGATTCGCTCAACGGAGCGGGGAAAATCTATACGCCGGAGCGCCAAGGCGCTCCGTAATCGACTGTCTCCGCGTTCGATTCCTATTGGTTCGCTATTGATGATGGCGGAAAGTCTAAATGTGTTAAAGTTTAGTAGCGGATAAACTCAAACGCCAGCTTTGCCAAGCGCTTCAGTCTCTCCGCATCGCGCGGGCTGCAATTTCCACTTTATTACGGAGGACGAAGTAAAAGAAAGTCATTCACGGCCGAAACTATTATTATTAGAATGTTGCAAAAGCTGTTCAATTATGCATTTACGTGAGCCGATGACTTCCTTCTCTTCCTCATCATGAGCCTTATGGGCTGGTCCGAAGCCGGTAGCAGCAGCGTATTCCTGGAGCTATGCACCTCCAGTGTATGGAGATACCTATATTTGTACTGGACGAGGGGCATTTCTACGTTCGTACTGAAGGCCATGAAACCTTTTGAGATGTCAAATGACAGATCTCACCTGGTCTTATCTTCCTCTTGCAGTTTATTAAAGCTGCAAACTAAAGTTCATAATCTGTCCTCGCTCGTACCCGGAACTTCTTTCTTTTGATTCGTGAATTGTTCTTCACCTCTCGGAAGTCTATCTTCATGGACAAGAAGGCTTAACGGTCCAACACCGAAACTTTTGGACATTACCCTTGCTTGCCACTTGCTCTCAGATCTCTCAATTCTGGCCATTGACAGCAGCACATGAGGCCTCGTTTGGCATGATCCTGGACTGCGGGCAAATGTGGTCGTGACCCTCAAGCATATAGGGACCCCGCATTGCCATGACAGTTGATCCGCGGCTGGCCGATGAATGGTTTCACCAGAGTGCAAGCTCGAAGGGAAGGAGTGTCGCACCAAGTGCGATACATCTGTCAGCGGGGTAGTCATCTGGTTTGGATGACCCATCCACCCACAACTGTCGATACAAGGTGATGTAATTGGAGGGACAGGCCATTATCTACCATCCTTCAGCAATCGACACCCATGGCGTGGCACAATTCTCACAACACTCTGCGTCACAGGGGCCTGGAGGGTAGCGTACTATGGTTTACCAAATCATATATCTGGTGAAACCATTGCAGATAAGGCGATCGGTAGACCAAGATGCTCAGGTGTGCACTGTGTTCACATGTACCCCCGTCGCAGCGATCTTCCCATCTTCTTGAAAGTCAAGGGTGTCCCAATAAGTCAAGGTGTCTATCACACCTAGATCGGCGACTAGTTCTTTGAAGTGCAGAGCCAAATTTGTGACCAAAAACCCACAGAACCAAATGCTTGGCAGCAAATAAAGATGATGTCTTTTATTGCAGTCTCAAAAAGTAGTAGGTTTCTAAATGATAGTCTATTAAGGGTACTTTTCGGGTAAATGCTGATCACCAAAACAAAGCAATGGATCACCAAGAAGAGAAAATGAACAAGCAGCATTTTTGAACTGATATTAATTAAGACATGGCTGGCAAACAGCACTAAAATTCGAGCAACAGTCAAAGCTTTCTGTGAAACAGAGCGGAGAAAATATTAGGTCCAATCCACCACGCTGTTTGTGCAGAACCCAATTAACAAACATTGTTGTTCAATGCCCACTGTAGAACGTATGAAAACGAGGACATCAAAACCCAAGTTCGGAAGAGAACTTATTCCCATGAAAACCGCTCAAGTATCAAAATGATGATACATGGAGGCAAAAACCTCAGCGAAAATTTGATCCATCTGTGAGCCGGTGAAGAAAGAGCACAAAGAGTTGAAAAAAATATGATAAAACGCTCCAAAACTCAGAATATAGATAGAAAATCGCTGCTCATGACTCCACTCTGCGCCAGATGTGACCTGGTGTCCAGTTCATATATATCAGGTGCCAAGCCAAAAGCGCCGAAAACGACAGTTCGGAAAGGGAATGGTAAGCCTTCAATAACAGTGTTCGAGAACCACGAAGGAACGAAACTGAATATCGAACAAAGGTTAGCGGTGGGTCTCCTTTGTTTCTTCAATGCGATTTTGGGTTAGAGTTTGGAGATCGCAAATCAAAGTTTCGAAAGGATAATGACGAATGGTCAAAGGCAAAGAAAGGAGAAGAAGTGGAATTGAGACAATTCTTTTGAATAATGACTTACCCAAGGTGAAGGTGGCTATGAGTCGTTTATTCTTCGCGGGCTCGTAAATGGCTTGTGACAGTGAGGAAATTTCGAGACTCGGTCAACGTATAATATTAGGGACAATGGGCGTTTCTAATCATTCACGGCTCCTTTCGCCTCTCGGTGGCTGGCTTTCTTTCATCCAAGGAAACCAAACATTGCACCACCGAATTACTCCATATGCTGGAGAATCGTCATGGGCTCCGGTCTTGACGCTGATGGTGTCGCCGTTCCTTCTCCTTCGCTGTTCTCGTAGGGTCGGGCAATTCTTCTCCTTGATGAACCGATAGTACTTGCATTGTATGCCTTGGAAGCCATTTCGCTGCCTCTCGGGGAATTGGATATTGAAGCTTTCGCGGACCTGTTTCCACTCCTGGCGTAGATCGACACGATGGTACCAAATGAAATACATTTCTTCTTCCTCGTATTTTGGTCTCGGTGGCCGTCGGCGTTCGGCAACCGCTGATGAACCGCTGGACTCTGATGGAAACCTTTCCCTTCGATAGGGACCTGGCGAGGAACTTGCAGACTTACACCGCCTGTCTGAGGCATCCGCACGGGTGTCTATCGGAGATACGCTGGTACTAGAATATTGAGACTGGCGGTATCGAGGCTGCTGCGGCAAACGATCGCTCTTGATCTGGTGGTAGCCGTCGAGAGGGCTAAAGGTGTGATGATGGTGGTGAAATTGGGGATGATAAGATTCGTGCCATTTTGTGGGCGAGCGTCTTGGATGCGTTTCGCCGTCGCTGTTCGGGTTCAAAAGGTCGTCAATTCTAATTCTCGGGGAGCCGAGCTCGGTGGGTGACTGAGGAGCCGATAGATTATACCGACCGGATGCCATTATTCTGTAGACAGGACAACGAATAAAAATTGAGGAAACAAAGCAGCCTTCTCACGAAGAGTTTCTTGGGCTCTTGATCTGTTGAAACGACAGGCCAGGATGTAGAAGATAACTAATCAAGGTCCTGAGAAAGTAGAGGTAATGTGGTACTCTGCTATCCAACTCTGAAAAAGACAAGCCCGAAATGTCACTAGCCAGCTCTAAAGCGAGTGAAAGCAAGTGGTTGGGGGCCTTGGAAATGATCGGGCAGCAATAAGGAATGATCGCAAGATCGCAGAACCGATTCCGGTTTTGGGCGTTTGAAGGCGGTTTTGGGAGTACAGAGACCCACGTTCGTCAAGTCCGCCTGTGCTAGGTCGGATTGACTAGATGTGAAGTGAAGGACGTTGTAGGTAATTGTTTGAATCGGGTCTTTCCGGTTTTCCGCCTTAGCTCTTCCGACAAAATGAGATGCTGAAATGGAGATCTTTTTCTTGTCCAGTAGAATAAACGCTTACTAGAAAGAGGAGTCAGCGATGTGTTGATTTTCAGTGTTGAAAATAAATCAGGTTTCAAGGAGATACAAATTTTATGAAAAGGAGTAATAGAATGTGGAAACGGGCTCTACTTGTATCATATGCATGGACGCAGGTGGAAGAGGTGACTCAGTCATCCGGAATGTGGAAGAGGAAAACATATCTTCAGGGGAAGAATTCAAAATGCTTCCGTACCACAGCAACAGAAAACCCCTCATCCAAAGCAAGAATAACTTACCAGACTGAGAAGAAAACAAGAATTAGAGGGTATTCCTTACAAAGAGGTATTATTCGGGAGTGGTGTTCTCGTGTGAGCTACCAAGAACCCAAAAAAAGATAGTCAGTATACCGGGGCAAGGACAAGGGGCCTCAGGAAACAATGTAGCATAGGGTAGCTGAAGGGGGAATTAGTATAATTAATATTGGAGCAAAAGCGGCTGATTTGAATGGCGAACAGACCATGTTGCGAGTAGTAAGATGATATATATACTGGGAAGTAAAATTACCTTCTCAATCCATGCATAGACGCCAGATCCCGGTCGCGGGTACCGTATATCTGTCCGAGACCCAAAAAGGCGATTGAAAAAGTTGTCGATACACCGTAACCCGAAGACCTGGATATCGGTTGTGTCAAGGGATAAAGAAAATATCGGGTAAAACAGACAATGAAGAGAACAATACACTTTGGGTGTGGAAGTCAACCCTGCGAAAAGGGGTGGAAAGCCGATTATTTTCCACAGACATAGAGCGTTCTGCAGAGCAATATATATATAACTATAGAAGGAAGATGTCGGAGAACCCTTGCATGGAGCCGTTGGGGCGAAAAGGACCATGCTTCCATACATACCGGACATTCTTTCTCTCCCGATGGCGAAGTGCTTTTCCCCGAGCTGCATGCACATGTATGAATGTCTATCCATACATGTTCTGCAGCATGTAAACCAAAATTGGGAAAAAAAGAAAAGTCAATAAAACGGGCAACTAACAAGGAAAGGACATAACGGTCCAGCCTTGAATATGACAAATGGTTCTTGTTGGCCTAAAAAGCCGCGGGCCCCAGACAGGGACAAAATCCCTATCCGGTGGTTGGAGCTAGGATCCATACTAGTGACAAAAGGACCCAATAAAAGTGTAAACCTTGGAGTCCATCCTGGTAGTGGGTTCTGCGTGGTGTTTTGTGATTTGAGAGATTATTATTATTCCCTTTGAGAATCATGCACAAAAGCAATATCTCTAAACAAGGGTCTTCAAGAAATACTTGGGCAGCAGATGCCGAGAAAAAGTTAGTACTGTAGGGGTTTAACCTATGCCCGGCCAGAGAGAAAATAAATGAGCATGCCGTGAATGCCTCACTGCCTCGAAATGTGGCTCGGTTTCAAGACCACTTCGTTATAATAGCGCTATCGAATCCTGCCGCTCTCTAAATTGGGATGTAGAGAATTGAGAGCAGTCTGCCACCGGAAAAAGATAACAAACAGGAAGTTGAGCAAGGCATAACTGGCCATCGGGAGAAACCTGTACAACAGTGGATTTAGCCAGGGCGGGGCGGAATCGTGGGGGAAGACAAATCAGAAAGATGGCCCAATTGTTGGTCCAACATGATCTCGGCACGCGATAGAAAGCAATCAGCGACGAGTACGGAGTAGGGTCCGTTGACCGTTCAAGGGTGCTTGATTGCTGGGAAGATGCAGATTGACAAGAATGGCCGACGTTGCGAGGGAACAAGCGTTTCCTTAGGTGTTCCTGAGTCAGCCGGCATCGCGGTTGGAGGTTAGTGCGGATTGTTAAGGGTCAGCCCCACATGCGAGCCGCAGCCAGGGCAGACCAGAGCAGCTGACCAGGCACAAAGAGCGATGCGCATTCACCCAACTCAAAGCAAAAAGTGCCAAAGTTTATTTGAGTGGCTGAGGTCCCGTCGGGTTGCGAGTCACGAGTGGATTAGTCACTCCCGTTCTTGTCAATCAATTCTGGGACTATTTCCGACCTTCCTGTTATGAAGAACATCGCTGACCCCTGCTTCTCCGCTTGGACCTAGACCAACAGAATCAATTGCTCTGTTGTGCAATGCGGTGATGACTTCTCTATGTCATTGCCACAAAGCAATGTTTCAAACGAAGCGGCAGTGCACACCAAGAAGGCCTAACATACGACCGGAGATCGAACGGAGTTTGCTTTTCGAAATACATCTTTCATGCATGCATGCACGGGCAAACTGTGTACCGTCAGCATACGAACACCGTTTCCTCGATACCCTGACGGCTGATGGGACAGTATGATATGATCGAGAGATATGACTGCTCGACTTACGCGTCGCATTGAAAATACATCGCCAAGCTATGCACAAAGTCAGCCTCACAGGCCCTCGGAGTCTATATACTCTATATTTGGCTCTTTTCCAGGACTTCCATGTTGAGAACATATTGTGATTCTCAATTTGAGAACGAGAACCTCCGAAATCTGCAATGCTACATCAGACACCAATCCTCACCGGACGTGCAGCTCAAGGGTTCCCTCTGCTTTCATTGAGTCACCAACTTCAGCTGGAGATTTGCAGCCCAAATGTAACAGAGCACGCCATCAATGATTCATTCTTCCCAACTTACTGGGAACATGACCCAAGTCCTACCTTCACAGTCGAAGATCACCGAACAAAGACCGTGGGCTAGAGCTGTATCAAACATGGAAGGTCATCCCTCGGATACCCCCTTTCCGCACACCTAAAATATCATTCTGGTCTGAACTTGACTTGTTGCAAGTTGGTGTCGATATTTTTTTTGAGCCTACTATGGAGTATTCCGTACGTAACTAAGTGCTCGGTACCATAGAAAAGCATCCACGGACCAATTCGCACTACTCGCTCGAAGCTCATATAGTTTTACCAGATCTCAAATTAGGGCCTTTTACTTTTCACTTCCGGCAGGCAATGGTTAATGATACGTTTAATTACCCCCATCCGCATAGTTAGATGCTGTTTAGGGTTACAATTCACGCGATGGCCTGATCGAATCCTCCTCCAAGAATCCGGGGTCATGTTGGAATCGACAGTCCAAGGCAAGCTTTAATTTAGCCAAGAATTGGGATTGAGCTTTCTATTGATAATGGGCTTGCGAAGCCTTAATTACTCCTTGCGACTGTCATAAGCTATGCCGGAGTTCGATTTTCTCGCGGAGATGAGCTGACCGCTTAAGCACTGGATACAATACCTACGCACATAGTCCTTCACCGCATAATAACTGCAACAATAAAAGCGACAAACTTGCAACAAGGGCAATCAAAGAGGACTGCGGGCATGCCACTTGGATGGGGGATCCTGTTTGACCCACTGCATCTCCGCATGCAGCAAGGGACGAAGATGGTCCGAGGCCCCGAGACTGTTTAAGCTTCCTTTGTCAGTCGCTTGTTGAGGTCTACACGAGGATTGCTGCATAATATTCACTCAATTATTAATCAACTTCCCTGCGTCGAAAATTCTTGAAAAATGAGCTCATTATTATCCTCGTCGTTCTTGCTTGCCGACTAAGGTTGGCAACGCCCGGATCAGGAAATACATTATCGTAAGGTTCACCGAGGTGCGATTTGCTCGCAGTTTAATCGCCTGATTGCCGTCGTAACCGTCACAAAAATTGGATAACAATTGCAGGAATCGCAAGATTGAGAAAAATTCAAACGGGTAATTTAGGAGGATCGACCCAGCTGCCTGGGAACGGGGTTGTATCGAGAATCATGTCAAGAAGCATGAATCGTTTGATACAGGTATGAATGCAAGGAATAGAGGCTAATTACGCCGGATATCCCAGTCTCCAAGGAATGCCCGACGGTCAAGGGTATTATGAATATCTCTCTTCTCCTCTCACCCAAATACATGGGCCTAGAGTTGGCAATCGACCGGGTGACTATGAGAACCCCGACTGTCTAACAACGAATTTGAGTTTTTGTTTAGTCAAGAGGAAGCTGTGACGGCTCACAAAGATTGGTACACTTATTCGCGGGCCACACAAGCCTTATTCGAGTATTAAAGTTCCTCTGGCATGAAGAATTTCTTCCGTATCTGTTTGCGGCACGCGGAAACAAGGCGAAAACAGCCCAAAAGAAAGATTTAGAGTTCCGATAGAAGGAAAATGGCCATCGCACACCGGCTCCCCACAAGGAGAAGGTCGCCGATTAGTGACATCATTAAAAACTGGAATTGAAAATGTATCAAACGATGGACACCGAAGGGTGGGACGTTTGCCATCTGGAAGACTCGCAAGCTAGCGGGAGGGTCCACGGCCGGAATCGAAATAATAACCGATAATTACAAAGCCGGGTGCCATTCCTTATTCAACAATCAATAAGCTAGCTTTCGTGCCAAGAAAGCAAGCAAACTGCCCCGGCCTGCGACATCTTTTGCGGAAGGGAAAGCACTCTCAGCATTTCTGATATCCTGTCGTAAACTGCACCATGTTCGGGTATATCGTACGATACCATTAATTTCAACACCGCTGCACCTTCGGCATATTTATGTGGGCGCAAAGGAGCAAAAACCAACACGAACGTACGTGCAATCAAGGCCTGCGGTTGGGCCGAAATTCCCTGCAGATAGCTCGTGCCGCTTGCTAGGGTCAACCACTCCTTTGGGACCGTCGAGCCAGTAAAATTCCTGCGTCGGTGGAGATCGTGGTGAGGGTTACGTTGGGCTGTTTCAAAGGCATTTTCAATTGTTGACTGCTTTTTGACGAGATCAGCCTCCAGCATCTAGGGTGGGTCGGAAAGCAGGTAAATATCACCACCATATCGAGCAAGTCGTGGTCTTGATGATAAATTAGAGTTGGCAGCTGGGTCTTGCCGCGCGACTAGCCTGAAGAAATTCTGTAGATGAAGTTAAAAGCGCCTCTTGTTCTCGAGAGATGGTTCTTGGTGAAGAAACGGTGAGAATTGCATCGCAGGGAAGCGAGACAGGGCAGACTAGCGGACGTTACGCCAGACGTCTTCGACCGTTGCATCTGATTTTTGGGTCAAGAAGGGCCTCCTCCAAACACATGCTTGGTGCGCCTCGAAATCCCGTCTCTCAATTTTGACTGCTGGGCTACACGACATCCTGTAAGGAGTATGGGTGTTCGGGGTATCCGGAGATCTCCGTAAGGGATCATCCATAATGTATCGTCTGTAAATGCGGATGGCCGGAAATACCGATTCCGATACGGACTCGGACATGTGGATATCTCCTGACAATGCGACCCGGTACGACTCATCGACACTCAAGCAGCCACGCACACCAGACGCTGCATTGGACACTGCATTGAGCTGCATTCCGGGCTCCAGGCTTTTCGAGTGCCCGCAGCGAAGAAGGGTCAGGTGATTTTCCCGGACTTCCCTATTGGACCAGCAACGCAGCAACAAAGCATTGGGGGCGGCTGTCCGCCAGTCAATCATCTCGCTAAGTGCTTTCTTTGTGCCTTTGCATTAGTCCACTTTCCTCTTTTGGCCTGAGGAGAGCATGAATACCATGCATGCATGCATTGTTACGGTCTGGTTTGTCCGGTGACAACACGAATACGGCCCCAGACGGTTCTCGGTTCTTTCACCCTAGTGTGAACGGGCGCGGTGATCAGACATCCCATCGCTAGTTGGATTGGAGGAAATATTGAACATCGTGGATGTTATTGCCGAGTACTCCGTACACCGTACTTTTCGCTAATTCGAAATCACTGATTTCGATCCCAGCGAACGAAGGCGCCGGCCGGAAGATCGGAAGCGGTTGAACCATACCTCCAACATTAATGAGTGAGAACTCGACCCTTCCCGTCGGAATACCCCCTATTTTCACCTTCCCGTGACCCCCCCGAGAGAAGCTTGCATGAGATGGAATACAATAATAATATCAATCGATATGCCAATCGGTTGGCAACGGCTTGAAGGTTTGGGGAAAGCATCAACCAACCGAGCCGCACACCATGGCATATTTGACCGTTGAATTGACAATACGACGAGTTGCGGGAAAAGCCCAAAAATTCACATCATAAGGGATATTCCTTTGAACCTGAGTGGTGCTTTGGCTCCAACCCTCGCTTCCTCCGAGCCCTTCATCACTGTTGGATTCTCGATTGGCCAGCCAAGCAATTAATGAATTGTATCATGACCAGGGCCATCATGCAGGCGATTTCGAAATGGCACACTCATAATTCGATACAATCCCTGTTCCTAGATATTCGCCAAGACCGTTACCGTTGAGGATGAAGAAACACAACGCGCCAATCGTCCAATCCAGCCATCTCGATCCCAGCAAGCGCCCAATTCATTCCAGAAATGCATTTTGAATCATTTGCCTCATTCTGTGCAACAAGACTGTGCTTCATATGCAACTCGCATATCTTACCAGCTCGTACAAAGCTAATCCAGAGGATTCGTGAGATATTGCACTGCATATTAGCTTGCCTTTCTGCAAGTTCTGAACCCTCTCCAATGTCAAGGTGCATCGGGGATGTGCGACTTGAAGCAGAAAATGCAGCTACTCTTGGTCTCTCGATGTGAGTGGCCCCTGTCCCTTGAATCACCTCATGGACGTGGCAAAGACATTGCTGTGAGCACGGGCTTCTCGACCCGCATTGATCTATTAACTGCCCGATACCATTCTTCCCTGACTGGAATTGCTTCTACATCATCTTGTTGGTCGCTCTGTTTCATTAGAATGCCGCCAAACCTGCAAGACCTGCGTTCGTCTGTTCTTGTTTTCCCCCAAGAACAAGGATATGCCCCTTTCCAATCTCCTTTGATGCGATCGCCGTTCTCCGCTCCCCTTTAGTGGGCTCAGACTTCCTCTGTCACTCCCGCCTGCATTTCCCAAAATCATTTTCCACAAATCAAATCCATTGAGAAAAGCGTCAGGCTCTCCGAGACAGCTACGACCCTTTGTGTGTTTTGTGATTCCTGCATGCCCCTATTATGTACCACCATGCGCGTTTTGGCCCCTACATACGCCACAAATGAATATAATAATTTCCCGGAGAGAACTGAGCTCAAATGACTCTCTCTGTTTATCTTTCTCGTGTCATTGGCCATGGTAAGGTTGTGAACCGGATGGCTGAACTTTGTCATGTCCCTGCGGAAATAAGCCGCATCCAACTCAAACCCCATCGGGGGAAGGAAAAAAAAATAAAAAAGATTGCATTTGACGGAATGCTCGCTTCGGCTTTCCGCCTATGTGCAATCTCAGAGCTCCGTTTTCTTGCTTTCGGGATGAGAACATCTCCGCCATCCGCCCCCACGATCCTCGTTTTTACAAGCTAGAAGACTTTTTCTGCATCCATGTCAGGATTGGGGCCCGGCCGTGTATATGTCCGATTGGATCAACTAGCGGAATTGCCCACTGGGATGTATTGTCCTTTCTTCTGTTTGCGTCGGTGATCTTTCCTGGCGAGCAGGGCTTGTGTTGGACTTTGAACAGCAACAAAATCCCGGGGCTGTGGTTTGATTAATTTCTACTGCATACGGAGCATATCCATTTTTCTGTATTGGCTGTTCCCTCGTGACAAGTCAGCTTTGCAAGCATCATTCCAAATAACACCCATCCATTATTCGGCGTTTTCCCAATTTCATATCCATTTGTTCCGAGATAATGCCACTGATCCTCTCCAGTTGCCAAGAACGATTCTTCTGCAAAAGGCCGACCTAGAACACGAATGCTCTCATCCCCTCTGAGCATGTTCTCCCTTGATCCCAAGGGCCCTCGGAAACGAAACTGGATTTCCTCGCTAGGAACAACCCCGTTCAGACATCCATAATATCTCGCGTTATGTTAAATCCTAACTCGGTGTGTCAAAAGAGCAATTATACAGAGTTAAAGACGATCCCATGAGCCTCCCAACCCGAATGACAAGGGCAGTGCAAATCAACTCGCTCGGGTGGTGCCGCATGTCGGGGATCGTTGGTTATCCCCGTCGACCCACCACAGCTCGAGAATTCCACAGTATCTCGGACCGCGTTAACTGTTGGAATTTTACGGAGTACGAACTTCAAGGTGGAGCGAAGCAAGTGCCCACCGCTCGTCATCCAACAAACTTACTACATACATGTGTGCCAGGGATCAGGATATTTTCAGTCCCTCGTGAAAAGTTTCCACAACCCTCAGCAACTCCTGCTGTTCATCCTTGACAGATCTTAAGGATAGTCCTTAAGACTGCCCTTCTCAAACCTCATAAATATCCTTTGGCTCAAAGGATATCTCTAGAAGTTATTGAGGGTAGGTTAAGGATTAGATCAAGGGGTTTAGCACAAGGGCCGATAAGAGGGATACCGAAGGGTTGCGGGAACTTTTGACAAAGCACTGTTTACCCCAAAGACGAGTTTCTTGGCTCTGAAAGGTCTACGCAGTACGGAGTAGAATATGAGTAATTATAACGACTATGGCTCTGCTCACGAGCCGAGAGATGTCCCGGAGACAGATGACTCGCAGCCCGAGCCCACAGAGGGTCCAAAAAGAAAAGATACAGTACCTTGTCAAAAGTTTCCACAACCCTTAGCAAATCCTGTTGTTGATCCTTAACGGACCTTAGCAATAGTCCTCAAGATCACTTGATTAAAGCTGAGGAATACTCGTATGCCTAAGAGGTATTTTTAGGAGGCTATTTCGGGTAAGTTAAGGATTGGCCCAGGGGCTTAGCATAAGGGTAGTCAAGGGAAATAGTAGATGCTAAAGAATAGGTAGTTGTTTGCTATTGTGGCACCTTTATTCTACAAATTTCTAACGGACAAAGTTTTAAGACCCTGAAATTATCATTCCGGGTTTTAGCTGCTCCGCCCAAAGTGCATTGATCCACAAAGGATCTACCTATCTCGTTGATGACTAGTTTCGGTGATGACCTTTGGCAAATTCACAGCTATTTTGTTTTAGTTAATATACTTCTGCTTGGGTAGAAGGAGTGGCTCACGGGTCAGGACCATATTGCACTTCCATCTCATCATTGGTGCCCATGTTTTGGCGAACAAAACTATTGAGCTTGGTGGCATGGTCAATGGACAAGCAACTGAAAGTTGTCTGGCGGCCGGTCTATCATAAAATTGTCAGACACAATGCATTTTAGGGCATCAGTCGATGGCCCGGAAAGCCCTGATAGCACTTACATGATCCGTGATGTCGGAAATCTTTTCATACTTGACTCCGATCTCATCACAAAGGTCCATCAAAGTCCGCATAGACACGTCCATATTCAGTCCAAGCACACGGAGGATGCGTGTGGCTCCATGTTTCAACAATTCCTGAACCCGAGAACTGAGAACATCAACTTCATCATGTTTGTCCACGTAAATTGGGGTAACTTGGTTTCTTGCCCCGACGATGCCGTTCGGATATTTGTTGTAGAACTCCAAACAGGCCTCGTGGTCAACGAAGAAAACATGCGCGGATCTAGACCTCGGGAAGTGCTGGAAACTTTCGATGCGGCCACCGTGGATAAGACCAAGTATGTCCCTTGGATTGTTGATGGCGGAAGGGATCCCTGAGAGAATGATACGGCGAATTTGACCAGCTATTTTATACCACTTGTTAGTCTCACTGTAATCCAAAGTATTAGCTAGTACTTACGCGCAGTTGCTCGGGCCTTTGGCTTGCCCCAGTTACTGAAGAACTGAAGGTTTTCACGGTTTTCTTGGACTTCCTCAGGTGTAGATGGTTGAGGTGTTGGAACGCGCACATCCTCTTCAGAGGCGAGGGAGACGGCCGAGTTGATGCCCTGGTCTGTATCGGGCTTCGAGCTGACTGATGGATGAGCTTCCTGCTCCTGCTCCTGCTCCGGCTCCTGCTCCTGCTCCTGCTCCTGCTCCTGCTCCTGCTCCTGCTCCTGCTCCTGCTCCTGCTCCTGCTCCTGCTCCTGCTCCTGCTCCTGCTCCTGCTCCGGCTCCGGCTCAGGGGTAGAATTGAGAGATTGAGTTTCCTGAGCAGCTGGTGCACGTGTATTTTGCGCAGATCGGGCACGCAGGGCCGCCATGAAGGCACCAGGCTCGCTCAAGTTCGAAGCTCCTTTGCTAGATTGAACGTTATGCTGGCTTCTGTCGGGAGCCGCCCATCTGCTGGCTTCGAGGCCGGGACGAGGCTTGACATTGCCAGTTTCAATGAAAGTATCCATGATTGCTTGTGCAACAGCTGTTTTTGAACGAGTGGGATAGCCAGGCTGATCCATGGCTGAAGACATTGCACCACCCACGTTGGCTTCTGTAGGAGATGATTCCTTGACAACAGGATGGGTTGAAGGTGAAAAGGAAAGATTTTTGTGTTTGTTGTTGTTCAAATTCTTTTTATCATCGTGTGCGTGTCCATGCCCGTGCCTATTTGGGAAAGGTCTGTTCAGGTGATGCCCGGCAGGTGACTTTCTCGGCAACTGTTCCCTTTTTGGTTGACTCTTGACGGCAGATGGAATTGCCCAGCGACTTGCTTCCAGGCCTTTGGCTCCTGAATCTTTTCCAACCTGTTCAAAGGCTTCAAAAAGGATACGGCCAATGTTTGCAGCTTCGGACTCTCTCTCCTTCTTGGCTCCAGGGAAGAATTGGTCATGCTCTTCTTCTGTCATAGAGGGGTTGGGCTCTTGTTTAGGTGTTGTGGACGCCATCACGCCCTGCATCTCATGATCCGGGGCTGCGGGACCATGTTGTTAGAAATATGTACTTCCGGAAAACACAGGGAAGAAACTGGTACCAGTGTCAGGCCCTTGTTTAGCTGGTGGCCAATTCCGCCGCGCCATTTGCTGAATAAGGCTTCAAAGGGATGAACAAAGATAGATGAAGTGTGAGAAAATAAAGAGGAAAATTTTTTCAATGATCTGAGCTGGAGATGTCTTATTTGGAAAATATGAAAATATGAATCTAAGAAAATCCAAAAAGATCACTAAGCAATGATGTAACTTTCCGGTCAAGTTGTGTTCACTTACAGAGTAGGTTAAGCCAGTACATATAAGCAGTGTGAAGGAAAAGGAGCATTGAAAGCAGCCAGCCGAAATACACGAAATGGTAGATTGGATATCCTCGTGAAATACAGTACCTTGTCAAAAGTTTCCACAACCCTCAGAAATTCCTGTTGTTGATCCTTAATGAATCTTAGCAATAGTCCTCAAGATCACTTTGTTAAAACTGTGGAATACTCTTATGTCTAAGAGTTATTTTTAGAGGGCTATTGAGGGCAGGTTAAGGACTGGTTCTGGAGCTTAGAATAAGGGTAGTCAATAGGGATACTTAAGGACTGGTTCTGGAGCTTAGAATAAGGGTAGTCAATAGGGGTACTTAAGGGTTGTGGACACTTTTGACGAAGCACTGTAGGTCACTGCAAGTGAAGTAGTTCAAATGGTAAATATCACAGGCTATGGTGGCTAAACCCGAGAGACAAGGAGGCACTTGACTATCTATTGGGCTGGAACGGGAAGCATTTCCCAGTTCTTCTGGCCTTTCTTTGGTTTGGGTATCATGACTTGCAAGGCTCGACGTCCGCAGAAACCACCGGTGCCGGCGGTCCTAGTGATCGACTCATAAGCGCCTTGTTCGGCATTCCAGACATCTTGTTCAACCTTCTCACCGACTCGTTCTTCCCGCCGCGGATTATACCAAGGCATACCGACAAGATGATTCAGTAGATTGTGCGGAAATGAGTACAATCTTTCAAACCTCCTTGTAAAGCCTAGCCAGGACAAAGTGGATGTATCATAAGCAACTCGAATATAGGGATTCATGAATATCCCTGTGTCAATAGGCTCCTTGGATTTATGGGGCGGAACCTGAATATCGGCATGAATCAAACAGCATTCCGAGGCATCCCAATATTGGTCCTGCTCGGCCCGAAACCGAGCAGGTTCAAAAGCTCTCGAGCTGAAATCGTTCCTTTTTTTGCCATGCGATGTCTCTAGGGACGCAGAAGCTTGAAAAAATGAGGCGTCAAACGCAACCATACCTCCCCAACAGCTGCGCACATGGACAGCATCTCGCTGTTGCAGTATTTGACGACGGCTCTCGCCGTTGCCAGAATTGGTGAACCAAGGATAAAAGGGTACGCCAGCTGAATACCCTTCGAGATCTCGAGCTGCAAACGTGTCGTAGAATTTGAAGGCATTTATGAAGTCTACCGCGCAGGCTGCACGGTATTTTGATTTTCCATTCTCATCCGCATTAGTCGAAAAGAGCAATTGAATAGCATCAACGGGGTCAAAAAAGACATCATTCAGATACAAAAGCTTGTCAAAGCCCTCTCCGTGCGCATCTTCTAAAGGCGCGAGAGCCCGGTTTCTGACCGCGGCAAGAAATGCAATTCGTTTTACTCGCTCAGTGCCATCAGGCAGAGTCACGTGCTGTACGTCCTTGAGATCCAGATGCGGCTCATATACCATGGACTTGTTGCACGGCACTTTCTTTTCGAGCTCCTGGAGTGCGGCCGATGATTCATCACCGGAGTCGTTTTCATATACACTGAGATAGGCATTATTCGGACCTAGGAGCTCGATCAGGTCAAGCACATTTTGTCCCCATTTGCCCCTGGCCAGACTGCCGTCACGATCATAAATACTTGCTGCTATGAAAACCTTTTCATTATGAGGATTGCCTCGCCCGAGGTCACTTGTGCTCAAAATGGTTTGTCGAAGAGCATTGTAATGCGCTGGTCTTCGAGTGTAGGACGGCCGGAAAATGGCGGTGAGAAGGACAAATATAGACAGTATTCCAACCGAAACATGCAAGAAGAACAAGCATCGACGACAGGCGCTAGGCCGACAGGAACGCGGTCGTCTTGTATCTTTCCAAGCAGCTCGATTCGGACGTCGTCTCAAGAATCGATCGTGGCCTTGTCGACGGAGGAACGGAATTGAGGACCAAATTCGACGGATTAAGGGAGACTTTCGACCGGGATAGCTTGGACTTGCTAAAGAATGGGCTTCAAAGTCGGCTTCATCGAGATCAAAGCTATCTTGCGAGGATGAACGAGATACTAGCTCGTATTCGTCGGGGTGGAGGAGCCTTGGAGGCATGTCAGGGCAAGAGACTATCAGAAAGTTGTGCCAAGCCTAAGCGGAGTGACAAGGAGACGCTGGGCATTCTCAACGGGCGATTGATTTTTGTCAATGGCTCTCTAGAAAGCCAGACAATGGTCATGGATTGTGGCCAAATGGCATTGAGTGCAGGCGGGCAGTGAAAGAAATTGCAAGACGGCAATATAGAAGCAAACCTAGCAAACACAAATCCCAAGCGAACAAAAAGCATAGATGTCCGTTTGCGGAATCGCATGCAATTCTCGCAGACACGGAGTACGGGAGGCGCCTCTCCACGTGAAAAACCCTCAGACACAATCAGAGTTCACAGTCTCCGAGACTTCGTGAAGAATCATTGTAAACCCGCGAATCTGCAATTGACAAATTGACCAGATGACTCGTTGACTGCAAGTATTCGCCAGGCTGCCACATTCTCCACGGTCAATCCCCTTTTTTTCGCTTCGGGATCCGCGGGTTCCTCACACTCCCGAACCGAGTTGATGACTCATCGCTTCCAAGGTGCAGAAAAATGTAAGTCATTTACTACATTCGGGCGTTTCCGCTGCCGCTTTGACCCCCGCCAACCGATGTCCTGCACAAAAATCTGGCTAATGACTCAGCATCCTTCTGAAAGCGGCGCTGGATTTCCAACTGCTAGCACTTCGCCAAGCCGCCGCTTCCTGGCTGGTCGTTCAGCTCGCTCGTAACAACTTCAGGGGACGAACGAATTGTCACCTCCTGGAACGAGAAACTCCTGGTAAACTCGGGTTCCGCAATACGGATAAAACATTGGCAGGATGTCAGAAAAAATTCTGCCTGAAACCTCCGAGCCTGAGCGTGTCCTCCAGGTTGATCTTTTCTCCTTCTTGTATAAATCATTTCCCCAGGCTTCTGTGACTACGTATACGGAGTAGTTACTCAATAATAAAAGCCTGGCCAGATGACCAATTCTCTTTTGCCTCCGCCGTCAAAGGGTTGTGCGGAGTGCCACCATTATTCAGTTCCAAACCATACTTAATTTTTTAATCTTTTATTATTGTTTCTTGAGTTTCTTCTTGAGATAATCTGCTCGAGAAAAAATCCAGGTGATAGCGTGCGATTCGTCTTTGGCGCTGCTGGAACTGGCGATGAGCTCGAAAGCTCCGGAATTGCCTCCAGTCGAGCCTGTCTCGACTGATGTGGAGAAAAGACTAGAAGTTGACGAAAAGGAACAGAGCACGGACAACAGTGCCACGGCAGTCAACTCAAAGGATGATGCCGTGATCAACCTTGAGAAACCTGCCAGTGAGAAAGCCGAGGAGGAGAATAAGGGTGGATTTGGCGCATACCTGGTGAATATGGGAAAAAGATACCTTACGATACCCCAGGCTAATGACTGAGGTAGAAATTATGGACGTGGTGCACGCCAATCGATGTGGTTCTGCGCATCCTTGGAGCCTTTGCCGCGATTGCGTCTGGAACCGTATGCCACCAAACACTCTCATCCACTGTGATTTCAGTTATCCCTGTGCTGGTGCTCATTTTTGGCGTAGGCTCTTCCATTGATGACAATTGTTTTCGGCACGTTTGTCAATCAATTCAATAATTATGGCCTGGGGTTGACAACCCCGGAAGAATTGAGGAGCGCTATCTCGAAAAATGCGTATGCGGATCGCACATAATCCCTAAAGAATGTCTTACTGATGCTAGTGTTAGCTTGTATCTTGTCTATCTGTGCATTGGCAAGTTTGTGGTATGTGACGTTCTTTAATTAATGTGAACTGTCCCTTAACAATTCGTCCTAGGCCGTCTACATTCATACTACTTGCTTTACCATCACAGCCGTTCGTGGTGTACGCCGCTTGCGATTAGAGTACGTCCGAGCAATTCTGCGACAGGACATGGCCTACTTCGACACTTATACTCCAGGCTCTGTCGCTACTCGGATTTCCAACAATGCAAATCTTATTCAAAATGGACTGTCTGAAAAGGTGGGAACCGCACTGCAGGGATTTGCTATGCTTTTCACGGCTTTTATTGTGGCATTCGTCAAGAGTTGGCGCCTGACCCTCCCGGTTGCTACTACCATCCCAACAGCTGTGACTCTTGTTGGAATCACAGTCGCACTCGATACCAAAGTCGAAGCCAAGATCCTGGACATCTATGCAAAAGCTGGTGGTCTCGTGGAAGAGACCTTGAGCAGTATTCGAAATGTTGTTGCATTTGGAGCGCGAGGAAAGTTGCGCAAGAAGTATGATGAGCATCTAGATGTGGCAAAGAACTTTGGAATGAAGAAAGGACCTCTCCTCGGTATCCAGTACAGCTCTGAATTTAGCATCATGTACTGCGCATATGCCCTTGCCTTTTGGTATGGTGTAAGGCTTATGATGAAAGGACAGCTTGGCTCCGGTGGGGATATTCTGAAGTGAGTTCTTCTATTTCATCAAGTCACTTGGTTGCTAACCTTAGTTACACAGCGTGCTTTTTGCCGTTGCTCTTGGAACCGCTTCCCTCACGATGATTGCGCCTACTATGGGTGACTTCGCAAAAGCTGGAGCAGCTGCAAATGATGTCCTCAACATGATTGCCAGAGTTCCGGAAATTGACTCCCTGAGTCCAGAGGGTGAAAAACCTACAGAAGTAAAGGGTGAGCTTGAACTTTCCGGGGTGTCCTTTGCTTATCCAGCAAGACCCACCATCCAAGTCTTGAACGGCCTCAGCCTCAAGGTCCCAGCGAGAAAGGTCACGGCCTTGGTTGGCGCTAGTGGAAGTGGTAAAAGTACCATTGTTGGTCTCTTTGAACGTTGGTATGATCCTGCCGAAGGCAGTGTTTATGTTGATGGACATAATGTGAAAGACTTGAATTTGTCTTGGTTGAGGGGCCAAATTGGTCTCGTTCAGCAGGTAGAGTTCTCCCAATCTGTGACAATAATCATTCTGTGCTAACTTAAGACAGGAACCTATCCTCTTCAACGACACTATCTACACTAACATCGTACACGGACTTTACGGTACTGAAATGGACAAGTATGATGAAGAGAAAAAGAGGCAATTGGTCCGTGATGCGTGTATCGAAGCAAATGCTGACGAGTTCATCCAATCGTTTCCCAATGGATATGACACTGTGGTTGGTGAGCGCGGCAGCCTTCTGAGCGGCGGTCAAAGACAACGTGTTGCTATCGCCCGCAGTATCAGTTCGAACCCACACATCCTTCTTCTCGACGAAGCAACTTCAGCGCTGGACCCCCGAGCCGAATCAGTCGTCCAGGCTGCTCTTGATAGAGTTTCAAAAACTCGCACCACGATCTTGATCGCTCATAAGTTGTCAACAGTGAAGAAAGCCGACAATATTGTCGTGTTGAACAAAGGGCAGGTTGTCGAACAGGGCACTCACGAGGAACTATTGGAGGCACATGGCGCCTACTGGAACTTAGTCAACGCTCAGAGTCTTACTACTGTCAACGATGAAGAGTCTTCTGATACTGATTCTCAAGAACCTCAACCAGCAGACCTTGAGAAGATCGCTACTACAAAATCCGCCGAAGGAATTGCCGTCCAAGTCGAAGCTGAAAAGAAGGATGTTTCCCGCAAGATTTCTCTTGCAGGGTGCCTAGCCAGGATATTTTACGAGCAGCGGCGCCACTGGGTTTATCTCATGCTGGGTGGTATCGCCTCTATAGCTGGAGGTGGTGCGTTTCCCGCACAGGCTATTCTCTTCTCCAAGATTGTCACCGTTTTCCAGCTGCCAAAGGATAAACTCGGGAACCGTGTAAGCTTCTGGGCCCTCATGTTCGTCGTACTTGCTATCGGTATAATGTTGTCGTACGGCTCCATCGGATTTTTCTTGACGATTGCAGCCTTCCGCATAACGCGATTCTATCGCAGCGAATACTTCAACGCCATGCTATCTCAGGATATTGAATACTTCGATGACCCTGACAACTCCTCTGGGAGTTTGACAGCACGACTTTCGACAGATCCTCAGGCTCTACAGGATTTGATATCTTCGAATATCGGGCTCATCGTTATCGTGCTTGTCAACCTTATATCCTGCACAATTTTGGCCCTCGTTACGCAATGGAAGCTGGCTCTCGTTGCTATGTTCGGATGTTTACCAGCCCTCTTCGCGGCCGGTTTCCTTCGTATGCGTTTGGAAATGAGAAGTCAAGATCGGAACGCCAAACTTTACCTTGAAAGTGCACGTTTCGCGACCGAAGCGGTTGGCGCCATCCGTACCGTTTCTTCCCTCACTCTAGAGTCCAAGGTTTATGAAAGTTATTCTGATCGCTTGAAGGGTCCAGTCTCCAGGTCCTATAAGCATACTTTGACCGCCATGTTCTTTTTCGGTTTCTCCGAGAGTATTGATTTGGCAGCGATGGCTTTGGCCTTTTGGTATGGAGGTCGGCTGATCACCTATGGCGAAATCGCTTCGGAGAAGTTTTTCATTGTTTTCGTTGCTATCATTTTCGGTGGGCAAGCAGCAGGGTTTTTATTCGGCTTTACTATGAGTAAGTTTGAATTATCTTTCTTGAGAGACCTTGGAATATCCGCTAATTCACGCACATAGATACAACAAAAGCTCATGCCGCTGCAAATCAAATCTTGCATCTTCGACAACAGGTTGCGCCGATTAACGGTTCTAAGGGAGAGCCCCTTTCGACTGACGAATCGGAGGTTGCAATCGAATTCAAGGATGTTACGTTTCATTATCCCAGCCGACCAAACCACCCCGTTCTCAAAAAGATCAATTTGAAGATCTATCGTGGACAAAATGTCGGTCTGGTTGGTGCCTCCGGGTGCGGCAAAACCACCATTATTGCACTGCTCGAGCGATTTTACGACATTACTGCTGGTGAGATTCTCATCAACGGAAAATCTTTATCCGCAATTGATGTCAACGCATATCGAGAAAGCGCCAGTCTGGTCTCACAAGAAACCACCCTATACCAAGGCACAATTCGAGAAAATGTCACCCTCGGAATTCATTCTGGCGACGTTTCGGATGAAGATGTGGTCAAGGCGTGCAAGGACGCGAATATCCATGACTTCATCCAGTCTCTACCAGAAGGATATAATACGGAATCCGGCTCACGCGGACTAACGTTCAGCGGTGGTCAGAGACAGCGTCTAGCTGTTGCACGAGCGCTGCTGCGAAATCCAGACCTCTTATTTTTAGACGAGGCAACTAGTGCTCTTGACACCGAAAGTGAACGTGTCGTTCAAGCTGCTTTAGAAACAGCGAAGAAAGGTCGAACAACCATTGCTGTTGCGCATCGCTTAAGTACAGTTCAGGACTGCGATGCGATCTTCGTTTTGGATGCGGGTAGAATTGTGGAACGAGGAACTCATCAAGAGCTCCTGAGAAGGAAAGGAAGATACTATGAGATGTGTCAGGCCCAAAGTCTCGACAGAGACGTGTGATTTGGATTAGAATCCACTCCCCAAAAGGCATTACCCTCTTTTCTGAGCATATATACCACCTGCATTTGTTTATATATATAGTATTTTTGACAACTCCCCTTTTAATTGAATAAATACCACTTTGCTTCTTTCTATAAATCTTTCCAAAATATATTCTGTAGGAAGTGATGAGAGCCTGGTCTTCTCGGCGTTTGCCCATCCACATCAGTAGTGTGTGCTCCGCAACACCAGATTGACACCTTGACTTACACGGCATCGGAGGAACCGGAGAAGATAAATATAGGATGCAGTATTCCATAAATGGTTCCAATTTCTGCATGCAGTGTCAGGGCTTCATGGTATGTGAAATCGGAAAGACGCAGGGATAGGGAAACCACAGTACTATGTCAGCGGCCCCGCGCCAGGCTCAGGTCGCCAACGACAGCCTCACTTCCTTTCTCCACCATTTGTCAACGCTGACACCCAGAGGTTGACTGGACTCCGTTAAAGCAGAATCCTCTAACGACCATTGGGAATCAGTTTCATAGTCATGTCTTGTCTTCAGTTCCAAACCGAGAACACTACACAGGCCCCGCCTACCGAGTCGGAGCTCCGACAGGGCTACGTCCTCAAAGCCCCTCATGGCACTGACCTATGGGCCAAACCGCCATCGACCTACCGCTCCAATGCACCAACGGTCTACAAAGCAATTCCTCTCAAAAGCTTTGTGCGAGCTCGGGTTCGCATCATGGCTGACTACACTCGGCTCTACGACCAAGGCGGGCTTGTCCTCATCCTCCACCGGCCTGGCGAGTGCGGCACCGGTTCCGAGAACGATATCACTGCCCGTAAATGGGTCAAAACTGGAGTTGAGTTCGTTGACAATCATCCACATGTGAGCACAGTTACGAAGGATCGATGGGCCGACTGGAGTCTGGTGCCCACATCGGTACTGCGGGATGGAATCGAGAATGGAGTGGTGATTGAGATGGTGCGGGAGAAGGGAGCACTGTGGGTTTACGTTGTTCTACAAAATGATAATGGCGAAAAGAAGCTACCATTAAGGGAGGTGACGTGGGTCTTTTCAGAAGAAGATCGCGACGTCGAGGCATGGATCGGCATGTATGCATGTCGACCGGCGAAGGAGGGAGGACCATTTGCGGTGACCTTGAAGGAGTTTGAACTTGAGTTGAACCAGGAGTAACAAGATCTCATATCGATAGCTGTTGTGTATAGATATAGGCAAGGATGTTAAGATAATTGTCACCATTCCCGAATGGCCGGATATCGATTTGATATTTGACCGCATATCAGCATGTGCATCACCGCCAAAGCACACATTGCACGCAGGTGACTTATCAGATCCGAGGTTTGCCGAACGCTCACCACCTGTCAGGCTTGGCGGTCACGGGAAAACTCGGGCGGCTGGCCCGAAACGGCTTAGCGCGCTATGACTCGAATTCACGCACGGGATGAGGTCGGCGTTAAGCCCTTTTGGGCCACGGCTCCATCTTATCATATCTGATCCTGCCCAGTTCGGTTGAGCTCCACCTTTAGCGTCTTGGCTTTCGGCAGCCCCTCCAACTCTTTTGTCACTGTCAATGTCACTCTCCCGCTTTCCTTCACTCGCCGCCTTGTTCTCTTCACTTCCTTCATCGATCTCAACAAACTCTCCTTTTCTTTTTCTTTTTCCCTTCTTTCCTCCTTGTCCTCAACCGTGGTCATCCAAGTACCAGCTGTATATATCTCTCTTCAAAAGTTCACTATTGTATATATTCGCCGTACCACGATTTAGCCGGAGAGCTCATCGGATACAACTCTATTTCTGAGTCTAAATTGTCAGATTCATGGAGTTCAGCCACCATCCCTGTTCTTGATAACGAATCCTGGCTGTCCACCCAGCGAACACGATCTCACGATTTTTCTATATTTCTTTTTTACAAGGGGCAAATAGCCGTCCTTCTTCATATATTTTCTTTTCTGCATTTTACAAAGGCGTTGCGTAAACGAATCTTTTCTTCCTTCCACGTTTCACTTTGCGCATCGCAAAGTCCGTTTGTTTCATAAACCATCAGTGAGCCATCGACTTTGATTACAACGCCGGATTGTCAATCAAATTGGACCGGATTACTGACTTTCTTTCCTGATCCTAGTCTTTCACTTGTCACATCCTCCAGCAAAGTCATTTTCAGGCCCGAATTCCATGATCTGATTCCGAAGTCGGCTTCTTAAGGCGACCGGTCGTTAACCGTCATTAAAGGTCACTATCGGGATCTTTTATTGACCTATACCTACATACATACAAGCTAAGGGGTTTGTGGTCTTCAAAGCTATGGCATTTTCCCGTCGCCCTTCCAGCTCACCTACATATGGAGCCTTTGATTCCGATGACCGAATAATAAATGAACCGGAGGAAACACAAGGGCTCCTATATGTAGAGCCAAGGGAGATAGGCGAAGAAAATTCCATATTTGGGGGCCACAGCAGTTCGCCCTCCTCTATTTCAGAGGTACAAGAAGGTGTACGGAAAATAGAAGCTATCAGCAAGACCTGGACTCAGAAGTCGCTGATAATAGCTTACCTTGGGTTAGCTGACTTCCTCTATGTCCGTGACTTGTCGCCTTCGGGATCACTGATTTTGCCCCAATCTAGCATATTCTTGATGGCCTTCTGTACATCACTCGAAGGTCAGACTGTGGTGTCCTTAGTACCATATGCAACGAGTTCTTTCAGCAAGCATGCTTTGATTTCTACTGTTTTGGTTGTTCAAAATGTGATTAATGGTGAGACCCAGCATAGCACTGTCCTCCTTCTTTGGAAAAGAATGTTCTTCTAACCCGTCCTCTTGCTCTAACAGCCGTTATAAAACCACCGATGGCCAAAGTTGCCGACGTATTTGGTCGATTCGAGGCGTTTTGCATCAGCGTCCTCATATATATTCTCGGCTATGTACAGATGTCAGCTTCAAAAAATGTCCAAACTTACGCCTCAGCACAAATATTTTACTCAGCGGGTTCAACCGGTTTACAAATACTCCAACAAGTATTTATAGCGGATAGTAGCGATTTGCTAAATCGTGCTCTCTTTGCCAGTCTTCCAGATTTACCTTTTCTCGTCACCGTTTGGGTCGGTCCACTGATAGCATCGCTCATTCTTCAAAATTTAACCTGGCGTTGGGGTTACGGAATGTGGGTGATAATATTACCTGCCGCTTTTCTTCCCTTGGCTTTGACCTTGTGGCTTAACCAAAGAAAGGCACAAAAGCTCGGGCTATTAAAGCCCAAACCATGGAAAGGCAAGGGTCTACGGAGTTTGCTTCGTAGCACCTGGTATGAACTTGATCTGTTCGGCCTGCTATTACTTTCTGCCGCACTTATTCTAATCCTTGTTCCATTGACGCTGGCGGCTCATGCCAAAGATACCTGGCGTAACCCGAGTATCATCACAATGATTGTAGTTGGAGTCATCTGTTTAATTGCTTGTCCGATTTGGGAGTCGTCGAAGACTCTAGCTCCACATCCTCTGCTTTCCCTCAAACTCCTCAAACAAAGAACTGCCCTTGCGGGCTGTGCCTTTGCATTCTTCTATTTTAGTGGGTCTGCCATGAGCCTCATGCCGATCCTTGCTAACCGTTAATAGTGGCGTTCTATTTCTCGATACAACCATACCTTTACTCTTATCTACAGGTCGTTCAAGGCCAATCCGTCGTCACCGCTGGACGTGTGACTCAGACCTTTTCTTTCACCTCCACTGTTGCAGCTGTTATCGTGTCGTTCTTTATCAAGTATACCGGGAGATACCGGCCTTTTGTGACTGCTGGCTGCTTCGTTTATATTGGCGGACTTTTATTGATGCTATGGAGCCACAAGGAGGGTAGTACCGTCGTCCAAACACTAGTCATTCAAACCATCGTCGGTTTAGGCGGCGGTCTGGTGAATGTTCCCGTGCAATTGGGGGTCCAGGCATCCGCAAGTCACCAGGACGTTGCTGCTGCCACAGCGATGTTTCTCACAGCTCTTGAGATGGGAGGTGCTGTGGGCTCCGCCGTCTCAGGCGCCATATGGTCTAGTTCTATTCCAAAGCTATTGCGGAAGTATTTGCCACCAGAAAGTCAGAAAGATGCCGAAAAGATTTTTGGAAAATTGACCAAGGCACTTTCATACCCAGTCGGCTCGCCAACTCGGATTGCGATCAATAGAGCGTATGAGGAAACCATGGGGACTTTGTTGAAAATCGCCATTTGCGTTACTATTCCTCTAATTCCCCTGAGCTTGTTGATGAAGGATTACGATCTTGAGAAGGTATGGCCCCGAGCCACTACGTTCAATCTCCAATGCTAACAACGATCTCCTAGATGGCCCAAAAAGCCAAAGGCAAAGTTTTCGGGCATAGTGACCCAACCGACGCCTTCCCTGCAAATGATGATGAAGCTAGCCGGGTATTATCCCGTCCAACTTCGAGTTCGAGGCAATAGGTACATACATAGGTTGCGTAGCGGGTCTTGACATTGGGCCACTCGAGTGGTTTGGTACCGCTCTACGCTGCCCTGGGTTACCGGCGCCCGACGACGGGCCTCTCTTACCAACCCGGTTTCCAGTCGTTGCTCTCACCGTGCATTTGGAGGGCTTATTCGGCTAGCTGCTATCGTTCGAACATTCGATCAGTCTATCTTGAACTAGAGGGTCATCCTATACGTCTATTGATGCTACGCACTGCACATATAGTTAATGGGGAACTATAAGTGCAGCGTGTTGCGTTTACAAAGTGCCCGCATTAGCTACCAAGTCTCAAATTTTATGGCATGTAGTAGATTGCGGGCACTTTCTGGAGGAAGGGTCAAAAGGCAAGTAATCCCGGCTCTACGCATCATGTAGCTAGACTAATTGGTTTTACGTATAGCGATCGCCCTCTAGTTCAAATTCATGATAGCTCTATCTAGTTCATCACATCGATATGCCGCGACCTGACATTTGCTCTTCCATTTGCACACCGAGACAATGACCGGATTCTGGTGCGGTTCGAGGGGACTCCTGACTCGGGATGCTTGGGAACCTGGGATCCAGCTGGAGCGGCTACCGGCCACTTGGGTGGCCCCGTCAAGACCCGCTCGCGTGTACCTATTGCCTCGAACTCACAAATTAAGCCCTAGACCCCGTATTTGAGGAAGGGCGATATTTGACTCTTATGAATAAAGATTTTCGAGGGCCTTTTCCAAAGTAGTGGGACAAGAGCCACAATGTCGTTTCCGGGTGCTGTTCTTTTTTTTTTGTCATTGTCTCCTTTTTTATACATGTACGACGATATACCCTTCCTCTACAAGCGTACCCTTGGCCGATAACCTTTTTGTTACGATCCTTTGATGCCTCCGAACCGCTAGATTTTATCCTGGGATAGATTCTGTTTTTTTTTTTTTTCTTCTGGAATGTATAATGTGATTTCCTATGTGAACGGAAGGGAAAATTCTAGACCAATGAAGATGTTCCATTGAATTGAGTGGAGAGTATTTGACTTGAGTTCGGTTTTCATAGAAGCTCCTACAATCAAACAGACCTTTGTATGTTTAAAAACCGAATCGGTTGTGCCATTTTGAATGGATAGTAAGCCTTGCGATCATTTTCAGAAACTAGACATCCTTTCTTGTCCAGAAACTTCTCGTCTAGCAGGGTTTGATATGTGCTATATATTCTAGCGGTTATAAGGCGAAGTTCTGCCATTGCAAGACTAAGCACGCGGCAAAAAGTCAGAAACAGAGATCAAGAAAGCAACGAGGGGAGCGACATTGTGCAAAGATGAACCACTTACTTTCTACCTGTGCACATCCTTGCTCCGGATCCAAACGGCCAGAACATTCGGTTCATGTGTCGCATTTCCGGAGAAGAGGAAGAAGCCGTCCAGCGTTCGGGATTCCATTTCTCTGGATCCGGGAATGCATCTGCATCTCGATGAAGGCAATAAGCGGAAGAATGAATCGTCGTCTGTGATATTGAGGTTTTGTGAGCCCCTCTTAACCTTTCAATTTTTGAGCCTCGGTGACGCTCAACTTACTCCCGCTGGAATTTCGTGACCAAATACAACAATATTTTGACCCTTTTTGACGGTTCGAGGCAAACCAAATGGAATAGGGACATGGACCCTCAGAGTCTCACGAAGGACGCAGTCGAGAAACAGTAGTTTTTTAACTACCATATGCTGTGGATATGACCCTGGTAGAACTTCCGCTTCATGAAGTTCTTGTCGAAGTCGAGTTTGGTGGACTTGGTTCTCGGGAAGGGAGAGTTCCCATAGTAGAGCAGCTATTAAGTCCGCGGTGGTAAAGTAACCTTTTACACGGTTAGAGAATAAAGACAAAATCTGGACTGGGCAGAACCTGCCAGCAACAAAGTTATCCAGGCAATCACTGGCAATGAATCCTGACCCGGGAAGAACGTTTGAACGGCCTTCTTTCCCGAGCCTACCTCTAAGAGACTCAAGATGTGAGACTGAAACGTTGTCACTATCTCCAAGCCTTAGAAGGCTCTCTTCGACCCGTTTCTTGCCAAAAGCTCCAATCATGTCGGGCCCAAGGAGGCTTTCAATTCGTGCCGACAGCCCTGCTAAGCGTTAGCATAAGCAAAGTACTGTAGGGATGAGTGAACCGACTTGGAAACCATCCAAAGAAAATGGCAACCGGCGCCGCAATTGCACCCATCAGCGTGGTCTGCAGCTCTTGATATTCCTTCCTCGATGTTTCATTTGTCAGGAAATTTGGGTGACCCCTTTTCCCATAGACATGATGAATTATAATGTCACCTACCAGCCACCTGATCCACGAAGAAACGTCAACAACTCGATTCGGCGATGCTTTGGCTTTCTCCTCTATGACATTCATAAATTGTTCGATGTATTCTTCGAATACCGCTTGAAAAGCCGGGGATTCCACCGTGGGACCGGAGTACAAACCAGCAATCATCTTCCTGCGAGCAGCATGCAAGTCTGCATCCAAAGTCGATACTAAATTCTGCGAACCGTAGTTTTGGAATGCTAATAGGGCTTCAGAGGCGTCCAAGCCTTTTGGTCCGCCGTATATTTGGTGCAAGGCATCAGCGTGACAGAAAGAAACCTCGCGAGGTCCAACCTGAACAGTTGGACCATATTTTTGATGTAAATGAAGAATTTCGCTCCTTTCGGTGCCTGCAGCCGGAATATCAACCACCAGTCAAACAACGTTTATACCAGCGCGCTAACCTGTCACTTGCTTCCATCGTATCCACCATTGGGTGAATTTAGCAATTGTCGGCCCAGGAAACGGCGAAGTGAGCACGCGATATATGCCACGTTGGAACTCGAGAAGTGCCCAGGGGCCCAGCCCAATCGCAAGAAGCTGCCATTTAGGAAAGGAGGCAATGATATCCAGAAGGGTCATGGCTTTATTGATGGAGTCTCGATTCCTCCAACGAAAAAAAGAACGAAGTAGAGTTCGGAGAGGCTCACACTTAGATGTGAGGAACAGGATTAATATATAATGACCTAAATCCACAATACCTGCTGATATTCAGTTAATTGCAGGTCTTTGAGCAACTCTCGGGCGCTTGAGTCTTCGGGTTCCGAATCCTGGGTGGAAACGAGTATTCTGCTCAACAGCCTAGCGCAAGTGAGATAGCGCCATGCATGCTGAATAGTTAGTCAGTGCGTCTACCGCGCCCCCTGGTCCGACTTAATATTCAAATTGATGATCTAAGCCATACGGAGTACACGGAGCGGAATCTGGGGATTGTACAGCCTTAATGGACTCGATTTTCCCATCGGCCAGTTTCAAGCTCAAGACCAATGGGCTAGGGGAGCCGCAAAGGCCGCATTCTTAGAAAGAATTGTGGGAGAATCGCCTATTCCGGATTCACAGCCACTCCTGTTCTCGCTGTCGTCCATTATTAATTGCCCCTAAATCTGCAGGCTGCTTGCTGGGTTCAATAGCTAATAGAATGTTTGATATCATCAGTTTTCTATCCTGGATTCCAATCCGTCCAATCAAAAAACAGAAGCCCTTAATATAGATTACATAATGATGGCGGGACAGGACCAGCCACGTGGCTTGGCAGCGGTAAAATAGCCTGTTTAGGATTAGCGTAGGTCAATGACTCAGCCTACGCTAACCGTATTTGTTTATTATGCTGAGAGCCCGAGCTCTCAGGTGAGTTGGATTTCGATCGTCATTCAACCCAATGGTGGATTGAAGGCCCAGCGTCGATGAGATACCTTCTCGCAACACGACGGGGCCGGCTTGGCCGGCGTCAGATTTCTGCTGCGGCACGATGTGTTCAGCTTCTGATGGTCGGGGGAAACCACATCTCCTGGATGCCACTGGCGATCCTATGGAAGAAGTATGAGAATGGCGATTTATGAATCCGTCTGTTCGCTCGGCCACAGCCTTTGAAAATGATATTCTCTAGTATTACATTGAGGATTGCACATCGTACTTACCACATACATTGATCTATACAACTTCTCTAGCTTCCCTCCACTCCAACTTCATCTGACTCGCCATGGATCCTGGTCGAGTGTTTCACCTGACGAAAATAAAAACAGCCTTTGGCTTCTCTTATTGCATCTTCGACTCCGACGAGACAACCCGCCTTTATTCTATCGAGATCACAGAGCCCTCGAAGCCACAACTTACGGTCACTAGGCATCAATGGCCTTTCCAACACCAACCTCCAATGCAGAATCCGCTACCGCCACCGCCGCCATATGGCTCCTTTTTCCCTCTTCAGATGCCTTTCAAAAGAGCTGATCCTGGTGTCATCGTCGGTACCGCTTCGTTTCATGACCTTTCCTCCAAAATTGATATCTCTCTACAATCCGGGCCTCAACCCATGGATATGACTATGAAGCGCCCGGATCCACTCGCCAGCGGCCGCAAATTTGACTCTCCACTCGGAAAATTGCAATGGAAAGAAGAGAGTATACTCAAGAGTAATCAGAAATTGGTGGACCAGCACAGGCGAGTTATTGCTCGATATGAGAAATGCTCGTCGTCACTATCGCGTAAGAAGATGGATAGGTTCATATTGCTAGTCCAAGACCCGGCTGTGATTGCGAACTTTGATATGATCGTTGTTACTGGACTCGCGACCATTGAATATAATCGGCAGTCAGACGAAGATTGGGACGAAGTGGGGAAGGAGTGGCTGTATGGTGTTCTGGGTATCTAGACCTTTTTGGGGGGGCTGGAGCATTCGATGTTTTCGGTCTATACTCGAAGAAAAGGCCTCATTCTTTCTTTGAGGCCCATACACTCATACTTTGGAGTTTTGCGAAATTTCTTTCCCCATAAATATGATTTTCAATCTTAAATTTCCTTGATTAGGAATACCGACTTTTTTCGGCTTTCACTCTTAAAATATGTACTATCCACGACTATGAGGACAATTAATATGGACAGAAATGGAATTAACTGGATAGGAGACACAACTTCCAAAATTGGGTCTATTACTGAATGCTTCCTCCCAACCCTTTCTCCTTGGTTACATACAGGTGAGACTTTGGCACCGTATGTCTGTACATACATACAATGTGGCTCTTTATTGGCAGATCTCCGATCAGACATAGAAGCATTGCGGCCAGACTACCTGTGATCCCTTGAAACCCTGTTTTTTAAGATTCTCTAGAATCCCAGAAACAAGGGCTTTTTTTTTTTTTTCTTGAAGAATTCAAGCGAAAAGTGACACATACCAATTGAAATTCGATCGTGTGTGACAGTATCACCGTACCTACATACATGGCACAATGCGATGTGACTCGAGAACCATTTTGTGCCTCCAATCTCTGGCCAGAGTGGTTGCAGTAGATCGTATTTTTGACTGATTGATACTATTTAGGACTACGCACATTTATCATGCTACATCTAAATGATTCCAAGTGATCGGCCTCGACTCAAACTTGTGCAACGGAGAAGTTCATATATACAAGTCCAGTTTCACATGCCTGCACGATGCTCTTTGCATTATCACCACCAAATTTTGACTTGTCTGATCAGCTGCATACATACGGAGTATTCTATAATAGACCTGTGAAGAAATGCACCCCAGCTCGGCGATCAATCTAGTTTCAATCCATTCGCGACAGGCGCATTGAGAAAATCAGATTGTGGGGTTAGTGCACTTGGATCTCCTTGTCAATGTATTATCGAACAGAAACTGGGATCTCGTTTCTGGAATTCTTTGGCTAGTCCAAATCTATTAACTAAAGATGACGAAGGATTTTCCATAACGGCCTGATGTGGAGAGCACAGGATACAGAGATTATTTTGCTATCTTCTCGGTAGTTACCCCGTATAAAATCAGCTGGGTGACAAGGCGTTTGGAGGAGAGCAATCGATAATTATTCGATAGTCGGGCCAAAGTGCCCGTTTCAGCCTAAGATCTTGGTTAACTAACTAGTACAGGGCGTCGATCATGTATTTGGGGGAGATACTTGCGAGGTACCAGGATGAGACACGCTGCGGCGCTGTCCGGTCTTGTAACTTGGAAGTCGCCCAGGAGGTAAAAATGGCTTGACGAGGCCGTTTCTTCTTGACGCCTGGAGCCAAACTCCGGTGCAAGTCAGTCATGATAAGAATAATCTGCTTCCGAACCGTGTTATCCGTACCAGACAATGGAATCTTGTCGCCGAGAGGCTGTAGTTACGGAGGACAAGAGCGAACTTCATGTCAGGTTAAAAAAGCAAGATGCCAACGTCTTCTGGATAAATCCATCTCGTATTGTATAACTAGGTATTGAACGGTCGTTGCCCAAGGTTGACCATCCCCACAACCACCCGTACTTTTTATTTTAGTGAACGATTAGTTAGTTGTCTCTGCATTTGCAGGAGAGAGAAAAAAAAGTATAGGCGGGTTGCTTGTCGGTGTTTGGTGGCATTCGGGCCCATTTTGAGGTGTCAAGTTCCCCCCCTTTTGACACTTGCTGGCCATCCATTCAAGTTCAACCTCCATTCTTTGAAACGTCAAGTCATTCTCCGCTGTTATCGCTCCTCCAACCATCTGCCAATCTGTCGGTCGCCTCGTCCAACCGGCTCTGTCCAATAACGGTGTCTTTCCAAGTAGGCAAGCCTCGCAAGGGTCTCCCGCGGTCCCTGTGGGCGCGTTCTGCAGCGCAAAGTCCATGCTTGTCGCACGTCCGCCCTTCTCCTCCATCCTCCCACTCCAGTGAGTCTCCCGATCGCATAGATGCACTTCTTCTCGATTATTCCAGACAACTGTATCTCTATCCTTCGTCCATTCTTGAGCGCAGGAAAGCAATAAACTGGTCATATCGCGAGGACTGACTGGTGTAGTTGGAATCGCTGCTATCTCACGTTAACAACTTCGACCTCCTTCGGCTGTCGTTGAATTCGACTTCGACCGCTCTCACTTCGACCAGCTGTATTACCGCTGAGAAACTGACCTTTTTCGCCAACGGAACTTCCCGCACCAACCTCACTATTTATTGTGCCTTTTCTCTCCTCGCTTCCTTCATCTTCCTTCACCAATACAACTTGTCCTGCTTGATTTCTTGCCTCCTCCACACGTCCTGTTTCTTCCTGAACAATATTGACCCAGCACAATAAGAAACCACAGTTGTTAAACTGTTGGCACTAGCAAGCTTCCAACATGGTTGTTGCTACAATTAAGTCAGTGGCCCACCCCCAAAAGACAAGCAGAGCCTCCTGCCGAGACGATGTCATTGAATGGGTCTGTGTTCAAGTCATGAACTAATCAATGCTTCCGGAACTTCTAGGTGTGTTGTCGTTGGCGACGGAGCTGTCGGCAAGACATGTCTCCTAATCTCATACACTACAAATAAGTTTCCTTCTGAATATGTCCCGACGGTCTTTGACAACTATGCTGTGACTGTGATGTGAGTTACATACCCCACTCCTCAAGTGCAGAAGATGTCTATGGCGCCCTACCCTTTTTGATCTTATTTATCACGAGACAGTTTGAAAATGTTGTATTATCCGCTAGCTAATGTGATACCTATTCATCGGCACAGGATCGGTGACGAACCTTATACTCTCGGTCTCTTCGATACAGCCGGTCAAGAAGATTACGATCGCCTTCGTCCTCTCTCCTACCCACAGACCGATGTCTTCCTTGTCTGTTTTTCCGTGACCTCTCCAGCCTCGTTCGAAAACGTTCGCGAGAAATGGTTCCCTGAAGTTCGCCATCACTGCCCAGGAGTTCCGTGCTTGATTGTCGGCACTCAAACAGATTTACGCGACGACCCCGCAGTTCGCGAGAAACTCTCGAAACAGAAGATGGCCCCGGTCCGTAAGGAAGATGGAGAGCGTATGGCTAGGGATCTTGGCGCCGTGAAATACGTTGAATGCTCTGCTCTCACCCAGTACAAACTGAAAGATGTTTTTGACGAGGTAAGTAAATTACTTTTACTATAGCAAGATGGACTCGCTAACAAGATGTCTCTCCGCTTTAGGCAATTGTCGCCGCGCTTGAGCCACCAAGCACGCGAAAGAAGTCCCGCGTCTGCAAAATTCTTTAAGGGTCTTGCACATCATTTCCACCGGCGTTCAGGCAAATTCTAGTCGTCCTCCTACCCATTTTCTTCCAGATGCTTCTAGAGTAGCTTATTCGCTGTTAATCCGCGCCGTCGAGTATACCGTCTTAATCTGGATTGAACTGAACAAACCTGGTTCGTTATGTCTGCAGCAAAATGACAATATGATGATGGCATTATGAGGGGTTTCAAGGAAGGCGTGAGAATATGGCGAATGAATCTTTCAAATCGGGATGGAATTATGTTTTGTCTCTTTTAATTTTACCCTCCGTGATCATCATCTCTGTGGCCTCTTGCATTTGATGCCTGCTTTTCTGATAGCGTTGCGACCGATCAGACAGACCATCCGCTGCTTAAACGGACGGATCAATCAACCCATGCCTTATTGAACCTTTCCGTGCCGCTTTCTTCCCTGTATATCTACTTTCTACTCAGGGAGGGAACTGTCTAGCACAGGCAACGGCTGAGAGCCATGATAAGTTTTCCTTTTGATCTTGTTCTCTATCGAGTTAGCCGGAGTTCGTTTACGAGTTTCTCATAATTTTCTCTACTTTCATAGATAATGTGATCTGAGTGCAGCAATACAAGAATTTGATAATAGGTTTCCAAGAAAATATTGTCCTTAAGATCTTGCACATATTGTGACTGGAGATTGAAGAAACTCCTTCACGTATAAAATTTGTTGTTTCAATTGCATCTACCGTATATATTTTGAACGGAAAATTATACAGACAAGCCAAATTGGCAGTGTATCCTCGGATTTCAAAGCTCATCGCGAACCTTTTGGCTCTTCTGGCCATACCAGCCAGGAGCATCCTCAATCCCCAATTTGACCATACTTGTGAGCAGCTCAAAAACCATTTGAGCAGCTGCGAGAGCTGTTCCCTCACCAGCACCGTCGTAGCTGGGAGATACTTCCACGATATCAGCGCCCACAACATTTAATTTTTCAATGCCTCGGAGAATTCTAATCAACTCGCGAGTTGTCCAACCTCCCGGCTCGGGCGTACCTGTCGCTGGTGCAATACTCGGGTCAAGGACGTCAATGTCAAGGCTGAGGTATACAGGTTCATCAGAAGAGATCCCGACACGCGAAATGATTGTGTCGATTATGCCCTTAACGCCGATGTCGTCGATATCATCGGCGTGGATTCGCATGAAGCCCTGCTCAGGCCCAGGATTGGTATAGTCTCCATCGTCCACGCCAGTGAGGCGAGTTCGGAGTCCTGCATGGACGGAACTGGTGTTTGATATCAGTCCTTCGGTACTAGCCATGTGAAGGAAGCTACCATGCGTGAACTGGGCTTGTTCAGACGTCCATTCCGTTGAATACCGGAGCGTATTCCAAGTATCCAAGTGAGCATCAAAATGAACCACTGTAATGGGCCTATTGTAAATCTTATACAAGGCGCGTAATGCTGGAAGAGCAACACTGTGATCGCCGCCTAATGTGATCAACTTAGGTCTTCCGTTGCTCGGGGTAGGTCGCGTGCCCAGCTCTAAAAACGCTTCATACATCTGCCTCAAAGCAACGCTGTTATCGAAAGGTACAACCGGAATATCGCCGCAGTCTAGAATTTGGGCCCAGCTGAGATAGGGATTGATTCCTGCTCGGGCGTTATAAGATAGGCCAGGCATTTGGCGAGCACTGGCAGCGCGAATAGCACGAGGGCCGAATCGGGCACCTGGCCTGTATGAAACAGCAGTGTCAAACGGTGCCCCAATAATAGCAATGTCATAAGGCTGATCTGGCTCCGTAAGGCATTTAACATGCTTCAAATGAGCAAAAGTAGAAATACCTGCAAATGCCCACTATCGATGGGTACGATGGTTTCGTTAATTCATGGATATATAAAAGAGTATCAACGGGTTCCATGCCAGTCACAGCATGGTACATTTTATGGATGATTCGCTTACTTCTTGCCCCCATTTCATGAGCAGATCATCTGATATAAGAGGTTTTTGTCCATCGCCTTGGTCATGTTGATGGCAATTGGCAAACTGCCAGCCGATAGAAAGGCCGAGGAGAACCCTCGTCGCGATCCCGGAAAACATCACTACTTGTTTTTGCTCTTTCTTGCAGTGCAGGCCTACTGCAATCCCGACTAGAAAGAACCATTTCAAGTTTCGCAATCGTTCGGCTCTTGAGTGGAGTAAATATAGCGTCTTGGGAGGTGATATTGCATTGAGCCCAGAAATTTTCGGAATATTCTTAGGTCCGAGTGTTACGGAGTACGAGCTCAGTAATCTAAGTTCGATAGAGCTGATTATTCTAGATAGAACTCTTGACAAGGAGATTTGATTATTCAACAATATCCGGATACAACAGGTTGTCCCATGGACTAAGCTGAGTGTAATGCGCCGGGTGGTAGTTACGGGTCTGGGCGCTGTCACACCCCTGGGGACGGGTGAGTAAATGTTTTGATTGAGCAAGCCTATGCCATATTCCATGCTAATACAAGCTATAGGGATTCATCATGCGTGGAAACGCCTTCTAGATGGCCACTGTGGCATTGTCTCGGTGAAAGAAAAACATCCTGGTTTCGCAGAATTGCCATGTCAAATCGCCGCCGTCGTCCCAAGAGGCACCAAAGAACATGGCGGCTGGAAGGCATCTGAATGGGTTTCTCGGGAGGTAAGCAGTTTTTATATCAGCATTTTTTACCTCTTTTGCGCGATTCGGGCTAATTTTAAACTCAGGAAGAGAGGAAGATGGCCTTGTTTTCACAGTACGCGTTAGCAGCGGCCGAAGAGGCTCTAGAAGATGCAGCATGGAAGCCCAAAGGCGAAGAGGAAATGGAGGCAACTGTACGGTGTATTCATTGATACTCCGCATTTGTATACTGACTGCCCCTAGGGAGTTTGCTTAGGATCTGGAAAAGGGAATTTTGAGGAAATTTACAACACCTCTATTGCCTATAATACCGGATTACAAAACGGCAAAGTAGGATATCTCTTTTTCTGGATGGTTCACTGAGACGTACAAAGACTGAATTCTTTAGGGATATAAAACAATTTCTCCGTTATTTGTTCCCAGGGTCTTGATAAATCTAGGAGCAGGCCACATTTCGATAAAATATGGCTTCATGGTGAGTTGATATTTCCCCGTAGACCGATGCTTAATCTGAGAAAATAGGGTCCGAATCATGCGGCATCAACGGCTTGTACTACCGGTGCCCATTCTATCGGAGATGCTGCTCGTTTCATTGCCCATGGAGACGCCAGTGTGATGGTTGCTGGAGGCGGAGAATCCTGCATTCACCCTCTTGCGATCGGAGGTTTTGCTCGTTGTCGAAGCTTGGCCACAGATTTTAACAATCGGCCCGAGAAAGCTTCCCGGCCTTTTGATCGGGACCGCCAAGGGTTTATTGTTGGAGAAGGCGCTGCTGTAATGGTTCTTGAGGTACAGTCGATCTCTCTCGAAAGACATGACCTGAACATTCTAACCTCGTCTAGGAACTCGAACACGCTAAATCTCGTGGAGCACGGATTTATGCAGAGCTAAGTGGCTATGGCTGCTCGGCCGACGCTAGCCACATGACAGCACCCAAGGAAAATGGCAAAGGGGCAGTTCTGGCTATGAAACGAGCTTTGAAGAATGCAGGTCTCCCACCAAGTAAGGTAGACTATATAAACGCACATGGAACCTCAACGACAATTGGAGATGCCGCGGAAAACGCCGCGATTAAGACCCTACTCCTTGGGCCTGAAGGCAAGGACAAACCATCAGATATCAATGTGAGCAGCACAAAGGGAGCTACAGGGCATCTTCTGGGCGGATCCGGGGCGATTGAGGCAGCATTTTCTGTGCTAGCAATACAACAAGTAAGTTTCAGAGATTCTTTGCTAAATATTACCACATTTTAATCGTCAACTCGTCCATAGGGGATTTTGCCTCCGACAATCAACCTTGAAAACACAACCGAAGAATTTGACTGCAATTACGTGCCAAATGAAGCACAAGAGAAAGAAGTTGATGTGGTTCTTACAAATAGCTTTGGATTTGGAGGAACAAATGGCAGTTTGTGTTTTACGAGATATCGAAAATGACTTTGTGGCCATCATGGCATTCCGTAACTGACCGTTAATTTTGTCTGCCATCACGTGACGCCTATTCCTCTCCTTTAAAGTTTGCTGCTGGCGGGCCGAGACATTAAATTCATTTTCAGGATTGTAGTCTATCTTCACCACAGTTTTCATCTATATCTGTTGATAGATCAATATGGCGTGTTCTAAACGGGTCGGTGTTTTGGGTGGCGGTCAGCTGGGGAGAATGCTCATGGAATCTGCGAACCGACTCAACATCCAAATGAATATTCTAGATGCCGCCAATTCTCCCGCGAAACAGATTAGTGCTCATGATGCCCATGTTACCGGATCTTTCATGAACCGCGAATCCGTTCGCAAGCTTGCTGAGATCAGTGATGTGCTGACCGCCGAGATTGAGCATGTGGATACCTATGCATTAGAGGAAGTGGATTCCTTGGTCGACGTTCAGCCCAGTTGGAAAAGTATTAGGATCATTCAAGATAAATTTGCACAAAAGGAGCATTTGGCGAAATTTGGGATTCCGCAAGCGGACTATCGTGAGCTGAAAGATGTCACTTCTCTAGGGTTACTCGCCATTGGAGAAGAGCTTGGCTATCCCTTCATGTTGAAGTCAAAAACAGGAGCGTACGATGGTCGAGGTGAGAAACAGGAGGCCTGGTCCCTTCTGAGCCCTCAAAATCCGCACGGCTACTAAACTGATTGTAGGCAATTTTGCCGTAAAAACCAAGGATGATATACCCGCGTCCCTAGAAGCACTCAAGGACCGACCTCTATATGCCGAGAAATGGCAGAATTTCAAGATGGTACGCCTCAAATTTCCTTTGTCTGAAAATTGGCGCTGATTTTTCTCGTATAGGAATTAGCCGTCATGGTTGTGAAGACTAAGGATTCTGTTTTGTCTTACCCAACGGTTGAGACTGTCCAGGAAAATTCGATATGCAAATTAGTCTACGCTCCAGCAAGAAATGTTTCGGACTCTATCAACCGCAAGGCTCAAAAGTTAGCCCGAGATGCGGTTGCCGCTTTTGAAGGCAAAGGAGTCTTTGGCGTTGAAATGTTTCTCCTTGAGGATGATTCGATCTTACTTTGTGAACTCGCTAGCCGGATTCACAATTCTGGGCATTATACCATCGAAGCATGTCCACTGTCACAGTTTGATACCCACTTACGCGCTATATTGGATCTCCCTATTCCGCCGGAAAGTCTCGAACTTCGTCAGCCGGCAATTATGTTAAATATCCTCGGCGGATCCTCTCCGGATGCTCACCTTAAAGATGCTGACTATGCGTTATCAATACCGCGTGCAAGTGTACATTTGTATGGAAAAGGTGCCGGAAGACCGGGAAGAAAAATGGGCCACGTCACAGTCACTGCTTCTACGATGCGGGAAGCGGAACAACTCATTCAGCCTCTCATTGAACAGACAAATGGTTCTGAAACAAATATGAAGGCGCTATCAAGGCCCCAGCCAACGGTTGGAGTTATTATGGGATCGGACAGCGATTTGAAGACACTTGTTCCTGGTCTTAAGCTCCTAGAGGAATACTTTGGTATCAAACCTGAAGTCGACATTACGTCTGCCCATCGCACTCCGGATTATATGGCAGAATACGCGTCAACAGCGGCATCACGTGGTATCAAAGTAATCATTGCCGCTGCAGGCGGGGCGGCGCATCTTCCTGGCATGGCAGCCGCTCATACCTCGCTCCCTGTTGTTGGGGTTCCGGTAAAGGGTAGTGCTCTCGATGGGGTCGACAGTTTATATAGCATCGTGCAGATGCCGCGAGGTATGCTGAATCTACGCTCTGAGATATTTCCCTACACTTTGCTTACTGTCTATGAAATAGGTGTACCGGTAGCGACGGTGGGAATTAATAACAGCATAAATGCAGCACTATTGGCCGTTCGAATACTTGGCTCCCATGATAAAGCTCTGCAGCGGAAAGTAGAAGAATATGCACAAACTGCTAAGGACGAGAATCTAAATATCAAAGGCGTCAAGATGCAGGAGATTGGGTGGGAAAAGTATTTTGAGCAAATGCAGACGAAATGATAAGCGTCATTTACTTTTTAATTACAAAACTGTTAACGCTTCGAGCTCTATACGTACAATCATCGCATTTGGAGTATATGCTACGGAGTACAAAGTATCGATATATGGCTGTAGCACTTGGTACGAACTGTAGACAGATTCTTTGTGGTGGTGAAGCAAATAGTTACCAAGCAAAGATCGTCTTCATGCATCCAGCAAATCGTACCTCGGCAACCAATGATTCCAGAATCCTGGTTCCATGTTTGTACTGTTTGACAAAAATGACGAGCATATGGGCAGCTTAGTCAGCCCCTCCGCAGTTTCCCAAATCCGAGAGCGAAAGCTCATGCGAGACGCACCCTTGGATACCTGATTTTCGCCTTTACTTCACGATGGCTTCGAATAGTGGGAATACGAAAGGTGAGCTACCCTACAATACCCGTGCATCGCTATTTCGAATTGTTTTCACCCAAGGCGCGTTTATGGAGATGAAAGGCTAACGTCATACCCCACTCCATGCAATAGGCTCATCTGCGGCATCTAGGTCGGAACCCAGTTTCGTTGATGCATCCGGATATAAATTTTCAGAAAAGGATCGGAAAGCGACGAAACTTAAAGTCAAGAAAAATGCCGCCAAACCCACTAAGCGTACGTTTGATCCCCCGAATCCCGGAGCCGGTTTTGATTGGGAACTTGCCGAATCATGACTACCGGCCCTATTCAATCGGGGAATACTGACAAGCGTTCCACAGAAGCCAAGGCGGCCGAGTCTAACAAAGCTGACTCCGGAGGCTCTTCCCCTATATTACCTGTAATGGACGAAAAGACCATGTCGACATTCCCGACCGGTAATCCGAGAGACACTCCGCTAGAAACCGTCATATGCAAGCATTGCAGGAGACCTGTATTGAAACAGACCGCTGCCGAGCACATTCGTGGCTGTTTAAAGAATAAACAAGAGAAGGCTCGTAAGAAAAAGGAGGCAAGAGATGCGAAAAACGCAAAGGAGAAAGCGGACAAGGAGGGTGCAGAGGACGACGGAGAAGGCGCCATGAAAGGGCAGAAGAGTGCGAAGAAAAACGCTGGTGAAGACGGTCCTAAAAAGGGAAAGAAACGGAAAGCCGAAGAGGAGGACAAGGAACCAAAAAAAAAGAAAAAGAAGGACGAGCCAAAGCCAAAAATTGTAAAACCGAAAGGTCCCGTGGATGTGGAAAAGCAATGTGGTGTTTTGCTACCGAATGGAGGTCAATGTGCGAGATCACTCACCTGCAAAAGCCATTCGATGGGCGCAAAACGAGCTGTACCAGGCCGCTCACTGCCTTACGATATGCTTCTACAGGCCTATCAGAAAAAGAACCAGGCTCGACAACAAAGTAAGCTCCTTCTAACTTATACTCCAAGCCTTTTCCGATGCTCACATCCCTACAGAGGCCGCTATCGATGCAAATGCCCCCGTCCACGACGATCTAGAAGGGAATGGGCCAATCGATTCGGACGAAGAAAAGGATGCTGTCATGGCCGGACTCACAAGGTCACGGCCTCAGCCGATGGTTGTACACCCACTCGTTTCGACGAGGAAAAAATACCATCTTGTCCGGATGAAGGAGATGCTGTCTCAGGTATTGGGAACCGGAAATCTTTTCTCCCCAATCGAGAGCAACTTCCAGAATCAACCTGTTACGCGGCCAGAGGTCATATCTATCCCTTCTCCATCGGATGCTAGCCCGGTTGATACTATCGAACAAGAGCCAGAATCGCCTAAGAAAACGGTACCTCCACAGCAAGCTCCGCAAAATCGGGCTCAACCAGTTACTGCTTTGAAAAAGGTTGCGACTACTGCTGGCTCTTAAGTCGTGGATTTTGGAATGATATTGTCAATGTGCTATCCTGGAGTTTAAGGCTTTGCATTGGGAGGATCTCTGTGGTGGGAATTGGCGTTCGGTCGGAGTTATCGAGCAATTCTGCACGATCTCACGAGATACCCCTACAGTAAATTATGCATAATATGGTGTTTTAATGGATTTTAATTTTTGTTGTTGTAACTATAGCCCAAGTTCTGTAGCATTATACATGCTTTGATTTGTATGGCATCGATTTCTAGCCTTCTTTGTCGCCTGAGGAACTAAAGAAGAGCCACTTCGCCGTACCAAACTAAATTATGAATCGCACCGCGTCTGGACATAACGATGGTCAACCTTTTGCGCTGTCTTTGGGACTATCTGTAAGAGCTCACCAATGGATTCTCTTTCACTTTAAACTCTGCTTATCACATTTGGGTTTGCAGAGTCTACCACTCCCTCCCTGTGACCGTCCGCGTGAGGTTTCCCAGCCTCGAAAACTCCCGAATCAGCGGTTGAACCGGCCGGTCTGTCTTTTTGCGAATACTCACTTTTACCTCTCCTACTGGAAGCGAATCGGAATCTGTGGACTCACGCGCCGCTAGCCAACATGCCTTCCACGGTGCCAGACCTCGACGCGATAGGCATAAGAGCAGAATCCGACCTTGCAGATCAATTTCGCCGCGAAGTCGCACACCTACTCGGCCGCAACTCCCTCGCTTTTCCCGGCGCACAACCGGTCAGTTTTTCTTCGCGACATCTCACCGAACTACAAAGGGCGGATTATTATGTGTGTGAAAAGACGGACGGGATACGGTGTCTGATGTACTTTGCGCGTGGCGAGCCCGATTCGGAGAATCCGGAGATACATTATCTTATTGATCGGAAGAATGAATATCGCTACGTACCCGGACTGCATTTCCCTCTGCCAGAAGACGATACGTATCAGTCCTATCATGTGGATACACTTATAGATGGCGAGCTGGTGAACGATGTCTATGACGATGGCACAGAACAGTTGAAATTCTACGTCTTTGACTGTTTGGTGCTGGATGGAACAAGTTTGATGCACCGGACTCTAGACAAGCGGCTGGCATATTTTAAAGAGAAGGTCTTGAAGCCATACAACGCAATGTATAAAAAGTATCCGGAGGAGAAAAAGCACCGGGCTTTTGCGGTTGAAGACAAGTCGACCCAATTCAGTTACGGTATCGAGATGATGTTTCGGGATATTATACCTAAGGTTAAAAAGATTCATGGTAACGATGGGCTCATCTTTACCTGCAGAAGCACACCCTACAAAATCGGAACGGACGAGCATATCCTGAAATGGAAGCCTCCTGAAGAGAACAGCATCGATTTTCGAATGCGCTTGGATTTCCCCTTGGTAGAACCTGATTCAGATGATGAAGCGGACGACATTGATGATTCGTACCCAGATTATGATGCCATCCCGGCCTGTCATCTTTTTGTTGTTATTCGTCAAAACGAGTACCGGCATTACGGCCTCATGCATCTCGAGGAACCTGAATGGGAAAAGCTTAAAGCCTTGCAAAAGCCGCTTGATGACACGATTGTTGAATGTTATAGGGATAAACACGGCCGATGGCGCTTCTTACGGCTGCGTGAAGATAAAGCGGATGCCAATCACATTTCTACAGTTGAAAAGGTCCTCGAGAGTATTGAGGATCGGGTCACTGAGGAGGATTTGATAAGAGTTGCCCCCGCAATTAAGACCGCATGGAAGCGGAGACAACATGAATATGAAGCGACCCGGAAAAAGATAAATGGAGTTCCCCAGCCACCATCAAATGGCGTGAAGAGGAAATTCGAAGATTAAAACAATTTATAGCTCTTGCAGCGATTCGCAACACCTTTAGGAGTCTGGGCAGTATTACCCCCTACAAGTGTTCCACTTTCAGCTGCTACCGTCCCGAATCATTCTTGTTTTACCACTTCCATGTACACTATTCAGTTTTCTTTAATCCGATCCGACTCTTTCTTCTTTTCGGTCTGTTATTTTTGGTAATGCGTTCATTATTGGCAGCGATGCATGGAGGGTCGTTTATTGGCTGAAGGGGTGCTTCATATTGTATTGGTCACTACAAAAGGGGCGTCTACAGCATCTAATCGGTTTCGAGTGGAATATCATGTCATTATGTGCTCGTTTCACTCAGTAGAGGGTATGGTTCCTAGCCTCTATAATTTGTGGTGATCGTAGATACGTAGCTACCTAGCAACCTAGTATATATTATACATATCTACGGAGTACGGGGTGAAGATGCCATACACCCAGTTTCTTCAAAGAAGAAATATTTTGTCACCTAATAATCCCAGTCATCATCAACCCTTTTGCCTTTGTCATCCTTTGCCACGCTCTCTTGTTTTCTATACATTTCGGCCACCATTTTAGTAGTGCTCGCCTGGTCGGGCTTCTTGTCATCTCTTGATTTGATATAACGTGGGAACCGCAGAGAAACGCCTTTCCCATCTGTCCCCGCTCCAGCCATGCCCATTACTTCGTCACTAGCACATCGATACCGCGGACTGATAGTCAAATCCGCGGCCTTGACCTCCCAAACCAACCGAGGCTCGAACCAGACATCCGGTTGGTCCTTTGGGACGGATGAGTGTGAGTAGAACGGCTTAGGTTGCGAGATTGCGAGCGGGTTAAGGGTTTGGTGCAGTTCTTCGAGTAAGGCTTCGGAGAAACCTGTGCCAATATTGCAGATTGTTTCGTAGTTTTCGGTGTTCGGATTGAACGCAGCAAGGAGGAAGGCTCCGTAGACTGAAGTACGTTTACCTTTGCCAAAGTATGCGCCGATGACGACAAGATCGAGCGAATCGCCAATACCGGCGAGATAGTCCTTTTTGACCTATTATCGAGTTAGCAGGCAGTACCGCCTATTAATCAATAACCACCCACCTTAAGCCAATTACGGCTACGTTTGGATGGCTCATAACCACTTTCTTCAGTATCGAGCATTTTGACCATCAGACCTTCACATGACGACTTAACGCTCTCGTCTAACAGTGTTTGAATTTCTTCAACGTTGCTAGTATTTCCGAATTGCGCAAAAGCAAACTCTCCTTCCTTCGGTACAAACGCATCATGCAGAAGTGCGCGACGTTCGCGGAAAGTGTTTTTTACAGTCGGCTTGATGGAAGACTGTCAGCCAATTCGTTAAATTCAATGATGGTACATGCTGACTCACCGCGCCGTTCAAAAACAAGATATCAAACGCAAAGACGCAGACCTTGACTTTTATATCTTCGGCTTTTACATCTTTTCTCTTTCGTGTCATAAGTTGTTGAAATGGCAGCACCTTCTTAGCCTCCAAATCCCACGCAACAGTTTCACAGTCAACGACAAAACTTTTCGTGCCCGGCTTCACCCAGGTTTCTAGTTTTTCGAGAACGTCGGGGTATTTCTTAGATAAATCTTCCGAGTTTCGGGAGAAAATGGCACATAAACCTTCTCCATCTTTTTGTAGCGTTCCAGCTGTTATGGCATGGTCTTTAATGGCATCTTTAGATACGTAGTGAATTTGAGCTCTCTCGCCATCATATTTGTACTCGCAGGTGAAGTCTTTCCCTTCGAAGCGATCAAGAACTTCCGAAAGGGATTTGGTCGGCTTGGCCAACATGGGCTTTAGGGGAACGCCAGGTTGTAGTTTGCAATTCTCTTGCAAATTGAATAGCCCATGTTCTAACATAGCTGGGATAATGACTTCATACGATGGTAGTTCACTGGGGCGCTATTAGAGCTAATCAAGTTTCGTTGAAAGGTTGAGTACTTACCTATACACTTGTTTAAGCACAGCCTCACCTTTCGCCAATTGCTCAGTGCTTGGGGTCTTATTGCCTTTCAACGCAGTTTCATGAGCTACCATGGCATGGGCCAGAGCAACAAGTACTGTTTTTTCAGCAAGTCCTAAGCGCAGTTTTCCTTCTAGAAAGCGAATTATGAACTTGGCTTCACTAGGACCACCTTTATCCTTAGTGATATCGATCCCTTTTGACCCCTTCCCGGCTGTGGCAGAGTCTGCTGATGACAGGAGCTTCTTGATACCACCAACCTTTTTTTCTTGCGACCCATGGCCTTGCATCTTTGCAATGGCTAACAGGCTGTCGTGAACTCCACGAACAGTTAAAGGTTTTGGTTTAAACATAGTCGGCTGGTTTGATCGACTCTTAGCTGCGACAAGTCCTAGATCTCCAATCTCATGCTGATCCGCCTTGATTACGGCAAGACTGCGGCCAGTGGATTCACCGATAGCCTTCATGATTAGCGATTCGCCGATACCCAGCTCGATACCAGCGTAATCAGCAGCCAATTTATTAATCATTAGTTGAGTGGTAGAGAGTAGGTCACCAGGAGTCAGGCGCAAAACCTGCCTCAAAAACAAAGAGCAATGTGCCAAAATAGCCAATCTTTTTGTTGTCATTTCAATCAAAGAGAATGTGGTGCATAAGGCGGCGTAAGGGACGGGCTCTCCAGCCTTCCAGTCAGGATATGGGTCCTTTCCGCTGCTTTGTAAGGTCACTTGCACCTGTTTCCTTTGCTTTGCAGCGGGACTTTTCTTATTTTCCTTCTTCTCGGGCTTGACATCTAGCTCCTCTGAGCCGCTGTCTGAAACTAAACCTTTTGACTCAGAACCATCGGACTCTGCCTTTCTTGGAGGCGATTTGATGGAACTTGCTGGGCTGCGGGGAGCAGATTTGGGAGACCTTGGTGTTTTGGGTTTTGACGCTGATTTATTTGCTTTTGATATCCGCGATCCCCTTCGTCGTTTGGTTACAGGCTCACTTTCTGACCCGTCCTCCTCTTCACTTGCCACTTTCTTCCGCCGTTTCGAGCGACCCGCACTCGGAGACGCACTCTCGCTCCTTGCACTTTCCGATAAAATCTCATCGCCGGAATCACCCCTCGCAGCCAAAGGAGGGCGAAGTTCTGATGGATATGGAGTGGTTTGTTTTGGAGTTACAGGCCCATTCTCGGCTGGTGTAGAGCTGACATCTTTCATATCAGCATCCTCATTTTCGTTAGAGTTGGTACCCGTCGGTGTGTTGGCCTTGTGCTCGTTGCTATTGGCTTGAGATGAAAACGATAGGGTCGCTTGCTTTTTTGGTTCAGGCAATGCTGCATTTCCACCAAAAAACTTCCTGGTGAGATGGCGAATCAGTATACGTGAAAGGGACAAGGGCATAGACTACTAAAAGAGGCAATCAAACATTGAAGCACATACCCCAAAGTAGTCTGCTTCCTTCCACCTTTCTGTGCCATCGCCTTTGTAACTAATGTGTATGTGTAATCCCGTTTCGAAAAGCGAGGGTTAAATATCCAAGAAGCAGCTCCACAAGTGGTGGTAGGCGACAAGGGATGGCGCGCAAAAGTTGCAATAGATCTCGGCAAATGGAATCGCGACGATCGCATCGGCAATCAGCTGGAAATACTCTCGTGGCGGGGACGGAGATCGGAGACTTTCGCCGTAATGACGACTTCAGGCTGAAGCTCGGGGACAAATTCAAAATGAGATAAGACACATATCTGCAAAAGAATTGAAGATTGGGGGCCCTTTATGGTTAAACCAGAGCAATTGAAAGATTTCTTGCGTGACGCTAGGCAGCCAACTGATCTCAAGGCCGCACCGGTTAGATTGATGCGACGCGATGAGCGCATTTGAAGTCCTCGCGTTGAGCCCGAAAGTCGCGTTGCCTAACTAGTTACAGGCGGGGTCACGTGTAAATTGGATATCGGAGTAATAATCAGCCGTTTTCCGAGATATCAAACTTAAACGCGGAGTATCCGTTTCTCGAATGATACTTGAATTCGAGGGCACTGGATACTTCCTTGTTTGGGCAATTATTTATTTTAGATACTGAAACCGCCCAATCTCTACAAATTTTATCTAGCGTTCATGGTTCCGCCTATAATCATACCACTTGGCGCTTCCAGGAAGGAAATCTTTAGGGCCTTTGTCCCTGTGACCGGTCGTACAAGAATCCGCCACCAAAATAGTGTCTGCTATATAAGAAATTTATCCTCTTGGGCCCGAGCAGATCTTTACCACTGCCAGGCAACCATTTGTGGACCTCAATCGATTCGGTCCAGACCGCTCATACCCCTTCTCCGCAGTTTTGGACTCGGTAATGAGAAGCGGTATCTCATCACTTCATCAGATCAAATTCGTCGAGCTCTCAAACACACCCAGTCTGTGGAATGGGGCTTCGTCATATATCGCTGCACCTACGACGACAATACAGCCTGGGATACTTTCTTATCTATCCTCAAACAGTGGGCTCATGAAAATCTCCAGAGAGAGAATGCTTTGGAACTCGAAAAGTCATTAGAATGGACCGTAATCGAGGATAAGGAAACACTGGGTGGCGCTACTGTTAACTCGGTAAGAAGTCTCTTCAAGGCTTGGGTCGACAGAGAGGAAGCTTCGAAAGAACAGTTGGCCCCTATTGAAGACGGAAATGGAACGCGATCTACGTGTTCGGCAAAATCTCCAAGGTATCTCTGCTTCATCCATGTAGACTCTCAGAGTTTAGACAGTGTGGTGAATCAAGCACCGTGGCCTCCCGAACCAGACCTTTGGCACATCGGTTATGTAAATATAGTTCATGTTGATACTGGAATTTCTCCGGCAGAAGTCGGCTGGTCGAATGAATCGACAATGGAAAACGAAGGATGGACAAAACTGTCTGCAGATTCGCTGATACCTCATGCATATGCCTGTTTACAAACTCCCCATGGTTGGTATTCTGTTTGGACGCGGCCGCCTTCAGTCTCTAAAATCTTGCCTAGTTAAAATTAACAAAATGTCAAAGAAAAGTGCAACAGTCAGACATGGCAGGTATAAGATGTCATTCATTAAAAGACTATTACTACATAGCTAAGTAGTTGTTCAGCGCTGTTGCCACACTCTCCCATATTCTGCATAACCTCGATATTAAAAGTTAAGAGAGGAAGAAACATATTGCCCGTTTAAAATCACTGCAAATCGCGGCTCCGAATATGACTGCTTGAAAAAATCCATACCCGCTAATTGAAATATGATCCCTGTTTAAACAATACCGAAGATACTGGAGATGATTCGAAACACCGTAGTCTCCGGCCACTCTCCGTTTCCTATTTTGTCGTCAACCACAATAAATAAGTTTAGCTGGGCGATTATTCGTTCAGAAAAGAACGGCCATAATCCCAGCAAGAAGGACGAAACTGTGCGCTCTAGTGACGATAGCATTATTTGGAGTTGGGGTCGGCGATACCGTGGTCTGCGATGGCTTCATGGAGCCGGTTGTCTTAATCTCATTTGGCTTGGAGGATGGTACAACCTGGACTGTGGTTGCGGATCCTTCGACTGATGACCCGGTCCCAAAAGCAACAGTAGAAAATAAGTTATCAGGGGTGGGACTAGAAAAACTGATCGTATGGGTTTGCTCGGGAGTTGGTGAGGAAACCTTGGTTGGCATGGGCGAAGAAGCTGGGTTTCGAGACGACGTGGGCGCGTAGGTCTGACAGGTCGATCCAGGTAATGGGTGTCCAGTTGTCAAGGTTTCTGTAGAGGTACAGGCAGAGACCGTAACGGTGACGACGACCGTCAAATCAGCCTTATCAGTAGATGAGCTGGCAGGAATCCTGGTAGTGACTGGCGAAGTGGAAGTAGAACTACTACTGGCCGAAGTAGAGCTGGGAACTGGAAGGCCCGAAGAACTTTCTGGTTCGGATTCCTCAGAATTGACGGGGACCCCTGGAAAGTGAAGTTAGTGATACTTTGCAGGCAGGAAATATATGTTCATAGTACCAATGTCAGCGCAGTATTTTCTCCCCACATTACGCATCAATTCCTGCTCATTTGGAGGACACTGGGTAGCACATCTACGGAGTTCAGCCTGGTATCCGGCACTCCGGCAGAGGCATCTGGCATCTGTAGAACTGCAACCATACTGTGGCGCCTTGTTCAAGGTTGAGAAGATACAGTTTTTCTGCAAGGAAGGATTAGTTCTAGTAAATGAATCAAAGAAGCCATTGACACTTACGGGGCATGGAGGTAGGGCGAGAATTGGCCCAATGTCCTGTGCTAATGCAGTCACAGTGAAAGCAGCCGCTGAAAGAACTAATGAGAGCTTCATGTTGGCGACGAAGAGTTTGTTGCTGAGCTTGAGGTGAGCGTGACTAGGAGTTCAGTCAAATGAGGGAGAATTGACAAAAAATAGACGTAGTCTTCAAGGTAAAGGAGTTAATGGTGGAACAGAGAGTGGAGTGATGTCGAAAGAAGTAGAGGAAGACGAGGAAAAAGAGCCTTGACGTTGGGGTTTTATATTCACACAAGCAGCGAGCACGTGAACTCGACCTCGTCCCGTTCTGGAAGGAGCCGCTGGCAGGCAGCTGCTCTGCTCGAGGAAGGAATACGTAATCGCCGGCGGGTCGTTCTTGCCTCGTGTAGTAATTCTGACTTTGATTTCCGATTCAGGTAGGAGCAAGTCGGAGTTCCGAAAATGGAAAAAAATTCAATTAGGCAGGAGCCCTTAGTTGCCTTGGGAAGCGGGAAACTTGCAAATGGATGCGCCTTCCATAGCCAGGCATTGCCTAGAACTCAGTGCTATCCATTTTGGAAATATCGCAGTGAGTCAGTCTCCATTCACCGGAGATAACCTTGTACCTATGGAATGGTGATGGCTAAGGTGTGAAAACCAGCCATCACAGCCTCATAGACGACAGATACATACGGTTCAATAAAAGGCTAAGCCATCACCAACTAGAAGAATTCTAGTATCCGAACCTTGCTTATTTTCTTCACAGAGGAAAATCTTGATGATACAACTTGATGCTGACTGTATCGTTGTAAAAAGGGATGAAGAGGGGAGTTGAAGTTCGGCAACGCCTAAGGTTGAGTTCCAGTGCGTATATGGAAGTAGATAGGTACATTTTTAGACAGCCCTATCATTGCTATTCTGCCCGTGATACACAAGTGCCACCACGGCGAACCAAAGGAGTGGTGATGAGGTTACGAAGAGCCAATCATCCCACTTTCGAAACTGGATAAACAGAATATAGGTGGGCCTGTTCGGTCGCGAGACGCGAGACTACATATGCCGCATTTTTAGCTATTTTGAAGTTCATAGGTTTGGAGATATTGAACATGGTTATATCTCAGGGCAATCTTCTGGAGTCTCAAGGGGCGATCCTTAAGTTCACACGTGATGCTACAACTAACTAAATTTCAGGTGGGGCTCAGCGAAAACACGGATCACATGACCGCGGCGCCTAACTAGCGGCCTAGGGACATTTAGGACGACATCGAGAGCAAAACTCGACAGCTCTGTCATTGATTAGGAACTACGGACGAGGGGTAGGGATTAGCTTCTTGTGAAAAGGCTTGACCTGGATGTACAATGAGAATATTTGATCCTCTACTGTATCCATATCTCCTACAAGATGGATCAAGCAAGACGTGAAGCAGCGTTTGTAGAGGTATCCACCGCCCGCCACCTTAATTCCCCTTTCTGGATCGCAAGAGCTCACTGACTTTCTCTGAAGCTTCGACCTCTTTGCCTCAGTTTGAACGAAGCGACATTGAGATTCAGGTCCGATCTCGGGCCGGTAGGCAATGTTCAGAGGGGCGTGGAAAGGCTACACGGTATCCTTTTAGATTTGGTATCCAAACAGTCGCTGGACGAAAATCTCGCCGAATATGTCTTCTTCCCGCTGTCCCAGATCTTCAACCAAACACAACAGCTTCCGGCTCGATGCATAGAGCTATCTATTGCATGCTTCACGCTACTGATCGAGCATGGGTGGCGTCAAAAACTGACGGACATGCTGGCCAAGCAAGCAATGATCTTGATGACCATCCTGGCTGGCGGCCTCCCAGGCCAGGAGCAAAGACACGAATCCGAGGAGCTACTTACGGCCGCTTTCGGTTGTATTGGAGCTGTATGCAACGCGGTACGGCTCAGACCAGCTCATCTTTCCGTGTTCAATAACATGGATAGTACAGCGGTGGTTGATCAGGCCGTGTTCCTTTTACTCGATGGTATTTTGGAAAGCCGCTCGATTCTATGCCAGGTCTCCGCCGCAGCTGCCCTTAGTTCCCTCTGTCACTGTATCACGGATTGGACTATCCTTGCTAGTTTGTTCCCTAGGACAGTTTCTAGCTTAACAAAGGTCCTCAAGCCAACTACCCAAGTCCGACCGTCATTTAGACTTCTAGTTATTTCTTTGGAACTGCTTTCGTGGCTCTTAGAATCTGTTATTGGTGACGACATCATTTTATTTGCCGCCAGGCGACCTGAGAGCACAACAAAAGCAGCTGAGATGGTCCTCGATGATTCCTGGGTTCGAACCACTGCGTCACAAATCAACTTAGCGCTCACTAACATTATTCCTTTGAGGACTCATGAGAAAATTGAGGTGCGCGAGGCGTTATTAGCCCTGAGCGTTTCAGTCATTGAAAATTGCCCTGTCTCACTTGCCGAATCTGTCCCCATGATGGTGGAGACCGTCATCGTTCTTGCGGCAGCAGAAGATGGGAACGATGCATTTGTTGCCCTCAAGCAAATGATTGTTTCGTTTGAGCCTGTGAAAAACGACTTGAAATTGAATCTACATGCATGGATCATTGCTTTACCTAGGGTCATGCAATCGAACGATGACACGGTCAAGCGGAGAGCTATACAAAACATTTCAGTCGCTTTCCGAGCGGTGGCTGAGACCGATGCGGGCTCCGAGATATTGAATGAGACAATAGCTGCCAGCTTATATGAAAGCGTCACCAACGCCATTCAATCGTCTTCGAAAGCTCCGCAGCCGCTACCCACCTCACCTGCCAAAGTTGAGCTTATTTCAGATGGCACTGCGCGATCCAATGTATTCCAGCCAGTCCTCATCGATCATCGAAGCCAAAAAGGTACACTGTCCGAGCTCCAAAATATGATTAAAAATATTAGCAGTTTAGACACGTCGCTGGTTTTGACTGGATCCATGATGGATAAGCTTTATGGTTCATCCTTAGAATCTTCTGTGGCCCCCTTCTGGCTGACCCTATCCCTCTTGCGAAGCCGGTCGGAGAACTCTAAATTTCTCGATTCAATGCTTGACTTGGGAGAACCAAATACGCAGGCTGGCTTGACCGAAGAGCTATACTCCATAGCTTTACCAATCCTGACTGGTCTTCCGACCGCCAATCCCGAGGAGTGGCGGATTCCAGCGCTAGCTTTAGAAGCTGTAGCTCTCCAAGCACAACAGTTGAAGGAAGAATTTCGAGGCGAACTCATCGATATATTGTATCCAGTACTTCAACTAATGGGCTCCAGCAATGTTACTTTGCAAGATCATGCTATGACATGTCTCAACATCATGACCAAGGCTTGTGGCTATCCGGATGCGAGTGCCATGCTGATTGAAAATGTCGACTACTTGATTAACGCGGTTGGGATGAAATTCAATACTTTTGACATCTCACCTCAAGCCCCTCAGGTATTGCTGATGATGATTCAGCTTTGTGGATTACGCTTGATACCCTACTTGGATGACTTGATTGGATCGATGTTTTCTATTTTAGATGCTTTCCACGGTTATCCCAAATTAGTAGAGCTACTATTCGCGGTTTTAGGCGCAGTCGTGGACGAAGGTGCCAAAGCTCCAGGCTCTCTATCCATTGCCGATCTTGTGCATAAGGACTCAAATTCCAATGGCCAACCTCGATACGTGCACCTAACTGTAGCTGAAGTTATGGAAGACATTACGATACGGCTAGAGAAGCGTGCTGCCCGTAAGAAGCGTGAAGCGGAAACAGGAAAAGTGCTTGAATCTCACCCCAAGCAGCCATGGAAAAAGTCCACCGACACTGAAATACCGAATGCAGACTCCGAGGGAGACAAGGGGGAAGAAAATGGCGACGAAAAGAAACCTGAAGCTGTTCCTGAAGAATCTGAGGAAGGAAACAAAGCTCTCAGCAAACCTCATAACCTCCTGATAAGTATTGTGAAATCAATTCCTCCACACCTATCGTCACCGTCTCCGCAGTTGCGACGATCTCTCCTTATAATTCTGTCGCGTGCAATGGCTATCTTGGCTCCCCATGAGAATAGCTTTCTTCCAATTATCAATGACATCTGGCCCTCTGTCAGTGCTAGGATCACATTACCTTCCATATTGCCAGGCCCATCTGCTTCCTTGGAAATAGGAACTACATCCCAGCGCCCAAGTGAGGTCGACCAAGCAAATATCCAAGAACAGACATACGTCACGGTCAGCTCTTGCCAAACTGTGGCCGCCATGTGCGAAGGAGCAGGGAATTTCATGTCCTCTCGGATCGAACACGAATTACCAAAATGGCAGCAAATATATACTAAATGCTGGGAGCAAGTCAAACATGATCTAGAGCTCGCTCTTGAAAGGCATCAGCAACGCCAAAAGTCTCTTCCCTCATCTAAGAAAATTGACGCTGAGACAGCAATACCCGGCACCGGGAATGGAATGATAGTACCTTCTTCCGGCTCAAAGACTACCATGACCACTAAAACTGATTCCAATCCGCCACCGATCCCGCCATTCGCTAGTAAACAGTTCACCCCACACTACACAATCTGGAATGCTCTGGCAGCCCTCTTCACAAATATCCTAAATACCGTTCGCCTGCCTTCCGATGCTGGAGACGAGATCTGTCAATGCCTGGGCTCTTGGATTTCCTTTTGCTACCCGGAACGTTATTTCACCTATTCCTGGCGAAACAGCAACAAAACAGCTATATCCACCGCTTCTAACAAGAATTCGGTACCACCATATGGCGGAGATTATTCGCTTGGTGGCGCAGACGTCGACGCAGCTATTCGTGCAATGGCTAACTGGAATGAGGACTTAACATGGCTGATATTTTCGCTAGGGCTTCCGCCTGATGCAAAAAGTCGAAAGGAGGCCACGCTCGACTTGGCCCGCGATAAGTTGACCAAAAAGCTAGAAAAACTCAAGGAAAAAGATGAAGATTTCGCGATTGATCCTGACATGGAGTTTCTTAAAATAAGATTCTAGAAGCTCGTTCTACTCGGCCAGCTTGGTTGACTGGTATCTAATGAAGAAACCTAATGAGAAATGTGGAGTTTTCGGCTTCTTTTTCCCTTTTCTCTCTTTTTCATCTTCTTTCTCTCCCTCAAATATTGCCCTACGAATTACTTGAAAAACAATTAAAAAAATCGATATCAGAGAAGTGGAGATATTTCAATTTCATCCTCAAGGCTAATTTTTTTTCCTTTTTATGACGTTTCTTCGTCTTTTTTCGTTGAAACGATTTTAGGTAGTACGAATCAATACAATATGCTTAAGAATAGTAGAGTTTTCAACGCAGTCGAACCAAAGTAGACAAACACCCGAAAAAAAGTGATATCAATAGGTATCATGTGAGGCATTCAGCTCGCGGATAAAGTAATACGGTCTCAGGAAGCGAGTCATCCGATGGTGAGCATACTTACTCTTCCTCACTCTCGTCTTCGCTCTCGGCAGTTTCAAGCCATTCGAGGAACTTTTCCGCAGCCTTGCGAACCTTCTTGCTGGTGGGCAGATCCACATACTTCTTGCTGGCCTTGGAACCCCAACTCTTGAGAATCTCCTCGGAAACGAGATCTTCCTGGTAGTATGCAAGAAGGATAGCAGGCACCTGAGGAATGAGTTCGGGGTGATCCTTTCCAACAAATCGTTCGGTGCCTCCAAGGAGCGCTTTCATATGGCGATCAGAGGTAATCAACTGCCAGTTTTGTTAGCGTAGAGGTTCGCCATGATGTTCCAGAAGCTACATACCTTTTTGAGCATTCCAGCACGAACTGGAATTTGTTTGACAATCTTATCATCGAAAATGGTTTGGGCCAATACAGTAAGAGTTTTGTGCTTGGAATCAATTCCAAGCTCCTTGGCTTTCATGTAGATTTCAACATCTCCGACACCAGATACGCCTTTACCAGACTGTTCGGTTTCTTCAACAATCCAACTGCCGAGCTGGTCATAAGCACTAGTAGCGCCGTTCTCACCGTCTCCTTCTTCGTCATCATCGAAGACGAGCGAGCGTTTGAGGTCATCTGGCAATTCCTTTGCACGTGCCTTGACCGCTTCTTCAGAAACATCGACGGCCCACTCGTCATCATTGACCTCATCATCATGCTCGATTTCCTTTGCTTCAGCATTGATTCGACGAGTGAACTCGTCGTCACTATGAGCTTCCACTGCCACGTCACCGTTTTCGTCCCCTTCAGAAGGGCTGTCTCCCGGACTGCCATTGGTTTCGCCATTCTCTCCATTTTCTTTTCCCTTGTTCCTTTCACGTCGGGTTTTCTTGGTAGATTTGTCTTTCTTTCCCTTCTTGGGCTGGTTCTTCAAAATGAAGCCGCTGAGTTTGAGACGGCCGTCAACCTCAGAGCGTTCGCCGCAGGCTTTGCAGTCGAGGACGATCCGAGAGTCTTTCAACACAACGGTTGTTTCAGGGTTCTTGCATTTCTTGCAAAGAACGAACTTGGAAATGAAGCCATCCAAGTAATCTTGAAGTTTACCAGCATCGTGAGCACCGTTGATGATCCAACGATCGTCCATTGGTTTAGGATTGGCTTGCGCTCCAAGTTCAAAACCGAAGTATTTAATCAAATCTATTACAAGTTAGAAAAGTTGATGTGTCAAATAGATGAAGAACAGGATGACTGACACGCTGGAGGACGTCCAAGAGCTTGGGCAACAGAGTTGAGATTCACAACTACGGTTTTGATGCCGTTGCCCTTGCCTTCGATTTTGGCTTGGAGGCGTTCCATTTTGTAACGATAGAAGGGGTCGGAGACATCCTGTATCGCAAAGAGGGATTAGCAACGGTGCTCAGTTCAATGGAGGGTGCAATGTGTCAACTTACCCGACGGACATTGACGGTAGCCATATTGAAAGAGTGGTAATAGAATGTTCAGCAAACTATTGACTAGGGGAACTAGGGTCGGGGAACTGGAGAGAACAAAGAGCGAAGGTGCGGCTACTACTGCAAGACATGCGTAGTATGAGGCTGGCGAATATTCTAGGGGATATTGGGAGACAGAATGATGCCCTATTCTGATAGAAGAGGGTTTATTGGCGACGTGGGGAGTGATTCTCAACCGCAAGATCGAGAATGCTGACTACAAGGTTTTCGCACAGGGCGAAAAGGTTGCAGCTTGAGCGGCAGGTGGTGTTCGAAAGCGTTGACGTAGGGCGAATACATAGACAGTCGCTCGAATATGCTCGGCGGCCTTCCAGGAGATGATGAAAAAACCAAGCGGGCTCGATGCGAGGGATAGGTGGGAGATGGAGATCCCAAAAAAGATGAAGTAGGCGGGGCGGAAAACAACTGGTTCAGCGGATTTTTTGCAGCAGGCAGAAGAATACAAAACTTGGGGCGTTGAAAAGAAGCAGATTTGATGGAGTTGTGGAACCGAAGGTGGTTTGACGAGAAGGAAGAAAGGAAGAAAAGGAAGAAGAAAGAATGAAGTCGAAAGATTTCCTGATGAGTCGAAACTGCAATACGGTATCGAAAACTTAACTCGATTATGTAAGAATGCGGGACTGTACCGGAATCCGTTCGAGAAAGCCGATGGTCACGTGGGAAGTCGGGATTATCGTTATATAAGCAAGACTCAGGCACGTGGGTAGCTGCAGGCTGGAGATAAGATAAGATTAGATTAGATCTTATCTATAACTGCCAAGACCCCCTCATAACCCCGTGACTCGTGACTTCGCGATACTTTTCTTTGCACAAACAACACTGGAAACCATTTGATGATATTAGAGGTGAAAATTTTTATATTTGCAATTGCCTGATATTCTTGAGCTGGGACGGGCTTTTTCATTTCCTAATTTTCAGAATTCACTCTTTGAACTAGATTTTTACCAGTGTTGACATCACTCTCCTTTTCCTCCACCCCTAACCCAAAAGTTATTGTATTTTGTCAACTTCGGATCACTTCACTCTTATTGCTCAACGGTTGAAAGAATGATAGACCTTTCGCTCTATCTTGTGACCGACTCTACCCCATCGATACTGGGAGATCGGGATTTATGCTCTGTTGTGGAAGCGGCTATAGAAGGAGGTACGCAATACAATGAAAATAGCACCAATTCAATGGACCAATTCGCTTACTCTTAGAAATAGGCGTTACAATCGTGCAATACAGAGACAAGCATGCCGATACTGGCGTTCTGATTGAGACGGCCAGAAAGCTTCATCAGATTACCAGATCACACAATATCCCTTTAATCATCAATGACAGAGTTGATGTCGCATTGGCGGTCGGTACAGAGGGTGTTCACCTCGGGCAAGATGACATGAGTATGTTGGGGACTCGCGTATTTCTCTTCAGTAATACTCACGCACCTCTAGGTATTGATACGGCTAGAAAGATACTGCCAGAAGGGGCAATCATCGGAGCAACAGTCTGTTCCGTGAGCGAAGCCCGCATTGCGGTCGAAAAAGGTGCCGACTATCTTGGAATCGGCACTGTTTACACTACCCCGACGTACGCGTTTATCCATGACTCCGATTGCTCTCAAATACTAAAGCCAAAATTCCAGGAAAACTGACACCAAAGCCATTATTGGCACTTCCGGGGTGCAGAGCATTTTAAAATTTCTTTCAACGCTACCCCGCCAAATAGGCACTGTTGCCATTGGTGGCATCGATCTTAAGAACTGCCAGAGGATTATACATCAATCTCAGGCACCATCGAAAGGCTTGGATGGGGTTGCTATTGTTAGTGCTATCATGGGGGCTCCGCAGCCTAAAGCCGCTGCAGCTGCTTTATCCAAAGCCATTACAAAGCCTCCTCAGTTCTCAACATATCCCCCGGAGCTGCGCAAAGACGAAAGCGCTTACCTGGTCACCCATCTGGTGAAAATCATCCATAAAGTCGCTACCCAGACGCCCCTGGTACATAGCATGATTAACTATGTGGTTGCGAACTTTGCGGCCAATGTTTCCCTGCAGATGTAAGTTTTGATCAGTCGCTCATATTAAAATCATATTGCGTGACTTAAACATCATTCTAATTTCCTTAGTGGTGCTTCGCCCATAATGTCTCCTTACGGACCGGAAGCGGCGGATCTTGCCGAAGCTGGTGGTTCTTTGCTGATCAATATGGGTACTCTCAACGCTGGGAGCTCTGACAATTACCTCCAAGCAGTACAGGCGTACAACCAAAAGGGAAGCCCGGTAGTTTTAGACCCGGTCGGCGCTGGTGCCACTGAAGCTCGTCGAACGATGGTTAAAACGCTCATGGCGGGAGGGTACTTTGATCTTATAAAAGGCAACGAACAAGAAATTCGTCAAATATACGGCAAAACCCCTGTCAAGCAAATTGGCGTCGACAGTGGCCCTAGTACACTCGGTACTAAGGAAAAGGTCGCCATGGTACACGAACTAGCCGAGAGAGAACGTAAGCTACCCCGTTACTTTGCTCTGAATTATTTTCCTTCGACTTTAACTTTTGACTGGACGTTTTGTCTGTTCATGGATTGTCATGCCGCTTTACACCTGCCCAATGGTTCTTGACTAACCAATCAATCTAGGAAACATAATTTTAATGACCGGGCCTGTTGATTTTCTAAGTGACGGTGTGCGCACCGTTGGGATCAAAAATGGCCACCACTACCTAGGCCAGGTCACAGGAGTAAGATTCTCGGCTGCTATATCATCCCAAACATCCACACTAATACTCTCAATATAGACTGGTTGCGTGATTGGGCTTATATCAGCGGCCTTTCTGGCTGTTGAGCGAGAGGATAAGCTCCTCGCAGTTCTAGCCGGCATTCTCATGTTCGAGATAGCTGCTGAAAATGCTGCAGCTAAAGAGCACGTCCACGGCCCAGGAAGCTTTGTGCCAGCCCTTCTTGATGAGCTCTATGCGCTCCGCGAATCTACGAAGAATGATCCAAGTAACAACTGGATCAGGGAAAGGGCTAAATTATTGGTCTTCAATTTCGAGCGTCGATGATTTTTCCAAAATTTTATGGTATTGTTTTGGCTTCAAAATTACGGAGGATTTAATAGCGAAAATGGAAGGAATGCAGTGCCTCATACCCTAGATATATGTACAGGTTAATGAGTTTTAAACCCATACAGACGAATGTCTTCCCAGAGTCAGATGAGACCTTGGTGCGGCGACACGGCCAACCATTCTTAGATCTTCGCGCAAAATACCCCCAAAGCCTTTTTTGTCTCCTCTCCTGTCTCTTTGACTAACTTGCTAACTTCCCTAAACGCACCAATCTTCGCATCTCCCATGACTTCGAACAATATGCTCTCACTAGTTGTCACGATCGCACCGGCATCTCTCAACCTAACCATCGCCACATTCCTCTCTTCCGCATTGCAGCTGCTCACCGCATCCCATACCAAATATACTCTATGACCCAGAGCCAGCAAATCCAATGTTGTCTGTAGGACGCAAACGTGAGACTCAATACCGATCAAAATGACATCAAGCGGCTCTTGATTGCCGCCTGTGGCAGCGGTGGTTGGGAGACACGCTTCCACCTCAGGAGTTACCATGGAAAAAAGGGTCTTGTCGACATCGATGCGAAGGTTCGGATTGGATGGGTCAATGTATGGCGCGAATTCGGATATAGTATTACCGAGTCGAGCGCGGTTTTGAGTGGTTACGTAGATAGGGATATTCAGCGATTTGCACGCTTGGAGGATCTTAAGTGATGTCGAGACCCTTGGATTAACAGGTTGGTAATTATTCTTTGCCAAGGAAGAAGAACGATTCTAGGTACTCACATCTTCGGGAATTCATAGATGATGGGTCTGAAGCGTTCTTGAATATCGCAAATACTGGAACATCGGTTAGTAACTAGCTAACCATTTCGCCTTCCATTAGATTGGCCTACAAGAGGGCCGGATTCTCTGTACGTTCAAATATTAACCTTCATAACCTCAATTGTTCCCAAATCATGGAAATCATCAAGATCCGAACTGGTACTCACTGATCCGGGAATTTCTTGATGCGGCCATTGTTCGAATAGCAAGGAAAGTCGATGCCGGGAACTGTATTCGGGGTTTACACGTCGTAGTAAGCAGAGACGAAGCTGGAGTGAGAGGTATTCGTCTAAGGATCATGTTCCACTTTATGAGCAAGCTGCTTGGTGATGATATACAAGATGCGTCGGTGATCAAATTACACAGCCTAGGCTATGGTTGTCAGGGAAAGCGGGGATCTCGGGTGCGGGGAACCTAAATGATTTGTTTGTTCTGTTTGCACCTTTTCCACACGTTATCTGATGGTTATCATTTCTCTCCAGCAGCACAAATAAGGAACAAATCTAAGAGATATTGTATCAAACAGCACAATAGTGATTGCACTCTCTGCACAGATATTTCATTATCCTTTTCTCATTTCTGAATACATTAAACTTTGGTAACAGTTCGCCACCAGGCATAAATAAAAATAAAGAGCACAGGATATCGATACTCCACAGCCTATCATCAACTCAACCAGAGGTGGCCCATACAAACATTCCCCTGGCCACGTACATAAAGAGAAAAAGAAAACCATCCGCAAAAGTCACAAAATGATTCACAAACAACCTTTCTGGTCACTCCTTTAAGACATTGGAGTATAGCAATGACAGAAAGGACACAAAGGACAATGAGTTTGAATGTTTGCAAAAAATGGTTAGTTATTCAGACCCTGGTTTTCCCTGAGTATTGTTGTTAAGCCATCCGAAAGCTGAGGCGCCACCAATAGGATTCGAGCTTCGTTGTCTCCATGGGCTCTCGGGTTTGGGCTCGTTTTCACGACCCTCGGCATTCAACAAGGAAGCACCTCCAGAGGGTTGGCGCGAGAATGTTAATGGAGGCTTTGAAGGTTTAAGCACCTTCATATTACGTGGTTTGACATGCCGTGGGTTGTCGTTCTTTACGGCTGATTGATCACGTCTCCACGAACCCCAAACGTTAGAAGACTTCTCGGCGGTAGCCTTCTCGCTAGCACTCGGTGCACTCGGTTTGGGATGCGACTGGCGCGGGCTTGGATTCTCCGGTTTTTCCGGAACAGGGGCGTTCCGTGGAGCTTGATTATCAGCGGGTTCGTCCGCAGTACGGAGCGGCAGCTCAGTCTGGCTGATTTTCTGTGAAGGTGGAGGTGGAGGAGGGCTACTGGGCTTGCTCGGCACACTGGCCTCCCTGCTTTCAGGGATGGAAGCCGGCTGAGCGCTCATATTGCCGTTTGCTTCGTAAGCCAGTGCGGGTGCGGGTGCGGGTGCGGGTGCAGGAGCGGGAGCCGGTGCGGCTGCCGGTGCGTTGTGAGTATAAGACCCAGTGGTTAAATTCCTGAATGACGCATGGTCCTCGGGACGCACAAGCGGGACCGATATCCTGTTTCTCTCGTCATCTACGATGAGCATCTTGTCCTGGGAGAATAAGATATCCGCATTGTGAAGGCGTAGGACATCGCTGCCGAGGAAGACTTGGATGGCTTTATCGTCGGCCGGACTTGTATTACGAACAACGAAATTCACCGTGATGGCGGGCAAGTGTGGAGTGGGGCTGCCCGCACGAGACACGGACTTGAAGACACTAGCCTCCGGAAAGTATAATGGCAACTTGATGACCTGAACACCGTCTTTCTCGATAATGTTCTCCTCAAATCCTAACTTCTGCACCATGCGATGGCTTATCGCCGAAGAATACGACCCTGTGCAGACGGCTGCATAGAGCAGGGAGTCGTTGGAAAAATGAGTTGTGAGCCAACAACGGATGATACAAGGAACGGGGCCGAGGATGAGGAGCCCAGGAGGTGGCGTGATAACGGTAGACGCCGTGGACCCGTTAGCTCGAGCAGTGTCGTGGCCCAGGCTAAATGTGCGGTGAGAGTGTGCCGAAGTACTTTTGTTACCGTCCGATCGATGAGAGGGCGAACGTTCGGTGAGTGGATGGCATCCTATGCCGCTCCCGGTTCTTATGGGGGGAAGTTCATGAACCGGCCGGTTGACATGGCTATAGTATCCCTGCATGGAGCTTTCATCAAAGCGAACGCTATTGGCCCTAGAAGTTCCCCTTCGAGGCTCTTCGTCCTGTTCTGATATCGGATTACCGGAATGAGGATTGTGATGTCCCTGGTCAAAGCCTTTGAATGGTTCGGCGGGAGAGTTGAACGCTGTTTTCCAGAGAATTTTATGATAAGCATTTCTTGATTTTAAGAGAGTTATGGAAATCGACTTACCTTGGGTTGGAGGGTTGCTCATACCAGCTGGGAGAGGCGAAATGGGACCCCAGAGGTTCCTCATCCGGTTGTCATCGTCCTTGCGTCGTTCCAGTTTTGCAATTCGATCACTGTGCACCACTTGTGTTTCGTAAAGCCCTTTGACTTCCTGATGGATACGCCAGATATCTTCTCTTGACGCAAAAGGGTACTGCGCATCCATCGCCGGCTTCTCGCCACGCCAAATGAAGGGATCGAAGGGATTCGAAACGGCTTCAAAGCGTAGTACGGCGCATTCACGGGAAAGATAAGAAGGTCCCGCCTACCTTTGCGAGATGGCCTTGAGGCCCTCGCCTACCCAGATTGAATCTGGAAATAGGTAAAGCCACTTGTTCTCCACCTCGCAAAAGCCAGCTTCTGTCATGTAAACCTGAACTCGTATCTGGTGGAGTCTGAGAATGAAAGGGAGATCGAAGCGTAGCGGCGATTAAGACAATGAAGAGTGATGCGCTACCTAGTTAAGTCTTTATCGCTTTGGGATCTCGGGACAAGAAGTAGCCACCAAAGGAAGAGTGCAAAACGTTGAAGTGCAGTGTGGCGGATCCTGGCTTAAGGGTAGGTAACCAGTGAGTGCAATTAACGAGAGGTTATTGGGAGTGGCTGCCGTTGTTCAGGATATGGGTGGTTCTTTCGTGCTGTAAAAAGCCACCAGTCTATGGTTTCTTTGACCGCCACCTAGAAGACTTGTTTCAGTTGTGAAAAGCTCAATGAACAATAGGGCAAAGCTGTCTAGAGAGGTTGTGATATTGGGTTCTTTTGAAAAAAGGACTTTAAGCCAGGTTATAAGCTGGAATGCAGTAATTGCTTTGATATCTGTGATAGGAAATAGAACAAGGCCTGTGAGTTGCTCTAACAATGTTGATGATGGCGTTCACCACCGGACGCGAGTCCTTGTTGGTTCAATGGCCGAAGCAGAGGTCCGGAGTCGGAGAATTGTGCTTAATCTGGCTTAGTGTGTGATGGATTTAAGCCCCCTGCTTCTGGCTTGGCAGACTGGGATCAACAGCTTTTGTTCCTGCATCCTGTGAGGGAGAAGGCTGGTCAGGAGTCAGGAGGAATATTGTTTTTCTTTTTTGATAGAATGAATTGCGTTAATTTTTACCACAATGCAGGCTACTTATGACAATGACTGTCTAAGCTGTCACTGGAAGAATCATCATTGATCATAACCTATGTACTGTATGTACATACAAAAATATCCTGCAAAAGCAATGTGGCTGTGTATGTATGCACTCCGTAAAAGGATATCAAAAACCACTTGGATTTATGGAGTATGGAAAAGTTATGGAGAACACGCTTTGCAGTTTTTATTTATAGATGCAGCTATTTTCTAGGGGCTTGCCTCCATGGAGGAAACAGGACTGGTAAGCTATCTGGGGCTTCTTCGGGATACTTCGCTCGAATGACTCTTATGGTCTCATCATACATGATCCTGTATCCCGCAGGATTAAAATGAAGACCTACCTACTCAGTTAGCGCTAGACCTTTAAACGAGCATGCCATTATCATGTCTGAACAAGATTGATTCTTTGGAGGAAGTTTCGCGTACCGTCTGACAGTAAACTAGCCAGCTTCTCATTCCGTGGAGCGTCTTTCGACCCCACCAAAGGTTGCCCTTCAATCCACCCAACCTCTTTCATGAAGGCTGACCAGATGTCTACTACAGGAATCTTGAGCGACTCTCCTACTTCGCGACATGCATCCGCATACAACTTAGTGTTGCTAGCGGTCCGCGATGGAGTTGCAAAGCCTTCCTCCTCATCGAAGGCTTCAAGTTGGTACTCATTGATTGGAGGTGGAGTCAGTAGCAAGACTTTGGTCTTATTTGCGCGGACAGAATCATGAGTCGTGATATCCTTCAGACACTGCCGGTACTTGTTTAATGGCAAATGTTGCTCGTAGGGAGGCAAAACCGCATCGTTGGCCCCGAAAAATACAGTCTTTAACAGGCAATCAGATATTGTTGGCTCCATGGAACTTTTGCAAGTCATTCATACCATCAATCGTACTTTATCTCTCTCGACCGAGGGAAAGAACTGATCTATCACTAGCAAGCCCTGTGAAGATGTGTATCCACTGTGCCTTTTAGGACCGGATTACGAGTCTCGAGCAGGGAAGAGAATCAATATACCTAAAGCCGCGATTCACAACATCCAGGCGCCTTATGTACTCTGCAACTTTGGTGTTAGGTCAATGCAGCAATATCCATCGCTGCTCTTTTACATACCATTTTGAAGAGCGGGTTGGAATGCAAAGCCCTGGTTTTGATCTGATGATCTCTGCGTGATGGAATCCCCGAAGAGGATAAATTGATCAAACTTGACGGACATTGAGAGTTTCTATAATAAGCTGCTAGAAATATCCGTGTGGAAGTCCGCGCGTTAGTACCCGGTAATTACAACGCTATGAGTAGGTATCTGAGGGCTTCTGGTGATGATGGCTGATCAAGCTGACTCCGGTGCGGGGTAATGGGTGGCAGAGCATCTAACTACGGAGTAGACGCTAAGGTAAAGATCATTTCCCGGGATGGCTGGACGACAACCATACAAACTTGCTCTCTTGATTCATTACTATGCGTTTGTATACCCGTATAGCCATCTAGACAGTTATTGGGTGGTAGCTAAGAAGGCCTAGATATACCCCGTACTTCATTGTACTAACGAAGCCAAATGAAGAAAGTAAATACCATCTATGTCTGTCAGGAGGTACTCTAGCGTACGCGCTTGATACACACGCACAGTTCAGTTTGACCTGTCCCTGCCCGTAAGCTGAATAGGGAAGAAAATAGAATAGATACTGCGATTTGGGTCTGTCGAGTGGGTTTCGATATACATATCGAGCAGGTCAATGATACCTCCTTTTCGGATACTGGAGCAACGAGCAACGATGGTTGACTGTCGTTGCATTTGCAAACCTCGGCGCAAAGTGCCAAAGAGTGACCTATGTGATTTCCAAGGCGAAAGGCAGTTCATAAATTAGCATTTCAAAGGTAGTGACAGGAGAAAATCAAGCCCGGTTCGACCCGAGTCCCTGTCCGCTGTGGAGTTGAGCAAAACTCGACGTCTGGCAGGATCCATAACGACACTCGGTCAGCATAAGTATGTACTGTATGTACAACACCTATGTCTGTCAGTTCCTGAGATCGTATATGAAAGCGGCCTGAACGCAGTCTTGGAAGCGGTTTTGGACGAAGCGTAGATATCCTGAGACGCGAGGTTGACGGACGGCCTGGAGGGCCTCAACGTTCTAGCGTTCAAACCGTGCGACAACCGCCTGGCGGAATGACCAGCTTAGTCAGAGTCGCGGGCTGCGGTTTCAAACCAGACCGCGAGGACATGGCACGGCGGGTGTCAGTGTGCTTTCGGACATACATCGAACTTTGGTGGATAATTTCGTTCCCGGAGACTACTGCTCTTGTCCCCGGAATCCTTTTCAGATTGTCAAGATTTCATCCCGCTTTTTGACTGGACTTCCAAACATGCAATTGGGCTGTGTTTCATTAGCGTTCTGTGCCAAGCAATCCCGAAGTCAAAATCGGCGTCAAATACTGGTGGCCTTCAGACGAAACCGACGCGGGTTGTTTGGATGGCAGGGAGTCGGTGGAGTCGATGGTATCAGATGATAGTGGACTCTGCTCACCGATGCCGCCCTGTCTTGATACCTGCTTCTGAGAGGCCTGTAAAGGTCGTTGCGTTCTTTGCGCTTTCCTTCTCTTAAGGACTGTTCAACTGTTTTATTAGCGTGAGTGTTCGTATTCATCCTTGTTTACTGATATTCGTTGGGGACTTGGAGCTCGTTTGCACTCTGCGGTTTACCAAGAGTAAAAAGTGCACCAGAGCTACTTTTTAGTTTTGAGTCCACCAAGAGGCTTACGGGTTCAGGTAGAGTCCAGCTGGGCACGAGACACGAGTACCTAATGACCTGTTGAGGCCTCGCGAGCTTAGTTCTGACGTCTGATGATCCCAACTCTATATGAGTGCTAACCGTTAAGTACTTTATACAGGTGTTTCGCAGGTGGAAGAGAAAAATGCTCTTCTTTTGAATTACAAAATGGCTCGTTCAGCTTCTTCTTCGCGGCCTCTGGGCCAAGGGCAGTTCGACGACGACGCCGACGATGAATCCTCGAGCCTCCCCGTGACTGGTCCTCCGTCACCCGCGACTATCCGTCGAAACAATATACAATTCACCGGCTTAGAGGGACATTCGAGGCGCCGGCCGCGTTTGGGTGAGAGGGCGAGTCTGTTAGGAGGCGATGCATGCCAACGTTCATATACCACGATGCCGATGCCTACATCTCCTCGGCCAGATGCGTTCTTCCGGCATAATAGCGCAGCAGGTAGTGTTCGGATGCCAAAAAATCACAGCCGTTCAAATTCCCAGGCTACGAAGTTTGGAGGTAACGGCGCTATTGAGTGGTCCGATAATCCGCTGCCTGGGACGAATGTTCGATTCTCGGATAATCGCGTATGGTACGACCAGTTCACGTCCACGGACTGGGTTCACGATACCATCGCTGATGGGATTCGGCTGCGAGAGCTGAGGAACCGACGTGATATCCGTGGCAAATTTCTGGCCTGGGCTGATGGAGCGCAAGGCTGGATCCTGGTCGCTGTCATTGGTATCGTGACCGCCTGCTTTGCGTATTTCGTGGATGTGACTGAACGAGGTCTGTATGATCTCAAGGAAGGGTTCTGTACAGAAAATTGGTTCTCTAGCAGACCTCACTGTTGCATTACCGATGATGAATGCACAGCATGGAGGACTTGGTCTGATATGCTTCATATCCCAAGCGTGGACAAGTCCTGGGTTGACTTTGCTGCTTTCGTTGCGTGGGCTGTAATCCTTGCAGGTCTGTCTTGCCTGCTCACACTGCTCACCAAAACCGTTGTTCCATCTTCAATATCACTATCCACTCTAGATGAAGATCTAGCGGCTGGTCGTAAGAGACCATCCAACGAAGTTTTTGCCCCGTCGGACCCAAAGGCTGGCTCCGATCTTTGCACAGACGACGACGATGATGAATCAGCACCACCCATGGTCTACTATTCCGCTGCCGGTAGTGGGGTTGCAGAGGTGAAAGTCATACTCAGCGGGTTCGTGATCCACGGCTACTTAGGAATGAAGACTCTCATTATCAAAACCCTTGCTCTCGTACTCAGTGTTGCATCTGGGCTGAGTGTTGGCAAGGAGGGCCCGTATGTGCATATCGCTACAGCTATTGGCAATATCTGTTGTCGAATATTTGCAAAGTACCAACACAACGACGCCAAACGACGTGAGGTTCTCAGCGCAAGTGCCGCAAGTGGCGTCGGTGCTGCCTTCGGAGCGCCAATTGGTGGTGTTTTATTCAGTTTAGAGGAAGTCAGGTATGGGCCCCATAGAGCTCTACGACTGAGAACCAGTTTTACTTACAGCCGACAGTTACTATTTCCCACCGAAAACCCTTTTTAGAACTTTCTTTTGCTGCATTGTAAGTCTCTATGGCCTAGGACTTCATATCACCGTTATTAATTAAATCCAGGTTGCTGCACTCTCTTTAAAATTTTTGAACCCATACGGGACTGGAAAAATTGTACTTTTTCAAGTACATTATTTATCCGACTGGGAGATATTTGAGCTTGCTTTGTTCATGATCCTTGGAGCTCTGGGCGGAGCCGCTGGGGCGTTATTCATAAAAGCGTCCAAAGTTTGGGCCCAGTCATTTAGAAGAATACCCATTATTAAACGATGGCCAATGCTGGAAGTCATCCTCGTCGCATTTTTGACTGGAATTATGAGTTGGTGGAATCGGTATACGAAATTGGCGGTATCCGAATTGCTTTTCGAGCTCGCCAGCCCTTGTGACTATGCCCAGGCAAGCAATACCGGATTGTGCCCGACGAAAGAAGAGATTCCAGAGGTGATCCGGTATCTCATCCTCGCTTTTGTCATCAAGGCCTTCTTGACCATTGTCACGTTTGGCATCAAATTACCAGCTGGTATCTACGTGCCTTCGATGGTTGTTGGAGGCCTGATGGGTAGGGCTGTTGGACATATTGCCCAGTATTTCGTTGTCAATTATCCAGACTTCTTTCTCTTTGGAAGCTGCCCGAGCTCTCGAGGTCCATTAGCTTGCGTGAATCCAGGGGTCTATGCTCTTATTGCTGCTGGATCTACGATGTGTGGCGTGACTAGGCTGTCATTGACCCTAGTTGTCATTCTTTTTGAGTTAACGGGCAGCTTAGACCATGTCCTCCCATTTTCTCTTGCGATTTTGTGTGCAAAATGGACCGCAAATGCCATGGAGCCACTGAGTATATATGTAAGGTTTCTTGGAATTGTTTGATGTTGAGGCTTGCTAACCGTGCCTTTAGGACTTGCTTACCGATATGAATGCTTACCCTTATCTCGATAACAATCTTAACCCTGTAACCGACGTTGAGCTTGGCGAAATAGTTCCTCCTGTCCGAAAGTCTCGTGTCATCGATATAACGGAATCTCCCCTTGTTCCTGCTTCGGAACTTCGAACCAAACTTGATAATCTGCTGCGAGGGGGCGAATTGGATAGTGGTCTCCCTATTCTTCGTGACAATATACTTGTCGGGTTTATCCCCGCCCCTGAACTCGAATTTGCGCTGGACAAGTTAGAAGACGAAGATACAATGTGCCAAATGTCGGTGCACAGCACCTACTCGACTTGGGATGACATAGAAGACCCCGAAGGGCCTAGTCCAATGAACTTTACTCCTTACATTGACCCGGTAAGCTCATGGTACCTTAAAACCTCCTGCAAGACCGTGACTTACCTTTCCACCTCAGGCACCTGTGTCACTCGACGTCCATTCTCCAATCAATCTCGTCTACCAATGCTTCGTGAAATTAGGCTTACGGTACATGTGCGTCCTCCGCGATGGACAGTATGCCGGCCTTGTGCATAAGAAGTGGTTCGTGAAATTCATGAAAGAAACCCATAAATCCGAGTGAGCTAGGTTCATGACCGGCTCTAGTGGCATGCATGGTAATTGAATGACTGCTTCTGCACCTTCCTTTAGATCCCTTCTCGTCAATAGCGTTGGTTTTTGTCCCGGTCATTCTTTGCTCATATACATCATAGAGCGCGTGTGTTTAGAGGATACCCTGCATTCCTGTTAAGATCTGAGCCCTGATTGCCATTTTCCTGTCCGTGCTATGCTACCTTGTCTTTCCTCAGTTTTGGTTTTATACGAGCAGAAGAATGTGGGCAGCATAGGCGGGAGCTATCATAGGCGGGAGCTATCATAGACTGCATAATGCTGTGGATTGTTTGCTGACTTGTTTGTTGTGTTTTGATTTCGAATAAGTTAGCCTTTGTTTCGAGCATTTCCCTGTGTCATCATTAAGAGCATGACGGCGGTGTTTTCTTTTTCAGTTCTGTTTCCTTGGATTTTATTCGTTTCCTGTTTTTACAGCCTCCATACTTGCATACATCCCTGCATATGTCTCCCAGCTCTTGGGCAGAAACTCAGTACATACACATACAGTTTACCGATAGAGCGAGATTGTAAGATATCTAATATCTCCCGACGCTTTGAACCTCTTGAGAATCAATAGTTCAGCCATGGTACTCAGGCCTCTTGCTGTCTGCCTCTCAAAGACCCCATGACTATATGGAGGCAAATCACTTCACCTGTTGTGAAACGGTCCATTTAGCCTTGACAGGCCACGACGTCACTAATAGTAGGTGCCCTATCCATGTATTTGTCATTTTCGCTTCAGACCAAAGTGCGGTTTTCACCGTTCGGAGTTTCGGAAATTATGGATTGAGGTAGGCAATAAGGTGTGTTTTAGTGTTGCAACGCTAGAGCTTCACGGTTGCAGCCCAAACGTTGGGGGTCGATTTAAGCTTGACTTCCCTAAGCAGTCTGCTTCCCCACAGACCCCGCAGTTCTCACCTGATGGGCACACGCCATATCTCCATATAACTCAGGAGCCACTGCGAAAAGCAACGACTCAAACATCCACCGGAGAATTCGGAGAATTATTCATTTGATTCACCCATAGTGCTCGCGATTTACAAAAATAAGACAATACCTGGTAACTTTTCATCCTCCGCACGTCCGGCATTTACGCGTCGCGGATTCAGTGGCGAGGTAGTGAGTTACCGAAAGATGGGACAAGACGAAACCAAGGAATTACAAAAAGACTACCAGATAGACGCGACTCTTAAGCGGAAGGCCGGAAAAACTCTTAACAGTCCTTCTAGCACTAGATTGGAGGTGGATTTTTCCCTTCGTTAGGTGTTATGGTGCGTTCCACATGAATGTAATCATGCATTGCTAGAGTAGCGTTCGCTATCCGTGATCGGCAGTGTCGGCACCAGCCCACGCGAATTCCGGACTGGATGGATATCGATGTTTTCTGTCGTTCTGCACCAGTCACTCGCGTGTACTCCGTACTCTGTGTATTCGCATATGTATCGATAGGGGAAAGAATTCCAAGCATTCATATCTCCCTGTGAATCTACCGATGAATCCATGGATGCGTACAGAAGCATTCTACTTCGTTAGCAAATCCGAATCTAGTTACCCACTCCGTCTTCCTGTCGGCAATCGTCTGATTGCTGGTAAACCTACCGACATTCTCCATCGATACCTGTCAATATTCTTTAAAAATTGCTGCTACTCGATATCCTGGATATACCTTTGGAATCTGGCCAGCCAGACTGGAGTCGAGGCCCAAGAGAAAGACATCTAAATCACTAGAAGACGAGCTATTCATGCTTCTACTGCGTAATTAGTACTTCGTTCATACAAACATGTGTAGAAGAAATAGAGCGAAGTTGATTTTCAGCTGCAGCCCGAACCCACGCTAGTCCCAACTCGGTTTGGAGCGTGGTCCACTGCCGCCGATCTTTCCAGCCGGTGGACATCCAACTCTCGACTTCTATCTCCTCCAGTCCAAAGGTCGTCCACCTCTCCAGGGTGTCGGGTCATATGAAAACCCAGTCTCAAAATGAATCTTCGTGTTGCTATCCGAGCTCGAGTCTAATATGAGAGTCAGCCTGATTGTTCTACAATCTGAGCGTGTGGGACATACTTCCGGGTGTCCACCTCCCAAACGTACCAGAGATGTCTGGAATCTCTGGGGAAGTGGTACACATACAGAATAATAGAAATACTTCCATCGCTATGGAGAATCTACTAGTTAACGTGTCACCCACCCGAACTCATGACAGCGGAACCTTGTGAAAAGTCTGGTTCTCTAAAAAGAACGCTTCCCAGACCCTTTTCCTAACAACTTATTGGGAGCTATGGCCGACCATAGCCGATATCTTGGTTAAACTGCCTGTTTAATGGCATGGACTGCAACCTCGAAGCTCAAATAGTACCTTGGAACCATCAACGGCATACTCGAAACTTTCCACCAACCATACCCGGCCACCCCGTTGGGGAAGCAGAACTATGCCTTCGACCAATCCAGTCCCATATCCAATCAAACACGGGGTGGTACCCTGCCCAATTTCTTTTGGTCTGTGGTTATCCGGAGTAGTGGAGAGCAAACAGGAAGATCGTCATAGATCAAAACGTTCCAAGGCTACTACCTCGCGGCTTGCCATATAAGTAGCAGCTTCCCCCGTAAGCCTGCCCGCTTTTCCGAACTTTTCTTGACTTTCTTCCTTCCCCTCCACTTACTGCTCCTCCAGACCTTCGGAATATTCCTTCAACAAACAGTCTTCCAAAGAGAAACATTCAACTCGATTGTGATAGATCTATCATATCCCTTTAAACCGTGAGGCTACGTCGTCAAGATGGGTCTTTCCGGTAACATTTACTTCATCTCCGCCGTGGCCATCATTGGTGGTGGCCTATTCGGTTTTGATATTTCTTCGATGTCTGCCATTATCGGCACACAACAATACCTTTGTTATTTTGACCAATATGGTGCGCTTAAAGACGGGAAATGTGGAGGTCCTAGGCCTAGTGTCCAAGGAGGCATCACGGCTGCCATGGCAGGCGGTTCATGGCTAGGTGCCATTATTTCTGGCTTTTTATCCGATTATTCAGGCCGTAAGCGTGCTATTATGATTGGTGCTGTTATCTGGTAAGTGGTTCTTATCGTTTGTATAGGACTATAGGCTAATCGGTTCTCGAGGCTGATCGGCTCTGCCATCATCTGTGCCTCTCAAAATATCCCCATGTTAATCGTGGGCCGTGTTATCAATGGATTCAGTGTCGGTATCTGCTCTGCTCAGGTACCAGTTTACATCTCTGAGATTGCGCCTCCCACTAAACGTGGCCGACTTGTCGGCATGCAACAGTGGGCCATCACTTGGGGAATCATGATCATGTTTTAGTAAGTTTGCAACGGGCGATGCGACGCTTTTAAGGGGTTTTCTAACGGTGGTTACAGCATTTCATATGCGTGCAGTTCCTTGAAAGGCCCAAATGCTTTCCGTATCCCCTGGGGTCTTCAAATGATTCCCGCAGTATGCCTTATCGCTGGTATGTTGATTTTACCAGAATCTCCTCGATGGCTCGCCCGCCAAAATCGATTTGATGAATGTAGAGAAGTTTTAGTTGCTGTGCATGGCAAGGGCAACCCAAATTCTCCATTTGTCGAGCGTGAATTCCTGGAAATCAAAGAGATGTGCGACTTTGAGCGCGTCAATCGAGATGTCACTTACATGGAACTCCTGAAGCCGGACATGATTAATCGCACTCATATAGGCGTTTTTTGTCAGATTTGGAGTCAACTGACAGGCATGAATGTCATGATGTACTACATTACGTGAGTTGAATCTCCCCACCGAGCGTGAACAACTTGGCTAAACCGCTCATAGGTACGTTTTTGGAATGGCTGGGCTCAAGGGCAACAACCTGTTGCTATCGAGCAGCATTCAATATGTCATCAACGTTTGTCTTACCGTCCCTGCTCTCATCTGGATTGATCGGTGGGGCCGTCGCAGGACTCTCTTGTGCGGTGCTTTTGCTATGGGCTTTTTCCTTTTCGCCAACGCTATTCTCCTTCGCTACGGCGGAGGCCCCGCTCCTCCCGGTGGTCTTGATGGAATCGAGGCTCAATCCTGGTCAATTTCAGGACCACCTAGTAAGGCTGTCATTGCCTGCACATATTTATTCGTCGCCTCATTTGCAATTTCTTGGGGACCTGCCTCATGGATCTACCCACCAGAGCTTTTCCCACTACGTGTCCGCGGTAAGGCTGTCGCCCTTTGCACCTCTGCCAACTGGGCCTTCAATTTCGCTCTGGGTTATTTCACCCCACCGGCTTTCGTAAACATCAAGTGGCGCACGTACGTCCTCTTCGGCGTTTTCTGCGTTTGCATGTTTGTCCATGTTCTCTTCATGTTTCCTGAAACCGCAGGCAAAACTTTGGAGGAGGTTGAGCATATGTTCAGTAACCCACAGCACAAGTATATCGGTACTCCCGCCTGGAAAACTAAGACATCTTTCAACAAAGCTGCTCGTTTGGAGCAGACTGGCGCTCGAGATGAAGAAGATAAGCTGGGTGAAGCTTCGGTGACCCCGAAGGACGCCGCATAGCGGACTCACGGGGTTTGTCTGGATCGCCAGGTCGGCTGGCTCGCGACTGGTGTTTTAGTCTTTGTTCCGCGCTTCTTACTTTGCATGCCGAAAGCTTTGGCTTCGGTTGAAGGTTAAAATTTTGCGCTTTCACAGGTGAAAGAACGATATATCTATTCTCTTGTGTGTATCTCCTGCGCGCGTGTATGTGTGTGTGCTCCTTTCGAATACATGCCAGAGGCTGTTAGAATTCAGGCTACTCTGAAAGTGCTTCGCCCCTAGTTAATCTTTAATAATCTGCAGCTCGACCGGTCGAATCCAAAAGCATGCTTTTGATTCCGAAATAAAAAAATAATACTATCTTGGGAAAAGATCTCCGTTTGCTTGTCATGTTGGACATTCTGTAAAGTTTCCTTCCAACCCAATCAATCCTAAATGAAGCACAAGTTTCTCCTCAATAAATGTCAGGCTTGTTCGACCCATGATCATCTTGTGTACACTCTTCCACCCATCACTTTGATAATTGAATTCCATCACACCGGGCAGGGATCCAGGCCATAGCAATCCAATGGTCCAGCCAGACACTAGTGAGCTCCAGTCGCAAGCTAGCGGTTTCCACTTGCTGGGTTCCCCAGGAAAGCTTAAATGCGGTATTGAACCTCACATCGTGGAATCATATGAGCAATAAACCAAGGATCTTGTCCACCTCTTTTGCTGATGCTCAGGTGATGAAAGGGGGGACAAAGGGTTCCAGGACTTATTTGAACTGGCTACTCGCCAGATAACTTATTCTTTATTTTGTACTTGCATCTATTCTCAGTAGTGTTTTATCTTCACAGATTCAGTGGATCGTGGAGAATCATGGCCCCATTTTTAGGCTGTATAGGATGGAGGAGCCGGTTCTGGTTTTTTGTATTGAATGCCAGCTGGATTTGGATGGCTGGTGCTGTTCAGATGGTGTCGACTGATGGACAGTCGCCTGCTTTTGGTAGAGAATTTGGAAGAGATCGTGGCCAAAAACCGAGTACGTATATCCTCCCTCGCAATCGATTATTAACCGAATTCTGCCCATGAAGATCCCCTGAAAAGTCCGAAGAAAAAAGTCCTAAGATAATCTAGACCCTTGCTGACTGTATGTCTAGTCGCGCTCCCAGAGAGCCTTTTGCCTCTCAAGTTCGAGCCACTGCCTTTGGGTTCGATCAAACCTGGCGGCTGGCTGCTCGAAGAGGTAAATGCAATGGCCAGCGGCCTTGCAGGAAAGGAGTATGACTTTTATCAGGTTGTTCGCGATAGCACCTGGCTTGGTGGAAATCGTGAATACAGTGATCTAAATGAAGCGCTGCCGTATTGGATTAACGGCGTGGTCCCTCTTGCGTACGAAACTGGAGATCAGGTCTTGCTGGATAAGATCAAGACAATCGTGCGGAATATTCTTTCTCGCCAGCAGGCGGATGGCTGGCTGGGTCCTGAGACGGACATGGCTCGGCGGAACTTCTGGGCGCGAACCCCCTTCCTTCTCGGTTTGTTGCAGATGGTCGAGGCGGAAGAGGGATCGCAATTTTCACAGGAGATATTGAACGCGATTCATCATTATCTGGAAATAATGCACTCCATGCTTGCTAATAACTTACAGGGACTGGTTGCTCATGAAGGCGATCAATTTAACGAGCAGTGGGGCCGGTCTCGCGCTCCAGATATGATCCTGGTTCTGCAATGGCTTTACGACAATAATCCAAGGGATAATGAGAAAAAACTGCTTGAATGCATGGAGTTCTTCAGAAAAGGCGGGCACGATTGGTCCTGGTGGTACAGTGAAGATGTGTATCCCAAGGTCGACCTGGACACACTCCCAAACAATTTTACAAGCAAGTATTACCATTTTGAACACGGCGTGAACGTTGGCCAGGGGCTTAAAGCCGGCGCTGTTATTCGAAGGTTCACTCACAATGAAGATCTACTTGGATCGGCTCGTCGAGGAGTCGACTGGACGTTCCGTTATCATGGGACTCCTTCCGGCGGCGTCATTGCGGACGAACGTTTATCAGGATTAAGCCCGGTTCGAGGTGTGGAGCTTTGCTCCGTTGTTGAAACAATGTATTCTCTCAGCTATCTATACCAAGCCACAGGGGAAAGAAACTACGCCGATAGATGCGAGCTAGCCGCCTATAATGCGCTCCCAGTCATGGTCACTACCGATTGGTGGGCCCATCAATACATTGCTCAGACAAATCAACCGATTTCCCACATCGTTGGACGCAGCCCGTGGCACAATGTTGGAACAAACGCTCAAACGTTTGGTCTGGAGCCCAATTACCCATGCTGCACGGTGAATTTCCCACAGGGATATCCTAAGTTTATCTCCAATATGTTCGTTCGACGAGGCAGCAACGGCATCGCGCATGCGCTCTTGGGTCCTGGAACGATGAAGAGTACTACAGACTCAGGAGTACAGGTGGAGATAACCTGCGACACCAAATATCCATTTGAGAATACCTTCCGCTATCGTACAAACAGTGACAAGGACTTCGAGTTAGATATTCGAGTTCCAGAGTGGGCTATACTTCGGGATTCACGGCTTTCGCTAGATGGCCGACCACAGAACCCTATCCGACCAGACTCAGGGAGCGGAATGCACCGGCTGCGCTTACGCAAGGGAAGCCATGTTGTAGAATACTCGCTTGCAGCCAATATCCAGGTCGTCCCTCGTGCTAATGATACTGTGTCGATTTACCACGGCGCACTCCTCTACACAGTCCCTCTAAACCCGGATATCACCTATCAGCACTCTTCATATCCCAATGCGCCTCCGCTTGTTCGTGAGTACACGATGACTCCGAGGAACAAGTGGGCGCTCGCGATAGATCCTTCCTCGCTGCAATATAAGAGTCGATTGAGGGGTCCACTACCGAAACCAGTTTGGGGCGAGGGCAAAGCCGTGTCAACGATCTCGGCAACTGTGTGTGAGATTAAGTGGGAATTGACAGATCAAAAAGGACACGCGCCAAACCCTCCGGATTCGGGCGAAAGAAGTTGTATCGGGAAGCCATTTAAGATAGACCTGGTCCCATATGGAACAGCGAAACTGCACATGGCCGAGTTGCCAGTCATGAAGCGGTGAGAGAAATAGGCGGTAGCCGGTCAATTATCCTATTCTGTTGTCATTATCAGGGATGCTTCCCTTATCGGGTTCATTGACATTATAGCAATAGCAATTCCATAGCAATCCATTCCATTGTGCTTTCTTCAAGAAGAAAAAGCCGCATGATTACCTAATTAATCAGCTCACGTGCCACCACGTGCCACCTCGTATTTTTCTGCTTGGCGTTTGACGTCATTTAAACACTGGCCAATAAGAACAAGCGGACAAACAAAAAGACGGGTCTCTAGTAAGCAAACAAAGCAAACTCCCCCTGACCGAGAGAAAAAAAAGCTCTGGCTTCAAATTCCCAATTCCCCAGACTTGCGAGGCTGATTTTGATGCTTGTGTGCCCGAAAGCTGTGCGGAAATCCTGGCGCTTAGGCGATAGGAATCCTGGACTTATTTAGGTCCGTCACCACTGCTTTCTCTGGCGGCCGTGATTTCCTCCCTCACTAGAAAGTCTTGGGAAGGTGGAGCCTGGAAAGTATCCCTACCCATTCCGTTCGTAGTTGGGAATTTTCCTTTTATATTCGCCAATATCCTATGTTACTCGCGCGAGGTGTTACATTGCCTAGAACCTCGATAAACTTGAGTACGCTCTACTAAAGGGAGGAAAAGTATAAGGCCTAACGGCTCTGCGAGTCCGATTCGCCATGGCCGTTACAAACCCGGATTCACCGGGGCACAAGGTGCGCACGCGCTCGGTCTTATCAGACGAAATCCTGGAGTTACTAGATGTAGTGTCGCTAATACCTATGACCAGGGTCGCTCTCCTCGTTCGTCTCCTGAAAAGATCACGAATCCTCACTCTAAACGGCGAAGAGCGCGATCGGTGCTCCGTCGTTTAAAGGATACATGTTTGAAGCACACATGGCTTTTACCTATGGTCTTGATTGCCATCATACTTTCTGCGTACCTAGTCAACCCAACCGAGTCGAATCCGATTCATCAAATGCTCTTCCTCTCTTATCCCCTGCCGCCGGAGACTCCTGATGGACCTGTGATGTATGGGAAGGGCCGAGCTGATCTAGCTTTCGTGGGATTCTATGTGATCGTCCTGTCGTTTACGCGCGAGTTTTTAATGCAGCGAATGATTAAACCTCTGGCTCGTCGGTGTGGGATAAGGGGAAAAGCTAAGACCGCACGCTTCCTTGAGCAATTCTACACTGCAATCTACTTCGCCTTTTTCGGTCCTTATGGGCTTTGGGTCATGAGTCGGACGAACATTTGGTATTTCAATACCACTGCGATGTTTGAAGGATTTCCCCACAAGACGCACACTGCAGAGTTCAAAGCATATTACTTGCTGCAGGCGAGCTACTGGGCGCAGCAGGCAATTGTCCTTTTGTTACTGCTGGAAAAGCCAAGGAAGGACTTCAAAGAGCTTGTGGGCCATCACATTGTCACTTTGGCATTGATCGGCCTGAGCTACCGTTTCCACTTTACCCACATAGGACTTGCGGTTTATATTACGCATGACGTGTCTGACTTCTTTCTTGCAGTGAGTTTGAGCCCTCAAAAAAGTCGTGTTTGACAAGCGCTCACAGATTCTAGACGTCTAAAACCTTGAATTATATCGATTCCATGTTTATTGGCCCCTACTTCGCGCTTTTCGTTCTTGTCTGGATATATATGCGACACTACCTAAATCTCCGCATCATCTGGGCCGTGGTAACGGAGTTTCGCACTGTCGGGCCCTTTGAACTCAACTGGGAGACACAGCAGTATAAATGCTGGATCAGCCAGTATATCACATTCGCCCTTCTGAGTATTTTACAATCCATCAACTTGTTCTGGCTTTTCTTAATACTTCGGATTGCGAAAAATTACGCTTTCAACAATGTCAAAAAGGACGAAAGAAGTGACAATGAAGATGAAGACGAGGTTGATGAAATTCCCACCAGCACTGAACCTCAAAATACCAGTGTTCCAACCATTCTGCTGAACGGGGATAATTTCCAATCCGCTCGAAGAAGGCTTGTCGATAAGGAAAATGCCTCACCGACTAACGGCCATACCAATGGCTCTTCGACGCACGTTCATACCCATCCTGCATCGCTTGCAATGAATGGAAAACGCCATTGATATCTTTGGATGATGTTTATGATTACGACGCGAACTCTATTACCAACTATCGATGTCCACACACGCCTACACTGACGCTAAAGTCCTTAGGGGTTGGCGTTCTGGTTAGAATGAGGCCTACGACTAGGCCTTTCTATCTACATATATCAACTACTTCTATGTCTTTGATTTCGAACATGCCTCGTGCGGAGTAGGAGGCTGGCTTCGCTACGACGCAGATACTCCTAATACCTCCACTACATTTCTACTTCTAACTAATTCTACCCTGCCATTCAAATGGATATTTATATTTAATTTTCCACGCCATTTCTTAAGAAATTCCTGAACATTACTCTTTCGCTGCTGCAATTGAAGATTATTTTCACATTGCAGACAAAACACGAATTTTGAGATGGCCCAGTCCCGCCTTGAGCTTGTCATGAGCCATAATTTATACCACTAGCGAGAGCTTCTTTTAGTAGTATATCTATATATAGCATGTACGGAGTAAACAATCAGTGTTTCCCTTCTAAGACCCACCACGGCCTGGAACTAGCTTTGCCTTTTTCCCATCTTTGTGTATTGATAGCAAGATACTCGAACCGATATTTATTTTAATAAAGTTAAGCGACTATAATTATTCAAGCCAGAAAAATGTCTGTACAGTACACACTCTATTGTTAAGCTCTGATTTTTGATACATGTCATCCTGAATAATGGTCAAAGAGCGATATCACATGCTCCCAGCCCAGCTTCCAGCCGGGCCTTGGAGTTTGAACCAACCACATTCATATGCTGCTTTTCTGATCCGGTTCTTCTCTATGCGAGCTTAGGATTGACCTCGGCTTTGGATTTGTCGACATCGCGCTTGCTAGGGAGCTCAGAGGCATTTTGATCGGTTTCTTTGGGCTCAGGGGCCTCCTTGGCTTCTTTAGACTCCTTGTCTTCGGTAGGTTCTGCTGGCTCAGAACTGGATTCTTCAGCAGATTGTTTGGCCTATGGATTCATGTTAGACAATACATCTGTATGGTATTGTATGAAAATAGACATGCAGAAAGGAGAGCTCGCCATACCTCATCTGCTTCGGCTGGAGCGGGTTTCTCCTCCTCAGAGGCTGCGGATTTAGCAGAGGTATCTTCCTGTGGCTTCTCTTCAACGGGTTCCGGCTTTTCTTCGGTGGCTTCGGGGGTAGCAGCTTGCGGCTCAGGGTCTTCCTTAGGAGTGTGTTCAGCGGCAGCGTGGCCGTGTCCGTGTCCACCGGAGGGAGCAGGTTGGTAGAGATAATAGGCACTTGGGACGGTGACTACAATTGCGCCGATAAGCCTATTCGAATTCATCCACTGAGTTAGCGAGCTCTTTTGTCCAATTGGTCGGTACAGAGGTTGATTTTGCTCAGTGGCCTCGGCTTGCCGAAATCAATTTTGAAATTTACGGGTACCACAAAGGATCGATTGTGAATTTTATTTTCTGAAAAGGATGCTTCGTACCAAGGCATATCACTGCCGGACTTATGCGCATCTGCAGAGCCCTCGGAGGCATAGCCGCGTCGGCCAGCCTGCTGCCAAGCCCGAGATGCTCTTGTACTAGAGCGGGCCGCTATTCTTCTCGACTGGGCGGAGAATACTGTGCGAAAAGCAAAGGCGGAGCGTGGGAGGACCATTGTGGATGCGATTATCGAGATAGGAGGGAAAGGAAAAGGAAGAAAGGCGAGCAATTGGCCGAAACGGAGAACAGTTGAAGTCGGGATTTCGACGTAAGAAATGGCGAGATAATACTCAATGGCTGGGCCGGCTCCACGCTTATGTAAGAAGCCGGATCTTTCGGTCACGTGGCACCCCTCCTTCCCTGCGTCGTGCATCAGCCTGGGAGGATACAACGACGGAAGTATAACAAAGCTCTTTAAACAATTGAATAAAGATCACTAGGCAATATTAACAGGTAAGGCTCCAGGCTCAGAGCTTGTTATAAAGACTGAATGGTTATTCAAGCCAAAGAAACTAATAATCGTTCAACAGGCCATGCCATTACCACGAACATTTAGGCATCCCACCGTCTAGTCCGGAGTAACAAGAAGTGCTGGCAGATTACCTGCCTTTCTCGCAACAACCACTCTTCTTTCAACCAATTATCCTGAGATCCCTCACGTTATTTACGCGTCCTTCGGGTGCTACTTGGTGGCGGTACAAAAATTTCCGTGGAGACTCGAATGCTACCATCCTCCTCTCCTGTTGACTGGTTCCTTGAATTGAATACAAAATGGATCGGAAGACGGTAGCTTTCAGTTTGAACTCCTTGCTCACAAAATTCACAAATCCAGACCCAGATATACGTTTTATGTCATTTAATGATCTTAACACCCTTCTCAAGAATCCCTTTTCCAACTTTCTTCCGCAAGAGCCGCATCTCCTCGGGAAGTTGTCTGAAGGCGCATTAAAAGCGTTGGAGGATCAGCATGGAGAGGTTCAAAACCAAGCTTTGAAATGGTACGTGGATCCCTGACAGCCGTCATCAGATTTTTCTCTACTTGTAAATAGCTAAATCTGATAATCCATGTTTTAGTTTCGGGCCTCTAGGTCGTCGACTTTCTGACAACGTACTGTCTTACTTACTTCAAAAACTTTGTGCGTTACTCGAATCGGATACAATCGATACATCGGTCCCTAGCACTGCTCTTAGAAGCACACTTCTTTCTCTATCGCCCCCGATTTCTCCGGGATCGACTGCTACAACAACCCATCCATTTTTTGGAGTAATATCTAAGGTCCTGATTTCCCGTTTAGTGGGTTCAAAAGGGGATGGAGGCTTGATGAGGTTTCGTGAAGGAAAAGGGTATAATCTCGACGCTCTTGATGTCCTGATCACACTCGTCAACTGCTATGGCCCTCTCCTGTCGGATAACCAGCTAGGTGGCCTACAGAACGCGGTGGTCCGTATTATCGAGAACGAAAACTCGGGAACTGTGGCGACGAAAAGAGCCTTTGCCGCTATCTCAGCTCTGTCCAGATATATTTCCAATGATCAGTTCAGTCAGCTTGTCTCAATGTTGACTGAAGGTTTTGGTTCTTCTCGCACCACGATCGGTCACCGCCGGCATCTTATCGCAGCTGTTGCTACCCTTGGAAAGGCCAACCCTGTTAAGTTTGGTCCTCATATACAATCTCTAGGCCCTTTTCTACTTTCTGCGGTGAGTAAGGAAGGTTTGGATCAGATGGAAGACAATGAATCCGACTCTGGAGAGCACGATCCCAAACTGGACGAATTACATGAAACAACTCTCTTAGCTCTGGACACCCTGGTTACCTTTTGCGCAAATGATATGCAGTCTTTCTTAACAGATACTATCTCCGCTGCCCTGAGGTACCTAAAGTACGACCCCAACGTTGCAGAGGTCGAGGACGAAGAAATGGGTGGCACCCAAGACGAAGATAGTGATGATGGTACCACCGGAGAACTTGATGATGATAACGACGGCTATGAGGATTTCGAGGAAGAAGAAGGCTATAGTGATATCGATGATTTGAGCTGGAAAGTGCGCCGTTCATCCGCCAAATTATTGGCGAGTCTTATAGCGTCACGCAATCGGAGTACAGTGCGACCGATAGATGAGGACACTCTTTATACGAAAATAGCACCCGCTCTTCTCACAAGGTTCACGAAAGAGCGTGAAGAAAGTGTCAAGATTGAAGTTGTTTCAGCGGTGATAGTTCTCGTAAAAAAAACCGGGGAAATATCTGCAGATGTTGAGGCTCTTCCTTTACTTTCTGACTCCCCCTCCCGCACTTCCAGAAAGCGGAGACGTCAGGATAGCGAGGCAAGTTTACTTGGCCACGAGTCTGATCTACGAACTTTCTCGGCCATGGATTCACCACATGTGTCCCAAACTCCGCAAAGCGGCGCTATCAGTGAGATCTCAAGATTAACTCCCGGGATAGTCCAAGGCCTCATGAGGATTTGGAAAAATGCATCGATACCATTGAAACAAGTTGCTATCAACCTACTAAAATCGCTCGCTTTCCTTCAATATGGGGGGCTTGCAGACTTTCTCCAGCAAATAGAAGATCCGATCGCAGACGCATTGAAAAGCTCGACATTCTCTGGAGCATCTTCCGTATCAGCCGGGATAACATCTGTGACTGCTGGGAACCTCCAGATCGATACACTTGGCTTAATCGCTGCCATCGCCAAAACACACACTTCCAATGCTCTGATACCATTTTTGATTGCATTAGCACCGGGTGTGACCGCCGCTGTGGACGATAGGAATCATAAAGTGGCCACTGAAGCTCTCGCCACTATAGAAGAGATAATCAAGGCCCTGACTCCTCCAAGGGTATCCCCTGACGATCCAAATCTAGGACGCCAGTTGGAAAAGCTTTACGATATGGTGGCGACCAAGCTTTCAGACAGTACCACCGACCTAGAGGTCCGCCAGCGTGCGATTCACGTTCTTGGAGTCCTCCTTGCCCGAACTTCTGGACTACAAGGTGCAAAGTTCATTTCTCCAACTCGAAGGACGGAAGGCCTTGCAATCATAGTTGATCGTCTAAAGAATGAAACGACAAGGAATGCAGCCGCTTACGCTATCAATGATATCTCTGCACTAGCGTGTAGTGACACTGACATTACTGCAAGCTTGTTGACTGAAATAATTTCCGAACTTGTCATCCAGTTACGCAAGTCCGATCGCGCACTGAGGGATGTATCCATTGGCGCTCTCAAAAGCTTGACAATAAACTCATACTGCCGACAGCATTTTGATCTAGAGACTGTTCATGAGCTAACGATCAGCCTTCTTCCGTTGCTCAGCGCAAGTGATCTTCACCTCCTTACACCAGGCCTCATTATCCTTTCAAAACTGATTCCCGGGAACGCAGGGTTGTTGGTCGATAAGAATATGATCAAAGTGCTTTGCTCCATTGTTCAAGGGTCTCCAACCGGTCTTGCGGTCAAAGCGTATTTGCATCTTGTTCGTGTTATTGGGGAACAGAACGCCGGTGCGCCATTCATGAAAGCATTACTCAAAGATGTTGGCGTCAACGGCGACCCTTCGATCGTAGGAAGAGCAATCGGGACTCTGGTCGTTTACGGAGGTCCCAAGATAGGCATTAAGACAAAGGATATCTTGACTGAACTACAGTCTCAAGACGATGTCCAACGCCAATGTCTTGCACTTGCAATTTTAGGGGAAATTGGCTTCCGCTTAGGCGCAAAATCGTCTTTAACCCCCGATTTATTCATTTCTCACTTTACTTCCAATTCAGATAAGGTCCGACTCACGGCAGCCGTAGCACTCGGTAGTGTGGGAGCTAGCAACATCGAAGAATATCTGCCCGTTATACTTGTGGAATTGGAGAAACAGCAATCCTCACAGTATTTAATACTTCACTCACTCAGAGAAATCCTTCAGCACCCCGAAAACGTTCGTACGGACGTCGCGCCATTTGCAACGAGGCTGTGGGAGATACTTCTCGTCGCCTCCGATGACGAAGATAACCGTGTTGTGGGTGCAGAATGTATTGGACGATTCGCGCTCATCGACCCCGGTTCGTACATACCTCTCCTTCAAGTAAGTTGAAAATTTCCAAACTTCCCAACTATCGCTGATCAGAGCTAGGAATACCTTGATCATGATAACGACGCCACCAGAGGTACCGTTATCTCGGCGTTCCGTTACACTCTTGCGGACTCGAGCAGTATCTACAATGACGTGCTGCGCCCAATAATCATTCCCATATTAGTGAAGATGCTCAATGATACTGACCTAGGCAACCACCGTCTAGCCTTAACAACCGTTAATTCGGCTATCCATAATAAACCGGATCTTATCCTCCCACATCTTAACCAATTGCTCCCCGTGGTGATTCATGACACTCACATTAAACCAGAGTTGGTTCGAGAGGTTCAGATGGGACCATTCAAGCACAAAGTTGATGATGGATTGGAACTTAGAAAGGTGCCTGATATTCCCCCCTCTTTTTGGATACATTTTTCATATACTAATTCTCTGAATCTTAGAGCGCCTACGAAACTATTTACACTTGTGTTGAAGTGGCATTCCCGATGCTCGATGTCTCTGAATTGTACGATCGAATCTTTGCTGGTATAAGGGACGAGCAGGATATCCGCACCCTCTGCAGCCTAATGATGTCTAAATTGATCACCTTAGCGCCCAAAGAGACCGAATCACGTCTAGATTCTCTTTGCGAACCGTTCCGAGCTATTTTATCCACGAAACTTAAAGACACTGCTGTGAAACAAGAACTAGAAAAAGCTCAAGAAGCCTCGTTAGGTGTGATCAGAATCAGCCGTGAGCTTCGGAAAGCATTTCCATCGGCGGAAAAGTCGAGTGAACACCAGACTTGGAAGCAATACTTGGAATGGATGATTAAGGAGTTTCCCCATCTTCTACGGATATTAGGTAGCAATTATTAAAAGCTCCAACAAGGACTCCCTGTTGAGCCGATTTTGAGTAATTTGGTGGCTGCATTTGGCAACGAATCCCTAGTCATGGCGTATTTAGCCGCGAGCTAAAAGCCCGTTATGCACGCTCAATCACACTCTTCGACCTCTCGCAGATCCAAATTCTGTCCTGACTCCGAAGGAGGGAAGGCCCATGTCTAGGGTGTGTCATGCAATACCCTAAACTAATGTGCTTAACTGCAAGCTATTTGGAATACTCGATGAATGTGCCCGGTGAAAATCTCTTTCACCGTGCTAAAACTCCACTTGTGTCAAGACATTCGAAAATGATCGGTTCTTCTAGCCTCTTTGCTTCCTTCTAAATTCTACTTGTAGAGCTAGAAAGAAAATATGAAGGCCTGGTTAAACTTATTTCCGCTAAACTCTTAATCAAAGCTGCAATAATAATAATAAAAACGAGACGGATTCTTGGTGAGTGTCCGGGTTCACGGGGATGGGTGCATTCTCCGGCTTTGCGCGATCGACCAGCCAGCTGGAAGCCACGAAAATGTGCACAAAGACTTGGACCAGTGGTCACATCCTGGGCCATTTTGCTTGGCTTCGAGGATTTACATCCAACGAGGAGCGCGGACGGGCCCGGGGGGGCCAGGCTTTGTCGTTTTCCGGGCTATCTGCTGATCCCGCGTTTGACCCAAAATTCAGACCCTTTTGGTTGAAGTTTGACCGGATATTTTTCTCTTCGGACAATGAGAATATTTCGTAATCCGTATGTGGGGTGAAACCATGGTTGGTTGCATTGGAGAGGAGGGCTGTGGTTTTATTTATAGGCGGAGGTAGAGAGCAAGCGGGTGGTATTTTCACAAGGGAACCCGTGCATAGCCTCCTCAAAAACTGACGCCGATTTTGCGGTTATCCTTGCTGCTCGCTGGTGCAGCCTTGCTATTCGTCCCTTTGTCATTTTAGCAGCGGGCGAGGAAGGAGACTAAGAAACGATCTGCCTTTCGCCCTTTTGAGGGCGTTTTGAAGCTGGACTCTATGGTTGGGGATATCTTTTCTGTCGTCAAATTATCCCCTTTAATTCCTCTTCTTCCCAGGAGGATGTGAAAATTTTTGTGAATCTGACAACTAGTCAGTTCCCGATCTCCTAATCCATACACTCTCGACTTTGACGTACTTGGCTTCGTTGGTCAGGATAAACAAGACTGAATCCAAGTGCTCAACGGTCCATGGTGACGCAACACCACGTTTCTTGACGATGTCGAATTCACAGCTACATCTTCAGGTCAATCACAAGGCGAGCCAACGGGAACGATATTCATACCTCCACACCCCGGCTGAATACCAGGCACCAACCTTCCCCGCTCGCAACGCCAATATACCCGAACATGGTGTCGAGGACCAAACACAAGTTAGTCCAATAGGCAGTCCGCCGCCATTCTCACAACTCGAAAACTGCACAAGTTCTCCTACGTTGAGCAAAGCGAGCGCTACTCCTTACATCCAGCCCCAGCCGAATCCCACCCCTCCTCCACTCTCTGAACATCCGGCGCATTTTGCTCCTTATGCGGATCCACCAGTCCCTCTCTTACGGCAGCAACAGTCATACTATGCCGAGCCTCCCCGACTATATACCCCTCCGCCAGCGTCGCCTGGACCACTCCCACTCAAACAATGCCACTCTCCTATTGTGCGACCGCCTTTCCAAGACCAGTATAACATTTCTCCAGACAGTAATCCATTGGCTCCGCCAGACCCTATATCCACGCCTAAACCCAGTTCTATATCTGGAGGCGGGTCACAACTAGGAACCCGGACTACTGGGCCTGATCTATACCATGCTCCAGGTCAAGTTGTGCATCCAAGGCAAGAAGTGAAAGGTGGGACTTGGAGTTATGGCCTATGTGACTGCCGGGACCCTGGAGTATGCTGTATGGGTATCTGGTGTCCGTGCATCCTATATGGAAGAACGCAATATCGAGTGTCGAGGAAATCGGACAGCAAGGATCCCACGAATATGCTAGGCTATGAGACCTGTAACGCATCGTGCACCGCGATGGCCCTTCTCTGTGGATGTCAATGTATGATCCATCACGCACTCCATGCCGTTTAATCTGCTAACAGGTCTTGAAAATCCAGGGCTTTTGGCAACTATTCAACACATTCGTGTAAGACGAGCTTATGGAATCTCTAGCAATGTTGCGACGGACTGTGTACGAGCTTCATGTTGTACATGCTGCACGCTAATCCAAGATGAGCGAGAAATCAAGTATAGAGAAGAGGCCGCACGCCTTGCAGGCGGCACTCCTGGAACTGAACCCTCTGCATATACGGCACCCGGACAGATGGTGTTTAGTCCTCCACCGCGATGAAATTCGAACTCTTGGTGAATTGCTCATGTCTGAGCATCTAACTTATGGCTTATAAGAACGGCGCGGGGAGTTTTCTCGGTTTCCAACCTCCAGCGAAGGCTTTAAGGTTGTATTATATACTTTTGATGACGGTTTTTACCTCTTGCCTCATTTTCCAGGGTTGCATGTTAAATAGCAAGGATGTATTTGGATGTCTGTGCCCTTTAGGGGAAAGTTGTTCGATGAAGCAGAAGGCTTATGGAGGGCAGAGTAACCTATATCATGGCCGTTGAGGAGCTTCGGCGGACTGGCCGGTGCGCTTCAATCACACCCTACAACACGACCAGAGATTTTAAAGGGCCAGATGGCTTGGGAAGCATTTGGTGTCCATGTTCAGCTGCATAATCATTCCACAGGAATCAAGGAAGCATGGGTATTTTGAGTTCTGACCAGCGCACAGCCTTGACATTCCACCCTTCGAAGGAGTCTCGCCCTTCTTTTGTATTTTATTATAGGGCCACATCCTTATCTTCCGATTTATTTTCTATGTATGCACTTAGCCCTGCTAGGGCAGTAACTATCAGTCATATCTCTCTCGTATGATAAATCTGTAGGTACTCTTCTGGCAAATATCTGATAAGTTTCGAGGCTTGGTGAGTTTGTGGCCGTTTTCATTGCCTCCGTCCATTTTCAACTTGTCCTCTCTTCTCCCTCTGTCCTCAAAAATGGCTATTTTCTTTTTGCTTCTTCACTGAATAATTCCTTTGCGGTCGAAACAAGAACGCCAAGTGAGCCAAGACCGAGACACCCGTAAACCTTGGCAATAAAAGCTTAATCGGCGAAAAGAGTAAATGACTAAGCAGCTTAGGATCACGTGCGGTCGCCTTGCTAAACTTGGCTCTTTCTTGGCGAAAAATCGGTAGGGGAGCGGGTCATTACATAAGCGTACTTTTCCAGTGCTGCCCGCTTCTTTCAATGTCGTCTCATCTGCTTCACTACCAGTTTGGACATTGAACTTCTTCGGACCCCGTTCTTCCATGCAACGAGAAGTCAGGACTGGACTGCATCGACGTGACTCCGATAATCGCCCGATACCGAAAAACGGATTATGATCAGCCCCTGACTGGTGAAGCCTCTCATTTCACTGTCGTCCGTATACTTGCTTGTTTTATGTGCGACACTCACTCCTTTGAACCCTCTCTTTGCCTGATCAACCTGCTTTCGGTGGCCTGACATTCTCCCTCACGATTATACGCTGCGACTCATCCCTAATAACTGAGAAGTGTGGTCTGTTCAGTTCTTCTGCAGCGCTGGCCATTCTTTGTCTCCGAGAATTCTCCGAGTGGCGACTATTACTCCGTCCACGCAGACAAATCTACCCATACCCTGGGAGCAGATCCACCATTCGCTCCCGAGACTGATATATAGTTGCGAATATACCTATTCTCTTACACTCCTTGGACCTTCCTTCGTTCAACTATTCGAGTGGGCTTGGATGCGTTCAGTCTTGCTGCCCTGTTTTCGTCTGAAGGAGGGGTGAATTGAATGGCATCCAAACTATACGGCCTGGCTACTGAGCGTCATGAATGATTCGTTAACGGCATTCGCAAGCGACAATCACATGAATAAGACAGGAGCGTGTGTACCAATTACATTGTCCCGAGGAGGTATGTTAATCGATCTTCCTGGCTCCAGGTAGAAAAGGAGTACGCGAAACTGGCGCATTGACAGGACTGCGCTGATCAATTACTCTCTCAATACAGGCACAATTGTTTTTAACAGTAGTTTTTCACTGACCCTACCCCAAAATGTCATCTTCGAACCTGCCTGCAATGGCTCCCCCCATGCCGTACCAATCAACCCTCCTACCGTCCTTAACGAACAGGAACCGTTCTATGCATCAACTTTTCCTCAGATGTACGCTATCGCCGCAGCCACGGTTATCAGTTACCTGCTCCTTATCATGCTGTTTATAACACCTCGAACGTACTTCATCGGTGGTCGTGGAGGTGCGTTCCTTAGCCGTCATGGCATGATTGGAGGTTCTTACGGAAGCTCGTCGGTTATCGGTATTGGCGGACGCCCGTGGCTGCAAAAAGTCGCTGTTTTGACGGTCGTTATTTCACTCAGCATAGCCACTGCGGACTCTTTTACAGTCGCCAAAAGGCAGTATGACATGGGGTTCATGGACTCAATGGCTTTGACAGATGAAGTCGTCAACGGTGTAGAGATTCGTGCAATCCGTGTTATATCTAGCACATTTCTCTGGTTGGCACAAGTTCAAACCCTCATCAGATTATTTCCGCGACATAAAGAGAAGGTCATTATTAAATGGGTTGGATTCGCCATGATCGTGCTAGACACGATCTTCAGTATCCTGAATAATACAGTTCGGCAAGCATCCAGCATGATAGTTCGTCCAAGGCATATTGTTGATGCAATACCGGCTCTAAACTATCTGTTTGAACTATCCCTGAGTCTTCTCTACGCCGCCTGGGTCATATTCTATTCAATCTCCAAGCACCGATTCGCTTTTTTCCACCGGAATATGCGAAATATTTGTCTGGTGGCTTTATTATCTTTAATTGCGATCTTGATACCTGTCGTCTTCTTTATACTAGACGTATCGAAACCGAATGTTGCTGGCTGGGGAGAGTACATTCGATGGGTCGGAGCCGCCGCCGCTAGTGTGGTGGTGTGGGAATGGGTAGAACGAATTGAAGCCTTAGAAAGGGAAGAACGAAAAGATGGAATTCTGGGTCGAGAGATCTTTGATGGTGACGAAATGCTGGACGAAACGCCGTCTGAAGGGGGCGACGGTACTCACACTCGCCTGAAAGGCGGAAAGGGCGGTAACGGTGGAAATGGCGGCATCTTGTCCAAATTTTTTGCCTTTTCCCGCAAACCTCTACAAAACAAGGTTACATTCGAGGTCAAACCTCACACCCGACGAAAATCTCGCCAGCGGAAGACGAAGAATGAGGCTATCTCTCAACCCACTCAACTCGAGCAGCCAGCACCGGTTCCTCAAACTACGACTCCCGTGAGTCGTGCCGACACAATTAGTACCGTTTATCGTGTTAGACATCATTCCGTTGGGAGTGCATCACCTTCAAACTCAGACATTGAAATAAACGAAAGCGGCGAAAAAGGAATTGAACTTGTTCGGACTAAGGATAGCGATGCTAAAAATGGTCTCGGCATTGCAAGCCCAATACCTCATATTAAACAAGGAATAACTTGGCTTCAGACATTCAACCCATTTAGTCGCCGGCGTGGTTCTCCTCCGCAAGAAGTTGCCAGTGCCCAAGCAGAGGAAGGGAACATTCGCCATTCAACACCGGCCCATAAAAACGGGTCTCCTTTCAAGAGTCATATCGATACAGTTCGATCCCTTCTAAATCGTCGGGAAGACCGCAGTGAGCAGCCTCAAACGGAGCCGACACTCCCAGTGACAGTTATTCCTGTACGTTCACGCCAGGAGCCTCGCATCTCTCGTGCAGCTCGCGCTTCGGAATCATCCAAAGCGAAAGGTGGTGGCCACGATAATGGCGTCGCCGAAACCCCACTTCCTGTAGTTGTGATTCCAGCACGGCCGAGAGTAGCCAGACAATGGGATTCATCTGCTTTTGAGGAATACCTTCATAGTCGTCCGGGGCAATGTTCTCCTCCACAGCATGGTAGCTCTCAACTCAGCCCAGGTTCCACTCACTCGCCCAGTCTTGAAGAGAGAGAAAGGATAAGTTCACAAGAAGCTCCAGAATTACCAAGTTCGGCGTTCATACCTACCCCTGGAACCGTCTCAAAAGCCGATAGCGGAGCTGAAAATTCAACACGCTTTCCCGGCTCCCGCTCATCATCGGGAAAAACGCTCACCAATTCCATGTCGCTGGACTCAAAAATTGCAACTGGAAGAATACAGTCCCCACCACATGGCCAAGGGTCGTCGTCCGGTTCTTCTGATCGTCGAACAGAAGACCCGGGAGGTACTGGCCCTGGCGTAACTTAAGGACGTTCTGGCCCGGCCATCAGCGTTCTTTGACTGGTGTTTTATAATATTTAGCGAGGAGTCAGGCTGGATGAAGACATTGGGCACAATGGAGATCGTTTACTGCTTTTCATCTCTTTTCATGTAACTAGGTCTGGATGGATTATCTTCTCTGATATTCCGTAACACTATAATGACAATCTAATAAAATTACGTTCGATGACAATTCATCAATCATGAGCATATAAAAAGCCTCTCGAAAGTCTGGTTCCGGACTTGACAGGGATTCAGCCTGTTCATTGTTTGCAAAGGTTGGTGGCACAAGGTTTTGGCTTCCATCACAGCAAAGACCAATTCTGCGGTTAGTTCGACAGCAACTTCGTACTTGACCCAACTTTCCTCATCTCAACCTCCTGTCCAGTCTCTCTCTAGTCCACATTGCACGGTAACAGACGCTTCGAATCAAGTCCCGCCCGAGAACATTCCATGGCCCATGGCGACCGTCAATTCTATCCTGCTAAACGCGGCGGTTTGCGTCGAGACTCCCGCGCAGCCACGATCGTTGATGGTTCTTCCATTGAACCTCATAGCACTAGTTGTGGCCCACGTATGTGTCCTTTGCTCCGATAAGAAGTCACTGCTAATGGCGTTGCTCGCAGATTGATGATGTTGGAGACCTTTCTCGTTTATGCCGAACCTGTCGCGTCCTGAACTATATGGCCATTCCACTACTCTATAAGAATACAACGTTAACTTCATACGATAAGATTCGCTATCGCGATGATTTACCCGAAGGCTGCGGAAGCGCGAGTCCCTTCTCTATGGGACTTAATGCGATCGTGACGAGAAATGTTGCTCCGCTGGTCCACTCGCTGACGATGCGAGGCGAATGGAGGGATGACGGCCTTGATGAACATGCGATAGTTGGAAGGGTCCCTGATTCTTCGATGATGTTGAATATAACTGTCCGAGCGGCTATAGATAAAATGACTGCGCTAGAAAGTTTTAAGTATGTGCTGGATGTTCTCTTTTTTCCCGACATGATGCCTTGATAGCCTTGCTAACATTTCGACGTAGCTGGGAACTCAATACCAAGCTACTCGAAACCGCATATATCGGCCTCGCACAGCTGCCGAAGCTAACTTCATTGACTATTCGGTTCCCCTCGAGCCGACATCCTCGACCAACGACTACTATTCCTGCCTTGCCTCACCTTCGCTCCCTGAAAATAACGGATATAGACCCTCTTTGCTACCCAGATGATATCTCGACACTGTTGCTGAGTAGCAAAAAGCTTCGGGAATTAAAGATGCACTGGTCGCCACGGATGAGAGAAGCCCAAGAACCCAGCGTGACTCTTCACGACTACTTTCGCAAATGCCTTGCAGCAAAAACAGCGCTGCGCCTAAAGCGAATAGCTTTTCAGAACTTCTACGCCCTTCATTCACCTGATTTTGAAACTGTTATTGACGGTAATATTCTCGAAGAAGTTTCTGTGTTGAATAGTCCCGGTGACTATAATATAACTGAAGAAGCAGTGACCTTTGTTGAGAAGAGCTGGCCACAGCCAAACAAAACTTGTCAAAATATTAAGAGTTTTCGCCACGACCGTCTAGACAAGAAAGGATGCGATTTTTTAGGCAGCCTAGTGAATTTGGAACGACTATACTTCGTTACTTCAATCCGAGATCCTTCTGACTCGGTTAACAGTCCAAGGCCCACAAGATCCTCTCCCTCTTCGGCGTCATTGAGTCCATCGTCGGGCCCAACGTCCAGCCACACTAATCTGAACGGATCGTCTTTGACCTGCCGAAGTCCCTATCCCCCTCCCATGAATGCGGCGTCTCAGTTATCTCTTCGAGACTCATACATTCGAACCATTTCGACCGTCAGTGGGAAAAGATTGCGTCATTTACTACTTCCTTCAAGATGGGCGCTACCGAAAACCCATATCGCTCGACTAGTTCACTCTTGTCCCAACCTGGAGCAGCTCGCGCTGGCCACTGATCTATCGAGTTTCGAAACGCTGGGCGTGTTGCTTCCATTCTTGCGGAAATTGGAGGCTCTTCGGCTTTTAATCCCGACTGGCCCTGCGGCAACGAACCTTACGCCGCCTAAGGCGCCGGGAGGCCCTGCCACTGCTGATAACTTTCCGTCAGCTGCGAACCTAGGCCCTGGGCCTATAGATTCCTGGTCCCTTTCAGAGATCGTTGAGTTAGATGACCGTCTCCTCAATGAGGCTATAGGCATGCGGCTGGCCGACAAAAATACCTGCAGTACATTGCAGCTCATTGGCCTAGGCTGGAAGGCTTGGGAACTCGGTGAATTCTACACCATTCCTTTAACAGAGCCTTCGAATATTTATCAGTGGGCGTCTTCGCAAAGCCAGAATATTACTGAGAGCTGCAGCGCATCGAATCATGCAGCACATGCAAACACTTTATCTGCTACTTCAAGCGAACCTTTCAGTCAACCCATGGACACGTACCAGGTACCAATCTCGGGAGCGCCTATGTGGAATAGACAACAGACAGCAGTTGGGAGCTCAAAGAGTGTTCTTGGAAAGCGTAAACACTCTTCCCAAACCCCCTTTACACCACATGGCATTCTTCCAGAATCTTCCATATATCCCACCCCAACTTGCAGCCAAATGGGATTTCAACCCAATCCTGGCGATGGAGGTATGGTTCCTCTGCACTCCGCGCACCCGGGTACTCTGCTGGACGAGTTAGCAAACTTGTCTGAAGGCACTAAGGCGCACATGGCACAATGTATGCAAGGGCCAACTACATCGTCAATAAACGGCACCACTGTGCAGTGGAGACGGAAAGTTCGTCGAGTGGAATGGGATGTTTTAAAACATTGGGAAGTCTGGGCACTCGACGCCCAGCATATATAGAGCGATTTCTTATTCTTCTTTGGGTATGGCGGGACTTGTCCTGGTTAAGGCGGTTTATTTTTTTCAAATAAAAAAGATGTGGCGAGCTTATTGATATCCGTGCCTTTTATGTGAGCCTATAAAAGCCTAGAAACTTTCGGAAACTCTTGCATTGCATTTTCTTGTCCCTTTCTACTTGCAAGTTTCTTTTGCAATGTCAATATTGGCAGAGTCATATACATACATCTTATACATTTCCAAGATCTCAGATCCGGCTCTACCATGATTGTGGCATTCGAAAATCTATCGTACATATGTACGCTAAGCGTTCGAGGTGCTTCATGTGTATAACACACATCAGAATCGATGTGGTGAAAAATGCATTTTGATCTCAGAGAGGCAAAGGAGGTCCGCTAAGATATATCAGATATGTGACTAGTGTATTGATTAGTAAGATATATTCTGTTGCTAGCCAATGAAGGTAGTTAAAAGAAAAAGGAAAATTGCCAAGCTACTAGTGCAAGTATCTTTTACCGGGTCAGGTGATATCAAATTTGCACCGGTCCTCTAATAGTAGGTCCTAGACTCCGAGAGCACTAGCGACAGGGTTCCAAAACTCTTAAACCTGATTAAAGCGCTTCATACGATCAGCCAGCAAAGAGAGCTTCAATACTTCAATAAATATATAGCTTTGCTATCTCAAAGAACAGCTATCAATCCGTGCTGCCTCCCATTTTGTACCCCTTTATTTAAAAAAACAGTAACTCCATCCTACTAAACATAATCCGGCATATTCACATTAGAGAAATTGAGACGGCATTCCCGTGGCACCCGGACCGGCTGCACCAGCAGCTCCGCCGGAACCGTTTACCCCAGTGGCACTTCCCGTAGCTGTTCCAATGCTTCCGCTACCACCTGCGGTAGGAAGTGTGTCTGTATACGGATCCTTTAACAAAACTTCTAACATGTCGAACTCGCCGACCATAGGGCCGGTACCACCAAGTCCTTGGTCCACACCTGCAGTCGAGCTATTAAAGAACTGATCCAAGGGCAAAGCGAACCAGTCGGACATGGTGTTCGAGGTTGAACCAGGTCCGCTGCTACTGATGGTTTGTGGAGCGATGGTCGACTCGTCAAGCTCCATTTTAGGAGATGTGCTTTGATCGTAGTAATTGTAGAAGACGGATGGTGGTGGGGGCATGAACGAAACGTTGAGATTTGAGGAATCGATAGGTCGTGCGGGAATGTTGGCGAGTGGGTCATGAGAGGTGGAGGGCACAGAGCTAGCTGAATTGCTCGTATCGAATTGGAAGCTATTTGTAGTTGCGAGGGGGTTGGTTTGCCAGCGGAAATCTCCTTGATTTTGCTCACGGAATTGGGGTGATGGCTGCCTGCTGGAAGTTGGTAGCGGGGTACGTTCTCGACTGCTGCAATCAGCACGATCAAATGGTGCGAAGCGTAGAAATCTTGTTCGTATATTAGATGTAAGTAGCTGGAGGAGATCCGCGATTGTGACACTGAGATGGACATCGTCTACGATGCAGGTCCGCAGACACTCGATTGTACGGTCCTGAAGTTCAAGTGATATCCTCACGTCGTCTTCTTTGGCACCCAATGTAAAAGTCTACGACTCGTTAATGTTGTCCATTCATGACCTGGCTTAGATCTGGGAACATACCTTAAGAATGAATATCATTCCAGATAGAACTCTGAAAAATGTTCGCACGGGTGCATGCTTCAAGCGGTCGCCTGGGACTAGGCCGTCAAGTAGCGTTTGCAATATCTTTCGGGACGCATCTACCACCTCCTGAATATACGGCTCATTGACCTCATATTGCTCCATGAGAAGGCGCAACGGTACAGTTCCTGATCCTGACTGTTGCCCTTGATTCGTGCCGTTTGACTGATTCGGAGCCAGATTTGATGATCCATCGTGAGACATGGTCGTCCACCGGTCAACGACAGCTTGAAGTGCCAGGCAATTTACATAAAGGCCTATAGCAGGTTAGTTTGTTTTCTAATAGAGCGCTCTTGGTAGAACCCACGAGTATATTCATATTCGATTGTCAAAATATGACGCATATCGGGAGACACTGAGAAAGATATAAGCGTCAGTAACTACGGGCAGTTGGCGTCCAGATGGTGAGAACATACTCCGTAAACGATCAAACTTTTGTTTGAACTCCCTAAGAGCAGGAACAAATTCGGCTATCCTATCTCGATACTGGCCAGTCTTGATTAAGTTCGTCGTGCATTCTTTTGACGGAAAAAGCACTTGATTGCTGTCATGCATAATTTTGGAGATATCCAGCCAGCAATCCTGCATCATGTCTACCGAGAAATCGCCAAAATTTTCTCGCAATTTGTAATTTTCAGTGCCGAGTGGTTCGGTGTTTTGGCTCCATTGCGGTAGAGGCAGCATAGACGGAATCCCTAAACGTCCACTACTTTGCGAAACATAAACGAGGATCAATCGGCGTACACGACGTTTTCTGACATGCTCGTATGTAGATTCATTAGCGTTTTTCACTTCACTCTTCTGATCGAAGACCCCAAGTTCGAATGCTAGTGCCTGTGCTGTACTTAAGAGCATCCAGGACATGCGGTCCGAGCGCCAAACAGGCTCTAACCACTTGTAGAAGGCCAGACGGCCTTCAGAGCTGCCGCCATGGTCTCTGTTGTCGGAATCGTGTTCCTCTTCCTTCATGCTATTGGTTTGGTTGAGCAGTTGAGGGTCGGTATCAAGCAACGTATTCTCATCGTCTCCTGGAGGAAAATGTAAGGCCCGGGGATGCCAGTCTGTCAATAGAAGAAGGGCTTCGACTGTCCCAAGCGACCGCAAATTTCCGTTCAGCTTAGACTGCTGTCCAAAAAAGGGTGAGCTAAGATTAAACCCGCGAGGTTCAGCCGAAGGTAAACCGATGGATCCAAACTTTTCTTGTCCCCAAATCAGACGTTCAATCATTCCTCGAAGGTATGACCAAAGTTTTTCATGGATAGAATAGGCTCTAGACGTCGCGCCGTTGCCGGAAAGCTTCATATGGCGTGAAGCAATTGTCAGCATAGTCACGGTCAGGACTGGTTCCTCAGTGAGCAATGTGACATGAGTTGACGGTAGACTGAAATTTTGAATGACAATCGGACTCAGGGGAGCAAGGTGTTCGTAATAGCTGCGCATGAACATTAGTCATGGATATGAAATTTCAAAGGTGAGATAACCTACTATGCGATGTATGACATTGCCTCGTCCACACTAAACCATCCCGCGCGAATGAATCGCAACCGCGACCATGCTCGCCTGGCATTAGCGTACTCAACATCCTCTAGCCCTTTTGGCGGACTCAGAACAGGCTCTTGAGCTTCGATAAGGGGATCGGCGACACTTGGGTCTTTGTTCTGCTGGTACCACCCCATCGGGCCGTTTGGCTGAGCTCCAGAGTTAGATCTACTCGCCCTTCCACCGGGAGTGCCAACCTGGTTCATAGGCGAAACAGATGAGTTAAAGGTCGATGTTGAAGAGTGACGAGCGCCATATGCATACTCCATCTGCTGGCGATTGAGGTCCTCCGTCCTCCCGGCCGCCTCCGACAGTAAGTGCAGCGCATCATGGGTGTTGCTGATTGCCGGCGACAACAACTCGGCTGCAGTTTTATTCATCATGTGCTGACCACCGTCTAGCACGCTGTTGAGGATGGGACGGTTGTGGCCAGAGAAACTTGTGGAGCGAGGAGGGAGAGGCGCAGGAGGGTATTGATCGGACGGCACCGAAGTCGGAGCAGGGTATGTTTGAGTGCTTGGGATGGAGATTCTTTGAGGTCGAGCAGGCGGTGAATCAACCCATGTGCGATGGGACGACGGCCTTACATCGGACTCATATGGTGGGATGGAAGGTATAGGATGGGATGCAACGCCATCAACCTTGTCGTTGCCCGTTGCATCGTCGGGCTGCAAAGCGCCATCTGCGGACATCATCCGTTTGTCTCTGCGAAGTACCTGAGACTTTCCATCATCATCACCATCATCCGACACCTTGCGTTTGCGCCTGGTAGCGGAGAACTCGCATCGTTTGCTCTCGCGACGACAACGGACACATGGTGGAGGACGGGGATTATCAACACCTGTTGGGATTGGAAGACCGATCTCTCAGCGACATTGACCAACGAAAACAGCGAACCAAGTCTAAGGACATGCGGTGCGCCCGACATAATTGCAAACGGGACCACTTACTGCCGAGATCACACTTGACCTTGCGTTTGCGACACGGATCGCAAGCCTGATATCCCCGGCGGTGTTGGGGAGGCGGGGAAGGAGAGCGATGCGGGGAGTAGGGAGGATTCGCGTTCAGGTCCTGAGGTTAGAGAGAGAAAGAGAGGTGAGAAACTGGCACACTGCAAGGCTATTGGGGATAATTGGTGAAGGATAAGAGAGAGTCGTAAGGACAGGGCGGTTAGGTAGGCACGGAGGAGACAAAGAAGATAAAAAGGGCTTGCAGGTTGAGTGAATTGGAAAAGGCCATAGTTACAGGAGTCTGGGCTGTCATTCTGATCTCTTCCATCACCCTGAGGTATCCCTTTTTTTTCCTTTTAATTTTTTTATTTCGTGTGCTAAGCTCAGGATTCCCGAATTGCCTTGCTATAGTCGATCGGCCCTTGTGTCGCCTGAAAGCGGCCACATGAGGGAGTCTTTGCTGCGTTCACACCGATTCACACCGATGCAAGCCGATGGGTTGCGGGTTTGCGGGTTTGCGAGCAGTTTAAGTACAGCGTTGGCTGGGGTTCGACGGCGGTTTGCGAGGTTGAGTTCCAAACTGCAGCGTCGCTGGAGTCTGGGGATCCAGAAGAAGAAGAGCGGGAGGCGATGTAACTCCACGGCTTCGAGCTTTTTGGGTTCTTATTAAAAACTATCCTGCCCTGCCCTGTCCTGTCCTGTCCTGCACACGCGTTGCACAGAGTCGTCGATGGGATCAAAAAAATCCGAAAAAAATACTCCACGGAAAACGAGAGAGCTAGGGCCCTTCAAAGACCCTCTTCTCTCGTTGCTGGGAATTTCGGGTTTGACGATTTTCTTCTCTGCAGGTTTTCGATGGCGAGAACACGATGCCTCGCGGCGGATGATATCGTTATATTAGTTACTTACTGCGTACGGACGATCTAATTTATTGCTCAACTAGTTAACTACCTTGCAGATGCCGCTAATGAAAATCCTCCATTTTTGCGCTGCGATTTTTGATTCATTCTCTTTTGTCTCTCATGCAGAAGTTCTCCTTTTTTACCCCTCTATTCGTCCTGAATAATGGTCCTTGACTCCAGTCCGGCACGCCCATTCCACTCCCTAGTGGCAAGCCTCCACATATGGAATCATGAAGTCCAAAACTAGGATAGGCGGAAATCTGAAAAGTCGGCGGTGAAAAGACGCTATCGCAGGATCCCCAACAATTCGACGACTCACAGCGACGAGTCACTGATGTCTAGCGATTGGCCACCTTGGATATACCTTGGACACCATGCCGCATTTCCCCTCAGCGTCATTGAATGGGATGTTGATCTCATAGCAACATTCGCTTACAAACCTGTTGTGTTGGTTCTCGCCATCTGCATGCCGCAAGCGAGAGCGCTCAGGGAGCCTGCCAGCATGCTCTTCTAGGCAGCTGCTGCTGTCCATTTCAGATCACTTGATTTCTCCGGTTTTTTCTTTTGCGGGAGAAAATGAAACTGGGGATCTCCGGAAACAACACAACAAAATATCTCGGCGTTGGGTCTAAAAAGTTTGCGTTTGTCAGCTTCAGACTTTGGAAGTCTGGTTGTTGGAGACGGTGGGCAGAAATCTCCACTTGGGCCATGGATGCCCTGCGCGCAGTGCCGCAAGGCTCCTCATATGAGCCAAGCCAGATGGCCACCCTTTCCGCCAGTCACAACGAAGGGATTTCGACAGGGGTGGTCATCCTTGCGGGTTGCAACCTTGCAAAACTCCTGTCATGTTAATTCATTTGCAGCTGCTGGAAAACCTTCTCCGTCCTGATTTTATGCCCCATTGGAACGAGTCGATTTCTCAAATCTGGTTTGGATGAAGTCTGGTGAGACGAGGTTTTTCCTCGCTTTTCTCCGTACTCCGTACGCCGTAAATTTTCCTTGGAGGAAGCTTGGTTGGTTTAAAATCAGACTGAGGACTCCGCTCCGGAGCAGGCCATGGATCGTCGTCAAAACAAAACGGACAAAAAAAGAAAAGGAGAGAATAAGCTTAAAGGGCAATTTTCCCACGTGTGTCAGATAGAATTCTAGAAGTTTGATGGTATTTGATTGACAAACAGCCTCACCGAAGGCGGACAAGGGTCTGTAGGCCCTGGTAAACCAGTTGATGCTTGATTGATTCGATGATACGCAATTGTAGTCCCAAACTTCAAGATGAAATCATCGATATACAAGAAAATGTCATGATGATATATGATTAAACCGGCTAAGCCAATATAACAACCGGACGAAGTATGCCTTTCCGAATACAAAAACGCCATGAAATGCTCCAAGGTACTCCAAACGTGCTATAAACTCCAGCGAGATGCTGGCGGAGGGGATTCAAAATAGCATTTGTACCTTTTACAAATTAATTTAGTACATTCCCGCCCTCCCTGCCAGTTGACTCCAAAAAGCTGATCATCCGGTTGAAGTAGATCACTGAACTTTACCTGGCCGAAATGCAATACGCTCGTTTCGACCTTCTTGGTTGTCACTGGGGCCAGGGGCAGCAGTGGCCTTTGCCACAGTTGTTTTTGAAGGAAGGTCATCATTCTTTGAGAAATGTGATCGTGATTTGCGTGGCTCTTCACCATTGATCAAGATCGCCGGAGAGCCGTGGCCGACTTTCTTCTGATTCAGCACGGTTTGGCCACTAGCCACACTCTCAGTGCTTTCACGCCGTGAGAGATTTGGTATCAAGGTCGCTCCAGTAAAAAGTCCGCGAACTCCACCAGCCTTCCGCGCCGGAAGTTCACCGGTAGAGGCCGTCAGGAGATAGAGAAGGTATTTTAAGTTAGGTAAAGTATGTCGAATATCTAGAACCCGGGAGCCCCTTCGATTCAATAGGTACTCGATGTCTTTGTTTAATAGAAACACTCCATATTCAAACCGATATTGCGCGTTCACAGGGTATAATGGAAAAACTCGTTGTGAAAGGCCCGCTGATATGGGATCTTTAATAAAGGAATGGGAGGCATATGCCTGAATGGGATATGGCAGCGGAACAGAAAGATAGAAAGAGAGTAGGTAAACGAGATGCGCTGTATAACCGAGAGCAGCGGCCACAGAGTCCTTATCAATATTCTCAAAATTTGAATTCGGCAGCGGAATACCGATAATCGTAAAAGCAAGTGGCTTCCCAGGAATTGGTTCAATTGGGAATATCGAATTCAAATCCTCGCATATTCGACGAATTTGACCCTCTGAGTCATCCAGGGTTTGCTTAAGGAGCTTTTCGCTTGATTCCTTTGTGGTTTGAGCTTCTTGGAGATACGTTGACGCTTTCTCCTGATTTTCACGGGCCTGCTGCATTGCCGCTTTCCGGGCTTGAATGCTCGCAATGAGACCGGCCTTTCGTTTCTGTGATTGCTGTAGCCTCTTTCTTTCCATCGCTACTGATTTTCGAGCTGCTGCCAGCCTTTCTTCAAGCTGAGCTTGCTGGTTTGGGATACTCAAATTGTCGTTATTCTTCACCAAGATGGAAGTAATCTGGGCCTCAACCTTGTCTCGTGTGGCTAGAGCGTCCTGTAGACATTCATCGAGGTTTACCAGGCGCCTGAGAGTGTCAGATGATGCAACATTGCTTGCTTCGGTCCTCGAGCTTCCCGCCATTTCTCTTGGATGATACCGGGTTGGTTCGGCTGCAGCCGATATTTCCGTCAGACTGGTATACACACCGTCGACAAAGTGGAAAATCACACAGTTTGTAGGAAATGGATGGCGAAAGTTTTCTAGGGATTTCCCGATATATTGAAGGGCCCGAAACTGCACCGTTAGCTCCACAAGGAGAAAACATTCCTTCGCAGTGACGGGCTTTGCCCAAATTCTGATGATTGCATGGTCCATGCGAGACACCGCAGGCCCACGGTTTTTCAAATCAAAAGTCCGGAAGTTTGGATTCATAGCCCTCTCGACAACCTCACTCACGTAGACTGGACCTTCAATGCCGGTGCAATGGATCGAGAAGCAAGTATCGGCCATCCTACTTGAGGCGATATCCTCCAAACCTGTCTGCCTCGTCTCCGGATTGACTTCTGACCACAGGATTGTGCCCCTCCGCCGATTTGTAGCCTCCTGCATTCTGGTCTGCTTGCCATCCTTAATTTTAGGGGTCTTGATCTCCGGTGCTCGGGCGACACGATTGAGCTCTGTGGCAGACCGCGAATGGTGCATTGTCCGAATTTCCTGGTTTGCGAGCATCTTTGCCTTCGTTTGCAGTGTATTGGGAATACTATCATCGTCGATTGTTTTTCCACGATTTCGATTAGGGGTGGGAGGCGTAACAAGGAGATTTCGAATTGAAATCCCCTGTAGATTCCGTAACCTTCGGTTCTGTGAATTATGATTAGCTTTCAAATACCATATAATTGATAACCTAGCAGATCCGCGTACCGTTGGAAGAAGCCATGGCCGGTCCTTTCTTCTTTTTGGTGCCTCATTCTGCAAAGCTCGGTCACCCTCATCTGACATAGTCGCGAGTAGCTAGGGCCGGGGAGATCTTGCCCGATATTGTCCCACCATCGGGTAGTGACTGTGAAGACGCTGGCGTTCAAGAAAATGTTTAGGTGGTATATATTGTATAAAAACAGCCTGATGTTAAAGCCATCTTGTCAAGGTGGTCAGTGGTCGTCATTGCGGTCCGTTTGGTGTTCAGCATTCGTTCGCTCTGCCCAGCTTCCAATTCGGCTCCGCGACGTGTCTGGGGCCCGAAAAGTTAAAATCTTCGAGCTTCACCACCTCACCGTTCTCTATTCCTCTATCTCATTTGACAGCCTTCACCCGCACTCAACGCTCTCCAATAACGGGCTAATCTGTTAAAAACCGAATTATTTATACTCAATTACCTGTCACCAGCGGCGTAAACTCCTCCTCGGCCCAATGGCTACGACGGCGGCCAGCGCCGCCACAAAGGCACAAAAAACCGTCCAGCTCCTTGACCCGACTACCATTGCAACCTCGCGGGCCGTACGATTCCCGTCCTCGAATCGCAAATTGATACAAGGAAAAGTCAGATTTCCCAATTCAAGAGCTGCGCAGAACTTCCGAGATCGAGAGACGGTGAAGTTAAGGAAGGCGTTACAACATATCAATCATGGCAAAAATATATTTGTCTATAGCAACTTACGCACAAATCAGATTGTATATTCGCTTTCGCGATCCCTTGAGGTAAGCTCTCTCATAGATCTGGTCATTCCTGGTCAAGCCTGATAGACGTCTGTATTTAGCGTGAAAATGTTCTCTCTCAACTCATATACCACGGTAAAAAAACGGTACCTGCCACAGTGCGAAAAGACATGTGGATCCCATACTTCTCCGTTCACTTCCCTTCGTCATCCCTAGGACTCTCAGCGTACAAGATGCTCCGAGAGTTCTCTGTTCAGCGGCAACTAGCTCCTCCAGAAGAGTCAATTACCAATACAGAGGAGACTCTCGCACGGCGGCGACCGCGGGATCCAATGGAAGCAAAAAAATGGGATGAGATTTGGAAGCCGAGAATAGGACAGATTATGACGAAAAAGGATCGGGCGCGAGTCTTGATGGACCAAAAAGCCACTAGTGTAGCTGATGTAGCCGCAGTGCTATCCCGCTTCGAGGAGGAGGTGCAAGAGTTGGAAAAAGAAGGAAAGCATTTCGAAAAAATGACGGATAAAGAGAAAAAGAAGCACCTCAGTCATAAGGCAAGAAAGCGGTTAGTTCACGCCCGTACTAAGGAGAGGGCGATTGAAGAGAGAGTACGAGAGCGCATTGCTGCGATAGAGCGGGCCTTATCGCGGAAAGGTGTACAGGCTAAAATCGATGAGCACGGGGCACTTGACACCCATAAAGTCGAAGACGGCGACGTCAAAATTTTATGGACCGATATTCAAGATGCCCAGTATGCTGAGTCGTGGCCTGACTCCGTACAGCATGGCGAACTGGAACCCGTTAGGGAACATATCATCGGGTCCAAATTGAAAGCCGAGGACGCTAGGCCTGCATTAGAAGCCTCGCCTAGTGCCATAGAGTCAGCTACCGAAGGCCCAGCAGAAGGCTCGGAGAAGAAGGGTCTGAATCGCTTGAAATTTTGGAACTAAATCAGCGGACTTGTTCCGTTAACCACGCATCGTGTCGAGGAAATGTTGGTTGCCGCTTTGCAATCAAGCCAGGGCGTTTCAAGCCACAGTGGAAGCCTTGACGTGAGGAGAGATCCGCGTGAAAGTGAATTTAAACACGGTGCATGGCCTTATATTGACTATTTTCACTTACGCATTGATTGAATATCAAACATGTACTTATATTTGGACTTTGAATAGAGCCATTACCTATATTTCCCATGCCTCTCTATTGGTTCTAAAAGTTCTCTCTGCGAGCTTCCATATGCCTCTATTTGAGAAGCGAATGAAGAGAGCAAACATCCGTATTACTTTACGAACCAATGAATCCTAGGATAGCTAGCAATAAATTGTTTATTGAGAACCATAACCTCGCCGCACATGAACTGATTTCTCGAAAGTCTAGCAAACCAAACAGCAAATCCAGTACTTAACATAGCAAAACAATTGTATAAATGAAGAACCGTCCTATCAGAATGCATACAGCACGCGGAACGGGAAGAGGATCGTGATACGCGCTGCTTAAGAAATGGGAAGAAATGGGCTTCGTAAAAGAGAAATTCATACAACATCCAATAAAGTTGACTCGGTTTATGCTCACTGGTATTACAGCTTGTTCCCAGGGAAATGAATTAAGCGATATTGCGAAAAATACGCGACGATTCACGTAAAACAGCGTAAGCAATCATACCAGGTAGGGTCACTTCTTGGGGAGAAGGGTTAGAAGAGGATTGGAGGTAGAACATCAGGCTGCATATCGCCGTTAAAAGAAAATGCACGCTCTCCTAAATTTCTTCCTCACCCAAGGGAGCCACTGGCGTTATTCGGCCTTAGGCGAACCATTTTTGTCAGGCGCTGGGCTGCCGATGTCCGAGACAGGGGCTAGCATATTATCGGCAATGTCCCTTGAAGGGTCCGAAGTCACGATCTCGGGCCCAGGTTCTCCCTCGATTGACATAGCAATGTCGGTCTCCTCATCCGTTCCCTCGGGGCTGAAAACAGCGGCGTGGATTGATGCCTTTTTAGCTCGGGCCACGATTTTTTCGGTTTCGCTCATTCCACCTTGATTTGATATGTCCCCTTGAATGGTCGGTTTACTATTGACCCCAGCTGCATGCGCTTTTGTGTCGAATCGAACAACCATACATGAGAGATTATCGGTGCTAAATCGGGAAAGGGCATGATCGACGAGGATTTTGGAGGCAGCCTGGGGATCTTGGGTGTCGCGGATAAGATCAACCGCATCTTGGTCCGAGCATACGTCCCAGAGCTGATATGAAGTTAGTCAAAGTGTCAACTGCATGAGAACGGCTGGATTACTTACTCCGTCGCAAGCGAGTATCACAAATTCGTCGGCATCTGGTTGAATCATTGTTTCTGTTGTAAAAGGGTGACCAGTAACAAGGTCTTTTATGTATGAGTCTCCCAAAGCTCGAGTTACTGCTAACACACCGTTTACACGATTGTTGAGGATCAAACCGCCGGCGTTGGTGATTCTCATTCCCTCATTCTCATCACTACCCTTGTGATCGTAGGATAAACGCAAGGCTTTTCCATTGCGACATAGGATTATTCTTGCATCACCAACATTGGCAGTATATAATACCCGTCGTCGGGGCGTGGGTGAATCAGGAGTAGGGTTATTGACGGTCTTCTCGTCTTTGGTCGCTTGAGTTTCAGAGGTCGAGTTGTTCGGTACTTGTAAAGCTCCCACTTTGCTAACTCTTTTGGGCTCCGGACTCTGTGCTGCGCTATTTGATGGTTCTGGGGTCGAAGAATTAACATTGAATTGACGGTCCTCCCATCTAAGGACTGCAATAACCGCAGTGCAGCCGCTGTTCCTTAACGGCAATTTTTCCAACTTTTGGTCCACTAGAGTGAAAGTCTGGTCTAGAAGCATTGGTACTGGTAAATTTGGATTTTTCTTAATGGTTTCCTCTAGAAGAAGGTGTAGCTTCTTCCCGCACCATTCAGCCGCAAAAGTTCCCGCGTGGCCATCAAAAATGGCAAAATAACCGTTATCAGTTTCGATCATTGGTTTTAAATCGTCGGAATCCAAATCTCCTGGTTCGTTGAGGTCATCTTGCGGCAGAGGACTAGGGTGAATTATTGAAACCGGCGTTCCTAGGAAGTTGTAAAGGTAGGCATGTGTATCCTCCATGGTCTTCCTGCATTTTCTATTTCTATCTTCCGTAACCCCCACTCGAAAAGAAGAGCATGGTGTCGGTAGCGACTCGCCCGCCGAATTATTTAAAGCACCTTGTGGAACAATCAGTGCCGGATCCATCTTTCCGAGTATTTGAAGTGGCGTTCTCGCAACTTGAGGCTGTTTCTGACTCTCGCGTTGATGTGAGATGTGTAGAGAGTTCTTTGCGCTTGTGAGAAAAGCCGCAGCCTTACTCACGGAACTACCGCGCCGCTTTTTCTCGCCGTTGCGATCTCGCTTGTCGCTAGAACGTTTGAGGAGGTCACTAGATGTACTTTTCCCCTCGCGCTCACGCTTTAACGCAGTAGGCTCGGTCTTGGCTCCTCGGGGAGTCGGTTTTGTAGCTGACGGTGCAATTGAATCGGTGTTGACTTTAGGGCTCGAAAAGCCCCCAAACATTCTGCTCAACAACCCGCCCTGGCTGGAGAAACTAAGCCGCTTATTCCCTGCCAGCTTGAATCTCTTGCTCTGGAGCAGCTGAGAACCTGGGCAAGGCTAGCAAGCAATGGAGGCCCTTAATCGGGAAGAAAAGGGATGCGGGAACTATAAAGTGAATGCTGTTAGTCTTCTAACGCGAAATCCTGTGTGTTTGCGGGCATTGCCTTCAGAAACCCAAATATGACGTTAAGAAGAGTGCCACTTTTGGGGTCTTGCCCGCAGGGCGCCTAGAATCAACCGCCACTTGCTGGGTGAAGCACACGACAATAATGGGAGGATTCAGAACCAAGGAAATGATGGATCCACGTACCGGTGAGGCTGCTTGCAAACTTCTTGACCTTGTAACCTGCACCTCGATTTGTAGAAGTTTGAAACAGGGATGATACTTCGGTGTTGGGCTGGGAATGTCAGTCTGCAGGAGGATCTAAAAATAAATCAATGGGTAAAGGGAGCTAGGCGCTCAAAAGTAATCAAGGCACAGCTTGGGTACAGAAATCGGTCCAAAGGCAAGCTTCTGGGATTTTGACAGTGAAATCTTTATGATTGTAAGATGTGCTGAGTAGAGGTAACATTGAGAGCGAGAGAGAAGTCGATGTCAGTTGAGGACCAACCAAACTAGGTAATGAGGCTAACTGAATAGGTACATGGGTACTTCAAAACTCCAGATTGAGGAACGAAGTGCGAGAAGCCACCCTAATAAAGCATACTGTTGGGCTACTTTTGGGCAACATTCCACAGAAAGCAAAGGAGCAGCTCAGCGGCACGATAAATTTCATATCTTTGCGCTGGATAGGTGTTTACAGGCGATTCGCTAAACAAGTTTTCTATTCCCAAGTCAGACACCTCGGAGCTTGCGGAGATAGGTAGTTGATTGGGCCCCTGCCAACGTCTCCTTGCAGCAAGGTGCATATGACTGGCGGGGTTTTTTCAGTTGTTTCAGAACACGATAACGAAGAACATCCCCGTCCGCGAATGAACACAGTGCTATTGCTCCAGCGTTCGGTCTACTCGAGCTGTCCCGCGCACTCAAGAGGTGCGTGACCATGCCTACGTTCGCCGAACAATTCTTGCTATCCCAAGACTCCAAAACGCCGCCGCTGCAAGATAAATTCATGAAGGAATATGCCAAGGCATGGGAACCTTTTTGGTATCACCTTCGAAGACTATCGAGCCTTGCTTGCAAATCGTCGTCTTCAGCACTATTACCTCCTCCACCACCACCACCTCCACCGACCGCCTGGGCAACACGTCCTTCACGCACTGCGGCCGTTTGTAAACCCGTGGGCGTTTCGCCGAACTGGGTAATGAGATTAGCTTTATCTAATATGTAAAGTGAAAAGCCTCGTCTTACCGCCTGGCCGAGATCGACACCAATTTCATCTAGAACTTCCTTGACAATTTCTTCACCTTCTTCTTCATCTTCTAGACCCGTTGCTTCATCGATGGCATCATCCATCATATCTTGTCGTTGGTCCATAATCTCGTTTTCTCGCTCGAATTCCATGACAATTCTTTGCAGAGCGGGAAGATTCATTTGTCTATTCATAGTCCCAAGAAGAACTGTGGCGCCTTTCATAGACTGCATCATTTGCTCATTGCTTCTTACGGTCTTCGCAGCTAAAAGTTAGCTAAACGCCTAGCACTTTCGAATGCCAATAATTCTTACTTGTATCCTGAGGGAGATAGCCTGTAGCTGCGTTCGCATGGAATAAAACTTATGTATGTATCTGTTAGAAAATAGGGCATTAGTATCGCTAACGACAGATACATCTGGGAGTTCCCACCGTCTAGTTCTGACAAGATCCTTTGCTTGGATTTTGCATGCCCCGATTTGCCCGTTTTTGGCATTTTTCTTAATATCCTGAACTAGTTTCTTTTCTTGATTTTCCAGTTTGACTCTCTCTCTATCCAGTTCCCTCTGTGTTTTTTCCAGCGCTCTTTGGTGCTTGCGTAGCCGCTCCGCCGGAGTCAGGCGCTTTCCAAAAGCCCACTCGATGATCTAAGTTAAGCTGCGAGTCAGCGAAATGCCAAAAGGACTGAGTAAGCGAAAGGTGCGTACATTCATGTTGAACGATGGTGGCCTAGCGGCCCAAATCGCCTTGAGCTGGAGTCTCTCTTATATTTCAACAGTCCGAATCATGCTGCCTGCAACGCAACAACATCATCACATCCGATTGACCGCGGAGTCCAAATGACGATCGAGCCCTGATTATGTAATCACTCACGTATGCCAAGGCTAAATATTATATAATACAGTTTATTGTCTTGGCACCAGTGCTTACATATCATTTGGTGGTGCAACACCGGAAAACGGAATCGAAAGGCGTTTTGATTGCTTTTCTTGATTTGCCGCGCTTTTCAATTTGAGAAAACTGAGTAACGCGCAGTTCGTTCTGTTTTGCCGATGCCTGGCTCCGATTACATCGTTTGACGATTGATCAATCAAAACCAGCAACGGTCATGAGCCAAGAATATTTTCCCGACAAGGGCCGGTCTTCTGCGGAGGGTTCCTCCGCGCGACGAGGAACAGACTCCCCACCAATATCTCGCGACGGACCGGATTATATGGTAGTTGGATCAGGAGCGACTTCTGAAAATGCGACCTCGTTGATGGCTTCGCTGAATCAGGACTCTGGTTATGGAAGTGTTTCTGGAGAATCCTTCCAGGACTCGAGTTCTGCGTGGCTATCCGGCTTGATGGAAGAAAGACCAACTCCAATACATACCCCTATTCTTCCTGGAGGTTCGACTTTGGCTGGTTAGTCTCTCTTCCAGTGTCCTTGAGATTCTTCTTATCTTTATACTTACTTCCGGATAGCCCAGCATGAAAGATTAGTTTTGGCGAACCATGTCCATCAACTACAATAGTGAGATAGTCATACCCCGTCACTTTACCCTTGGTTAACCACATTTTTGCAGCAATGCCAATAGGACGCAACTCGGACGCCACATAACCCGAGCGGTTGAGCTCCTAAAGGAACTTCAGGAGATGAATCGCACTTGGCCCGCGAACTACCCTTCGGTGCTACCTGATCAAGCTCCTCCGAATCGGCCAACCTTTGCCCCAGTCCAATCATTTTCCGGAAGCAGCGGGGGATTTTCCGGGTCGTCGTCTCGGAGGCCCGAACAAATGCGCCGCGCGGCAACGTCATTAGAGAACGCCGGCGTTGAATCTAGCCGAGATGCCGAAAGAAGAGCTTCCCCTGAGCCTCGACTCGTCACTCCACAGATCGCCCGCGAATTCTCCATATTGAAACTGGATCTGAAGCTAGGAACAATGTCACAAGCGGAACTAGTACACTCTCTCGAAAAGAACTCCATTGCATCGTTATTGGATGGGAAGGTCAGCCAGAGCATCAAACACCTCCACTCTTTACGCGAGAGAATAGACGACACCTCCAGCAAGGTCCTGGTTACCGGTGACCTTAATGCAGGAAAATCTACCTTTTGCAATGCATTATTGCGTCGCAAAATCCTACCAGAAGACCAGCAACCTTGTACTAGCATTTTCTGTGAGGTCATCGACGCAAGGGAAAATGGAGGTCTCGAAGAGGTACATGCGATCCATAAAGATGCGCATTATGACCGCAACGACGAGAGTACATATGATGTGTATTCCTTGTTGGATCTTGAGACCCTTGTTATTGACAACAGCAGGTATATGCAATGCAAGGTCTATGTTAAGGACACCAGAAGTATAAACGAGTCATTATTGAACAATGGGGTTGTTGACATAGCTCTTATTGATGCACCTGGATTGAATCACGACTCCGTGAAGACCACTGCTGTCTTCGCCCGACAAGAGGAAATTGATGTTGTTGTTTTTGTTGTGTCGGCTGCGAATCATTTCACAATATCCGCAAAGGACTTTATCACCACCGCCGCCCACGAAAAGGCTTATATATTCATTGTGGTCAATGGATTCGATAACATTCGAGATCGACAACGTTGCCAGCGAACAATTCTTGATCAGGTGGCGAAGTTGAGCCCACGAACACACAAGGAGTCCGCCGAACTTGTACATTTTGTCTCCAGTAACGCTATTCCAATGGCAGTCGGTACTAGTGGATCCCCGGGAAGCGGCGGCGGCGACGGTGACGGTGACGGTGATAACGATGATGCGGACGAAGATGGCAAAGCAGCCGATATGGACAAAGGGAAAGGTAAAGAGAAGGAAAAGGAGAAGATCCAAGATTTTGAAAATCTGGAAGGGGCACTACGGCGATTTGTCCTAGAAAAGCGCTCTCGGTCCAAACTCGCGCCTGCACGCACATACCTATTGAATATTTTTAATGATCTGCATACACTCGCTTCGTTTAACCGTGAGGTTGCATCATCAGAGCTTGACCGAATGTCCAAAGAACTCCATGCGCTTGTACCTGCCCATGAGAAAGCTAATAAGACAAGAACGGAGGTTGGCGCACAGGTCGTTAAGTCTATAGACGATGCATGCGACGATGTTTACGACCACACCCGGTCGGCCCTAAAAGCAACGGTATCTCAAGTTGCAGACTGTGATTTGGGCGTTGAATATCCCGGCATTTTCGCTGCGTTTCAATATGCTGAGGATATCAGAGCTGCGATGTTGGACCAGATATCTGAATGTGTGACGCGATGCGAGGATTACGCGAGATCTAAATCCGTCCAAGGAGTCAACATGATCACTAGGCTCGGTCTTCTCCATGCTGGAGAAGACAGATTTCCAAAGCTCGATTTCCATGCTCAGGCGATGTTCCGTCAAAAAAGGCATCTCAGCGCCAGACAAACTCATACTGAAATTGAGCTATGGGATTTTTTTGATATCCCTGGCCTTTGGGAACACCAGGAGAAAGTTGCCGGAGCTAGTTTGGCAGTAACCCTTGTCGGCGTTGTCGGTGGTAGGGCCTTCGGCGGTGTAGGATGGGTTGATGGCATTGTCGGCGCGGCTCGGATTCTAGGCCCAAGTAATCTACGGAAAATGATTATACCCGGTATCTTTGGTGCAGGTGGGTTTGAGATACCTTAATACAGAATTCAATGACGATACTAACATCATCTAGCAATTTTGACCGCAGCTTACGTTGTCTCGCAAATTCCGAAATCTTTACCGTCGCGTCTATCGCGCAAGATTGCTGCCTCGCTTACGGATATCGACTATATTCACTCCAATGCAGTCCGTATATCAACTGAAGTTCGACACGTTCTTGGCATGCCTTCAGCAAAACTACAGACTGCTCTACACCTCGCTGCTGAAGACCTGGCCCAACGCAAGGCCGAAGTTGATAAAGTCAAACATGAAAGTGACATAGCACGAAAATATTTTGCGAACCTCTTCCGCGAAAGCAGTGATAGCCGAAGAGCTGTTGAAGCAATCGATCTTGATACGGTTCCCACCGCTTAAGATTATCTAGTTCTTGTCGTGCTCAGTATTTTAGCCCTAACTACCCTTTTTCGCCCCAAAATCATTTTTACCCTTGATATTGCACTCAAGTGACATTTTCAATTGATTACCCTTTCTCTTCTCTCCTTCTCCAATCGCCTTTGTACTTTATCTCCTCTTTTACATCGTTTGCTGATATTCTCAATGACTGCATACATACATACATACCCCGTGCACATGCATAGTTGCTTATGATATTTATCTTTTTTCTTCTTTTTTTGTGATGGAGATTGGTTCAATGAGCTTAAAATGGCTTGTTGAATGCTGTGGTATATGGTATATTCACTATGATACGGCTTTCATGAAAATCATTGAACACTTTGGCAGTTGGCTTGATTTGGCTACCTGTTTAACAAAGTAGTCTTAAGACAGTTTGTTCCATACAACTGTTGATATAGCTACGATGATTTGGCACGTAAAAAAAGGTCTAGTTTGATACGTGAATCCAAGCTCTATTCTCCATTCTAACCTTGTATTTGCCTCCGAATGGATCAATATATGATCTGATGTATATAAAAAAAGGTACACTGTATTTTCTAAATTACTCTCAACTCCTGTCAGATATCTTGAACGCCATCCGAAACCCTTTTTGATCTCGTACGCCTTCCGGTTTCAAGACCCACTATCCTTCCACTTTCTTGTGGTTGCTCCGAGACTGATTGTTCGACTTCTTCCTTTTTCCTTTTCGCTTTCGGAACACTTTCTTCGCAATCCTCGGCCGCAGCTTTCATCTCTTGAACTCTCCTGGTAAACCGTTCTCTCATCGCCACAGCATCGGGGGCCTCGTAGCCCAACTGTGTCATCGGTGGAGCCTCTTCATCCTCAAGCTCATGCCTTTCAGGTTCATGATAAGAGACACCGTTACGAAACAGCTTCAATCTGCTTTCTAATAGCTTCTGAGCCTCTGTAAGTTGCGGCTGATCATCTAAAGGCATTACAGAAGGCGCAAGAGACCTGGTGCTTGGCGCTTTACTGTGACTTTTCACGGAGGGACTCATGGTAACATCTATAGCACTGCCATAGCCGTCTTCATTCATTGTGTCGATTGAAGACGCGCGAGATATCCTTTTGCTCGACAGCTCTTTAGCGCTAAGTACTGAGGAATTGGAGTTTGCGCGTCCAAACAGCTTTCGTCTTCGCTGCGGTAAACTAGTGCTTGGGTCTTTCTCAAGGGCTGCTGGTTGCTTATTACGGCTCCGCTTTTGTCTCAAGAGCTCACTTATAGCTAAATCAAGTGAGCTTGAAGAAACTGCCGGTTTGTTTTCCTTGTTTTCTGGGTTAAGGGGGGCTACACTAGCCGTAGAAGGTAGGGATTTCGGGGATGTGAAGGATTCCAGTTTGTGATTGGACTCGGTAGGTAGAGTAGCAACATGACTGGAGCTTTGCTCGCCCTGAGTTTTATCGGCACATTCCCCAAGGATAGGAGCTTCTGCTTCCGCCTGCCCCTTGGGTTCCTGGTTCCTTCGGCTGGTAATGAGAGGAGCTTGAGTCTGTGTCTCAAGAATTGATGGACTTTGGCTAGGTATTAGATATGGGCCGTATGGTTTTTTGTCCCCTGTTTGAACAGATATCCAAAGCCAATCTGCAACAACCGCTGGGATGCGCCACTGATTTACATGCTTCAGCTTCTCAGGGTTCGGTTTACTTGTGTTGCAAACTAGTATAGAGGCTTTTGCCGTCAAGTATTCATCATATTGTGCTCCTATTCAGATGTTAGGCTTCGAAAATATGAGTCGGAATTTAGACAGTACCTAAAAGAGTGACAAGTTTTGATAAGTGCAATAGGTCAATACCAGTGAATCCTGTTGAACATATTCGTAGATTTTGGAAAGCTAATACGAGGTTAGGGTTAGCAAGTATCGTGTTTGTTAAATAGGTTGTGAGCGAACCTGGTATCGGAAATCTGGGAACTGGTGTACTAGTTATATGGGATTCAGGCGGGATGAATGAACGACTATGAAGACATTTTTCAACCCACATATCCGTAACGAGCGCAATTCCATCATCTGAATCTGCGGTAGATGGAATGTCCGATCTAGGCAGATTGTATGGCACTAGCATGTAGCTATTGCCACTAAATGCCCTGTCGTTGGAGAGACCGTCGGCTGAAGAAGCTATTTCCGCGCCTTGAGCTGTAAGGTATTGTTTTAATATTTGAGTCTAGAATTGATTAACATAATCCCATGGCCTTTGGAAACCGAACTCACCGGCTTTTGCGGAAATCCGGATATAAAAAATGTAGATTGATACCAGATACCCCGAGGCTTCTCCCCCGGTGGAACTAATATGTCATGGCAGGCTTTATCCCTCTGTTCAGACATTTCGATGCTGAGGGATTCCGGCTCATTCTTTGCCTGCAGACTTGGCTTCGGTGTTGTATCTGCCGAGTTTTCCAGGAGACCATTTTCACCAGCATTTGCCGAGTTACCGCCTACAATGTCCGTCCATATGCCAGAATTCTGATCTCCAAATTTCACACTTGTGACCCGCCGTAGTTTACGGGGCCTATGGGACTTGACTTTCGCGGCTTTTTGTCGCTTTTGCACGTGCAATGGAACACTCCGATTCCATGCACCAACACCCTGCTGCTCTGCAGGAAGTACTGGATCATATAGAGTCTCTTCTAACATCATCCCTCGTTCTAAGCTCTCTTCAAGCCATTTTAGACTCACTACTTTGATGTTCCATAACATGGCAAATTTATATTTTTGGCCTTCGGCAGAACGAGCAATCAGGTGGGTAACTTTTTTCGTTAAATCACGTCGAAACTCGGCGCCATTTCCGGTGATCATGTGCTCCAAACGATTCCTTGACTCAACTGGATCATGATCAGTAAAACCAACATATTGAGCAGCAGCAGCCAAACATACGGTCTTCAAAGCCAGTCAGGCACACGGCCAAACCTCCCAAGGTTGGGAATCTATACTCCTCTTCTAAAACTGCGAGATCGGTGTCTCCACCTTGCACCCACGACGCTCTGACGGCTTCAACCCATTCTGGCGTTACAACTTTGACGTCGTTTCGTTCTTTAGCCACATATTTATACTTAGGAGTGTCCGTATCGCCAACAATTAGATGTGTAACGTCTGATCTGAGGTCGAAGTTGTGAACGGCACCCATCTGGGCAGCTATTGACGTTAATTGGGTCTAGTAAACAATGATTAGTCCCGAAATCAGCCAACACATTCTATGAGAGAGCTATCTTACCCGCTGTTCCGGTGGAACGGAGGTGCAGCAAAGAACTGCCCCCAGGAGGGGCCGCTCTCGATCTATGTATTCTGGATCAGCTAGGCGGGCTTTCACTTGAGTCCTCGCGCGAAGGGGGAGCATACTCGGTTCTGCATCCTCTGCCATACTTCATATCTGAGGACCGTGGATTCATTATCTAAAGTTGTTTAAAATGCATTGAACTCCACCACATCAAAGAATTCGTCTCAATTCTACTCCGTACTCCGTAATATTGCGTTGAGCATTGGAATCAGAACCGCGTCAAGTAAGGTTGTCATATGACGCTAGGTATCCATCTTATCAGCCCTATAACTAAGAAATGACTAATCATTTCAGGGGAGGTTCGGCTTTTCTATTTTCCGATCCATCAAATTCATTCTATCAATCCAACAATCTCGAAAGCACTTATATGTATGTATACGGAGTTTGGGGGTAGAAGCAGTGATGATGCTATGTCACATTAATATGCATACATACAAAATAGCAGCGCACTAGGGCTAGCTGGTATATCCAAATCTAGTAAATAATGACGATCACTGCAAATTGCAGTTAACCTTTTTATAGTAAAGACTGGATTCAGGCATCCGGTTTCAGAACATCTGTGCAAGCAGCTCTATATCTGGGTCGCTATCAAGCCCGGAAATGTCATCAACTAGCGTACTCGAGGACTTTGTTACTTTCCGGGAATCAACAACATCCTGTGCTGTAGATAAATTCCCATAGAAACTTTTAACCCTGGGGTGAACCATCACTTTACGAGGCTCAAATCGTGTGACCTGAAGCCCTGTGGTTGATGTCGCACGGCTCAGGGCGACATATGCTTGACCCTTTTCAAACACGCGGCCTAGGTCGACCTTGACTCGTTGCAGTGTTTGGCCTTGAGCTTTGTGAATTGACAACGCCCACGCAAGGATAAGGGGCACTTGTGCACGTTGAGCCTGAACCTCACCGTTTGGCAATTCGATTTTCCATGTCTCAGGCTTACAGAGAAGTTGACGTTCGGTGCCGTCTGGTAAGACAAACGAAACAAGAGGCCATATCCGAGCAGTGTTGGTGCCTAGATTCTTAGGGTCGTAGGCCATGGATTTGAGTTTCTTTCGAGCCCGACTTGATTCGTCATCTCCATAATTCGCGCCCCCAAGATAGGAGTCTTCGTGCCTAATATAGTGGTCGTACGTCGTATCATCCATGAACGCAATGACCTTTCCGAGAGACCCATTTACCAGAGTCTCATCCATGTTCTTAATAAGCATGACCTGGGCTCCCTTTTTAAGATGGATCAAGGGCGGTGCCATGCAGTTGGCCAATAACTTGTTCCGAATTTGCACATCCTGAATGGCTCCAGTATCTATGGCATTGAATGGCATTGTGTCACCAGAAAGGCGGGTCATGCGAGCAGAGTTCGCATTTTCGACTTCCTGCCTTGTAGGAAATCTAATTCAAGTCAGTACCAACCAGCTGGAGGAAACCTGATACCGGGCTACTTACAATTCAGTCGCTTCAAGGTCATCCTCAAACTTCAACGGTCGAGATAATTGCCGAAATGTATCGATCGTGCCTTGGGTGACACGTCCAAGGCGCATTTCGTTTAGCATCGTGGCAAACTCGGGATCTTTTTGTCTGAAGACATGGGTCAACAATATCGTCTGATGAACGCAGGTATTCCAAGTATTCGCGTCGAACGCAAACTTTGCATCTCGGCTTGAGTCAGGTACTGGTGGCAACTGAAAGAAGTCACCGGTAACGACCAATTGGATACCACCGAATGGCCTTCCGTTGTTTCTGACTTTCCGGGCCAGTTCCTCTAGTTTATCGAAAAACTCCCCATCGACCATCGATATCTCGTCAATGATAAGGACTTTGGTCCGCAACCATCGATTGCGAGCTTTCTGATTGCGTTTTACCTGAGAATCCTTTAGTGGGCCAATTTCATACAAAAAAGAATATCGTTGGTCACCTTTTTTAAAAGGGCTGGTGCATCTTCCTTCGCTAATCCAACGCCCGCAAAACTATGAAGAGTAACACCTTCAATATTGCAGGCTGCTAATCCCGTGGAAGCAGTTACAGCCACTCTATCTTGCTCTGTTCTGTACTTCTGTCGTAATTGACGGATGGCTTCCCTCATCAGAACGGATTTTCCGGTTCCCGCCGATCCGGTAAAGAAAACGCTTTGGCCCTTCTGAACGATCATGTCCAGTACATGTTTCTGCTCATCGCTGAGGAATATCGAGGCCACTTTGGGAATTGGTTTTGGCTGTTTAAGAACCTGCTTTTCGCTTGCGGCTCGAATCTTTTGTAGTTTTCGAAACTCCTTTTGCTCCTCCTTCACGGCGCTGAACGATTTGTTCCAAGGCTGCGAGGGCCGTTGCGCAAAGGGGGTGCGGGGAGTATGCTTTTCATACGCAGGTGCTTTCTCGGGTTCAAGCCAAGGGAGTGTGCGACGTTTTGGCATTTGCATATGTGCCGAGGGTGAGGAGGACCACGGAAGAGGGGCACTACTCGGAGGAGCTGGAGCAGTAGCAGCAACAGTAGTAGTTGTAGTAGTAGAAGTGGTACCAGCGATAGCTAGACTCTGGCTCGTTTCTCTAGCAGATGAGGTTCCGAGCAGTGTTGTCTTAGTAGCGGAGGTGGCCGGCGGCGTCAAAATCGGTCCGCTCAAGTCCAGCTCATCGTCATCGTCAAAGTCATTCTCATCAAAATATACGTCTTTATGGAGTGAAGCCAGAATATCCCGACGCTCGTATGCAACGTCGTGTTTCCGTTTTTCGCCGAAAGCTGGCTTCAATGGGATCGTTGGAGTGGGAGCCATATTAAGCCGCGGCTGGCTGGATGGAAGTGGCTTCAATGGCTCTTTATGCTCGCGAAGAGCTTTTGTAAACATGCTCGACGGCGGTTGCAGAGATCGGGTATGTGGAAAGAGCTGTCGCGTCCCTCGTAGCAGGAGAGGAAAGGAAGAACTTCGAAGTCGGCTTAATATGGCTCCTTTTCTTGGGAATTGAAAGAACATAAACAGGATAGCTCAGAAAACTCCTTCCAACATCTTCGGAAACGTTTCTAAGAGAACGACTGTCTACTCCGTAAATTTCAATTCAACGCGCTTTTTCGGTCGTTGGATCGCGTCCCGCTTTGTGCCCGCAAGCAACTAACGCGCGGCACGTGAAATCCATCATTAGTCATCATTTGATTAGTAACTGCTTAGTCATAGGTGCTATCTCCACGTGAAGCTCAAAAGTATCAAAAGGATCCGCGCTTTGAAAACGACGGGAAGGCGGCATCCAACAGCTTCACTTGGAATTACCTTCGTTTTGTGGTGACATATTATAATGCTATACCCCCCAATTCCACAGCTTCATATTTCCCCGATCGACTTCAGACCTGAACAGCCTCTCGCACGGTCACCCTCTTTTCCATATGCAAGATGCCAAATGAGCAATTCGTCGGCTTCCCCATTCTGGTCACTTTAAAAGATCCAGCGGGTTTTCAGGTGCAAGGCGTTGTCGCCAATGTCACAGGGCAACAATTGTCACTCAAGGACGGTATGCACTACTGTCACTACGTTCCACTCATTTGATTCTGACATTGCTGCAAAGTAACATTACTATGGAACAAGCAAACCGTGCCTCTGTATCACATCAGGTCCGCTGGCATTGCAGATCTAAAGCTGCTTTCTAGCGAACGGGCTATTTCGACCCGCGACCAAGCCTATCCCACTCCGCAGGCCCCAAGCGTTGGGCATCCATCTCCCATTACTACACCACATTCTAGACAGGCTTCCGAGCTGGCTCCAACGGCTCCAACAGCTTCGGCAGATACACAGATCAGAACCAGCAAACCAGCCTTCGTGGACCCAGCAATACTGAGCTTTCAAAAACCACCAGCTAAAAATCCGAGTGTAATTGACACGGCTCAGTCCACGCACCAGACGGTACAAAATGCCTTCTCCCATATGATCGGCGGTAATGAGCTGTCGTCCCAATCTCGTGCCACACAGACTCCTCCTTCAACGAGTGCACCAGCAAACTTTTTAACCACTGCTACACTAAACGCGCCATTTAGTGCCCTGAACATAAAAGGCGGTGACGGTGCGGTCGGCCACATTCCTGAACAACATATGGTTGGGCAGGACCGTGTTTCCATAGTACCAAGAAGCACAGTCCCTCAGGATGAGGCATTTACTCAACCTTCTGGTAAGAGAAATAAAAGAGGCAACAGGGGGCAACTCCAAAAGAATGCTACGGTGGAAACTGGGGATATGAGCAATCTTCACACGAAGGCTACAGAGAGTAGTCCGGCATCAAAAGGTTGGAGGAAAACAGCCTTCGTGGAGCCAGCGCCTTCTAGACACGGCACCGGTAGACAGTCTAAGCGACGTCAAAAACGCCAGTCAGAGGAACAAAGTGGCTGGGCGACGGAAGATGCGACAGATATTCAGGAATTGGGTGACTTTGACTTTCAAAGCAACCTTTCCAAGTTTGACAAGCGCCGTGTCTTTGACCAAATCAGAAATGACGATACCACAGCCGATGAAGCACGATTGGTTAGTTTTAATCGACGCCCGCGACCTGGAACCAATGGAGGCAGAAATCTGCATTATACAGAGAATGTCTTGGATCCTTCTCCTGAGCGTAACAAGAAGTGGAATGACATTAGAGAGACCGACGAAGATGAGGTCAGCGATCATCATCACAGCGTTGGTAGAAACTCAAGCAGAACCAGATCAAGAGCATCCATCCATGCGCCGCCTTCTCGCAATAGTAGTGCGGTCTTCAATCCTCCAGCCCCCTCTCCTCAAATCAGCATTCTCGCAAGAGGGCAATTGCTATCTAACCGAACCTCACCAGTACCAACCCAAAAACCACCCGCACATGCAGCATCCCCAATGACAGGCTCTTCGGGCTCAGCTGCTGGGTCCCTTCTGGTGTCGGGAACAAATCGACGCTGTCCAACCGTCACCCCACTGCAGATGTTAGAAATTGAGCAGCTAGCTATTTCCGAACTTGGCCTAACGGAGGATATCATTACCGAAAATGCAGGGAGGGGCATTGCAGAGGCAGCTGTGTCGCGCTCAGACATAAATCCATCTTCTTTGATCCATATTTTTGCGGGTAACCATCGGACCGGTGCCCGGGCCATATCAGCTGCGAGGCATTTGCGCAACCATAATTACCAGGTCGTCCTATGCGTGCTTGGTTTGGATCGGGAGAATGAATTTTCAGACGGTTTCCGCAAGCAGTTAGACATCTTCAAGAAAACGGGAAGCAAGGTCATGAGATGGGAAGAAATCTCTGTTAGACTGTCTGCAGTAGACAACATGCCAAGGCTCGTCATAGACGCTTTGTTCGGCATGCATATTTCCTTTGAAGATCTGCGAACGGATGATCAGCAAACCGCGTTTGAAATTCTTTCTTGGGCTAATCGCAGCGGGGTGGATATCCTCTCTATTGACATACCAGCAGGACTATCGGCTTCTTCGGGTGAGCTGAGTTTTCGTCCGCTTCCAGTGACCAATCGTGAGACTGACTCCTGTTTTACTAGGTGAACGAGTTGTTGTTCAAGGATCCCACCTAACAGCAAACTCGAAATTTATTGTGTGTCTGTGCGCGCCGAAATCAGGTTTGGTCAATGCGCTAGCTGCCGGCGAGGGGGAGCGGTGGAAACTTGCGGTGGCAGACATTGGGATTAGCGAAATTGTTTGGAAAAAATACGGAACCCGACGGCGACACGGAGTTGACTTTGGAAGTCAGTGGGTTGTGCCTCTCCACTTCCAAGCAAGTGCACCATGATAGTTCATATTTTTCGGGATGGAAAAAAAGGGGGCGTTTTGCGGGCTCAGTCATATTGGATCTGCAAAAACGGTTATTACACTATCATGTATCTTGGGATTGATCGGCGTGAGGGACATTGGAAGCATTTGAATGGACGCGTCGCGCGGGAATGCATTGATATCGCAACACATCACATACTCATTTAACACTCAATATGCACAGGGAGAGTTTCTTCGGGAGCGCCGAGCGAGTAGGAAGCTGTATAACACATGTTTCCTCCGGTAGCCCCCTATCATTGAATATCCTGACTTGATCCTAGGTTTCAGTCATGGATAACACTCCCATATCCCTGACTCCGACCATCCTGATTATTATTATCATAATCTCATTTCCTTATCTCATTGTTCTGCCCTTGGATATCCCCAAAGCCGGAAGCGAAGTGAAATAGTTTAGGTTTGGGCCGTGTCTGCGTGGCATTTTGAATGCGACTCACACTGGTGTCAGTAAAGGATCATGCATGTTGATGGGGTCGAAATATGCATGTTCCCATGCAAATTTGCCAGTTGAGTCACAGGCGTCGATTTCCATTCTGGACGGCTTGCAGCATTGGACTCAAGACCAGCTCCAAGACCGACCCCTGACAACAGGGTTGTGCCATCAGCACAGCGACAAATCCGGCCAGTTCAGCTCAGCTTCATTGGTTTGGCGTTCCGTTAAGTTTTCACCGGTGTTCGCACCCCCCTGTCTGGTTGACTTGGTATTCCATTCGATAATTATCCGTATCCGCTCACAATGCGGCTAATCCGGTGGGGATTGGACGCGGAATTGACACACCCTTTTTTCTTTCTTTCTTTCCAACCCCTGGTTAGCCCGGAACGAATGGCCGGGCTCGAGAACAAATAATAATTTGTTTTAGAATTTCAAATTCGAAATTTTGCGTTTCGCGCGAACTAGCTCTAGAAAGGCCCATTTGACTGAGAAGTTGGTCCAAAGAACCCCGCGGGCCGGTGGACGTTGCGAGTTTAGCGCTTTTTTTTTCTCGCTCGGCATCCGCCCATCTCATTGTGAGACATAAAGGACGGCGGTCCCTCCCGAGCTGAAGAAGAGAAATCTCCGGATTCTGTTTACATCTTGCTCCTCATCCCTTGCTATCGAGCCTTATATTCCCAGATATCTCGCCGTTGTCGTCTTTAGATATCACTAGTAGTCATGCTGGACCCAGACGATTATATCATTCCTGTGGATGCATTGATTCTAGTCACTGGTGCAAATGGCTACATTGCCTCTCACGTTATCTCCGTCCTCCTCCAGCTCGGCTTCAGGGTCAGGGGCACAGTGCGAGCAGCTAAGCCATGGCTTGATGAGTACTTCGAATCAAACTTCGGTCCAGGCAGATATGAAAGCGTCGTCGTCCCACGACTAGAAACCACAGATGCCCTGGCACGTCATCTGCCAGGTGTTAGTGGCCTTATTCACGTCGTATGTGGTCATCTCTCGTGGATACTAGAGAATTCACTAACGAGATAGGCATCGAATATGTCAGGTTCTGCGAACCCTCACAGCGTAATACCAGAGGTTCTATTATCAACTCAGAACATCCTTAAGACTGCCAAAACCGTAAAAACTCTTAAGCGGGTGGTCGTAACATCTTCCATGATTGCAGCAGGATATCCGGAGCTGAACAAAGAAGGATTGGTTTTTGACGAAGGTGAGTGAAACATTTGAGATGCATATTGAGCTGGGATAATGGTCTAAATTTTACTCTTCTTATATCAGATAGCTGGAACTTCGAAGCGGTTCAGCAAGCGTGGCAATCAGCCCCGAGGGTCCGAAAATCACTTGCTATTTACGCTGCATCAAAGGTCGAGAGCGAACGCGGAGCTTGGAATTGGGCCAATCAAAATAGGCCACACTTTTCACTCAACACGGTGCTACCAAATGTGAACGTAAGCTAGCTATTTCGATTCTGTTCCTTCAGATTCCGACATCTCACTGCCCATAGTTTGGAACAATTCTTCACCCCAATATTCGAGGTTCATCAATGGCAATGACCCGTCGCCTTTTAAAGGGGGACAAGGTACCCATGATGGCCCTGAGCCCTCGTAAGTTGTGTCTATCCCTATTCTCTCTTCTCACATTTCTCTGATAGATAGACTAGAATGGTTTATTGATGTCGAAGATAACGCCTGGATCCATGCGGGGGCTCTCCTGCACCCTGATGTCGAATTTGAACGCATCTTCGCAGTTGCTGAGCCATTCAACTGGACTGACGTTGTCGGCGTTCTACGAAAGCTTCGTCCAGACAATGATAAAATTCCAAACCCACCAGAAAATGAAGGGCGGGACTTGTCAGAAATCTCACCGGCAAAAAGGGCAGCGGATGTGCTACAAGCGTTTGCCGGGAGAAAATTACGAAGTCTTGAGGATTCCTTGTCCAATGGTATTCAAGGATGCTGATATTCAGCAATAGGGGTAGGCTAAGCCCAGGTAACCGCAGACAATGGTTTTTCAGAAGGAAGAGAATCAGAAAGGGATGACAACTCAATGTCTATCTGGTAGTAGCGGTAAGCGGATTTCTATGATGATGCGATATTTTACAGTGAGTTGGCTTTCGTATGAGCAGAGTATAACAAGTCTCAAGCCATTTATAACGGCCGTAGTGTGTAGGATTTAGTCTTTAGAGTAAGAATTTCTTAAAAATTAACGAATCGAGAACTGTTTATGGATTTCTAATTTCTAATTTCTAATTTATTATTGCTAAAAAAAGCTATCGAATTTCCATATTTTTCTACAACTTCTTCTTCCTCTGCAAAACCGAGACTCCAAAAATTCGCTCAAAAAAAAGGGGAAATGCGGCTCCTTTGGTCTTGGCGTGAGGCTGATGTAGATCACGTGATACACAAATTACGCCACAATAACTACTCACGTGATAAAGTGATCTGTAGCTATCGATCGCGTTGAAGAAGAGGATCACGGGCGAGTTCGGGGTGCTTAACCACGATTTCATGATAACTTGGTCGGTCAGCGATTATGGGGAAAGGTGAGTGTGTCGTCAGCTTTGCGACTCCGTTTTTTGGCCTACGATATACGTCGATCTAACACTTCTAGGAACTGATAAACTTTACGTACAAGCTCAACTTATTATCTCCCTCGACCCCTGGAACGGCGTACTAATATATATTTATCTAGATTACCCATTCTGAGTGGGCATCAGAAGACGCTTTCTCCGCCAGTGTTGGCGCCGGCGCCACCAAATCTCGATCCGCAGCCGAGCATGCCTCGTTCAAACGACTACCTTTCAACTTCTGCTCGCTATCTCTACAGCCATTTTCCCACCCCATTTGTACTCCAACAGGCACAATCTTTGACCTGACGCATATACTTCCCTGGCTCAAGAAGCATGGGACCAATCCGGTAACGGGGCAACCCTTGAAGAACGCCGATCTCATCAAGCTGAACTTCGCCAAGAATGATACTGGGGAATACGTTGACCCAGTGACATTTAAGGTATTTACGGACAATACACATATTGTTGCGCTAAAAAATACCGGAAATGTTTTCGCGTGGGATACTGTGGAAAGGCTTAATATCAAGGGGAAGCTGTGGCGGGATTTAGTCACCAATCAGGAGTTCACAAGAAAAGATATTATCACTCTTCAGGATCCCCAGAATGTCGAGTCAAGGAATCTCAGCTCTTTCAAATATTTAAAGGATGGAGAAGGTGCGCAGCAGGGAGAGCAGGGTGGGAGTGTGAACCTTGGCGCTATGGGATCGTCAGCGAAGATATTACGCGCAAAAGAGGCAGTAGCAAGAGCCCGAGCAGAGAGGGAACAGCAAAAAAAAAATTCTGCATCGATGTCAGAATCGAAAGGCAAAGGATTGGGCTCGGGATCCACCAAGTCAAATAGTAGTTCGACCGCAGGAAAGCCAGTTCCTTTCAATGCCGCTAGACACACCACCGGATTAGCCGCGGCATCATTCACGAGCACTGGATTAACGCCTCATACATCTGCGGATCTTGCTCTCCTCACAGACGAACAGTACATGCTCAAGCGCGGTAGAGTAAAGATTAAAGGATATGCTCGCATATCGACAAACCTAGGAGATATCAACTTAGAGCTACATACTGAACACGCCCCGAAGGCAGTCTGGAATTTCATACAGCTAGCCAAGAAAGGTTATTATAAGGATGTCATGTTTCATCGCAACATCAAAGGCTTTATGATTCAAGGTGGCGACCCAACGGGGACCGGAAAAGGAGGAGAGAGTATTTGGGGAAAATATTTCGCTGATGAAACAATTGGACCACTCAAACACGATTCAAGGGGAACATTGAGTATGGCAAACAAGGGAAAAGACACAAACAGCAGCCAGTTGTGAGTAATCCGTGTCTTTGACTATGTTTAATACCACAGAGCTAATTCTTTGGCCAGTTTCATTGCCTACCGGCCTCTTCCGCATCTAAACAACAAGCATACTGTCTTTGGCCATGTCATTGATGATCCATCGCCTTCCTCTCCTACTATTGATGCCTTGGAATCTGCACCAGTCAGTTCTTCGTCAACAAATCGGCCTACTCCACCCATTCGGATGCTGGACGTCACCATCTTTGTTGACCCGTTCGAGGAATTTCTGGCTTCGAAAAAACAAGGGGAAGAACAACAAATCCGAAAGCAGCCTTTATCAACTGCAGAACATGGTGATAATCCCGACGATGACACTGTGACGTGGACGGGAAGACGGATTCGGGACAACGGCGGCAAGGCTTCTACAGGTGCCGTTGGGGTTGGTAAATATTTGAAGCAAGCAGCAATGAATGCCTCCGCAGCTGGTGACGAGATTGTTGGATTTGTTGACGAGGATGACTTCGAATTGGAGCATACTAAAAAGAAAATTAAAACTGCTAGTAAAGGAGGATTTGGTAATTTTGATAGTTGGTGAGGCCACATGAGCGCTTTTCATACCCCAGCTACTTGAAACTGAGCTGCATTGAGCATGGGTGGAGTATCTGGTGTCCTGCTTTGACCGCGGTAAAACTTTCAGAATGAACGCCTACGATCAATGGCCTAAAAAGAAAATTGATACGATTTGGACGATCTCTTAACGCTATTATCCAAACATAGTATCATACAGATCCCATTGAAGAGACAGATTCAGATTCAGCTCCGGACCCGAACTCTGACTCAGAGTCACCCTCGTAATACCTTGTATGACCAAGAGACGGCGATTGGCGATCTAAAAACTGCGGTCTCTGGAATTTCTTTTCAGGATGATTCATCCACTGACCTTGAAACCAGGGGAAAGTGGCGACGTCTCTCAACGTTGGTCGTTTCGCTTCCTCCTTTGCCAACAGTGCTTTCAGTACATCAACACAGTCTTGCGATAACCTCTCATCGATTGGCAGCTCCTCGTTTATCATCCTCCATCGCCTTTGTCGCAGATAAGCATCGCGCTTTTCTGTCATCTCGACCGAAGCGAAGTGGCGGAGAGCTCCAACGTCATGTTCCCAATTCGGCGGTTCCCAGGGAGCGTATCCGTGCAAAAGATCGTACATTAGTACCCCAAATCTCCAGATATTCTCATTTCGAATGTCGTGATCATATCGAATGTAAGCGGTATCACGAATGTGGGTCGGAGTCACGCCACTACGCATTCTCAGAGCGACTTGAGGAGAGATGAGAAACTCTGATGCTAGGAGCCCAGCCCATGAAGACACAAACCAGCCCTCTTTGGTCAGACTGGCGTGGATAAGTCCGAGATCGATCAATGTGACCTGAATAAAATGTGAACGTTAAACAGGTCTCATATGATACGCATTTAGAATTAGAAACTCACATTCAAGTTTTCATCAACCAGATAATTGCGATGGCTCAGATCATCGTGTAGGATGTTCAGATCCATTAAATATGTCATTGCTTGAAGCAGATGGGAGGCGATCTTGCATACTTGAATCTCCGTGAGTCTTGGTGTCTTGCCATTGACTAGCTCCTCTCCAGTATAGCTTGGGAAATAATGAGCAAAGGGAGTATGTGTGGTCAAAACCTCTCTTTCTCGGTGCCTCGTTACAGCTTCTGCTGACATCGCAATCAACGTCAATTCTTTATGTACGTAGACCGAGTCTAGTTTAGGGAAACGAGGGCATTGAGAAAGTAACTGGAGGTAAATCGCTTCTGCTGGGATGTATCGCCATTCCTTGCTCCCAAGCTCCATATATTCCGCGAAAGGCGGGTTATCGTGGCCTACCCAGGCCTTTCTGTACTCAGTAGCGCGTAATTTGATGATGTACTGTTTCTTGGGGTCGTTCTTTTCCCGGGCGGCATATATAGCGGCGGTGCCTATATCAGTTAGACTTCATCAGAAAACCGTTCTGCTTAAGTAGTTAACGCAAATAAACCATCAAAAGCTTTGCTTACTTCCTCTGCCAACTAAACCGTATATTTCAAATCGATCACAGATATCCTGGCACATCTTTCCAGACCACAATTTTCTCATGAATTTGTTTTCACACAGATGTATTTTAAGCACTGCTGGCGGCGCGACATTGTCGTGGAATTTCAGCGAATCAGCGCGATGCATAGGTATCATTCTGGGATGTCTAATGGGGTAGACATCTCTGCAACGTGACAAATGCCGTACACCGGCTTTGAAACGTCGTCTGTAAATTTGATGCAGTGCTCTGAGCGGAGGTGGACACGGCCCATGCTTCATTCCATGAACAAACACCGGGATATTGACAGGCATGATGCTCAGCTTTTGACAATTCAACAATCGAGATATGTCCAATGATAGAATCAATTTTTGAGGGTTTCAGAGGCTGGTCTCTCATTTATAGGTCCTATTTGATAACGAGAATAGAAAAGTAGGAAATAAAGGGAGCTGCAAAGGCCCAAACCCTTTGGTTGATAATATGGGAAATAAAGCTAGAATGAATGGGATTCTTAGGAAACAAAGTATCTGTGCCTTTCACCCCAAAGAGGAATCCTTTGACCTTGCAACAAGAAAGCAAATGGGGAACAGCCGGGAGTCCAGCTGAGTGCCTTATCCTAGAGCTGGATCTATCAAGGCTTTAAGCTAATTGTGGATAACGGCTGGACTCTTGGTACCATCGTCATCTTGAACATGTAGACTCTTCTAAAAATATAGAAGAAAATGTCAAAGCATATTACAGCCGCAGTTTGAGCAGCGGAGAAAAGCAAAATGTAGAAAATAAAGGGTTCTGCATATCAAGTGATGGCCCAATAAGGCCTGGGATTGATCTATGGCGTCTTTTCCATTGATATGCCGATTGGAGGTAGTGTCTGCGGGCAGCAAAAAGCAGTCCAATCTGATGCCAATGTCAAAACCAGCAATTCTTGACACTGGCTCTGGGTAGGGTATATTTTACCCAGCTTCATTCACTCAGTGAATTCAGGGAAGAGGACCCGCTGATGCTGAGTCGTGAATGGTCATGTGCTGTTAGCTTTCTCATAATGTGTTCTCGGCGCAAATATATTACCAGAATTTCACTATCTCTCACTTTGCATCCTTCTCTGTATTTGTTTTCACTGTCACAATTTCTCTTTTTGTTGTTGATGTGTTCTCTAGGGCCAGAGTTCATCAAATCCTGACCCCATTTGCTCTCTAAAAGTTCCAAGGCAACACACAACTGTGTTCTGAGCAAAAGGTAGCTGAAGTGACACTTTCATCGGATGTCCTGATATTTCTGCTAACCAGCAAGTTCACTAGAGTTTTGTTCCCTCTGCTCTATTGTTTTGTTTTCGTCGAATCTCAGGATCTTCACTTAGTTGCTTAGCCTGATGCTCCCAAAGAAGTTTGGTTCTTAACTAGTACTCGAACTGGCAAATATGAGTACTGTGTACCCGTTTTTAGAACGGAATGGGATCCCAGAGTGTTTTTGTATTACAGCTCCTCGCCGTCGAGAGCGATTTGACTGGGAGGGCAAACTCGGTAAAGTGCTTTTCCATGGAGAAGCATCCGGTCTCGTTTTTTACCTGGCCAAGCCTTACATATGGAATGAAGAAGACACCGAAGTAAGTCCTCGCGAGATGCCCCAAGATGATAGGGATGCTTGACTGGATAACTAACAAGACGTCGCAGGAGGTAGATGACGAATCCGAGCCCCGCCCCAAAGGCGATTCGTCCGTGATCCAGGAAAACTGCCCAATCCTCAATATGCCGCACGAAATATTCGGATGTATCTGCGAGTCTCTGGATATCAAAGATACCTTTAGGTTGGGAATGACCTGCAAAGAATTGTGGCCTGTTGGGAAATGCTTTATCGATGCCAAGTTCAAAAAAACCTTGGGTATCTGGGCCGGAGTTCCCCTGGTCTGCCCGGGATCCACCCATTCCAAAGAAATAAACTCCTATCCGCCAGGGATTCTGACCAGCGCAGGAGAGGAGGAACTGAGTAAGGGCTTGTGCGTTGGGGAGTTGGCGTCGATTACCACGCTTTATCATGTCCCCGGATTTGATGAAATCAAACAGCAATACTACAAGACCAATCTATTTAGTCTTGCTCTGAGGCGCTATGAAGCCCTCCCCGCCATTAGCGAAGCGATCGAAAACATGATTCCAGTTCAGGTTTCTGACCAAGATGAAATCAACCAGCAAAATGAGATCGCCCGCCTCACAAAATTCAACCCGTCCGTGTTCTATCCCATGGAAGAGAAATGGATTCTCCGCAATCTAACCACGCGCCAGTTCGTTCGTGCTGAGGAGATTGCCCTCAGTCCGGGGTATATCCACGGCCCACTTATCGAAATCCTCGGCTTTGCCGAAGTTGTCATCGCTAAGTCCTGCTGGGCAAATAATACCAGCACTTGGGTCCGGTACCCTCTCAACAAAGGACCGTGGGCCGGTCACTCTTTTGACGTCGTCCCAATATCGAAAGTCGAGATGAAGGATTGGGAGGATATTAGCCCTAGCATCGCGGCCGAGCTAGCGACGATTTGCGAGCAGCAGTATGGCTCTGCCTGGAAAGAGGTACTCATCCGTAGATTCGAACAGAAACATATGGATCCTTGGGGCTTTTGGAGGAAAGAAACCCTGTGGGAGAAAATCCAGCGGCAGGCAAGGGACAGTTGGCTGGGTTTCTTTTGGCTGAGAATCTAACGGATGGAGGAAACTACTCACTCGCCTTTTATTGAATTTGAAGAACGGACCCTCTCTACTTTTTGTATGATTTGTGGAATTTAGTTCGGAAATAGCAATGGAATGCTCATCAAAGAGAAAATGATGGGTTTGATGCCTCGATCAAAGATTTGTCGTTCAGTTTGGCTTTCTCGCGGGAAGGAAGCGCCAAGACGGAATCCACATCAATATTAGTGATTTCTTGGCTTGCAAAGAGGGAAGAATTTTCACCCATTTTGTCCGTCCATACAAAAGTAATCCATGACATTGATGGTATCATTAAAGGGTAGATGATCGAGCAGAGCTCATTGCTTTCATTGCTAACTCTGTCGCCAGTATATCTCCATTCCTGCTATACATAGTATGGGAAATAATGCAAAAGGAAGAACTCCGTACCAGAGGTCCTCTCTCCCAATGGTTCTGCCGCGAAACTACTATTCAAGCCTTTGTGTTTTCTACATGAGCTGCGGTTTTTCCATCCTCTGACGGTGGAGTGGGCGCTGCGTTAGGATGATCGTCCTTCTCACGACCTTCCATGGCCTGGGCATACAACTCCTCTTCGGCCTCCGTTGCGCCATAGAAGTGGACAGCAACCTTTTCTCCAAAAGCCGCGTTGATATCCTCCAAACTTCTTTTCTTCGTTTCCGGGAACAAGAAGTAAACGTTGATCAGGTGCAACGCAGTTGGGAAGATTAGAACGAAAAAAAACTTCCAGGTAATCTTTTCCAAGGCAGTGGGTCCAGCACAGAGCAAGATGATCGTCCCAATGAACATGCCTCCCATGCCGAACGCCATCCCCTGACTGCGAGTCTGTGTGGGGAAAATCTCCGAAAGGTAAAGGAATTGGGTTGCATCGATAAAGCTCGACCAAAAGAATATGAAGAGGAAGAGGAAGAAGACAGCAGCTTTTTGGCCTCCGGCATTATCTGTGCCAAGAAACACGGCTTGAGTCCAACACTCCATAATGAGAGTGAATAGAATTCCACCGAGCCCAGTGAGGAGGAAAAATCGGCGGCCAAGGCGATCGACAAAGAAGGCAGTGAAAACGTTTCCGGGGAAAGACGCTGTTACCCAGAGAGCCGAAAGAAGCAAAGGCATGAAAGTCTTCATGCCGAGGGAGGCGTAAAGAAGCACGCCGTAATTTGCGATAATAAGAACACCCTGAATAGCTCAATGTTAGCATCAGATCTTGTCTTCCATAGGAGGAGGTCCTTACAGTAAATTGGTTGCCGAGCATGAGAGAAAAGCCAACCCACGCCCTGCGGCGGTTGGATGGGGTCTTAAGGAAGTCCCATTTACTCGTATTTTGCTTAATTTGGAGATCGAGCTCAAGCTGTTTCTGCATCTGGATGAATTCCTTTTCGGCTGATACGTTGTGAGGATCATCAGGTGTTCGATGCAGGCGTATCAAGACATCGCGGGCTTCCTCATGACGACCTTTCTCTAGGAGCCATCGAGGAGAAAGTGGCAGCCATGGAGAGCCGATGAGCAACAAAATCGCTGGAGCTCCCTGGAACGCAAGTGGGAACCGCCAAGCAAAGGAAGTCATATTGCCCGCAGCGGATAAAAAGTAGCATCCAAAGCCGATCCAGGAAGCCAACGAGTATCCAACCGCAAACATGATTCCGTGCATGGAAACCATGAATCCGCGGGAGCTTGGAGCAGATGCTTCTGCCTGATACCTAGTTCGTACCAAGGTATGTCAGTCTTGAGTTTAGATTGAAAGAGATAGCTGAAGCCATACATAGGAATGCCAGTAACTAAGATGCCGATACCGAATCCAGCGATAAATCTAGCAACCAAGAACATAGGCATGTTGACGGATCCAGCGCATAGAGCAGCTCCAATGATCAGGATGATAGACCCAAGTTGCAGCGATCTCAACCGCCCGTATGCATCAGCAGACCAGGAGATGAAAGCACAACCGAAAGCGGACCCGGCAGAGTTGAGACCGTTCATAGCACCGATGAGAGCAGACGTCTTACTATACCCTGGCTCACCTTGCATGGCGAGGTTGAAGTCATGGTAAAAACTGGGCTGACCAATTGTTGAGCTGATGACCGCCAGACCGTAACTGCAAGCTGTTGAGCCCAAGGCGACGAAGATTACAACTGCAAGGTTGAACGCGTTAGGGACGAGTTTACCCATTTTTGCAATGTATATGTACCATTCAAGAGAAGGAGAGAATATTAGAAACCAAAAAGTAATCCTGACAAAACAAAGACCACACTAGACCTCTAGATGGGTCCCAGCACAATGGAACCTGCGGGTCTATATAAGGCCATCGCAACCCTTCAAAGATAGAGTCAGATATACTCCGTACCATCCCCGCGAATCAAAATGGTATAAGTGGAGAATGATCGTATGCCCGAGGTATGCTCGGGTAGTTGGTTATCAATTTTGAGTATCAAAAACTAGAGAGCAGGAGCTAACTAGCACTATCAGCTCAAAGACTTTGGGTGTCAGAGCTCAAGCTCAGGGTTCCAGGCCCCATAGGCTTGGTGAAGCTTGGGTCCAGCAACCTAAATTCATAGGGAGAAATGCGGAGAAAATGCGGGGGAAGCAACGGCCAGCCGGCTCAGCGCTTGCTTGGAGTCATGAGAAGGTTTTAATTCTGATCCTAACGGTAATATCGAGTGAGTCAAAACCGTTGTATGATGAACGAGCGTTGAGCTCTATTGTTCCCTAGCGGGCTTGGATAGCCGGTGGTCGCTCGATAGCGCCGACGAGCCAGTCAATTTGCCGGCGACACTGATCCATTTCCAATCATCACTTAAATTTCTCATCCGGCTGCCGACTGCCGGCTAGCGGCTATACCTGTTATTGATCCTCCCTTCTTGATAGGATCGATATCTGATCGGAATGAGCGGTCCTTCGGTTCGAGAGCGATCTGAGCTGCCGACACCCAGGGTGTCATGGGAAGCCAGTTGACAAGCAAATGTCCAAGGTATTGCTTTGAGGCTAAGGTGCTTCTTCCAAGAAGTGTGGATATCAAGGATTCGGTTCAGAAGAAATAAAAGTGAAGTCGAGAAAAGTCATTAACTAACGAATGGATGAATCGGAGCTTAAGAGTCGCGAAGGTTGCGAAGGCCAGAAGCCGGTCATGTGACGGTTCCAAAGTCCTCCCTTCTGAACTCATGCAGCCGTCGCCTTGAACCCTTTTCTCAGAAAGAAGAGTTGGTGGAAAATAAGGCCAACCAGCAAAATACTGAGAGTGTCATTAGAGTGGTCCGGAGTATCTACAAACTGATACTTCTGAATGAGTGTCTCTATGGCGGCGACTACTGAACGCGGACGCTTGATGATTTATGGGCAAAACCTCTGCTCACCCAAGAAAGGGTCCTAGATATGCCGAAAATCAGAGGTTGTGAATGCTTGAAAAGTGAAGTGCACTTCTGTGTTCTTGTGGCACCGGCACTAAGAAGCTATATCTTGACCGAGTAACTGTTCGCGGGAAATATAGCGGTAAGCGAAGTCGAACCACTCTGGTTTTACGCCTCTTGTACGTCTCTACACTTGGAGGGAAGGACAGTAGCTACTAGCAAACTCTTTCCACCATCACACCCTGTTATCACATGAGTAGAGTGGCTGCGGGGGTGGGGTTTTCAACAGATTTAGCCCCTATCCCCATACACCTCGTTTGGCGAGGTGATCATGGGTAGTTGCAGAAGTCCCGCCTTTCGTTTGTTTTCCACTTTTTTCAGGCTGGCGTATTCTCTCCTACTGGCGGTCAATTCATTTAGTTCAGGTAACAGGCTGACTCTCAAGGCAAATTGTCTGGAGGTTGTTTCACGGGCTCTTTTATCCATTGTTAGTATTCTTGTCTTTCCAGTCTGAAAGACGACCAAGGACGATTGTGAGATAGCAAATGAAACGGAACCAAGCTTCGTTCAGAAGGCATCACTGTTTCGGTATGAGTGCTCCGCCGCAAAAGCCTTCGAGTCTCTAAATGTACGATTTCATTCTGACCTTGGTAAAGCAAGGCTGAAAGGGACTTTTCGGACAATTTTCATGTTAGTGAAGCGACAAGGCGAAAGCCTTGCTTCTTGTCATTTCTAGAAACCGGTTTTTGAAAGAGGAAGTAGACATTCCATAATCAAGATGGAGTGTAGGACGCCTGGGATAATATCCCTCAAGCTATTTGATTCTCCGGAATCAGCCACCCTCATGCACCTCATGCGCTTGTGACTCGCTCTCGACATGTTATCCCATCCATATGCGCGGTACATCAATGCATGTAGACATGTATGTACTGTATGTACATAGATACATCGTCCTACGTAGGTCCAAGCTGATGCGAGTACGAGTCCCACAAGGCTGAGGCAGGAATTTTCAGGAACTGCTAGCTAAGAGGTATCGATTGGCCGGGGTATTCTGTTTCAAATCATATTGACGAATGGTCTACAAACCGTTAGCCAGTATGAAATATACATCCAAAAGCCCGAACAGAAACTCCGAGGATAGCCAGTATTCCGTACTAAATAGCATCCACTATTACTCCGTACTCCGTATTGGCTTCGCAATCGCGAAGGTGACTAACAGCCCCTTCTTTCTGTTGCCGTTAGCCCAGAAGATCTTCGGGGTTGCTTTTTATCGTAGGAACGGTGTCGCACAATAAGGATCAGCTCCATCCATCAGGTTGTCAAGGATCTGGAGGGAAAGAGGGCCGAAGGGTGTTCAGCAGGCCAACGTAACGGTGCTTCTGGGGATTCGATTTGGGACCAAAAATGAGTATCGAGCCACAGTGCCACATTTGCATATCCCGTTATGCTTTGCTCCGGATGGAGAGAACCAAAGCACCGTGCATACGATCCGTTGATCAATCGATCTGTCATTAATGATAAAATAATAAATTCGTAACTCGTTCCAAGTCTGTTAAATGTTGGGCTGCTGGCCGAAGAGCCGCAGCTTCAAAGCCCAAAAGAAGGTTGACACGACGCTAAGCCGCCTTGGGGATCCCTGTCACGGGACTGTGGGCCTTCCCTTCCCACCGCCAAACATCACACTGCTTTTTCCCTCACAGGAGAGAACAAGCTGCGACTCTACGGAGTACGGAGTAATGACCCTGAGATTGCGCCAAACCTCCTCATGCATGCAACCTGCGTCCTATAGCTAGCGTGGGCCTCCTACGATCAGCCTGACGACATCTCGCAGCTCATTCCAGCCACTCTCATGCGGCCTGCGAAAGGTGAGCCGCACTGCCTCTACGCTAATCAGGGATGCTCGTCTGGCTATCATGTGCACCAGTCAGGGAGAAAATGGTGAAGGGCGGCCGCGTCAGAAATCCCGCCCGTTTTCGTTACACGGTCTTTTGATTATGAATCCACCGTAATAAAAGCGACTTTGGCCAACCGTGTGGTTGTTCGCCTCGTTTGGAATTGGCTGATCGTGACTACACCAGACTACGGAGTACCAAATGCGTTCAGAAAAAATATTCGTGAGACTCGAAAGCTGCCCCTCACAGCCAGATGCGGGATGCCGTCGATTCATTGGCTGCCATGACTATTAAATCCATCTATAAAAGACTGTTCCTGGCCATGCGGGCCGGAATTATGCAGTCGTCGAGGGATCGGAGCAAACAAATCAACAGCTTTGTCTCCTGCGAATACAGGGATCCCAACTCCACTCTTTCCAGAAAAGCAGAGGGATTTTTCTCATTTCGCTTTCAAGCAGGGCGTTCGCCCATGCAACATTCAGCCCATCCCTTCCCATAGCACAGCCCCAAAGCCAATCAATTCTCAGCTGCTACCATAACCTGCATGCGAAGTGCATAATTAGCCCAAGGCAACAGCGCCAGTGCATCAGGCTCAAACCTTTTAAACGGGAGGTCATTGTGACTCAAAAGTTGCTGCCCTTTTTTTCGCATCAGGAATTGAGTTATTCTGGCTTGCTGACGAAATATCTACAAGAGCATTTCATCACCACCCCGCGCGAGCGAGCCTCACTTTTTCTTTTTTCAAAAATCCTTATTGTGGTGTGTGGGCGGAAGGCTGGTCCCAAAGGGTTTGAAACGTCCCTCTCACAGCCTTCTCCAACCCCCTGTCTTGTTTGATTGCCGGCTCCGGGAAAAGGCAACTTTTTGAACGATCGACGGTTCGCAGCAGTTTCATTACCTCTGCAGTCTGAATCAAACAGGCGCAAATGAGATAGAAGGTATTTATATCCAGTCGATATCTTCGTCTCATTTTCAGATGAACTTAGACAGGTCCTTTTTGTCATTAGCCACGGCCACTTAAGCTTCGAATTAACTAGTTACCTGACCTGTCTTAGCCATGATACACGACAACTTCGACCTACGGCCACCAATGCCACATCCGCATCTGCCACCCCCTCAACCTCAGTATAGAGGAGGGGTCCCTCAGGCACACGCACCCGATTTTAGTCAAGGTCATACACTAGACTCTATGAACTCGCAGTTTAGGAAGCTCAGCATGAATCCTACGATGCTATCGCAGGCCCCACATGATAAAATGCAACAGAGATGGGTATCACGTGACAGCACTCCTTTCACTGACGAGGAGGATAGCTACGATGAAGATGAGGATGAAGAGCAATACCAAGGATGGACCTTGTTTCTCGCCAAATCTCCTGTGCCTGGCCAGGAGCAAAGCCGGCCGCATTATACCAGGTCGCAAATGAATTTGAGCCAGGGAGAACTACAGAATCTGGTCAAAAAACAAAAAAGAAGTTATGCTGCAAAGATGTACAATGGTCTGGGTGCGATCAAACGGGAAGAGGTTGACAATCTAATCGAGGCCCTTAAGAGGAAACACCCCCGGAGCAGCTGGACGGTCGTTTACATTCAATTGAGCACGAAGGAAGTCGTTCGTCGAGGATTTGTGCGGACATACGTCACTACTGCTATCAATTTGGTTCTAGAGAAAACCATGAAGCCCAGTGCCTCGTTTTCTACCCGCTCCTCCCGTAAGGGTTCACTTCGAGTCAAACGTGTATCCTTTGATGATGCACGGGATGACATGCGAGGTCCATCTTTTGCCGAGTCTCCTTTTCGCGGCCATGCTCCTCCTGCGCAACACCCGCTACCTGTTTCGAGAGAAAATATCCCTCCGATTCAGCACCCTCAGCCTCGAGTGAACCATGCTCCTCCAGTACTTCAGCATCCTGCATCAAATATGCATGCAAACCCTCGCCCACCACCACAACACCCGGAGCCACCGATCCAACATCGACAAGTGCCTCATCCTCAACACCCTCATCCTCAGCACCCCCATTCTATGCCCCAGCAGCACCAGAATCCCCATACCCAACCACAGCATTTGCCCCGCCAACCGCAACATCCTCAGTCCCCTCCAGATCTTCAAGGGCATCCACAAGCTCATTCTTTACCGCCTCCGTCCTCACACCCACACCCTGCTCAAACCCCACTACGACAATATCCACCTGCCCAACCGCAACAGCATCCTCACGCGCCTCCACAACAATATAACCCACACGCCCCTCCCCATACCCATCCACAACATCACCCGCAGAATCTCCCATCACAACACCCCCAAATCCGTCCACCGCCTCATCCACAGGTTCAGCCTCAGCCATTACCACAGCAGCAACCACACGGAGGACCCTCCAACCACGATGGCTTCCTGCCAGTTCAGCATCACCGAGGCCCTCCAGGTGTGCAAGTCATTAACGGGCCACCTCCCCAGACTCAGGCTCCTCCACCCCAAAGCAAACCTATCCACCAAGTTCCTCAGATAGTACATTTAGGAGACAAAAGCCCATTCAAGGACAGCCATTCTCTTGACCATTGGTCTGATGACGAAAGCAGCGGGGATGATGGGCCAGACATTTTCGACCGAGCCGATCGATTATCGGAGACGGATCGATCATCGTTTGGCGATGAGTTCGAAAGAATATCTAAGTATACGAACTCACGTGGCTCATCTAAAGATAGGAGTATAGAGCTGCCTTATCGCACTCATCGACGACCTGTGGAATACTCCGGTCATCGACAGCAACGTGGCGGTAAATATGGCGGCGAAGTAGACATTATTACAATGAACAGCAGCCATCGAGGGCCACTCACTCGTTCAGCTTCGGTTTCCCACGCCTCTCGTCCACCACCGAAGTTGGTTTATGGTGATCGTGTGCATTCACGTCCCGTCTCGCTCCGATATTCAGGAGCCATGGACGACTCTTACATCAAGGCCGATCGTGATCATGAAAGGCCACGTCGCTCGCAACTAGAGGATTTCGTCCGGCACGAAGTCCTCAAGCATAGAGAAGCAGATGTTCGGCGCCGGGAGCGAGATATCTCGCTTCGTGAAATGAAATATGACTTCGAGCCGCCAATGACCCGATCTCCGCTTCTCGAATCGTATAAGATGCTCGATAAGATGCACAGAGCTGATCGGGAGCATCGTTCTATCAAGTGTTCAAGCCACAGACATGGCTCCAAGCAACCTGGAACGCTTTTCCGATGATTGTATATCCTGCGGTCTTTGGCCAAAACTTTCAAAGAAAGGATGACCCAGTATCAACCATATCAAACCATCCCATTTATCATGTACGGTTTTCCTGAGTCTTTGACACTTATGTATCATTACAATATTTTCTAAAATCAATCGACGATGTGCTGACCACCACACACGTCACCTCAAACTATTCCATACCTGAAAAGGAGCTTGATTCCTTTTCATTGCAAATAACGGCCGATGTTGATCACCACATTCGCATCCATACATTCAGTTAAGATGCCACTTAACATTTTTCATTTATCTGGCTTTTCTTGATTCTTCCTGATTTATTGGGACCCTGAATTTGCATGTTGCTGCTCAGGCAATCACTTAATAATGACTTTGGTGGATGATGCTTCATGTCTTCTTTTCCTTTTCCTTTTACCTTCACCTGATCCTTAATGATATCCGGATCAATTTAAGTATTCCATCCAATCTTCGTCATTTGGACGAAGCATGCTATTTGTTCAATCCTTCTTCGTATCAATATTTCCCTTGCGGTAAAAATGATTGCGTTGTACCCTAATGAGCTTTGCTATGGAGATAATCCAATGAAATAACTCATCATGTCTATCTATCTTAGATTTGTATCGCAATACATGTCCGTCGGTGAATTTTGACCACAATCTCATAGATCATCGCGGCTTCACCGGCACTTTAGGAGAGGTCTTGGCAGACGACATGCCACCCGAAATCCACCGCATTCTCGTGCCCCTCCCCCACCAGTCAATATCGATGATTCTCTCCCATCACCACCAGTAGCAAAACCTCTCTTTGTTTTCATTATTGGTATTTCCACTTACTGTTCTACCATAATTCCTCTCTATCTTCAATTGAAAGACCAAAAACCGCAATCATGGCTCGTAAATTCTTCGTTGGCGGTAACTTCAAGATGTAAATCGCTCAGGGTTCTCTATGAGGCACCATTTTGAATACTTCTAATCGTTTATGCTTATATAGGAATGGAACTCAGAAGTCCATTGCGGAGATCATTGCCAACCTCAATGGCGCAAAAGTCGATACCAACACCGAAGTCGTCCTCTCTCCACCTTCTCTATACCTCCTCCTCGCCCGGAGCCAGGCCGATCCAAAATTCGGCATTGCCTCCCAGAACGTCTTTGATAAGCCCTGCGGTGCTTATACCGGAGAGTTGAGCGTAGAGCAGCTGCATGATGGTGGAATCAACTGGACCTTGGCTGGACACAGCGAACGAAGAGTGATTTTGAAGGAGGATGATGATGTAAACAGAATTCAATATCCTTTTGGCTACGGGTTGAGGAGTAGATTGTGTGCTAATGAAGGGTGGCAATGCTAGTTCGTTGCGCGCAAGGCCAAGTCTGCCATCGACGGTGGTTTGGGCGTCATTCTTTGCGTTGGAGAGACGCTTGAGGTGCGATATCGACCCAAACCTCTTTAGTTTGCACATACGTCTAACCGGTTATATGAACATAGGAGCGCGAAGCTGGTAAAACTGTTGAGGTTGTTACCAGACAGCTATCTGCGGTCGCTGCCAGACTTAACGTTGCTGACTGGGCTAAGATTGTTATCGCTTACGAGCCCGTTTGGTAGGTGCTGTGTTCGTAAAGTGTGAGGGAGAGCTGCTGTCTGACGCGGGGACTTTGATAATAGGGCCATTGGAACCGGCAAGGTTGCCACAACCGAACAGGCGCAAGAGGTTCACGCTGCCCTTCGCAACTACATTGCCGATAAGATCTCGCCTGATGTTGCTCAGAACATCCGCATTATCTACGGAGGCAGTGTTAACGACAAGAACTGCAAAGAGCTTGCTAAGCAAGCTGACGTTGACGGATTTTTGGTTGGCGGAGCTAGCTTGAAACCTGCCTGTGAGTACCAATGTGTTCTGATACCGCACTCGTTCGATATCATGCTGACTGTGAGATAGTCGTCGATATTATCAACGCCCGTCTCTAAGATGAAACGATTGAAAACTTCGGTTTAATTTTGGACTTTGGCCCAGGGAATAAGATATTCTTGTAACATATCTGAGTATTTGGACTAATTCCGACCGAAATAACATAGATCTTTCTGTAAGGCCGTTAAAACAATCATATTCTATGTTTCTTCTCTTTTGATATACGTTTTATTCAGGTGGAGTATAAAACGGAAACGCCAACCCCAGTCCAGCCATACGTAGGTTCTCCACTCGCAGACAAAGAGGAGCCAACCCCTACACCAGCGCTGACTAGCAAATCTTTAACCCTGCCTTCCCACAGCACTCGCATGTTCAACGAATGATCAACTCGAACTTTTACTACCGAGTCAGACTCGGCGTCTTGGTCAGCAGAGGTACATAACGCTAGATTTTGAACGATTTTCGATGTGGGGAGCGGAGACAATAGTCCCATCTTCCTCTTTGCCCAAGACAGGTCATCTTTTACCTGAGTGTTGCTCGTGCTCAGCTTGCTCTTTCGCCACAGCTCACATCCAGCAACCATCTCACTTTCCCAACTATAAACATTAAATCCAAATCGTGAGCTAAATGCTAAGTTTGGAGATGCTAGAAGGGAATATGTCGTTGATAGAGAGCCCGTCAAGGGTGTCAGTGTCAGTGTAAGGGTATATGGGAATGTGGAAATTGGGGCTGACGTTGAGTGTCCGGAGGTCGATGACGGTAGGCTTGTGGAATGTGAAGCTGCAGGCAACGTAGTAAATCGTAGGCCAGTTGACAGACCTATGACCGAAGAAAGCGGGGAATAATACATCTCTCCACCGGCTGAAAGTAAAGACTGTGTCGCTCTCTGGGAATGATGTTCTTTATCTATCTCTCTTGGATCGAGGCCGAAGTTCCACAGGCCCTTAAAGCCTAGCAGTGCATTATCCGTGCTGAATAGAAACTCCGCACTATATTTGCCCGTGTCGTGAGACAACTGTGTCAAAATCGACGCCTTAGGGGTCGAAGTGGAGATTGGTGATCCTTGTGTTGAACAGAATGCGAGCGAGAGCTGCGTTGCAGGAGAGAGGCGGCGAAGAAACAGGCCGTTTAAAGTCGTTGGAGGAGGTAGATGTAATGTTGCGTGGAGCAAGCTCTCTGCTCGCCGACCCTGAGACTCATCATCATTTAATGACCCTGGTACAGGCCAGCTTTGAGGGGCCAATGGTGAATGTATCTGCTTATAGCCCGGAACTAATACCCGTAATGGTATCAAAGTGCTTCTGCTTGGTGTGCCTTGGAGGGGTAAAGTACTGAATAGGTACGATATCGAGCCGTCAATAAGTCCGACCGTGCCTAGGGTGTATGTGGTCGCGAATTGAGGTGTAGATAGTGACGAAAGGTGTACACGGAAACGTTCCGGAATGGAAAAATCTAAAAGAGCTGTATGATTAAGGCATATTAGACCAGTAAAGACCATTTTAAGGCAGTGAGGCGTCTTTACCGTTGGCGGTATCTGTCAGCGCGGTATAGGAGTTGTGTCGGTTCCAGAACGTTGCATCAGAAAACGCAAGCTGGATATAATCCATAAAGTCAATCATTATGAATTGAGTATATCAGCTGTAAGAATCCATCGTAATATCACGAAAATGCCAAAAATGCGACTCAAAAGCGCGTTTTGCTTCTCTGAAGACCTGCGACGTCGCATTGCATCTTGCGGAGCTAATAATCTTATCTGATCATCTATGATTATATCATCAACAAATTTTCCCCTATTAGGGCTAGCGTAATCAGGCTTATCGAAACTCTAAATTTCCCAAAAATTTTGAGTTTGATCCAAACGATCAGCGAAAGACTTCAATGGAGAGTCTGTTCGAGTCTGCTTCTATCTTTACCTCGTTTGAAGCCATTCTATTTCATTTCGCTAGCTATTGGAATAACACTTTGCCCATCATGCCAGTCTCCAAGCGTGCAAAGGTTGTCCATGAGTCTAAAGTCAGCAAGAAATCACACAAGGAACAGACGCGGCGACAATTCGCAAACATTCAAGAGGCCGTCTCGAAATATGATCACCTATTTGTTTTCTCAGTGGATAATATGCGAAATACGTATCTTAAAGATGTGAGAACGGAATTCTCAGAAGATGGCCGGTAGGAGTTCTTCTCTCGTTCCCTTTCCCTATTCAAAACGCTCATTCACACCTTAGTCTATTTTTCGGCAAAACAAAAGTAATGGCCGTTGCTCTTGGTACTACACCGGAAACCGCCTTTGCTCCGAACCTTGAAAAGCTCGCTCCTTTCCTCAATGGCGCTGTCGGGCTTCTCTTCACCTCCCGTTCTCCAGATGCCGTTCTAAAGCATTTCTCTTCCTTCCATCCAATTGACTTTGCTCGTGCCGGAAATGTTTCGCCTCGCGCCTTTACAATTCCCCCGGGTATCGTATATGCTCATGCCGGCGAGATTCCTAAAGAGCATGATGAGATTCTCAGCCATACGATTGAGCCGACATTGCGAAAGTTGGGTGTGCCAACAAAATTAATAAGGGGCAAAGTAACACTGGAGATGGATGGTGGGTACCAAGTATGCAAAGCTGGAGATACATTGGAATCGAGACAGACGACGTTACTGAAAATGTTTGGAGTCATGGTCGCTGAGTTTAAAGTTGAGATGAGAGCACAGTGGGATAGAAAGACCCACGAAGTCACGGTGCTGAAGAAAGATGAGGATATGGACATCGACAGCTAAAAGAATACCTAATATTGTGAGGGCCAAAAGTGCTACATGCCGATGGGAGTTCGGGTTTTATAGGTTCAGGCGTTTGTAGGTCTGCATGAATTTAAGAAACGGGTTCCACTACTAAGAGATGTTACAATCTGAAGTTTCTCAATCAAACTACGAAAGTCATTATTGTTTAGGGCTGCAGGGGATCAAACCGAAGAGTGTTTGGAGCATCCCAAACAGCCTTACCTTGATCTTACCTGGAACCATTCGTGTGCAAGAAAACCTATTCGCCCAAGCAGAAGATACTGTACATACTTACCCCGTAAAAGCTCAAGAGTATATAAAAACAGACTTCCGAATGAAATGGAGGGACAAAGATCAGAAAGGGAAACCTTCAAATGCCAGAACCCAGCTTCAGGCAACAAATACGCCAGAGTCAAACCGGTAGGAACAATACCTAGTTATGAGAGGGGCTGCTTGATTTTCGTTTGTTATTCGCAGTGAGCTGTGTATATTTTCAGAAATATGCGTTCGCGGATGGGTCGTATGATAGAATGTCGGATCGTAGGTGGAATTGTGGCCTTACCCTGATAGTATGCGTAGAGGAGGGTGGGAGGAGTCGAAGGAAACAACAAACCCGTGTTGAAATCGCATCCTAGTACCTCCGTTTACTGCGCGGATCGTCATAGTCATTACCATCATGATGCCGTTTCCTCGAATAATCGTCATCACGGCGACTGAACCTGTCTCGGTCACGGTCTCGTTCGCGACCATGGTCCCTGTCTCTATCGCGGTCACGTCGATCACGGTCACGGTCGCGGTCACGATGACGGTCTAGATCGCGATCCCTGTGGCCATCTCTATCTCGGTCATGAGTATCCCTTGGTCTTACCGGTTCACGGTTGCTTCCAGTGATCCCACCAGATCTATCGTATCTGGAGCCACCACCCCTGTAGGGCTTGTCGTCGTGTCCACCACGTCTATCCTCACCACCAAAACCACCAGGGCGACCACCTCCAGGGCCCGAGGGTGCGTTAGGAGGTGCTTGGCCACTATGGAAACCGTTGTGCTGACCACCACCAAAACCGCCTCGCCCACCATGAAAACCGACTCCGCCACGCCCACCGAAACCTCGATCGCCTCGGAATCCACCACCGAAACCTCTTCCCCCACGACCGCCTCGAAAGCCACCACCGTGAAAACCACCTGGGCCAGAAGGAGCACCAAATTGACCCGGTCCAGAGGGTCGCGCGGGCATGGACTTCGTGTAGCCTCGTCCTCCAAGGCCGCCACCAAATCGCCTTGGCTTCCAGCCTTTGACGGTGCGTCCCCGTTCAACATCTACTAGGACACGACGGTCTTTTATCCGAATACCATCTGTTTCTTTGTATGCCGCTGTAGGATCGAACGATATTGAGGGTGTTAGTCAGAGCTTGTACATTACCTGGCTGAACGAATGGGGAAGGGGTAGGGAGAAATGACAAAGCGCTAGGGGAGTGCAATACCCTTCATATCCTTCTCACGCTCATACACGATGAATGCATAGCCTCTGTGCTTCTTCTTGGGATGTGGGTTTGCTTGGTTGGAGACAATGCGAATCTAGAGAGAATAACTCAACATCACGTCACAGACTCATGGATTATCATTGAACGTACTCTTTCGATGGGACCAAAACGCCCAAACTCTCGCTCTAAATCCGACTCCTTTACTTCGTAGCTAAGACGCGACACGAATAGCGTTCTAAACGGATCGCCTCGAATTTGGGGGTCGGAATTCGGGTCAACTATGCAGACATTTAGTAAAAGAGATTTTCGATATAGAAAAACTTATCAGCTGCGAGGTAGCATACAATCTTTCAGCCCCTCAGTCAAGAATCTTTCCAATTGTTCTTTCTTCTCAAGTTTCTGTCGTGCTTTTCTTTGAAGCCAACTTTCGGTCGCGTTATAGGGAATTTCCTCAGCATAGTTCTGTATTTCACCGAGATACTGCGCCACTCCGCTGATATTGCTCTTGCTGACATCTTCTGGCGCACGTGTAATCGGCTTCAGGTACTTGAGCGGAGGGCGAGGCGCGAATAATGCCAGCAGGTTGGCTGGTAGCTTGTCGGTCATTGTGGCAGTTGTAAGAAACACAAAAGAAACAAGCCAGAGGGAACAGATTCAGCTAAAGCAGATATTTGCCCACATGCTCAGTAAGTGAACTAGGTGATGCCTTGATGTTGTCTTGGATGTGGTTTACTCCGTACCAAGCTGCAGTTTCGAGTGAGGCGGATTGCGTTGAAATGCTGAAAATCCCAATCGGGAAAAGCGCAAGCGTCACGCTAGCCCCACTTTAATTGGCCAATCAGAATCCCGGATTGCTTCTCCGCCAAAAAATGCGGAAAACGAAGCTCAAAAGAGGAAAGAAGACATCGTGAGAGAAATTGCGTGGGACATTACGGTCACGAAAGCGAACAAAAACGATGCCGATTCAGGGAGTGAAGGCGATAGCCTCTGGGCGAGTATGTACAATCTCCATCCATTGCTGTTTAGCTCTAACAACAAAGTCAGAACGGCCTCGGTGCTTTCATCCTTCAATGCAAACGACTGGACTTCCATTACTGCGACTGGGCCGGGAGCTCGAAAGGCATGAAGTGAGCAATTCTCAACTATAGCTATATCTACCTGAAGTGTTTTCATTGCTAATTCCCACTTCTTCGTTCTAGTTCCTTTATTCGTCACCATCTGCCGAAGTTCGCCGCGGAAAACCCTCAGATTGAAATTAGAATATCGCCGCGACCGCATAAGCATCCTATCATCAAGGGACACTACATAAACGGACGCGAGAAAGCCATATGTGTTCGAAACCTCGAGAACGCCCAGATCCTACAAAAAGCGAACCTATTAAAGCAAGCCAGTGGAGAGAAATTGAAGAAAGTACGAAATCCGGTATCGAGTATAAATGAGAGTGTAAGGGGTATATGGGACCCTTATCATGGAGATTTAAGGAGGATATGACGGATTCGGCGATCTGGGGCTTAATATCAACGGAGTAGGAGTCAGGGTTTTTTGAATAGTCATTTTCTGGAAACATGTATCATATAGGTTCGGGAGTTTGGAATTACGCATTGAAAAATCTTACTATGATTGAGAATAGCCGTATATCCTGGAAAAGGTCCAAAGAAATGTTTGCTCGCTAATTATTTGTCGCTAAGAATGAAATAGCACTCAACAGGAGGTCCAATCGGGTATCAGAAATATGCAAGAAAAGAAGAGAATGATAATGCACCTTTCCTACACCCTCTTGCACCCCGAACGACGCCGCCAAAATACTAATAACAAATATGTGCTCAAAGGTAAATCTGGATCATGGTCTTTGGCTGACTGACTGGTTTGTCACAGTCAGGAACGACGCATTTGGCGAACGGTTTTACTTCTATAGGAGTGGATGCTTTCTTCCCACGGGAGATTGCTCGATTCTTGGTACAAAGACCACAATAAACCTGTGAAAGGGTGAGTAACCACAAATGAAGATTGGGAGGGAAGGGTTCACAAACATGTCCGCATGCCTTTGCCACCCAAATCTGTCTCTGGTCGGGATCATCACCAGTTCCAAGCTCATGGTCGCAGTTAGGGCATACGACCACATCGGTTTCAGCGGCCGCCCTTGCAAATCCTTTCGGAGCAGCAGGCGGTGCATTGTACGATGGTGGTGACCGAACTGGCGGCAGTATCGTGCCAACATCGACGAGTGTTACATCCATGCGGCCTTCCCGCCTCGGATGCTGTGAATTGCTAGCCGGCCTAGAGCCTTGAGTGAGCCAAAGATTGAGATTCTCAACGTCCACCGCCATCTCTCCCATTGCTCCAACCCGTTGCCGTAATCTCTCGGCTTCTCTCAGAAGGCTCAACATCTGAGCTCGGGAGTGGAACCGTCGACCGTAGCGGGTTTGATAGCCATGAATTTGTGCTCGAGGGACTGACCTTAGCCATTGTATATCAGGAGGAGGTAGCCTTATGTTATTCCTAGGGTGTCTCGCGGGTTCTTGTTCTAAGTCAACTACGTTGATGATGTTTCGACCAAAACGAGGCGGTCGACTTGCTCCTGGGTGGGCATTTTCTGAATTCTGTGTTGGCGGGGGCGAGGGAGGATCGTCTTGTGTTAAATCAATAATGCTCGGGGGCTCTCTTCGGGTATAATATGGAGGAGGATTGGGGACGTCGGTAGACATAATGGGTCTTCGATAATCAAAACCATCTCCAGGATATCGCATTTGCGGTACGATCGGAGGCAGCCGAGGCCTTATACCGCTAGATGACGCTGGAGCGGAAGCAGAATTATCTGCCTGTGTCGACCATGAAGGCTCGCTACGGCTAGTAGAATGAGTCTCTAAAATCTCGTCATGACGACGCTGCGGTTGTTGAATGCCATTCATCAGCGCTAAGCTTCAGTTGATAAGGGCTTGCCCCACGCCACACGGGGAAACTCACTTTTCTTGACGACGTTGGGGGTGATATGAATTGGACAGAGGGATGCCTTTCCATGGCTGCAGGATTGAATGGTAGGACGCCGGGCAGGTTAGAAGGAGGTGTATTGAGGAAGTTGGCGGGTTGAGGGTGAAAGGCAGTGTGTGAGAGATGGGATGGTAGCGGAATCCGAGTCTTATCGTCCATCTCCAAAAGTTAAGGTTGCGAAGGGAACTAAATATAAAACCGACCATACACTGGAATTGTGTTCCGCAGCAGTGGCCAAAACCCCTTTCGTGGTCGGAAGAGATTGACAATCGGCTAACCGCCCGGCCAGCTGGCAGGATTTTCTGGTCTGGCGTCTAACTAGGGCTTTCGATGCACTGACTGGCTAACTAAGTGGAAGGCTGTCATGAGATCAAAAGAGGGATCGGAAGCCCAAACCACACAACGATCTTCCTTGTAATAAATAGTCTGCTCAGATCCCACACACCACTGTGAAGCAAATAATAAAGCCCGCTTTTTACTTGAGTGAATAAATAAAGAATTAAAATAAAAAGGGAAAAAAAAAACCAACACAAGTCACCGCACTGCATAGAATACATGGAAATAATGAGAGTATGATCCGTTTATTAAAAAATATCATTCTGAGCCCACCCGTGTCAGGATTCCATCCTTGTTGAGAGCAACAAGACTCTGGGCCGAATTTCCCCATGCAACGGCAGATGCGGGCACTGCGATGCGAAGTGGCTCGGTCCATGACTTCGCCGATTTCGAATATTGTTGCACAGTCAAACCGTTCGGTCCGCCCGTCAATAAGAACTGACCCGTGTAATCCCAACTAAGAGAATCCACAGGGTTCCCAACCTCCAACACCTTGACCACTTCCGATTTACGAAGATCCCAAATGGAGACCGCCGTGGAGCTCTCCGTAACAGATGCAAGCCATGTTCCATTTTCCGAGAAAAATAGTGTCTTAAGCGGCGCGGAGCAGTCAAAGCTCGCCGCGATGCCACCGGCTTTAATGTCGAAGATCTTGATCTTTCCGTCCGCGGCGCCTGCAGCTAGAAGATGGCCGTCTGGGTGGAATTGGGCACATGATAGGACTAAAATGAATCATAATTAGTGAATGTCAGTTTTAGATGGGAAGAAACCATACCGGAATCGCTATAAACTTGCGCAACAATGGTACTTGAGGAAAAGTCGTAGAGCACATAACTTTTATCGACACCAACGGAAGCCACAATGTCACCAGTTGGATGCCGCGCTAGAGCCGTGATTTCGCCCGCATGTGAATTAAAGCTCGCCACTTCAGATCCGTTCTCGAAAGCTTTCACGGTTCCTGCCGATGTCGAAAAAACGGCTTTATCTCCAACCCAAACAGCATCGGTGATAGCTCCACCGCCACAATTCAGTGATTGCACGACAGAGCCGCTGGATACCGAATATACACCAGCGACTCCATCAGCGCCTCCGATCAATACCAAATCCCCAGACTCATGTAGTGATAACGAATCTCCCCCTGGGAAAAGTGGTTCTGATGTGGCAATTGGTTTGAATTGTTCTATAATCTCGCCGGTTGCCCAATCTTCAGGCATAGGTCGTTTGCGACGTGTTTTCGATAACCTACGATACAAGCGTTTAGTAGGCATTATTTAGCGGCTTCAATAATGTCCTTACCTCTGTTGCGTGTCTTCTATACGACTAAGCACGGCTTCAGGAAGGCCAGTGCTGTCGACCTGCATCGCATCTTCACCAGCGGGAGCCCGTCCAGCACCAACCGAGATCTTAGATAGAGCATCACGGGCCTCATCCCGCTCTTTTCGTAGCCTTGCAATGACTCTAACAGCTGCATCATGCTGGTAAAGCGCAGTACTCAGCTCCTGTCGCGTTTGAGCTAGAGTTTGTCGCAAAGTATATGTCTCCAACGCCAAAGCATCCCATTCTTCCTGGAAAACGCCGAGTAGAGACGGGATCGAGGTCATTGTCGGTGGTCGCGGATTGACTACGCGTGCAGTTTTCAGATCGATGAGATCGTCGACGTTAAGTTCTTCACCCGTCACAGGCTCTTTTCCATTTTCCGCAATATATGCCTCAATCAATCGCTTTTCGAAAACATTTCCTGTTCAAACGTCAGCTTCCGCGGAGAACTTGACTGCGCACATTACGCACCACTTTTCCGCGACGCTACTGGTACCTGGGGGACCTCCCCGGAGACTGAAGGTATGGTTAGCATTCGAAAACAGTTCAATGGCTAAAGCACAGAATCAAGAAGGAAGCTTACTAGTGCAAAGCATTGTAATCGGCGTCTCAGACTGAAAATCTAGGCAGTTGGGAATTCCAGTTGCTGAGCTCGATGGTTTTGGTCTGTGAAGGGCGGCCTGCAATTTCAAAGGGAAACCTTCAGACAAGCTCGGAGCAAGGGTGCTTCCGCTCCGCAGAGTGGCTTCGAACCATTATAAGCAGAAACGACACTGACAAGCTGACAACCGATTGAAGGAGGATGAGCAAGTTTTGATCAGCTTCTCCGTAAGCCGTACGCAAATTGTTGGTTGAATTGTCCCGCAATATTCCAGGTGGTGTCTGTGGGATTTTCCCTCAGCCCATTGAGCCATGAGCTTCAAAGCAAAGAACCTTACCTACGGTCTGTCACCGCCCGCTTTCTCCATTGTTTCTACTCCGTACACCAACTCACATCGGACTATAGAAAAAAGCGAACCTAAGTTCCTACGGAATCTCCGGAACCAGTACGGCGACGGAATCGGCGAGCGTCATGGGAGGCCCAATGTGCGTCCTGTCAAACCAAAAGATTCCGACGCAGACGATGAGCCTACGTATGTTGATGAACAGAGCAACGAGGTGATCTCAAAAGAAGAGTATCAGGCTATGATAAAGGATGCTGCTAGCGAGAAAGAGAAGCCGAACGAACACACCCAGAATAGTGACATTCAAAATGCGACTGAAAAGGGTGAAGCCACCGAAAAACCCAGCAACGTACCAAGCCAAAAGGTAGCTGAAATTGGGGGTCTCAAAAAGAAAAAGCACGCAAGAGTTGTGGCAGAGGATGATCAGACAGAGGAGAAGCATGTCCAATCAGCAAAGCCTCATCCACCAAAGAAAAAGCAGAAGAAGATTAAGCTATCATTCGATCAGGAAACATGACTCCGAATAATGTAGTCAAATATGACAACTACATTTCAGACAGAGTGCGAGCCTCTCCCGTCTGTATCGTCTATACTGGCATGGCGATTACGCTCTGATACATGCGGATTACCTACCAGATCCTTACCCTTTTGAATATTAGCAGAGATATACAGCTCGCGACGAGTGCTGAAAGTGGCAATGCTTTATTGTGCGCCCTATTTGCAATTCAGAGCATCTCAGAATTGCAATAGCCTTACGACGCCGACGACTTCAGCATCTCTCTCACGGTAGCAATTCCAATATACAGACTTGCAGCCCCTACGCTGATCATATATGGCCTTTTGAATTAGCCTGCAGACTCCTCGGCACCGCCACATCGTTCCGGTAAGAAGCTACAGCGATCCACTTTCTCATTTATGAAGAAAGCAATCGAAAATGGAAAGGTTCTGTTCCCGGCAAAATGACTACAGATATACAAAAGTGTAAGCGATGAATTCATATTGACAAACGCAAATGGCATTGAACTACTCCATACTATGTATAAAGCTCTCTTGCCAGGTTGGCAGGTATTCCATCAGCACAAGCGATATTTCTTCATATTGTCCTAGGCTAAGAAGGTTGTTATGAAGTTTTTCTACCAACCAGATGGCCATTTGAAATTCAGTTTGTTGCTGTGGTCTCTATATGACACGGACATGAATAAAATTCTCCTACCAGCATATAGCCTAATTAATCAAGAATATATGCTAGCCATAGAAAGCATGAATTTCAACAAGTGTTTCCTAATGCTAGGTCAGAATATGAACTCGAGGAACCCCATAATTCTTTCCAACTATGAGTCACGTTTAGTAAAATCAGTTGCAAAGACTGTGCGCCACTCTACAGACTAGATATGTAACATAAAAATACTTCATATGATCATTACTGTAGGCAGACTCATGGCTGTTCAAACTATTATTTATATCCAAAGTTATCGGTAATTCTGCTGTTGCAAAAAATTTCACCCACTCCTTAGTTACAAACCCACTTCGGCAAACCGGAAATCATCAATATCAGCTTCAGTTCATCATCTTTACAATCACAACAGTATAAATCTACCTAAATGCCGGTTGTCAACTTAAAGGACCTTGTTCGCCTGCAGCAACAAGCTGAAGATATTCGAAATGCATGATAACCCCTCCTCACCCAATTGCAAGCCCCACTGACCAACGGCTGCTAACAATTTTGACAGATTTGTATCCTCGCCCATGTAGTATGTGGCTCAATGATCCCACTCGACACTTTGGAAAAATAAAACGAATTTCTCACAAAAGACTATAGGATCACGGGAAGACGTCCTTAACGGACAGTTTAATCGCCACCAATGGCATTATCTCCCCCAAGCTCGCAGGGAAGATCCGCTATCTGGATTCGCGCCCAGATGAGCAGATGAGAGGCATTACGATGGAGTCTTCTGCTATCTCTTTGTTCTTTTCTATGCTTCGAAGATCGGCGCCTGAGGCAGAGCCGGAGAAAAAAGAATACCTAATCAACTTGATTGATTCTCCGGGCCATATAGACTTCAGCAGTGAGGTATCTACTGCCTCTAGACTATGTGATGGCGCGCTGGTACTTGTTGATGTTGTCGAAGGAGTCTGCAGTCAAACAGTCACTGTTCTCCGTCATACATGGGTTGAACAATTAAAGCCAATCTTAGTCTTCAACAAAGTTGATCGACTGATAACTGAACTACAACTCAGCCCCAGTGAAGCCTACTTACATCTAAGCAGATTACTAGAGCAAGTTAATGCTGTCATTGGAAGCTTCTACCAGGGAGAACGCATGGAAGAAGACCTTCAATGGAGAGAGCGAGTGGAAGAGCGGGTCAAAGCCGCAGCTGCGAAAGAGAAAGACAAGTCGAAAGCCCATGCAGTGGCCGATATCCAACAGGATGAGATGATGGATTTCGAAGAAGGTGATGATGAAGATCTCTATTTCGCTCCGGAAAAAAACAATGTCATATTCTGCAGCGCTACAGATGGCTGGGCTTTCACCATCCGACAGTTTTCGAGCATATATGCAAAGAAACTAGGCATGAAACGGGAAACACTGGAAAAAGTCCTTTGGGGTGATTACTATCTTGATCCTAAGACCAAACGAGTCCTTGGTCAAAAGCATCTCAAAGGGAGGAATTTGAAACCAATGTTCGTCCAGTTAGTTCTGGAGACCATTTGGGCAGTCTATAATGCCACAACGGGTGGTGCGAATAAAACAGCGTGAGTTTCGTCCTCGTTACTGAAAGCTCGGTCAGAATTTGTCGACTGACGCTGATGATAGTGACCCTGTACTACTGGAAAAAATCACGAAATCACTTTCGATTACGATTCCCCCTTATGTATTGAAATCAAGAGACCCGAAGAATATTCTTTCTACGATCTTCTCTTCGTGGCTCCCACTTTCAACAGCAGTCCTGGTTTCGGTCATTGAATATCTCCCAAGTCCTCCAGCAGCTCAAGCGATCAGACTGCCTGATATGCTGGATGATTCTCCTGGAGCGTCTTCTGTCAGTCCCGCGATACGAAGCGCAATGGAGAATTTTAAATCCGGGAAAGATGATCCAGTCGTTGCATATGTTAGTAAAATGGTGTCAGTTCCTGAAAGCGAACTTCCGTCCAAAACACGACGGGGAGCCGGAGGCGGTATTTTGACGGCTGAAGAGGCGAGGGACCTTGCGAGGCGAAAGAGAGAAGAATTGGCAAGGCTACAGGCAGAATCAAATACCAACAATCTTGCCAGACTAACAAGTGAAATTGCTTCCACGAGTCTGGAGGACAATAAAGCTGATTCGACAGAGTCAAAAGCAGAGCCCGAGCACCTTATTGGGTTTGCTCGACTGTATTCTGGGACCTTGTCGGTTGGGGATTCAGTCTATGTTCTTCCACCTAAATTTTCTCCTGAATACCCACACGCAATTCCGGAGCCACAGAAGGTTACCATAACCGCACTTTATCTGCTCATGGGCCGAAATCTTGAAAATCTGGACAGCGTGCCAGCTGGAGTGGTCTTCGGAATTGGCGGTCTTGAGGGCCACATTGTCAAGACAGGCACGCTCTGCAGCCAGCTAGAGGGTTCTGTAAATCTAGCTGGTGTCTCTTTGAGCAGTCCACCCATTGTGCGTGTTGCACTGGAACCTGTTAACCCATCAGACCTGAACAAAATGATTGCTGGATTGAAACTTTTGGAGCGGAGTGATCCGTGTGCTCAATACGAAGTGCTTCCTAGCGGTGAGCACGTTATACTAACTGCAGGAGAGCTGCATCTTGAACGTTGCCTGAAAGATCTCCGAGAAAGATATGCCCGGTGTGAAATTCAGGCTGGAGAGTCCATTGTGCCCTACCGAGAAACTGTTGTTAATTCGGCGGAGATGGCCCCGCCAAAGAACCCCGAATTGCCTCGCGGAACGGTTCTAGCAACTTCAGCATCGAAACAATTAATGATTCGTTTGAGAGTCCGTCCCTTGCCGGAACCTGTCACCAATTTTTTGGGAAAACAGGCCGGAACTATCAAACGATTTTACGCCGCCCACAGGAGAAGTAGGGGCGTCCGAGCGATTGACGAAGAAAATAATGAGACAGAAGGAGATCAAGATGAAGGCCGAGGAATTGGAGATGGTAATACTTCCAGCAGGAACATCCTTTCGGAAGAGGATTTCAAAAAGGAACTTAGTGCTACTTTTTCGGAAGCAAAGGAGAAGGAAATTTGGAAAGATGTGATGAGCCAGATCGTAGAATTTGGGCCACGAAGAACAGGGCAGAACATTCTTGTCGATGTTTCATCTACGGGAGTCTTTGAGAAACTGTAAGTCTTCTGGACTTCCCAATATCGTCAAGCCCAGTTTCTAACTTTATATGCTAGGTTTCCTAAACTTGCTCAAAGTGCCGAAAGTTCAAGAAATGAAGATAAGGAGAAACCGAGCACAAATCTATTCTCCGATAAAATCTCGTATGCCTTTCAACTTGCTACCAACCAAGGGCCACTTTGTCACGAGCCTGTGCAGGGCGTTGCAGTTTTTGTTGAGGATATCACTCTCACAGAAAACAGCGATGAGGATGTCGGGCGCCTCACAGGTGAAGTAATCAGGCTGGTTCGCGATGCAGTTTGGCAAGGTTTCTTAGACTGGAGCCCTCGTATCCTGCTTGCAATGTATAGCTGCGAGATCCAGGCATCAAGTAAGAACACCCTATCTGCGCCAGAAGTAAAAAGAAAGCTGACTGATATGTTTGAAAACAGCCGAGGTGCTTGGTCGTGTCTATAGTGTTGTAACACGTCGTCGTGGTCGTATTCTCTCCGAAACCATGAAAGAAGGCACACCTTTCTTCACCATTCTATCTCTTCTACCAGTTGCCGAGTCGTTCGGGTTCTCCGAGGAAATCCGTAAACGGACATCAGGCGCCGCCTCACCACAGCTTATTTTTGCAGGGTTTGAAATGCTGGATGAAGACCCTTTCTGGGTGCCTGCAACGGAGGAAGAATTGGAGGATTTGGGAGAGCTAGCGGACAAGGAAAATGTTGCAAAGCGGTATATGGACCGTGTGAGGAGCAGAAAAGGATTGGTTGTTAAAGGAAAGAAACTAATTCAGGATGCTGAAAAGCAAAAAACTTTGAAGCGATAATTTAGTGGCAAGTGAATAAATTGATTTCTACTATCATCCCATAGCATGAGTATGCCTAGTTTGGAATTTTTTGGGAAGGGCTGAAAGTTGGAGTCGAGCCCGAATGAGAAACTCCAAAAATTCTCATGATATAGCCTGATATCGTGTCGAATCTCGGGCACGGTGCACGAGCGTGTTTGGATTGTGATGAAACATCAACCCATGAGTATAGTCCCAGAATTGGGCGCCATTATTGGTATCAGGATCAGTGTCATGAACTGATCGAACGAGTAATAGTGAACACTGGGTTATCGACGTCTAACTTTTCAGCATCGCGCATCTTCCTGGAGCTGCTTGTAATACGTATCCGCGTCTTGTGATATCCATAATCCATACTGGTTTTCATTCAGAAGCTCGTTTAGCTTCAAAACGGTTTCGCGACCTTCCTTGTTTCCGATCTCCCGGTCACCGGATCTCTCATTTCCTTCCAGCTGACCGGAAACATCATATTTCCACCAAACCCATCCGTTGCATTGCCTTCTACCAGGCCACTCCTCGCCATAAGAACTCCCAACTCATTTCCTGCCGTACTGGCATAGTATGCAACCTGATCGCCCACACTAACGATTACAGCACGCACAATATCTCCAACACGAAATGCATCTTCCATAACAACCCGGTCTTTTTCGACAGCGCGCACATCCTCTTTTCGTATTAGCGCCTGCGGACGCAGCTCGTCGGCATTCAACGGGTCTGTTGTGGTATTCATATTCGCACTTGCAAGGATTGAAGAAATATCGGTGTCTGAGAGAGCGTCGGTCTGGTGCTGAAGGTCTGAAAGAACGAGTAGGATAGTAATTGTAGCCTGGCGCTTCTGAACACGCGTGACACGCCCGAGTACTATGCTCCCAACGGTAGGAAGAGTATTGAACTTCAAGGGTATTCTTTTGTTCGTAGAGCCGAGCAAACTTAGACCCTCAGGCTGAACTGAGGTGGGACGATTTGAGGGTGATGCGGCAGAGCGACCAATAGTGATAGTTTTGATTTGCTTGCCCTTAGGACCGGTATTTGAATGTTGAATTATGACAGGGCCCGGAATGGAAGCGCAGATGACTTTGTCCCGTGTATAAGTGCCGGGTCCGGAGATATACGTCGTGGTATTTGCCAGGGTTTGGCCAGGAATAGCGATTGCTGGGAGTTCAGGTGCCCCCATAATTGGCAAATTATAATTAATGGTCAAGAGGAGACGCTCTGCGGTGTCAGAAATACATTTCAAGTGTGCCAGGTTGGTTGCGTGAAATTGTGAGGTCCAGATTTGGTGCTCAAACACCCAAACTCAAAACCTTCTGGGGCGGACGATTGTAACTCAGGTGGTAACTAGCTGTGTCAGAACGGTACCCAACTGCCTTTGGAGCTACCTACTAGGTACCTACCCACCTTAGGTCCTTTCTAGGTTCAAATTAGGTATTTACTAATACAACCAGTTCTACAGGTCTTTGAAAGGAGAATAGTAATCAAAGGATGGTATCTTTTTTTCATTAATGATGTTTTTAGTCTTGCCACCCCGCTTCCACTATATTAGACCAATCTCCTATGGTTAAAGTAAATAAAAGGGCATTGTCAACTTGGTCACAAAAAGAGACACAGACATAAGGTCCAGGCAGTGGGAAGCAAAAAAACAAAGGGAATCAAAGACTAAACGAAGATGAAATACATTTGAATTGTGACCACAAAAAGGGGTAGCACGCCTTGGACTCCATACAGGGATATATCGTGATGCTAAGGAAACAATTGGTATCGTGTTGGATGTGTTGAGAATAAAAATGTATGCACTGATGCTAAAGAGTGGGGATGGCAAGAAGCAGAGCTGTAGAAAAGAGGGCTATGAGACCGTGTTCGAATGGAAGAAGAAGGTAAGGATCTCATCCCTCAGTTGAAGGCTGTTTCGGAGCTTGGTGAATTAGTTCAACTGACCGCTGAGCAAGGGCAATAAGCTCTCCCTCGCCATCATCATCGACCTCCTCTGGTGGTGGAGTCTTTCTAGAGATTGTTGTAACAAGCTCAATGACCCTGTCCGATTTTCGAATCAAGTTAAGCAACTGCTCGTCCTCAGATTCAAGGAGCTGAAGCAGAGTCCAAACAGAGATATGCTGGAAGGTCCCGTCACCGCTATCCATGAAAGTTTCTAGATATCCTTGGATGCCACCACTTGGCTCGTTCCAGTCATGTACGAAAACTGAGTAGTCGTCAACTGCAAAAGTGTATGAGTATGTGGCAAAAGTCATGTTACGGGATAGGAATACATACTCTTGGATGATAAATTTCCCAAAGCAGCGGCACTATTTCCTTGCACCTCAATGCTGTCGGAAGCCGTAAGTGGGATCAAGACATCGAAAACGCCAAGCTCGAGTAAATGAGGTTTAAGCTCATCGCTCAATGCCAAAACTGCGATCGCGGCCGTCATTTCTGACTGCACACTCAAAGGCACATGCAAAATTAAATCTTTGCATTTTTGCACTGCGCCAGCTTGTAAGACAAGCTCCTTGTTGCGATCAGAGCTAGCAGCAAGGTTTCGAAGTGTCGAAATAGCATGGCATTGGATTTCCTCGTTGTCTTTCGAGCTCAGGAGGTCCACAAGCGGTTTTAAGAAACCAGCTTCAATGATTGGTGACTCATTGTGGGGATGAATCGAGATGTTTCGAATGCAAGCAACGGCGGAAAGGATCAAAGGGTGAAGAGAAGATTGCAGAAGCCGCAACAGGGGTGGCAGTCCTTTGGCACGAACGATTTCAAGCTGGTATTTTTCATCGGAAGCCAAGTTACGCAACGCCAGGGCGGCCTGGCATTGAACTTTGGCCGTTGATGAGTCCATTAACTGGACGAGAGACTGGACCAGTCTCGACTCAGATTGTGCGAGCCTCTTACGATTGGCTGAGTCTACAGCAATATTGCTGATAGCAGTAGTACAATAGTACTGCACGTCAACATCTTGAGAGGTAAGAAGTTGAACCAATACCGGTATAGCGCCGGCAATTACGAGCTGCTGTCGATTTTCGTCTATATTCATTGAGTTAGACCACGACGAACCCTGATATGGAAAGCGAATGCTCACCTGAGTGGGTCATATTTAACAAAGCACCGGTGGCGTTGCGTTGAACACGCATGTCTTTGGCCTTGGCAAGCTTCGTCAGTGGTCCTAGAGCTCCGGACCTTGCTATTTTCGACTTATTTTCTTCGTGAGTAGCTAGGTTGGTGATACACCCAACCGCATTGCATTGGACTTCGACATTGGGTGACATCATCTGCTGTATCAAAGGTTTCAAACCCCCGAGATCCACGATGGCGACCTTATTTTCAGCTACACATTCGTTAGCAAAGCGGTATGGTTCATGTTATGGTCGAACGTACAATTAACCGCCAAATTCCCTAGAGCTGCACTTGCTGCTCGTTGAACCTCAATATCTGGGCTCTGAAGAAGAAAGAGGATGGGTTCGAGGGTATGTCGATCGACTTCGCGAACATCTAAGGGGCGACGTCTTTGTTAGCTGCTAAGACGAACATGTGGGGTTTATCGCGTCTATGCCGACCTCTCTCTGTAATCTCAGCAAATGTGAGACTCGCACTCCGTTGTAAGTCGACATTGTCCGAATAGACGAGCGTGCTCAACGCATGCAGTGGCTCCCCTGAAAAGAAATCGGTTTCGCTCCGCTGTAACACATTTACATCAGCCGGGGTCTCAACAAGCTAGAGCCAGCTCTATATAGCAGAAGGGTAAGGCTATCAAGAATCATCTTACATTTTCCAGAAACTGCAACAGGTCTGCAACGGCCTCGCGTTCATTATCGGCTAGGATGGGTTCGTAAAGTGCGTCCCTCGATCGACCTTTGATAGGCGCCAATAGATCAGAAATATGGCACCATCTGTCGATCGAGGCGAAAATACCTGTCAGGCAAGAGACACAAGCGTTTCCCATGTCTCCTGATCTTTATTTTCCAAGCGAAGGGAGCGACCACCCCCGACAACCGCTGGATGATGTGTATGTAGCGATGAGACGGGTCTTCCCGTCGGGATCTTGCGATTAAGGGACTCGAAGTAAGCTTGCGTCACCGATGCTCGAATATATGAGATGACAAGGTGGAATGAATGATAGCCGTTTGGTCTTATTGGCGATCCTCAAGGAAGCAGACAGCAGACAGGTGAATCAAGAGGCAGGGAGAGCAGGCTGAAGCGGGCCAAGGCAGACGAGATGAACGAAGACGGAAGCGGATGACTCTTGCAGGGTTGTTTGGTGGGCAGAGCAGGGGGCAGGATTGGCTCCGCGACGCACTGGACGACAAAGTCGGGTCAGTTAGTAACCTTTTGCCAGTTGAGTTCTCGAGGTTGGAGCGATGGCGAAGGTTGTTAGCGGGGATGATGGGTGGTGGTGGTGGTGGGAGGGTGTCTTGTGATTATATGGCCGAAATCAAGTTTACTCACCCGTATATACACTCGATGGTTGCGAGATGATTCCTCGATGGTGCACAAGAAAGATAAGCACAAGAGAGGGGAGACCGGCGGGTAGGATTTCTGGGTTGGAGAGTGAGTTTGGCTGATCAGCACGACGGTGATTGCGAGGATGAGCTAACTACTCCGTAGTCGACTAACAGTTGTGAACGGACCAGGGTCGGTTGTGATGGGAGAGGCGGGCTTAGCGCCGTCGAGCTCAAAAACGGTGTCTTTTTTCGCTCTTCCAGCAACGGCACTATCGAAGCATCCCCTTTTTGACTCTGCAGCTTCTTTTTATTCCCGTCTCTTCTTTTTATACGAGTAAATTTTTTTACGATTTTTATTTTTATTTCTAATTGTGGGATCCCTCCCGTTCGAAAGATCTACGGGTACTTCCACACGCACGAGTCGAAACGTCAAGTCCAAGAGATCGCCGCTGGTGGCTTTCAAAAAACGCTTCCAAGACTCGCTCACCACCCCTTGACAGCGGAGCTGGCTCATGGCATCCAATCATGCTGCTGGTCAAGCTGCAGCCAACCATCTTATTCATGACGATGGAGTCTGTGGTTGGGAATTTGATTGGATGGAGCATCCCCTCGATGACTCTCGAGTGCTTGAGATCATCGTATAGTGGATATCCTCGCCGTGGGCCATATGGATGTCAGCACACCCGGTTGTGCCAATTAGATTAGATGTTATGAACGCGTTATACACACGCGAAGTAGGTATGGAAACGCATTTCGCATTCTCCTTGCACATTGCACCCTTTCTAGGCAAATGTATCGTACATACGGAGTACACATACAGGTAGACAGAAAAACGGAACCAGCGGGAATCTACATGGAATCGTATGCATCCACCCTCGGGCAAATAAAATATGATATCAACCTCGCCTGACGCTAATTATTCGTAAGATCATCACAACGTCCAGTCTTGGTCAGACAGTCCGGGTATCCTCAATCATGCATACCGTCCGTAAGAGGAATCGTTGAGTAGAGTAATGTACAAGATTAGAAAAAAAAAAGATTTATCATGAAGCAAACGTCCCACATTGCACGCATTTTAGCCGTTGGTCACCGCTTCGGGTCCTGGTTGCTCGAAAATTTGTTTGTCGACAGCGTGGGCAGCTTAACTCCTCCTCACCGTCATCCAAGGGGCTGCTGTCCGCATCGCCAAGGGTGTCCTCGCTCGTCAAACTGCCTACATGCCGTATGTCGGTATCACTCTCGGCGATGGATCTCCGCCGGTTTGCCACCTGCGAAGCAAATCGAGACTCGTCCCAAAACATATAGCTCTGGTTGCCTTCCATGAACAATGGATCATTTGGAGCGAGCTTACCTTCTGACCCTTTGTAATCCTCAGAAACTGCAACGCGGTCTCCTTTTGCTAGTTGCGATTCTGACAAGACTGCGCCGGAAAATGGGTGATTGAATCCCATTCTGGCCAGGCCCACACGTTTTGAGATCGTCGATGGTTGCACAGGTTTCTTAGCCGGTTCGGATACGTCCGCTTTCGGAGCGGTACCGCCTTTTCGGAAGGACCTGTTTGGGGATACGCTCCGCGTCCTACTTCCCTGGGTTCGGAGGTTGTCGACGCTGCCGTTATCACGCGATCCGGCAACTGAATTGCGCCATGACAAAATGCGCTCGGACGGAGTCTTGAGAGATTCTTTGCCTATTGAGAGTACACTTCGGCGCGTAGAGACGGAATTAGTTCGACCAAGTAGTCTCTTCGAAAAGGTTGAACCTGTATCCCACGATTCATGGGGCCTTCTATGGTAGCCGCAGTCCTGACGGAATACTTTGATAGAGCCGTTGTAATCGGCCGTCACAATAATATTTCCCTCTGAATGAGATGATCGAGCAACATAAGCCGGTGACTCTTGCTGCTTCGTCTGATTCGATGGTGCGGCTACACGAGGTGTCGAGGATGCAGCTTCGGTATTATTGTTGTCAATTACCGATCGCGAAGCTACGGATCCCGTTTGGCTCACCAATGTGATTGGTGGTGGATTGCATAAGTCATATAGGAGGTCACCAGAAGAGCCAAGGATCTGTTTCGTCTGTACTGGGGCCATGATAGCGGTTGTTACCATTGAAGAATGGGCTTCGAAGCTTTCCATTGGTCGTTTCTCGGGGAGCCGTTCATTGACCGAGACAGGCCAAATATAAACCCGTTGATCTTCGCTCCCACAGATTATATACCGGCCATCACTGCTAAAGGAAGCACGTATTTGGCTAGTCGAGTTCTCATTGCCGCGGAACTTTGCTTCCAGAGTCCGATCCCTGAAATTATAGAGACGGATACGGGAGTCGTTACTGGTAATGAGAATTTTCACAATTCCCGATTCTTTACCAGGCGGATGAAAGATGGTGTCGATGCCGGTAATTTTACTCCCTTTGGCATTTCGACCTCTTGCCGAGCGGACATGAATTTGGGACACCATCCTCAAACCATCTGTTTCGTATATCACACATTGCCCATTTAAGCACCCAGCAATGGTGTGTTTCCCATCAGGTGTAAATGCGACAGCAGTGATTAAGTCTGGAGTCGTCGCTACGTAAGCGACATTCTTATCCGGAATACTCCATAATCGGAGCTTAGTATCCAGTGATCCAGCGACAAAAAATCGGTCATCTTTAGGATGAAACTCAATAGATGTCACGATGTCACTATGTTTAAAACAACAGAGACACTCATCCCTCTTCACGTGCCACAATCTAACTGTTTTATCAAGGGCAGTGCTAAGTAGAAAATTGTTCTTTGTGCAATGATTAGCGTACGGAAATCGGGAAAGATACAATCGCACGTACCTTGCTCCAACTTATGTCAACAATACTTCCGGTATGGCCTTCGTACTCCCGGACTACCTGATTCTTGAACACAGGCGCATTCAAACGTATCAACGGCTGACCAGTCCACGTTTCTTCTTCAATCTCATGTGCCTCTCGATCTTCCGGGTTGGATATGACAGACCATACTCGAACTTTCTTGTCTTGTCCAGCAACCGCAAGATATCTACCGTCTTTGGAGAACTCAATCTTCCATATTGCCTTGCCGTCTTGGCCGGTAATTTCTGAATCGGAAACGTTCGCCTCGGCTTGTTTATCAGAAGCGCCATCTTGCCGCTCCCCAGGGCTAGGTATTTTCAACTCTTGGGCCATAAATAGCCTATTGAAATCCTTTACTTTCTTGTGTTGCGCCCGGACCCTGATATACTTTGGTGGAGGAGGAAACCGAGGGATAAAGCCTATCGGTTGTCCAAACACTTCCGCATCCAATCCCGTAGTACGTCGTTCTCCAAGCTCCGATACATCGTCGTTCGATTCATCGTCTTTTTTCTTATTACCGATGATACGGCTGAAGAATGACACGCCTTTCCTATTCTCGCCAAACAAAAATCAGTATGCAATCTTCTAGCCGAGCTCTCAAAAGTAGGAGATAATACGGACTTCTTTTCCTTGTTCGGTTTTAGTACTTGATTTGGTTCGGCCTTGGGTGCCGTCGTGATTTCTTGTGTGGAAGAGAGTGGAGTTCCGGATGGCCCGGGTTCATCGACGGATGTACGCGTTCGGAGTTTAGAAGTCAAAGACTTCTCAGTGTTCGTACGGTGAAGGATTTGCTGCCAATCAATATGCGACGTTAGCAGTAGAACTCCTAAGGTATGTATATGGTTGAGCTAATTCGAGTTGAAATAGCCCACGCTGCCGCTGCGACGGTGAAACATACCTGTGATAACGGGTCGATCGGAACAGATGAGAGAGGCGGTGAGTGAGCTGAGATGTTTGTAGTAGACGAAGAATGCTGCTGTTTCAACTGCAATAAAGCGGCCGGGCCGGATGCCGCCTTCGTGAGCGACTTCGTCGTTAAGTTTCTTTTTAACGTTGGCGCGGAAGGATTCGAGGGCGCGTTCGACAATCTGTCCGAGGAGATCTGGCGCGCCGGAGAATTTCCTTGCGCCAAAGTGTTGTTGCCTAGATAAGTCAAAGCAGTTTCACATTAGTCTTTGAAGCTCTGACTGCAGGTGCATGGAGAAAAACCAGAGACAAGCTAAACAAACATCGCGCGTTCTGTCACAACGGGAGAAACTGACCATCCGCGTTTGTCCTTTGTCCATCTTTCACTGCATTTGAATTTTGAGGTGCAGATCCATTGATCGGTCCCGGCGGCGGAGCCGCGACGCCATTGGTAGCTCTAGTGAGTGCTTCTGCAGCCATGATGCAACGCCGGGACAAGAACTGTCAAAGAAAAGTGAGGTTAAAGTGCCCCGAGATTCACAATTGCAGCATATTGGAAACTAGATGCTAAGACCTGCACGTGGTGGACTTGGGCCGTTCAAGCGGAATGTGACCTTAAGATGATGCAGAGAAAACACATGCGTAGGTAGTTTTAGGCCACTAGTTAACTCAAGGCTCCATGGGCCAGAGCAGCATGAATCATGCCATGAGAAGAGTACTGAAAAGTGAACATAGTCAAGTCATCATCTTTCCAATCGCCACCCGAGAAAGCACTTTTAAAGGTTCCAGAGTTCCCAAAAGCAAGAAGTTGTTTGCTGGTTCAGGTTCTTGCTTAGCTAAGAATGAAGGAGCTCACTATGACGTTGTTTATGAGGCAGAGAGAGAAAGTGAAGGAGAGTAGTTAGGCACTCTGTATGAATAGAGATCTGTACTCTGTAAAATGAGCAGACAATGCAGCAAGAAAATCCATGTTTCCACAGGATTTGATTGTGCATCAGTATGAGTTAATGGTCGAGGGTTGCAGCTTTCGTGCTCTATCTCTCGCAATCGCACAAATTGCCTAAATAGTCGAGACACAATTCACACAACTTGTTGGCACTGCTTCAAAAGTATCCGGACACAAATGGGAGCAACAGGGAAAACATACCTCGATTATCTCCACTATCTCCAGATCGATGATGCCTCGATTTATTCGGTAGCGCATATCATTGATGATCAGGTCTCTGCCGCGCCCATTCACGAAGGTCCTAAAGCGCCACAGGAATAATCAATAACGAACTGACATTATTGGTAACACCGTCGCATACACGTATCTCAGTCCCGGAAACTCCTTCTCATACTCGCGATTCAACATTGCGAGCGTTTCTGCGCTCTCTTTCTGCCCGGCCGAATGCAGATTTGCCTGCTCGGCTTTGCTCATCTCGCTCAACATCTGCCCCTCTTCCTCGGGTGCATCGCAGGCCGTTTTCTCTGCCCCAGGCGCCCTCTCACCAAGCCGCGGGTGCGCGCTGAGAATGCTGAAGAGTATGACCTGAGCATTCGGGTCCCTTGATGCCGTTAGGGCAATGAGTTTCCTTTTGACGGCGTCAACTAGCGCAAGGTACGAAGGATATTTTTTCGGAAACAATGGTTCAGCGAGACGATGTAAATGCTCTGATGGCTCGAAGAGGGCATCGAGGATTTGATTGCAATCTGCATGCGAGAGAGTCGAAACCGTGCTGATGTTTGGTAAGACTGGAGCGTCCATTTTTGCGAAAGCAAAGTCTTTGAAGCTTTCTGGTAGGTTTTAGGGGCTTGTGGATGAAGATGATCCAGAGATTTGGATATCACTAAGCCGTAGGATGCCTTATTACGGATGACGAATACCACAAACCCTAAAGGAAGGATTCGCACATCGCTTCTGGGGTATTTTTGATCCGATGCATTGCTTGTTAGGCATTACGAAATAGCTACATTGCAGATGGAGTTTATGTACTCCGTACTCCGTAGGTAAATATGGAACCATCCACAGTGGTAAGGATTTCCTCAGTACGGCGTAGCCGGCCAGGGCTATAAACTGAAGCAGAGGAATGGCTTTTGCCAAAAGATTCCATAAATATTTTCTAATATACAGGTACTCCGTAAGGCTGACCCGGTTTGAACACACGACCTATGTATAGCAACTGCCAGGACTGTCTGGGATGCGGGTTCGAGCCGTTCGATCCATCCGTTCCACAAGCTTGTTGACTTGGGTGGAAGGTTTGACTCCGTCACTCAACTCAAAAGGAATCCCGCTAACTAGTGAAAGGATTCCGAGCTCAACACAAACCTTGAAACCCATCATCTTTTTCGACACATCCTCTGAATAGCTCAATTCCGCTGATGCCGTTGGCACTGTTCACAACATCACGATTCCTCGCCTGCTTGATTTCTTGAACAATTATTATTACTAATACCACCTATTTTCGGTCTGTTTACATAAGAAGAAGACGGGATTGCTAAATCAAGCAATTGCGATCCAAGATCGCACCTTCCACACGATGCCTTACATCGCAACTTCCCAAGATTTCCTCAAACAGTCATCGCTCCTTCTCGAAGCATATCCAGACACTGTTTGTTTACCAAAATAGCCTTCATTGACCGCTGTATCCCTCTAACTTACCTAATCCTCCCAGAAAATAACAACGAGATACTCTTATCCCAAATGCCGCAGAGCCTCCACCTCACATCCTCCATCCGCCTTAACACCAGCAGCCCTCACCCTTAAGGCATATCACCCCGAGTCTGGCATCTGTTTAAAATACCGCACTACAAAAGCTGCTGAAGTTAGCCGTCTCATTGCTGGACTCGGTCGACTCGCGGCCGGAGCTCCAATTGCAGATCCCGCCCCCGCCGCGGCCCCGGCACCAACACAAGGGCAGCCAAATGCTGATGGAGATGTGGAAATGATTGACGCACCCGTTGAGGCTGAATATACTGTTGCAGCTCCTGTAACTGAGCCTCCTCGAAGTACGGCTGGAAAATCGAATGGCGGGGGTGGTGGTGGTGGGGGAAAGAAAAAGAAAGGTGGGAAGGGAAAGAGATAGCAGGAGACGAGAAGCGCATTTATGAGCGTTTTCCTAAATTACTCCGCACTGGCTGGCGTTTAGAACGAAGCACAAGGTGCCTGGATTTGCAACGTTGATATGCTGCATCCGGGCTTGTTTTAGAAATCGAGTAACCTAATACAAAAGGGTTCGAAAGACTTGAGTTTCTATTTGTATCCAAGTAATTATACACCTCGTCTTTTCACTTGTATCGGGATATTACATTTTTGCTGTAAAGCGCTGCTGAGAGACAGAGAGAAAAAGAAAGAAGGAAAAAGAAAAAAGAAACGCATCGTCCAAACACACAAACATAAACTGAGACCTGTCATAAAACATACCTTGACATCTTGTCCGTAACGCCGAATCCATATGCGAGTTAGTCATACACGGAGACAAGCCACCAGCGGCCAGTGTACCCGTAACAGAAAATCAGGAGAGGAGAAATAAGAAATGCTAATGATCAGCTCAAAAGTCTTCATCGAAATTAAAAGCACCACCATTCTCAATTTCTTCCTCAGCATCCTCTTTCTTTTGGGTGCTAGCCATGACGCCAGCCTTTTGGTAGTCGCCAACACGCTTCTCAAAGAAGTTGGTTTTACCAGCGAGCGAGATGTTGTCCATGAAATCGAATGGGTTGGTGGCATTATAGAACTTCTTGTTGCCAAGAGCCACCAGCAATCTGTCTGCCACAAATTCAATATATTGGCGCATGAGTTGGGAATTCATGCCAAGAAGGGCACAGGGAAGGGCGTCGGTAAGGAACTCTTTCTCGATCTCGACAGCCTCAGTGATAATAGCCTCAACTGCTTCAGGGCTGGGGCGGTGGCGAAGATGAGAGAAGAGGAGACAAGCAAAGTCAGTGTGGAGACCCTCATCACGAGAGATCAGTTCGTTTGAGAAGGTGAGTCCGGGCATAAGACCGCGCTTCTTCAACCAGAAAATAGAAGCGAAGGAGCCGCTGAAGAAGATTCCTTCAACTGCAGCGAAAGCAACAAGGCGTTGGGCAAAGGTGGATTCTTTGTCAGTAATCCATCGGAGGGCCCAGTCAGCCTTCTTGCGGATGCAAGGAACTGTTACATACGTCAGCAATCTATCATCAAGAGGACATCTGTGTTCTAGAGGGTCTTACTAGTATCAATAGCATCAAAGAGGTAGGTTCTTTGTTTCGGTTCCTTGATGTATGTGTCGATAAGGAGAGAGTAGGTTTCGGAGTGAATATTCTCCATCATAATCTGGAAACCATAGAAGCAGCGAGCTTCTGGCACCTGGACTTCACCGCTGAAACGCTCGACAAGATTTTCGTTGACGATACCATCGGAGGCAGCAAAGAACGCAAGGACGTGAGAAATGAAATATCTTTCATCATCATTGAGACGATTGTTCCAGTCGTGAAGATCTTTGGACAAATCAATCTCTTCAGCAGTCCAGAAAGAAGCTTCGGCTTTCTTGTACATTTGCCAGATCTATCCACGCGAAAACCACACGCGTTAGCTGCGCACTAACCACTTTACGCGTAGACAATCACGCTGAGCTTACCTCGTGATACTTCAATGGGAAGAGAACGAATCGGTGAGGATTCTCTTGTAATAGAGGCTCCTCTGCCTCAAGCTCCTTGGGAGTGAGGGCCTTCTTGGGTGCTTCAGGTGTCTCGGGCATGGCTAGTTTGACAACATCGAGGTCAACCTTCTTTGGGGAGCCGTCGAGCGGAACAGCCATCAGGGAATTTTCCTTGTCGGATGGGTTAAACTTGATTTGTTTAATGGGAGAATCGTTCATCTTGAGCTGTTGGAGAGAAGATGCAGTCTATTGGGGATACCAGTCGCGTCAGCGAATGCCAGGGACGCGAGTAGGCAGCACTGCGCAGCCATGGGGGTCAAGACCTACCTGCTTCGAGGGAGTAATTTGAGATGCCATTGCTGAATACAGACAAGATAAAAATTGAAAAGAACGACTCAAAGAAGACTAGAAAAACCGCGCGTTTGCCCGACGGGAGAATGAAAACATCAGAGAAGAGAAGATCGAGGGACGCCGAGTTGAAATACTTGCGGGATCGCGCTAGCCAGGATACGCTAAGTCACGAGATCACGCGATTGCAGGCGAACCTTAAAGCCCATTAGTCATGCTCGCTTGGAGCTCACCAATGAAAACGCTTTCCAGGGATGAGCGAGAGTGGGTCAATTTCGGAGATAATCTTATCTGATCGAGCTGATCCACTGACGCGACTTTTTCATCTGATAAGTTTGGTCTGGGATATCGCGTCGACGTCAACCACTTTCCCCCACTTCCAAAAAACAGCCCTTTTCCACAACATCTAAGAACATGTGCTACCTAGAGCATTCACTGGCTCATGTTTACTCGGCTCTTAATGATATTACCTTGCTTTTGTCTGTTTAGATAAGACTCAAAAATTGATCGAACTGGTGATAATTCGGCCTTGAACAACGCGTTTTCAACTGCTTGTTTATGTTGTCATCGTCATCCATAATAAGTGGCTGGGCCTATAGTTATCGATCCACTGCCCAGCCAATATCCTGAGCTAGCTCGGAAAAACTGGAAGGATCATGTCATGCGTGAGTGACAGTGACAATACCGTATTTTGTAAAAGCTCAAGGATCGCGTTCATTGAACGTCAATAGATAATATCCGGCTTCATTCTTAGCAAGTTTCACCGTAACAAGTGGTACCCAGTGAGATCGTCCGAAGTGTCTTTGATTTTCATCAATGGTTCAGCCAGTATGTACGGAGGACCCTCTCCTCTCTGGCGGTCAGATTGTGGATTGTCTACGATTAAAGGGCGAACACAACGCGTTCTCATCATCGCGCGCACCTTGTCGTACTCCGAACAAGGATTGGCCCCGTGTGGATGGGAGAGTTTATTTGCTTCAAGCCCTGTGTAACATAACTGAAAACTCTGTTAAACCCAATAATGTCCATATCTTTCTGGCCCTGTAACGTGTTTCTTTTTCAGCTTGAAAAATAAAAGTAAACTTGCTTTGTTACCCCGGCACATCGGAACCACTGCTGCATTGGACCCCATTTCCGCTGTTGTGAATAAAAGGAGGAAACCTGGATCAGATCGACAAGGGAAAAGTGGGCGTTATAAATATCAAACCAAGTAAAGACTGTACTACTTCTTATTTTTAACTAGCCTGTCGCTTTGTACTCCGAAGTAACTTACACAGTCTGGATCCGTGATATTGCCGACAAACGGACTTAGGGATTACTCAATTCAGATGATGCAAGTTCTTTCTAATTCCCTTTATCTCTTTTGGATCCTGAAGTCATTTTTTTAGCCAGACCGGTTCAAACCTTGCGCCTGTCTATGTTGTAAAAATAAATCTATCCTTGAAATTGGTATCATGGCCCTCCCCATGTGAACGCCCCGGGATAGTCAACCAGACTGGCTGATGAAACGCAAATTATTGGGTAATGATACCGCAAATCGTTCGAAATCTTGTAGTAAAACACGCTTATATCTTTTCTTTGATTGCATCGGGAAGAAATCGGGTTTCAAATCGCCGCATGAGCTTGTTTGTTTGCTCGGCCAAACTTAGAGTCAAGATCTAAAAAACTTTTTAGCGTTCGGTAAGACAGACGTTCGGGAGGCCACATACAGTATGAGGAAGAATACGCGCTAAATGAGCAAAGTATCCCTTGTAGATGGCAAATATACCCTCTTTCGTGATGGTCTTGTACAGGCAGTCAAACACGCCTTTGTACAAATCACCAGTCTGGTTATACATTCTTGACATGATCGTATCTGTGAATAAAATTGTTAGACCAATTGAGATACTTGGCGCTCATTTGAATCGCAGCTCACCTGGCGGATGCATAACGCAGCAAACCACAAAGCCACTAAATGCACTACTGGCTAAATGCAACCCAGGGCCATCCTCCATTCCAAGGTGTTTTATCAGGCGCCGCTTCGCAAAGAAATAGGTTGGTAGCTGGACCGAACTCCCAAATCCGGTACGGACCATTGCGGCGCCAACTCCGCGATAAAGACCCTTGACACCTTCACTAGTGTAGATCTTTCGGAGGCCATCGAACGAGTTTTTATACTGGTGCTGGGTGCCGACGGGGAGGAAGGGAGAGAATGATTGGAGTCGTGTTTTCACAAGAAAGAATGGCGAGCCCGCTGCCGCGCCGATAATACCGGAGCTTGCTCCGGAGAAAATGTTGATGCCCAGAGATTGGTGATTAGGGTCTTTATAGAGCACTGAAGTGAGACTTTTCCTCAATGGTTCGTAGAAGCCAAGGCGGCATCCATTTAGGAGTATTTGATAAATGTACTGCGAAATTTAGTAATTGCTCTCCCAAAGAATCAAGTCTGTTAGCGCACGTACTGCAGAACCAATTCCGCGAAATAGTCCACGGGGACCTTCGTTCTGAAGAATGACCTTCACTCCGTGGAAAACACCATTGTATTTGCGAACAGCTTCTTGCTTTGACTGCAGCTCTCCTTGCAACTGAAGACTTTGGAAGGGAAATTATCCGTCAGCGCACTCGTTCTTCTGTCGGAGAAGGGGTTGAATTACCGAATTTTGACGGTTTCGAAGCTATGAGTGACGGTGACTGCGCCACAAGCAGCAATGCCGCCGGCGATGAAGGCTCTATAATGGCACCCAGTTAGCTTCCATCTGACAATACCGACGGGAGCTAGGAAGAAAGGTACCCGGTAGTCGTTGACATTGCGCCCAATACTGAATCAGTGCTCTAGGTAAGAAGTAGGCCGGCGAAGGGAATGAAGAATTGAGCGTCTAACCGGACCCAAGAAGCGGAAGAAAGAAAGGGAAAAAGAAAACAGAGAAATAACACAATAACACAAATTATGGCGGCCCCAACATTTTCATATCTTTATGGTCCAACACCAAAAATATCAGCATGTATGTAACCTAGTAGAGACGTGAAGTTGTTACGAGGCTCAGCTTCATTCCGACTTCGCAGTTCTTGTCCCACGGCATTTCTTCCCATCCCGAAATTTCAAAGTTTGGACACGCCGAGCGACGGGAGCAGGGTATTTGTACCTATAGGTATCTATCCACGATCATTATGTGTGAAGTTACTTAGAGTGACCTTACTCCACAGTCTATTTTAATTTCCCCCATTTGAATCGGCTGCCATTGGACCAATCGAGATCGATCCAGGCTCCCTTGCGTCGCCAAGAGCCGCGCTCATGAAGCTTAACCGACCTCACAGAAGTTCAGCATCAACAATTATTGTCTTCTGGCCCGAAGGTGAGAGAAGAGCTATTCAGAATAATGATCGAAACCACAACATCTCTTCCTCCCCAGGCGACGACAAAGGTGTCGGATATCATCAGGTATTATCGTCCATCTAAGGTGCGCAAAAGAATCTAACTGCCGTTTCCACCGATGCCGCATTGAGCTAACACGGGTGCCGCCTCAATTATAGGTGTTTCGCGGTAATGCCAAAGGAGAAAACCCGAACCCACAACACATAACTTCTATTGATTTCGACGACCAAGGTGACTATGTCGTTGCGTCGGCGGATGATGAGACGATACAAGTATTTGACGTGAAGGAAGGAAAACCGACCAAGAATGTGCCTAGCAAGAAATATGGAGTGCATCTAGCCCGATTCACGCACCACTCTCGACAGGTGCTCCACGCTAGCACAAAAGTTGATGGTACGTTCTTTGGGCTATTTAGGATATTCCGCTGCCAGTTGTAGTGTATGAGGCTGACTGAACATGGCCATCAAGACTCTCTCCGACTTCTCGATCTTCACAACGAGGGTTATCTTCGCTACTTCTCCGGTCACTCCGACAAAGTTACCTGCCTTGCGATATCTCCTGGCGCGGATACTTTTCTTTCATGCTCTAAAGATGACAGTGTAGCACTTTGGGACTTGAACTCAAGAAACGCCCAAGGAAGATTGAAGTTGGCTACTCCGTACCTAGCAGCATTCGACCCATCCGGTTCCGTAATAGCCATCGGTTCACAGTCTACTTCTTCTGTCTTGCTCTACGATCTGAGAAATTATGACAAATCACCATTTACTACGTTTGACATGGCACCACACGAGGAGAGATACACCCCAACAACGCGCGGAAGATCCTGGACGAAACTAGAATTTTCAAATGACGGGAAATACCTGTTGATCGGCACAGACTATCATGGCCACTTCGTCCTGGATGCTTTTGACGGGCAGCTAAAATGCTTCCTCACAGGCAAATCTGGCGTAACGGGAAGAGCCGCACCGGTATCAAATTCTGGAAAACCCCTTGGTCAAGGAGACTCTTGTTTCACCCAGGATGGACGCTACGTTCTCGGAGGAGCAGGTGAGCAAATGGACACGCTTGTGTGGGATCTTCATCAATCTCCCGATGCGAATCGAGTGCTCCAGCCAATGATTCGCCTTCCGCACCGCGGTAAAACTACCATGGTGCAAGGCAATCCAAGATATAACATGTTCGTCAGTGCAGATAAAGAAGTCGTTTTCTGGCTTCCAGATGACAACGCAAAACAAACCGAAAAATGAGCCCACCCAGGTTTGCATATGCTTCGGCCTGGTGGCAATCCATCGAATTTGAATATTACGCTCCTTGATAACTTCCATCATGATGAAACTGGTAGTTCTGAAACCACGAGAAGATGTTGGAATTTTTGTGCTCCATGAGCCAATGAAATATTTAATATCTAATTGACGCTATCCCTTCCTACCCTTCTCTTTTCCTACTAAACTCCTTGCGGTGTCACATACCCAAATATAGGGCCCGGCAAGGTCATCATCGTCACCCCTGTTTTCTTCTATTATGGATTCGATCTGCTTGGTGACCGTCTTATTGCTGGAAATCGTTAATAATCCACTCACCCATCCATATAGGAAAACACTAGTGTTAATGTCGCTGAGTTGGTCCACAACCTTAAACGCGACACTTGGGAGCTGTCCGTTTTTGAGTGCAGTATCGATCTTATCACGGGCCTTCACAACTTTGATAGGTATTCTCCACTCTTTCGGAACATCATACTCCGTCAGTGCCTGGAACTCGGTTATCAACGTGCTCCTCTCTACACCTTCAACGTCTCCCATAAGCAGCTGGGTCCTCCTTTTTTCCGATGGAGTCCCTATTGTATCAACTATTTCTCGCATTCTGTGGGCAGCTTCGTCTGTGCATATGAGATCTTTATCCGCCATTGCAGGCCAGAGTTCCGATGGCACAAGAGGCTTTTCTGTTTCGAGTTCAATCTGTCGGGCTATAGCACGATGATGGTGTGGCGAGGAAACGATGCCACGGCAATGTGACAAATCTGAGACCAGGGCAAGAAGCAGGGTACAGTCCACGTTTAGTATGGGCGTTCGGTGAGGATATGGGCTTGGTATTAAAGCGGAAAATGCCAATTGGGGTGATGTTCTGCCCCAATCCTTGACGTTCTGAATGGCCGTCTCGTTTTGAATGCCGCCGCATTCCACTATCACTCCGGTTTTTCGAATTTCTCGAATAGCTTTATCAATTGGGGCAGTCTCACCTTCCGCGATCTTTGGAAGGATAAAACGTATTCGAGGATGTTTATATCTGATTCGAGTCTGCGCTGCCGCCTTTCTCATGTCAGTAGCCAGTTTGACAAGCTCAATGATATCTTCATCATCACTGTCATAGTTTTGCAGCCTATAGCCCTCATCCTCGTCTTCATCGGAATCAAGTTCCCAGCCCTGTCTTGCCAACTCGAATAATAATCTGGTAGGGGTGACTGTAGACACTTTCACCCATTCCTCCCCATGATCAGCAACAATATCCACTATCACATTCTTTCTTTGTGTGACTGGCTGGGCTATCTTTCGCTCGTCCGCTCGCTCTTCAGAATGCCCATTTGACAAGTGCAGCGTTCCGAATGCTTCATCGATGTTTCTTTGTTTCTCCACTTTTGTCTCTTCCCAATAGAACTTTTTACTGAACCCAACCAGGCCCGTACAAGCATTGATTGCCACTGTCCACACCATGCAATAGAAGGGCAAGTTGGAGGACCGTAGAGCGTGTAGCACCTTTCTCTCCGATGGACCTAATGTCCCCCCCTCAGATTCACTTGTATCTTCATTCTCAGTTTCACCCGGACGTATATCGCTAGTTTCGCTCTCTTCCTCGGCGGCTTTGTTCGCTTGTTCGCATGACCTTTCTAAGGACTTCAGCTCCGATTGCACGGCGGACTTGAACTGGCGGAGTTCAACGAGGTGAGGTCTTCCCAAAGAATCAGCGAGGTAATTTTGAAAGGTAGTTAACTGATCGAGAAGGGCGTGACATTGAGCGAGAAGATTTGCTGACAGAGTCTGAGCTCTGCTTGCGGTACGTGGCATTGGAGCTCATACGGTGGTGCTTGGTCGGAAGTTCCCGCAACCCTTCAGTATCCCTCTTATTAGCCCTTGTGCTAAACCCCTTGATTTCAACCTATCCTCCAAAAAATTCCTGGAAATACCCACCCTTTGAGCCAAAGGATACTTATGAAGTTTGAGAAAGGGCAGTCTTAAGGGTTTTGAATCAGGTAGTTAGTTACGGTCCGTCACCCCACCTTGGCACTTTCCAGCGGACTGGATTTTGTGCCTTTTTTTTCGGGAAGGTTTCCAAACTACGCCGTAGTTAACTATGGAATATCAATTGAAATTCGCCAGTTCAGATCCACCGACTTTTTTTTATCTCCCGGTGTTGTACGTGATGTCTGCCACGTCTGCTCCTCCCTACGACTTTGTATAGTACTATCGCCCGTTTCGTTCTCTTTGTAGGACTTCAGCTCCAATTAAGCCGGAAACGAAACGGCCGCAAGTAAAATTGAGAATACTGTAGAACGGATGATATCTTTGGAATTATGGACCTTTCCTACGGCGGCGCAAACTGGGGGCTACAATTGCGTAGTAGAAGCTTGTAGGATGAAGGGGGAAAAAAAAAGAAGAAGGAAAGGAGAAAGAGAAAGAGAAAAGGAAGAGAGGAAGATTCTTATATATCCTTCTTCCCATGCTAAGCCAGGTGGCTTCTGCTTCACTTATTTATACAAGAACAAAGAAGAGTGAAGGGGATTCCCCGATTAGGCAAACATGACTTTAGAAACTGGAAAAACTTCCAGGCTGCTATAAAGAGAAACTCTCCAAACCATGAGCACAAGAGTCATCTGTAGTTAGTCTACGGGTAGGTAATAGCAACAGATTACGGGCACTTTTGATCGAGGTCTCCATTCTAATTAATATGACAGTAACAAAGTTGTTATTCATGATCTCCGGTAATCTTCCAATCATGCTGTTATAATTAGGGGCATCAATGCTATTGATAAATGACCATGAGTTTGAAATATACTGACATTGGCGCGTCACAATACTTCATACAGGTGTCCAAACATGAAAACAACAATATAGGCACAGGAAACAGATGCAATAACAGGGAACCGTTAAGCCAGTAGACCGTCCTATTCCAAAGCAAACGCCAAAAATTATGGGAGCCATTTTCCTTCCACTGATAACATTTCGAAGTCAAATAATATACACATCTTAATCCTTCTTATGCATGAGGCCCTTTCTTTCCGTGGAGTTCCTCGGCGACTCGTCCTCTTCGTCGGACCATCTGTCTCCATCCTCACCAACGGCAAAATGATCGGCGTCAATCGATTGGCGAGACAGCGGAGGTTGTGGAGTGGTAATTGCAACATCTCCTGCTTGAGAATACTCGGCACCCGGGCCACCTGCGGACCGGTTATTTGTCGTATTTTCAACACCTTCTTCCTCGTCCAGAGAATCGGCAAGCGACCGAATCTCGAAACCATCGTCATCTTGTGCAATCTGCAAAAACTGTTAGCATTCTAACCTTAGAAAGACAGTGTCTGAACATACCTCGTCACTCATCGCGAAGCGTCTGTTGTTCATCGTAGGCCTCCAAAGATAGGCGACGAATGCAATGTCGAATAAGTAAACGATATTTAGCCACCCATCTAATACAAACCACCTTGTTTTCCAATGTTCGGGTATGTAGTCCGCTATCCGTTTACTCACGAAGAGGAAAGAATTGAGGAAGAAGAATCCAAAGATAACCATGATACTTCCCAGAATGCACCACCAGAGCTTCTTATACATCATGGCCTTCACTTTTTGTTTTCGATCAATCAAGTCCTTCATGGTGGCGGTCAGCGAATTCAAAGTCCAGATATAAAACGCTGTAAGCGTTGCGGCGAGTGGTAGCACGACGAGTAGCACAAGAGGCCCAGCACTTTCGGGAGAAATCGAGAGACTGGCGACGGCATAGATGATACCGAAAATAAAGTGGCCAATGGCAAGAAACCGTACGTAGATCATTGTACGTCCCAGAGATGGTTTGACAACACCGTATCCCATGCAAACGATGAGTAGTAAAAAGAAGGAAAAGGAGTTCCGACCGGCACTCAGAACTGCCACTATAATCATGAGGACTCTCGCCATGACATTCATTCCATGTCTATTCTGGTAATCTGCGGACTCGTCAGTGTCAAGTCGAGTTTGGAATATATCAAAGATTCTCACCATAAAATCCCCAGGTCATGAGTTCTTCAACGACCAAGAAAACAAGGATGGCAGTAATATAGTTCTGAACAGGGACTGCAGATACCGCGATTAGCCATTATGTTCGGATTTGAGGAGAGACAACTGCAACTACTCACGAATGTCATGCCGATGCTGAACGTATAAGAAAGCCCAGAATCTACCCGAAATATTAGTCAGAATTCATTTGGTACGATTCCGCAGCAATCAACTCACATCCCAATCGCAGCGTATAAAATTGTTAATCCGCCATAAAATGCGAGTTTCGGAATTTGTGGTGCAGGAAGTTCCCCATAAGCATTTCTGAAGGTCACAATGCCGCTATACTCATCCCCTGTGAAGGCATAGGTGCTAACACAGTAGAATCCGGTCCTATTGATGGGGTATTTGATCGGTTGTGGGTCCGTTAAATTTACGGCCATAGAAACGAGAGCTGATCGTGACTCTGATGTAGCGTTTGGCTCGAGTATGAAAGCCCCTAAAGACTGTTCGCCACACAGGCCGGCATCGATATTTTGACGACTGCAAATTGTCTCCTTTTCGTACTGCCACCTGTCAGCCATAGAGTCCACACGTACTGCTGTCTGGCAGCCGAGGCCCATATCTACATACTCTGTCTTTGTCGTTTGGCCCGAATCGACCAATCAAGGGCTCATCCTTCCATTCAAATATTACCAAGCTCATCAATGGATTCGGATCTTTTGGCGCTACTTTGTCCACTTTCAGATGAATGTATGGATCAACATTTCCACCCCAAGCTTTCTTGCCATACATCCCAGAGCATTGTTGGCGTTGGCCGACTTCCTGGTTCTTAAAGTATTATGTTAGTTATGATTCGCTAAATGACTGTGAATACTCTTTACCAGCTTGACATCGTTTGCAAATGTATTGGCCGCTAATAATGCGGCCAACAGACCATAGAGCGTCGTTCTCATTGTTGAGCAAATTCGCGTTGGTGGCTAGGAGGTAGAACTGAAAGCGGAAGCAAAGAGCTTAGAGATCGAGAATCCTATCTGGTCAGCACCATTGAGAGAGCCCCATAGACTTATTAACGCTGAATTCAAGAAGAACGGGTCTTTACCGCATCCTCAAGAGGGTTGATTTCAATCGGGACAACTGTCGTATGCAGAGCCGGAGCTTGATGGTGCCTAGCAAAACATGACGTAAGCAATAATTTAGGTTCCAAAAGTTTATTTCAATCCCTAAAATTTTGCGGCGAGATTTCGGGCATACTTTCCAACAGTGCTCGTTCTGTCACATCGAGAACTTATCCGATACCATTCTTACTCAAGATAATGGACAAGCCCGCCCAGCCTTCTTGCGTGGACTGCAAGTCTACGCCGTCCTGCGTGACTGTCCGGAAGCGGGATTTCTGCGAGTACTTACACTTGACCCCTCCCCATTCCAATACCTGCGTTCTAACTTATAGCTTCATAGGCAATGTTTCGTCAAATTTTTGCGGAGTAAAGTTTCAAAACGGATGAATAGATACCGGTTGCGGAATACGGTCGAAGATCATCGACGAATACTACTCCTACCTCTCTCTTACGGCGTTTCCTCCTTAACCCTCCTGAATATCATAAGCGGACTTTTGGACAAGCAAGCGACCGGGGGTCAAAAGCGCACCGCTTTTGACCTACATGTTTTAGCAGTTATCTCGGGAACCGCTAACACATCGAACGGCGCTGAAATTTCCAGTAAACTGGAGACGGTTACAAATGCTTACCCTAGGAATACCTACACTGAGATCCCACTTCACAGCATTTTCCAGTACGATTCGAATTTTAAGAACGATATATCTTCTTACATAACGGATCCATCAGGTAGCGCCTTCAATAACGATGAAAAGGCTTTGGCCTTGTTTCGTGCCTCCTTTTCGACGCCCACCGCCCGGGCAGACCTCGATAGGATACTGCGGCGGCGACTAATAGTCGAATTTGCTCGATCCAACAACTGTGAAGCAATCCTATGGGGTGATTCAGATAGCCGCCTGGCAGCCAAAACCTTAGCCAATGTCGCTAATGGAAGAGGATCTTCACTCATATGGGACACCTGTGATGGAATGTCGCCATGGGACCTTTATTTCAACTTTCCATTAAGAGACCTCTATAAGACAGAGATAGACCTGTACGCGTCTTTCACGTTGGAGTCCGTCCGATCTGTCATTGAACCAGATGCTCACGATATTGAGTTGATGTCTACTCGACAAATGTCGATTGATGATTTAATGTCACACTATGTGCTAACCCAAGGCGCAAAATATCCTGGCGTCATGGCGAATATCGTTCGCACGGTCGACAAGCTCAAAACCCCTGCGATACGTGGCGGAGATGCGTGTTTCCTCTGCAGAGCGCCCATTGCACCGTCGTTGTCCAAGCAGAATAATTATGACTCACCGAACGCCAATGAAACTAGACCTGCTTGTTATGGGTGCATGAGATCCCTCCTAGATCTGAGAGCTACTAGTTTCCAAAGTGGAGCTAGTTTTAGCAGCTAGAAACAAATTGCTTGTTACTCATACGGGCATCATGGGCTTTTGGCGATGCGGGATCTAAGATTATGTCCTCAAAAAGTATTAGAAAACATCTTGACAAACTTGGAAAAAAATTAAAAAGGTTCAGATTCTACTGATAATTAGATACTATTATACAACTCTTTTCAGTGGATGCGCTTCTGTATTTAAAACGTATTCATCCAGGCTGATCACACCAGGCTCTGAAAACATTAAGTAGAAATATTTCAAAGTTTCTGCCAGCCAGAAGGACTCCATGCGATCGTCTTTCGGAGGATCTGACATGGTACAATCCCTAAGTGCGGCGTGGGCGATGTCCGTCGTGGTATGTTCGACGATGGAATTAAACATTTTCCATGCTTTGTCTGGAAGCGAAGGATCACCTGTGATCCGGTAGAGAATAAAGATAGATTCTATCGCCTCTGGCCTAAATGGGCACAATCAGCAGTGTTGCTTTGGGCGAATGGCTTCGATATGGGATGTATTTTATCATTATCTTACCGAAGGATATATCGGGAGTCATCAATTTTGGTAACACCAGGAGGAAGATTGCCCTCTTGAATTTTTCGTTCAATAGGTCTTAGGTCATATTGAGAAGTTTTATTGATGGCCTTGTGCCATTTTTTCTCATCCCAGATACAATTTGTTGGATCATCACACGAGACGGTATGCATAATTTCTGGCATGATGCCTTGTTTTCCCGTTTCATAGGCCCATATGCATCCGTTCACCAGCTTACGGGCGATCTCCATGTCCTCCGGACTATTGAATATTTTTGCGCCAACAGCAACCATGCCGCCTGTGAAACACCCCAAGTGTTGCACTTGAGGATTCGCTGTGAGCTCTGAAAGTGGAGTTTTACCATCAACCCAAATACTCCCAGAGAAAAGGATATTGTCTTCTTGTGTCATGGGGCGGAAGAGAATATAGCGTTTGACGGCTTTCATAGCTTTTTGATAGAGCTTCCGGTACTGCTTAGTAGCCCCTCCTAGCATAATATGTTGCTAGGGACATTCAGTTAGTTACTCAGCAAGAGAAGCCACAGGGGGGATCCAAACCTTTGGTAGATATTCATATAAGGAGTCCGCCATTCCACCCAATGTAAAGCCAGAGTAATCTGTAAAATCCAGGGTCCGTACATTGACGACAACCGGCCATAATCCTGGAATTTTTGTCCGATCTTGCTGATCCTCAAATACATTCATGATGCGTTGAATAGCGTCATAATATCGTGGATCCTGAGTGATTTGACTGAGGCGGGTAAATTCCAAAGTGAGCGATCCCAGATCTGCCACCAGAACAGTGTCCTTGATTTTTTGCGGTTCGTCGCGAGCAGCAGAAGCCAGATCCCAGCGGGTAATAGGCATCCTATTTGGGGTGTCAAACGCAACGTAGAGCATCTCACCAAGCTCTATGGCCTTTTTGAGTAAGATATCCTCTCCGCTCAAATCATAAGCCGCGAGGAAGCCACCTAAGTATCTAATATTCGTCTCGAAAATGCTGACCTCATCTAAAGATGAACGGCTGAAATTGATATTAGAAGCGGCTTGGACGGCTTCTTTAAATTCATCGTGTAAGTCCATAATCCAAAGTGAGTCTACTAGTGTGGTTAGATATATCATTCGAACAGGCCAGTAGAAATGGGATTCAGACCGAGCGCATCGACCATAGTAGCCGCCCAACCACCAAAGAGATCATTGGCTTCGCCAGAAAGTGGCCTAACTTCGTCTCGCATCCATGCATGTTTCTTGTATCCTTGCCAGGCATGCGTGAAATTTCCCTTAACGGCTTCCAACCGGGCCAGTCTCACCTCTCGAGCTTCCTTACTTTCAGGCGCAAATCGATGTTGAATGGTTGGAATACTTTTAGGTACGGGCGAGGGCATGCGAATCATTGACTTGACTGGATAGCGCTGAGTAACGCGACTCCATGGTGACTGGTCCTTGATTTCCGATGTCCCCTCTGTAGTCACTTCTTGAGGGGCCTCGAATTTGTTCTGGATGGTGGTCTCTTTTACCCACAGAACAATCAAAAAAACGGCTAAAAGCACCATAAATGCTTTACGCCTAGAGAGAAACATGGTGGAGGTATCCTTTAAGGTCGAAAATCGAGCCTCATGGATTGTGTGCGAGTGGATATTTCGAGCATAGGTACTCCGTACTCCGTGGCGGAGGCCGCCGCGCTTCGTTTGCTCAGAATTTTCTAGCGGACTTAACCAAATTGAAACGTTTATACGGAGTCAAAGCTAAATCCCATCGAGTTGCTATTGATAATTATATGGCACTCCGTACGGAGTGGATGGCCATTGACCGGGTACTCTTTTATTGTTTGAAGTTGAAGGATCATGAACTCCATGTTGCTCCGTGCTTAGGTAACTTATGCTTTACGGTCCGGAATGCTTGTTGACGATTAGAGTTTTGCGTCATTGGTTGCCCCTGAGCAGTGAGCATCGACGATCCCTGACAAACAGTACGGAGTAAATACGTACTCCGCAGAAGCCCATCCACCCCTATAGGCTTGGCTTTAGGGAAATTAACGAGAGCAAAGCAAGGGAAAAATAACGTTTTTCTACTTCTCTGGAGCTAGAGTTGAATGTGCATATAGGTATAGAGTATTCCGTATAGCCATATTACCAAATTCTAGAGCACCACGTGATCACCTCGTAAATCCAGCAAAAAGACGAAAATGGAGGCTTAAAAAAAGGTATAAAAGATCAAACGGAGTATAAAATCATGGTCCCCCCATCTCTAGATCCGGTTCTCGCCTGTTGTTTGACCGCCCAACAGTTCCAGGACGAGTTTTGTCTCGTGATAGTTTCGCTCTCTGAGGTCGCGTGGGCCCTTCGCCGCCGGAGTCACTGTCTGGAAGCTCCGTGATGCGCTGACCGCCAACCTTTAAATTTTGCTTGCCCTTCTCCTTCAGATATCGTTCCAATAAAATGGCGTTACGAGTGTTGCACTTATACACTGCATCGGCGAGATCGCCGACAAATGGGATCAATCCGATGACAAAGTCAAGAATGACGTTGATCATCATGTGTAGGTAGAGGCTGGCAGGGAGTCCGCCCTCAATACTACCGCAAGTTTTGACAACCATCAAGGCTAAAACCATATCTACTGCGTCTCCAATACTGAAGCGAATTGTCAGATGTTTGCCTTCTCCAAATAGGAAAGAGAACGTACGCGGGCACTAAACCGATCACACTACCCCAGCCAAATTTAATTCCACAGCAGTTGCACAGACACAAATCGAGACGATATGCTCGCCTCTTCACCTTGGTCAAAACCTTGACATCATGCTGCGAGATTCCTGCTGGTGCTGCTCTGCGCCGCCTTTTAGTTGTGGGTCTACCAAGGAGGTTGGTCGCCGGCACTTCTTCGAAATAAGGATCCTAAGGAAGCAATCCAAATGCGTTAGCATGAGTCTCTACGTTGTAGATAAGAAAAATCTAAATGCACTAGGTGCGCTCACCTCCTGTCCAAAACGATTCTCAGCCGACTCCTTTAAAACCTTTTTTGAAAGGATACCGGCTATTTTGGCTGCCATGTGGAATTGATGTTGCGATCAGTGGCTGGCAGTGATATTTGAGAGAAGGAAAAGTGCAGGCGCTTTCTATGTAAAAGAATAAAAATGAAGAGGGAAAGGTGACTGCGGCGAAGAGAGGTCGTCGCCTGGTTTTATAATGAGAAGTAGGCTTGGGACCTGGCGTTGAAGGGGGTTTGAAGGCAATTTTTCGGTTCCATGAATCAACAAGAGATGACCAGTAGAGCAATCCTCTTGTCGTTCAGTCTTTCAAAATAATATGTGAGGAGCATTATTTATAGCCCGAGTTGTTTCAAGTTTGCTTTCACTGCCAGCATTCATTCGATATCATTCATCCAGCCAGTTGATTTTGGCTTCAGATTGCTGGGCGGCAAGCAATTAGTTAGCTGCTGATTGTGACGTCATCCCGATACCGCTGACTAATCAATACACGCCACACAACATCACAGCCACAGCTGACGCCACAGGTCAGGTGCTCTCGTTGGCTTGGCATTTGGAAGCCCACTCTTTCATCGAGCGTTCGATTGCGGAGCTTGCGAAGGAGCTTCACTGTGTTGTCACTTAAGATACTCTCCTCTCAGCTTTACCTACATTTGCGACAAAGGGTCTTCAAGGGATATATTTCTTCAGACTTCATTTTTCTATTCAGAATCTCTCACATTGCCCTGTGCGACTGCCTTTTTATCAGTCTCCTGCTGCCGTTGGCGAGTCTCACTCCCGAGACAGCTGGCACTCTGCTTGTTTACCGGCCCGCTACTTGTCTTGAAATGAACAAGAATAGAAAAAACGATGGCAGAACAAGAACTAAAACTTGAAGATTGTGAGCATGTTCCCGCATCGTGTTTTGAAGGCCTATCACTCATGTCTATGAAACCATACAGGGCTGGACGACCTTTGTGTCCGCTTTATTATCAACCTGCCACGGGAGGAATTAGAATCGGCCGAGCGAATATGCTTTCAAGTAGAAGAAGCACAATGGTTCTACGAAGATTTTGTGCGGCCTTTGGATCCGAAACTCCCTTCTCTAAACCTTCGTAACTTCGCATTGCTCATATTCCAGCACTGCCCGTTAATGTCGCAATGGTCGCATTATCACCATTCGGCTGCTTTTTCGGAATTTCTAGCCTATAAAACGCGGGTTCCCGTTCGTGGTGCAATCTTACTTAACGAAAGAATGGACGAGGTTGTCTTGGTCAAAGGGTGGAAGAAAACATCTGGCTGGAGCTTCCCGAGAGGCAAAATAAACAAAGACGAGAAGGATCTGGACTGTGCCATCCGGGAAGTATACGAGGAGACGGGCTTTGACATTGAGCAATCTGGGTTAATCGAAGATCCAAACAAGGTCAAGTATATTGATATATCAATGAGGGAACAAAATATGCGGCTCTACGTGATCCGAGGGGTGCCAAAAGACACTTATTTCGAACCGAGAACAAGGAAAGAAATCAGCAAGATCGAGTGGTATAAGCTTTCAGAGCTTCCTACCCAGAGGAAAATGAAGCAAGATGACGTTAACGGGCAGCAACCCAATAGAAACAAGTTTTATATGGTTGCGCCATTCTTGGGGCCCTTAAAGAAATGGATAGCTGCACAAAAGAAGAGGGACCATGCAAATTTTGCAACCACAAGCTCGGCTCCACAGACAGATGTTGAAAATGGTGCATACACAACGGCAGACGAGGGACCGGAAATGATAATTGATGCCCTCTTACATCATGCCACTATTGAAAGACCGCTCCGTACCGATCTATCTAGGGAGTCCACGGATGACAATGCCTCCATTCAGCTTAAACAGCTCCTGAACATATCATCTCCTAACGTCAAGCTCGATCCTGATCCTGTTCACCCTCAAACTGTCATGAGTCCGACTACAGGCGCTGAATTATTAGAACTTCTCAGAGGAGGCCCGGATATACCCCAGCGGAACGCACCAAATATACCTGGCTCATCTGCTTTTCAAAACAGCGCACCTCCTTCTGCGACTTATCCTTTTCAGTCTCCTGCACCGCCTCTTAACGACAGTGCTCACGTACCAGCTCCTATTCCAAGACCAGAGCCTGCGTTTATGCAAAATCGAACACCCTACCCGCCGCCACCCGCGGCTTTCAACAACCAGGCATATCTGCCGCCACTTTTACCGGGTAACCGATTTCAAGCAAATCCTTCCGAGCAGCTACGTACTGTCCCCCAACCGCCCCCACGACAAATTCCTTTGAACGACTTCCCTGGCTTTCGCCCCCAATTTGGACAAAATCATCAGTCATGGCCAGCGCCACCTAATGTCAATAATCCATCAGCATTTTCTCCCCAAGCCTTAGCCAATGCTCCCCACACTGCCCAACGTGCTGCAGCTGCTACATACTATGAAAACTTGACTCGTCCCATGTCGAAACCCTCCACTTTCCAAGCGCCACCGGTCCCACCTGCAAGCAAACTTCCGCCACCAACCCTAAACAGCCATACTCTTGCGTTGCTGAATGTTTTTAAAAGCGACCACGCCCCAACACAAGCGGCCGCGCCTCGAGAGTCAGAATCCCTTCACCATGACCAAGGCCATGGCCCTGATCACCAGGACAGCTTGTTGAAATTACTTAAAGCCGGGTCTGATTCTCTGGCAGATGGTGAATTCAAACACCAGCTACCTCCCCAAGGTCATATCCAACGAGACGAAAGATTGCACGGCTCTGGAATAAGGGAATCTTACTCTTCTCCTCATCCTTCGCAGATACGATATATCGGATCAAATACGTCCCAGGCACCGCATCTAGCAGCCTTTGTACCTCGTTCCGCTTCCACCAACCCTAAGCCAGCTGTGAAAGCCACATCGCGGCCTCCCCAGCGAGACCATTCAGCTGATTCCCACGGTGTGCAGAGGCCCAGTATTCAAATTCTTTCTCGTCCAGCCGTGGCTTCAACAAGGCAATCTCCTGTTCCTGCCCCTCAGAGCTCTGAACCTTCGCGTTCACCTGTCAAACGAAATGCAACAATATCGGAGCTGACGAAATCCTTCAAGCCGAAGATACTTCGTCGGCCTGATATAAATAATCTGGAAGATTGTTTACCAAGCCAAACTGTGACTGTCAGTGCATTTACAAAACCAAAGAAGGAAACTATGGTCAACGAGGCCAAGAACTTCGATGGCCCGTCGAAGGCTCCTGGTCCCAATCCTCAACTAAACAATGCGAGCTCACATCAAGAGAAGTTACTTTCGCTCTTTGGTAAACCAGTTCCGCCATCCTCACAAAACACATCATTCCGGCAGGATGGGAGTCCGCACTCTCAACTACGATTGCCAATTCGAGCTAACGCACCTGTTTCTGTAGAAAGCCTCACGTCACATAATCGCGGCGAGGCTACACCCACAGCTTTGGGTACGGCAACATCTCCAGTAGATAAAGCACTTTTACTTGGATATTTAGATGGTGTTGTAAAGGGAACACGTTAAGGCAAGGTTGGGAATGGATTGGGCTCGAGATTTAGTATACAACAGCATGGGATACGAATATTGAGTTATATTATCACTACCGTACTCCGTAACTCTTATCTGATACATATGCATTAAGGTTAGACCACTGCCCACAAGGTTTCGTAGGCTTTACTTTGTTAATATAGTTAGTTATTGCCAGGCCTTACCGCCTCGAGGCGTCACATCTATGGCGTGGTCACCTGGTAAATCTAGGTCATCATTCCAATCTGAGAAAATGCCACCTCGACTACCTGGCCTTCCGCTTCATGCCAACTGTCGCGTGTATAGACGTGGCTTCTCTAGAACGGCAGCTCATTCGCAAGTCCAAACTGACCTTCCTACGAACCAAGCGGAAAGCGGACATGTCCGGCTCACCAACCGTGCCCTCATTTCGCTCACCGGGCCTGATAGCACTGCATTTCTGCAAGGATTGATCACGCAAAATGTGGTAGCACCGAAGAAGCGGGCGAGCATTACAACTCCGTTCTACGCGGGGTTCTTAAATGCCCAAGGACGAGTGTTGCACGATACCTTCATCTATCCCATACCTCCAAATGCAAACGCGGAAAGAGACAACCCGGAATTAGGCTACTTAATCGAGGTGGATAAGGATCAGATCTCGACTTTGCTGAAACATTTTAAGAAGCATAAGCTGAGGTCAAAGTTGAAGCTTAGAGCCTTGGATAAAGGGGAAGCAGATGTTTGGGCGGTTTGGGACAACACGGGAATGTGGGGAGTGCAAAGTGAAAACGAAATAAAAGGCTCAATAACCTGTGTCGATAATCGTGCTCCAGGATTTGGATACAGAGTACTTGTTTCGGGAGGTAGCATTGAAGGTTTTCCGGGAAAAGCCGAATCACTTTCACAATACTCCCTCCGCCGATACCTTCATGGAATAGCCGAAGGTCAGGTAGAATTGACCCGCGAGTCCGCACTACCGTTAGATAGTGACATGGATATCATGGGCGGAATCGATTTTCACAAGGGTTGCTATTTAGGCCAAGAATTGACAATCCGAACACACCACCGAGGCGTGGTTCGCAAGCGCATTCTACCAGTGCAGTTGTATCATTCCGGTGAATCGAGGCCGGTACCCTCAGACGCCGGACTGCCCGTATACTCGGCTGAGACACCTTTATCTTTACCTCCTACAGGATCGAATATCACGAAGGCCAGCGCTTCCGGAAAGGGGCGCAGTGCTGGTAAATTCATTGCAGGCATCGGCAATATCGGGCTAGCTCTTTGCCGGCTAGAAACTATGACTGATCTTTCTCTTACTGGCGAATCGTCACACTTCAACCCTGACGACGAGTTCAAGATTTCATGGGATGCTGATCCAGAAACCGGTATCATGGAGTCTGGGGAGGTAAAAGTGCAAGCCTTCATTCCGCCATGGGTGAAGGATTATATACATACTGGTGGAGTAAGACAGCGAACTACAAAAGAAGATGTACAAAGAGCAAGGGATAAGGTCGAGCAGATGGAAGAGGAAAGCCGGCGGTGATCTGCTCCATATCTAAGTATAATTTCCGATACTGTATTATCATTGGGAAACTAGGGACCTGTAAATATAGAACTAAATTACATCGCTGTAATAAAGAACAATGCCGATGACGCCTCAAATAATGCTAAAGTGGGTATATGTATGCTGAAATCAAAATCTCGACGTAATTTCTAGAACTCCAAGTAGTGATCAAAGCGTCTCCCTCAGCTGAAGTATTTGCACTTCGCTCGTTTAACTTTTAATTTTTCTCCAACCGTTTCTTTTGTGCATTTTTCAATCGCATAAGAGTGACCTCTTCTAAGCTTGGGCTTTGGGATCCAAGGCTCGTGTTACCAGAGGCAGGACCAGTTCCCGATGAGAATGAAGCAAAAGAGGGCGGCTTCTTAGCTCCATTGTTGGCAGCTGAAGCTGAGCTATCCAATTTTGGGCAGTGATTTGGGATAGATTCATCAATACATGGGCCTTGCGGCGCCGGAGACGGGCCTGAGGGGGCTTCCAAGTCCGGCTCCTTATTTGAAGCCCAAAACACAGAGTCTATGGTATCCCATTCTTCACCTTTTTTCTTTTTGCTGTCCTCTACGGCGGCGTGTGCCCCCACGATAGAAGCAAAGACAACAACTCCTGTAGCCACAAGTTTCTTTTCCCGTTTCTCTCCAATGCGTTGTTTCTTATCCTTCATCGTGAATACAGTTTCGACGTTTCCAAACTCTGAGAAAAGGGACTGCAAACGTACTGCATCGAGGCTAGATCCTAGCCCTTCACGAACCCAGCGCACCTTTACGGTCCGTTCAATCTCTGGGACCGCAGTGCCGCCGATGTTTACCCGTGTCTGCTTTTCTTTTTGTATACCACGCTCTTTTTCCTCCTTTTCCTGCTCGCGTCTTTCTTCCTCCTCTAATACCTCCCTCCTCATCAGTTCCTCCTTTTGTTGCCTTCTCCGCCTTCCGTCTTCTGCCAGTCTTCGAATCTCTTGTGCTAGTCTCTCTTCTGCATCGTCAATATCAACAGAGGTGCTTAAGCCTGTCGCTGCAAAAGTCCTTTTGACACCACGTTCTCTGGACTCTAAATCCTCTTTCATCTTCCGCCTCACCCCCTCGAGCATCTCGCTCTCTCGTTTCTTTCTATCCCTTGCTTCGCGCGCATTGTCATAGACTTGCCGCACTGACGGCTCGGACAGAACATCGTAAGCAATCTGAAGCAAATGGAATTTGTCTATGTCAGCGGGCGTCGGATTTTGGAGTTTATCTGGATGGTATTTTAAGGCTGTTCGGCGGTATGCGCGGCGTATTTCGTTTTCGGCAGCTGCAGGTGATATATTCAAAAGAGCATAGAAGTCGTGCGAAGAGGCCGCGTGGGCCTTTAGGTCCTTGAGCTCGTCCGAGGGTGCCATCGCATGCGTTGGGTGGTTGTCCACGCGAGCCGGGGGAAGATTTTCTTTCCAAGGATGGCACCGAAGGTTCCTTCTACATACCTCCGGTTGCCACCCCGTTCCAAAGAGAGTTTACACTAACCATTTATCCGTCGGTACAAATATTATCCGAGAGGGGCAATTACAAACCTTACGCAAATCTTATTAGACCCTCTGCCAAGAGTCAAAGAGCCGCCAACTCCGTACAAAACGCTCTGCTTCCTAACGCTCACGATGGTGGGCGAGCCTTGCCCCTGCTTCAGTCAAAGAGTGTATGGTTCTTCTTGACTATTAGAAGAAGTTCTCACCTTACTAGCTGATATCCCGTTCGGCTTGAATCTACAAGGTTCCAGGGTGATCTTGTGGAATTGTGCGTCGTGGTTTCCCCTTTTAGCAATGATGGACCCCTTCCTAATTGGGAACTTCCCAATATGGAGCGCTCTTAAAAGGCAAGTACGAGGGTATGGGCCTCGAACCTTCTTGAGAGCTTACTTTGACGACAATCCATCGCAAAGCATAGAGTCTCAAAACTGATTCTGCTCGATTCTCATCTTCTCGATCAAAATGATGGCCGTAGTATCAGCCTCAGGTGCACTGACTGTTATTTCTCGAACTCAGCTGGCGCTAGCCTTAGCAATCGTGAAATATAAACCACCGCATCAGACCATTAAAGGTTCAGGAATCTCCTCTTGGCTTGTGCATTGAAGTCTCTAACCTTCATTTCTAGAATACATACTTCAGATCCGAGAGTACATCAAAACCGGCCAAAGAAAGCAAACGGAGTCTATTCCCGGATTTCATCTCGATAGTGCTGCATTTTGGCGGGATGCATATGAAAAATCAGATGCCTCGCAGAACCGATTGCTTGATAAAATCTATGAATTGGAGCAGCGGAACGAAAGCTCCACCCTTATGGGTGTTGGCTGCGCAGAGCCGAAATCTTCGGTAGCTAAACGTAAGGCTGGCACAGACGCTCCTGCGACATCATTGTGGCCAAATAAGAGAGCAAAAACGGCACAACATCCAATTCCTATCGGCCAAAAGATTAATTCGAAACCCAGAACCTCTGTTATGGGGGCACCCGGTCCCGAAAACGGTAAGCCGATGATTTTCTGCAGTTTTGACGGCACAAAGCTAATTTGTTTCAGTAATCACGTCGTTTTTACGGCGTTTTTACGTCCTTGAAAAATTATTGCGCAGAAAATCGGAACCAGCACAAGTAGCAACAACTTGCGCTGAGTTGTGCATGACTCTTGAACGGTTAATACAACTACCAATATCCGAGATGTGCTCTACAGCCAAAAGGCCGAACAAGCGCCCGAATATCCTGGTGCAATGCCCAAATCTGCCCGATACTTTGACTGTCGTTGAAAGATCTTTCCCTGTGTTTCTACATACATTAACCCGGATCACTGGGAAAGTTCAGGCGAAGGAAATGTCCGGACTAGTAAAGTATCATCTTGTCCATGTTTTTCAAAGCATCCTCTTGCAGTTAAATCAATACGCTCTAGGCAGAGCCAAGTCAATTCTGGACTGCAACGCTGGTAGTGTCAAAAAAGGGAAACAGGTATCGAAAACGAAGATTACGACTACCATCATGCCGATTCAGATGCGATTGTCACCTGAAGATAACCGAATCATGGGCTCCATTGCCCAGTGCCTCATTACCATGATTGTCTCAATCAACACTGAAAACCGCGAACAGGTCGAGGTTCTGGAGGGTCTTTCATTCATGCTCCTGCAGCATGTCGGAAAAGTACTCAGTTCAATAGTGTTTAGGGAACTGCAGTCCAACTTTGATATCAAGATTCGCTCTTCCAAAATTCCCCTTCCTAAGCAACTCGCTCAAGATGTGGCTGGCCGAGTTGACAGTCGTGTTTCTTATGATGCTGCGGTATTTCAGAGTCGGCATTTGCTTCTAGTCTTCGAGCAAACCATTTCCAGTCTCACTTCCGCTACGCTCATTGCAAACGATGCCGTAAGTTCAGAGCCAAACTCAACAAGCAATATGAAGAAGCGATTACAAAATACTCTTTTGCAAGGTGTCTTTGGTGATGACGATACCCAGTTCCGAGATTCTTTAAAAAAGCCCGGTCAACCGAAGTCTTCCGGAGCCCTCAATGAGTTGATAGACTCAGTTCAGGGAACCGACGAAACAGGCGGCGACTGGTTTATTCAAGAAGTATGGAAGCTACTCGGCTGGGATGCGCTGTTGAGCAGTCAAGAATGAAACACGCGGGGTTTTTGATGGAGTTTTGTACTCCGTAACCTACTCTAACATGTTTGGTGATCTATAACACGTTTATTGAACATTATCTGAAACCTAACGATCTACCGTCTCAACGAACGATGAAGAAAAGTCCTCTGGATTTTTACCCGCCCGGTCACTTGATTATCCTGAGCAGCCTAGCACCGAAGGCCAAGCCACCTAGAAAAGCACTTACTCCGGCAAAAACGATGAGCGGTCCAAATCTTGTCCCATAGCCCATCCCAGCTTTACCCTCCCATGGCTGTCCTCTAACAAGAGCCTCGCTCAACGGGCCGCAAATTACGCTCCCGATTCCGCGCCCCGCGGAGAGAAACCCAATTACCATTCCTGGTTCACCACCACTACCATTCGAATCGGAGCTGACTTCTCTAAGGATTCCGGCATAAGTTGAGCTGTATCCCCCGGCAAAGAACCCATAGGCGACAGAAAACACACAGAGAACCGCGATCGACGAAGAGAGGCCCCAGAAAACAAATATTGAAAAGGTAGCTCCAAGCGAGCTAATCATAATGACCGTTGTGACATTGAATCTGTCAATGAGAATCCCGACGAAAATACAACCAAAGACTGCTGCCCCGTTGAGAAGGGAGACTGTGGCAGTCACAGCTTCACTCCGTACACCAAGAGATCGGGCGTATGTAGGCAAATAGATATTTGGCATGAAGAACCCCAGACCTTCGAGGATGTTGCCAAGCTGGAGGATCAAGAAGGTCCTCTTTTTAAGAAAGCCAAATGTAAGGCGGCGTGGATGGTGCCTTTGGCTGTTAGGAATCCTTGGTTTTACAACGAAAGCCAGCGGTGTCGAGACAATAGCCATGATTACTGCCCAAGTCAGAAGAGTGACCTTCAGGTTAAAACGCTCTAGCATCCAGGACATGAAAAAAGGCACAGTTACTCCCGCAAATCCGGTTCCAGCCTATGTCCTGTTAGAGTAGCGATCTATGAATGGTCTTGAGAATACCATGCGCTGATAGCACTCACCCACATCACCCCGAAGGCCAATCCTTTCCTGCGAACAAACCATTCATCGACAAACAAAATTGCGGGATTGTAAGCCAGTGTTCCTCCAACAGCGTACAGCGCGCCTTGCGTAAAAACGAGGTGCCACACCTCTGTTGCAAATGAGGAAGCTATTAACGAAAGGACGATAATGGAAATTCCGATTGGAAGACTCCACTGCCTCCAGAATGGCCATTTTTGCATCAATGCGAAACAGATTGGGCTTCCAAGGTACATCATCCCCTGATGAATGGAATATTAGGCAAGCTCGATCAAAATTCCATTTCCTATGACTCACAAGTGCCGTTGTTCCAATTGCTGGGATACCCGATGGATCCGATTTGAAAGGTTCATGTGTGGAATAGAAATCCTGGAAAAGGCCGTAGGAGAATGGGAGGCCTATCAGCTCGTAATTAAATGATGATCTTATAAGACTGTGGAGGTTCAATCGTTACCCCAAACCATCGCCTCGATAAAGAAGCATCCGACTAAGAAGGACCAGGCACGTTTCCCTCTATCAACGGGCGGTAAGGCGAGTTCAAAAGATATATGCTGCTCGTCTTCGGGGCCATTGAATGCAAAATCTTCAGCAAGCGAATTGCTTTCAAAGTCCGACTCAACTCGTGGCGATTCCGATTGTAATTCTATTCCAGTGCTCGCCATCTCGACGATTTATGTCAATAACCATATAACTATGAAATGGAATTTTCTTCTTCAATTGTTTTCTATTTATGTCGAAGGATTGTCCGGAAAGCTGTTCATATTTTCCCGACGGTAATTGAATCCCACGCCCTGTGATGGGAGTCATGCTTGGTAAAGTTCGACCCGCTTGCTCTGTTAGCGGCTTAGTTTCAATGCGATTCCACTTTCGCGTTAATTCTAGTTTTGGCCGGTAAACTTTCTGGCTAGATCTTTGTATGACTGGTTCGGAATTCGGTTCTCGGGTTCTTGGAATATTCTTAGATAGGGTCCAGAAACAGCGCGGGGAGCAGTCGAGAGTCCAAGAAGTAGGTGAATAATATTAATCTCTACTATCTGAATTCTCCGAGGCTGATGAAGTCTCTAGTGGGGTCGCAAGAGTAATAAAGCTTAGTATTATACTGAAAAGATCACAAACCTCGAATATTCGATGCGAAACGAGCTACAGTCTTTGTCTTATCCAAGGCCTGTGGTAGCAGTTACTTTCAGAAATTGATCCATGGAAACGGGAGACTAGCCCGCGAAACTGATCCGGGTTACCGGCTAGATCGTTTTGTCTTGTAAGTTAAACTGGTTCAACCCTTCTTTACCTATGATAATTCCAGAAAATTGACATTGTCGAACAATCCAGATTTTCTCATTAGAGTATTTTATAGTCTTTGAGTCCAACGGCCCAAACAACGGGAACTAAAAGGCTTAGAGCCGCAAACCCGGCTGAGATTTCAAGAACACATAGAACCCATAATGTCCCAATCGCCGGTGTCTTTTTCATGACCGCGTAGTAGGAGCCTTCATTAGCCGTGGCAATCAAATGCATTCCAGAAATAATGGCGAGGCTGCAAAACAAGAGATTCCGAGATGTCAATGGAAAGAGTGTCCTGAGTAGCCCTGGCTCGGTGTTTTCTGGGTTTTTCCTATTTTTCAAAATGGAACGGTTGTAAAAATGGCTAAATAGTTGGAAAGAGACTATGTGACCATGTGCGAGATGGATCAAAAACGTCAAAACGGGAAATGCGATGAATACCGCCTTTTGAATCAGTTTCTTCAACGGAGTCTCCTGCGCGTACTGATGCGCAGCTAGAAATGAGAGCGTGAAATAGAGCGCTGATAAAGGTAGGGAGAGAAAAATTGTATCTGCAAACGGAGGTATAGCGGCGTTGTCATCTTCGATTGTCTGGGGATCGTTTTCGACCTCGGTTATTCTTGAGGATGGAGCAGAAGGACCAGGTTTAGAGGCAAGCTTTTCCGTTCCCAATATTTCGCCTGAGGGGGATACGTGAATGAATTCGGGTTCGGTTTTGCCTGTGGCCTCCCGTCGTTCGGCAGCAATCTCCAGGAGAGTTTTGGCGTTCTGCTGGGAGGCGAAGTCGCGGGCTGGTGGACGGGCAAGAGGAATCGATGATGGATCGAATTGGTCGGTATGCGATGCAGCGGCAGCGCGACGCTCCTTGCGGTTCCGTGGTGCCATGGCTAACAAAGCAATGGTACCTCGATGTTTGTCTGCGCGAAGTTTTTTGGTCGTGGGAGTTTAATCCCCCAGTGAGTTTTGACGTATTAGTGGCCGGTCACGTGAGAATATACGATTTGCTTATATAAGCCACATTCTCGCCACTAAGTTGAGATGAATATACGGCGAAAACAAGGAAAATTGAATGAAATGAAGAGTAGTAACATAGCTTAATTATCATTTGGTCTGATTGTGCTTTACAAAGAGCTCTTCTCAAGCTTCTGAAATATGCTATTTACCCCGTAGACTGTTTAAAAAGACATACTTTGTACGTAGAATACACTTCGATGTATCTATATGAATGAACACATAGAATTTCCAAGTACCTAGGCTAGTACATCAGTAGCTTACGAATGGAGGATCAGGCGACAATCATTATGTATGTATATAGGGATAGGGATGGTTGCACAGCTATGTAGGTTATGCACCGAGCCTCTAGCGATCTTATCATTTTGATCAAACGCCAAGGCTCGGAACCGGGCCGAAGGTTTCTGAGCTTAATTGATTTAAGCTTAAATTTGGCGGCTCATTCTTGGGTGAATTTTTGGACCGTGTACCCTCAGTACGGAGTACAGATCGGCCGACGAGCCGAAATTGAAATCGAATAAAAGAAACGGAAAACCAGCGGAACTAATGCTTGCATTTGTGAATTCTTGAAAACGGTATTAGATTTTCCTATGTACATACTACCAACGAACCTGGGAATTTAGTGTGGTTTTGTACCAACCAAGCTTAGCCTTAACTTCGACGAGCCCAAGATAAGAGGGTATGAATGTTTGGCTTCTCATACTCCGTACGGAGTACTCTGTATGAGAAAACGTTCGGCCGGGACGGTACGGAATAACTAAACTCCGCTAAAGAGTGATTAGTCAGCTGACTCGTCGGTTCAAGGTACTCGTTTGGAGCAAAATCTCATTTCCTGGGCCCGCAACTTGTGCTGTCTTTCGAAGTATACTCGTATTATTCTTGCTAGTATGGACTTTCCTCTTGTGCAGCTACTCGGATAGACCAAGTCGTAGAACGGGTTGGTTTTGCGGTGGCATTTTGGCAGCCAAGAAAGCACCACGTTTTTCAATTGTCGTTCTCGAGTCTCCGAAAGCTTCATCGTGGAGTTTTCCACTTACCGCCTTGCTAGCTTGCGCTACTGCATCCGATATGCCACGTTTCAACTGACTCCCTTCAAATGCGAATTTTGAGGTTGTTCAGGCGTGGTCGAATAGAACGATAAGACTTTTCAATTGTGACTCCATATTGCATTATTTTGTCATAGGGATTGGCCGCGGCCGGTACGGTAGCTCGTTCGGTGCTGTGAGCTGATCTCGAGACACTTTCCCTTACTCCATACCTTTGAACGCTCCGTTAATCGATGGACTCAGGGTCGCGTGACGATTTTCTTCTGGCTCAATAGCTTTGTTAAACGCTTTGGAGGTGTCGTCGCGAGGTGGTCTCGAAGTATTTTTGAAGCAGTTCATAATCCTCAACAAACAATGGTTTCGATAGCTACTTTCATTTCCCTTGCTCTACTTCCGGTTCTTTTCTTTTTATTCTGGACACTGTCGGCCACCGGTCCTTCGTCGCCTTTTGCGAATAACTTTCCGTTGCTACGAGATAAGCGGATATGTCTCCTAATTGCCCATCCTGACGATGAAGCGATGTTTTTTGCGCCGACCTTGCTAGCCCTAACGAAACCCGAGTTAGGAAACCACGTCAAGATACTTTGTCTAAGCACCGGTACGTTGGTTGTGTCAAAAAGAGGGAGAGCTGAAATGTATATAGTGCGATGCTAATGACTCCATCTAGGTGATGCGGACGGACTCGGTTATATTCGTAAAAAGGAGCTGCAGAAAAGTGCAGTCCATCTCGGTTTGCGCAGTCCATCCGACGTATTCGTTCTTGACGATAAATCGCAATTCCCGGATAGTATGACCACGGAATGGTCAGCAACGGCAATCGGATCTCTTCTGGCGTCGGCCTTCGCCTCTAACCTCGAATTGAATCAGAGTGACAGCGCGTCCAACCCTCCCCTACCCACCCCTAAACATCGGAAAAGCTCCAGTTATCGCAATACCCTCACGAATGGCCACAAGTCCGCGAAGGCGGTTAGCATTGATATTATTCTTACATTCGACAAGCAGGGCGTGAGCAATCACCCAAACCATCGTTCCCTCTACCACGGCTGCCGGGAATTTCTTCGAATATTGAGCAAAGCAACTAAGAATGAATGTCCAGTTGATGTATACACCCTCACATCCACTAATGTTGCCCGGAAATACTTGGGTGTTTTTGATGCACCAATTACCATGTTTTTAGGCGCAGTGAAGAGCATGATTGAGGTGAAACCAGCCAACAGAGGCAACAATGCTCCTACTAAACTCATCTTCGTGAGCGACATGATGCAGTGGTTTGTAGGGTGGAAAGCCATGGTACAAGCGCACAAGAGTCAGATGGTCTGGTTTAGATGGGGATGGATTACATTTGGGCGGTATATGATTGTGAATGATCTAAGAAGAGAGGACCTATAGCCCTTCTTTTTAAAAAACCATTTCACTCTGTTTGCAACTTATTTCTCAAGCTGTGATGGGAATCATGGCCCTTCCGATGCTACTTGGATCAGTGTTACAACAGCTTCAGTGTAAATAACTGAGCCTCTCCACATTTTTCTTATATTTCCTGTCACTTACTTTCCCATGCAAGATTTTATGCTGACTACGGAGTACGCGAGTCCACTAGTATGATCATGTATATTAGATCACTCTCCATTTTCCGAGCTAACTAGTAGCATCAAATTTTCAATTATCTTTTAATATTTGGTTACAAATTATCAATCAATATTGCCAAATGCATATGCGTTAGATGTATTTTACATATGATGCCAAAGAAACCAATGGCCATTGATGTCCTTCAGATCACTAGGCCAGCAGATTTCGGAATGTGACGTATTGTACGCTCACGTTGCTTCAACCACAACTGCCGCCGGACTGTTGTCGCTCAACTGCGCGTTGGCCGTGGCTTTCCGAAAGTGCTCTTGGTGGAATCGTTTTCCGCAATCTCCGAGAGGGAGAGTGAAGCTAGCTAGGTTCCACTTGTGGCCGTCGGGCCAGAAACTCGAGGGCTCGAATTCAACTATTCCTCCTTTCATATGATAAAAGACCCGGTAAGGCAAAAAATCCTTCCATTCCGCAATGAACTTCTGTATGCCGCGACGCTCCCAACCTTCCCGTGTCCCCGACCACTTTCTTCTTGTCAATACAAGTCGAATCCATCGCTGAAGATATAGGGCTTCGCGAGAAACTTTTATGTTGAGTAGATTGACGGTATTATATAGCTCCCAATAGGCGCCTGACGAAGCGAGTGAAGGACGAAGGGGCGTGAGATGATATTGGTAAGCTGGCTTGGGTAGTGTTGAATCCGAATCAGGGATGAGAGATGAGTCGTGAGGGTTTCCGGGTTGGGAAGCAGCGGAGGTCTGTTGGACAGGTTCAGCCTCGCTATGCATCCTAAGAAGTTTACGAAAGAGCTTATTTCGTGATCGAAGCGAGGTAAGAAATATTTCACGGCCAGCGCGCATATACTCGAATGCACTGTCACTCTGTTTGATCCAGTTTATCTTCACAGCAATATGGCACATTTTGAGGCTTAAAGACGAGTTATATGGAGGCGAGGTAATCACATCCAAGAGTTGAAGGGGTGAATCTCGCGGAATCTTGCCGATCGAATTTTGATCCGCATTTTTTCCGAATCTATCGAGAGAAAGAACCAAAGACCAGTCAAGAAGCTCTTGCCAAACACTTTGTGGAATCGCAACGCCATATTTTTGGGAAATGAAGTCCACAAGTTTTAGAGCTGTTGCAAAGTCATTGTTTGACCCAAATATGTGCGCGACAGCGTAGAGAAGACGTGTCGTAGGATGCAGTGGAGATGAAGTTGAAAACACGGGCAACGGTGGGTGACTATTCGGATCATTCTCTAGTAGGTCGACATCGATTCCCCAGACAGTTTGAAGGGTGGATTTAACAGTTCTCAGATCCCATTCGCGACCAGCCGCTGTCATGATATGAATGAATGTTGTCTCGTTTGGAACCAGTCCATTGGTGATCATCGTGTCAAAGAGTCGGTGTACTTGATCACGAACCCCGTCCTCGCCTGTTCTGTACCCCCGATAGCCAGGATTTTGTGGGTTCTTTTCCCGTTTCGCATACACCCAAGGAGTTGACCGAAGCCTGTGATTCTCTTTGGCTACATAGGTGCCATCCCAGATCTTTGCTTCCATATAAAAGTTATAGCAGTCGACATTTGGTTCAATTCCATCTTCAGTCATTTCTGTCCAAACCCGGCTGGCCTCTCGTTCATATCCCATCGATGCAAAGCAGGATAATAAGTGAGTATATTCTGCTAGCCCAAGGCTGTGGCCCGCATGGCGACGTAACATGACTGCATGGTTCAAGTGAGACGTCACTTTGGCTAGGACTGTCCGTAGGGGAAGGATTCGGTTATTGTAAGCGGTGGTCGGATGCAAATCACGCTGTATCTGCTTATGCGGCTCGATAAAATATTCAGGGGAGATTATTCGTAGAGCTTCGACAAAGGTAGGGGCAGGAAGCTCATGTATGCTTCTCTGAAATTCGGGTGAGGCATTGAATGCATTCTGGATCTTTCCAGGTTGTGCCTCCTCGAGAAGAGCGCGAACATCAATCTTAGGCTCGACTTCTTGTTTTGGAGAGCTATCACTTCCGCAGTGGTCGGAGTCGGGATTCCTAGCTCCCTGCCGGACATTAAGTAAATCGAAGGCCACGGTCTCCTGGTTTTGCTTCGGTATCGCGCTGAACTGGCGTTCTCCTCGAGACTTCCTAGTGGTATGCGAATGTATTCTGCGGGACGCGTTTCGTTGAGTATGGGCAAATATCAATTTCCAAGACTCCAATGGCATTCGCGCCAGGCCACTGAAGCCATTGCTGCTAGCAATTCTCAACAAGCAGGATGTGCATATTCGAGACCCAACAGCCTCACCGAAGAGGCCGACTTTTCTCATTCACGCTCGTTCGGAGGCGTCCCTAAGAAATAAATACCCGAGAATGCTCCCCGAAGCAAGCTTGCGTTGAAAAAGGAGCATTCGCGAGACGTCCTGGGCGCCGCTCTTCAATTTCCTCAATTCGGGTTCGACTTTTATCAGAAAGTTAAAACGGTTGATGCCGAAGTAAGGACGCGCTAAGCCGCTTTGGGACAATATCTGGAGCTTGGAGCAATTCTCATCTGGAGGTTCATGTGAATGACCAACAACCACGCATGATAACGAAACAGCGAGGGCAGGGCGTTGTGTACTCTTTGACTCCTAGGTGATGCTCATAGGGATAAATTCGACGTTTTCTGTTGATAGTTAGAGTCATGGCGGACGGCGACGAAGGAACTAACCCTTCCTTTTCCGAACCCCTCGATCTCGTCCGGTTGTCACTCGACGAAATTGTTTTTGTCAAGCTTCGAGGAGATAGAGAGCTCAAAGGTCGCTTACATGTACGTGAAAGATTCCCTATTGTTTCCTCGCAATGCTAACTAACATTTTGTCTCTTAGGCTTACGATAGCCATTGCAACCTCGTTCTAGGCGATGTCGAAGAGACCATTTACATCGTGGAAGAAGATGAAAAAGAGCAAGAAATCATCAAGGTATGGGGTTTCGGATATGACCAGTCGTTACCAATAATTTCTGATCTTGCTCTAGACGATAAAGCGACAAGAAGAAATGTTGTTTGTTCGAGGTACACCATCTCCTACTCGTTATCTTTCTCCTGTCACTAACCGACTTGTAGGCGATTCCGTCGTTCTTATATCTCCACAATCCTCCCCTTGAACCCTCAGCCTCTGCACCGCAACCGGTTACATCCAATCAAAATTTAAATCGGGAGTGTCTTCCGAATCAGTTCGCCCGAAATCTAGCGTTCAACAGCCAGGCTTTTGTGTAGTCGAATGAGCGACGGCGAGAATCATTAGTTTATCTCTCCCTGGGTCCCTTGAAAAAGAAATCATAGAGCGGATACCTAACACCGAAGCCCGCTTGTGATACATTTCAGAGCCTCATGTATCAGTAAATGATGCGATCATATGATCCAATTGTCTTAAAATTAATACCATGTACTAGAATCAAATACTTGAAACTTCCCGTTGATCGGGAGATTTACAATGGGTCAGCTATAAAAAACAGTTTAACGTTTATGATTGATGGTCGGAGAGGCAAAGAGGGAGTCCGCCTGCCTGACTCATAGTCATCCCGTCCCAACTTTGGCCAGAGCCTCAAACTCTCAACGGATCCGCTCTCCGGCATCATCCTATAAAGTATACCTACCAAGCCACCGATCACTCCGTAACCCTCGACCACTTCTACTGACCTATTGTTATTTTTATAAGATATGATTACTCGATTACGAACCTAAGAACCTCGCGCTGGACTGCGCTCGTCGTTGATTATCGTTACTATGAGTCAGAAGGTTTACAAGCAAACACCGGAGGAGAGGAGGAGGGGAGAGCTGGTAGGCAATCAGGAAACGTGCTTCTGGAGAAAATCGTGGTCTAACAATCGGAAGTCGCTCAGTGAGTTCGCAGAATATGTCGAAAAACAGCAAGCCACTCGATACGGCGGAGCGCATCCCCGAGACGGGTCAGTTGCGCCCAGCGATAGCGGCTACTCCACAGCAACTCGCTCCACTGTCGTAATGGAAGAGCATCCTGAATTAGATATTCTAGACCAGCTGGGCTTGGCCGATAGCTCTTCGCAGGTGAAACTGAAAGTTCTGCTCCTCGACGACTCCCCGGATGCGGATGCGACGCTACAGCAGCTTGCGGCTGTTGTCAAGGCTCGCGTGGAAGAGGGTCAGGGCGAAACTATCTTTGACCTTGGACAGGAGGATAGTGGTGAGTGGATGGGGTTCGGCAAAGAACAATGGGATTATGCGCTGGCTCGGTTGAAGGAGGCGGCACGTCTCAACCAAGCCGACTGCTCAGTGCTCCTGACCTATAACGTCGGTGGTCCCATGGAAGCCGAAGCTAAGAACGACCGGATAAAATGTGCTTATGGCAAAATTCTCATCCGTCGAGCGGCTGCAAGTGTGGAAGATGTTATCGAAACTCGCATCGCGGTTGTCGGAAATGTCGACGCTGGCAAGAGTACGCTTCTTGGTGTCCTTGTTAAGGGAAAACTCGATGACGGGCGTGGAAAGGCGCGCGTCAATCTTTTCCGTCATAAGCATGAAATCGAGAGCGGCCGGACCAGCTCTGTAGGGATGGAAATAATGGGATTTGATACCGTTGGTGAAATTGTTGGCCGTGGTCAACAGCGAAAGCAGTCTTGGGAAGAAATTGGAAAACAATCTGCCAAGGTCATCTCGTTCACTGATCTTGCCGGGCACGAGCGCTATTTACGGACTACCGTTTTTGGGATGCTCAGCAGTAGCCCCAACTATTGCCTACTTATGGTTGCAGCGAATAACGGCTTGATTGGCATGAGCAAAGAACATCTAGGGATCGCCTTGTCGCTTAATGTCCCTGTCATGGTCGTTATAACCAAAATTGATATCTGCCCGCCTCAGATTCTTCAACAGACCATCACCCAGCTGACTCGAATCCTGAAGTCCCCAGGCGCTCGCAAGATACCCGTGTTCATCAAATCCCTAGAGGAGACCGTGAATACTGCTACTCAGTTCGCAAACCAACGTATCTGCCCGATATTCCAGGTATCTAATGTCACCGGCGAGTCCCTCGAGTTGGTCAGAACCTTCCTGAACATCCTTCCCCACCACGGACACTACAATCCAGATGCGCCGTTCGAATTCCTCGTAAACGATACGTTCTCCGTGCCATTCGTCGGGACCGTAGTATCCGGCGTGGTCAAGTCCGGCGTGGTGCATGCGGGTGACAGCGTTTTGATTGGTCCTGATTCCCTCGGCCAGTTTCGGTCAACAACTATCAAGTCAATTGAACGCAAGCGCCTACCCGTTCATGCTTGTGCAGCTGGGCAAAGCGCGTCATTTGCACTCAAAGGTGTCCGAAGGAAAGAAGTTCGCAAAGGCATGGTCGTTTTGCCCAAACTCGAGAGACCACCAAACGTTTGTCGGGAGTTCCTTGCGGAAGGTGAGTAACCTATGCCCTTTTGTATACTGCCCTTTTTTATATCAGGCCTCAAAATTGTCATCATACTGATAGCACTTCCTTGATAGTCTTGATTCTCTCCCACGCAACCACTATCAAACCAAAATACCAAGCGATGCTTCACGTCGGAGCGGTGAGCCAGACTTGCGCTATTATCGACATCGATCGCGATTTCATCCGTACCGGTGATCGAGCCCTAGTTGCTTTCAGGTTCCTTCAACGGCCAGAATTCTTGTCGGTCGGTGACCGTATTCTCTTCCGCGAGGGACGAACAAAGGGACTAGGAATAGTCAAAGCAGTGAGCTACGACCCGAACAAGCCCTTAAATCCCAACATGAAGCAAGCTTCCGAGTCCAGCGGGACATGAAAGGTTCGTTGGCCTTGGTGTGTTCTGTTGGACCTTCAATTTTGCCTTTCCACAAAATGACCTTTTCTCTTTTATTAATATTGTCTTTCATGGCCTTTTACAGTGCCTTGGATAACTCTGCTATTCATCAACTTACATATCTACCGTGAAATCTGCACTTTTGGCCCTTTGGTTAGTTTGATTGTTTTGCTCTACTTGCACTCATTATCGCGGTGTTCTCATTTCCTTTTTTGGTATTCTTGGCGTTTGTCCTCGTTTTCTCCCACTCATCAGACTAATGACGACTTCATGCTGCACTAATTCCTTTTCCCTGATGATGAACTGAAATCTCCATTTCCCCTCTCGTCTCCACCTTTTCATCCCACCTTTTTCTATGACAAAAGTTCTGTTGCCTTGGTTCTTGGCAGATGATGGCTGTTCAGGGGTTCGAGTGACGTCACTTCCTCCGTCATCGCGACTTGAGGGATGCGACGCCATCATGAACGAACAGAACTTGATTTACGAGTTGCTGTATATATTGAGCCATAATCGCAACGAAATCTATCTTGTTGTACGAATGCTCTTCTGCACACACTGCCTTGGATCATCACGCTTTGAAACATAAAACTATATCTTCTATCTGCCACAATGGAGGCAATGTCGAATGCTTATCACGCCGCTCAAAAGGCTTGGGGAAATCAGCCTCAACAGCCGTCACAGCCATCCCACGAAGAACCAATCTCCGGTATTCAGGGCAAGGGAACACCAGCGGATCCCTACGACGCAGGCAATGTCACTGGTTCTGAACCAATCTCCGGTGTGAAGGGGCAAGGAACGGCCTCAGACCCCTATGATGCAGGCAACGCTTCTTGTATGTATTGAACCTTTTCTTAGATAATGGGCTTTATACGTCGCTCCGTCCAAAAATTTTTATACCTAAAGATGAGGGCAAAGGCTGATATACTGTGTCGCAAAGTGCCCGATCCAGTAGATACAGCACAGACAAATATGCCGCGCACACAAGGAGGACCAACTAGCCATCATACTGACCTCTCTCATGGTGGTGCAGTAACTGGTGGAGCTCGTCCAGCAGCCTCCAACCTCGACCCGACATCTGGCAACCAGATCGCTGGAACATCAACTGCTGGTCAGTCCAATTTATCTTCCGGCTCAGCAATGGGTGGTGCGAGTTCCTCAGAATTCCGACAAGAAGCACAGCTCCACAACGCTAAACTCCAAGGCTCCGGCGGTCAACTCCCTGGCCATTCAAATCTATCATCTGGCTCAGCGCTGGGTGGTTTGGACTCATCGCAAATCCGACAAGCAGACCGTCATTCAGGCCTCGACCCCACATCTGGCAGTCATATCACTGGCACATCGACTGCGGGCCACTCATCAACTACTGGCCACTCGAATTTATCATCTGGTCCAACAATGGGTGGTGCGGACCCATCACAATTCCGACAACAAGAGGACCCTCATAATGCAGGACTACAAGGCTCCGGCGGTCAACTCCCTGGAACATCGACTACCAGTCACTCAAACCTACTTCCTGTAGGCGGTGCGGACTCGTCAAAATTTCAACATGCAGACCCTTATAATACCAATCCCAACGCTCCTTCGTCCGGACTCCAAGGCTCCAACAGCCAGCTCTCAGGAATGTCGACTGCTGGCCAATCGAACCTATCCTCTGGAAATTCTTCGCAATTCCAGCAACAAGGCGACTCTTACAATAGCACACCCAACGCTCCTTCATCCGGAATTCAAGGATCCGGTCAGCCAAGGCCTACAGCTTCTAGCCTTACAGACGACTATCATAAACAAGCCGCTCCACAAGAGCGCCTCGAAGGCATGGAATCCCACGATCAATCAACTAGTAGTAAAACCGGCCTCGACCCGACCGTCGGAGGAACTCAACCACCTAGTGGGCTCTCCACGGAGAATCAGCCAACCAGTTCAACACAACACCGAACAGCAGACGGAGCAAAGAAAGAAGAAAGTGCTCCACCAAGACCAGGAGAAGAAAACATTGTCCGAAGTACCGGTTTTGCTGCAGAAGGAGGGGATTTCGATGCGACCAATCCTGGCGCCGGCAAAGAAGCCGACCGTAGGTAGCCTCCATTTTCCACAACAAAAACTAGATTTGCTAAACATATTCCATAGGTCTCCTGGAAGAGCAGCGTAAAAACGACCCCAATGCGGCTCCTCTCAAGAGCAGTTCGTCGAATAAGGAGAAGCCTGCTGATCATCATGGGGGGCTCTGGACTGGTACCCATAAAGCAGGTATCACTCTCGAAAAGGCGAAGGATAAGTTGCATATCGGCAAATCTTCGAATACCGAGGGATAAATCATTCCATTTCTGTAAAAATCGGGCGTGTTTCTGGATTGATTTTCAATCTTCAAAGTCTATTTTAATTCCCTTTTTATGTTAGCCATGATGCTCTTCATGTAATTAATGCCATGTTCCGTAACGAGATAGAAATCTACCCATGACTCATACAATGCCGTTGCCCTTGATTATCTCGTGTTTTAGAAACAGAGTAATTTCAATTTCTTTTCTCCCGTTTCTATCACGTACGCTGTAGCTCCATGCATTCTTGTTCGACCGGTTCGGAAGAAGTGAAGTGGGGGAGTTCCTGTGCGCCGAAGCCACTTTTAGTTAAAAAGGAGCTTAGTTCTAGGCGGTCCAGAACGCGTTTCGGGACACCGAGGCGCAGCTTGTGGGGATCAACCCCAGTTGGTGGAGCTGTGAGACATGTTTGGAGTTTTAATTCGTGTTTCTTCCAATCTGATTTCAACTGTTTGGACAACTCTTTCCCATTCTCCGGATCTTGACTTCTTCTCTTCAGGAAACGGTGTCAGAAACACGCCCCTTTTGATATCCGGCAACGTGTCCAGATAGCTCTGTTGCATTCCAGGCCAATCTGTCCTCTTTAGAAAATTCATATATCTTTTTCATTCCGCTGTCCATGGTTCAGTATATCCCGTTATAGGATCTTGGGCCTTGGTCAAAAATGTCTTCAATCCAGGTCAGGGGGATTGTTGTTTTCTCTGGTGGAAGTGCCGCCAATAATCTCGTTGACGTATTCAACGCAGTTCGCGAGAGCAAAGACTGCCCTCTCAGCTACGTTATTCCGATAAGCGACAATGGCGGGTCGTCATCAGAACTCATCCGCGTCTTTGGTGGCCCAGGTATTGGAGATGTTCGAAGTAGGTTATCGATTGCTTTTATACTACAATCGGTCTAACGATGATTTAGGTAGACTTGTTCGGCTGATTCCTCACAGTCACTCAAATCAAGAACTAGCTGGGATCAAGTCGTTTTTCAATCATCGGTTACCACCTGTAGCTGATGCTGCGCATGATGAATGGTATTCCATCGTCGAAGGGACCTCTCAACTATGGGACGCCATTAGTCCAGCTAAAAAAGAGCTCATCCGTTCTTTTCTGAATCATCTAAATCTCGAAATACTGAAACGCGCAAGACCGCCTTCCTCAACTTTCGACTTCACTTCGGCCAGTGTCGGCAACCTGTTCCTCACAGGGGCGCGTCTTTTCACCGGAAGTTTCGAGAGTGCTATCTACCTGCTAGGCAGTATCTGCTCTGTGCCACTACACAAGGTTCGGGTTATACCCGCGATCAATTCCAACTTTTCACATCACATATCCGCCTCTTTAGTCGATGGCACAACTATCGTTGGTCAAAACAGCATCTCGCATCCTAGCGAAGCCACTGCCTTACAGCCTACACGACGACGACCAAGCCTTATGCTGGCCGATGGGGATGATCTGAGCTCCGGGCCTGATGACCCTTACGAAGATAGCCATCTGCCCGGCTCTCTACCGTCACTACGCAACAAGAACATTACCTTTACAAAATCTAACGTGGAGGAGCTCCCAAGCCGTATCTCACGCGTCTGGTATATCAACCCCTACGGTCAAGAAATTCGCCCGCCTTCGAACCCACGCGTTCTGGAAGCGCTTAAATCCTCCCAGGCTATTATATACAGCATTGGGTCTCTCTACACGTCACTCACCCCGTCTATAATCCTTCGTGGAGTAGGCAATGCGATATCAACTTGTTCAGCCCGCCAGAAAATCCTCATTTTGAATGGCTCGTTAGACCGCGAAACTGGCCCATCGACCCGTCCATTCACCGCTGTTGATTTTGTGGAAGCTATTGTTCGTGCGGGCGAAGAATCACGAGGCCGAGTACACACTGTGCCGAACCTGAGTGACGATGCTGAAATTTCCGAGACTCAGGTTCTTTCGAATGACGGACCATCCCTAATACTCCCCTATACTGCGTACATCACGCATATTATTCATCTTGAAGGCCCTGGAACTCCACATGTGGATCGTGAACGCTTGTCCAACATGGGAATAGAGTGCTTAAGGATCTATGGGCGGAAAATAGACGGCCAATTGGGGATGAAATATGATGCCAATGCCTTGATTCAGGCGCTTGAGATTGTTCTCGGGAAAAAAGGTGATGCTATGCTTAGAGGGAGTTTCGGTGAAAAGAGCCGGCGAAATACATTAGAGAGCAAGGTGGGCAAATGAAATATCGATTAACATAGAAAGAACTAGTTATATCGCCTACACGCTACCTAGCTACCCGAGATCATCACAAGTGCCTGCTATGGCTGGTTGGCCCTGCAGTCACGCTCTAGCTGGAGATTCCAAAATGTCACAGCTCTTCTCTTCTTAATTCCTACCAGTTCACTTGGTGATGTGGGCTCCCCATTCAGCGTCACATGGTTTCATAATAGGTGAACCAGAATTGGAAATATACCTTCTTTACGTTACTGAGGTCCAGCCTGGGATTATTCTCCTTGGTGATCTGGAACGTCCACTGAGTAAATGGGCCTACCCTTGCATAACGCTCTTCCGCCACAGAGTCGATATCTCCTTCGAAGTACCGGGTCCCATGTGATCCGGATCTTTGAGATTATACCTGAACTTGAATAGAAGCGGCGCATGCACGAATTGAAATCGCTTGTGCTGCTTATCAAGGATCGTTTCGGTACCTTGGTGTTTCATGGTTATATTCAAAAAGTTATTGTCGGTTTTCGCTCCCTTCGAGATAAAAGCGGACTTTCGTCAACCGAATATCGACCATGGAGCCGAATGGATCTGGACCGTGAAGCCGGACGACTGGTATCGGAATTTCGTGTAGAACTCCATCCTTTCCGCTATCCGCAATTATCTGGACATACAGACCATCCACTTCAAATTTTAGACCCTTGTACATACGTTTGAAATAGGTGCCTATCTTCTCAATGAATTCATGTTACCTGCTCGTCAAGGTTGTTTGGATTGACCCCATAGTTGAAGAATTGGACTGAGAGAATTGAAACTCCTCCATTTTCTTCCCGGCCAAATTTTACTTATCAAGACTCACAAATCGGTACGATTGCTGTGCTCTATACAGCCACTGTTGCGTGGTTTGAATGGCATCAGTATACGGCTTCTTCATAAAAGCTGTCATAGTGGGATGATCTGCCTCCAGGTTGGTTATTTTCATCCCAAGATACATCAGCTCGTTTAACCTCGAGAGTATCAAGCTCCGTCTAGTACTTGACCAACATGAGAACTGCGGTTGTGTGTCCGGCCACGGCGTCATTTCGTTGCTGCACAATTGCTGTTACCGTATTTATCAGCGCAATGAGTCAAGCAGCAGGCGCCGGTCCATACTCTATAACTCACCGATATAATCCTCAAACCTCTTCTTCAGATCTTCTGGCACTGGTTTACCAAGAACATCTTCGAACTGTTCTCAAAAGGCCTCTGCCTTTTCGGCTACGACTTTAAGCTTTGTTGCACCGGGATCGTCGAAATACACGCCTCCATCCTGTAGTTACCCTTCAGCAAGACCTTGCACCGACCCTCCCATATCTTTTATTTCTTTTATCAAGTAAGCCTCCTCAACACCTACCCCCGAATCAGTCTGTAGTTTTACCACGGCCTTTTCAATAAGATCCGAGCCCTGAAAAATAACCATCGGCGCCAATCCATGAACAAATATTACCTAGGACAACGCCGACATGAAATCCTCCCACTGCAATTGACATGCGTTTCGACCTGCTCACGCACTTTCTCATAGGCGCGTAACACACTCGCTTTTGCAGGACCAATACTTTCGGTCAACACGTGCAATCTTCTCAAATAGATTCATTCTTCATGTGCTTAATATCATTGTCAACCAGACTTTTGCGAAACTCGCATTGAGCCAGTCTGTTTTGGATTGCTTGCTTTTTTTCTTCGGCATCCATTCCGCCTTTCAAAAACCGGTCATAGGTATACTCTACCTCTTTCAAGTTCTCGAGTAGGAGGACGATTGTCTCGCCATAAAAGCGGAACGATCCACGAGGCACCTTGTCCTCTATTTCGCCGAAAGCAATCTTTCTAGCCCAAAGGCTCATCAAATCTGCTTCAGCCTCATTTCGAATGGCGCGCAGAAGAGAAAATGAGATGGGCTCTTCTGTAGGTCTTCCACTAAGGATGAACATCTTCGGCTCCGCTATACGATAGGCCTTTGCGAGACGAGTTTCGAAATTATCTCCCGATCACCCGCTTTTCCGAAGAAAGGGGGTTTTTGCAGGATCCGGCTGAAAATAGTCGCGGAGCGCGCTTTTTGTTAAGTGATCCACAGAACCAGAATAGGTTCGCCATATGCAACAGCAACCGACACTGTGTTGGATGCACGAAACGGATCTGGCTGTCCAAGATCTTCGCTGTCTCCCTTAACCAAAAACAGTGGAGCTGCCCACCTTCCCACCTTCCCCAACGTCACTTCGCCCCTTGTCCTCCAAGCCGCCTATGCCATATGCTCCACCCTTAACGTTAACATGTTGCTTCAGGGTAGTCACCTGGTACTCACTCTGCGTTACCAGTTTCTCAAAATAGTCAAGGAGGTTTGAGCTCATACCTTGTCTCGGTGTAGCGAGCACATCCTTCATTGTGCTCAAGGCTTTGGAGCTAGACATTCGGTGCGAATCTCATCAAAACTGATCAAATCAACGAATTTGTTGATAGCACCTTCAAAATCATCTGGCCATCTCTGCTTCGAGTACTTTCTCTTTACCTTTCCAACCACACGTGTGGCATGAACATATAGTCACCTCCAATAAGAAAGATAAAAAAAGTCTTTCTCTGGTAAGGACCTGGCACTGCATGACTTTTCTGATTTGCTTGTTCAGAGGTCGTCACCCGGCTTTGGTAGATTAACTAAACTCGGAAACCAGAGAAGAGCCAAGTCTGGTCAACTTTGAAAGGGAAGAATAAAACACTTCTCAACATTTACAGGCCAAATCGAACATCAGATCGACGATATACAGCCTGCTTTTCAAAACCATAAAACGAATAGGATATCACGGAATAAGAGAACGGAGCTCAGGTGCCAACGTACTGAGTGTCCTGCCCAGTATTGGTTCAATTTGGCCGTATGATTTTATGCGTGAATTAGTTACTGCCCGGCATATGATATTATAGCCAACCTTTTATCGGAGGATCATCCATTCACTGTCAGCCAACCGTGCGAAAGATTGATGAAACCAAGAGCGACAACATCCCATTCTAAAGACTGAGTCCTTACGGGCCTGATGAGGTCCCGGAGACAGAAAAAAGGTAGTCTTGAGTCACGCTTGAGAACCGTGAGTGGGAGCGTGGTTACGTACGCGTAAGGTGTGATTTGATGATCTGGAGAGGTCCCAGGCCCTATAGAAAGTAAAATTTCTTGAGGAGTACAAGAAATTAGCATCTATAACATTGCAGAAGGGAGGGAAAAAAATAAAATAAAAATAAAAATAAAAATTGAATAACGGAAAACCTTTCAAAAATGAAAGCTGGTATCTCAATGCGCCGCAAATGCCAATCAAGCCCTGCCCACCCCGTCACTTTCAAATAATGAGCTTCACGTCCGCCGTTTCGCCTTTGTCATTAATTTTAGTTGTATCGGTACGAGATTCCGTCGAGGTCCCGGCGTATCCGCCCGCGTAAGAACTTTGCGGCAAACTGGGCAATGCCCCCGAGAACTTTTGTTTTCATAGAATCGTCTTTCCTCGCCGAAACGGATGGTATCGATGATGCATTTATGACAGAATAAATGGCCTAGATTTTGTCAGTCTTGGGAATGCAATCAGAGCATTCAAGAATGGATGTTTCATACCACAAATAGTGGCCGTCGCATCGACTGGAGTATCCATACAGACAGGACACTTATATGATGTTAAGGAAGATCGGCCAGTCTCATCACTTGCTGAGTGTTGTGCTTTCACTGCATCTTCTCTCTGCTTGGACAGGGCTTGGCTCAGGCTAGCAGGATCATTTACCTCCGTCAGATCAACCGATTCGATGTCTGACGAATCTATGTTCTGAACCGGAGGGGACCTTCTGGAAGAACCCGCGGCCAAAGGGAGGTCCAGTCGTTGCCTTTTCGGCGCGGGAGAGTCGTCTGTAAGGTTTATATATCGTGAGGTTCGTCCCGAGTACTGGCTGCTGCTAGGACAGGATTCATCGGTAGTGGGAGAGGAGAGCGTCGTGAGATCTATAAAATCCCCTTGGGACATTTTTTCCGGCAAATGGGGTTCAACGGAAATGGGGAAGGATTCTATGAACAAGCGAAGTTCCGCGTTCAGCCGGGCCTCAAGATGGAAAGGTTAGTAAGTTAATTGAAGGTTAAAGAAGCGATGATCTCAAAAATACTCACAGGGATAGTCCTAATGGTAAAGATCTAGAGACACAGTTCTCAGCCAATGAATGTATGTATCGTGGTGGGAAAATCGGATGATAACAGCAGGAAGAAGTGGAAGTGGATGAAGGTTCAGGTTGCCTGTTGAGGCGGTTGCTTATCTAAACCTTGATAGAGCGATAAGATAAGGTCTGGCACTAAGCCTCTTTGGGACACAGTTGCCTGCAAGGCGATTACGCCGAGCTTCATTGGAGATTCATGAATCCTACCAGGTATAGAGCTGATATGAAGATCATGGTCTAGCACTCAAAAAATGCTGGTACCAACTACCGGTACCTCAAGGGTCTTTCAGAGAGTATTGCAACGTCCACGAGCCTTCGCATGCTCTCTCGTCACCCGCCGATCCCTAGTCTCGTGTGCACGGCAATATTCTACACCAACAGCTTCAAATGAGTCCATCCAAGAGCCAAAGAAAAGCTCACTCGTGGGTAAATATACGCGATCCATGCAGTAGTGTGTTGCTAACTGGGCATTTTTTTTTTTTTTTTTTTCAGTTTCGTCGGCTGCGCGGTTCAATGAAATTGGCGTTCAGCAACTGAGTAGCCATGTCCATCCGCAAATTTTTCCCAAACCATCAGCTCCTCCAGACCCAGAGTTGGTAGCGCTCTCGAAAGACCATCTCAGCCGACATGAATTACTTGGTAAAGCGCAAGATGCTTCTCCTCCTATCGCTTTCGACCTCCCTCCCCTCCAAGGCGAAACACTTGACGAGCATTTCTATAGACTGGGCATGGATGCGTCAGCACCATATCTAGATCTCGCCAAAGGGTATGCGGCTTTCCAACTTCCACCAGCGCCGCGTAAGTGGAATGCCAGGAGTGGATGGACGAAGTACAACGCCGATGGGACCACGGAACAGGTTCATGCTCCTAATGAAGCGATGTTGACATTCGATACCGAGGTCATGTGGAAGCAAAACCCCTTCGCTGTCATGGCCTGTGCTGCAAGTCCTACAGCCTGGTATGCCTGGCTCTCTCCTTGGCTTCTTGGGGAGTCGGAGGAACCACAACATCTTATCCCCTTGGGCGATCCTTCTCAATCTCGGATAATAGTTGGTCATAATATTGGCTATGATAGAGCTCGAGTACTGGAAGAGTATGATCTGAAACAATCGCGGAACTTCTTTCTTGATACAATGTCGTTACACGTGGCGGTCAACGGGATGTGTTCTCAGCAAAGGCCAACATGGATGCGCCATAAAAAGAATCGCGATTTGAGGGATAAGCTGTCTCGCCAAACGGAGTCGGTTGAGCTTGTTCAGCTCTTAGAAAATAACGCTTTGAGTGAAGAAGAGGAAGAATTGTGGGTAGGGCGAAGTTCTATCAATTCACTGCGCGATGTCGCTAAGTTCCACTGTAACATCACCATCGATAAAGCACAGCGCGACCATTTTGGCGAATTTGACCGTGACGGAATACGAGAGCGGCTTGAGGAGCTACTTGATTACTGTGCTGCAGATGTCTCAATTACGCACCGTGTTTATCGCCGTGTCTTCCCAAGCTTTTTGGAAAAATGCCCACATCCCGTCAGTTTTGGTGCTTTACGGCATCTCTCGACCGTCATCCTACCGGTCAATGAATCATGGGCCCAGTATCTTAAAAATGCCGAGGAAACGTATCATCGAAGGTTAGATGACGTCCAAAAAAGGCTGGAGGAACTATGCCAAAAAGCAGTCGAACTCAAAGATAAGCCTGAAATTTACGATACCGATCCATGGTTGCGGCAACTGGACTGGACTGGTCAGGAGATCAAGATGGTCAAAGGTAAAAAGAAAGGTGATCCTCCTCGCCCAGCCGCAAGGCAGAAAAAACCGGGTATGCCTAAGTGGTACAAAGATCTGTTTCCTACGAACGCGGCCCCGATAAATTTAACCGTTCGCACTCGAATAGCACCTATCCTCTTAAAACTTTCATGGGATGAACATCCTCTTGTATGGTCAGAAAAATTTGGCTGGACGTTTCAAGTCCCAAAAACCAGCATTTCGAAATACGAGCACCAGGCGGTTGTGCAATGCGATATGTCTGAAGAGAAAATTGAGGCTCTTAAACTTGACAGAGCCCACGTATATTACAAATTACCCCATAAAGATGGACCTGAAGCCCGGTGTGCCAGCCCGATGGCAAAAGGATATTTACAGTATTTTGAAGGAGGAAAACTTTCGTCACAATTCGCATTGGCAAAAGAAGCGTTAGAGATGAATGCCTCGTGCTCATACTGGATTAGTGCAAGAGATCGAATTAAGTCGCAAATAGTCGTTTACGAAAAGGATTTGCCGATGCACGCAGCCCAATCTGACCCGCAAGCTAAGCCTTCGAGTTTAGGCTTCATATTGCCTCAAATCATTCCAATGGGAACTATCACCCGCCGGGCTGTGGAGAACACTTGGTTGACTGCTAGTAACGCCAAAGCGAACCGTGTTGGATCTGAACTTAAGGCCATGGTGCAAGCCCCCCCAGGCTATGCATTTGTGGGCGCCGATGTTGACTCCGAAGAGCTATGGATTGCTAGCTTGGTCGGTGATGCACAATTTCAAATTCATGGAGGTAACGCAATTGGCTTCATGACGCTGGAGGGCACCAAAGCAGCCGGAACCGATCTCCATTCCAAGACGGCGAAAATTTTGGGTATTTCTCGAAACGATGCGAAAGTGTTCAATTATGGTCGCATATACGGTGCTGGGCTTAAATTTGCCGGTACCCTCCTACGGCAGTTTAACCCTTCGATTTCTGAAGCTCAGACCATGGCTATTGCCGCCAATCTATATAAAGAAACAAAGGGCACCCGAACATCGAGAAAGGTTATCAGTGATTCACCATTCTGGAGAGGCGGTACTGAATCCTTTGTTTTCAATAAACTTGAGGAATTTGCAGAGCAAGATAAACCCCGTACCCCAGTTTTGGGTGCCGGAATTACGGAGGCGTTGATGCGACGATTCATCAATAAGGGCAGTTTCATGACTTCGCGCATCAACTGGGCGATCCAGTCTTCTGGCGTGGACTACCTTCACTTACTCATCATATCCATGGATTTTCTCATTCGTCGTTTCAATCTCAATGCCCGTCTGGCCATCAGTGTTCACGACGAAATCAGATACATTGTGAAAGAGGAGGAGAAATACAAAGCTGCTATGGCACTACAGGTCGCAAATGTGTGGACTCGCGCCATGTTTTCACAGCAAATGGGAATTGATGACCTGCCTCAATCATGCGCTTATTTCTCAGCTGTCGACATTGACCATGTACTCAGGAAAGAAGTCGATCTGGACTGCGTAACCCCTTCGCATCCACAAAAGATTCCTCCCGGAGAAAGTGTAGATATTGAGCAACTACTTGCAAAGGGTAGCCTCGCTCAACTGGACTCCGATATCAAGCCTCATACTCCTCCAGCCCCGGAAAAGTACAAATACCTTCCGAGGAAAACGGTCATGTCATCTCTTGAGGGCTCACAAGATACCACATATATTAAAGCTCAAATTACCAGCAGCGATAAGGAGCTTCGCGACATCATGAAGAGCGTTACGAAAACTAAAGTGTCCTCGAGCCAATCGAAAAAGCCTGGCACCTCAGCCAGGAAACGGGGAAGTACAACGAAGGCTCCTCTTCATGCCGAACCACAGCGTGCGGTCCTTATGGACGTTGAACCACAGTTTTTTGATAACTTCGGTGGTGCAAATATGACCAAAACGCCGCATTTTGCCATCAATCGGCATGGGTGGAAACCCAAAAGTTCGCCTCGCTTATGAAGCTTCTAACGCTTGGTTCAATACCTTTTATATTTTCTTACATTTTGGATATTTTCTCATCCTTTGCGAGCTTTTACGGGTACTCGTGATGGCTGTGCCTTCAATTCTATTTTCTGAACGATTACAATTTATAATTCTCGCTTCTTGGGGATGGTAAAGGCGGGTGCATAGATCGGCGCTGTTCTCTTGCTTATACTGGGTTATTGCATGTCGGAAACTGGCGGGTGTCTGGACATTGCAAGCTTCTGTACAGAGGATCGGCCCTCTAGAACTGTTTCAGCTACTATTTGTACTATAAATCCGTCTATCAGACATCTTACGAATAATCACTACAACATCCGAAGTACGGAATAGCCACACTGTTAATAGTGCTAGTGAAAATACGCTTTAGATGGGGTTATTTGGGGTTAGTAAGGGTTAGGGTTAGGGTTGGCGCTTCTGGGATGCGCGTTTCTCGAGTCGCGACTGAAGAAACTGGATGGCGGCTGCCCAGACGTCAGAGCCGTTGCCATGCCGGAATCCTCACCGTGTACTCCGCAGTCTCACTGGCTCCTCTTTTTCATAATAATGATAATAAATGGTGCCAACTTGCCAACTTTGAATGAAACATCTTCTCCGCTATACTACTCCCTCCACTGTGGCTCTTGAGTTATCCCGAGACCCTACAATCTCGTGCTACCTTTACGTACCTTCGGCCAAAAGGTCAGAGAACCTGGCTCCTGACGCGACCCCACGATGAGGATCGGAGTCCGCAATTATGGAGATTCCCTAGAAAACAGCTCGTCTTCTCCAGATATCGAGGCACAAAAAACTCCAACGTCTCAAAAGCCAAGTCGCGTGTTATCCTCTTCTTCCGAACATGCTACTCAACCCGACAATATTACCAGTCCTGGTTCCCCGGATTCGGTCAGGAGACGCACTCGGAGGTCAAACACGGCGCAGTCATACTATCCTGACGGAGGAGCGGGCTGGCGTCCGGGAGAAGAGCCCGGACTTGACCCATCTGAACCCATACTCCCACCATCTCGGGTAATCGGAGAGACGCTTCTTCCCGAATCTTTGAACAAACGGTGTGATATCACTGTTGTGGATTTTTCGCATGACAATCTACGGGTTTACCAGCTGGACAATGATACATTACAGGACTTTTTAGAGAAAGAAAGAGAGCCTTGGGTTGTTTGCCGATGGATCAATGTTAATGGGCTTAGTTGGGATGTTGTTCGGTTGCTGGCAACACATAAACGGTTGCACAAGCTTGCTATTGAGGACTTAATGCACTCGATAGACCGAACAAAAGCTGATTGGTACTCTGATCACACTTTTGTTCTGCTGGAAATGCAGAAATTGATCAAATTGCAATCTGCTGGCTCCGCTGAAGAATTTGAAGTCGGGAGCGACGTAGAAGATGCAGTCCCTGAAAAGCCGGCAACGCCGGCAAGGAAGAAACGGGGGGCTATGAGCGGTATTCTGAAGGAAGCTGTTGTCGACCTGCTAACTCCTGATTTTGAAAAACGACGTCTTAGACAGCATGGGAGCCAAATGCGCCTTCAGACGCGTTCCGCTCGTACTCTCCAGCGGTTCATAGGTGGACCAAATGAAGAAAGGATCGAATTTATGGAACGACACGCTGTTCTTGCATCAAGAGGGCTGGCAGTCACCATCGAGCAAGTGTCAATTTTTCTACACGCGGACAATACGGTTACTTCCTTCTTTGAGGCAAGCGGGGACGATATTGAAGGACCGATTGTTCAGCGCTTGCAGTCCCCTGGGACTATTCTTCGTGAATCTTGCGACGCTAGCATGATTCTGCAAGCGATTATTGATGTGATCACCGATCTTGCCATCCCTGTCACAAGGGCATACCAAGATGTCATTGGAGAACTTGAACTCGAAGTCTTGACCGACCCTGATATCCATCAGTCCACTACTCTCTACATTCTCACCTCGGAGATATCAGTACTTCGAAATGCCATCCAGCCCTTGAGCAACGTAATTAATTCCCTACGTGACCATAGTTCTGGCTTAGATATCAAAAAGGTTGCATCCCACGCATCTTTCCTGCAGGCTGGCGGACGCCCTTCAAGCAGGAACTCAACACACCCCGATGTGGAAGGAATAAGAATGGCATCAGCGGTGTCAATTAGTCCAATGTGTCATACCTACCTAGGCGACGTGTTAGACCATTGTATCACGATTACTGAGCAGTACGATCAAATGAGACGTCTCGCAGATAATATGATCGAATTAATTTTCAACACTATTGGTAAGTTGAGATTCCTCATCTCAAAAACACGAAGTGTTGTTTAGCTGACGGACTGCAGGGGCATATCAGAATGAAAGCATGAAACAGCTGACGCTAGTGACATGCATGTTTCTTCCATTAACATTCTTGACGGTAATTCTGCAAGCTCCTCGGATTTGCCAGTGTCTAACCTACGATGTCAGGGCTACTTCGGGATGAATTTCGCTAGGTTTACAGGGGTCCAGGAGCATAGTGACGCGTAAGTCCTCCGGCACCGCTATGTTGGAGTTCAAAATTGACAATTTCGACTATAGATTTTTCTGGATTATTGCTGTGCCATTTGTCTTTGCTACTGTGGCATTTTTAATGTAAGTTACCGCGGTGTGATTCCTTCCGCGTGAATTTTTGCTGACGGTGGCCAATTAAGGCGTGAAATGATCAAACGGTGGCTATTGCGATTGGCACAGCGAAGGCTCATCTGGAGCTCAAGACGGCGCCGAAAAGATCGATAGGCATTATTAGACATCGATAAGATTTGGCTAATCTCATCTTCTCTTTACAAAATCCCGTTCTCAAACTCCTTGTTATGCTCCCCTTATTGTATATACAAGCAATATGGCTAATGCAGAAAACGGTCAGTCTCAAACCATTTTTTTCCGGAAGGCCCAATATGCCTTCCAAGGTAATGTCCAATCGCTGGAGAGAAGCTCCGGTTTGAATATATCAAAATCAACTTTCTGCAGCTTTTCTAGCCAAAGCTTCGTGGGCACTGCGGACATCAATACTCCAAATCCTTGGTCGGCTTCTTGCAATTGGGTGACCAACGCAGGCCCTTTAGTGTCATAATTGCCAGAGTTTAATTTGTCCTTGATATATTCATGGCCTTCCTCACCTTCGTGCTCGAAATCGTGACCAACATCCTTTCCCGCACGAAGATTTTTCAACATGTGCTGGGCAGTGATGATATGGTCACTCGCTCGCGTTGCTACGGTGAATACAGCATCGCGAAGTCCTGGTGCATCAGCTCCCTGCCTGAAGACGTCCTCTTCCTTAAGTCCGGTTTGAGACATCACATCGAGAGGAAGGGTTATGAACCCTTGACGGGCAGTTCCACCCAAGCCACCGAAAGCATCCTGATTCGAATGGTGATTGGGTGGAGGAGGAAACGCGACCAATGGCAACCCGCGAAGAACCGTAGCTATGCCGGCTGCCTTGCCAATGTGAGAAGCCAAATGATCAGCTGTCAGAGATGTGAGCGGAAGGGCGCTAAGAGTCAGATACAGGAGGGTGGAGTAAGTGTTTTCGGCATATTGTTCCAGTGCAGCTATCGTGGGAAACGGGGCATTAGTCAAGGGCTGTTCGCGAGCATTTATGAGGCGCATCAGCCATCCTTTGCTTATTCGTGCTTTCCCTTGCGTTTTCGTCTCGATTTCCGAAAGCGCGTGGGCGAAGAGTATTGCTATAGGCTCTTTGGGTGGGTTTCCGGATAGAGTCTTGGTGATTGTATCCCGCCAAAATTGGAGGCGCAATAGCCCAATTGTGGGGTTAGACGTGGTATCAGGTAGAAGTGATAAGGATATGTTCAGAGCTCGAAGCGCAATGTAAAAGTTCTGAGCATGACGCGGAATAAAAGTGCTTAATGTATATGACGGCCGGTCATACTTTCTGACGTGCCAGGACAGTTAGACATTTAACCATAATAAGATATGGTAAGTGGCGCTCACCGAAGAAGATGGACACAATATTCTCGTGCTGATTCAAGTTCTGCTTTGGAGGCCTCTGAATGACCATATCTGGGCGGGCTGGAAGAGATATGCCTTTGTGATCGGGCACGGTTTACCAATTGAGGACGCGTAAATGGACGAAGGTTTTGCCGCGCACACCGGAAGCAAACCCCCTCCGACCAGAAAGCCATCATTGAATACTCGGTGCAAGGCAATTCATTATCATTGACATTGAAATCAAATCTTTAATGGATCACTGAACGATAATAATAACCTGGTTGAATAACATAAGTGCTCACACGCTCAATTGCATACGACTTTTTTTTCGGCTTCGGAATTTCCATTTCTCCGAGAGCGCGCAAATTGGTTTTCCAGCGCAGTCGCGTCTTCCGTGCACAGCCTTTGAGCCTACAACAGATCTTGAAGGAATGTCGTTGCTCAGTCATTCTCTATAATGAACTCTACAGATATAGATCAACGGCCAGCTAAGAAAAGACGCTTCTTCCTTGAAGATGAAACGGAGAACGATCCGGATAACCTTGAGCCCGCTCAAGCGGCCGACGCGTCTTCGCGCCCGGAAACCTCCGCCGACGAGAAGATACTTGAAAACCAGACGAATACTCCCACAAATCCACCGTTTCGAGATGAAAAATCCTCTACACAAGGCGGAAATGAATTTGAGGTAGAAGTCTTTATGAGTGTCGTTGGAAGTGATGTTCCTGTGGACACACTTGAGGCCATTCGGGATATGGCCGGCGATGATATGGAGAGGGCAATCAATATCTATTACGACGGCTCTTGGAAAAAGCGACAAAAAACCTCACATACGACCAGCGTTAGTTGCCCAAATCCAGCTGCCCAATCACCATGTACCCAATCAAAACTGCCTCTCACCGATTCAGCCGTTCAAACACCTGCGGCTGATGATATTGCGCCAGACAACCCGGAGGAGCGGTATGTTGGGGCTTTTGGGGTGGGAGCATGGGCCACCCGATCCGGCTTACGGCTAATCAGCCATGGAGAGAAGGTTCACATCGAAAGAACCAAAATACAACCAGTTCTTAAGCCTGGGCGGGGAGGCCGAGGTCCTTCCCGCTCGACAGGCCGAGGAGGTGATGTTATTACTCGGTTTACCAACGCCCGTGGTGAGGAGATTGGGCGATTACCTCGAGAGACAGCTGAATGGGTGTCAACTCTCATTGACCAAAGAATATGCAAATTCGTTGGTGTCTGCGTGTTTGCTCCCGATCGTATCCGAGTAAACGATACTATATACCTCCAGATTAAGTGCTTTATACTTGGTGAAGCGTTCAGAGGCATAGCCTTTCCCTTGGAAAATGATGCTCCTCGGCCGTTTGAGCAAGAAGAAACGTCAGCCGAAAAAGGTCTCCGGGCAAGACAGGTGGCTCTAGTCACACTGTTTAACGAAATCAACCTGGAACCTACCTCCATAAATGAAACCACCTCCCAGCATAAAAGAGAAGGACTTCTACGGGCAGCAGAGATTGCCGACCAGCATCAAATGAAAACTTCATCGCAGAATAAAGAGGAGGATTCTTCCGATAGCGAGGACGGAGAGCAGCTAAATGATGATCAACTCGACACTCTTTATCAAAAAGCGCAAAAGTTTGACTTCAGTATGCCCGAGGCTACTCCAGGAGAGCTGTTTGCCATGGATCTTAGAAAATATCAGAAACAAGCTTTACATTGGATGTTGGGGAAAGAGAAGGATATGAAATCTAAGAGAGAGGCATCAATGCACCCACTTTGGGAAGAATATACATGGCCGTTGAGAGACGTTGACGATAAACCATTACCGCAAATTCGAGGCAAAGAAAAATTTTACGTGAATCCATATTCTGGAGAACTTAGTTTAAAGTTTCCTGTCCAGGAGCAGCACTGTCTTGGAGGCATACTGGCGGACGAAATGGGTCTTGGTAAAACGATTGAGGTCATGAGTTTGATCCATTCCCACGAATCGGACCCTGTTCTTCATGAGATAGATCCCAACATAAACACTCCAGTCGCTCTATCGAACCCTACACCTGGCACAACAGCGGCTCCAAATACAACTCTTATTGTAGCGCCAACGTCTTTACTGTCTCAATGGGAAAGCGAGGCCTTGAAGGCATCGGCTCCTGGGTCAGTCAAAGTGCTCGTTTATCATGGAAGTGATCAATCGGTAAATCTTCGAGCTCTATGCTCTTCCTCCAATCCTAGTGGCCCTCTTCATCTTATCATTTCAAGCTACGGCGTAGTGCGTTCGGAATACTTCCAAATCGCATCTAGTCGCGGCCGTAGCAGCCTCGCCCAAACGGGCTTATTTTCTCTGGAGTTTTTTCGCGTTGTTCTTGATGAGGCACACTATATCAAAAATCGAGCTTCTAAAACGTCGCGTGCATGCTGTGAATTGCATGCTGTACATCGATGGGCATTGACGGGAACTCCCATTGTCAATCGACTTGAAGATCTCTTCAGCCTTGTACGATTCTTGAAGGTCGAGCCCTGGTGTAACTTCTCTTTTTGGAGAACGTTCATTACCATTCCTTTTGAAACAAAAGACTTCGTGCGCGCTCTTAATGTGGTTCAAACGGTTCTTGAGCCATTAGTTCTTCGTCGAACGAAATCGATGAAGACCCCTGAAGGCGAGCCTCTGGTACCATTGCCTCCACGAAGAATTACCGTCGAACATGTCGAGCTTTCCGATCAGGAACGAGACATTTATGATATAATATTTACTCGAGCAAAACGTACTTTCAATGACAATGTCGCGGCAGGGACATTACTTAAGTCCTATACGACTATCTTTGCACAGCTGCTTCGTCTCCGTCAAACGTGCTGTCACCCGGTGCTTACTAGAAATCAAGACATTGTCGCGGAGGAAGAAGAAGATGCACTTATCGCCGCCGGTGACTCCAATACCCTAAAGGATGATATGGATCTTCAGGATTTAATTGACAAATTTACTTCTTCCACTAATTCTGCAGTCAATAATGAGCCCAAAGATCCAACAGCAAATTTTACGGCACATGCTCTTAAACAGATCCAATCGGAGTCAAGTGGTGAATGTCCAATCTGCTCTGAAGAACCTATGATTGACCCAGCGGTTACAAGTTGCTGGCACAGCGCCTGCAAAAACTGTCTAGAGGCTTATATCCAGCATCAATCAGATAAGGGGGATATACCCCGGTGTTTCGCTTGCCGAGAAACATTAACCGTCCGCGATCTTTTTGAAGTGGTTCGGCACAAGTCACCGTCGACAAAATCGCCAATATCTAATGATTCACCAGATAGCCACCAACCAGATTCGTCCCCGCCTCGAATCTCACTTAGGCGAATACATCCGTTGTCGCCGTCAGCACGCACGTCGGCTAAAATTCATGCTTTATCAACTCATCTACTGAGTCTACCCAGAGATACAAAGGCTGTCGTCTTCTCTCAATTTACTTCCTTTCTGGACTTGATCGGCGCCCAATTAACTCGAGACGGTGCCGAATATCTTCGATTTGACGGAACTATGACACAAAAGGATAGAAAGACTGTTCTTTCACGCTTTAGCGAAGCGCCGGAAAGTTTCTATGACGAAGAAGAGGACAGCAAAAAACTCAAGCTACTTTCAAAGTCTTACAGATCCAATCCAAAAATTCTCTTGATCAGTCTTCGTGCAGGTGGAGTTGGTCTAAATTTAACTGCCGCCAATCATGTATACATGATGGATCCGTGGTGGAGCTTTGCGATCGAAGCGCAAGCCATTGATCGGGTACATAGGATGGGCCAATTGAAAGACGTCAAGGTGATAAGGTTCGTGGTGAAGAACAGTATCGAGGAAAGAATGTTGAAAGTTCAAGAGAGAAAAATGATGATCGCTGGGTCGTTGGGGCTACGAGTCGGCGATGCTGGTGAGGAAAATAGGAGAAAAGAACGAATCGAGGAGTTGAAACTACTTTTTGAATGAGGATATGGGAAGTAGCTAAGGTCACAGACGCAGATTTCTTGGACTATCTCCATGGTGATAATGACTTGTTGGATACTTCCTTTTTATACCTTTGGGGGCTGTAATGGAGCACGAGTAATAACGATTTTGGTCAATTGATCTAACGACGGGCTTCCCACACCTGCCGAAATTTCGAGAGAGATCCACCCAAGCTTCTTATATTATGTCACATATACCGTTTTTCAAAAGTGAATATCTCAATAAATAGAAAGATACACCCACAGTCTCATATTATACAACTTAACGATAAGCTAAGGGTTGGGGTGGCAGGTGGGTATAATGCCTTCATATGAGTCCAATCGAATGCAACAACAACACAAAGAGCCCTTATGCGTAAGCAGCCCAGCCTAAAACAAAGAAGAATAAAGATGAGTATCTGACCCGATAAATCTCTGGTAGCACCACTTACCACAATATAATACAGCAAGGTTTTTTTCGTCTGTGGCCTGTTGGATAAGCTCGTTGACTGTAGCAGCGACACTCAGTGTCTTGCTCAGTTTTTTTGCTACGACAGTCAATGCACGATCAGCTTCGCTGGCCTCATTTGCCGAAGCCCCTTTTCTACGCTCTTTGGCGGCGTCCGTTGCTCCACCGCCCCCTGCTGCTGTTGAGGCCTCTTGCAAGTCTTGCATTTTTTTCATACGAACCGGAGACAGGGACCAGCTGTACAAAGGATCGTATCGTAGAACATCCAGAATGGTCATGATTCTGTATGACTCTTCGCGTAGAGCCTCTAAGGTAAATTCACAGCATCTCCTAAACACTCCTTCTGTTCCAGATATTCCCATTCCGTCAACGAGGTCACGAGTGAGTCGGAATGGGACTACTTCGGGAACAGGAAGGACGCGGCCTTGCTCAAACGCAACCCCAAGGTCGATATGCACTACCTCTCCAGTTGCTTCATCAAGAAGAATGTTATGGCCATGACGATCACCCAAGCCAAGAACGTGTCCAAGGATAGATATCGCCGCTGTGCTTTGGGTATATGCCAAACGTTTTCCAAACCAATCATCTGGGTTTTGAAATTTTTCCATGAAGAAATATCTCATGACAGGATGGAAGTGGCCGGCAACATTCCGATAGACTTTGACTCGCTGCTCCAGTGACTTGGACTGGGCGTCGCTTATATGCTTACGACACAAATTTGGCTTCATACCCCTGGGGAAGTGTTTTTGGTGTGCCGGCATCAGATAATCATGTAGCGGAAGAGTATTTTGTACAAATTCGATGATTCCAGCATTAGCCGTTAGAGGAACGACCCTGTAGGTTCGGATGCCTAAGTTTCGCTGTTGGGTCGCTCGATGAGATTTCAGTACATTACTGACTTGCTCGAAAACCTGCTCCATGATTGCATCTTGACGCAGATCGTCGTTACCACCCTTAAACTGCCAAAGGTTAGCTCATGAGAAAGGAGAAACATATGGAATAGATACATACTAATTGCTTATACTGCAACCCATCAGATGCGACCGCTGTGACAATTTTCGGCGCGCTGACACCGGAAGCAACTGAAAATTCTGGCAGAAATTTTATCAGGCGAGGAACTTCACTGTAATCACGGTCGGCCCGTAGTTCGATTTTCATGGTGGGTGGAGGAATTCTTTGCCTTGCGATATCTTGCTCTAATCTTTGTCCGGTGGGAGATTTCTTTAGAGGAACCTTAGAACCAGTCTTTACCTTTTCGTCCATTCGCTCCATCGCAAACCTGACATAACTGATATTGGTGTTATGAATAGCCACCCACACCGGTCCTGCGATTCGGTCGTTCTTTAGACGCTCAACTACCTTCCCAGCTGCGTTGAAACGCGACAGTGATTGCTGATCGTTCCCTCCCTTAGACTTGCTGCTTGCAAATATTTGATACATCCCGTGAAATGGGTGATCCATGCATATCCGGAAAACCAATTCAAACAAACGAGGTTGAAACGAATCCACAGCATCTGATAGTCGAGACGTAAGTTGGGTCATCAAGGGCACAAATTTCCTACTCGGTACATCGGGCAAGTGCTGGTTGACCGGTCTGTTGGCAAATTCGCTATCAGAATTGTCGAGCCATAGGGCGCAGAAACGGAGAAGATCGTTGCTAAATGTATCGCAAGCTTTGAGTGACATCAGGTAGCTCTCAAGGGATTGTTCTAGCAGCAACTCTCGACTTCGTTTGAGACGTTGATATTCCCGATCATCAAGATCAAACCACACTTTGGCTTTGTTTCGATAGAGCTTAAGTTGGTCTTTCTGCTTTCCTTCGGCTGCATCGATCATCTTCTCGAAGTCCATGACTTCTTCATACTTTCGATGGCGAATTTGTTCTATTCTGTGAAAATCCTCAAGCATGTCAGGATTCTGCAGTTGCTGATCGCAAAACGCGGCAAATTCGTGAAAGGCCAAGCCGGCCTCTTCTCCCACAAACTGCCCTTTGAGATCTTTGATAGCGGGAATTAAGTATTCTTCGATTATCATATCGGGGTTCTCAAGTCTTGCTTCAGCGATATGGTGGCCCTATCTCAGTTTAGCATATGAATGACTCTAAAAACACCGAGTAACTTATCATACCAAGCTGGCAAGTATCTCAGCTCTGTTTACCGGGATTGATTGCTCCTGTGTGTCCTTTTGCTCACTGAGCCGTTGCAGCATGTTGATGGATGTTGTCATTTCGCCTTGGTCCCACAGAACATTGGCTAAATCAAAGGTGGCTGCAGCGTCAATCCTGACTCCCAGCTCGGCACATGGCTCGATCAGCTTGGCCAATGACATTGCGGATTTAAGAGAAGCCTGACGAGCATCATGTTCTCGAGTGATTTTGAGAGATTCGCGGATCGCTTTCACTTCCAGAAGCCGAGCATCTCCAGAGGTTAGGTTTAACATGTTCCGTAAATGAGGCTTTCGACGAATGGCCGAAAAAATTCCTTCTTGACTCGAAAGTATTCGACCGATATCACGAAAACTATCCCAATTTGTGTTATTGTATGTTTCTAGGAAAGTAAAAAAGATGAACAATTACCTGGAAAGCTTTAACCATTGGTTTCTCACCAAAATTCGCTCCCAACTGCCCTCTACTTCTTCACAAGACCTGGCCAAGACAATTTCGTCAATGTCAGACAATATTCCGAGAACTTGCATGGTTTCTTTAAGGGAAGAAAAGGACTGGTTTTCTTCCGATAAGCGGTCCAGCAGGCTTAAGAAACACTCATCGAAGATCTGCACTATCGGAGCCTTTTCTTCATAGATATTCAACCCCTGAAAGGCCTTGAAAAGGTTTCCTATAGGAGATGCAGTTGTGGGGACTGGAATATCCCATTGCTGTAAAGATAGTGCTGTCGAAAACGTGTTATCAAAAACTTCTGGTCGTCTGCCAGCAATCCCAGGAGCCTGGAGCATGACATTAGCGATGCCATGGAGATTGGTTGAGTTAAGTGCTTTCACAACTTCAATCGCGCTACTGTTATCCAGTTCCTGATATAACCTCATATTGGCATCGTAGTTTGCACTCTGGAATTCAAGATTTTTGAGTCCTGAACTTTCGTGGCTCAACTTTCCAAGAACGCTTTCGATTGAGGGCTCCTGTTGAATACCGTAGAACATATCAGGATTGTCAATGTTCGAATATATGTCATGAAGTAATTCTGTGCCTTCCTTGGGGTCCGCTGTTGAAGTTCTTCGAGGGGTGGTGGCGATGTGAGAAAAATGAATTTCGACAAATAAAAGAGCCGTTTTATACATTCGACATCGGGTTGCCGCATATGCAGCGTCCAAGAAATTGATATCGAGCCAATTGTCTCTTTCATCCATGGTTGATTCACTGGGAAGGGGTTGGTATCGTAGATACAAAATACAGTATATCATAAGTCGAATATGTGGAAGAATGGCATCCTGAATATCGCTAAAAGCTTCCTGAAACGCAAGTGACACCAGCTGTCTAGTCCTTGAGTTGCCATTGGTTTGTAATAATAGCACATCATGAAGAATATATGGTAATAATTGCACCGCCAGTGCAGGAACGGAAAACAATATAGATGGCAAGGCGCCAATTACCGGGTCATTGGATGCCTTGAAACATAATCCGATAGATAGATTCTTCGCAAACTCAGTGACTGACAGAGAAGATGACCATGAAATCTCGGTGTCGAGCATTGATGTATCTGCCTGCCTTAAGGCCAGCTTTGGGCAGTGATATGGAGCCCAGAGAAGAGCTTTCATTATCGGCCCAGGAATGGCAGATTCACATTTTTTATACACGGACTTCTTTGTGAGACCGTTCAAAATCACCTGGAGGGTACGCTCAGCTAATCCAACGCTTTGACGGTCATTCGAAAACAAGCAATCGCATAAACAGTTCAAAATCGATACTTTTGAGGAAACTGCGCCACTATCATGAGCACAGGCGGGAAATGATACTCGCTGCTCCTTAAGTAAGAAGTCACTTATAACACCTGTGGCAGAATAGGAGCGGCCTAGAACCCTAGCTACCCATAATTTATAAGTAGAGCTCAGCATAGGATTTTTCAAAGACTCCCATAACCCGGGCATATTCGTGAACGAAAACTGGTCGCTATCCAAAAGGTCATCGCGTGAACCATCAGGTCTTCTGAAATCCTGGCAAAGCTGGGTGAATACAAGGTCGAAAGATGCGCTGCTCAGTAAACTTCGACCCGAGACTTTATCTTGTAGTAACTCCAGCATAAGTTCAACTTCACAGGTGCCAGGAGAGATATTGTTTGTAGGCCAAATTCTTTGAGCTGACTGTATTACTCTTCGCAAAGATTTCTCCTCATCCTCTGTTAAAGGGATTGCCTTGTATGCTAGAAGGAAGCCTGAAAACCACTGGTGGAAGCTCTGTGCTTTCGACATTATTTCTTGAAAGTCTGCTTCCGGTGTTGTGCTCTCTTGCTTAGAGGAAAGCAATACTTTAAGTGAAGCAAGAGTCGATACAGCGAGGCCGGCTAGGAATGAAGGGCTGAACGAAAGGTGCATTCGGCCTTTATCGATTAAATACCAAAATAGCCCTATTGTGTCGGCAGAGCATTGAAAATCCGTCAAGAAGGCACGCAGGCAATGAAGAAGGAGTTCATAGGGGTAACCTTGAAGAGCTACAGGACCAGCTATACAGACTAAGACCCTGAGTTTGCGAATGACGGAGCAAGTGTGAAAAGAACCTAAAGCCGGGTGGATTGATTGAATCAATTCCCGGGCAACAAACGTCGTCAGGGCCGGGGTCCACATGGTATCAGGGTCGTAACCCGTCCGTTTACAAAGGAATTCCAATTCGTCCAGTAGATATTTTGCGCGGAAAGATGGTTGTTGGCCGATAGGAAGAGTATCATTTGATGAGCCCCTTTCACAAATAGCGTCTAATGTTCTCAAGGCGGGCTGAAGATGAGGTCTTTTCGCGAACGCTCTCTCAATTTGTTCCGTCTGGTCCATAGAGTTGAAAATGGCAGCAACAATTTCCGGAAAAGTCCTTTCCACGAGACTCAAAAACCTATCCGGGCCCAGTAGCTTCTTCATTCCGCTTTCCGAGCCTCTAACCTTCGGATCTTGAGATGGTGGAATACTAATATCGCGAGCAATGCTGTAAGCTTCGGCCCTGGAGAATGACTCGGTCAACAAGTCCTGCGCTGAGACTCCTAAACAATTCGAGACTTCAGTGAAATCTTCCTCTTTCACCCGCATGGATAGTTGCGCAATGACTTCGTCTTGAATATCCATAAGTAGGTCCTTGAGTGTCGCGTAACCGAACACGGCATATGGTAATCGTGATACTGATTGTGTTTCTATCCAAGTATAGACAACTTGTGACGAAAAGAGTTTAAAAATACTTTTCGCACTCGGAAGGCCCAGTTCTTTCGAGACATACTCTAGACATACTTTCGCGTGGGCAGACGAAGACGGCACTTGGCCTGGAGTTTCGAAGATATGATAGATACTCCGGCGAAGGAGCGTGTGCCATTGCGATGCAAGCCTAGCCAAGATGACCAAGCGTAATGCAATTCCCTCACTCCATTCGCGGTCACGAGGAAGACTATCCAGAACGTCGTCAAATATCGCATCATGTTCTTTCAAAATGAAACCACTGAATATGCCGGAAATCAAATCGGAAATGTAGAACTTGACTATCAAGTCTCCATCACAGAGAATTTTGAAAAGGCTTGTTCGCGGTGAAGGGTACTGGCTTTCCCGGAGAAATGCTGCATTAGAGCTTAGAACTCGTCTAAGTAGCTCTGCGAGCCGGATTAGCGCCCTAGAAGTTCCCACTCCTTTTTCAAGAAGAACATTGATAAACCATATATAAAGATCCGTTGCGGATTCCTCGAGATTGTCACTTCGTTCACTTGTCCAGAGCTCTACAAAACACGTCATAAGTGCTATGCAGGCACAGATTGACGCTTCGCAGCGATTGAGCTGGTAATCCTGCAAACAACTCTCCCCAAAATATTCTAGAATATTGCACACTTCTTTCCTGGTAATATGAGGCTGAGAATCCAGAAAATTAGTCATGATTGGCCACCCGACTAAAATGTCTACCTCATCCCACGTCTCAAGGTAGCTGCTAATTGGCTTGCTGGCATCCAGCGGATCTTTAACGGAAAGAAATTCTCCAAGAAGGGAGAGCTGGATTGTACTCGCAATTCGAATAGATTCACTGTCCCCGAAAATGAGAAAGTTGTTATCTTCACGGTTGAATTTCGCAATACTTTCGAATCGAGACGAAGTGCTGTTTTGAGGGGGAAAGTGGCTGTCGAGCTCCATTTCTTCCGTATGCAAATCTGTTTCACTCCGTCCTGTTTCCCGAAGCCGAGTTAATAGGGGTAAAAGTTCAGCTGAGATCTTAGAGACAGCCAATAAAAAGATATTCCCGCTACTTAGCGGTAGCTTAAGCCACAGCATTAGCGGGGCCAAGACATCTAAGCACCACTGGATAGATGGCGAGTTCTGAGCTATGTGTTCGCAGATGCTCTTCCACAAGGTGTCGGTCCCTTGCTTCAAACTCTCAGAACGAGAGCATGTGAAAGGAAACAGTCCGAGAAATGAATAATTTATGGTGCATAAGGACACCAGGATTTGGACAATCTCAGCGGTAGCATGAATGGAGTTATCGAGAAAAAGCTGCTTCCAGGTTTGAGAAAATGTATCAACCCTTGTTTGCAGGAGATCCAAAACAATAGAGTCGTTCGGGTAACTCCTTGTGGAAGTCTGAACATCAATGCCAAGTGTTGAATTGTATCCAGGTCTCTGAAAACGGTCTTGCGGGCGGCTAAGAACCAGATACTGAATTATATGATCTTGCTGATTGTAGGACATCAAAGCATGGGCCAATCGACAGCTTGGACCATAAAAATTAGTTGTCAGAGAAGCCAAGGGTCTACCGGTACAGGGTATCAGTAAGCCCATTAAGGCTAAAGGGCGAGCAAACCAGGCAATCTGGGACGCATGTAACCTGTCAGGGACAGGGCCTATGGAACAAATTAGATGACATTTTTAAATAAGTGAGATCAAATCTACCGGTTGTCCATGTCGTTCTGAGCCAGCCACAAATTTGCTTTGCCATATCTTGACTATGTGCAGGGTTTGCTTTTGACCTTAGATCCATAAGTATCGCCCAAAAATTGAGAGCTGAATCGGTGATGGTAGCAGGGCCATTGAGGTCCACAGTCGATATCATCTGCTCAATTGAATTCACGATGTCGACATAACCTAACAGCTCATGATGAAGTATAGCGGACAGTAACACACATCCAGCACGGGATGAGCCAAGAGATGGTAATGTACGAGAAGTTAGGTCCCAAACGTGAAGCCATCTTGCTTTGAATACTTCTAATTTTGAGACGTTGCGACCAGCAATGCTATAGTAATATTGGTGAGCGAAATAAATATATATCCACATAGGATTTAGCTAACCTTGCGAGGGCTATCATGGCCCAGGAAGCTATTGCTTGGTTTTCATCAAGGATAAATGCTGATAGCACGGAAAGCATGGAGGAAAGACGATCGGGTTCAGGATTCATTTCAGAAACGAGAAATGGAACTAGTTGCAGCGCACATATTCGGTTGGCTGTTGTTGCAGACGAAATCTCGCGGAAAACATCATCAATTCTCGACATTAGCTGCTGTCTCTTTTTTGGTTGGTTATTGCTACTAGAACGGTCTGCCGCATGGTAGAAATCGTCCACAACCTTTGATAAGGATGCTATAGACGATAGCGTCACCCAAGTTTGAACAGACTTGCTCATAGAAAGGCGTGGAGCCATAAAACCAATAGCCAACGGGGCTGATTCCAAATTGAAAGCGAAAGTAAGATCATCAACCTGTAACATGTCTCTCTCGGGCAAAGAGGTATATGCCTCATGGATGTGTTCCACAAGAGTCTGTAAGGCAACGATGGGCAGATCTTCTAGCAAGTCTGGGCTCGTTATTAGGATGTCTCTTCCAATCATCAGAGTCAGCAGCATTTCATCCTTGAGAACAGCAGATTTAGAAGACCAAAATCTTCGGATGGTAGAAAGCAAGCCATATATGGTCTCCCGGGCTAGCAAGATATCCTCCGTTATTGATCTTGTTAGGATGGTATTTATGGCGCTAAATGCGGCGTAGGGTGTTCTCCCGATCACTTTTAAAGGCGATAAATATTCTGTTAAGCCATGCAGTAGCCTTTCATGAGCATCAAGAACCGGCGACATCGGCGAGGAAACCAAAAGCTGAATACAAAGCTCGAGCTCTTCAGAATTGCTCTTCGAATCGACGTGGCCATTGCGCTGAGAAGGTTTGGGATCAGTGGAACCAGCTCGACTTCCCCGGTCAACAGCGCTTCCAGGTGCAAGACGTCCGCTACGAATAGTGAGCTGACTCTCACTCTTCTTTTCGCCAATTCCAATTCCGCGGAGACAAAAATCAACGAGAAAATTCCAGTCATTTTTGGAAAGATGCTCGACGTGCGGAGGAAACTGCAGAAATATTCTCAAAGTTTTGATATAATCAGAGCTTAAATGTTCCCATAAGCCCTCACCCGGGGTCTCTAGCACATCGGTTATGTGGTAGATAACTGCAATAACAGTATTTGATCGTATGATCCTCGACGACAGCTCTGCGGCTGCTCGAATTACGGATCCACACGTCGAAAGACGCGAGGCTGCAGTGGACCTTGGGCCAGGCTTGGAAGCCCGATTGAAGGCTAGTTTTTCTTTTGAAACAAACCGAAAAAGAGCATCGAATATCTTATGGTAGCCATTATCGTCTAGTAAGTTTCTTTCGGCAAGTGTTAGCAGTACCTTGTAAGCAAAAGGCAGAGTGACAGTCGCCATTTATTACTTACGGATTGGATGCTCGTTTGTTTTGAAGCAGAATATGTTTTAAGTCTATTCAACTATTAGAAGCCGGAATCTTCAACGCTCAGCAAACAGGTATGTCATTACCCCCGAGACCGTCGAGGCGGTCTTTCAAACGGTCGGACGAAAGCAAGTCTAGAGCCTGGTTAACGTTGACCGCCTTCATAGCTTACAGAGCACGGTTTTTCAAGTTTGCAAGCGTTCTAGTAAATGAGTGCATCGGAAGGTTATCAGCCTGGGTCGTTTCAAGTCCATAATCAATTTACCAGTGATTGTAGGTAAACAGCCCGCATTATGTATGTAGGTTGAGTAGCTTTAGGCCAAATTTGGACAGTCAAGGGATCATTATTTGAAAGGTATAGAGGAATCGCATTTGTTTCGCACGAAAGGGGAGTGGTGAGATGGGAATCCAGCAGGTATCAAGTAATAGTTACTACCTCAGGCTGCCAGCCTTAATATGAGGTTCTCGCTTCTAAGCGCTGAGGTTCTTAAGTAAATTTTAAGTTTTAGGCCCGTGCCTTGATGAATAAGCGTTCTCGGCTCTATATTTCTCCATTTTCCGATACCAAGCTTCCTGTTTGATGTTTTGAGCTCCGAAGTCGAAGAAAAAGGTTTGGCGTTGCTTCTCAGCTTCATTGCCGTCATTCCGCGGGATCATGGAAGTCGACTCCATTGCAGATAGGCTTCGAGGCCTTTTCCAGGACCTTTCAGCCCTCTCGAGAAATGCACTGCCAAATGTCGAACGGCTGGTGTCCGAGCTGGAACAAACGGTCGGGAGTTTCAGGAAGCTGTTAGACAAGGAACCCAAGAAAAATGAAAGCCGCCAGGCTGTGCTCTCTGGTAAGATAAACAAGCTAATAAGTGGCCTTTTATATTATTTAGTCTTCGAAGGCCTGACATGACCACTGTTCAGGGAAAATCAGCATCCAAGGTCTTGATTATTCACTCAACGAAGCTTTTCAGCAAGATGTATTACAGGTTGCGGATGCGTTGGATCTCGATGAGATACAAGCCGCAAGCTACTTCATGGAAGCCCAATTCGACTCAGCGAAACTTGATCGATCGCCTGTGATGGTAGCAATAATTAGTTTCCACGAACAACGCGCTTTTCTCCTCGAATGTCTCCGCCTCATCCTACACGAGTCTTTTGAAGTCGAAAGAGAGGAAACGCGTGCTCTTATGCAGGATGTAGTTGCTATGGTCCTTGATATTCAGAATGGCCCACTACGCAATGGCTCGCTTTTTGCTAGGAAATGTATGGACTCCATGGGTGACATTGAAAGGTGGCTTGTTCTCCTTGATGAGCAATTACAGAAGGCGTCTGTTGTTGGACAAGCTCAAACGTCGGATATCCTAGAAGTGATAGAGTACCAACGACAGAGCCTGAAAAAGCAACACGAGTCCTTAGGAGCTATCTTATCCTACCTTTTCAAAGGAACATTCACCAGCTCGGAAGATCTACGAAAATTACTTGAAAAACTCCAAAAGCTTCAAGCATTTGATATGATATTGGTCCATTACTTTCCGACCCTTATATTTGCCGTAGCCCAGCACGGTTCTTCCGAAGGCCAAGGCCCCCTTCGAGAAGCGAGGTCCCTGCATCTAGCTGTCGTCGGAAATAAGGAATCTGCGAACTGGGCACTACCAAAATTTCACGCCGCAACAGTCGTAATATGGCTAGCCGAGTATGCCGGTTGGTATTTTGACATCGGATCTGGGAATCCAGTTCAAGATGTCAACCCAGCAGAGGAATTATCTGCCCTCACTCAGAAGTTCATGGCTGCGCTTGACGATGGAGGCCTAGAATTCATTCTTTCGATTTGCGCTGGTACTAGCGACCGAGAGTGGAACGTCTCTGCACGAAATGAATTAGTGGGCTTACTATTAAAAGACGGTAACAGTCTGACTGTGGAGCTGGAGCCCCCCTCACCATATTTCTGCGACCTCCTGATGGAGGGTTTAGAGGATTTTACTGAAGCTCTAATTGCCAATCTGCCAGATGCAATCCGTCAGCTGAAAACTGACGAAGACACACAACGGTTGACTCAAATGACAGCACTCCGCGAAGCAGGAAATACGTCTTTGCATCGGGGACTAGTCGAGCCTCGCATGCATCTGGAAACTTTGTTGGTTGTAATCGCATTTGCCTTTGATGATAGAGATGAGGCCGCTCAGGAATTTTGGATAGATACGGATGGCAATCTCTACGGGTTCCTTCAGTGGGTGTCTAAACGACAAACCGTTCCGCGTGTTAGCGCCTTTTGTGAGATGTTATGTGCACTCTCTAGTGGCGAGGAGAACTCGGCTTCGGCCCACAGATTCTTGTTAGATGAAGACTCTTCCTCCCAAAAATACCGGAGGTCTGCCTCTATGAACTGGGAACAGATGTTTGCGGAATTGCAGCTCTACGCCACCAGACTGACTGAGCGTTCTCCCGCAGCCCAGCCATCCGTTTTCCGAAATCGCAAGCCCGAGACTGCCGACATTGACGAGCCGGAAAGCCCAGTGATGCTGACTTGCTATTTACGGCTGATCGGCCATCTCTGTAAAGAAAATGGGCAAATTCGAACCTGGCTCTTACAACATCCAAATGCAAACATTTGCAATACCCTTCTCACTCTTTGTGCAGCACCAATTCCTCATCACCTGAGATCTGCGATATTTGTTACCTTACGCTGTCTAATGATCGAGCGATCGGCCACTCAAGGGAATGAAATGTGGACCCTCATTGATCAATGGATCTCGGGGGCTGGAGTCTCTCCTCTATCGTTAACAAAACTACCCGTGCTCGCAAATTCCCCGGCCTTAAACGAACGACATGTTTTCCAGCGGATTATTGAAGGATTCGATCAAACCAACTCTTTCGTTGAGTTGTTGAACGCTCTAATACTCAATACTGCCGATCAAGCGGATTCTCGGATGTCTGTTAATTTCCCAGACACTCTAGGCTCCTCTTACCGACCCCCTGGGATTGAGCCATACATTGATTTTGTCATGGGCCAAGCGCTTGCTAACAAGTCCATGGTTGTGGATGCTACTGAGGCCCGTCTCCTCCAATGCAATTGTTTAACTTTCGCTATGAACAGCTTGACATCATTTAACGAGAACCTCGTATCACTTTTGGCCCGATCTACCGTTCCAGCTAAAGCCACCCTTGGGAAAATTTCCCTATCAAGCTATGTTCGTTTACACCCTTTTTCACGCGTTATGGAGTGGCTTTTTAATGAAGATGCCTTGCGAGCGCTTTTTGCATGCTCCCACCAAGATGTCAACGATGTGACTAGAGCCTCCTCCGAGTCTGTGTTATTGTGCTCCCTAATAAGAAGCTTGGAGATTATGACCTTAATTATGGAACACCAAGCTACCTTCTTTGATCTTGTTCGCCCCTTTCTTCGGGGCCTTCCACAACCGCCGAAATCAAATATGGCCAATGCTTCACTTGCATCGTTTGAAGACAGTGTCTTGGACAATATGGGCCTCATATCCGACCTATGCTTGTATTGCGGAACAGGCCAACCCACACTGGCTCTCGTGTCCCTGCGGCTTTTAGGAAAACTATCAGCATCACGCAAACTCAATAAACCAATACTTGCCTTTTCTCAATGGCAGACGTCCAATCAAATGGTTGAGCTACTAAATACCGACATTGATGCTGATCGCATCGCACGCGCCTTAGCTTCCCAAATGGCCTGCGATCTGAGAGAGCTGGAGAATGGCCCCATGGCCCCAGGATATCTTATCAAGCTCGAGCTAGTTCAATTGCTTGACAAATGTCTTGGTACGGATCCCGACTTCCCTACGATCGCCCATACTTTACTTGGTTTTCGATGCGTGGGTAATACACTGGATGTTGCCCCAGATAGTCTTTTGGAAAATGGCTTATCGTTACTACACGCCATTATTGATTTTGTCAAGTTATACCCCGATGGTCCTGAAGGAGTGATTACGTCGTGGATGGTGAAGGTAAAACAAACCGCTTTGACCGTTTTACAATGGCTTTGGAAATCGCCTCTCTCGTCATCACTCGCCTTACCACAATTTCATGAGAGACGATTGCTCGCAAATTTACTTATCTCACAGTCTATAGTCGGTCCAGAGTCTGTATGGGATGATTTTCTCATATCTGACCCGGAATTTTGGTTCTCCACTTCGGCTGTCGCATTGTCAGAGTTTCTTGTTTACCGCAGTCTCATTTTCAACTATGCAACTACCGAAATAAGGGCCCTTTTCAAAGACAGTTCCCCATCTCTCCAACGCGAGATCTTATCGACCTCGCTTGGGAGCTCCCTGGTTGAAGATGGGCAGGTCATATCTCACCCATCGATTTTTGATTTGTTTGATTTTGCCGATCTGAGAGTGGAGTGGACGTATGCATTTCCTAGCTTAAAGTTCTTCGGAGAAGTGGACGTGGATGCCTGTACCACCTCTCAGCAAGAAGGCTCCCTAATCATCTATGACCTTCCGAAGGTAGAATCTTTATTGCAACTCGCCAAAGAAGAGCTTTTTCGCTCCGGCCGAGTGAGTGCGCAAGAGATGGATCAAGCTTCGTGTGAGCAAGAGAAATTGCTTCTGTTCCTTCGCGCCAAGAATCAAAACCGCTATGTCCGCCTGAACCATCTCGCAGCCCTCAGGTCCTGGGTGGAACTAATTACCACAATTATTGTCACCTGTGGTATCGAGCAAAGTCGAATGGCGACACTCATTTTGCATACATTACAGGCAATACTACCCAAACTGGAAAGTTCCATTGTCGACAACCCCGAATTAGCAATTGAGTTAGCTCGGCTCACTGAAATCCTGATTGAAAGACTCGATTTCGTTGGAACAAAGGGCAGTGAAGACGTTATTGATGAGCGATTGTACCATCTATTTCAAACTTGCATCCGAGGTATCCCGTCTACACTAGAAGAAACGCCCTTGAGGGAGACACTGTACCATATTTGCTCTAGGTACGTTTCACGCATCACCAAACCAGGTCCCGCCAAAACCCGTTTCGGCAGTAGAGCCCAACAGGTCATCAAATCCTCGGGATCGGGCCTCATCGATGCCATCTGCGATGACGCCTATTCTGGAGACGGAAGTTGTAGAATGTCCAGTCTGGTGTTTCTAAATCTCCTATCAGAGCTGGGAGAACAGCAATCCTCCCCTGTTCTGGTGACTTTAATCTCCCAGTCAAACTATATGTCATTATTCCTTGATGTTGTCCGATGTATGGCATCAGAATTCCGCAACTCTCAGAGTGCAGGTGGGCACCCTATTCCGATACATTAATTTACCAACCCTAATCGTATCACAGAGTCTTATCAACTGCTGGCAGTTTACGAGGCTCAATTGTCGCTACTTCTTCAGATTTCACAGTCAAAGGCGGGAGCAGCGCTTCTTCTTGACGCAGGATTATTTCAAGCAGTGAACGAGTCACAGATTTTCGCTGCCGATCCCGACATAGATTTTGGTAATAATTCTTAGCGTGCTTTAGCTCCCACATAGCTAACTGCTTTTTTTAGACATCGAAAACCCCGAAGCGCTGCATAAATACTTCCAACTCCTTCTCTCCGTTCTCCGAGTAATTGTCTCGGCGGTTTTCACGCGAGGATTACACAATAAGCAGATTTTCGACCAAACCAGAGGCTTTCTAGCTGAAAACCGACAAAGTATGATCGGGATTTTCAAGCGTTGTTCTAAAGCCGGAAGGCCCGAGCGTTCGGCGACTCATGAAGTCCTAGAAGAGTTAGTCAAGTTATATGTAGCACTAATCACCGCTGTCGACTTCCTGGATGTGAGTTGATTCTTTATTCCTGCATATGATCTACCTGCTAATTGTTTCAGTTTGAGGATCCCCGGGTTGAAATCACGGCTATTCAGAAAGTATTTTCCTAAAAATCTCCACTGAAAAATCAGTCTCCTGTTGTGAGACAATACTGCGTACTCAAAAATAAATTATCGCACCAAATTATTACCCTGTACTTCATACTCCATACTTTGAGTGGCTTTGCCATAATTTTCATGATAGATCCAATAATCAACCATGTTTTGTTATTTCATCCAGGGAGTTGTTTGGGCCTTTTCTTTGATGGGATGTTGCCCCCAAGAGAACTATCACATTTTCAGGGATGCTAGTTAGTTATTTTAGTTAAGTTAACTAAGTTATCCGCTCACTGTTTTTGTAGACGCAGAAAAACCTTCAAGAGAGCTTCTTAATCCTCTATCTCATCAACAGAACTTCTTTTTCCATAGAATATTCCTATCATCTTCAACCAGCATCACTTCCCATCTTGGTGCTGATTATTTACTCCCCCTCTAATTGATCAGCAAGTGAGGTCACTAACAGCTAGCTTATCCCATTTATCTCCGAAGCTTCGGGTGAACCCACTTTATTCCACATCGGACGGATAACAACGTCAGTTCCTCCATCTCATCACAACACAGAATCAGTCGTGCTTCTGCCCCCCACCACACCTCCAGGTATTAGTTTTCCTGAACAACCACTCCACTTACCTTCAAGTCTTGCTGAGCCTTTTTTGAATTGCCGATTGTTAGATGCAGCACCACCGGACACGTGGGAACGGCAAACCAACCACCAAGAGGAAGCTCTTCGACGGGAGTGCAGAATCAGCCGAAGAACAGACACGAAGCAGCCAAGGCACGATTCCGGATCTTTTTACGCGCGGAAGAAACATTGGATCCAGCCAGAAGAACCGGGCGTTGTCCCCTTCCAGCAAGAGGCTGAGGCGAAACGAGTCGGAAACATCGCTGCAGCCCAATCAGCAAGCGGTGCAAGAACGTATTCCAGTAGAGAAGATGTACAACTTCTCAGCTCAAGAGACCAAAAGCCCATCAATTGGGCAGGAACATAATCAATCTCCATTTCCCGCCCGACCCCGTCCCTCGCACAACCTATCCTGCTCACCATCCAATTTCACGCCACACACCGGACCGAAGCGATTGACCGTTCGAAATCTCCGCGTTGTGCCAAAACTTGACCAAGATCAATATTTCGACAAAATCTGGGCGCAACTCGATGCTGCTCTGACCGCGATCTTTAACAATGAGAAGCCCAAAGCCTCACTAGAAGAGCTCTATAAAGGCGCCGAGAATGTTTGTAGACAGAAAAGAGCTCAGGCCTTGGTGAAAAAATTACAAGAACGCTGCAAGGCCCATATATCCGAAAACATTCTTCCAGCTTTGCTGGCGAAATCGAAGGACAATGACAACATTGATGCGCTACGAACCGTGGAGGTAGCATGGTCAATCTGGAGCTCGCGGTTGGTGAGTATTTAAATGATTCACAACTAAATGAACCATAAACTGACTGCGTTGGTTGTTATAGGTTACAATCCGATCGATTTTCTACTACCTAGACCAGTCATTTTTGCTGCGTTCCACTGAGCACACCACGATATTCGAAATGGGAACAATAGGGTTTCGGTCCATCGTCTTCTACAATCCAGCTCTTAAACCGAAAATACTGTCGGGTGTATGCGAACTGGTTGACCTCGATCGTGATAATGATGCTTCGGCCGACCCAACTCTACTCAGACGCGCCATAAAACTATTTTCCGACCTCAGAGCATATAAGACCGATTTTGAAATTACAATACAAGAAAGTTCTGAAAGGTACTTGAAGACTTGGGCAGATACCGAAGCGAGCTCGAGCTACCTCGCCACGTATGCGAGTAAGTGTCACCGCCTTATCGAAAAGGAGATGGCGAGGTGCGCAATATTTGGATTCGACATCGTTACGAAAGCTGCACTCTCGGAGAAACTCGATATACTTCTGATATCGGATCAAACCGAAACCTTGTTGAAAGAATCGGATATTCTAGGTCTACTGAGAACCGATGACCTAATTGGCCTCGAGCAGCTTTACACACTGCTTCAACGCGTTAGTTTCGGGTCGAAGCTCAAGCCTGCATTCAGTGCTTTCATCATGGACGAAGGATCTTCAATCGTTTTCGATAAACATAAGGAAGGCGAAATGGTCCTCAGATTACTGGACTTCAAAAAGCGGCTCGATGATTTTATAGCGAAATCTTTCCGCAAAGACGAAACCCTCGCTCGCACCCTGCGGGAGACTTTTGAAGCATTCATGAACAAAAGGCAAAAGGGCTCCCATACAGCTCAACCTGGAGAGATGATAGCGAAACATGTGGATCTACTACTCAGGGGTGGAATAAAAGCAATTCACAAAGTTGATCTCCCTAACCAAAACACCGACGTTGCGATGGTTGACGAGGATGGGGAGTTGAGTAAAGCTCTCGATCAAGTCCTAGAATTATTTCGATTTGTCAACGGAAAGGCCATTTTTGAGGCCTTCTACAAGAACTATCTTGCTCGACGTCTACTTATGGGAAGGAGTGCTAGTGACGATGCTGAAAAAAGCATGCTCTCCCGATTGGCATCAGGTAATACAGCCTTGTATCTTTCTGTTGCTGTTTTTTTTACATCAACTAACTATAATAATTCAGAATGTGGATCGAGTTTTACGCACAATCTAGAGTCTATGTTTAAGGATGTCAATCTTGCTCGGGACGAGATGGCGGCGTTTAATGCCTTGCAACGCGAGAGAAACATAAAATCGAGCCTTGATCTTTACGTGAACGTCCTCTCATCAGCTGCGTGGCCAACCTACCCTGATATACCGGTGAAAGTGCCATCAATAATCTCTGATTCACTTGCCAGCTTCGAGAAATTCTACACTACTAAATATAGCGGCAGAAAGCTAACCTGGAAACACTCTCTCGCCCACTGTCAATTAAAGGCAAAGTTCCCAAGTGGATATAAGGAGATTGTTGTCAGCTCTTTCCAAGGGGTCGTGTTGCTCCTTTTCAACAATGTTGCCGACGGACAATCCCTGTCATACCGTGAAATTCAAAACGAAACTGGTCTATGTAAGTTCTGAATGGATCTGGTATTAGCCTCAAACTAATGGATCCACGCAGCGGACAGGGAATTAAAACGGACTCTTCAGTCTCTCGCTTGTGCTAAATATCGAGTTCTCACTAAAAGCCCCAAGGGCAAGGAAGTCGATGTTCACGACTCTTTCAGCTTCAATTTGAAATTCTCAGATCCAAAAATGCGCATCAAAATCAACCAGGTTCAGCTGAAAGAAACAAAAGAAGAGAACAAGGAGACACATGAGCGTGTGGAACTAGATCGAAAATACGAAACCCAAGCGGCAATCGTGCGCGTCATGAAAAGCCGAAAGATCATAACACATCAAGAACTCATTGTCGAGGTGATTACGGCAACCAAAAACCGGGGTGACTTGGACCCAGCCGAAATCAAGAAACATATTGAAAAGTAAGCTCCCCTTTCGAGTAATTGCCAACAATATACTGACTCCATTTTCCCATAATCAGTCTCATCGAAAAGGAGTATATGGAACGATTCGAGACCAATAAGTACAGATATATTTCGTAAATGCATCTGCGAAGGAGGAGTCACTGTTGAAACGGTATTTGGCCGAATTGTTGAATTGAATAATTGTGGATGCCGGACTAATGATTGTGAGAGCACATTTGCACATTTTGTTTCCACCTGTTGAAGGATTTTGACATTTCCAATTTTCATCCCATGCAATGATGCTAGGGCGGATGTTCTACATCTAGTCTCTCATTATTGTCATTTTAATTCCTTAATTTCTTGATATCCCAACTTCACATCACCTCCTTGTCTTTCGTCTTTCCTTTTTCGGCTAGGTACCCCGCAATCCAGCCACAAGTTGATGATGTCAGCAGATAAGCTCGTGGGGCTGAAGATCAGATAAGATAACGAACCGAAAGGGTTTCAATATCAACAGCTTTATTTCCGTACTCCCTAGGTACTTCATCCATACCTGTCCATCCCGATAATGGGTAACAAGATATGTGGAAAAGGAAACACAGGTATCCAGCTCCTCACCATCAGGCTGGTTAGTGGCACGATGCAATTGTAGACCAGCCGAGGCATGGTAAGTTGCCATTGAATCCCCACGTACGCCAAGTTGAGCATACAGCTCACAAACACCATTATGCATTTACGGAGCAGCCATCACCCATCTTTAGAAGTCTCCTAGAAAGATTGAATAGTATTCAAATTATCGACTGCTAAGCCGTTTGAAAAGTAAACCCTGAGTTCTTTTGTGGGCAACAGTGCTTGGAGTACGGAGTAAATTCTCCATGTTTCATGCGACTGGGCAGCTTGCCCCACGTTTGTGCTCCGCAATAAAGCATGATCCCGAACCTGCGACGCTGCCCCGACCGGAGAACAGAAACGAAATGGAAACACGAAAAATAGCGGGAATTACAACAACACAACGGATATCAACATTATCCAAACATTCGGAATTGTAAAATCGTATCACTTCTGAGGTTCTTGTCCTCCTACAAGCCCCGCTCATTGCTCCGGAGTAGTTGGGTCCTCCGGTGGTTTTTCCTATATATACGCTTTATTGCGCAAACCTCTTCCATGTATATTCGAGCTTCAGGATCTAACTGGACGAGAGCATAAGTACTTATTGCCAATCGCGAAACGACGATACATAGCACCATCAAGATGCAAAGTAAGTCCAGAATGTATTAATGGCGGCAAAGAGTCATCTTAACAATCGACAACTTCTAACTAATGGCCCATAGCCAAACACTTCTTTCACGATCCAACACACCTTGTTAACTCCGCACTCCGCTCACTAACTCTTACGAATCCCTCGCTTGCCTTCGATGAAGAAAACAAGATCGTATATAGGCGGCCAACGACGAATGAGGCAGAACCTAAGGTCTCCATCATCTCCGGTGGAGGTTCGGGCCACGAACCAGCCTTTGCTGGCTTTGTCGGCAAAGGCCTACTCACTGCCGCTGTTGCCGGAACAATCTTCGCTTCACCTTCGGCAGAACAGGTCAGGAGAGCTGTCATGCAGCGAGTAGACACCTCGAAAGGCGTATTGATTGTAACAATCAATTACACCGGTGATGTGTTGAATTTCGGCATGGCTGCTGAGAAGGCAAAAGCAGCTGGAATCAATACAGAGTTCTATACAATCGGAGACGACGTTGGTGTTGGTAGGACTAAAGGTGGTAAGGTTGGACGGCGAGGCATCGGTGGAGCCATTCTGGTATTGAAAATACTAGGAGCATTGGCTGAGAGCGGGTATGATCTCGTTATCACCATATCAATATCGTCTCATCCTTAACTGACCAAATGGGTCCTAGTGCATCATTGAGCGAAGTCTACGGCACCGCAAAAGTAGTTGCCGAAAATGTCGTGACCTTAGGCTCATCCCTTGAGCATGTGCACGTTCCGGGTAGAGAAATACCAGATCCCAATTCAAAAGAGGAAATACCTCATAATGAAATTGAGGTGGGTATGGGAATTCACAATGAATCCGGATCTCACCGTGTGAAAGCCACGTTGGAGAACTTAATCCAAATCATGCTCAAACAGCTCCTGGACCAGAATGACGAAGATCGCGGCTTCTTGAAATGGGCTCCATCCGATAAATTTGTGCTTTTCATCAATAACCTCGGCGGAGTCAGCACGTTAGAGCTGTCAGGAATAACAGCCGAAATAACCCTACAGTTGGAGAAAGATTATGATATCAAGCCAGTTAGGACGATTCAAGGAACTTTTCTAACTAGTCTGAATGGAATGGGCTTCAGTATATCCTTACTGAGATTAGTTGACAGTAATTTTGGACCAGGACGGTCACTTTTGGAGCTTTTAGATGCCCCAGCGGAAGCTGTTGGATGGGCAGCGCCGATCCAAACATCAACCTGGGACAATCGCTCCGACGCAACTTTCAACGGGCAGCAAGCTGCTTCCGTCCAGGATGCCTCCTCCAATCTAAAAGGTGAGTTTGAGTCAACCCATTCCTGCGGTAGTCAAGTTAGGCTGATGGGATTCATCATCAGTGGACCTCACCATTTTCAAATCGGTCCTTGAATCAGGTCTCAAGCGGCTCATCGCAGCAGAAAGCTTAGTAACTCGTTACGATACTATTGTAGGAGATGGGGATTGCGGGATTGGGCTCAAACGCGGGGCAGAGGCGATTCTCAGGCTCCTGGATGACTCGAACGCTTCATTGAGTGAGGATTTGCTTCATAATCTCAACAAAATTATCGGCTCGGTAGAAACTACGATGGATGGCACTAGCGGCGCTATTTACGCCATTTTCCTCAATGCCCTTGCTCATGGTCTCCGAGAACATGATTCCTCTCAGCCGGTCCAAGTAACAGCTGAGATCTGGGGACTCGCACTACAGCATTCGTTGAAAGCGTTAGCAAAGTACACCCCTGCGCAGCCAGGTGACAGAACTCTTATGGATGCCTTGATACCTTTTGTTACCATGTTTGTCGAAAAAGGTGATGTTAAAGCGGCTGCATTAGCTGCAAAGGCTGGAGCAGAATCAACAAAAAGTATGAGAGCGAGCCTCGGGAGAACCGTGTATATTGGTGGCGAGAATGAGTGGATGGGCAAAATTCCCGATCCCGGGGCCTATGGATTGAGCGAGTTCCTCGAGGGGTTGGCAGAGAAATTTTGACCTGGGAGAATTCTAAGGAATAGAGTGTACGCACATCTCAGCCGCCTCAATATGCAGGCAGAATTCTAGATCACGTGGTATTGACAGCATTTTATTATCATGGGAATTCATCAAGGCAGAATATTAAAAAATTTGTCCTCATTTTGACAGGAAAGCTTAAGAGGACTTCTTTTGAGCAATTGTTTGAGATAAAGACTCGTATTCATCCGGTATTTTGACTTCCGATGTTATGAACCCCACGCCCAGGAAAACAATAGGCTCCAAGATAAGGGACAACGCCAGTGACGCCATGACCGATGACCATCCTGGCCCAAACAAAAACGGAAATCGAGTGGCAATCGGGGCATTCGAGCGACCATCGTTGGATGCAGTATCTCAAAGCATCATGTTGGGCTCACCCGAAATGACTGGTACAGTGACAGATCAGCGGTACCGGAAAAAGACTTGCGGTGATGTCATCACTTTTGGAATGAGAGATAGAGAGGATAGGTAGTGATGGTGATCTCAGCTGAGAAGCACAAGAATGACCGAGTCACCTCTTAAGAACCTAGAGTAGGATTAGTCCAAAGTCAAGTAGGAGCAACATCGTACGCTCGCTCGGAGGTATTGCAGAAAAGGGAAATCGGGCGTTACTTACATTTTGCTGACAAATCTATCTTTGTTCACACCCTTTCCCTTTCCTCCCTTGGCCTTTTCTGTCCACATTTCCTTGACATTCTCGAGTACCATATTGCAATGACGATCGAAAGCCTTCACCCTTGCGAGGAGTTTCCGGTTATTCCGACAGGAAATAAGAACTTGAGAATGCGTGCGAGTAGCGGTTTGAAGAATGGAGAGAGGACCGGTTGTGAGCTCATGCTCTTCTAAGATGGAGACCTCATATTCACTATAGATGGGGTCAGTGATGTTTGGATGGGAGAACCAGGATGAGTCATTGGGACGGGAATTGTTGGGAAGAGCTGGAGGACGGAGAGCAAGGCAACGTACGTGAGCTCATTGCGGGGTTTGTTTAAGAGATCTCTATTTCAATGCATGTCTAGTTAGCTTCACCTCCAATAGCATAAGAATGAGAAAGAGGTGACCAGGGTGAGACGAGGTACGAACGAGTCATATGACCCGGAAAAGTGTGGCTCGAACTTACTGGATCTTCACATCAGCCATCTTGGACGGGTATAAAAGGGCTGACAGAGAACGTCTTTCTCCGATAACAACAGACAATTTTGTTTCCTCTTCCTTCGAGTCTGAACAAAAGTTGAGGTCCAGATCGAACTCTACTTTTGGACTAGCGCGCCAAGCTATCAGCTCCTGTCGGATAATCTAAGACTCCGAATCCGAAGTCACGCGGGAACGCGTCGCGGTGGAGCCTTAAACGCTAAACCACATTCGGATATCTATGAACTCACGCCAAGCATCCAAAGTTCACTGCATCGCGTCTCGCGGTTCGTCAACGACACGCTCTTTACTCGAATATATTCTTTCCTAACTCCCAACCTCCCGACTCGATCTGCTCTTCCTCTTTCCAACCCTGCTCTTAGATTTCAAAAGTTCAAAGCTCTGCGAGCCTTTCTTACAAAGCACTTCTCTTCTCAATACATATTTACTTCGTCATCCCGCGTCCCTGACTTCTTCCACCTCACGTACAATCATAGGATTTGGATCCAAGATATCGTTTGCCGTTTGATTCCTTCCTTCTATCGCTTCACCAGGCAAATCATTCCAAGCTACCTCGACGTCTGTCTCAATTCTTTGCGGTGTTAGCTGAGTATATTATGGGCGAAACGCAATTGCGAGATTGAATTTGATTTTGGATCTTGGGAGGATACCTGTGGATTGCTGGAATATCCTCCAATTGATCGTCGGCACGATAAATCCTCTCGTATCCAAGCTACAGGACAGAACCCCTCAGTTGCCACAATGGAGGAACAGGATGGCATTTCTGTTCACCCAATGAGACGTAAGTATATATAATTACTCAATTGAGCCGTTAAGTGGAAATATTGATTACATTTTAGTGAAAGTTCTGTATACATTTGATGACGAAAGCAAAACGAATTGCCTTGCTAGATGGCCTCACTTGATTGACATCCAGACCGCATTTCTGGACGAAGAAACTCAAGTCGGCGTCATCGAACTACGAACATGTATCCAGGCCATAGTCTCAGCAAGGTAAGACATCAATACCTTTTTGAAAGATCCTTTCTTACTCAGAATTCAGTCCCGAGTTGGTTGCCAAGCTTGGCCGAGACTATACCGTGTACGCTTACGATTACTCGGAATATGAGACACCGTTGGTGGGCCAAGGAATGCTATCATGGGTCCTAGCTTCGGCTTCTCCAACGCCAAATGCCCCAGCACATCAGTCGAAAACCATGGTCACAGGCCGTGTATGCCGCAACACTGGCCTTTTTGCTAGGGGTGCGCAAGAAACGCTCGAGGTCAAATTGAAGCTAGTCCCAGTGCCAACAATTTTGCAAAGCGAATACCTGGACAGTATGCAAAAATACAGAGATTTGAGCAACGTCATTCCACAGGACTTTGATCCACAAGCATGGACTGGCTTCGTCCAAGCAAACCCCGAATTGTTTGCGGGTAGCAACGCCGATGAGATATCGGAGCGAGAGTCGTCAAATGTGAATAGATCGGGCATCGAAAATTTTCACAGAATTTTGAGTGAGGGATCCACGCCTCGCGATATTCCTAGCATGGGAAATATCCGCGCCGACTCTCCTGCTCAATTCACCAATACTGTACCAAGCCGAACTTCAACTCCCGGGATCGTAAGACCCGCGAGCCAGCAACAAAAGAGAGCAGCCGAAGAGTCATCAAGGCCATTATCAAGAGCATCTTTCCACAATACCAAGTTCACCTGTCGCAGAAACTCCGTTCTGTCGGGGTATGGAAGTTCCGACGAGATAAATGAAGGTCCAGTCCAAAAGAGGGCAAAGTTGATGAGGCCGGATCCAAGCGGAGTGAATATGAACATTGAACGACAACCAAGCTCACTCCGTGTCGCTGCCAGTACTGCCGCATCAGTCAGAATACATCGTCCAACTCCAATGCATCCAGCCAATCGGGCAGTCCAGGCCTCCAACGATGATCCAGTTCGTCCACCTACCCCCATCCCATCCATGGCCAACCCATCATCCCGTCGGCCGGCCAGGCCTGCTCAGAGTGGCCTACGTCGCCAATCTACATTTGAGCTATCTTCACAAGGCCCGTCGTATCTTCCTGATGATGGCTTTTCGGAAGTAAATGCTACATCTCCTCTAGACGAACAACGCGATGGCCCTGCAGAAACTCCATTCAACATGCCTTCTTCGCCACCAATGATGGATATGGGATGTCCGCAAACCTCAAGTCCTATTCGGCCCTTATTTGCCGATCACGACTCTGGTTTCATGAGCGGAGACTTTGAGCCCCTTGATGATGATATGCTTCCTGAGGATAAAGGTGCTCAGTACGCATCCGAATACCAATCCCATAGGACAATTGCATCTAGCTCAGACAGCTCGACAAGGCCAGAGATACCTTCGACTACCGAACGCTCAACCACCCCAAGTCATCCCAGGCAGCTTCAAGCCAGAAATCCAGCTCCAATTCAGCCTAGGAAAACGATCTCTCGCCCGTCTTCTAGAGCCAGTGTTAGAAACAAACCACTTGCTCCCGCGCCAGCTACTCATCAACGAACCAACCCAGAACCTGCTCGACTGTCTCTCCCTCCAGTTCCCGCCAGCGACCCCATTCAGCCAGTACAAGATCGCCAGGTACCAACGCAAGCTTGCCCTATGAGTGACATGCCAACTGTATCTACTCCCGGGCCTTCAAATCTTGTCGATGGTAGGCCACGCAGTGGGACTGGCGCCAGACGCGTGAAACAGGTCCAAGCTCGTTTGGATCAATGCATCAAGGAAGGAACTGTTCCGCCTTATTGTGAAAATTGCGGCGCAATAGAGACCACAACTTGGAGAAGAGCCTGGTCTAAAGTGATCGAGGGAAATGAGGATGACGCAAAAGCGGTCTCGGATGATCCAAGAATGCTCTTTTGGGAAGCGGTTGATAAGGATCCCGATGGAACTGTTACATCATACCGACAATTCAAGAAATCTTTGGCAAATCAAGATAAAGATTACGTTCAACTTTTGCTTTGCAATGGTGAGTCTTCGATGAATTAAGCGATCGATCCTAATGCTAATATATTGTAGCTTGTGGGTTGTGGCTTCATAAATTCAAACTCATGCGGCCCGAAAACAAATGGAACAGACCCCAGCCTAAAGATAAAAGAAAGCGATCATCTAACCGAAGGCCTCCAGCCGTTCCGGCAGCGTCGACTCGTTCACAGAGCAAGCTTTTGGAAGCAAAAGACTCCGAATCTTCCTCTCCGCCAGAAGCCTCATCTCCTCAAGAAACGGACATGACTCAAAAAAACAGCAAGCAAAAGGGGACCAAACAGGTCTCCAACCCCAGGAAAAAAACAAAAAGGGCTAATAGCGCAGAGCCACCAAAATCCACCCAAAAGGACAATCGTTGGCAGCAAGAAGACCCCCATGAAGCTCTAAGACGAGCAATACAGTCTAGTCCGGCAAGGAACATGGACATGCGAAAATCTGTCTTTAAAGAAACTAATCTGACACCGAACCCCGTGCGAAGGGCTCTTTTCCCTCCAAAGACTGGAAGTACATCGAAAACCCTGAGTGCAACGCCGGTTAATGCCATTAGACGTAGCCCTCGATCGAGTCCGCGAGGGTCAAAGAAAACTGCACGCCCAGAACCAAATCAAAGGTCACCAGCCGACGGACTTGATCATCTCTTTGAGGGTGAAGATGATGATGCGATGGATCTTGAACCTCCGAATAGCCCAACCCCAAAACAGAAGAACCGTCCATCCACTGTGCAACCAACACAATCTGATGATAAGGAAAATAACACACCTTCAAAAGACCTGGAAAACCAGGACGCTCCGGAAGATCTACAAGTGGAAGATTTCGATACCGCCCAGAATATAGAGCCGGGACTTTCACTCTGGAATAGCCCAATGTCAAGAAGTTTTAATGCTATTGATGGTTTAATGATGGATATCATCGACTCTGACCAAGAATCAATCGCACAGACAGACTCTTACTATCCCTTCGTTCCACCAAAATCCTCTATCGATGGTGACTGGACCGACTGGAATCCTTCTCAGTTCACATCACCGAATGAAGAACAGCTTACAGACTGTAAAACGGATAAGGAAAACGACCTAACCAATCCTGGCCCCACACCAAATGAGGCTTCCGAGTCGCACAACATAGCAGAAGAGGAGTTTAGCTCGCTGCTCCTGACTTCTAACAATGACTTTCCATCTTTCACTGATCCGTCGGCACTCTCGGACACCGACCTCTTTGATCCAGCACTTGTCGATCCACAGCTGTTGAGCGGCATGTGGTCTAAGGAAGGCCTTCTTGCTACTCCTGGGAAAGCCACCGAGGTAGAACACTTTGATACCGAAGCTTTTGCGACTCTTATTCAAGAAGTTACTGGTTCGAGTACTTGAACAAAAATTCTTAAGTTTAATATTTTCAATAACATGATGCACTTGTTGTACAAATATTTTTACCGATGTCATTCATTGGATCAAACCCTTTATTTAGTTGCAAACTTGCTTGTTAGTCGGCGAATACGCAGTATGGTGCAGCCACTTACTGTCACCACTTCTCCATGCTTGATAGAAAACAAAATAATACAAGTCAGGCTCATGTTGAGAACCCACTTACGCCCTTCAGTGGAAAACCAACAATTTACTCCTCTATCGGGTTCATTTTCCGTTGCTTTCATAATCCTGATAAGAAATAAAATAATAGTAAAACTGCCCCAGGTGTATTTTCTATCTTTGAATCCGGTTGCTAGCTACATGCCGCTGTCGATAAACGGCGACGATGCTCTTTAAAGATTGAAGTGGTAGAAGGCAAAAAGAGCAAGGTTCACCCGAGCATTCAAAGTCAGGGTCCTGTCGAGAACCTCGACCCGCAGATCTAGATCTCTTACTCCTGAGACTAGGTAAATGCAAAAAACCATTTTGCGCCCTAACACCGAGATTTGTTACTGGATGTAATGCAAAAGGTAAAATGCAGCCCGAGCAGGGACATGGCAGGCCATTCCGAGGACACTCCGAGCAAAGATTAGACTGAAATATCAGACACGAAGCCCCAGATTTTAAAGTCCTTCAGGCAGCTTCCCAGCCATATGCCCAATAAATCTCCCCATCCAACACGCGCGAACGAATAAATGTAAATTCTAAGATTCTCGTACTATCGAATTTCATGGGTTTGTGGCGTAAAACAAATCTTTGTACCGATGTGTCATGTCAACAACGAGCTCGTATATTTTATAATCTTCCAGTACAAACATTAGCAAGGATCTGATATGCACGTAAAAGAAGCAAAAGAATAGATACAAAAGATGATAAATGACATGCAAATACATTACTCACCACACTCATGACTTTCTCCGCATTCCACCGCTGCGAGAACTCGAATTGCGGTTCCCTTCAGCCCAGAAGTCAGATATTCACCAACAAAAGTAACTTGTTACTGTGACTCACCCCATTATATTCAACCACCTTTCCTACAACATCCACCATTTTTCCAATTTGCAAATGCGAATCTCGGTTCAGCACCAAAGTGACGTCTCCATGGCTAAAACACGACAGCGTCGCGGTCTCGCCGTGTAATTTCGCGACTGAACCGAATATCCGGACGGCGTTAGGGGAGCGATTGGTCGGTGTGGGCAGGAATGCATGGAGATGTTCGGGAAGGATACGAGGAGTTGTTAGAGCCATTTTGTCTGGATGGAAGTTGACGACGAAGTACCGGTGTGGTAGCGATTGCTGGATTGCCGAAGTGATAAAGTGGTTCGCGAGTATGCACGCGTTGATGACTCAGCAGATCTGATAAGATCTCGATGTCACGCGCTTAACTGTAATAAGGCTGCAGTCATTGATGAAAGCTGAGGCCGTCAATGGCGATTTCCAAGACACAACACAATGCAGCCACTTTCACACAAATGATGTAATTATACGCGCAATTCAAAAGACGGATGAGATCAAAATCTTGAAAAACTAACAACAGACACCTAGGCTTCGTTATCGTATATGTACAGGGCAAAAAAGAAGCGATACCTAAACGGATTATAAACAGCAGAAAGGGAGAAGGAGCACGAAGCCATTAGCACAACCGACTCTATTGGACTTCCGGTAAAGAAAATCCAGAGGATGCACATGGCGAAGAGAGACTTCTACCATGGCTTATGGCAAATCCAAAAAAAGTAAGAGACTGCATGACTCTATGAAAGCAGCCGTTGGGGCTCGGGGGTTTCAAGTAAAAAGGCGGGTATCTAGGATTAAGAAAAAAGAATGAAAAAACTTGAAAAGGCTCAACCGCTCAGCTGCTGCGAACCTCCTGGTACTTATGATTCCATTGCGATCGAAGAGCCATGTTGTTGTTTTGTTCATTAACGAACCTGCTGTTCTCCATGCTGAATTCCTTGCGACCTGCCCTCCGTTGTTTAACGCAGCAGAAAGCAATGATACCGAGGACAACAGCAACGAATCCACCCACACCTGCGAAGATTCCGGCTTTTGCGGCAGATGGAATGTCCCTCCACTTCTCTGCGATCGTCTTCGGTGGTGGTTTGGTTGCCTCCTTTGCAACGTTCGAAACTCCCCTATATGGAACGTCTGATTAACACTGAAAGCCTGCCGGAGGATAATAACAAACTTACTCGACAATCTTAATACTCTTAAAATCACCGGATTTGTCTGAATAGACATATTCCTTTCCTTTGCTGAAATCTTCGACCTTCATCGACTTCACCAACATGGTGTAGGGACCATTGCTATAATCCACCTCTCCGCCCGCCCACTCAATTGTGCCCTTGCGATTCTTTGGATCTCCAGCAGGCCAGATTCCCAAACGGACAGTGACAGGAGTCTGAGGATAGAATTTTCCACCTTGGGCTTCTTCGTATTTGAGAGTGCGAACCAGCTTGCTATCAACCCACCATTCGAGCTTCTCGGCAGTCCAGTGGATGGTGTAGTTATGGAACGAATTCATTGGGTCAGTGACCTCGTGTTTCTTTCCGCGGTCAAAGGTTTTATCGTTACCCTTGCCGAAATAGTTTGTCTGGACATGGCCCTGCTCAGAGCCCACCCACTCCCAGTCTATCTCGTCGAGATCTTCGGACTGAAGAACAATACTGCTGACAATACCCTTGCCGGTGGCAGCTTGCATGTGCACCTCCAGTCTCCCGAAAAAGATATAAAACTGCGATTGGATGGTCGGAGACTGAAGCTTTTCTCTGATGGTGAATTCACCACCCTTCTTGCCATTGATGACTTGTCCAGAAGTGGCATTCCAGACCTGATCGTTCATCAGACCGGTGAAGTTGTAGGCATAATCTGTGCCGAGAGCCGGATTCGGTGGGCAGTCCGTTTTCAGGGGGTTACAATCGGTCCATGTCTGTGCTATCGCCGGCGAGATGAATCCGAAGAGGACGGCCAAGAAGCACAATAGCGATATCCCTCTCGACAGCGCCATTGGCGAGATAGAAGGGACGAGTATATCTATCAATGCCCGCCTGCTCCGTATAGAGTCGAGAATGGATTTCCGGGAGATCGTCTGCAGATGACCTCGAGATGTGCACAGAAAGTGTTTCAAGATGACGAACGCATCAAAATTCGCGCACAGAAATTGTGGTTTGCGGGGCGGGAGAAAGGGAGGAAGGAGCAGCACGAAGAAGGAGCGACGCCCAGGAGAAAATCAATGTCAAAGTTCCCCCAAGGAAGGAAGGAGCAGAGAATAGAAGGAGCGAGAGAGTGTGTGTGTTCGTTCAAAGCCCCGCCAGGGGGAAGGAGCCGGTTTCCTAAACGGTAAAGGGGTGTATAGGAAAAGGAAAGAAGCAAAGAAAAAGGGAAGGAGTGACTGAGAGTTGGTCAAAGTAAACAAAACCTGGTTTTAGGAAGGAACAGGTCAGAGAGAGTAATCACTAATGCATCTGAGGGAAGGAATGAATGACTTCAGAAACCGAGGGAAAGAAGGAGAGAAGAAGCAGGAGCAGAGAAAGAAGGAGACGGAGGTTCGTTGATGCGACGAACTTGTACTCCAAAAACTTCCAAGAGACACAAAAGAAAAAAAGTATGATGATTTCAAGCGTTGCACATCATTTCCATGGTTGCTCCTAGTGGCCCCACCGTACCCCTGGTCAAGCTAATGTATCGGGTATGGCGCCGGAAATCACCCCTGAATCTCCAGGGGGTGCGCCCAAGATTCATGACCTCGAGTCTTCACAGCATTTGAATAGTGGTCTTCGGCGTTGGCTCTTTTTATAGAAATCAATTAACAGTTGGTATTAAATTGGCAGCTCATCTACTCCAGACAGCTCACTTCGCATATTTACTCCCACTTCCCTCCACTTCCCTAAGCTGAAGACGCAGAGTTTTGAGACTTTTTTTAATTTATCTTGTAATCCCGCATGCTGGCTCACCGGGAAATTGTGAAACTCGCAAGCCGTGATTTCATCTTCTTTGTACTCCGTACGGAGTATCACTTGGCACGTTTGGCGCAACCAGACTAGCTTATGTAATCGCTGATCGCCGGTAAACGGAGTTATAGATGATCCGCTGGACTTGGCGCAGAACGCAAACAAGACAAACATTGGCCCGTGCAGTTTTGGCTCCAGATCGGAAAGATCCATGGCTGAAGAAACTCGGAGAGTCGCAAAGCATCTTTGTGCCGAAGAATTATGTTTCGTACCTATTTCAGTGTCTAGTTCAGTTCTGCCGATATGCCTCCACCAGCATTTCCCTCCTCTCGAGGCCGTATGACGGCAAACCCACTCAAACCAGCGAAACGATACCGTCCCGGAAAACCAGCGGCGGAGGAAAGAGAATCGGAGGAAGAGGAGGAAGAGGAAGAGGAGAACGAAATAGAACCAGACAATGATGCCGGACAACAATTAAGAGAGCAGCAGCAAATCAGGCAGCAACAAACTCAGAGACCGCATCCTAAGGTGACCTCGTTTCCTGGGAAAGATACCAAGCAGATCACAAGTGGTGTGCGGGAGGTAAAAATAGAAGAAGATGAGGATGAGGAAGGCTTTGAAACAGAGGAAGAAGCTGAAGAAACGACTGCGGCGTCCTCCCTAAAACGCGAATCTCAACCTTCGGCTGCTGTCAAGTCGGAAGAGAGCTCAGAAGAAGAAGAAGAGGAGACGGAAGAGTCAGAGGAGGAAGAGTCCAGCTCCGAGGACGAAGCTCCCAAACGGATGCTCCTCCGACCTACTTTTATCAAGAAGAATCAACGCAAAGATTCAGCCACACCTGGTCCCGCTCTTGCTGCCACATCGGCTGCAGATAACGATGAGTCCGCACTTCGGAAAGAAAAGGCGGATCTTCTTATTCGAGACCAGATTGAAAAAGAAGCAGCTTCTCGAGCAGCACAAAAGAAATCATGGGATGACGATGATGAAACAGGAGAAGGCATAGAGGAAGATAATATCGATGATACTGATGGTCTTGATCCCGAGGCCGAGCTTGCTGCTTGGAGACTACGGGAATTAAAAAGGGTGAAACGGGAAAGAGAGGAGATTGAGGCCGCGGAAAAGGAGCGTGAGGAAATTGAACGTCGAAGGAATCTCCCTGCCGAAGAACGTGAACGTGAAGACAAGGAGTTTCTCGCAAAACAGAAAGAGAAAGAAACCGGCAGAGGCAAAGCCGGGTTCATGCAGAAATACTATCACAAGGGTGCATTCTTCCAGCCTGAATCTGAAAAGCATGGTCTGGCCGATCGAGATCTGATGGGCAGCCGATATGTCGATGAAATCCGTGACCGTGAAGCTCTACCGGAATTCCTACAAGTTCGAGATATGACCCGCATCGGAAGGAAAGGAAGAACGAAATACAAGGACCTAAAAACCGAAGACACAGGTCGTTGGGGCGTGGAATCGTATTATCGTTCCACCGCTCCAGCAAACAGTGCTTCGCGTTTTGGAATTTCCGACGAGCGATTTATGCCGGATCGTGAGAGGGCTTCCGGGCCTTCTGGACCGACTGGCGCAAATGCAAGCGCCGTGAAGGAAAGGACAAGGCCCAGTAGACAAAGAAGCACAAGTCGATCTCGGTCGCCTCCGAAACGAAGATATCGGTCACGGTCTCCATCTGTTCCAAGGGATCGGAGGCGCCGGTATTCTCGTTCCAGGTCTCCGGTGAGGTATCGTGATAGAGGCGGTGATCGCAGTACTAGGAAACGCAGTCCTTCTCCTTATTCTGAACGAGAGAAAAAGCGAAGGGTTGATATTCCTGCACGATAGGTAATCCCTCACGGCATTTTACGTCGTTATATATTGCATTTACAAGGCGCATCTCATTTGGCGGTCTAAATCGGGATTTAACAAAGTAACGAGCATCGATGTTGGCATTAATTTTTCATTCAGATCGAAAAGATTTATCTGTTTAATTTGGAACTAGCTATCTGGTCGTATATCGTCAGAAGTAGCAAATAGAAAATGTCTTCCCAATTATGGGGGTTCTATTGATATCGTAATTGATGTCTTCACTTCCATGATGGAAGAAGCTCAAAATGGCAAAAACATTAACGCCGCGCTTTGCTGGCAATGGTTTTCGTAAAGAATCTGAGACTTCGAGGGCATCTCATATACTCCGTAGTTATACCGGTTACTTCACTCCAGCTCTATCCAGCATCTTCTCTCGCTCCATCACGCCCTCCCCAAATTTCACCAAGAATACCGTCCGGCTTGGCCACATTTCATTTCCTTGATTATGTGCCGTCACCTTCGCTTCAAACCCACATCCATCACAGACTCCTTCCACTATCCCCGCGATGAATGCGGCGCAATTCAATAGCCCCATTTCTCGCGGCACGGAGATGTACATGTTTGTAAGCGGGTCATTATCCGTAATCATATATTCATTGGGCGTATCGGGAGACACAGAATGCTCAAGAGCATCGGCAGTGCGGGAGAATAAGAGACGCCATAATGGGCCGTGGATGAGTTGAAGAAGAGATATTATGCGAAGAGGTCGGATTGGTTGTGTCGATGCCGAGCTGGAGGAGGTTGCAGTGAGAGTGCGGTAGAGAAGGAGGTCTAGAAGTCGGAGGCCTAGAGGATAGCCCTGTTCATTTAACCTATATGAGACTTTCCGTTAGAAAATGTTTGCAATCTGATGTAGCCTGCTCCCACAAGTTCTCCGCGCGAGACTCATTCCCAACCCCCGGAGCTCCGCAAATCAGACAACAAATACACCATACCGTTTCTCCAAGTCCTGCACGCCTGTTACCCGCCGTTGCGCATACGTAACCATCTCTCCAAACAGGTATGCAAAGCTTGCCCGACTGGATTCTGCATTGCGATTGCGGTTCAGATTTCGGTCATATATAGTTTTGCGATTCGACGGTACTCGTAGGCCCGATGACTTCTCAAATAGTGGCTGAGATATGGATTGGCTCTGTGAATGGGAAAGTTGCTGCGATAACTGCTGGTCATCTCGGTTGTGGTTCATAATGGCGCCGGCAGATGAAGCATGGTTGTGTGCGGCGGGATGCCTTGCAGAGGCACTCATTGGCAGAAGGAGGGTGGTGATGATCGGTATTGTTCGGTATTGAAGGGGAGGCTTAATAGGAGGTTATGTTGGTGGTTTAAGATAGATGAAGTTGCAAAACCATAAAAAACATTACGCGGTGCCTGTGGTGTTGGGAGATATCCGAAAGAGCTTGAAGTTTGGGCTTCAGGAACCGCCAAGCATTTCCTGGAGCTACAGCCATGGTTGACCCCGTACCAATAGTTTCTCCTACAAGCTCTCTATGAAGTATTCAACAATTTCAATTTTTCTATATACATAAATGTACAATTGCCCCGAATTCCTCTGGCCTGCAGCTGATACCCAAAATCTTGATGGTACCTATTCTGGAGTTCAGACTAAATCATCATTATGTTGCTTTTCAGGACCAGAAGGCCGACGGTTTGAGCCTGGCTTTCTGATCATCTGCGACGCTCCTCGCAGTACTTATCGCAGCTGCTGGCTTTCTGTCTTTCTCTTGTGTTCCAATTGAGCGTCCGTGAGATGCTATCTACCCATTCATGGCCACCGCGGTTAGGCGGCATGACATTTGCAAACGGAAATCGGGAAGCCGAGACTGTGACATAATCTCCAGGAAGAAGCTCCAGTCTTTATAACAACCGTCAGCTCATTCACGGGTGGATAAAACAAGCATGCCTACTCACCGTTCTCGGCCGTCGAAACTCGCCCAAGAGCTGGTTCTGGCGTCATATGGTACGCCGACTCTCAGGACAATTGTGTCCGGAAGTATGATCGGACGGAAAGTAAGTGTATGGGCGCATATTGCTGTTAAAAGAATGACTGGGTTGTCCGGATGACAGAGTGCACCGCCAGCAGCGAGATTATACGCCGTTGATCCTGTTGGAGTAGCGATGCACACGCCATCGGCCTGTATCGAGGTGAAGTATTCATTGTCGCCAAATATCTCCAGGGAGGACATGGCTACAGAGAAAAATGATATAAGAATCCATCTAGAGAGTAGGAATAGATCCTAGCTTACTTGGGTTGGGGCCCCGATCGACAACAATTTCATTCAATATTTGATAGGTTTTGTCAGGCTGATGGGTCACATTATCGTCAGTTTCGTCGCCGAGGACTTCATCGACAAGATCTCTATGTCCTTGTATGGCTCCATCTGAGATATGCTTCTTACTTCGCATCACTGTGCACTCAAAGCGTAGTCGAAGACTCACAGTGACGCCTTCTTGGAACGACTTAAGCAGTGTACCCCGAAAATCCTCAAAATCAAAGTTAGTTAGAAACCCAAGGGAGCCTAACGAAAATGAAAGCACAGGCGGGACAATTTGCTGAAACAGCCAGCTGGAATAAAGAACGGTGCCATCACCTCCAAGGGTGATGATAAAATCAATCAGTTGCGGGTTTTGACGGATAAGGTCTAAATCCCAGTACTTCAGTCTTCCATGGGCGGAGGGCTCTTCTGCCAGTATACCATCTGGATCAAACTCCTTTTCGCCCTTCAATCTCTTTTCAACATAGACAATATAATGTGTATCCCGGTCCTTAGAGAGGAGCCATTGAGTGACATCTCTGGTGAGCCGCACCAGGCATCCGTCCTGAGGCTTTGTCAAAACAAAAACGCTCCTCACATTCAGCTTCAACCTGATATTTCCTAGCCTTTTCGAAAGTGTTCTCACATTCCAGGCCATATCGGACAGTTGTTTTTTGGTCAGCAGCCTCGATTCCAATATTGCGCCAGCCGCAACGACCGCATGGTCCGAGAATGGCAAGGCTTCGACTTTCTCCTCAAGAGGCTCCAGATGCAGCTCTTTCGGTTTTCCAAGCAGCGAGTGCACGAAGCATGATGCATTGCTTGGCTGCTCAGCATGGTGATAGGCGGCGAGGCGAGGGTCGTCAGCTGAGACCCAAGAAGATTTTCGACGGTGTGTCGTATTCGTGCCAAAGGTCACCTGCGGCAGCACATGAGCGGGATGAAACGACAGCGTTCGGCAGAGTGATGTTGAATTGAAACGGTCTAGGATCGGGGCCACACCTTACCTCAAGCCGGTGATGGACTTCCGGATCGCCTTTTGGATCGACGGGGGCAGCCTTGATTCCATCAGAAGAGGATTCCAAATGTTCACCTTCACGAAAAGTCGTTTAAGAAGTGTTTTGTTGAGCCGATATATCCGTAACTAGGCTGGTATGCGGGCAGGGTTTGGCCACTCACCATGGCTTGGAAACACACAGGTCACGTCTCCTTGACAACTGAGCCGATATCGACCATTCACAGTAAACAGTCCGGATGAAAGCAAAGAAATGTATATAATTCGTTCCGTTATTAATTATTAGTATCCGATGTACATTCTGTACTTCGTTTCAAGATGTTTCGCGGACAATGGAGGGGTACCTGGTTGTCTGGCCCCAGTGCAGCTTGCGCACCCCGCGGTGTCGTCATAAACCCAAGCAACCAAACGACTCCTTGTGGAAATCTGGACCTCGTCTGGACTCAACGGACTATCAACAAGGGATTCGGGCAACTAAACTTTGTTATGTTCTCACGACCCACAGACAGAGATGCTAATATAATACGGAGTAAGTATCTTTTTATCATCCTTACTCGAGAATAATGTTATCAGTAGCATGCTCATTCCGCAGTAGGGTGACTTAGCTCCTTGCTAGCCGCTCCTTGTTCAGGCCACTATAAGTCTCCAAGGTTACCCGAAGCTTCACCAACTTGGTAGCCCAAAATGCTGAATTGCCCTCAATCAACGAATCGCAGACTCGCCGCTGTTCACTAGGCTGAGATTACTTGGTTGCGATATCAATACAGGGCGCCAGTCTCGCCTTGAGATGCTCTATTTATTCCTTGGACGACCTAGGTATCCACTATAGTCGGGACTATCGGATAATTCTCGACTGCTACCCAACCATCCGACCTTAAGCATCTCTGCGACTTCAATTCCGGAGTAAAACATGCTCTTTGCGCCTATATGCGGTTGAGTTTTGATCGCCTATACAGACAGCGGAACACTCTCGGGTCCGCCTGGGGGACAAACATAGAATTTTAAACAGAGTTGCCTCAATATTGGGTGACCATGAATGTCTTAAGCGGAGGCGATCCATACATGGCCGTTGTGCTTTCGAAATCGTGATCTCCAAGCAACTCTTGGAGAAAGTATTAGTACATACATACTTCAAGAATCGCGTCTTATGATTTGACAGGAGTCCGGGGTGAATCGGTGTTCCAGCTGCAGGATGGATGTGAAATAAATTGCAAAAGGTTTGTTCGATCGGCTTGATCACCCGGTCCAGCCTGGCTGTTTCATCAAGTTACAAGGAGATGCAAGACTGCGCTGAAAATGGTGACAATTGGCTCCGATCGTCACGTTTTCATCACTGACCGGGCATCAATAATTGCTTCAAGAGCAACAATAATGCCGGTGATTAGGAGAGCTACTATGATCGAGCTGTTGAGCAAAGTTTCATACAGGCATACCCTAATAACAGCAACCGGATGCTACTTGCTGTATTCATGGTGTGAGGTCGCAGGGTTTCCCGGATGCAGAGATCAGTTGAGATCGGATAAGGAAATTGAAGGCTGTCTGAAGTACCACGTGTCACCATCGACTTGCACACACAGCTATTGAAAACTTCGCTGCGATGAACAGACAAAATGGGCGCAAGAAACTTGAGCAAAAAGGTGTTGCTCCAGGTACTCAGTACTCCGTACTTGATAAAGTGTTAGTAGCCGAACGCGGATCATCAAAAATTAATTGGTATTCGCTGCTAGAGCCGGATACTCCGTCACAGCAAGTTGTGCGCGCCATGGCCTTATACCAGGGTTTGATGAGCAGTTGCTCGACCATAATTAGCGATGCTCACGAAGACAAGAGGATTGCGTGTCAGGTGATAACAAATGAACGCGCATTCGCAAAGCAACGCAAAGCGACGAAAGCAAAGTGACTTCCCGTTACGCCGGGTTCCAGACGGTTGTCGTGCAACATCTGATTCGGTCAAAGACGTATGTATGTATGTACGGAGTACCCCGTATGGGTAGGTCGATATGGGTGCGAAAATGTGGGAATGGTCACAGTTGCACTGACCGCTTGAGTCCAGTTTGGGACTTTACTGAGGGTCTGCAGAAAGTCCAGACATCCCAACCAGTCATATCCTGCAGGCGAGCCAAGCCGTTCATCTTCATTATGCCCGACTTACTCGAAAAGGCAGATCTTGGAAGATCGTTGATCAGTCTTTCGTGCGAAATCAACTTGTACTCCGTACCATACACCTACCTTCATGCGACCCATGGAGGGATGCTAAGCCTTCCGTCCACATGACCGCAAAGCTGCAGGATATTATCTGTAAAGGATGGGACCAAACGACTCGCAGCTGAGAAAGCGGTGTTTTCACGCATTGTTCAAATTTCCGGCCCAATGAGAGCGGCAACCGAGGACAAATTTAAAAGGCGCCCACGCGAATATCCAACGTCCACAGGAGCAATACGGCTAGGTAGGGGTATGGGGGACAATGAGCAACGGGATATGGGCTCCCTGGGCGGCGGATTCCATGGTTCAGCGACAAATAAAAGCAAACAAATCAGCGAACCCTCCAGTCCGGGAACGGAACTGATCTCCCCTTGTACCATCCAGGCGGAAAATGTAACCAAAGAGGGTGTTCCGTGAGATTTCAGGGTTGACGGAAGCTGGCTGCTCCTCGACATGAAGTTAGCGCCTGTGATCGCGACGAAGACGTCATCGGCGTGCAAGGAGTATGGAGTACTCCGTACCGAGTAGGATGAAATAAAAAAGAACTCATGGATAGTCAAAAGCCATCATTCGACGCTTTGGGGCGAGTTCAAGCCGAGCGCCACCAAAAAGAACGTGCATCTTCGCGACGCGAGGCCGACTTGCATCTTGCGCTTCTCATCCAGACCGGAAACGGCAGCTCTCCGCAGCCAGAGATCCCTTCACAATTGTGTCGCACGGGGTTACATGCATACATCTTCATACATATATATCGAGATGCATTTTGGCGTAACCCACAAGACGGGTTACAGAAGCTTGGGTCGGCGCTTTGGTAACCTGCAAATTTGCAGATGCGGGAAAATCTCAGCTCCAGATCTGCCCTTCTTAAATGGTGTTGTGCGGTGTAATCGGCATTATTATGGGTGCACTGGGAACGGCAGGTCTATGATCTGCGCTGCGGACGAATTCGTTTGACGACGCGCAACAGATCCGGCTGAAAAAAAGGAGCGTCGCTGAGTCTGTGTGCTAAAAATCGGAGCCCCAATGAGTGAGACTTCTGAAGAGCGTGGGAGATTATGACAACTCGACAAGGGTGAAATCTCTCGATTTCCGGTCCCGGCTGACTTGGCGCAAAAATCAGCACAATCCACACGGACTTCTCCGTAAAATGATCACAATCTCACGCAACGTCTCAGGGGCAAAATGAAAACTCGCAATCGTGTCCAAGCCTCTTGTCATGTTTTGGTCCTTTTGGAGAAGAGGGTTCCCAAAAGACCGGGGACGGGAAATAAGCGGGAACCCCAGAAATACGGTGAGTTTCGTTGTGCATGCATTCCTCCCTATGAGGTAGTAATGTAGCATTATTGTGAGATTATGAACCCTGGTCAAAAGTGGGTATCCGCTTTCTGGTTTTTTTCTTTGTTCTCGTCATTTGAAGCCCGGTGATTGGAGGTTGGCCCACGGCGGCTAAATTGATAACAGCAAGCTTGGTTCTTGGCTAACCGAGGGTACTTTTGCATGACGAGCAAATACGGTGTGGCCCGTGGGAGGCGTGAGGATTCGATGATTATTGTGTTGGACCTTGGGCGTATTATTATTGGCAATTTGGGGGCGATGCCAAAGCTCGGAAGCTGCAAAACGTTGGAATGAATGTGATTCGGCAACGATAGGTGCATGATTGTTGATGAAAGTCAAGCTTCCTTTTGGAGTCCGAGCCGGAATTTAATCTGGAGGATGGGTAAATGAGACATGTCCCAGTCGTCCGACCATACCTGGCCAATTACTTTATGGACTGGAACGATGTTGCGTTGTCTTCCTGTATTGGGATAATGCGATACTAATCAATGGGTTTCCTAGCTCCTGCCGCCTGCGGAGTACCCCGTACGATAATGCTGGAAGAAGTCGCTTCCAGGAAAGTTGGCACACGGCATGATTGTTGCTCCATAGTCCAGGTTGGTTTGTGTGTATGTACATATGTACTTTGGTTCCTTGAGATCATTTTTCACCAACTCTTATTAAGCTGAGCTATCCATTACTTGAATTTTCGAAAAAGGAAATTCGGAGTCTTCTCTTCCGGCTCAAAAGGATCCAACAAGGTTTCAATGCTGGCGGCTAACATCACAAAATGACTTCTCACAAAAGGAGTTGTTCCATCAGCTTGCAAGACATCTCAATGGCCAAACGATGTCTCCACTCTTGGTGTGATGGTGAAATGAGTGGAAGAACACGAATCCTGGCGCGTTTTAACGATGCGCGGATTTCCTGTATTTCTCTCCTGAAACGCCTATCACGGTTCAGCCTTGGTCTTGGTCTTTGGCCTTGAACTCTTATTAAGGGCCTTTTTTCGGCCATTGTGGACCAATGGTCGTAGTTGGGCTTTGTTCGCCAGAGGACCCATGCACAACTGGCCTTACTATTAACGAGTTAACAGTGGCCGCCGGGGCGGGATTTGCTCCCTGGAACGGAGTTCGTATTCGTACAGGTGCAGATGAAAGAAAGAAAACTTTGAAATGGATTTTAAACAGTCACCCGTAACAACTGGCTAACGGAGTTACGTTCGGTGGACTGGTAAAAAGAATCTTTTCTCGTCATAATTCCGTTGATCTTCTCCGGTCTGGTTCTCGCCAACTTCGAAAACTTTGCTAACCGCCCAGGAACCCATACCAACAGCCGAGTCACACATTTTCAGGGTTGCCTTGAAGATCAGAAGTATCTTGTCTCCCCGTCATTATAATTATTATTACCGGAGTCCAGGGTGACGAAGCAACTTCGCTTCCGGCTTCGGTTCCCGCCGCTAATCATCTCCTGAAGTGCTCCGCTAGAAGGCGAGAAAGCCGTCCGAAAGAAAGGAATGGACGTTTAGAAATCCAGACTCCACAATCCTAGAATTACCAACGAAGAACCCTAAATCGCGCCTTTCTCCCACGTCGCATGTGGCTGTCCGTTATGATTCCCGGATCCTTTAACTAATATGACGGGTCTGAAAATGCGGGATCCCTTGGGTCTTGAGAGGCTGAAAAATGCATGGAGAAATTCAAAAATGACGCTTGGAGGTACGGAGTAATGGGCGAATCGATGGTCATTCGTTCAGTTCGTTTCTTCTTTCAACTTACCCCATAAATCGGGAATAGTTTTCGATGGGCATTGGAGTCTATGCACAACTACTCCGTACTCCGAAGGTACTACTGATTCGAAAGAAGGTCTTTCATCTTGAATGTTGGATGGTGTGCATGCAGGCGTGCAGGATGCATGAATAACAATGGGCCTAGTGACGGTGTGCTGGAGTACTCATCCAACATCCGGCGCTGACCGGGCCTTCTAAAAGCTGTGGATGGTTTTGAGTACTCCGTACAAGTGGTACACATCCTCCTTGGTTGTCTCTCCATCTCGCTCCCTCGGTGGAGGCGCTATCTCAGGAGTTTAAAAGACCCATGTCAAAACCTCCACCGGCTCCTTTTTTAGGTGTCTTGACTCAATTTTGAGAACCAGTTGGTGATCGGGCATACCCGGTCACAAAAATGAGCCAGTACTTGCTTGGACAGGTCCAATAATGGGCGCGTCCACAAATCTTGTCTGAATCATGAGTCATTATTCTTTGCGACAGACATCTCCCATGCTCGGTAAAAATTGGCGGCTGGCATTGTTGTGACATTATTCGTCACTCAAGCAGTTCGCCTTGCGACTGATGAGGGGATACCCGCTTCCCGTGAATCAGTTTGATGAATCCTACAAGCTTTACTTCGTACTCCTTAGAAAGCTGGTCATTTTCAGGCCATCAAGGATGATTTGGCGGGGACGGTGGCTATTTAATGGCTTATTCCAAGCATTGATATTGGGTCTGTAGTGGAAGGACGGGCGTTACACTTACTAGGCTACGGGACATCACAGGCCTGGTCGTGGAGGAAATGAGGATGAGTTGTCTTGGGTTTCTGACAATTATTACTAAATAATGGCCATGGATTCAGGATGACGAGGAACGAGAGGATGAAGAAAGAGTTGCATTAACGATCGGTTGCAAACATCGGCCCATGTGATGGAACCCGTAGGGAAGAATCCGTATTATTACTCGTACGAGACTTTCAGTTTTGCCGATACTTTTGCAGCCATTGTGGAGCAACATGGGAACCTTTTCAAACTCCGAACTCATTATGATTATGATTATTTTTGCTTCCATCACACGAAGGAAGTGTAATTATTAATTCAATAATACATTTGATACCCGCCGGCGCCAGACTAGATAGCCCGCCTGCTAGTTGTGGCTTGCTTGGAGCAACACAGCTTTCTTTGACCCCAAACAAAGGGGCCAAACCGGATGGACACTCCGTTATGCTTAGTGAAAGACATGGGGCTGGCCAGCTGCATGCTGGACAATGCGCGTTCTCACATCCAGGTTCCGAAATAACTTGATGATGGGCACAATGTCACCACCACCAACGAGTGGCTGAGGCCAAATCTCGATTCCGATTGCTGAAAGGAGGCTGTTTAAAGATGCTGTACGACTGTGTCCTCGGGATCTGGCAACGGTTTGTAATTCCATCCCACAGACCAGAGTCGGATAACGCCCAGGAAAGCCATCGAGATGCATGTATGCATGCATTACTCCGTACAGATATGTATGTATGTACGGAAAATGCCAGCCATCCGAGCTCGCATGTTGGCACTTCGCTTTCACGAGATGCCAAACTTGGAACTATCCATTTTGATCAACCAAGCAGACTTCGGGGTCTTGAATTTTGGCCTTTTTATTGTTTGTTTTTGAGTTTTCTAGGCCCGCAGCGGCCCAAAATTTGGTCTTCCTTTCATCTTGTATCAAAAACTCGAAATCTGTGACAGCAACATGGGCCCGACGCCCGCACCGGCACCTGGGTCCGTCCAATCCTTTTGACCTAACGAGATATGACAAGTTCCTGTCCCTGCAGCCTGCAGGGTGGCTCCCCATCCCATCAAATTATAAATTTAGCCGCAAAGCAAAAAAAAAAAAAAGAAACAAAAAAGCTAGACAAATAATAATCTTTAATTTTCTTGTCTTTCAACTCCATATGGAGGAGCTTGAGCCTAAACCTTGCTGCAGCCCAGCTTGTGATCCATCATTATTGTTCCGGAGCCCAGTGAGCTGATATTAACTGGTGACAGGCTAGCCACTACTGGTGTTTGGGCCCTTGACCCTGGTCTCCTCCATACATGTCAAGGATACCAAACTTCTGGAAGTTCGGCTGGTCAAACAATCTCCTCGGCGCATTGTCTAAAATAATGGCAAGCGTTGGCCTGGTACCTGTTGCTGCGAAAGTTCCCACCACATTCTCCATACGGAGTGCCTACTGACATAGCGCCGATACACCACACCCTCGCTCCACCATTCACGGCTGGATATGACATTCTGTCCCAGCCAGAGATTATGAATGGGTTTCCGATGTTACGCATGCAAGCCGATCCAGTTCACCAGATTATTCTAGTTGTTATGATGCAAGGTTTCTCAGGAGGATCTTCCATTCTCAATTTACTTTCTTTTTTTGAATTGCTGATGTCCGGCGGTTAGCATCCTTTCTCCCCCGGACACATAAATATTAATAATTTGCAAGCACCCCAAGTAAGGGAGTGAGTACTTTGCTGTTGCTCTACTCTATCTATCTTACTCCATACCTTTCATACAAAAGTCATGTCTTCCATATTTCCCAATATGGCCTACCTCGAGGTTTATCCTCCCTCTCAGTTTGACGGGAGTCAGGAATACATGAATCTCCCCTTTCCCACTGCCCTTTCGAGAACATACCCGAGCCGAGTCACAAAGAGCGGTGGAAATAGCCCTCGAAAATCCATCAGAAAAGACTCAGGATACCGATATGGATCAAATCGCCGCTTCTCCTCTCAGAGTGACCAATTTACAGCGTCTTTCTATGCAGCTCTTCAGAGAGCAACCGAAGCAGAGTACCTGTCTGCAAGCAATGATATCATGAGCTATCAATCTCACAATACAATGGTGCTTCCGGCCGAAAAAGAGCCTTCAATCTACACGCCGTCGTCTACTATGTTTGACGAATATGTCAATTGGCAATCAGCCGACACTCTAGGGTTCACGGATCCTTACCAAATCGACATGGACGCAACTTCTCACCCAATGCACGAATATCCACTAGTCCAGCAACCTCTCAGCTATCAAGAACCTGAACACGAATCTGACTGGCCGACCTACATACCAATTGTCTCGCCTGGCCCAGCCTATTCGGAGTATAATCACTCTCCAACGCTGCACTCTCCCAATAACGACGCTGCATTCTCGAACAATACCACCGCGCTCTCTTCACCCGAAATGTCTCCATATCAGCGGCTTCCTGAGCCACAAACACCACCCATGTTCCCTTCGGAGAACGGGCGAACTGATGGGGAAATCCTGGTCGGGGTTGGGCTGTATGACGAACCAGAAAATCTGCCATGGGAGGACAATTCAGCCGCAGATAGCTTCGGGTCTGGAGTGGTTAACAATTCCCTCTTGGAATGTGATCGACTTCCAGGCAAAGGGCTGACCCTTGAAGAAACTTTTGATCCGCCGTCTGAGGACAGCGACGATGAGACGGAGGATGAGCCAGTGGCGGAATAGTCAATTCTACTTCTTTTCTTATACCCATATTCGTATTATACTATATTATATTATCCTTAAACATTCAAATATCAAGTTACACTCTCTGACATCTAAAGCTACAAATTTAATAGAAGACCGACGCCTTAAGCGCCGACAGTGTGCCACCAGCTGTATTGATTATGTCATCGACGGGCACTCAACCCCTTACTGTGATTGGTGGAGCGGAAGTCACGGCCGGGCTAAGCCTTTTAGCGTAAACCTAAGCACAAAACCTTGTTTCAATTCTCTCTCGAACGGAAGGAACGACCCGAGATGGACAAGTTTGGAAAGCACTGGAGGTTAATAATGTATTCCGTATACAACTTTGATTTGATACCCAAACGATCTTCAATCTCGACTTCTTTGCGATTTCTTTCTAACTGCGGACTAAAAGCGATTCCAGGCTGATACGGCTGTTTAACAATATACCCTCACTGGCCATGCCACATCTCAGCTTTACTCCTTGGAAAGATCATTCCCAGGTCCTCGCTGTGCGAGCTCAGTTTTACCCATCAGCCAGCTACAATGGCCCGGATATGCGCTCCAGGGCCTCAGCTCTTGTAAGGGTCCTTTACCCTATCAGGAACTTTAATACTGACATCAAATGATAGGTTTGGGCATGGAAAGTCCGAGGAAACCTACCGCATGAAGTGGAGGCAACGGCATTACTGACAGATGCCATGTTGCATGATGATGCAGCAAAGAACTCGATGTTTTCTATCCGGGCAACATATTCATCAGCCTTCTGCAGGTAAGTTTTCGGGTTGTCGCCAGCTGAGAGAACCCAAGTCGCGCCTTTTCTTGATTGCCTCGTACCAATTATAATCTTAGATTTGTCACTGGCTTAGTAGACTCAAGACTACACGGGAGGAAGTACACCATGTACCGAAATGCTATGAAGCTCGGTATACCCGCGTCTTTTGTGGAACTGCGGCACGAAGCAACTCATCGTGAGCTTCCCTCCTTACGCGTTCTACGAGACGCAGCCCGGAGGGCACTAGACTGGTTGTGGGGAAATTACTGGGCTGGAATTGGCGATTCATCTCCGATGTCCGAGGATTGCGATATCTATGGAGAACGCGAAACCGAGCAAGCGTTTAATGATAGGGTATCGACCATCATACAACGATTTCTGACGCAGAAACCAGGGCGCAATGGCGTCGAGAGGGATCCTAAGCGAAGTTCAGCCTTACTTGAACTCGCTGACTTTTGCAGTTTCGAGCGAGAGAAGGGCGTGATGCTTGCACGGGTGCTTCTACATCCGAAATTTATGCTATCGGAGTCCGGGTGAGTGCCTTGGCAGATGCGACCCGCTAGCCTATACTGACAGCAATTTTGTATCAAGTGTCGACAATCGAATGAGCCACGACATCTCAGCGTGGGACGAGCTTTTAAAGGAATTATGTCGCCATAACACGCTTTTCCTTACACAATTTGTGGAAGTGATCGTCGCCTTACTGATGGATTCCTCGGCACCAGAGCCGGAGGTATCACTCTCGGAGGCATCACCCTATCAAAAGAAGCTTTATGCCTTGCTTGAACACGTTTTGAAATCGGACTCATGGACCATGGTTCGTAGGCAGCACTTGCATTTATCTTATGCCTTGGAGATGTGTCGAGACGGCACAGGCTATTGGAAGAGCCAATTACACAGTTTGATGGGCTGTCCAAACCCCATGTATGACAGCTTGGAAAAAAGGCTTTATATTCCGCCTAAGTCAACTATCATCCAAGACGAAGCAGATATCGAACTAGAGGAGACCGACTTGGAATGTAACAGCTGGAGTATTGATCGGAGAAGGGGATTCAAACCTATCGGTGCCGTTTAAGCCACTAAGCTCTTTCTAGAATGAGATGAAAGGCTCACAGGCAAGCCATGACGCTTTTTGGTTGGAGGCGTTATTTTAATCTGCACCCACTGACTCATGCTTGTCTCCTCCTCGTGGTACAATTCGATGTCATACGACGAACCCATGGGCATCACTACTTTCCTCGTTCAGCTCACATCGATGGATAGGAAAAGAAACACGTTTATACATCGATGATAGCTCCACAATAGCGATCTGTACACTTAAACTAAAAGAAGGGGCCTTTCAGCAGTTCAAGGACCGCTGTTGGTTTAGATAACGGCCGATTGAATTCACGACTATCTCATCCCAATGTTCGTGTTCTCGAAGTTTTTCGCAGCCAGGAATAGTTGCCGATTCCGGATTCCAGATTATGAGGTCGAACAGACATTCTGCGTCCAGTTATTTAGTCTAGGAGTTTAGAATAAATCCATGTAGGACGCTTCGCATCTTATGATCTGTATTACCACTAGCATACACAAATCGGAACAAAGCCGCGAATTGTTCTGGATGGAAATCCCATATTATAAGAATTGAAACTATACATACGTAGTTGGAATGTCTGGAATTTTTGCCGTCGGGCGTATTCTTACCAGGAAGAGATTCGACATGGCGGCCGGATCACCAGCTAGACTTAACTTCCCGACTCACAGCCCCAAAGTTCTCCAACAGCGTCAGCCTCGCCACATCTACAAACACATTTCATCCATCAAACATCAAAGCACCATCCACCACTTCTGGCATTAGAAAATCCATGTTATCACGAGGACCATTTGTGCGACTTGCCCCATCTTTGCGCGTATCTAAATTTATTCTTAAACGCAAAATGCATATCGAATCGATTCCCATGTGTATGTGCAATTGCAATCTTGGGTTTATACCTGGTGTATACCCTTTAAAGCTTACACGAGACGAAACGGGATAACAGGGACTGGCAAGGGCAATAATTATGCCTATTTGATATCCGATCAGGCTACCAAGGATGCGATGGTTGTGGACCCGGCGAATCCGCCTGAGTATGACAGAGGCCTTTCGAAAACCTAAGATGTAGTTACTGAAGGGGAGACAATACAGGGTCATTCCGGTTTTGAAATCCCATCTTGATTCTGGGAACATTAACTTGAAAGCAATTATTAATACGCATCAGTATGTATCCTATGGTATGGGACCGATGCCGCGTATGCTGATTTTGCTAGCCATTGGGACCACGCTGGTGGCAATGATGGAATTGTATGGCTGCATTTAAAAATCATCTTGCCCCTTTTTGGAGAACAAGTGTCCTGACATACCAGAATAGCTTGAGAAGTTTGGCGAACTCCCCGTGATTGGTGGCACGAGCTGCCAAATGGTTACTAAAACTCCCAGGCACGGGGAAAAATTCAAGATCGGTGAAAGAATAACCGTGACAGCTCTCCATACACCTTGCCATACTCAGGATAGTATCTGCTACTTTGCTGAAGATGGAGATCAACGTGTTGTTTTCACGGGAGATACCCTATTCATCGCAGGCGAGTTTTTCAGGTGCCAAAACACCCAGAACGTAGGGCATTAACTATGCCTAATAGGATGTGGCCGATTCTTTGAGGGGAATGCTGAAGAGATGAACGAAGCTCTCAATCAAATTTTGGCTTCTTTGCCAGATGATACCAAAGTCTATGTATGTGACTGGCTGTGGCACTTCTGTCTGATACTGGGGACAGCTATTAACACTCCTCCTCTCCAGCCCGGCCATGAATATACCAAATCAAATGTGAAGTTCTGCCTTTCCGTGGCTCAGTCAGATCCGATCAAGAAGCTGTCTGAATATTGTGAGAAAAACCAACGATCGGAAGGCGTTTTTACTATCGGTGACGAGAAGGTGTGTATATGACCAAAGGAGACGTCGTGCTCACCAAAAGACAAGAAGATTAACCTGTACTTTTAGCTGCATAATGTTTTCATGAGAGTTACGGTATGTATTGATGATCAGAGGCGGAGCCCGGTTATTGACATGCTCTGATAGGATCCTGAGATGCAAAAGGCAACGGGAATGACGGACCCTGTTGATGTTATGAATGCTCTGCGGGAAATGAAGAATGCTATGTAAAGGTGCAGACCAATCTTCTTGGCAGTACTCCGTAGTTTCGAGTGAGAAATATATATGGACCCGGAAATATTCTTGCTCTGGCCCCGATGCTCGTTTAGTATATTTCACACTTTTTGACGGAAAGTGATCAAGGGCTTCGAGTAATGAACTCTTTAAAGTATATAAACTGTTTCTACTACGCGATAATATAATTACGTGCGCTTTGCAATGCGCTTCTTTAGGATGGTCTCACACGAACTCAGTACGTATTGGCCCTTTATATATCTAGGACTTTCGGTCATTGGCATGTCTCCCACACAACTCACCCGGCCTCTCATCGCCCATACTAAAATGGACCAGAAACCAGGATTGCCATTCCGGGTAAATTCCACTCCGTCTTTTGCAGAGGTGGATTAATAGTATAATCTTGCTTCTTTGTCCACACTCGCGCACTCACGGAAAAGCAAGACTTTTCAGAAATGACGAGCTCTAGCATATGTAGAAGCGTAGGCACCTGCAGCTTGGTACAGGAAGTATAGAGAATATATGAGAAAGGTAGGGCACGCGTCTTCGGAAATCGATATTGTTGAACACGAAAATCGGAAGGCTACCGCGGGATCATTATAGCATCGCTAGCGTCTAGTAGTGAACATCCATATGGAGCATCGAAACCACTACCTCAGGAAAATTTGACGCTACGACTCGGCTTTCCAAGCGGTTGGTAGGAGCGGATTGTTAACCGAAGGAGATTACTGTTTACAAGATTGTCGTGGAGGAAATTTTTTGCTTTTATGTGGATGCCATGGCGCGCCGGAGCAACCAATTGCGCCGTTTGGTGCAAACTGAACAAACAAATAGGTCCGGAGTATATAGGTAGACTGTTGATTGGGAAGGATTGATAGTAGAATAGGAGGAGTTTCTGGCTTCATCATAATCACATCAAAGTATAGAATTGGGTCTACTTTAACACCGTTTTCGATGAAGTATATAATACGTATGATAGTACTATGCATCGGCATCTACCCATTTTCTCCCTCCGTTTTCTGCCGCTTGTGTCATTCGGTCGACAACCTCGGAAACCTTTTCCCTGACGCCTTCTTTTCCTGCCCATCTGGCCTCAATTTCTTTAACTATTTTCGTTTTGGATAAACTTGATTGAGTCACAAACTTTTTTATTTCGGATTCCGCAGGAAGGGCGAATTGTTGGTGGGGGTATTCCGTATAATCGCCATCAGGATTCAAAAGTGGCAGGCGTTCTTCACCTTTCGGAATACGGAAAAACTCATCAATATCCGCCTCAGTTACCTCTTCTAGTGTTGCTGGTTTCCAGTTAGGCTGGGTAGGGGGTTTATTGACGAGACGTGCTGTCACACCCTCTACGAAGTCCGGGTGCTCCATGAAATGACCGGCAATCTTCTCTTCACGTTGGAATGTCTCTGCAATGGACCAGCTGCGTCCGAGGCGGAGTTGTCGGAGAGTCACCTTGAGGGCTGTAGGGGATCGAGTTTTAAGAGTCTTGATTGTTTTCTCGGCCCACTCCTTGTGTTCAGTCTCTGCTTCGAGGGCGGCTAATATCTCTTCAATGGTAGGTTTCGAAAAACAGCGATCAACAGCTTGTCTAAGGCTGCCACTCAGTAAGAATTTCTCATCCGGTAAACCTATTGAGAATTCTGAAATCGTGTTGTTGACCAAGGCGAGGCGGTCTTTCAGAGCCGCCTGGTCATCAAAAACAAGTTCAGAAAGGCGCGTTGTGAGATTTCCGAGAATGCTAGAATGGATGAAGTGCGTCGCAATTCCAGCCCAATACGTTTGAACACCCGCAAGCCGCTCGGAAGTCAATGCAAGATACGTTCCAATCTCCCCGTCGAGACGAGGTAGGAAGAAAGACCCTCCAACATCTGGAAAGAAGCCAATTGTCGTCTCAGGCATAGCGAAGAGTGTTCTCTCGGTGGCTATTCGAAAAGGAGCGTGCACACTAAGCCCAACACCACCACCCATTGTAATACCATCAAGAATAGCAATGTACGGTTTCGAATACGTTGCGATAAGGTGATCGAGTTTGTATTCGAGGGAGAAGAAATCCTTGGATTTTTGTTGGCCCTTTGCTCCTTGTGTATTCTGTTTTGCAAGCGTAGCGACATCACCTCCAGCACAGAAAGCCTTGTCTCCGGCTCCGGATATCATGATAATATTGGCGAGATGCGATTTTTCCCATTCCTAGCGTTCTAGATTCAGTATCACTCCTTCGACCACACAGCCTGATATGTCATACCTTTAATCTAGGAGCAATTTTGCGTGCCATAGAGCCATTTAGGGAGTTCAATTTTTTTGGTCTGTTGAGTTCAATCGATCGTAGGCCATATAGATTGTTGAATACGACATCGTCTGGTTCATCGCCGCTGAGTTCTTTGGGGATCTCCGGGACCGTTGAAGCCATCTGGTAAAAATTAAGCGATTAGTGCCAGTTCTGTATTGAAATTACTTCTGTCCTAATTCAGCTTACTCTTGCTTGCGCGCTGAATGCCGGATTGATAACCCTTCCTTTCAACGGCATAGTGTTTGAAGGCCGCGAGAACCAGCTCAGCGGAGAGGAGCGAACCCGAGCGGAACGAAATAACATCAATGATACTCTAATCGGTGAACAAAAATTGGTAGGTGAAATGTATGTTGCTTTCTCCTCAGTCTCTTGAAGCACGGGAGCGGCGGAGTTGAACTTTGTGACAATATGAGGAGAAAAATTGGAGCTCGGGTCTCTGTTCGGTTGACCTCGGAAATTTTGGAGCTCACAAATATGTATCTACGGGCACATCTTGCAACATAAATTCGAAGAATATGTAATATATTTTTGATAAGACCAATTGTATTCCTTCTCTCTTTACTTATTTATGACAGACGAAATCGCTAGATACTGAACAAATTTCACTACTCGTCGCGCCCAAGCATTTGCGAGATGCGCAGTGGGACGGCCATGCATGAACCAAAATATTCTATTATACATATTTTTCTAGGGCTTTACTTAAAAGGCCTTTCTTGGCCCACTCTGCAGATCACTGGAATGGCGAGCAAGCATTCGATCCAATGCTTGCTTCTCAATAATCAAGCGGCCTGTCTCAAGCAAGTCTTTAACATCCACATCTTCACGGTCCAATATCCGCGCTTCTTCACTGATCTCCGCCACGGATTTAAAAAGGCTTTCCTTCTTGATTTCCGTAATAAGAAGTGACCGGCCGAATCTTTGACCCCAATTGTGCACATCGAAGATCTTCTTTAGGTAGTGTACGGTGGCATCTTTGGGCATAGAGATGTTGTCGTTGACAATAAGAAGCTGTCCCCGCCGATAACGGTAGCTCAATGCAGTTCTGAATGCCTTGTCATATATTTTTCGAGGTAATTCTGTGGAAAAGTCTCGTGGATGCGGACCATGGGCGACACCCCCTCCTCTAAGCATTGGCGATTTCCTATCTCCCAGCCGTGCCGATCCAGTTCCTTTTTGGGGCCGTATCTTTTTAGTGCTACCTCGCACGTCATCTCGCCATTTTGTACTCGCTGTGCCTTGTCGTGTTTTGTCGCCTTCATAGACAACAGCTCGGTGTAATAGATCACGACGAAGAGGGAGAAGAAGGTAATCATGCCCATACTCAAGAAAGCGTAAGGGGTCCATTGTAGGGAAATCGTAGAGGGTAGCGATTGCTGGACTTTGCGTCCATGTCGGTGTAGGAATGTGGTCGGCGGTCCGGGACGTGGAAGTCGTGTGCGGAGGTGTGAAAGAGCCCAAGGGTGTGTCCACTGAAGCTTGTGCCTCACTGGCTATCGACCGTATTAACTGTTTTGGCACACATTGCTAGATCGTGGTCAGCTTCCCGTGTAAACGCTGAATGGCTTTGGTTAGGAGGGCATACTCTTGAGGGTTCAAGGACACCAGCTCGAGGAGAACTTCGGCTTAACCACCTCAAGGCACCGAGAGCTTTGTTGCCCGTTGCCATAATTTGAAAAACTCCGCCTAGGATTGGGTCAATTGGGAATGAGTTGGGCGGTTGGTGCTCTGAATTGAGGGTTGTTTTTATCTTTCTCGATCTTCTCCGGGATTTTCATTTTTGGCGCTAGCAAACTCAAAATTCTGCCAGTAGAAAAATCGCTTCAACACGACATCACCTGCTACTCCTAATATTTGTTTCAACATCTTACCTTTGGTCGCCATGGCGCATTGCGAGCTTGCGTCAAAGCCATTGCTTCAATGCTTGCGCCAATCTTATAAAGGCAGTATTACTGCGCGGCAACTTCATTCCGCCCGCCCCTTTACGTCCACCGCGAACCCGTCTTCAACAGGTGTAGCCGAAGATACGCAGCAGCAGCCTTTCTACCGAGCACCTGATCCTGCTTTAGTTACGAGCCCCCGATTAGAGCGAAGACTCATTCGAGCGGGAAAGTTTCCCATAGGCTCCCGTCGACGAAGAGCCGCTTTGCAGGGCTCTCTGAATATACCTTTCGAGCAACTCCCGTTCCAATGTTTCCAAGAAGCGCGAAAGGTTCTTCTAGCTGATAGAGCTGAGAAGCTCGAACAGATCGAAACAGAGCGGGGGAGGATAGAAAGGCTGCGAGCAACGAAACCCGAAGATGTGGGTGGTGAAGCTAAATGGAAGATAAAAATCAAGAGCATGGAAAAGCACCTTGAAAAGCTGAAAATTCTTGCGGATATCAATGACCCTGTCATCAAAAGGAGATTTGAAGACGGATTGGGTGGGTCATTCTAAAAACTACGTTGTTCATTCGGCCTAGAATTCTAACGTGCTTTATCAAGGTGATATGACGAAACCTATCTACCGATTCCTTGCGGACAAGAAGTGGAGGGAATACCGGCGAGAGATTCTCATTCAGCGTATTACACAGATGAAAGTGATTCCGGACGTACTAGCCCACATCGACCCCGTCGTAGATGTTACACTGTCTTTCAATAGGAAGAATGTGTTGCCAGGAGAATTCGTCAATTCTCGTATCAGCTCCAATGCGCCTTCGCTCAAGATCCAGTCGTTTAGCCGAGCAGATAAGCTAGTCACTATTGCGGTTGTGGACCCAGATGTGCCGAACCTCGACTCGGACAATTTTGATTCTCGCTGTCATTTCCTTGCAATTAACGTGCCAATCACTCTCACCGACAATGCCGTTTCATTCGATAAGTTGTCACCAGAATCGCAAAGTCTTCTACCATGGCTTCCCCCTTCCTCCTTGAAGGGAAGCCCCTATCACCGGCTCTCAACTTTTGTCATGGAGCAATCAGACCAAAAACCTCTGGATTATAAGACGGTTGCCGAAAAGGTTCAGAGGGAAGGTTTTCGCCTAAGGAGTCTTGAGACCCGACATAAGCTGAAGCCGATTGGTGTGCATTTGTTCAGGACGATTTGGGATGATGATATGGCCGATATCATGAACAAATTTGGAATTGAAGGGGTAGACATCGAACTGAAGCGAAAGAGAGTTGAGCCTCTACCATATAAGCGCAGGAACCCATCCTCATTTAGGTAACCTATTTGAGCGCGTTTCCGGAGCAGGATTGGTGATAGGCACGTTGGTTTGAGATGATAGATGTACAATAAGACTATTGACAGTGGGAATATTATGAGAAATTATGTATTACATGGGGAGAAACATACGTCTAGGTGCTTGTGACCACTTTCCGAATTGGGCGGTTGTTAGCTCTCTGCAACCGGTGTCATAGAGTTATCTAAACGTTGATAATGAAATGGCCACCACATTTTACCAAGGACTTTCCCGTTAATCAGACCCATAGGAAGTGGACCAAAGTCTCTCGAATCCCTCGACCAGGGTAAATTATCTCCAGTAACCATGATGTGACCTTCAGGGACCTACGGTTTCGAGATTGTCTATGAGAAACGCTTTCCAAAAGCAATACCAAAATGGAAACCAACCTGGATCATTTTTGCCAATCCTCCCGCGTGGTCCTCCGGATCAACCAAGATGTAATCTCCGGGCATGCCCACCACCCGTTTCGCGGCCATCATGAGATAAGATGGATGTTTGAACGTCACGATATCTCCGACTCCGATTGCTCTCCCATACTTATAGTATTTCGATATCAGTAGGTAGTCACCCTTGAAATGTATTGTTGGAAACATCGATGGGCCGGAGGAAAGCTGGAGCTCGTAGGCGTGCTCATTGAAGACTTTAGCCGCACAAAATACGCCAGCTACCCATAGCAATCGAAAAGGTGTAGGGCGCAGTTTACCGCTGAAGCGAAGCCAGCGGCTGGAAGAAGTGCTCGTCATGGAGGGAGATGTAATAATTCCGGCATCGTTTAATATCACAAATATTAAGTGTGATCTTACACTATTGCCTACCTGACCATCTTGGTCAACAACAATTTCGAAACTCTTCAACAACGGATTAAGCTTGTTCCGATTCCGCATCGGGCAGCGGGTGGTTGCTTGGCATTCGATAGCTTGAAACCAGCTACCTATGCACGAGGAGTTCTTCCAGCACGGGTTTTCTCGACCGACGATTGTTGTAGTTGACAGTTGGTGTATATGCACGGAATATCTGTTAAATTATTGAACCATAGCCAAAAGTTTCAAATATGCCGTTCATGTAGCATGCGCTACTCTCATTGCCTTCTCTATAGCTACCAATACAGCTTCAATGCATACCATCATCGTCCGGGAACGCCATGCTTTTTCTCCCAAATCTCCAACCTTCCAAACCAAGACGCCAATAATGCTGATTCAATCAGAAAATTCAGGATATCATAAGCTCTGATCAGAATACACCTGCTCTCCTCATAACATCTCGAAAATGTTCGATGTTCACACCTGCATGTAGTCCTTCCCCGCCATTTGCTTCGCGAACCATATCCCTCAGTAGGTCTTCACTTACGTCTTCCTTCAGCTCTCTCGCGACTCGTCGCAGGTGAGATAACAGGATTGGCCCTTCCGATCCCTGGGTGAACAGGCGATATGCGTGTTCTACTTCCTCCGATATAGCGGCTTCCGAACGTGCGTGTAACTTAAGAGCACAAACAGAAACGAACGGTTCATAGCAAGTGTATCCCGTACGCGAGGGATCAACGGCGGAGAGCATCGAGGTAAGCTCGGACTGAGAAGTTGGAGGTAGACCAAGGGCTCTAAAGGGGCAACAACACCATTAGCCATATATTTTGATTGGAGAGATAGCCTTGGGCTTTTCCGCATTGACCGCTGACTATTCTCATATTGGTTTTCTCCCTGATATTAAGGGAGTCATCATCCAGAGGCTACTCACACGAGCGCCCTTTTCAGATCCTCCGTTTTTATCACACCCTCCTTCTCCGACGCGAATTCTTCGCTACCATTAGGTAAGTCTGTAACGGCAAATAGACGGAACGCTTCTTTGATTTCGGATTCTTCCGCTGCAGTGATATCATTCTCTTTGGCAAGTTTAGACAGTCGAGGTTTCTTCGGCTGAGGCTGCGCAGACGAGTTCGCAACGCGGCGTTTCGTGGGCTGTATCAAGATATTCTCTGGTTAGTGATAATTTATGAGCATAGAAGACCTTCAAGAGAGATCATTAGTGTAGTTTTTGCTGTTGAATCATAGCTCACCATGTTGTCGGAGTTTGCGCGGGGGTTGTTTTGCGGCGGACGATTGTCTCTCCGAGATTGACGTAAGGCCAGGGAAGCCTAGGCACCCGCTGCACTATAAAGTTCAGGGTCAACCTCCTTTTCCTTCATCTTCCTTGAAACTACTCCGTAGAAATATTTGGCATATTTGTCAAGATTCGTATCCTGATCGGTCCTTTTACCAGCCACTCTTATTTTATTTCGGATAGATCCCACCGGAATTGTTTATATACGTGCATCGAAGGTATCCACGGATCTTGATACGACCCCGCTAGATCCAATATAACCTTTAAAAATGGACGTTACGCTATATATCTACGATTTATCCAATGTGAGCCTTTCGCGTCCGGATATTTTTATTCATAATATACTCATACGATGCAGGGACTTGCTCGGAACGTACGTGTAGCTGTTGAAGCTATCTGACCTATCGTCGGCGCTGATTATGATATTCATTCTAGTTATCACGCCAAATCACTGGTGTACAAATAGATGCAATTTATCACACATCTCTTGTTTTCGGCGATGTAGAATACTATTTCGGCCAGGGAATTCAGCAAGCAGCTCCTGGCTCAACACATCACGGTCAACCCATAGAAACTCTCCATATGGGACGATCAGAGCTCCCATTGGAAGTGATCATAGAATATATGGACTCCCTGGCTGAGACTTACACAGAAGATGTACGACACCCATATTCTGTCTCTGCGGCTGTTCCTAACGTGAAACTAGTCCTACGATTTGTTTTTGAAGAACTGCAACAATTTTACCCATGATCTGGCCATGTTCTTGGTTGGCAAAGGTATTCCTGAGCATATCAGAAACCTTCCCGAGACATTCCTGGATTCACCCTTTGGTCAGATGATGAGGCCATATATCGACAGCATGGCCCGAAGGTCTGCACCAGGGCGTCCGGCTCTACCGATTCGGGGTCCACCAGCTCAAATTTCCGTCAGCACGAACTCGGCGGGACGAGTCCACATTGTCAAGACGCTGAAAGAAGTCGAGGACTTACTCTCAAAGGCTCAGAATTCATGTGCTGTCATTTTCTTCACGTCCTCAACTTGTCCACCTTGCAAAATTGTATATCCAGCGTATGACCAGCTTGCAGAAGAGGCTGGTGACAAGGCCGTGCTGATCAAGGTGGACATCAATGGTGCTTATGACGTGTCTTCGAAATACGGAATTCGGGCGACTCCGACATTCATGACATTCCTAAAAGGTCAGAAAGATAGCGAATGGAGTGGTGCAGATGAAAGCCGACTCCGAGGCAACATCCGCCTTCTGCTTCAAATGGCTTGGCCACCTCACCGACATGTCAATCTGAAGCTACCGACTTTGCAGAAGACAATTGACTCGTACATCTTCTATAAAAAGCTTCCACCTTTGGACAGACTGGTTCCAAAACTCGGACCGGCAAGCAATGAGCCCGCTCTGAAAGAGCTGATTGCGTTCGTAAGAGAAGATCGCTCGCAGGGCTCCGTGAAACCACATCTACCGAACCTACCGTCTCTGGCAACTCTTTTGCAGTCGAAATTCTCTCAACTACCGGCAGAAATCCACTTCGCTGTGATTGACCTCATGAGGATTGCACTCATCGATCCCAGGGTAAGCGGCTTCTTCGCCGAAGAACGGGATCAAGTGACAATATCAGCGCTGTTGGAAGGAGCCAAAGATCCTTTAAGCTGTGCCTACAACCATCAGCTTGTTATGACGCAGCTAATGTGTAACTTGTTTACATCTCAGCTATATACAAACCAGCCGTTATCACACGAAACCCTATTCAATACTTGCACAACGTTTGCAACCACTTCGCTACTCGACTCTCATGGAAACCTTCGCGTTGCGGCAGCGTCGTTCATTTACAATCTAGTAGTCCTAAATCATAATGAGCGGTTTCAAGGCCGTCCTGACAAACTGACGGAATCCACACAAGTGGAACTAGTTGCATCTCTTCTCGAAGCCATACAGCAAGAAACTGAAAATGCGGAAAGCCTGCACGGCTTGCTTTTATCTCTGGGCCTCCTTCTTTACTGTGCTCCGATGGAAGGTGATGTCCTAGAGCTGTGTCGAGCAATGGATGCTGGTAACATTGTGCTGGATAAAGCGAAGATAGCGCTTTTCGCAAGCGAGAAACTCATCAAAGAGATTGGAGCTGAACTCCTTGAGAAGGGCTTGACCGTTTGAGAGCGAAAACTGAACGGAGTACATAACTACATACCGTTCTATCTGATCATAGTCGATAATACCATTTCTTTTTGTGTGAGCTCTGGCCTCCATTTCTTCATCTGCATGTCAATGGGATATCTGGTTGCTGTGGTAACAGCGGCGCGAGCAAACATCATTATGTCATCATTGATATTTTAGCCGTCGTATTCCAAGACAACTTTAACACTGTCGAGCTCTCCGAAGCATTTTGAGAAAGACGTACGGAGTATTCCGCATGCCTCTTGGGAGATTGGTGCTTATAAAGTGTGTATCGAATGACAGGGCTGTAGAGTGTCGGGATGTTTGGAAGCCTGTCAGTTGTACTCCGTACTCATTTATTAGCAGAAACCAAAGCAGAACCACTCCTTCCATAGGTTGGTAGCGTAGTTGACTTGCAGAGGAAGGACAGCCTCACGATTTGAAAGTAATCCAAGGCTGTACGGAGTACTCCAAGTACTCTCTTATTAGCTAGAGCTCTTTGCAGTTGAAGTAATTGATTCATTACATGAGATTCTCTTGGATATCTCGACGGTGGAAGAGCGAACAAGCTCGGAACCCCTCTCAGGCACACTCCCACTAACTGGACCCCTGCTCCCGGCTGGGCATCTACACTAAACCCATTAGAGCAGTTTCAAAACACTGGATTTCCACGTCCACGTTCTCGCGACGGCGACGACATTATTGTTTGATTGCAACATCACGGCCACATCAGTTGGCAAAGTCATTATTAGTGACGCCTTCATTCCATCATTGAAAACAAAACTCCATGAGCATACACTTTGCACTCTATTTCCAACCCTACTGTTGAAACATTTTGCTGGAGAGAACACCTGGATTGTCACACACAAGGATCATGAATTTTTAACGAAGCCCTTCCTGTGTCCAATCGATTCGTATGTTTTTTAATTATCTTTGTCGGCATCGCGACCTTGCCTTGCAGATTGACTGGTTGCTAAGAAACCCGGAGAACATGTCTTTGGATCCAAGGTTTTACAATAGCATAGCCCACCTCCCACCGAGATCACCGCTATCGCATTCGTCGTCGAACTATCCTCCCGAATATGGAAGTTTTGCTCCAAGCATGTCTTCCTTTACGACTGCGTCCATTGCCGGAGTAAGGTCAACCGCTTCAAGTCCGTCATTGCGATCGAAAGAAAGGGCTTCAGCACCGGTTACCCGGCCTGGTACTCCCATCAATGGTGGGGGCGGCAATGTCAAGGTTGTGGTGAGAGTAAGAGGGTTTTTACCGAGAGGTGTGTTTGGCTGCTTGGTGGACATATTTCACAGCTCTAACCGGTTCCGCTTCCCATAGAAACTCAACGAGACGCGCAATGCCTGATACGAATGAACCCTGCGACTCAAAGTACTACCCTCTTGGGCTCTGCAACCGGCAGTCATGACGCAATTTACAAGGCGCAAAGTCGCAGCAAGGTGGTAGAAGATAAAACATTTACTTTTGACAATTCTTTTTGGTCCCACGATGAAAACGATCCCCATTATGCAACGCAAGAAGATGTGTATAACTGCTTGGGAGAGGAGTTTCTGGATCATAATTTCGAGGGATATCATACGTGTATATTTGCTTATGGCCAAACAGGTTCCGGAAAGAGCTATACAATGATGGGCACGCCCGACAATCCCGGCCTCATTCCTCGAACATGCGAGGATTTGTTCCAACGCATCGAAAACTCCGAATCTCCTGACGTTACGTACCATGTTCGGGTATCATACTTCGAGGTCTACAACGAACACGTCCGCGATCTGCTCGTGCCTAGAACCGACCCGCCGTACTACCTGAAGATTCGAGAATCTCCGACCGACGGGCCTTACGTTAAGGATCTCACCGACGTCCCAGTCCGAAACTTCGAGGAGGTACTGCGGTACATGAGGAGGGGAGATTCATCGCGTACTACAGCGAGCACCAAAATGAACGATACGAGTTCTCGATCCCATGCAGTCTTTACAATCATGTTAAAGCAAATCCATCACGATCTTAGTACGGATGAGACGATCGAACGAACAGCGAGGATCCGTTTAGTCGATCTAGCAGGTTCTGAACGAGCAAAGGCAACTGAAGCGACTGGACAGCGATTACGCGAAGGATCAAATATCAACAAGTCTCTTACTACGTTAGGCAGGGTGATAGCGGCGTTGGCAGACAATAAAGCTGGCCGTGTTCGCAAGAAAGACGTAGTTCCATACCGTGATTCTATCCTAACGTGGCTTCTCAAGGACAGCTTAGGGGGGAATTCGAAAACCGCTATGATCGCTTGTATAGCGCCATCCGATTACGAAGAGACCCTGTCGACACTCCGTTATGCAGACCAAGCTAAACGCATTCGAACCAGAGCAGTAATCAATCAAGATCATGTGTCAGCCGCAGAAAGAGATGCGCAGATTGCGGAAATGGCTGAAACTATTCGGACACTTCAACTCAGTGTCAGCCAGCAAACCGTTTCCAAGCGCGACATGGAGATGCAGAATGAGAAACTTGAGGAATACCAGAAACAAGTGAGCAAATTGCAGAGGTTAATGGAGGAAACGAAAATGGTCAGCGAAAACAAAATACGGCAGCTTCAGACAGAGAACGAAGCCCTCCGACTTCATTTGCGATTGGCTTTGGATAGTATTAAAAACCCCATTCCGCCAGTTGAGGTCCCTAAAAGGCGCAATAGAAATAGCAGCCTTACCCTTGCATCGGATTGGGAAGATGCTAAGAGCGTGATCAGCGTGGAGAAGGAAAATTTGGCACCTCAGGAGCCTCCTGAACTTATCTGGGAGGATTCCGTCACGGAGCTTGATACCGAGGTGAAAGCCGAAATGGAAGATCTTCTATCAGACTTAAGCTTCTTTCGCCGCAAGTTGGCTGACGATTGTGAGAGATTCGGGGTCAAGCGACGGTGTCGTGGAGATCGCAAGACACTTTCCGATATTTCCGATATTAATCGTTGATGGGCCGGCGTTTAGCATTCCATGGATTTTGGGCCTCGGAGTTGAAGGGAATACAGAGTGTCAAACTGGAATTGGATGGTGAATTGGGTTATGGGTGAGGAGCGATTTCGACGAGCATTTTTCATTTCTTCTGGATACCCCTTTTTGGGCAATCCTGTCACTGTTGCACCAACAAATTCTTGTATGCTTATGATCCTTAATATCTTTCTTGTTGTCATGCAGGCCAAAGAAAAAAAAAACCTCTGTGCGATGTTTTTATGAAGTGTATGTGTTTTAAGAGCTGAATGAACATGACTTGCATGCATCTCCAGACCAGAAGATTTCGAATACGGAGTATAGAGTAGTCAAGTAGATTTAACCAGCCTCAAGATCAGTAAAAAGAATGAAATTAGCCCAAAGTAGAATCAGTGTAGCCAATGTGAACAGGTTTGTGCCTAATCTATGAATCACCCTTAGGTTTCAGTGACGTTAGGGGTTGGAAGCTCAAAGGAGCAAACAGTGAAAGAAAAGGATGACTTGGAAAACATATAAGGGCATGCCTTTTGTTCACTTCAGCAAGAAGGGGTTTTTTGGGCATTTCCGATCTTCGTACGGAGTATCCAGTTCTGTATCAAGGATGGCAGAATCAGCGAGCAAAAGCACTTCTTTGCGGAGGAAGGTGGTCACGTTGTCTGGAAGGCTGTGGGAATTGCGCCAAAGAGTGTTTTGGCTAAAATAGTCTCGCCGGCAGCCGAAAGATGACGATCCACACACGACCCTACCCGCGTCTATCACTCCCAGCCAAACTACACTCGAGACAGAAGCTCATGGCAGCATTGTTGTTCAGAAGGAATTATCTGCAGATAAAATGTCCGACCCGATATTGGAGCAAGAAAAACAGCCCGCAGCACTAGCTGCAGGTCCGAACCTTGTGCCCGAGCAGTTGGGACGTGGTGAGTCATCGGCGATGAACGAGCCCACTACCATCGCCAAAGAGTCGAACGCAAATGCGACCAAAGATGTGGACTCTATGACAAAAGACGAGAAACAGGACAAAAGCACAGATGCGAAACAGGCAATGGACAAAAAAGAACCACCCACAGACACGCCCAAATTGTCTGGCGCGGAATTGAAGAAACGAGCGAAGGCCGAAAAGGCTGCGAGGCGGGCAAAGGAAAAAGAGCAGCGCGACCAACAAAGTGGTGGAGCAAGCGCACAAACCCAGGCCGCCCAGGCAGCTGCCAGCGCGAAGAAAGGAGCCGCTGGAAAGCAAGACATCAAGCAGGCGCAAAAGAAGGGAGATGGTGCCAAGGCTCAGAAGCAAGGCGGACCGGCGGCGGTTGCAACGCAGCGAAGAGGCTCGATACATGTTTCGGCTATAGAAGGAAAAAAGAAAAAGAAGACGGAGGATGAAAATATTGTAGCCGTGTTTGGACATTTACCGTGGCATTCTCGCCGTGCCGGAATTGCGGGGGTCGGTAAAGAGATTCATCCAGCTGTTGTGGCCTTGGGAATGCAATTGAGAGACTATGTGATATGCGGCAGCTCGGCGAGATGTGTCGCGACTCTGCTAGCCCTGAGACGGGTATGCCATATTGATTATTTGTCCGTTTTTATATGGATTCGAGTGCTAATTTTCTTCCAACTCACATAGGTCGTTCAAGCGTATACCACACCGATCGGGACGTCACTATCTCGTAACTTAACTACTTACCTTTCGCACCAGATCAACTACTTGACAACATGCCGTCCTCTGTCAATAAGCCAAGGGAATGCCATCCGGGCTCTGAAGCTCGAGATTACGACTATTGACCCCGGATACTCGGAAGACGATGCTAAGCAGCAGATCTACGATTATATTGACAATTACATCCGAGAAAGATATACCGTTGCGTCTCAGGTTATTGCCAACAGTGCTGCAGAAAAGATAAAAGATGGCGATGTCATATTGTGCTATGCTAGTAGCAGCGTTGTCCAAAAAGCGTTGATCACTGCTCACGCTCAAGGAAAAAAATTCCGAGTGTCAATCATTGATACACGCCCGCTTTTTGAAGGAAAGAACCTAGCGCGTACCTTATCCAAAGCTGGTCTGGAAGTGCAGTATTCGCTCATTAATGGAATCACGAATGCAATTAGAGGCGCGACAAAAGTCTTCCTTGGAGCCCATGCTATGACAAGCAATGGATGTCTATTCTCGAGGGTTGGAACTGCTCTTGTTGCAATGTCTGCCAAAGAGATAGTTGGAGGCATTAATATCCCAGTTATCGTTTGCTGTGAGACAGCCAAATTCACGGATCGAGTCGCCTTAGACAGCATCGTCGTGAACGAAATTGCAGATGCAGACGAACTGGTCGTTTCCGGAGCCTCTGAGCAAGTCACGAACCTCGTGCCACCCACACCAGCACCATCTGGCAAAGGCGCATCTAGTGCCGCCGTAGCCAATCCTGAGACAAGCTCAATATCATCGTCGCTGGATCCCAATTTACTTGTCACTGACCCTAAACATCCACTGCAGAACTGGCGCGAGATGAAGAATCTTCAACTACTCAATATCATGCACGATGTCACACCAGCCCAGTACATAGACATGGTCATTACAGAAATGGGAAGCCTCCCACCAAGTGCGGTGCCTATAGTCCACCGGATGAGTATCGAATCTGAAGGTGAGTTGAATCATTTGAAGATTCAAGCTCCAGACTGACCTATAGAATAGAAAAAGACTCAAAGCATTGAGGGCTTCAGGTCACTTCCCTTACACTTTCTTAAGTAGCCTAACAACTCCGCCTCTTGGAAGTATTTCCTTCATTCGCACAGTTGCTATGGTCTGTATCGGGAGGTAATGATGATTTATGGTTCATGCCTGGTTTCTTTTGGTGCATATGTGTGTGTAGTCCATCCTTAAAAGTTCGGCATCGGGCACTGGAGTTCTCTTTTAAGATCTTTCGTTAGACATTCAATCAGCCATGAAAACCTTTTCAATACATTTTGACATTACTTCCGAAGGTCGACTACCTCCTGGAAAAACCATGGTCGCTCCAAAGTGTCGTCAACGGTACATACATTTTCCAAAGGACTCGATAAGCTCAAGCGTAACCGTGATCCATTGGTTGGGAGCAGGCCTTGGCATCTCGAGCCTTGTACTCCGTACTCCGTAGCTAGGTACCTCTCCGTATCTTCCCACCGATAATTTGTGGGGTGGTACCTCGGGGCGTCCACGCGGGTTACGCCAAAAACTTCCTAGACGGGAAAGTAGGTACCGCGTTTAGTTTTCGAGTCAATAACATTTCGGAGCAACCAACTGCGTCTACATGTACATACTCGCAGACCGAGTGTATCAAAGATCACTCCAGACAGGAGTGAATCACAAGATTATCTCACAATGGTATGAAGTTCTGAATTTATGTTCTTTACAACACAAGTGAGAACACAGGAACTAACCCAACAACCAGTCTAAAGATTCATCTGCAACGTACCTTCATTTTCACCAACCTCGACTTGCGGATTTCTTCGAGGATTTCAACCGCCCACATACATCCGCACTGACAGTCGTTAATGCCAACAATCCCGCTTCAATCGCTAACGCACCTGGCGCTAACGGCATAAGCAATGCAACTGTCCCACCTGCCCAAACACCCTCCTTTCTACCTATCGAAGAGATCTTCGTCTTGCCCCAACACCAACCCGTGAATCCAGAAGACGAAGACGATGTGGTACCAGATCAGCACGCAGCGTTTGGGATCGCGAGGGCTATGGATGGGAGACGCGAGATTGTTTGGCGCGATCTGGGCTTAGAGGAGTTGATGAATGGGATTAATCTTGGTTCCGGTGCCACAAATGCAGAGGGAGATCTGGTAGGAAGCCAAAGTAGGCGGCTAAAGAAAGTTGTTTGCCTACGATGAGGTTCTTTGGGGATTGGGAATAGGAGTACGGCTTGAGTTACTCTGACATGGCATTTATCATGGCGCTGGAAGGTCAGCTTTGCATCACCTGCTTAGCGGAATATGTTTTCCATCTATATATTATATCCAGTCTTTTTTTAATCATTCGATCATAACATGAGACCGTTTGTGGTAACTGCAGAATACCAAAAGGAGACCATTTGCCCATCACAAGGACCCACTCCCGAGACGTTGGGCCCGGTTATATTCTTGTAATATCAACTCTAGCTCTTTCATAAATTTTGTGAGTGACCTGTTTTGTGTTTGCTTCCTCATCTGTGAGTGTTCGGGGGTGCATTGCCATCTGTGCGTAGCTGCCAGCGCCCTTCCTTTTAGAGAGAGTGCCGGGATTGACAACGAGAACACTATCCACGACCTAAAGATTTGATTAATTTATTCATCTTCTTTTCTTGGTAGATAAGCTAACTTACTTTAGCAAATGGTGGTAAAATGCTCGGAGTGATCAACACATCCGGCCTCACATTCCACCATTCTCCTAACTTCAGATATCTGAAATCTACCATTGCCCCTGTTGCGACTCCATTTTCAGTCCCCGACCTTGGGAGGTTTTCTCTGGCAGTGGGCGGGAAGACTGGCGAAAAGTGTCGCTGCTCAACCAAATGTCGGGGAAGCCTTGTTAATTGATTCAGCTCTTGAAGTTTGCCCCCTAGTACCTCTTCGCGTCCGAGTTCATATAAAACATCATATGAACATAGCCCGACGACACATTCGTTCAGAGATATTGTAACAGGATTGGGCACTAGTCGGGCCTGTTTAGGCAAGCCGAGTTCCCGTCTTGGTAATGCTTCCTGGGGCCATGAAACATGTTTGCTGATTGCATCTCGGACCGAGGGAACCAAAACAATAGTGATACTTGGCACAGCTGAGGCTAGCTGGTGTAGTGGGCGAGATATACAGTGTCTAAAAAGTAATGAGAGTGTCGTAGTGTCGGGATCTATTCCGGGTACTTCTGGAAGATCAAAGTCTCCCTCAGCGACCAATGGATGTTCAATATCCAAGAGAGGCCCGGTAAGGATCAGTACATCAGCGAGCTGTTCCGCCGCTTTTGCGCAAAGCGCATTTAAGGCCTCGAAACCCAGATTGTCGTCCGTAGTATAGGGTCCAGACCCAAACATGATGTTGATAGGTCCATCACCTGATTCACCAAGCCGATCATTTATAGAGTTGATAGTATCTGGCGATGAAACGGCGAGAGGTAATAAGGGAGGGGGTAAAACTTCTACGGCGGAGAAATAGTTGCCAGACGCATTGATGCCTTTGATCGCAACGATTTGGCCGGGAAAGAATTGGAAAGAAGGTAGTGAATCAACCTTGAGTGGAACGCGCAACCCGGCTCCGGTTCGCCGCGACATTTCAAGGACCAAAGACGCAGAGTTGAGTTTCCCTTCCATACTGTCGGAAGCAATCCTTCCCACCGCAATTATTTCTCTAGTACTTTGCTGGGCTGCATTTCCGAAAGGTGTGTCATCCGAGCCGTACTGTTTCTGATATATAGCGGCAAATTCGTCTATCCGGTCGTCCAGGATTTCGGAAGCCTCGGACAATTTCATCGACATGGGTTTGTAGGTAAATTTTTTGATATCGGTATTTGCGGTTAGCTTGACACGGCCTTCGGCATATGGCGCGATTGGTGTCTGCACTGCTGGAAGCTGTGAGTTGATGGTTTCTATTATCTGACCGCGATTTGCGCGTTCGGAGAACGGTATCGGACTAGTCTCGTTAGGGAGGTTTAATTGCACGAGAACGAGTCACATACGCAGGAATATTAGAAGAACCATTGGGAGGCTTTGAAGGCGTACGTGAGGTGATTGGAGAGCTGAAATCCCCCACTTTGCTGGTTTTAGGCAATGGCGTATTGAATCCGGCTTTACGCTTGATCGGTCTTCCAGCAGGGTGAGGTGTATTTGGCACAAGGTCTTCCAGCCTACCCCTGGTCAGCGCGAACTTTTAAAAATCCATTGAGTGCGGTCTCACATATCAAAAACATCCTGGTTGTTTCCAACAGCTCGCGGGGTCGCGGAAGCAACATGTCTCTTCTCCGAGGGCTTTAAATGTGTTTTTCCTCTCGACTCCCGCTCTAATGTGTCTTGAATGTCCCGTTTCAAAGCGCGCACAGTTTCTAGACTCGGTTTTAACTCTCCTCCCATTTTCAGGTTGTACGACTCCCATTTGAACCATAGTTCTTGAGGAGATAAAGCGTGGAAGCTCATGATCGACCGAAGCTCCCCAAGCACGTCAGGGGGAAGACCATCGGGGTAATCTGCTGTAAACAGCTGGTTAAGGTCCTCTGTATTTTCGTCCATTGTAAGTATGTTGCTGTTTACTGCATAAAAAAGAGCTGGAGTGTGGATTGGAGTTCGTTGTTTAACTCATCAAGCACCACAATTAGGTGTTGACGCGTTGTGACTTTCGACGCGTAAATTGAAAACCATCATCGGATTAAGGTTCTCGCGGTTTCCCTGCAGCTTTCACCGCCTTTCGTCTCTTCCCCAAGCTCCAATTCATCAGCCCACACTTCTGTTGACAATCCTTCGAGGCTACAATAACTACACCGTCAAAAACGTGTCCATATCCTGCAATTTGAATTCCCCTCCGTCTGTAAACTACACAACTTCAGTACTCCGTACTACTGATCGGGATCCGAATCGTTCTGAAATGGCGACGGTGGAAGCAGCAAACGAGGGTCTAAATTCAGTAGTTGAGGAGAAGGATGACGAAGTTCAACACGATAAAGGGAGCGAATCCCAAGAGCCAACGCCAGACAAGCCTTTACAAGAAACATCCTTTGCAGATACCTTGCCCCCATCGGCAGCCGACGGGCCTATCAAGACCCTTTTCCCAAGACCCCTGGACACCTGCCAGCCTCCGGCACCCCCTGAATTGACCACAGAGCAACAAACCAAATATGAGGCTGTTTTGAAATCTGTTTCTGAATGGGAAACTGTACCAATGACTTCCGCGAAGGACGCAAAGACCGCGCCTCTCACAGACGATGAGCGAATGTTCCTCACCCGAGAATGCTTGCTGCGATACCTCCGGGCCACAAGATGGAACGTTGCGGACGCAACCCAGCGCCTCCAAGCTACTCTAACATGGAGACGTGAATATGGCGTAAAGGACCATACTCCGGAATACATCTCGATCGAGAACGAAACCGGAAAGCAATTGATCCTCGGATTTGATAACGAGGGACGCCCGTGTTTATACTTAAACCCAGCACAGCAGAACACGGAACATAGTGATCGCCAAATTCAACACCTTGTCTTTATGATTGAACGGATTATTGACCTAATGGGCCCGAATCAGGAATCGATGGCCCTTATAGTCAATTTCAAGCAAACACGTTCAGGACAGAACGCAAGCATCGGCCAGGGCAGACAGACTCTGCATATTCTCCAAAATCATTACCCAGAGCGCCTCGGGCGGGCAATGGTCATTAACAGTGAGACTAAACTTGATTTTGGACTTTAGTCAGCCGAGAAGCATGCCGCTAACTTCTTCACAGTGCCTCTTGTGATATTAGGATTCATGAAACTCATTACGCCCTTTATCGATCCGCAAACCAGACAAAAATTGAAGTTCAACGAAGACCTCCGACAACATGTTCCACCTTCTCATCTCTGGCGGGCTGTCAATGGCGATGTTGACTTTGTTTATGATCATTCCGTTTACTGGCCAGCCCTGAATGCCCTCGCTGCCCAGCGGCGAGAAGAATCTCGGGAGAGATGGGTACGAGGAGGCAAACTCGTAGGGGAGCATGAAAACTATTTAAAAGGGGGTTTGGACAAGGGGCGAGCCGAAACGGAGGCTGCAGTGACCAATGTTGCCGAGATCGAGGAAAAAGTTGAACGACTGAACGTTAACGGCCCGCCGATCGCACAACCTGTGGCTGCGTGAATGACTTGATCGAAAAGCTTCGGATTCTGCTCTCGGCTTTTCTTTTTTTTTTTGGCGTGCTCTTGGTTTATATTTCTACCTTTTTGCTTTTGCTACAAACGGTTATTGGCTGACAAAAGCGTCGATATTGCTACACCCGCATCAAGATAGATACCCACTAGAGACTAGTATTCATTAATCATTTCAGCAACACGGACTGTGATATCGGTATCAACTCCATATTATTTCGGACCCTGTAATGGCGACGGTCATAGCGCAAAGCCTGGAAAATATATTATTTTTCCAACTACGGAGTAGCTCATTCACTTTTGGGCGTTACACAGCGTGTTGCCGTTGGTGCGGATACGTGGACGATCATCATGGTTCCATGTCGACGCCTCCATCCCCGGGCAGTTTCGTTTTGGTCGTATCATTGCCTCGGGGCCTTCAAGCTCAAGGCCTGGTCCATTTTCTTTGTGGTTGAGATCCCGGAACAAACAAGGGCCGGCGCGGGGGTTCTTTGGGTGGCTTGCGGTGGTGCAGGAACATCCATCCCACCTCGAAGTCTGCGATGGATCGCGAACTATCAGTCTCCTCCAGATCTGCATCATCGTCATACCATCATCATACCATCATCATCGGTCGTTATCACCATACAAGGACAGGCTCCGTCGAGGTGTGGCATGCTAGCGAATTTTTTCTCGCAATCGCTTTCGTCTGATCAAATTGATCCCTTCCTCATAACTATCCCTTTCCCTCGCATCGACTTAGATTGCCAATCGCCGTCAATCCGCTCTTTTGAATTCATTGGAGCTCGAATCAATTACGGACTGACGATTGGACCGGGATATCATTTGTAGTGGCTCGTGCCTGATCCAGACTTCCACAGCCAGAATTGGAATTGACCGTGGTATCAACACTTGTTGGTGGTTTTCGGCAAACCACCAACCTTCTCCTCTGTCTACAATCCTCGCAGGGACTTCTCCAAGGATGCCGGATAAGAGGCGGCCACATGGCACAAATACTTCAAAACACTTTCGTTCCTCAAAACCTGGTTCACCACCCTATAGAATCAGTCACGGGACCCCCTTTGTGCAGCCGTTGTCCTACCTGCTGCCACAACCCCCTCCTCAGACGCCTCTTGACCGTGATGAAATAGAGGCTTTGGTAAGCGTCATTGATTGACAGCGAATTTGTGGCTCCGGTTTACTTCAGTGACCGCTATGTCATTGGTTTTCGGCGCGTTGCTAATTTGCTTCCCAAGGGGCACATCCGAGAATTTCTGAAGTCTCATGCCAGTTACGATGTCTTACCCCTTAGTTTTCGTCTTATCGTATTTGATACTACCCTATCCGTTAAGGAGAGTCTAAACATCCTTACCCAAAATGGTCAGCTATGCCCTGATCCGTCGAGCCCATAAGAAGAGCGGTGGCTAACCACCTTCGATATAGGGATCGTGTCTGCTCCGCTATGGGACTCGAATACGTCAAAGTTTGCGGGCTTACTGACGACCTCGGATTATATCAACGTCATTCAGTATTACTTTTCACACCCAGCCGCCCTTTCAAAGGTTGAACAGTTTCAGCTAAGCAATCTTCGAGGTGCACTCAAACCCCGCCCCCATTTCTCCTCCAAATCTCAGCTATGGAATAGAACTAATCAAGTGTATGGTCGCAAATTTAGAGATCGAGAAAGCTCTTAACGTGCCCCCGCCAGAAACCGTGTCAATCGACCCAGAGAGGCCACTTTACCAAGCTTGCAAGTATATGCTGAAATCTAGGGCCCGTAGGATACCGCTAGTATCATACGATACTCAGACCGATCGACATTTGGTTGTCAGTGTCGTGACGCAATATCGAATCTTGAAGTTCATGGCCGTCAATGTGCCACAAACACAGAACCTTCGCAAACCTCTCCATCAGATCCGCATAGGGACTTACGACAAAATTGCAACAGCATCTCTTGATACGCCGGTCATTGACGTGATTCATAAATTAGTTGAGAAAAACATTTCTAGTGTTCCGATCGTCAGCTCAGATGGTTAGTCTTTGCACCTGCACTTTGCGAAATAAACAGTTCATTTTTTTCTTATATATTCTACTGCTATTAGGTGTCGTTTATAACGTGTTCGAAGCAGTGGACGTTATTACACTGATCAAGGGGGGCGCTTATGACGACCTCAATTTACCCGTTGGGGAAGCGCTTAGAAAAAGGGCCTCAGTATGCACCTCTCTTTTTGATCTAATAGCAGCTTTTTCTAATCGCTACTAGAATTTCCCAGGCATTTATACATGCTCCTTGGAAGATGGGCTTGACACTATCCTCGATACTATCCGAAAATCCCGGGTGCATCGTTTCATCATAGTGGATGACTTTTTCCGGCTCAAGGGAATCCTCACTTTAAGCGATATTCTTCAATACCTTATTTACCGGGACGGTGCACCATTGAAATAGCTATGTCTCATGAAGCACTGAAATTTTGAGATGCCTGGGGCTGGTGCATTGGTGCAGATGATTTGGCAGATGACTACGACCTGCAAAGCGACAATCGGATTTTGAGCCCCAGTTTATCACTTCGTTTCTAACTGATCTCTTTTATAGAGAATCTATGTTTTCTTCCTGCTGGGCAGAGGATGTTATTGGTTTTTTCGACTATTTGCCGAGGTATGGCTCATATGGCTTAACTAGATTTCTAAAAGTCTACCAAGGCTTTTTTCTTTCTCAGTTCAATTATGCGTAATTAATGCTAATTGCTCACTCATCTGCATTTGTTACTCTCATTCTTAATAGAATGGAATCTTTACTTCGTTTTTCTGAATCAGCTCAAAAGCTGGACATTGATGATACCGCCGTCGTTACATTTTACATTTCTGGTCTTCAGGCCACGATTTCCGTATCTGAAAGCCATTCGGTGCTCTGCCGTCCTTTCCGCTGATCAGGCCAGAGCTCCTACCCGTTTGTTCTGTTCCTTGCCCTTTGCAGTTTCCTTAAGAAAGCTAGTTAACATCTTCTTGAAAGTCGGGGATTTACAGCCGTGAAGCTCGAAGTGAAAATGTTTGGAGAAACAGTTTCGCCAACATCGACAAACGATAAGCGACAAGGCGGCAGCAAATATGGGCTTGGGTCGTTACTTCTTTAAAGCCTACCAGAAGCTTCCTCGAAGCGAATCGACATCAGAACATTCAGACAAAACAACGAGCACTGCGCCGGTTGCACCTCGTTTGATCAGCAAAACTGAAGCCGTTGTTAGTCCGCCTGAACAAATCGATCTTGGTGTTGCGGACCAATTATTAGTGCAGAGTTCCCGACAGACTAGCAACTCGTCTAACCTCGATCCGTTTCGAAACGAGATTGTTGGGCAAAGCGGATCATCTCTAGTATCAGGGATCTCTTTTGCCAAAACCACACAAGAAATCCGGCCAGATACCCCGCTGGATACTTCAAAGGTGAAAAGTACGGATTTGTATTCCTCTATTTTAGAAAGTCCCCGTACACTTGCATTGGTTCCTGCCAAAAGGTTTCGGCGTTCTTCAGGAGCAGATCCAATACTGCTTGACGCAAAGGAAAACAACCCTTCTCCACCGAGGAAACCTAGCAATCAAAGCGTTCTCTCCGACAAATCCAATGCCACCGTCTGCCATGACCCATCAAAACGATGTCCTAGCCCAATTGCAATACTGGATGCGGTACCACCGGTGGACAGTTTGGACCCTTTCTCGGATCATCAGGCTATTAATCGGGCATCAAAACAGTCGTCGGATTTCCCTCGGTCCCAGAACACGACTGTGAATGACAGTAGCGTGGGGCTTGGGAGCTCTGAAGACTTCATATTCTCCGGAGGAAGACGTGGGCGCCAGATATCTGCGACTGTTGTGCCGAGTGATAAACATGGACAGTTCCGACTGTTCAGCACTCTGTCGGATAGGGCTTCGCTGAGGATACTGGAAGGCACAGATATTGCCCGGCGTGAATTCGCAAGGTCGAAAGCCTTTCTAGCGTTCAATACTTCTGCGCCGTATCTTAATCTTGAAGCCCTCAACCCACCTCGGACAGCAACACAGATCTCCGGTGAGTAAAATAGATAAAGTACTTTAGTTTTGATCTAACTTTGCTTCAGATGCTCCGGTTGAGAGCCGTCCAGGTTCCTTCCTGCGTCGAATTCGCACCGCTCGCTCAGCCCTTACTCTAGGGAATAGGGAGCAAAGCGCCAAGCGTAAAATCCGGCGGATGAAAACATTAGCAAATCTTGCTTCACAATATCGACCTGGCGCTTTGGTAGGCAGAAGCCTAGAAGATCTGGCTCGACTGGGAGGCGAAAGCATATTGTCGAATCTTCCTCCTCGATACTTTCCGGGAACCCTGAAGCTACCGACCTGCATTGCGGCAACTGTTAACGCGCTGTTGAATCACGGTAATTCTATCTTATTTCATTTACAAGATTTTTGAGCTCACAATATTCTAGGGACAGCCACTCCGTTCATACATAGAGAGCTAGGAAATCGCGAAGCTAGTCATGACTTGTACAGCTACTATGCCGGCCAGGTGCTCGGCGCTGAGAAACTTAAGGAAAAAATCAATAAAACAACAAGGCCAGTCGAAATTCCCCTTGAGCATTTAAAAGTCTGTGGTCATGGCAATGGGGGCAATTATCTCCATGTGATTTCAACGGTTCTTAAACACTTTCTCGCGGAAATTCCCGGCGGCATCCTCGGTTCTGTACGTCTTTATCACGCATTTGAGAAAATTCAAAGCAAAGATTTTACCATCACTAGCTGCGACCGTGATCCCTACCAAAAAGCTTATTTGCCGAATCTAGAGCCTGTCGTTGCCGCGAAAGTGAGAATGATTGCGCTTGCACTGACAGCGCTGACTACCGATGCACAGTTAGAGCTCATTTGCGCTATCTTTGGGCTGCTAAGTGTGACCGCGGATGAATCAAATGTGACGAGACAATTTCATAATACTTATCTCCACCCAAAGTCACAGTGTAAAAGATGTGAAGGATTGACGGACTCTACGCAATTAGGTTTCGATTTCGCGCACCTTCTTAATGGAATGAAGGGTGTTGAACTGGAGGCGCAATCGAAAACAGGTCGCAATATGCGGGCCGTTCAAGTGATTACCATGCTGATTGATACGTGGAAGCACGTTTCGTTTCAGCTATGGCAATGGGAACTGATTGATACTTGAGGCACATGAGCGAATCGTATACCGATATCCATTAGTTGATAATTAAATAGGCCAAAGTGGTATAGATTGCGAAGCGAACTCGAACGATTATTGGCACACTTTCCCTGTGGATTTCAAGTCTTGAATGATTTTTATACTCTGTTCTCCGTATTTCTCCTTGAGATGCTCCTGATGTCGGATGATGTCTGCAAACGGGAGCCAATAAAGTGGGTGTACGGAACAGAATAAGCTTAATTTTGAGCCTCATAGCTCACTTAGAATTCCGATTATGTAATATATTATTCTTGCCCACATTCCGATCGAAAAAAGTGAACAAAGTTTGGACTTCAGTTCAGGGTATTGTTGAAGTTGGGGGTCGAATATGAAGACTCCGAAACCGAAATCCTCCAATAGTAAGTTTATCCATACTATCTGGTTTATAGCGGCTCATCAGATGACCAGCCACGTCTGTCCGCTCCCGTGCGGCAAGGCGGGAAGCTTCTCCAAGCGTGGATGTCGACAAAGTGCCTCGCCTAGAACGAGCCGCCGTGAGCACCTCTTCGGTCCTCGGTGCACAGCATAGCTCTGCCGTTTCAAAAAGGAAGAAGAAGCCCCAAACGCGCGCACAGCGCTTGCGACAGGAAAAAGGTCTGGAACGAGCAGAAATTGTGATGGACAAAAGCGAGAAGAAAGTTGCAAAGAGCTTAAATAAAGGAAAGGTTGTGAAGGCGAGAAAGGTAATGGCATTTTCATTCCTTTATTATACGGTTTGCCGTTAATATGAAGATTAGGCTACTTGGGACGATCTTAATAAACGTGGAACCAACCCATATAAAGCTCTTCAAGACCACTCCGCAGATGCAATGGACACAGACGAGAAACAAAAGCAGACAAAACCCAATAAAGCACCGGCTGTCGCTCCGTCAGCCCTAAGCGAGCCGGTACAAAGCGAGAAATTCGAGTTTGAACTAGATGGAGAAATCACCTAAAACTTGGACAGTGAAATTGTCCGACCTTTAATACCCCTACAGCAAGCCTATTGCCTAGGTTTGAGTTGAACGATCATCCGGTCAATCTCCGCTACAGCAGCTCCAGATGCCCGGGCTCTGAGTCGCTCGAGACCGTGCAGGTCTTTAACTTTGAGAGCTTCCTCCCCAGCTTTGGCGATCATTCCACAATTTATCCACATTTCAATTCTTTCAGAAACACTCCGTGAGGTGCATTTTGGAATAAAAGTGGAGGCAAGCTTTGTGTTTCCAGCAGCAAGAATCTCATTGTAAAATGGCTATCGCCCGTTAGCTTAAGGTTCCCCTGGAAGCAATATATGATGCTGGTTGATGTTGAGGCAATGCAGGTACTTACTTCCCATCCGATCGGTGACTTTTTAGCCTTGCCCATTTCTTCGATCTCTCCCCAATCACGTTTTGCAACTAAGCCTCGCAACTTCAACCACCAGTACGTCCTCTCGGGTATTTTGAATTCGCTCTGGATTTTACTGGCGCGTTTGCCGTAACCTGACCGGATCAATCTGTAGATAGTTTCGTTGGCGCTTAGTCCAACAAAATTGACGCCATCCGACAAATCCCTGTCAAGGTTCTCTTGGATTTTCAATAACTGTGAGGCTTCAGCTAATGATTTCAAGTGCGATTGGGCATTTGTGTCTTTTGAATCCGCTAGCAATCTGGATGCAATGCGAATTTTATCAACTTTCCCTTGGACGGTAGGCTGCTTCAAAGCTTCTCTAAAAAGTAGATTTGACCCTTCAATGGGCCGATCGTCTTGGTAGAATATATCCTTCAGTAGTTCCGCATCCTCCTCCCAAGCGGAGGCTTCGACCAAGGCGGAAGCTATTGGCCGACTGTTGATCGTTCGAAAAAAAGTTGCCAATGGAAGCTTGCGTTTCAACTGCAGCAAGACGAAAAATATCAAATCGGTGTCACCACTCTCTATGGCCTTATCCAATGCAACAGTATCCTCCTCCATATTCAGAAGCAAGGGAACCTGTCTTCCTGCTCGCGGCTCAAAATTCAGGAGCTGCGTTGCCAGGCGTGCACGGCCCTCGTCATAAGCTGCTCGCGCAATGGACTCAAAAGAAATTCCGTGTTTGCCACGCAGTCTCTGAACTACCAGATGACAAATTGTTTCATCGTCTTCACTTGATACCTTTACTTTTTGGCTTGCCCAATGGACGTAAATTTTATCGGCGGGTAGGTGAAGATATTCCGACACACGGATAGCTAGGAGATACTCGCGTCTGTTGATTAGTCGTTCGATAAGTTTTTCAGGGGTAAGTTGAAGAGATTGTTCGTATGAGATAGGAAGTCCAATCCGGTACTCCCTAACAGCATTGAGCACGCGCAGTTTCTCACACATATCTACAAAGTCATCGCTGTTGTAGAGTTCTACAATCGATTTTCCAAAAGAGGCGGCTTTTAGCAACCTTTTTTGCAAGTGAGGGTTGAATTCATGCCCCGCCGCCTTGACGCATGTGTCCACAGCTTCAACAAGACTTGATCGAATTCGCTGTACGTTCTCATTTGCGGCTGGGGATTTCTTCTCCAACTGGTCCACTGAATCCAGCAGAACTGCCGCCGGCGAGGTTGACCCAAGTCTGAATACCTCTTCAGTGACACCTGTAAAGGGTTAGTCACGACATTTACAATTGGGAATCAATGCTGCCCCTACCGGGAACCTTATGTAAGAATTCACAAACATCATTTGTGAACAATCTGACTCCGTCCAGATCGGGAATGACATGGACGTGGCCATCGTAGAAATACCTTGGAAATTAATTAGCGGTCTCCCATATGGAGGAACGAAGTAAAAGTACTTAGTTGATGCTCCGTTAGGACCAACGTTGTGAATTTCATCCTCCCAGGAGAGGATAACGGAATCGTTACCACACCACGTAACAGTCTTCGGGGGAGTTTTGGCGCGAGAGTCGTACTCGCTAAATTTATTCTGAAAATCGCTACTCACAACCCAAAGCTTTCCATCGCCGGTGAATAGAGCAACAAAACGGCCATTTGGAGAGACACTGATATGTTTGAATGGGCCATTCTGCAAAACACGATCTTCAGCGTCGGTTGCATCTACTACGTAGATGGTTTTGTCGACAGCAAGCAGAGCCTCTACCGAGCGGGAGAGGGTATATTTGGGTGGCATGAGTGACCATGAGCAGATCTCCCCTTCTGGTGATGACGCAAGGAGTTTTGGCCTCGGTTCATCGTATCGTGATACCGAAATAAGCTGGTTGTTATGAAGGAGGGCAACAAAGCCTGTCAGCCAGAAACGGCATTCCTTAACCCCGTGCTCTTCGGCGGCCTATGCTTTAATTAATAGGTTTTCAAGGGTTGTATCGTAGTCACATACACTTCCAAGAGAAAAAGGAGAGAAATCTCCACTTAATCCAGAATAACATCTGACAGTGCCGTCTTCTGTTACAACGAACAACTTTTCATCCTCGGACCAACCGAGTCCGCGAATGGATCCATGATCCCACTGAGTTGCAAACGGTCAGATATTTCGAAACGGGAAAAAAAAGAAAAAGGAAAGAAAAGAAAAAAGAAAAGAAAGAATAGAGAGAAACGAACATGGATTCGGCTTATACGCTGCCCTGAATAGGAGTAGATATCTATGCTTGACTTGGCCGTCTGAGGGTCCCGATATCTTTGAAGTTTACTTTCATCTCGGAAAAAAGCTAATTAATCGGCTATTAGCTCTATTCAATCAAATTAAACGGATAAACATACCTATTGCGCCACCATAAGGGGCACCCGCAGCAATATAATTCTCTAATTCCAAGTCTTCATCAAAAACGGCATCGTAAAGTCGGACTTTTCGGTAGAGTTGGTCGCCAACTTTTTCCCAGTCAGCACGGGGATTTGCGGGAGCCATTGAAGGACATGGGAAACAGGGTCCCAAATTTCATTGCATCAAGAGATAATTCAGAATGTTATGGATTTTGGCCCGAATCCAATGTATTTTCGAAGCCGGTCGAGCATCGCCGTCACTCGATAGGTCGTTCTTGGCAAACCAGTTTGATTATATAATCTGGGCAAAATTAGCGCCTTGGCAGGGCTCCTCCAATAGAGAAGGGAGATTTGGAACCAAAGGTTGCAAGTGCTTGATATCAACAACAGGATAGTTCTGGATGGCATTATTGATTTCATTCTGATAATAAAAATATACAATCCAAGACACTTTCAAAGTACCTGCTATTATATCAAACAATTGACCATGTAAACTTCCCTCACACTTTAATGCTGGCTAAGAATTAGCAATATTACCATTCAAAACAGGATATCACTCAATACACACATGTGTTGCACATCTTAAGAAAGTATGTATGTACATACATTGATTCCCTTTACCTTATTTCAATTCCAAACTTTCCCTAAGCTTGGGTGAGCACTTATATAAATCCAGAAACGGTTGGCTTTGACGTTCACATCTGCTCAAGCATCCATGCCGCTGCATTCCCATGAAGTCAGCCAAGTCAGCTCCCGCACCAGTGAGCAGGAGCAGGTACCTCTGAGTTCTGTATACTGCGAAAACCTTTTCTGCAGAGGGCCATCATCGGTACATGTTCGGACAAAGACCCCCACATGCTAAGTTTTTGCTTCCAACCGACGGTGGCAGAGAGAATGCTTTGTCGAATAAAGCATTGTCATTGCTATGAAAAGTGAACGAACGGGTCGGTGGTATCAATGGACAAGGATACTCAGCCAAGATGTCCCCCAGCTGCCATTAGAATAGATGCATGGCTGGCTGCAGTTCCGGTTATTCTAGGTCAAGACGACACCAATCGGATTTCTGAGCTTTTCTCATAACCCGGAAGTAATAAGCTAAGGAGACCTAGAGGTTTCGGTAAACAGCAAGAATGTTAAAAATCCGAGATTCCTTGACAAATGCCCCTCCGAGAAGACACATCTCTGCCCGTACGGCATGTGTGAACCGAAGCTTGATGTGTATTTGGGCCACGTCATTGTTCTTGAAGAATGCGAGTCTATGTAAATGACCCGTATAGGGCAGAGGGACAAAGCAAGGGTGTCCAAGGCGGGGTCTCAAGAACCCCTACATACATTTTGCAGTGATGCTTTGACCTTTGCGGATAAGCCCGGGGGTATTTAACTAGAGGGGTTGGGACAAAGACCTTGTTATCCGCACTTTTACGGCTACTATCCTTGGGAATAGGTGCATGTGGCAGGGTTCTTTGATGAACCCATAACAAATCAGCTTCCGCAATTGATGCCAAGGATGGTACTCAGCCAGCCAGGCTTGAATGAATAAGCCGGGAACGAGCCGGGCCGGTGCCAAGCCATATGAAAGTCCGAACGCGGAACGACAACCCTCGCTTTCAGCTCGTTGGTGGGAGCAAGCCTAGACCGGTTTTGCAAATCCTCGTCTCCTTATGCCTAGTCTGGACTGCGGGGGCTCGGGCACGGCTTGATACTTTCTCTACGCGATTGTATTCCGGTAATTTTCCCTATCTTCAAGCATATTTGAATCCGGACCTCTCGCAAGTATGTTGTCTTTAAAGATTACATTTTGCCAACCTTTTCCATTTTCGGACTTGAAACTGCCCATGATATTTGGTATTTTCCCACAAGAATCATGGCTTCAGCTGGGAAGGAGCTATACTCCCAAGCATTTAATTTCGGAACCGTTTCCAAAGGAGTTGATCCGCGGACTGGCCAGTATAATTTTTCAATCGTCGTATACGAAGTACCAAGTCAAGCCCGAAATTGCCCCTCTTTGAGCTTATCTATCAACTACAATTCTTTAACTCATAAGAATACTGGCTTAGGTGAAGGATGGGTCTTCAACCTGTCATCTTACGACCACCGCAAAGGAAAGACACTTTTCCTCTCAACAGGCGAACATTACAAGGTCACCGAAGGTGCAACGTTATCTATCAAGGAACAGAAACTCAAGAGTTTCGAGTTCATCAAGAAAGACGGCAATTATGCGATTATCTATAAAGATGGCCGAGTTGAGATTTTGTCAAACCTTAACAACTCTTTTGATACAAGTGTCCCTGTGAAGATCTATGCTGCCAATGGTAGCTTGTTAAATTTGGAATGGGGCCGTGCCGGGAGCCAACCCCGGCTCACAAAGATACAGGAAGTTATTAATGGGGTGACCGAAGACTTGTTGGAAGTTAGGTATGGAGTGTCGCAGGTCGAAATTATTCATGCTCCAAATACCCCCGAAACTTGCAAGACGACCCTGGTCCAAAAAAATAAACGGTTGGTTGAGCTTCAGCTGCCCTCTGATGGAGCACTACCCTGGCAGTTCGTCTACAAGGAGTTAAACAGCATCACTTGCATAACCGATGTCAAGAGCCCAGCTGGCCTGCTCGAGAAGGTGAATTACAGCCAAAATGGCCACAAACTGCCAAAGGGTGGTCCGTATGTGACAATCCCGTATGCAATTTCTCATATGCTGCTTCCTGGCTTTGACCAACCCCCGATTGAAACCAACTATCGGTACTCCGAGAAAAACTTCCTAGCATATAATAGTGGTTTGGATTGGAAGGAAGGAGAGGACAATCTATATCGAGTACACGGAGAATATCAGTACTCCACCACCGTTCAGCTTAAAGAAGGCGCAGAGACAAAGTATAGCTACAATAAATTCCATCTTCTGACCACCACTGAGCAGCAACAAAGCTCCAAAAAAGTCTCGCAGACGATATCATATCACGCCCTAACAAACAGTTCTTTTGATCAACAGCCGGCACAGTATCAGCTGCCTAAATCTCTCACGACAAATTACCAAGATTTAGGGGCGGGAACCCACCGCCAGGAAACGAGCGAGCATGTTTTTGATGAGTGGGGAAATCCAACCGAAACAACAGATCGGAAGGGGATCAAAACCACTCGCGAATATTACTCCCCTAGCGGTGAGAGTGATAGGGGGACCGTACTGTGCCCTGCGGACCCTTATGGATTTAAAAGATATCTAAAGAGGGAGACAGTAGTTCCGAAAGCCAGTGGACCAACCCGTGGCAAGATTCTCAGATACCTGCAGCTTCCCACAACCGCGAATGCCCATGCAAACTACTTTGTAGCAGCTCAGCAGCTAGAATCTTTGGAGAACAACTCAAGTATCTCAGCGGCTGAATTTTCTTACACAAATCAACCGACCACCAGAGACCATGGCCGACTTCTGCAGCAGGTCACGCATTTGTCTGGGCAGAAATGCTCGACATATAACTGGACATTCACTTATCCAAATGGGCATCAATTCAGTGAGCAAGTGAAAACAACAAGTTTTGATGGGTTTACGGAGATATCCGGAACCGCATACTCTATGTGTACCGGGCTAATTACCTCACATATGGGTGCCGATGGGGTCGAGGAAGAGTTCAAGTACGATAGCATTGGCCGATTGGTTCAGGCAATTGTGTCTCCAGGACAGCCTTTTGAGGCTATTCAGCGGAAAGAGTATGCAACGGGGGATTCCGGAGCGGGGTATCGCATGACTACTACTGATGCTCAAGGCCTCCAAACACGCTATATCATGGACGGTCTGGAGAGGGTCTGCCGCATTGAAAGGCAGGACATTGATGATGGAGGCAACCTTGGGCCCTTCCGAATCATACAAGAAAGCACGTATGACGCCATTGGTCGACCTGCCACTGTTTGTGATATTGATTGGTTGAGAACGAATGGAGCGCCAAAAGAGCAACGCAACGAAAAGACAATGGATTACGATGACTGGGGCCAATTATGCAGAGTAAGAAACCCCGATGGCACTGTCACCTCCTCAATCACAGACCCGATAAATTTGACCCACACGGAAGGCACCGAAGGACAGAGCAAGGTGCAAACGCAGTATAACCTCTTTGGAACTCCTACCCTGAGCTCACTGCTCAGAACAGATGGCACACCATACAGCAAGACCGCTTATAATTATGATGGGTTGGGTCGCTTAATCAAGCGGCAAGACGATTGCGGCCATGTCACGCTATACCAGAACGATAGCTTCGACCGTGTCGTTCAAACTACCCGGCCTGACCAGAGCATTGTATATACTCAGTACTTTAGTCGAAGCACCGATCCTTTACCCATTTCGATTAAGGCTAGTCAGTATACTATTGGCGAACAATCTTTCGATGGTTTGAGTCGTTTGACCCGTCAGAAAATTGGTGGGCGTACGGTACAGCGATCTTATCGGGGAAGTGAGCCTGAGCCCTTCGAAATTACAACATCAAGTGGTTCAAGACATGACTGCACCTACGAACCGGGCTTAAACTATGCCTTGACGCTTATGAAAAGCTCTGATGACAGCAATACGTATCAGTATGATCCGAAGAGTTTGGCAGTATCTCAGTTGGAAAATTCCTACTGTTCCGAGACTCGTCATTATCTGCCTTCTGGACTATTGGCGAAGGAGTCCTTTCAGATAAACAACGGCGGAACTTCTGCAAAGCATCAGTATTCGATGTTAGGGAAATTACAAAGTTATACCGATGTTCATGGGCAACAGCGTGTACTGGACTATGATTCTTTCGGTAGACTCAAGTCTCTGACCCAGGGAAAATCTACGGTCACGTTTACCTACGATCAATTCAGTCGCCCATCAGAAACTCGCGTACTGGACGGAGAAACTGGGCAAAGCCTAACCACTGTCTTGGACTACGATGAGTTTAGCCGTGAAATCCAACGTACAGTTTCCAAAGGCAAAAACATGATATACCAGTTGGACCAGACGTATAATCAATCGAGCTTTCTGGTCAAGCGGCGTGTCACAGATGGGAAAGGAGAAACCTTCCGGGATGAGAGCTTTCAGTACGATAGCTTCGACCGGCTAATCGGGTATCAGTGCACTGGTTCTCGGCCACCAGTAGATGAGAGAGGATCATCCCTCAAAGAACAGAACTTTAGTCACGATGAAATTGACAATCTGGTACAAATCTCCACATCCTTTCAGGATGGAACAAGGAATATTGCCTCCTATGTGTATAGCAGAGATGATCATACCCGTCTGGTCCAGATTACCAATACACATCCAAACTATTCCCCGAATATTAACCTCGAATACGATAGCAACGGTTGTTTGACGCGTGATGAACAAGGGCGTAGTTTGAGATACGACACCCTGAACCGTCTGACCGCCGTTTGCAGCGCTGATGGTCATACCTTAGCCAAATATCACTACGATGCTGCTGGTAAGCTAGTTTGCCAGGACATCGATGGAGGGCCATCTACCTTATTGCACTACTCTGGTGAAAACCTTGTCGCTAGGACGGAGGGCAAATCTCAGATCAGCTATATATCAGATGGAAAGGAGTGTTGGGGAGAGATGCTTGTAAAAGATGGGCACTGCCAAACGGAATTATGGGCATCGGACATGCATCAATCTATCTTAGCGTGGCTAGATAAGGATGGAAATGACATCCATCATCAAGAATATACCCCTTATGGCTACAGTAATCAAGGACCCTCGAAGGGCTTTAATGGGCAATGGCGCGATCCAGTGACTGGCTGGTATCATTTGGGCAATGGCTACCGTGTCTATAACCCTACTTTGATGCGTTTTCATACACCGGATGATTTGACTCCCTACAGTTCTGGAGAGCTCAACCCCTACGCCTACTGTCTCGGTGACCCGATCAACCGCGTTGATCCTACTGGCCATTTTAGCATCTTTGGTATCCATTTTGGAGGCAGGGATCTGGCCCTCGCTTTGGTTGGTCTTGTGGTTGGTGTTGCGGTGGGAGTGCTCACAGGAGGCGCGGGTTTCGCCGTTGAAGCTGCGCTCGGTATTGCTGCTGGTGTCGCTTCAGATGTAGTAACCGGGGTAGTTTATGATGTGGCGAGCGGCAAAAAGCCTACCTGGGGCAGCGTTGGCACGGACGCACTGTATGGTGCCATTGGAGGGGTATTTGGTGAAGGAATAGGGAGAGGTATCGCCGCTGGCGGAAGAGCGGTCGCTCGTGGTTTCAGGGGTGCACGAACATCGATAGAGCAGTTCCTTGAAGGCGCATCTAAGCTACGCCGAGCTGGGGGGCAGCCGCTATTTCCTTGGTCATCCACGCCCAAATCGTTCAAAAGTCTAGAGAGACAGTTGGCGCATTTGGAGACGTTCAAAAAATTAAATAAGTTAACGAGAGGGGAATATAGTATCTATCAGACCAAAAGGGCACAGCTGATACAACAAGTCCAAGAAGTCAGATCAAGGCAGCCTTGGACGTTCAACGAAAGAAACAAGATTTTCAACTTAGCGGATCCTAAAGGCCCCTCAGCCGAAAAGTACGGTCTATTCCGTGATTACATCAGAGAACAGAGGTTCGATCCAAGAACCGCTGCCGGGAAAATAAGCGGCGACGCGAATTTCAAAGAATTGCAGGGAACAGCAGGGCAGTATCAGATCAAACTCAACCGGGGAGAGAGAGCCACATTCACCATAGATTGGGAATCACGGATTGTCGATATTATAGCAGTCGGGGGACATACCTGAAATATATCGGACAATTCGGGATTTGGCTATCGATGCCCGCACTATAGTCGAAATAACAGCTATTGCGCCTCTTTGTACCTAGATAGAATACGGACCGACTCAACCACTGCTTCTAATGTGATGTCAAAAGGAAGTGAGAGCCGATCCATAGGTACCTACTCCGTACCTACCTAGGCATCTCCAGCTATCATTAGTCAGCTCTTAATAAGCAAAATATCTATTACTAGTGGTAATCTATTTGAGTAATATTACGATACCTGAACTAGACGTTGCCTCAATATCATCTTGCCGTCCGAGCCTGCCATGAAACAACCTTCATCTCCAGGTGAACTGGAATATGGACAGGTAACCAAGAGCGTTTACTCTGACCTCCATCAGAGCTATGCGAATTAACACCACTACTGCTACACATAGGCAGTTATGAAGGATCACACCGCACTCTATGACAAGCTCGAGGATTTGGCTGATCTCGAGATTGCAATTCTACTATGCCTGGTCGCAGAGGAGCAAGGTCTCCTTGTGGACACGGATCCCGAGAATCTTGATGATCTCGGAAGTGAATTGAGTCTGGTACACCGAAAGAATCCTCTTATATCTACTTTGTACTTTCAATTGTTACTAATTTCGTTTCTAGATTCTACATACCACTTTTGGACTTTCGAGCATCGTGCTGAATTGCTCCGCTCGGACATCGCTTGGAGATTTCAACAATGCGATATTTACTTTCGACGAAGCTAGGCCGGCGCGGCCCATGCTCTCACTATCAAACTCTGAACCTGGTAGTGTAAGTCTTGCTGCAAATTATATCACTTCCATAGCTCGTTCGAAAACCTAATCTATCCAGCGACATGAACCTTTTCCCTTCAATAACAATATTTCTTCGAAAGAAAAATTGAAAACAAGGTCGAGGTGGAGCCACTTGCATGATAGGAAAATTCCGAATGTCATCATTGCGAAAGATTTTGACCGAACCCCCGAAGAGGTTCAATTGCAAGCGTTACAGGTCAGTCGGCTGTAGCGTTATGCCGAGGACAGCCATACTAATCAGTACGGACTGCAGCTAATACGCATGAATCAAATATCTATAAAGTCCGCTTTGCACAATACGCCTAAGCCATTTCTTTTTATCCCTTTACTTGGCACTAGTCGAGCTCCTTTATCGGCCCGGTTGAACTGGCACCTGGTGAGATTCATTGCCCTTTAGAAGCGGTCAATGTACTGATATTGTAGAACGATCACATATTTCTCTCACACTTCCACGACATAGCGAGTCAGTATGAGTTTTCTGAAGATACCTCTAGTTTTGTGTCCGACGATGCCTCTTTTGCATCGGTAGTTCGACCGTTTTCGTATGCATCGCAGACCTTACAGCCGCCACACCCTATTTTCGATGAGGTACATCTTGAGAAACGCAGTCGTCAAGCTGTTCTGACTATGATTGCACAGGAAATCCAAGAACTTCGACGCCTGAATGACGCCGTCACTAGTTCTGCTGATACAACATGTTATCTGCAGAATTTTGTGGTATTTTTGAGACTTAATCGTGGGGTCTATGGTGGAATATCGGCACTAGCCACCCGTCATCTCCAATTACTAGTAAGGTATGTACCTACACTGGATCATATTTCTCGTGCATCCCTTACGTAGACTGCAGATGTTTGGCGTCTTTCCAGGGGCTGGACTTTTTGGTCCCTTCCCTAGTCGTCATTGCCGCCAAAAAGATATACAGACATCGCATTATCATTGCTTGCCCAGAGGATGATCGCAGCCTTCTATACGGTAGCAACCTTTACGCTACTCGGCATGAATTAAATGGTTTGACCGCAGAAAAGATTATTGATAACGTTCTCGCTGAAGTTGAGGCGCCCCTATGATGACATTTTTTGCTTCGGCCGATTGCGAAATGGCCGGAAATCATCCAGCCTATTGAAATGTACAAAACCAATCGCGCATTGAAATCTTCGGTTCAAGAAACATTTCCACTGATCTTTTCTACGCGAAGGTAAACCGCCGGTTGCCTTTGACCCAATGGCCCCCTCTGATCATAGTCGGAACCGAAAGCCAAATATCTCCGGCAAGGACTGGATACCCCTCGCAGTGGCTGCGCATACAGAGAAATGAGGACACAATCAATATCATCGAGCCGGTGACTGCCACCTAGAATAATCCGCATTTTTGTCAGGAGAACCGGGTTATACCCACAAGGGACTTTTTCCGTAAAGTAATTAAGAAAGCTCCTTTCATCTAGAACTCATTCTTAGGGATAGGAAATCCCTTCGAAACACTTGGTATTCGGACGCAGATCGGCCTACAGGAAGAGAAAGGATCCGCCGGAAAGTGCAAGAGAGGGAATATACAATGTATAGATAATGCTAGCAAAGCATACTCTGTATCTAGCTCAGGAGAGGAATATCTCTCAGCATCAAATATTTATTATCGTATAATTTAGGTTGCCAATATAAGGGCACACCTCAGAATAACTCAACAAGAAAACACCAGTGGATTCAGTAAGTAGCTAGCTCGCTAAAGGCAAAAGTACAAGCAAACAAGCCAATCTAAGCGGTATCGCATTCCGGGGTATATGTGATTTGAAAACAACACTGTGACCTTGTCAGGGACTGAAAGTTAATAGATGAACATTTCTCTCCTTCTAGGGCCAGTCTCCACCCTAGGTTCATTGCTACTGCCATTCAGGCCAATGCCTTCATCAGAAACATGGGTGATTCTCTTCCATTCATTCAGAATGGTATCAATCTCAGTTCTCTGGTCCTCGACGATGGCGTCCATCTTGATATCATTTCTATCGTACCCAAATGGATCTTCCAATTGGGAACCAATGCCTTCGATTCCATAGAGGGTAAAAATCACAAGGCTGACAATTGGAACAGCCCACCATCCCATATCATCAACCATGGCAAATGGAAGAACACAGCCAAATAGGGCAAGAACTTGCTTTTGGTGAATTCTACGGCAAAAATTAGAATGAATGAGAATAAAGTGAAAGGATGCCAGAGGCAAAAGCCAGTGTGATCAGACTTACAGATGGGCAATAGGAATTGGAGTCAATTTGATCGTTTCCATTTTTCCATAGGCATCGACCAAGGATGAGACCTGATTTCCCATCGAACTGGCTCCGGGGGCATCGTACCACCCTCTCTCCTGACCACGCTTGATAAATCCCTCGACAAAATAGCTCAATTGCACTGGAATGGAGAGCCCATCGTCTTCTAGACATTCAAACCCATTGGGTAACAAACTCATATATTCCAGCTTCGAAGAGCCATTTTCGGTCCCGGTGCCGCTTTCGGTATCAGGCAATAGTATCTGAAGCCAGGATATAGAGGTCCATTCTGCGCGTAAGAAATGTTTCACAGCATATGGAATTGCGACTAGAACTCGAATTGTCCGCTCAATGTCTTGCTTCTCTGCAGGCGTCAAATCGCGATTTCGGGTATACGAATTGACTAAAATGGTTCTGGTCAGATTTCGCGTTGCCGTGTTGATCGTCGTGAGAGCGATGCGGCCGTCCCAAAAGCGGTTATAGGAAGTTTGGTTCCGGAACACGAGGATGAGACCGACGACGATAGAGAGGGAGGGAATCTAGACGGTTGTAAGAAGAAACACTTAGAATAAATGTCTCCGTGAATTTTGCCAGATAGCTGTCTGCCCCATTTTTTTCTTTTTTCATCGGCCCAAACATGAGAAATCTCTTACAATTGTTGGTGGAAGGCCTAAACTGTCATAGACGTATTTATCCAGACACACGACAAGCACCGTAAACAACGCGTGGCAGACGAGAGGAATGAGAATGGCACTGTGAATTGCACCCTTGATAAAACGGAGGACAAGAGGCCATCTGGTAGAAAGTTAGAAGTCCAATGGACGGAATTCGAATTTCGGCATCAAAACCGCGTAGAAAGTACTACATGCCTTCGAGGTTTGGATCTGTGAGATTTCATGAGTGGGTGTGTCAGCCGTCGTTGGTGGTGTCGACCATTCGTTGGAGATTCGTTGTTGCTATGAGAGCCCGTATTTTCCATGGAATGCATGGCGGAAACTGTATTGCTGTCAAGAGTCAGGGGTGTAGTGGTATTTAAGTAGCTAGAAAAATTGAAGAGGAGATATAATCATTGAGCTCTCCTGGTGGTGAGGCATTAATTGAAGGAAGTCGGGGATCAAGCAGGAGGAACAAGGGACATTCCCCGCAGGTCCTCCTCTCCTGCTGCTGGCCGAAGCCATGGCAGACGGCCGATCAATCCAAATGGTCACTCGACAAAGGCTGAAACCGCCATATTCAAACCTTCAACCTTGAGGGAGCCAACGAGTGGAGCTCATCCTGGTATTTAAGTTGGTTAGTTAAGGAGAGCTTTCCCCACACAAGAGCCAAAACCCGTCTCAAGGAAGGGATGGATGCGGGAATGACCGAAGAGATGGTTTGTGCTTTATAGTTAACTATTTATGCTAACAGAGAGAAGAAAGACTATTACAGGAAGTGAGTAGGTAACTCCGTAGTGAAATGATCCCATGCAGGTTACAGGTTTTCAAAGATCCAATGATTATATGCTAGCAGTAGTGCTGCCAGTCCTTCGCTGAAATGATGGGTGATGCCTCAGATGCCTGGTCGTGTCTGTGCAAGACTGAACGCTCGAACGCTGCCAAAAAAAAGAGAAAGATAGATTATCATAAGTCTTGCCACCAGTAATATACCGAAAATTGAAGAGAGATGTCAGTTCTGTACTCCACAGGTATGAGTGCTAATCCTCGAGAACTCAAAATACATCACTTCGTAGTGGGCCCTGAGCGTTATATTCGACGAGCACGGCCATCAAAAGCGAGTAAGCCCGAATCATTCAAAGGCGTTAAAGGACAGTCTTCAAAATTGCCACGAATAACAGGCGACATTGCGGCGAGAGTTGCTTCCATGCCTGGCAATGGTCGTGCGGTAGGGATGTCAATATTCTGGCTGCGAGTGGTTGCATGCCGTTCAGACGTCGTTGGGGGTGCGACAATAGAATCGCTGTCCGGCTCTAGGGCCATTTCTTGATCAACGGACTCCGGCTGTGCTTCTGTCCTCGTGGCTGCTGGGGTTGTGGAGGGTTCGATCGTAGAGGGTGCTCGGCGGTTATTTGGCGTCGTTGGGTCTTCTGCTCGAAGGGCTCCAATTTCGGTGGCAGGGGGGTCTCCAGGTTGATTTTCTGCATCTGAAGGGCCGGGTTGTGCTTCAAATTCGTCATACATCGCATCATCTACATCAGCATTGAGGTCGGTATAGGCACGGCAATTTGGGCATTGGAAGATGGGATATTGTGGTGAGTTGATTAGTCGTCGGACACATTTGTAATGCCAGACATGGGCGCAGGCCGCCATAAATAAGGTTTGGTAAGGTCTCTGTGCCATGGGTTAGTATGGGAAACAGCGGATGGAAAGGGTTTTGAAGGAAAGGGCAAACAAACCAGAACCGAGTTCAAACAGATAGAACATTCCCTGCAGCCTTCGTAATCGGCATTGACGCCTCTCCCAAGGTTGTTAATGAGGGTTTCAGTGTTTTTGCTAACAGGATTGCAGTCAGTATCAAAGCTACTCTATTGTTGAAACGGAGACTTTACTTGAATTCGTTTGGCTCACGTTGCCACATCCGATTACACTCGACCCGGATTCGAACACATCTGAAAATCATTTCTTCCCCGCCCCTAAAATCAATTCCGAGTTGAACGACGTCTCCATCCCGTAAAACATAGGACCTAGACGGAGTATTTGGTTGACTGAGCCGCATATGGTTGAGAAACGTCCCAGAAGAGCTTCCAATATCTTTAATATTCCAGTGTCCATTTACGTAGGTAAATTCGCAATGTTTCCGGCTCACGACTTTCGATTTAAACCCAATCGGAGCGGCCGATGGGTTTGGCGGATTTGCTGGCGGAACACCATCGCGCTCAGAGTAGCGACCGACTCGAAGAGTGCAGTTTTCATTGGGCAAGGTGCGGGTGATGGGAGTAAACACCAGAGACGGGCGGCTCAGTTGAGTATTATGAGGAAACAATCGAAGGGTAGGTAGCGATCGAGGTTTTGGAGGCACGGAGCTATCGGAAGATGCTTCTTGAGGTGTGGAGAGTGGTGAGGCAGCCGGAGCCAGTGTGCTCGCCTCGGGTGGAGAGGGCGGCAATGACTCGGTGGAAGAACTCGAGGACTCTGATGAAACAGGCATTGGGTCGGAGGCGGGGAGAGTCATGTCCCTCGCTGACGATGATATTTCATTTGCCGGCGTTGATCTGGAAGAGCTCGACGCAATAGCCGGGCGGTCGTCACAAGAGCTTGACGATCTACTTGGTTGGTTTATGAGAGGGTCAGACTGGTTGTCATGAGGCGGGCGAGATTCGGGAGCAGACTGGGCGGTGATGGTTTGGTGGAGGCCGTGTAAAAGAGAATGTGAGTGAGACTGAGAGCGAGAACGACTGTGAGGGTTGGATTGAGATCGAGCGGGCGAGAGAGAAGACGAAGGAGAAGAAGATGAAAAATGTTCGTGAGAGTCGAAAACGGGCGAGTGAGGGGAAAGCACCAGGCCCACGGCACGTGTCAAGCTATACCGGTTTGATCGCGGCTGAACGGACGGCGACGGCGACGGCGACGACAGCGATGAAGCGCCGTTGGAGAGCGCCGCTGGAGGAGTGCGAAGCTGACTTAACCGGCGCAGTCGACTGGTGAACGACACGCCGGACGGAGATGACAATTCCGTAGATGAAGCTGTGGTGGTCGTCATGGAAGTGCAGCTGGTTGGTCGATGTCTATCACCATTTCGCGAAAAGGATGGCGCTTGTTAGTCAACCGTGAACTCTTTCTCGGACTTGAGGAGCAGCAGAAGACCTTGATGGATAAAGGGAGAATGGCAAACTCAATGGAAATCCACGGAAACCGAGCATTCAAACCGGGAACAGAGGGCTAGATTACCTGTCTCGTTGATGGAAAGACCGCTCGGAGCAGATGGTGGTACTCGGTATCTACAGATTAATGTGCGAGAGATTGTGGAAACGCCGCAACAGTCGGAGAATTTGAGGAGGATCCCAACTAATTAGAGGCTGGAAGCTCCCGACAAGATTGCCCAGCAGCAGCGCCTGTCAACCTCCAGGGATTCACAACCAACAGGAAGCTATTTGCTGTTCGGATTTCGGCAATGGAAATCCGATATCCACACCGGGTTCGATTTGATGGGGGACTCGAGAAGGAACGGGATGAGAGGCTGGTGGGCAGCTATTTCAATAATAATAATTTCCTAGGGAGACAGTGCGGAGAAATACTTGTCAGGGATGCTGCTTGTCAGGATGGACAAGGAAGAAAAGAAGAAGAGACGAGACGGTCTGAGCGAATGGATTTATTATGGCGACTACGATGGCGATGGCGCCCTTTTAAACTCCTTCGACGGCGTTTTGCAGTGGAGCAAATCCGCATTGAAGTCATTTGTTCCAAGATGACTGTTAGGTTGACGAGCTAAAATCGTTAGCAAAATAAACCGTCCCCTGTCACCAGACACACCTTTCCTGGGGCTCTACTGTAGTTACGCTCTCCGCAGGCAGTAAACTAACTACTCGGTACTGTCGGGAGATCAATCACATCCTCGTTAACCCACCAAATACCAACCGCGACTTTACCAAGCGAGATTTCAATCCTTCTACGCCCAATTGGATCGCCTCAAGGACGCCCCCGAAGACCACTGAGAGGTCTCACATTTGCTGGTTATAACTTTGACAGAAACTGTACGCCTCCACAAGTAGAACTGACACATTCTGTTGGTGTCCAGCTCCTCTCCCTTTTTGAATCTGCATGTCTCTCATTTATTCATTCCCGTTCAATTTTCTGTCTTTTATTTTTAGACTCGCCTTTTCTTCCCATGAGCCTTAGGGTGTCCGTCCTCGGACGCAACCAGGATATGCTTGCAAACAAATCTCAAACGCGGAGATCAGCGTGAGAGCAATTCGCATCTGGACCCCTCGACTCGGGGCTTGAACCAAGCAGAGTCTGTCTCCGATCATCATCGTGTCCGGCGATAAAATTTTTCTCTGTAGTTATACCTGGGAACCGCCTGTCACCGCTAATAATTGCTGCTTCGGCGGTCAAACAGGATAACTAGAGTGGCGACCAGATTCTGTACAAGTCCGTATTGCCTCGAAATGTATGGAGTACGAATATCGCCTTCGAAGGCTGCTTGAGGTCACAGTTTCCGGGGATGCGGCCCATGCCGTTATCGGCGTGACTCGAGGAAATTCTCTTTTTATATGCTGTTGATTAGTTATTTCTTGGGCAGCTTTTCATTTTCACACGCTTCCTTTGTGTAAGATGACGTTGCGGATGAACCCTTGCTCCCTGTCTGCCGGGTTTATTTCCTATAGATCAACCAAATCTCAAGATCTAGACACCCGGCTGGCAAAAATTCCAGTTGTCTAGCCACATGTCTTTTTGACTTTCATCCTGGTCAAGAGGAGCATGCTTTGTATACAAAAACGGGGAGATCTCTTGTGCTATCATGGGTTATCACGATATTATTGCTCCAAAACTTTCCTGTGAGATGAAGACCAAAGCCTGTTTACATACAGGCCAATAAGCAACCGGTCATAGCCGATAATTCACCGACAAATTCCAGGCACGCAGACTATGGCTAAAGGCACACATATGTACTTCGTACGCGAGCGAGATCTTACCCAATGCAAAGCAACTTTGAAGCGTTTGAAGCGGAGATACATCGGCACCTAGCGGAAAGGTTTTGTTACGCAACCGACAGGAAACATGTTTGTGCAGCTGGGGGATGGAGACTCATTGGATGGCAGGTCTCGGGCATGGTTTCACAGTCACCGAACCAACAACCCGAAAGCAGAATCTTCCAAATCAACAAAAGATTCGGTGCTCAGGAGGTTCGAAGGACTTGTGTGCGCGGTCCGTCCAAGCATGTCATCCACAAATACGAGTCCATCCCCTCGATTTCCAGCTTTCGAAACCTTAGTGGATTCCACATCGTGAGGGGTTGTTGCCTCTGTGGTTATGGAGATTTCAGGTACGGAGTACCAGGATAGCTTGACTGAATGGCGGCTCTTCTCTTTCTTTGATATTGTCGACATAGGTTGGTTGTTTGTCGTTGTAATCCCTCAGGCGCTCAGGTCTCCATGACGAGGTGGTCGATCGACGTTGAAGGGGCGCTGTAGAACCTTGTACCGAGGAACCGATATGCGCATTAATCACGATAGCATGAGAGCATCGTAGTAATAATAGGATCCTCTACCGCCGCTGTTGATACAAGTAGCAAAGAGTCTGAAACGAAGGAGCTGGAGTTTGACGTGAACCGTGGTCGGGTCGGGTTTGTCTGCAGGGCCGAACTGACGGAGAAAAAAAAGAAAAGCGAAATGTATCGTTCACTAACTCCATAGTGAGGGAAAAGAACCGAGACGCTGGAACTTGACAGGAAACTCCCGAACTTCAACTCAGGATGGTAAAACAAGAATCTCTTCCTTTCTTCGAACCCCTAATGAGACTTGATCAGAAGCATTCGCGTTCCTTTGATCACTAGCTCATGAATGAATGGTGTTGTCCTTAGGCAGAGTAGTTGAGTTCTTGGGCTCCAATTCTCCACCGCGAAAGTCTCCCCATCGCGCCTCCCGAATCCCTAACTAGTTACTGTCGTCTCCCGTGTCGTTATTATTTATTATTTTCTTCCAGCAACCCCCAGATTGCTGCAAGCTAATCACTAATTACCCGGGTCCCTTTCTCGGAGATTCGTCTCATTTCTCTCGTTAATTCTCTCTTTCGCTCTTTCGCTCTTTCATTTCCCAAGTCATTCGTTTTGAATTTCCAGCCGCTGGCCGCCTGAATTCAGCCAATACATAGGGACAACATCCCCTTTTCCGATCACCCAATTCAAATGTGGGACGGCCGCTAGAGATGTCTCTTAATGGATTGGATGATTCCGCCATCATCGAGTCCTACCAGGCCGCCCTGACGGAGGCGGGTGGATGGTGAGAGCTGCCCTGTGCCAAACACAATCTACCTTGGCTGGTCCGAGAACTCCTTGCTCAGATCCAAGGAGTGGAGATGAAATTATACCAGTTCACGGGTAGCCAAAGAAGAAAAATTTTTTGCTAATGACATTTCGGTTTCCTGTCCAGGTTCCTCCTTAAATACGTCGCCAGAGATGTTGTCGCGCTTTTAGCCAGGGGTAGCGGAGGAGTTGCGGAGATCCGAATCACCATAGACAGCTATGAGGAGAAGGCACCTCTCTACGGGTTTCTCCAATATAGACGGAGAAAGGTCATCCTCAGATATGTTCCGGAAGGGGTTTCGAGGATTCTTCAAGGTATTTCCGCTAAGACGGCCATGTTCAATTTTCGCAAGGGGGCCGAATGCGCCTCCGAAGTCTTTCACTTTCTAACAATTTTTTTTTTCTTCACCCTAGCGCGAATATCTGTCCAGTTTCAATCGGTATTAGACAAATTCTCTCCGCATGATACGGTGTTCTCTCTCTCCGCTCCTTATGAACTTACCGAAAATGCGCTATCCTCTGCCTGCTTCCTACATACCGCCTCCCGGTCCATGACGCCGTCGTCGAGTTCTATACGGCACTTTCAACTGGGAGAGATCACGGAAGATGCTGAGGTGGAAGAGAACGCCTCAGTAGCAGATCAATCTGTCGCTGCAAACAGTCTAGGTGTCCCTAGCAAGAGAGATAGTGTGTATAGCCGAACCTCTGAAGCCACCGCCGTGCCGGACCGTTATAGACCCGGAGAATCCCAAGCTTCTTCCGTTGCGGAAACTGCGTCAATTCACTCAGCTCGCTTTTCCGAAAACCCCGAAAAGCCTCTTCCTTTAGTTCCGCTAGAGCATACAAAGAGTCACCCAATTGGTTCAACCCAAAGACACATCTTAGACCACATCTCTCACCCCATAAGTGAGCGCCGGAGCTCTACACAATCGTCTAGGCCGTCAATCAGAGACCTAGAGTATGCGGGCTCGCGACCACCAAAAGTCAAGCTCGGCCCTCGTCCTGTCGTGGATATCAATGGCCGCCCGCGCACCGCGGGCTCAATGGGCAGATCTCGTGAGCAACGACCGGTCGCAGCACTTCCCGCGGGTGTCCGGCCATCGACAAGAAAATCTAATCCCTCGCGACCCAAGTCACAACCTGGTTTCGCACCCCAAGTCGCCAATTCTCGCCTGCCTCCTGTACCGACACTTTTACCTCCGCCCGTCATAATGTCATTTTCAAGAATTCCACCTGCCTCGCCCAAATCTATCAAGAGCGTTGCCTCTTCAATTGGACTTGCTCCGGAGAAGCAGCGTTTGATGAAGGCATTGGAACTCCGTAAAAGGCAGATGGAAAAACAAGCTCAACAGGCCGCCAAACAACAACTCGAAAAGACTATTGAAGAATCCGAGACGACCGTTCCGGAAGAGAAGACGAACGCTGTGGTTGAGATTTGCGTGGTTCATAACCCTGATGTGTCAACAAGTAAATCAGAAGATTCGGTAGAATCGTCCCAAGCTTTATCTAATGCCGGTGACGGTGATACCCAAGGAGACAAATTGCTAGTGGCTGAACAATCTAAACTTGATTCTGCTGTCGATCTTTCTATTGCAGAGTGTCCTACTAAAGAAGAAAAACCTATTACCACTTTAACGTCAGATAATGCCGATGGACCGCCTCTTCCGCCGTCAGAAACACTAGAATCCGATACCGCAACCTCTTCTACATCGGCAATTGACCAGAGCAACTGTGATACGCTGCCATCTGCCCCCGATGTTCAAGAGGTAACACCGACAGATGAAAGCAGCGTCACAAATGAATCGAATTCGACCGTGGACCTAGAGATTGATACTGACGTCAAACCTTGTGAGATCGAGATTCCGTCCGACCTGGAATGTCCAGACACTCCAACTCCACGAGCGATTCCGGTCGAAATATCCCAGATGGCGGAAAGTGAGTCTGAGGTATCCGACAAGGAGCAAGGAGAAAGTTTTGTTTCAGGCGAAGACGCTTCACAAACCGGCGTTAAAACGCCTTCCATTCATGATGTCAACCCGGAACAAGGGGCGGACGAACCTGTGGATGAGAATAGCGAGAAGCAACGGAAACAAAAGCGACGTGCGATGCTCGAACCTATTCACATACCGCTGCGCACAGACGATATGGACGATGACCAGCTCCTCTCGGATGATTCGTTCATGGAAGAGCTCAAGTCTGCTACTGTTCAAGAAGCTAAGCCGGTGGCAGTTCCCAAAACTCCTCTCTCACCGTTTCCCAGTAATGGAGAAGTTGCATCATCAGAGTTATGGAAGGGCTCTCGAGTTGTGTCGAATGCCAGCGCTGGTGGTGTAGATGTTCAAGCGCTTCCGGTTGGCAGATCTACCTCGCCATATCTTGCTAGCCAGACCCCTGTTCCTGTCTTGGTTGCTAAAAAGGTCAATGTTTCCTCTGGTATCTCCAAGCGGATAAAAGCCCTGGAGATGTTTTCCAGTCGCGATTCTTCTCAGAGTCAAACACCAGTGGTCCCGTCGTCCGCATCTTCATCTCCATTTGAAAAGTTCCGCAAACGTACTTCTATGACACCCTCTCCCACCCCAACCCCCAAGGCGAACAAAGCTCCATCGCCACAGGAGCAACCCGTTCAACATACCAAGAGACAGGAGCCCTCACCTCCTACCGAATCCATGAAAGTCTCTAATTCTGTTTCCGTTACAGCTAGGATCATTCGAGATCCCGCGGCCCCTCCACTGGACCCTCCAGCGGATCCTTCCGAGCCAAGCGTTCTGAATCTCCAACAAAGTCAGCTTACAGTTCAACACGATGGAGAAAGGGAGCGAAATACAACGTCACCTTTGGTATCTCCGCCGACGAGACAAGATAAAAAGCGATGGTCGATTTCGTCTATCGGCTCAAAGCATGCCCCAGATTCTGCCCCATTACGGCGGTCAGATTCGACCACAAGCAAGCTCTCCCTTTCCAAGCATGAACCGTCCGCTCCGCGCATATCTACGGATACATTCTCCCATCTTGACAGTGTCGATGAGGCCTTAGAAGATAAAAAGGAATCTAGAAAATCCCGGCTAATGCGACGGATGTCCGCGATCACGTCAAACTCGCGCAGAGGTATCATCAATGCGTTGAGTCCGGCGCTGAAGGAAGAAACTTCACCGACTCCACCAAGAGAGGAAGAAGAGGAACCTTCGCTACCGGAAGCTCCACAGGTTGTTGATATTGGCGAAGTTAACGTGCAATTTCCCGATACTCTGTTGTGGAAACGCCGATTTATGCGCATAGACGATAACGGATATCTTGTCCTTACACCAGGAACTATTGACGGGTCCGCACGGAATGTCGTCAAGCGATATCATCTTTCAGAGTTTAGAAAGCCAACGCTGCCAGACCAAGATAGACAAGAGTTACCGAACAGTATTGTACTTGACTTTAAGAATGGAAGCACATTGCAGTGTGCATGCGAGTCAAGGAACGGTCAAAAAGCGGTTTTCCAAAGTGAGTATCAAAACCGCTCTTCGATGGAAACAAAGACTAAACATTGAACAGCTCTTCTCGAAGCCCATAAAGCAAATAAACAGCGATAACGGCCGTTCCGTACTTTACCACTAATCTGCCCTTTTCAAAACATGACATTCTTTTCTTTTCTATTTCTTTTAAGATACCAACACTTCTAAGTTGCCAATCTCTTTTCCTATATTTTGTGTATACAAGGCATTCCTTTTGCATTTCCTTTGGTTCCTTAAACTTATGGATACACTACTTCGGCTTAAACATTTTTCCTCCTTACGATATTTTTAGTCTATTTGGTCTATTCTCCCTTCTCGCGCCAAAATTCTCTTTTCTTCGGAGGATGGTTTTCGCAAACCTTCTGTCCTTTTAGATAACCATTTCGATACCCCCTTTTTTTCCCTTTTTTCTGCTTTTGACCAAAATTATCCGGCTCGGCATTTGATTAGTCCGCCGCAAATAGTATTCTAGTTATGCGGATTTTCCGCAATATCATACATGCTTACACTAGCTCTCATCAGCGTCTTCATTGCACGCATCCCGCTTTTGTGCCTTTTCCTGCCATTCATCCAAGAACTTCGAAACCTTGGGACCCCACACATCCTCTCCGGCTTCTAAGTCGCTATACTCCAATATTTTATCCTGGGACAATTTAAAATCACCCTGGCGAGTCCGAACTAAAGAGCTCATCAGTGCATTGCTGTTTAATGCTAGGCCCAGATCGTGCGCAAGCGACCGGACATAGAAGCCGGAAGAGACAGTCATGGTAAGTTTCACAGCTGGCGGAGGTGGAAAGGAGGTTGAAGCTTCGTTTGGCATAGACTCTGTCGGCGCGGCTGGTTCTGATCCAGAATTGGTGTCTGTTCTCCGACGTTTTGAGGAAGGCTCTTCAGTAGTCAAATCGGATTCCGGTTGAGCTGTCGGGGTTTCATCTTCTGTTGTTTTTCTTTTCAGTTCCTTCTCTTGCTGCACACCTTGCTGATCCGTAGAGACAATATCCTTCTCCTTTGCGATCATTTGCTTCGCAAGATTCATCTCCGTGGTATCTGCTTCGTCGGTCGGCCATTTCCAATCATGCGTCCCAGGACCATACCACTCAACAATTTCCAGGTTTGAAACCTCAACAGGCCTCTCCGCAATTTCAACAGGCGGCTCTTTTCCCTCTCTAGCATATTCATAGAGTTTCTTTCCCTGCACTTTCAGTGCTGAGAATATTGAAGGCCGCTGCATGATCTTCCCTCTGAATTTTTCCAGTGCCTCTTCTACACTTTCTTTCGTAACATGCTCATACGGTGCTCGGCTGACAACCTTTCCCACGCGATCATATGTATCCGTCGCAACACCAAACAAGATCACAGCCTCGTATGTCTTGGTGCATGCGAGGAAATTATTCAATTGTTTCGTTCCTTTCCCCACACCAGTAATCAGTACGCCGGTGGCGATTGGATCCAGGGTGCCTCCATGCCCCAATTTCACCTGAATGCGCTTGTCTCGCCGTCTTCGCCGCTGATTCTGTGGTTCTTGTTTGCGACGCTCACGCTCGGCGGTCAGCAGAGGTTTGAAAAAGTCGGAGTGATTAAAATGGCTCTGGAGATCACGGAGGACATCGGCCGAAGACTTTCCTCCTGGCTTGTGGACGGCTAATGGGTTCTGACCGTCAGCATTTCCATTGCGACTTTACAACCCATTGTCACGTAAATTTTCAAGAACTACGTGAATGGAACCGGGAGAACTAACCGAATACACCCTCAAGATTCTTTGGCTGCGACATGGTTGGCGCAAGTTTCGTAATCAGCCGTCGGGCCAGCATGGGGTGTTTAACAAATCTTTGGAGAGATGTCCCTCCAGCAGCCGGGAAGGAATGCAGTGACCATGTTTGGCGGCTAACCAGTCTCCCCAATAGAGCCCTAAATAATAGGCGCAAAAGGCCTATTAATTAGTGTGCCTAGTCGGGGTTGAAACAAGGATACATAAAATACGCCTCCTCATCGATAAATAGTATGAGGATGTGTATTATACTCCGTATCCAACCAGTATCTTTGCTGCTTATGTAATCCGTGCCTTTGTCGCCTCAATTGACCCGCGGAGTTGGAGCTTCCAAAATCGCAAACAAGTACAGCCATGCGACCATTCTATGGAACGTTTACAAGACAAATGCCTCTTTATCTGAAGGCTTTCAAGCTTCTTCTCTCTAAATACTCATCATGACCACTCTGAAGATATGACTGCCCGAATTGAGAGTGTTCTTACCAATAAGAACCCCTCCTTGGTCGACGAAAATGACTGGGAAGAGTTCACTTTGACTGATGTCAAAGTCAGAGTCCCTGGGAAGTCTCGCTACGCGAATTTACTGTTTGCATCCCATGAGAATCCTGTCTCTGTTACCGGGCAGCTAGAGGAAGTTGAGGAGAGCCAAAAGTCACTTGGTATTCCCACGATTCCCGAGTTATTCTTGTTCATTGCCCATTCACTAACCATCCCATCACTTTAGTCTTGGATGATGCCTACTGCTCGAAACGTATCATTATCGAAAAGGTCACGCACTTTGCTTACGGCCAGCACCATGATGGAGAAGTTGGAATCTGGGTTGCCGGTGAACCCGGTTGGTTTTCCATCTACCCATCGCGCGGTTATAAGACAATTTACAATGATATTGTGGAGGCTATCGACCTTTTATACTTCCTTATAGACAAGCATCGGCCGAAGGATAAGCGGAGAAGACAATGGAACCCAAAACTTGAACATCTTTATGACGAAGTACGCCCGTTTCCCTGGCGTATATATACCCTTTCTGATGGTTGATAGTATGTGATACACACGTATGGAGCCTGTGAGGACGAAGATGAAGCGGCAGATGTATTTGAAAAAAATCATGTTTTTCTTGCCAGAGAAATGTCGAAAGGAAAAGAGGGCATCGATTGGAGTGCTACACCAGTATACAAACATCTTCGCCAAAATCACGAGGTATCGAGTATCTTCACCATTTTCCTGGGCAATGGGTTTACTGATACAACTGTCTCAGGAGCTTTTTGAAGAATTGGAAGGACAAAACGATGCGGGGCACGACGTCGATATGACCGATCTCGAATCCATAGAGGGCGAGAATGCAGAAACAGCAGATGTGGATGCCGTTGAAAAATCCCAAGCAGATACAATATTTGAAGCTATCCTGGATTTGCAAGAATCGGGTAGAAGAATAACGCGACAGCTGACATTAAAGAGCGCCGCGGAATATTTAATAAAGCGTTACGATATGGACTCTCTGGAATACGCCATTGACCTACTCAAGGCCCGAGCTTCTCACCTTATTGAAATGATGGATAAGGCAAGAGCTGAATCTTCCATTGACTGGTCCCGTAAGACTATCTATAAGCAGCTTAAAGCTGCGGAGCGCTCAACAGTTTCGCAGGATGTTCGCAACACCCCTTTGCACCCACGGCCAAGCGGCGATTCGGAAGCGCAGTCATCCTCATCTGAGATGAGCGACGACGAAGATTTACCACGGTATGGAAAGCGGGGGCAGGTGTCAGTTCTGCGCCCAAAACTCAGCACTGCCTCTGCCAAACGCGCAGGTAAGGGTAAGCAACCTGCATCAGGATCCTCTGAATCAGAAGAACCAGATGAAATGGAAATAGAGGAGACTCCGTCTAAACCGGGACCTCATCGCTACTTACCAAAACCTTTATCGGCGAGGGTAAAGGAGCTTGCTCAGTCAGCTAGCGTTTTCTCAACGCCTGCTAGCCCATCTCCAGGGACACCATCAGGGGCCGAAACGAACTCTCTGACTAATGGAGAATCGTCAGTATCACAATTAGCTCCAGCACAACCCAATGTTGAGCTTCCGCCCGATACATGGGTGTGCTCTATTACTGGATGCGGGAAAACTGTGCATAAAGCGTCCTCTAAACGATCCAAAGAAGTGATAAGCGATCATGCACTGGTGCACGCCGACGACACTCAGACAAAATTAAGCCTGGTAGTTGCCGAACAACGCCTCAATATCAATGTTTCTGTGGACTTCCTTCTGAATAAAATTCGAGACTTTCAATCCGTTTAGGGCGTTCTGGTGATGTGACTTATGTGCTCTGATGCGACAAGACAAAATTTTAGACGGTCATTATGCAGCCTTTGGATATTATATACCCTTGGTTTTCACAATAGTTCGACCACGGCTTCCGTCCAATTCTCTCTCACGCTATGGGAGGAATAGTACTTCCTGCAGTGCCCTCAAACTGAATCGGGGCTGTTTTTGAATTCTTTTCCACCCAGCTATCATTATGATGGTTCAGCCAATGTATTATATAGGAATGACTTAATGAATTTCATGAACCTCGAATCATTTGCATTCGAACTTCGCTGATATCGAGCTAGAACTCGCTTTTTTCGCCTTATTTACAAGCCAACTGCAGTTTAAAGCACATCAGATAACTGAGCTATCATGTGAGTAAATATCATACAGAAAAGGATCACCGCTTTGCGGCCCTTCTACTTTTCCCTAAGCGCTTTGCGGCGCCACCCGGCTTCTTCCCTTTCATCTTACCAACCGAAAACCCTCGTAAATCACCGCTCGAGACAGCATCCCCACTCTTTGCGAACCGTTTCTTCCCGCCAAAGCCGTACTTGTCGTTTTTCTTTTGCCGTTTAGTATTTGATCCACCCGAAGAGGCCCTGTTTCGGTCAGACTTTCCAGCATCTTCTAAAGCTACATCAAAGAGGTCGTCATCCTCGGTGGGAGCTCCACCATCGGCCTTGCGTTCTATGTAGCGAGTTAGATTCAACTTCACGCGATAAAGGAAAGAGGAGTGGGACACGTACTTCTCTTTAAACTACTAATCTTCTCCAACGTTTCTTTCTTCTCCTTTTGCCGTTGCTGTAATTTCGCAATTTGCACCTGCTTACCGAATTTCTTTAACTCACGCTGCTTTTTAGCATCCGCACTAGCTTTCTTCGCAGCAGCTTCTTCGACTAATTTCTCCTTGATCTTGCCCATATGCTCGTCAGACTTGACCATTTCTGCAAAATAATCCGTTGGCCGAGAAAATGGGACGCCTTCTTTCTTTAATAATGCCCTAGCGGAGGTAGCCGCAGACACACAGACTCTGTAGAATGCGAGTTCACGAGTGAGGTCGTCATCGGGATCGGGTATGTCTATTTGTTCGGTGGAAGTAAGGGAATTATGTTCGGAGAAGGGCGTGTTATCGGCAATAAAGGATATCCGTTTAAGAGCCGTTCGTATAGCGGCGGAGTTATTGATTGTTAACCGTTGATGTGGTATCACGTCTGCTCTGTCATCATCCGAAAGATCTGAAAGTGGAATGTCTTCGTCTGAGTTCCCTTCACCAGCGCTTTCATCCTCGTCCTGGTCTTCTTCATTGTTACCAGGCACATCGTCTTCTTCATCCCGAACGTCTTCCTCGTTGGCTTTCCTCACTCCCGGTTTTGTAGATATTAAGTCGGACTTTTTTTGCGTCAGGTTTTCAGATTGATTCTGGTAGAGATACATAATCAGAATATGCAATCGGGTAAAAAAATGACAAAAAACCTACGCCTTCGTTTTCCTCTTCCTCCTCATCTATCCGTTTCTCAGACTTTGATCTCTTTTTCTTCTCCGCAGCTTTCTGTAACTTCTTTTGGCGCTCTTTTTCATAGTCTCGCCCTTGATGGGCGTCGAGCGCATTGAGCAATTTGCTTTTCTTCACCATCTTGCTCTAAATGTAAAAAGAAAAGATTTGTGAGAATGTGAGGCCGGAATTTCGAATCACCACAGGGACAAGCTTCGCGATTCAATTTCTTGAAATTTTGGTAGCTCCGATACTAGTCCTAAATCGGCCTAGATCAGAGGCTCAATTGATTATATAAGTTGAACTTAAATTATATCACGTGAAGATAAAGATCTTATCTTATCTGATTTACGAAGCAACACCCGTTACCCCAAACATCATCCATGGGTCGGTCAACGAATTCAACCACCGCCCTGAAACTAAGGACGACAGGCATCTACATACTCTCGCAAGCCCATTCAAACTACGGGCCCTCAGGGACCTGAGCACTTGACGCTGGCAAGGGTGCCCCTCCCAGGCTTGACCGCTGGGTCCAAAAGATCGGGATCAACATGAGCGGCTCCGCAAATCGAGACTCTATGGTATCCCCAAGAACGATAAAACATTCCCTATCGACAGAAGTATGTCAGGATACCAGTCGTTATGCCATTTTTAGCCGCATGATTCGTTCCCTATTATTTGTATTCTAACATTGGCTTTTTCTACCCTCTAGAAATCGAGCGAAGACGAGGGTGCCCACCAACTCGCAGTGGCAGTTGATGACCTGCTAGACCAATTGCAGCATCGATTCACGAACGTTTCGAACGAGATATTCACCAAATGTGAGAACCCAAGTCTTTCCTCGTCGTCTTAGGATCTCAATTTGGGCTACAATTTCTAATTTGGACACATAGTGGACGATATGGCACGGAGACTGGATGAGCTAGAAGCTTCTCTAGTGGCGTCAAATAGTGATGTGGAGCAAGGCAATTAAAATACTTATGAGTGCTACCTATATTTTACTTTCGAACTGGAAACTTCTATTCGAAAATCAGACGTTCAGTCGACAAACTGTATTGTGGCAGCTTCTTCTATACCCTTGATGAAACGACAATGATACCTCTTCAATGATACAAATTCTTTTTTAGAGATGCCGCTGTTTTATAACAATGTATTTAGTTACGATCTCATATGGACGTGGCAACTTGACACAGAAATCAACATTTTTGCTACTTGATAACGAACTTGGTCGCCAGTATTGATACATTTTGTTGTCAAAACCAGTTGAGATCTAGATGCGGATACTTTCCTGCCTATAGATCCACATACCTCAATGGTAGCAAACGGTATCGACGCTAGTAGAAAATATGTTACGGAGTGAGGATCCTTAGAGCTCATCCTTGCCCTCCTTCTTCTCCTCCGCTTTGGGCAAGAAGGACCTTAAAATGTTAGATCTGGAAACCAGATCATCCAGCTTCTCGGGGGTAAGGCTGCCCTTTTTAATAAGCTTCCCCAATCTTGCCAGCTCCTTTTTAGCATATTCAGAGTTCTTCGACAGCTTAGCTGCGGCCTTAACGTAGTATGCAGCGTATTTATCCTTCAAACCATCGGCAGCAGCCTTGAGGTCCTTCTCAATCTTGGCGATCTCTTCACCAGAAACAAATCTTTCCACAATGGCATCGAGAGCTGCGATGACACCACCCTGGGCGTCTAATCCGCCTCCAACGATGCGGTGAGTGCCGAATTTCTCGTTCACGAAATTGACCAAAGCTTCCTCGGTGCGGGGTCCGCTATACGTTTCTCCCTTATCGGAGCCCGAAGGGAAGAACTTGATAGTTGGGTATCCCGAGATTTCCTGTTCCGCAGCGATGTCTTTTGAACCTTCGGCCTCGACATCAACTTTGGCGATGAGAACACCGGTTTCACGAAGGAAGGATTCAGTGAGAGACTCCCATACAGGAGCGAGGGTTTTGCAATCTAAGAATGGGTGAATTAGCCGACATCTATAAATGTGGTGGAGGAAGATAGCATACGTCCGCACCAAGGCGCCGTAAACGCAACCAGAGCAGGTCTATCCGCTCCGACTTCCTTTTTGAAGCTTTGAGTGGTTAGCATCTTCACCACACTATCTGCTGCCTTCTTCATTCCCTTCGCCTTTACGCCAGTCTTCTCCGACACAAACTTGGCTAAAGACTCCAAATCTCTCCCACCGTTGTAGTCTTCACCTGTCTTGCTCTTGCCATCAAACCATTTTATCGTCGGGAATCCCTGAACGCCGTGCTTCTTTCCCAGTGACTTGTTTGCGTCCGCATCAACCTTGCTAATGTGTAGTTTATCACCGGCATGAGCGAAAGCATGACCAAGCTGTTCGTAAACGGGAGCGAGCGTCCGGCAATGTCCGCACCACGGAGCAAAGAATTCGACGAGTCCAGGTTTGCCGGAAAAGACTACTTTGTCGAAATTGGAGGGTATTAGGTCGAGAACTGCGGAATCGGTGCTTATGACGCTGCCGACGAGGGCGAGAGAAGCGAAAAGGATGGAGCTCAATCGAGCCATATTGAAGGGTCGTGGAATTTGCTGTCAATGGATATGGAGGTAAACCGGGACGTTCGAGTCGAAATAAGAAAAGGCCGGCCTTTGTAAGCTAAGAATTGTTGTCTTTTTAATAGGAGTGAAAGTTGCTGGTTCTTCCAGCATCAATGATGAGATGAAACTTTGAACTAGAAACCGCTCAAGTTGATTCCCTGAACAGGACACCTTGCATTCCAACTCCGAGACCCAACATCAAAATTTCTTTGTCTATATTATGAAGCCAGCACAGTTTCACGAATCTATCCACGATGGCCTCAAAAGAAATGTCCATGTGCTACTGTCTAAGGACTGTTTACTACAGCCAATTGCTCGAGCTAGCTACGCCACCCCTTGTTTTCCTACGTGCCTCCACAATCCTGGGCAATCCTTGATTGAAGGCGAATTTCATTAACTCTGAGCTACTTATTAAGTCCCGTAAAATGTAGGTGAGGTAAAGTGGTGCCATAATACATATAAGGGGCGTAGTCTATGCTCATTGCTCGAACACCTTCTGGTAACTCGTAACTACCTTCGCTTAAGCAGCCACGAGTGAGACTCCGCCCATAACGGAGCGTTCTTGAAGTCGCCATCTTGTGAAGCTTTGTAGACCTATACCTCTTATGAGAAAAATCTTAATAGGGGAATAGGAAGTTACTTACCGCATCCCAAAGCTGGAAAGCCCTGTCTAGATTCGCAGGGAAATCGAGAGTATGTTGAAACCAATCCTTTCCTTTCTCATTAATACCGCCTCGCAAGCTATCCATATCGGGCTCATCTACTTGGGGCAGGTCGTCGAGGTATGTGCGCACAGCAATTCCGAGACCACAATCATTATCATCAATGAACGGTAAACTATCCGGAAATGTTAGTACCATAGAGGACAAGGATATCGCCCACCACATACCTAAGGCTCAAGCCAGATAAGTCCTTGAGGTCTCGGTCCGCTTCTCCATTGAGGAAGAGACTCGCGAGAACGACTTCCAGTAAGTCTCGGAGCGCTACGCGAACCGCCGAATGCAATGAATGGAAGGCCAAAAGCTGTCGGCTGAGAGGTCCGGAATACCCTATAGGCTTGTGTCGAATTTTTCCCAGACTCGCAACACGAGAGATCAATATTTCTCGGGCTTTATCTAAATGTCATCAGCTTGATTGAATATGAGACCTTAGAAAGAGATTGGGTTACTACCTTCGTCAGAACTGGAATCGCTTTCGAAAAGCTCTTTTTCATGCAGCACTCCTAGACGTATCATCTCTACACCAAGGAAAACAGGCTCTTCTAGATGTTCAGCCGGATCCAAGGAAGAGAGAGCGGTCTCTAGTGCCTTTCCCCATGACGTGAGGTTGTGCTTTTCATCAATATAACCGCGAAGCTGTAGAAATCGCCACATCACGTTGGCAAGGATTTCGTCTTTCGTAGTTAGAGGCTTTGAGATATTAGCATATTTTACTTCTACGTCAGCGCGTAGTTTGCTTACGGGTGCATCTTTAGCAGAAAATGATTTCGAAGTAAAAGCCGAATCTTTTGCGATAGCTAATGACGACGTTAGGAGCGGAGAGGAGCCCTGTGATGGTGTTAGACGCTACTTTTAAGATATCCGAAGAATTAGAACATACTTGAAGGCTCTGTAACTGTTCGGGAAGATTTGATTTACTAAGACGCCATGACGTGATCGTCTCTTTGACCGATGGCAATGGTTTTAAATTTATACTCCGATCCGATCTGTCGTCATACCAGAGATTGATTTCAATGGCTTTGGTCCGATAGAAGCGATGAAGCGAGTCAGACAAAAGACAGAGGGATCGAGTTTGAATAGGGGTTAGTGTATCAGAGACGATTTGACGATAACTTTCGAAATCTTCTGTGCCGAGTGGGAGAGTGACCGCGATTTCTCCAGATGTCAGCCAATTGGGAATAGTTGGCCCAATAATACCCTTGGAGAGGTAGAAATATAATTCTTCCGGAAGTCGCTGTCCGATCAATTCATGCATATCGCCTGGGGCATTTTCAGAGTCCATGGGACCTGTCTTCCCATCCATTTCCGTGATAATGTGATGTTTGACAATCATGAAGGCTCTCTTGAATAATTCCGGATATTGTAGTTCTTGAACGCGCGGGTCTTCTTCGAATTGTGCGCAAAGGGCAAGCGCGTTTCTTTCAGCGCCATTGAACATATTCAATGCCTCGCGGATGTTACCTGGGAATGCGGTATTTTCAAATGGTGGGAACGTTTGAAGGTAAGGCGAGCCGAAAAGGAGGCAGAGATCCACGAAGTGATCATTGCTCAAATTACCCAGTTCATGCGAACATGTCTGTTTCGTTATGGAACTGAAATTGGACAGATCTATATCGATCTTGGTAATAATTTTGTCGACACCGAAAAGGAAGAGTTCGGATGGTCCATAAATAGCATCGATGAACGGCTTTGGTCCATTCTCAAGGTAAGCGAGCTTTCAACGAGAATGTAGTTAGTTGCCTAGTTTATGCTTCCGATGGAGTTTCTCGAATACCTGGGGTGCAGCGGAATATGGCGCAACCATGAACTCAATATCTTCCGCAATTAAGATCTTTTGGAGGAATCGATATAGTGATTCCGGGTTCGCACTCCCTATTGAAGAAGCTATAGCTATTGGATCAGGTTGGGCGGATACAAGCCGGGACTCACCGGCGTTACTGAAAGCATCTACTACTTGTTCGGCCTGATGCTGCTCATAGTATCCCCAAGCCTGCTCCAAAGCACGCGTTGATTGGTTTTGAGCCACGATATCCGGCTCCGGTTTCCCAATTTCCAATCCATCAAAAATAAATAGACAGCTGATTCCGGCATTTTTCAGCGCCCGTAGTTCCTTCTCGATATGGGACTGTAGCGCAAATGGAAAGCCTCCTAATGCGATGAGAAGAGGTTCTTTGGTGGAGTTTTGATTCAGATGGAGGTCGAGGTAATGAGAAGCATGGATCCCGATCATCGCACCCTTAAGGCCAGAGAGTGGGTAAACCTGGCTACGGGAGCTGGCCCATTCATCAAACCCGCGGACTAAGAGAAATTGATCAGTTAGTAGATATTCCTAGAGGAATGAGGTGTTCTAAAGAATACTCACTAGGCATGGCGACGGTGTGTCTGTCAAGCGATTGGGTTTACTAGGCGATAGCTAGAGCAGTGGTTTTGAACATGAGAAGTGGTGATGCCGTTTCCACTCAATCTGAGGGTATAAGTGAGATATAAGGGATGAAAAGACAGTCAGTCACCACGAATCGCAATGGCTAGGTGTAAATCTCAATCAGCCAAATCTGCTGTAGGTGACGTTTAGGAGGGGAAGAGTACTAAGAGCTGGCCAGCTTCCCAAGACTGGATGTGCAATTAAGCTCCTTCCACATGAAACCAAGCTGTCTGCTTAGTCATCGGGCCGACTGGCACACGATCACGGGTTATTGCAGCCTTTTCACGGGATTTACTCCAGATATGGAGATACGAAGCTTACCATATTAATTTATATGTCAAACATTTCATCTAAGCATACTGCGTACAGAAAATAAAACTGCTTGTGCTTGCTCCATACGGTGGATATTTGCTTGCTGCAGGTGAGCATGTGGACTGCTGACTAACGGGTTCTGAGCCGCAGTGGAAATCCATATCGGTGCACGGGCCAAGACTACGCAAAACTCACGTGCCGGGTGGCGTTCGGTAAAACTATTACCCGAAGCTTATCTCTTGGGGTTCCACTTCGGGAAAGTCTGACGGACAACACCAATAGTTCCACCAAAACCTGACCCTGTACCAATAAGTAATCCGATAACGTCAGGTTACTTTTCCAATCCGAGTGTGTGACTCTAGACTCATTAGCTTTCACTTGCTTCTTATTAAAGGAGTTGGTTATCTCCTACCCAACTCAAAAGATCCTTAAAAGGATCTAAATACAGTACTTGATTCAACAGCAATGGCATCTTCAGATGGTTCATCCGCAAAGGCTCCGGTCAAGCTTCCTATCATTGATATCTCGGACCTCAGTATAGAATCAGGAAAAGCCACCCTGCAGGCAGCTATCGACTATGGTTTTCTATACGTTGATAGTGTAAGCACGGACTTTACACCTGAGAAAGTCGAGTGGTTTTTCACAATGGTAGATGCTGAACTAATTTACAATCGGCATTGACACAATCGATCTAACTAGCGGTCTTTGACTAGATAAAAGAATTCTTTGCATCTCCACATGAGGAGAAGGCGCAATTTGCCCATGCTGAAGGAGTATGCAAAAGCCAATTGTGTCATTTTGATTATTATTATACTAAGAAAGGATTCGGCAGAATATCGGCTGGGGCTGCATGCATAGAGAAACGCTAGATCCGGCACATCAACAGGTATGCTCTCAAAAAGCTCATTAGACGTGAATCTACTAATAGAGATTTATCCAGAGAGGCGATTTCAAAGAGTAAATCCGAATCTCCACACCTTAACCCTCCCATACTCCAGTTCTAATGTAGTTCAGGAGCTTCAACTTCGCAGGTTTCGAGAACGGAAAATCCCCACACCCGCTACCCCCGGCCATACAACCGCATGAAGAAGAGATAAACAATTTCATTACTATATGTCAGAACACTTGCTCTCGACTCCTAACCCTTCTTGAGCTAGGACTGGAAGTATGTTTATCAATGAAAGCACTCCGCTACGACTTTTCAATTATGAGTAACACTTTGACTCACGCAGCTTCCTCCGGATTGGTTTACTTCCCGCCACTTTGCATCCGGAGGGCCCACCGGTAGTATCCTCCGTCTACTCTACTACCCTTCCCTTAAATCCTCTCTGACCTCCACATTTCAACATGACGTCGACGTTCGAGCCGGCGCCCATAGTGATTACGGGAGCATAACTCTTCTTTTCCAACGTGATGGACAGCCAGGTTTGGAAATCCAGACGGCCACAGGTGAATGGGCACCGGTTCCTGTTCGGCCAATTAACACTGTTACAGCTCAGCAAACGGAAAACTCTGTCCCTCCAATCCTGGTCAACATCGGGGACTTACTCAGTTTCTGGACGAACGGACTTCTCAAATCCACGGTTCACAGAGTGGTGTTTCCGAAAGAGGAACGATCTGGCACAGTTGCCGGACAGGATAGGTATTCATCTGCTTTCTTCTGTCATCCACTTGACGATACGGAGTTAGTTCCCGTCCCGAGTAAGCTGGTTGAGCAGCAAAGGAAGGAAATGGCTGGTCATGGGCCGGAAGCTGGCAAGGTTAAGACGGCTGCTGAGCACCTTGCGAGCAGGCTTGCAAGTACATACATATAACGTGTCATAGAAGTGATATCCCGAGCCAACGTCAGGATCTGTGCCATGAGGTTGCGCCCAAGGTCTCTATTGAGTCAAGTCTCTAAGGTACTCTAACGTATCTCAGTGGGTCTATTCCAATCAAAACAGCAAATGCAGAAAATACCCTTTCGAACAATGGAATCTACTTGTATTCATTTTTCAAAATACTACGTAGACATTATGTGCTATGCAAACCTAGCCAAAAAAGGAGCAACAAATATGTAAATAGAACAGACACAAGGTATTGGATTTCATTAAGGAAAATATTGCAAGCCAGCAGACAAATACCTATCAGCGAGAAAACAAACCCAGCAGTAAGAGAACCCAGAAAACGGTAAAAGACCGCAGAAAACATATGAAAGGACCAGATATGACCGAGGCAATCTTGCCTGAAAACCCACATGCATGAGAAACGCTATCAGAAAATGCGTCAAATTTATCTGTGCATGAAGAGAGAGATGAAGCGAGTGAGTGGTATAGAGCGAGTAGCGAGAGGAATGGAAAGAAAAGTTTTATCCGAGACATCATGATAAGATGAGAGACAAGAGAGAGATGGAGGGTATTTGGTATCAAACGAAAGAAGGAACAGATACACGGGGCTGGGTTTTGTTGTTTCGCAGTAATGTTCATAATACTGGCCCGTTCCGCGGCGTGCGAGAAATACATATCGAGAAAGATGTTGTATCACAGAAGAGACTCGTTCAAATGCGACTTTTTTGTTCGATTTCGAGAGAGATAAGCGGTGGTGTAGTGGTGGTCGTAGGGTATCAACCCAAGTGTGAGAACCCGAAGAGACTTTACAGGAGAAAAGCCTTTCGCCGGCTTTTATTAATCACAGAATACTAACCAGCCGCTCAATCAAAAGAGAGTTGGAAAAGAAGAAGAGGAAAACTCCACTGGAGATTAGCTCGAGTATGGCGAAAATGCAAAGCAATATGTAACAGCCATGCAATGCAAGATAAAGCGTTGTTCCGAGGGATATAAGTAAGTCATTTGATGCAAAAGTAATTTCAAAACCAGTTGCGCCGTTCCATGATGAGGAGGAGGAAGATGACGATTTAGGGAGAACTGTGACACCAGTGTCGATGATATACCCAAGCGCTCTTCTGGCATTCTTTGCTGCAATATTTAGTCCGTCGGCAGCGACGACATTTAGCAAATTGTCGTTGGAATTCTTCCCATTTGCCGCATTTGTAATATGCACACTGCCGAATACCGCCGCGGGAGTCATCTTTTCTGCAAAGATTCCTCATCACGACACATGCCCAGTATTGCATGTCTTTGGTGTGATGTCTGACGGTGAACTTTTCGACGAGTGGGAAGATGTTGAAGTCGTCCGCGAGTAGGTATTCTTCCGTAGTATCGCCAACTTCAGTGGGTGATAGGGACTGCCATGTTGTCGTCGTGTCTTCTAGCATGCTCGCGTCTTTTCCGAGTTTCAATTTAGGCACAAGATGGGTATTCTGGAAATATGATCGAAGGCTGCAATATTTGGAAACGTATGCTAAGAGTTGAAGGGCCATGAGCACATCCTCATCGCGAGGCATTGCTGTTAGCACTGCGTGCGACATAGTGCGATCATGTAGAAGGAATGGTAAAGGCATTTGGCTGGGTGCAGGGGCAATAGGCTCGTCAGGAACTTGGCCTTGGTCAAGCACTATTGCACTATTGCCTTGCTGGCTTCCATCCGATGTTGAGCTTCGTGTGAAAGGGAACGTATCGGTCTCAACGTCGTCGGATTGGGTTGGGAGTGCAAGAGAGTGAGAGTCCGGGCCATCATCCATGAGAGTGTCTTGATCTCCAACACCTTCTATTTCCATGCCGCTTGGAAGTCCAACGATCGTATCAGAGCCCAAGTCACCCGAGTCATCAGCCATGACAACATCTTCACTGGTACCGTCGCCATCATCTGATTCAGTCGAGGCCGACCTCTGCTGACGAACAAAAGATCCTCTTCGATTCCTCCCATTATATTGAGGAATGGGCTGAGGTTCAATGGTGGTATGAGGAGTTGTTGGAGATTCAGGCTGCGAAGTGATTCCGTTCTGCAGTGGTGGAACTTGCGAAGGCAATCGATCGGCATCCCGAACAGGCCGTAAGCCAAATGCGTCTGAGTTCTCAATTATAGAGGGGACAGCGGTAGCTAAAGGCTGCATGATCCTGTGACGATGCATGCCAGATGGGAAGAGTCGGCGGGAGTGGTGGACTTCGCGGAAGACGGTCCTTTCTGGTGGCGAGGTTAGAACCATCTGTGGCGAAGGGGTAGGTTCCGACGACTCTCTATCGCGACGCGAGTCATGAATGAACGGAAGAGGAATTTCTATGGAAGGAGGAGGTGCCTGTCGGCGTGTAGTGCGGTGGTCTAGGATAGACGAAGCAGTGCGTTCAAAAGCGGTGCGAAGGTCCAGGTCTCGGGAGCGGGAGTGAAACTTTGGCGTTTTGAAGGGAATCGGTTCAGGTTCGCTGGTGCCTCGCAACTTATCGACCACCTGAATATAGTTGTCAAGTATCGTAGCGATAACAGGAACCATATCTGCTTCGACGACTCGCGTCCGCACATTTTCTGACCCTCGAACGCCAATATTCACAATGCACTGGAAGGCCAGATTCCATTTCCACATCTCCATCAGGTCTCGGCTGCGCCCCTCCTTGAGGATGCAGACCAGCCGTTCGACACCTCCATCGACGGTGAGGATGTCACGGATCCGGGCCGAGGATGTTGTGAGGTATGCCAGGTGGTTAAGGGAATTTATCAGCGGTAGGGTAGATGTGCAGTCTAGGGCTCGTCGGTCATATAGGGTAGTTGTTATGCTCACGGCGGCCTTGTTGACGCTTGGAATACTGAAGTTGACTTCCCTCATGCTTACTGGATGTGATTCGGCGGGATTCCAGTCGGCTGTGGAGGATCCCTAAAGACTGATGACATTGTGTTAGCCGGGAAGTGGGATAATATAGGCCAGAGGCGGATTGACACATACCTTCAAAGGACAGAATAATTGGAGGCCTTAGGTAGACGTGAGAAAGGGGGAAGAGAGGACTCCAAGCCGTGCAAGAGAGATCAAAATGGAAGTCCGATCTCCACTCCCGTGACAAATGCAGGGATGTTGTTTTAGAAAACGTGAGTCTTGAGACGCCGAATCAAAGAGAGAGTGTGTCAAAGCCAGGCCCTCAAGAAGAACGCGGAAAAGAAAGAAAAGAAAAGAAAAACAAGCAGGCCAGTATTCCAGTCGTAATTAGCACATCGTATGAAGAGAGAGAATGTGTGTAAAAGATGCCAGCGGGATTGAAAGAGGAGTGATTGTTCAACGGCAATTTGGGAGTTGATGGTAAGGCAAGATACGACGTGGGAGAAGGCCCGAGAGGCTGGTTCGGAGCTGTCGGCAGGATCGAAAAAAACGGCAGATTTATGCACGAGATCAGCACGGAATCTGCTACGGGTTGGCCGGGGTTGGAGGACGTCGGCAGAATGAATGGATGAGTGTTCAACAACCAGAAAGAAATGACTGGGAGTGTGAGAGTGATTGGGACGGAGAGTTGTGTTGTTGGGTTTGGGAATTTTGAGGAGTCGGTGGAGTAGTTTTAGAGGCGAAGAAGAGGAGAGGCGGGTGGCGGGAGGTTAGGGGGAATCGTCACGAGTGGAGGCAATCAAGAATAGGAAAAAGGAAGAGTGAAAAAAGGTATAAAAGTGAAAAATAAGAAGAATAAGCAAAATAAGACGAAAAAAAGAACAAGAGAAAGAAAAAAAGGGAGAGTGATACAAGACAGACAAGCAGACAAGAGAGATTTGGGTGGTTTGATGAAAGGGGGAATTTGATGAGTGACTCCCGTGGTGAGGAGAAGAAAAAGAAGCCGGAGGTTTGAGAATTAAGAAGATGAACAACAAGCAGATGACTGTCTATCAGACTAACTATCAAGACCAGCAAACAAATATTCTTCCAAGAGATTCTCTTGTCCAAGACAAACAAGACCCGAACACCAGAAGAACAGACGATGCCACACAGTCAATGCCGCATCCTCTCTCCACTTCTTGATCTTCGTCTAAGTTACGCTTCTTCGCTGTTCTACTCCGTACTACTCTATCCCTACGGAATATCATCAGATGCCTCTGTTTTGCCCCCAAGCCAAGCCATCATTCTCGTCCAGTCAATTCCTTCAGGCACAAGACTTTTTCTAGTCATTTTCAGACGCTTAACACGCTTGTCAAGGTTTCAACCAACCGAATGCTTAGCAACAAGGACCAAAGGAGAAAAAAGAAAGAAAGTCGGTGCCAGTCTGAAATTCCACGAGACACTTTGCTGTATCGGATTCGAGAGTGGTGATTCGATGCACCTCGTCTCGTCTCTGCTACTCCGTACATCGAGTTCAAACCCGAGGGAACGAACCATGGGTGGAGGTTTTGTTTCCCCTTTTTAATGCTGGTATGCTGCTATACCTGATCCTGGTTTCTCTTCAGGTACCGATGTTTATTATGATGGAATTCTCATTACTCATCGCGATGGAAGTATCCGACGAATTCCAGGAAATCCAGGGATCCTTTTTTCTTCACGATTCAGGCACTAACTCGAGAGGTTGACGTCCAAGGTCGCGTTAAGAATTAATGACTACTGACTAGTTAACTCTCAGGCATCCATCCATCCATTCATCCATCCCATTCCATCGATGATCCATCGCGATCCGGCTTCCGAGTCCCAGTCATAGCGACATCGTGACTCGCAAATCGCCATGATGCCCAAGAATACTACTTTCAGTTATACCGAGTACAGGGTTGGTTCGTCGCTAGGTTCATTCTTGCCGCGAAACAAGACGTCGCAGACTCGCGCCGGTCTGGCTTGTCTGGCTGGCTGGTTGAATTGTGGACTGATCCCTCCGGGTTTCATCCCAAGCAAATCATCCAATCCTTTTGCTTCTTCATTAATTCAATGCCTCTTTTCATGCATAAACTAATCTTATTATACCTCCCGACCCCCTTGTAACCGAACAGGTACTCTTTTTTTACTTAGAATTTATTTTATTTTTGCTTCCACCTGCATGCGAAAAAAAATAAGATCAACCGTGTAACATCTCGACGCTATTCATTGGCTCCTCTTTGCTCTCCTCGTTCCAAACAGATCGCGATGCAAAACAGATTCGGATCCACTCTTGAGACGGGCGGCTCTTTTGGGATCGTATATCGTAGACATCGGTATCGTTCCTCTATCTCGTCAATCATGGCATCATGGCATCATGGCACGCGGAGTCCTCGGCACTTCATCATCGACTTGCTCTGTCTTCCAAGATTCTGGACTGGAAGGACGATGCCGATAAACAACGTGAGGCGCTTGCACTGAATCCTGAGTCTGGGCGTTCCAAGCCAAGAAGAAAGCGATGGAAGGGCTATCCTGGATTGTCTGGCTTCGATTCTGTTCTAGAAAATGAAGGACAGACCATCTTGTTAGTAAAGTACCGAGTCTGAAGGATCAGAGAAAAGGTAACATCTTCTTGTCTCTCAACTTCGACTTTCTTCTGCTCGTCTTCAATGATTAAAAAAAACAAATTAATTATTAATTTCATTCGGAAATCGATAGTATTGATTATATAAGACTGCATTTGTATGGATGACATAAGCATTCTGTGAGTGGCGGAATTCCCGGAGTTCCTGCCAGCCAATCAGAAGCGCAGGATGCCCGGGGCCAAAGTTACCAGCGTATTGGTTTCTTTCGTTCCTGTATGTCTGTGACCATACCACAATACACCATATAACACTCAACGCCCTGCATCAAGAAGAAAAGAAAAACACCAGGGAGAGTATATCATTGGGAAATGAGGTGTAATTGCTATTCCTAGGATTGAATTGGACTCCCATGATCGGCAACCGGAGAGATATGTGCCCATGAACATCGAGGTTCTTCGTTCTTCAATGCCGCGGCCTCAAACCGCTCCAGACGGCCAAAGCTTTCCCGCCCGTCCAATAATTTTCCATTCTGTACGCCTATCTTGAGCTTCGCTCCCGCTTTTTACGGATAGAAAGAGTACTTCGTACGGAAAGGAGTACAGATCTTCTTCCTTTCAAGATTGAATTTGGCCCTGGCGCACTGGTACTCTTGTTTGTTCTCGCTCGCCCCCAACAGATGTCATTTTTATGGGCCATCTCAAAAAAAGGAGGAGGAGGAGGAGTACCTAGCTTTAAAACAGGGAGGGACCTCACTCAGTTTTTTATTCGGCAATTTATTTGTCCCTGGCGCAGGTACTCCATAGTGTGTGTTCGAACCCAGCCGTTGCCGCCTCGAACTTTGAAGTCTCCCTCTTTTGTCGAAAAAAAAAGCAAAAAAAAAGGAACAGCTGGGTGGAGTCAGTTTTGCTTTTATTGGCTTGAGAGCGGAGACCTACTTTTATGGAGTGACCAGGGAAGAAGTTTCGATTCGACTAGGTTGCGGATAAACTAGTCGCATTGGACTACGAAAGCTGCCAGCTTGGCTTGAGAATCCTATACCAAGTAACTAGTAACTAGTATGGAAGATGGCGTGTACTCCGTAGACAGATAGCTCTAGCTGTTTACTGCATCTGGTTACTCGTTCAGGAGAAAATCCATACCTGCCTAACGCCGTTCCAATTATCTGCAGTGATCGACTTCGCTCGCCCGAATCTCCCGATCTTCCTTTGTTCTGGATTATGTAAGAACCAGCCGAGATCGACGGGCCTGCATTAATGATTATCCGAGATATAAACAGTGCAAACAGGCAAGGCGGCTTTTTTTTTCGCGAAATTCCCCGCTTTTTCTCTCTTTTACCAGGAACTTCAATTCACACTTCGTGGCTGATTCTCCATTGATATTGTGAACCATGGTCCACTGGGGCAGGTTTTGGGGGATATCTGGGAACCTGCAGGACAGAAAAGGGGTGAAGCCATGTCCAGATTTTCTCGATTGTGCAGGATTCCCACGGAGAAGTGCTGAGGGAGGGATGAATACCTGCTGACCGGCCGGGGCTTTAATGATGATTTAATTTGTGTGGCCGGGGTGGTCTGGCATTCAGAATGCGCCCGGAGATTGCCAGTATGACTTGCCGTTTTTGAGCAGTCAGGACTGAGCAGGCTCTCTTGAGCTGAGAAACGTGCAGTTCTGTGTATCACTGCGTCAGCTCTTCCCGCGAGGAGCCGCAATTCAGTCTAGATATCCCGGGTCTGAAGAACGACTACTTCCAAGTTGGAACCCATTATGAGTTTCAACTGCCAGGGCATCGGGCATTCAGGCATCAGGCAGCATTCGTGGACCTGACGATCGGTGTCAGTTTGAGTCTTGACGCTTTGGCGAAATAGATGTGCTGGATAGGTTCACGTGGTGGCCGTGCAATCTGTATCCTTTCTCGGCGAATGTCGATCGAGTAGAGTCTTTCCGTCTGTGCAATTCTTCGTCTTCCATCTCCATCTCCATGTTCAAGTCTGTTATCCCAATTCATCCCAATGGATCCTCCATCGTAGCGCGAATACGGCGTAATAATCGTCACAACACCGTCACACGCCCGCCAAGCCCAGGCATATCGCTTGGCGCAGGGCGTAATACGGCCGTCACGCTCGCTCTCGTGTATCGTAATGGGCAATTCGGTAATGACGGCGTAAAAACCGCCCAAAACCGCCCAAGCCCCCAAAACACACTTTCCCCCTTCTTCTCCGTCGTCCACTCTGTCTCTCTGTCTCTCTCTCTCTCTCTCTTCTGTTCTCTTCTCGGTTCTGTCTCGCTCTCTCTCTCGCTGTGTCTCTCCGTCTTGTCTTCCTGTGGCTTCTTTTTCTTCTTCCTCCTCTCCTCCTCTTCCTCTCATCTTCTCCCTCTTCCTCGCTCGCTCGCTCGCTATCCTTTCATCACTCTTTTTTTCTTCTCCGCTCCCGGTTCAAAGCCGTAGACGCTTTGCTTCCCGTCTCTCTCTCCTCTCTCCCTACTCCCTCTCAGTGCCTACCCGTCAATTCAAATTCCTACTAGGCAATATCCGACTTCTACTTAGATCTTTTCTCTCCCGTCTTCCCCTGAGAGTAAAACTAAGGGCCCGTTCACACCCCCTCTCCCACCACAACCACCACTGCCGCTTCGTTTCAAAACTCCGTCCGCTTTCTCGGTCCAATCCCCTCCTTCAAGCTTGGTCAGCTTCGCGATTCTTCTTCCTCGTTCTTTTTTTAAGATCAGGATCTCGCCCGTTCTTCACCATCACATTGACTCGAACTTTCAAATACTGCTGAGTGGTCTCAACGACGAATACCACCCAACACTATGGACGGCGAGCAGCTACAGGCGAAGATCGCGGCCGCCAGGCGCGAGGCGGAGGGTTTAAAGGATCGCATCAAGAGAAGAAAAGATGAGTTGGCCGACACCACTCGTACGTCTCACCCCTGAATTTTTTATTTTTTTTCCTCCCTTCTTTCTTCCAAGATTCTTTGGCTCTATTGCAATTGCTACTTCAATTGATTGCGATTTTGTGTTAACCTTCTCGTTCCTCTTCCAGTTCGTCAAATTTCCCAGAGCAACACCGAAGCTTTACCGCGAATCGGCATGCGACCTCGAAGAAACCTAAAAGGTCATCTCGCAAAAATCTATGCCATGCACTGGTCCACCGACCGAAGACATCTCGTCTCCGCTTCTCAAGATGGGAAGCTGATAATCTGGGATGCCTACACGACGAACAAAGTCCACGCCGTTCCTCTGCGTTCGTCGTGGGTCATGACTTGCGCATACGCTCCAAGTGGGAACTACGTAGCTTGTGGTGGATTAGACAATATTTGCTCGATCTATAACCTTTCCTCGCGAGAAGGTCCGACGCGTGTCGCTAGGGAGCTATCGGGTCATTCAGGATATCTATCGTGCTGCAGGTTTATCAATGACCGTCGGATAATCACGTCGTCCGGAGATATGACCTGTATGCTATGGGATATCGAATCGGGTTCGAAAGTCACCGAGTTTGCAGACCATCTTGGCGATGTCATGAGCATTAGCATCAACCCTACGAATAGCAACGTTTTCGTCTCCGGCGCATGCGATGCATTTGCAAAATTGTGGGATATCCGAATGGGTAAAGCCGTCCAAACTTTCTCTGGTCATGAATCCGATATCAATGCGATCCAATTCTTTCCCGATGGCAATGCGTTTGGTACCGGCTCGGATGATACTTCTTGTAGATTGTTTGATATCCGCGCCGACCGAGAACTCAACATTTATCAGGTAAGTTCCAATTTGTCAACACTCACTCATTATAGTTCAGACCTAACACTTCATTCCTCCAGAGCGATCAAGTCCTTTGTGGTATCACGTCTGTCGCGTTCTCTGTATCTGGGCGACTTTTATTTGCTGGCTATGATGATTATGAATGCAAGGTCTGTGTCCTGTGTCATCTTCTCATGTAAATTCCTACTAACACAACTTTTCAGGTGTGGGATGTGTTAAGAGGTGACAAAATTGGCTCCTTAAGTGGTCATGAAAATCGCGTAAGCTGTTTAGGTGTGAGCAATGATGGAATAAGCTTATGCACAGGCTCTTGGGACTCTCTCGTAAGTATTCACCACCCTCAATCCCCCTAGCACCTGTGCTGACTTTTCTCCTCTCCAGCTCAAAATCTGGGCTTGGTAAGGTCGAACGGACATTAAATCGCTGAATTCAGCACCTGCCACCGGGCGCCAGCACGCCTCAAAAACATCCAAGGGCCACACTTGTACACTATCCGTTTCCATTCTCGTCCTTCGCCTCCATTTGCGCCTTCTGCTAGCCCCATAGTATTCTCTTACGAAACAAAAGACTTTTGAGCCCTTGGACGCAAAGAGGTGACTTGGTTTCTGCGTGCTCCCGAGTGTGGGCTTTTGGAAACATCCTCGACGTACATACAATTACATACCCCATTTTGCGAGTATAAAAACCCCGGGTATCACTTCGGCGCGCACTTCGACCCTTTTTGTGATTATCCGAGCGATTGAATTACCCACCATCCGCATCCAGTCCAAAGTCGTTTCAGCGGGGAAAATGCGAAAACTTCGCTGAAGAAAGAAAATGTGCTCTTTTTCACGCATCAACTGATACCAATGGAAGACCGAAATTTTACGCATGTTATCTTTTTTTGAACTTGTTGGATTGATTACTCTATTTCTCTTTTGGCCATGTCTTTTCGCGCGAAATTAGAACTCTAGCTAGCCCTGTTTCTTGTGAGAGATCCCCTTCTTGGTCGTCTTTTTTTATTTTTCGTTCGATTTGACGCGCGCATGCTCTGAATTTTCACCCTTGGCTTTCTTTATTTTTTGTGTATCGCATCTTAGCCCTGTCCGGTTATCAGATTCCCCAGAATTTTTCGCCTGCCATTTCCCGGGACGTGATCGTGATGCTTCTCTACTATTACGGGATCCTTCCCCTTCTTCATTGTCGATCGATCCGCTGATTCCCACAAATCATCTCCCACCTCATACCTCGTTTTTCCAGCGTTCTACTTCTATCACCACCGCCGCCACCGCTTTTTCTCCGGATCCCAACCGCACCCCTTCAGATTTTTCCGTTCTGGATGATCTTTTCTTCCATTGACTCTACCTCATCCTCCTCTCCCTCAATATCTCTTCCTCTCTTTTGCACTTCTTGGTTCCCTTTCGGGAACCACAAAAAATATTCAGGGATTATTTCAACCATTCCGATTTCTCCTTGGAATGAAACACGACTTCTTTTTTGGGCAACGGCACCAACCTGGTTTGTCGGTGTGTTGTATAATTCTAATTCTTTCTCTTTCTATCTTCTCACTTTCTCTTTTTATCACTTTCTTTCTTTCCCCCTCTTAATTGTATTTAGGTACTTCTCTTTTCTCTTTTCTTCTCTCTCTGATTTCTATGTGAAAGATGTATGGGTGTGTGGTGTGCGGTGTGTATGCCCGAGGGGACAGAATTTGTCGACAATCAAAAATACCTTTTTTCTTCTTCTTTTCATTATTTCTGCTCTTGAGCTTATTAGCCTTTTGTATTACCCATTTTTCGAAAAGAACGAAACAAACATGATTTTACGGTTTTTAATCTTGAGGATTCGCCAGAATTCGTTGCTTCAGGCTTTTCTTATAAGGGATCTATTCGAATACCCGGCTCCGGTCTACATACGTATGTACATCGCAAGTCGTAAACAAATATGAAAGTTGAATATCGTATGAAACACCATTCATGACTTGAAACTAGGACAGAAATGTTTTAGAAATCGATCAAAGAAAACACTTATTAGAGTATCTCTCTTTATCAACTATCCAGCGCTCAACAATTTTCCCCTGGATATCTTCTCCTAAGACATCATCAGTTCATTCCTGGGGTACCCTCCCTACGGGAATTTCCGTTTATCCGTGGGTGAACCCTTGGGTTACGTATCCCTAAAACCCATGGATGGAAAAAGCTGTCAACTCGAAGGTAATCGATTTTTTTCAAGGTTTCAAACTCTTTGGAGATCCGCTTCCCAGGTCATCAAAAATAGCCACTACTACTAGGTAGTACCGTAGTGGTCATTGAGACTTGCGCGGGATGTTTATAAAGATGTTTCTGAGGATGTTTCACCGATGGTGCCCTTTTTCTCTTTTTGGACATTGCAAAGATCAGTAGGCGGATTGGATGTTTCGTTGGCCTGGAATGTTCAAAGAAGGAGGACTGTGTGTAATAATGAGCGTGGACAGCAGACAACATATATCGTGTATCCCTATTTGGTTACCTTGGTCAAGGAGATGTCGGCCCAAGACAATCAGACATTTCTCGTGATTAGAGTAGAGCTAATAATGCTGCTGCCATCTCCTAGAAAACTCGTAATGCTGATTCTTAGACACAACTCCTTCTTAAATATGACTTCAATGTTTTCTTGCGAATTTTTGTAGTGTCCAGATATTCTTCTGACCCTTTCAACCTTTTAAAGGGTTTCCAAATACTGGCCAACTGTAATAGGCAAACATTTGGTGTCATACTTATTTAGGTCTGCCATTCCAAATAGAGCTTCATGTGCCAGTTAATATAGTGCTTCATCACAAGGTCCGCAACTCTTGACTCTCCCTATTACCTACCTATCTTGTTCTCAGCCCCTGACCCGGTCCTTAGCCTACCTTGATACCTTTCTAAAGATACGTCTTGAGCCTAGGAAATCCACAAGTTCGAACAGAGTCATCTTGAGGACTATTCTTGAGCTATGTTAAGAATCAGCAACAGGAATTGCTGAGTATTATGGAAATTGACGGCCCAGTACGGGCCAGTCGTTGATTGACAAGAGTCAAGTAAACATGCCCCTATGTGGACCATTCACCTATGTAAATGTGAAAACCTCTCTGTCTGCGGCCAAGGGCGTCGAGAGCGCGTAGTAAGCTGCCAGAATTATTATTTCAAATGCAACCTGATGCAACGCACGGTCATTATGTATCGTGTGGATCATTATTGCCAATTGCCAATTGGCAGTGCGGGTGGGCCAATTTGGCTCATGACGCAGCGGCCTTGGCCCAAACAAGCATTCGAAGAGCTGGGGAATATTCGACTCTTCGCCATCCGGTGAAAAGGAGTAGAAGCATTGTGGATTTTGTTGACAGGAAACGTCTTGAGAGGCGGAGGTCTTATTATTGGTGAGAACTCAAGAGTCGAGACTGAGCTGTTGAAAGGGGTCTGAGCGGACGAAAGGGCCGCGAAGAGTTTTTTTGAATTTTTTTGATGGCCGCATGTGGATGATGGAGTTCGGGATGACATCGTGAAGAGAACAGGGATGATGATGAAGAATGCGGGTTCGGAATTGCGATGTTGTTTTTGTTCCTCGCGGCTCTCAAAAAGAACCAGCAACAGCCTCATCATATATGTGACTTCGTTGGTGTTGGCTTCTCCAATGGTTGGGGCTTTGGAGTCCTCTAAAAATGCGATTTGGTGCTCAGCCAGTAACAAGTTCGTTAAATTATTTAATCCAGGAGAGGAAAAGAAGATCCATCACTGCCTCGATGTGGAACCCGCAGCTTACGTAGCTGTCCGGACTACGGTAACTATAAAACTGACTAGTCAATTGACTAGTGGAGGGACAACGGAGTAATCAATCAAATGAGAAAAGGAGAGAAAGTGATGATCATGATCAAACACGAGAGTTAAGTTAACTAACTAACAGTTGGACAGCCCGATGAGTTGGTTCAAATGTCTTTGTTGGTGAAACCCTTTTATTTCCCTCAACTTGCATACTTTTTCAGCTGTCATAATATTCCCGTCTCTGTACCTTACTCGAACCTCAAGTTTCTCATCATGTCCCATCTCTTCTCCACTCACCAAGCGTCTGCTCCATGATTCAGTGAAGCTTACGGAGCACAGAGAGTACGTTGTTGCTCCTCTGCTCATCGTGGAAAAATGCCCTACTCCTCCTCATCCTCCTTTGAGCTGCACTCTCGGCCCTCTATAAGTCTCTCAGACTCCGGCGGTCTCGATGACCGACTCGCCCTCCTCCCAAAGTCCCCAGCCGTTTCCGAATTCGATCATACATTGCCCGGAGCTACGCGTAGGAGATCATGGACTGGATACTACCTCAAGAACGGACAATGGTTATTCTCTTCTATAGAAAGACCCTTCCGGACGCGGTGGGCCGGATCGAAGAGATCCAGCCTGCGGCGAACTCTCAGAGTTACACTAGTGCTCATAGGGACCTTTATCCTCATCTCCGCTATGGAAGCATTGCTATTCCCCTCCCACCAGACCCCACCAAAGCACTATCTCGAGCTGCAGCGGCAAATCCGCCAATCGACTCACTCAGGAAGAGGCAATCCAAACAACGAGAAGATATTCATCGCCGCGAATATTATCAACGAGAAGTTGATCCGCGGCGCCTGGGGGAAATCGGTGCTGGAATTGATTGATATTCTCGGAGAAGACAATGTTTTTGTGAGCATATATGAGAATGACAGTGGGTCAGGGACCCAAGCGGCCCTACGAGAGCTTCAAACAAAGCTTCCCTGTAAGTATATCCTTCGCCATTGACGCAAGCGCCGTTGCGTTCGCAATACCTTATTTGGAACAACTTTGGGTAACACAGGGTACACACAGGCAATTCATCAGTCGTCACCGGGGATCACTTATACTTATCCGAAGTGCCTAAGATAACAATGCCTTCTGGCGAGACAAGAACAAAGCGTATTGCATATCTAGCAGAGGTTCGAAACCGTGCTCTCAGACCGTTGGACCACACATATAGACCGCACGCAGATCAGGAGGGTTTTAAACATACCAATATGAAATTCGATCGGGTCCTGTTTCTAAATGATATTTTCTTCTCGGCTGCCGACGCTGCGCAGCTACTATTCTCAACAAACAACGATAAATACCGTGCCGCATGCGCCATTGATTTCGTTTCCAATGTCATGTTCTATGACACATTTGTCGTCCGAGACACTGAGGGATATGGGATGGGTCTCATGTTCTATCCGTGGTTTGCTCCCATCGGCAATGCACGCAGCCGAAATGCGGTTCTTTCCGGAACGGACGCCGTCCCTGTTCGCAGCTGCTGGGGCGGCATGACCGCCTTTGATGCCCAGCAGTTCCAGAACATGTCAAACACCTATTCTCCCAGTTTGAAATCCCGCTTTCGGTACGAACCCGAGCTGTACTGGGAAGGCGCTGAGTGCTGTCTGATCTTTGCAGATCTGGAGGATGCCTATGGCGAGTCCAATCATGAAGAAGGTTCGGGTGTGTTTGTCAACCCGTATATCAGGGTCGCTTATACCCAGCACTCGTGGAGTTGGCTGCCCTTTTTCCAGAGATATGAGCGCATTTTCCACAACTTGCAATATATCGTGAGTAAGATTGGATACCCGGAATATAATCCTCGTCGCACTTCTGTATCGGGCGAGTTAGTGAAGGAGAAGGTGTGGATCAAAGACGAAGAAGGGTCTGGAGGATCGTATCAGATGCTCGAAAGAAAAGCCGCACCAGGAGGCTTCTGCGGCCAGAGACGGATGTTCTTGATGAAGCGTGATTTAGAAAAGGCAAACAAAAGCGGTGGAAAGAATTGGGAAAAAGCACCAGTGCCATGGTGAGATTTTCCTATTAGATCCTATTAGATCAGATTGGCGTTTTGGGTCCCAATTGTGGAGGAAGGTTTTGGATTGGCCCTCTGTGTGAGGTATGCCTCGGGCATATCATTTTTAACGACTGATGACAAGACTTGAGAATTTTTGCCCTGCGACACGTATGGTCGCGCGGTATTCATCTAGCATCATACCCTTACTTACTACTAATACCTGGGTAAATGGCATAGTTCTGGAGTTTCCTTTTTTGAGAATTAGAGTCGCTCGGTTCAAACAACCATAAACTTTTTTTTGTATCAGCAAAGACCGAGCTCCAGTGAAATATCTTTTTCTTAATCCGAGGTTGCCATTGAGTCGCGAGTCTCCGTACCACCTTGGCATTCCTTGTCTCGGAAGTCAGTGGAAGCCAAAAGTGACATTCAAACGTTTTCCTGATGACAGGACCCAGTTGTAAGAGATCAAGCGAGACAAGCGATCGAAAACTTTCGATCTGTTTGGATCGGACTGAAGCAATCAATGTCAGCAAACAGGTCACCAACCGGATCTTAAAGAGCAGTTGGAGGTTTCAAATGGAGTCTAGCCCATGGCTGGCTTTTTCCATTTTGTCAGGTGTTCATCCTTTTTTCCAAGTCACTGAGAGAGAAGAAGGATCGTCAAGATGAGATGGATTGAAAGAAATTCCTATGATTCCCAAAGGAGTATTCAGCAAACACTCCCGCGGTTCAGGCACGATTTTCAACAATGCCCGAAGCAAGCAGAACCGATGAGCGTTTGCACCTCCCGCTATCGAAGGATTTGCCATGACCCGAACTCCATCGTGGAGACGAAAAGAGACCCAGCGAGCCACAGGCGTCATTCTCATGTAGCATAATTTGACAAGGTACCCAATAACACCGCGAATTCAAGAAGGGGAGGGATATGTGCCTGCATATGTACGAATTCATGCTGATTTCTTCCTGGACTGAAGAACCCACATGCAGCCCACAAGGCTGATGCCACATGGGAAAGGCCGGCATCGCGGTCGCCACAAATAATATGAGTCCTAACGAGCGCCGAGCGGGTCAAACGGTGGCACTAAAAATAGTTCCAGCCACTGCGTTACTGTCGCATCCGGGAATTAAAAATCGATAATAAAGCGAAAAAGGCCTTCGTACTAAGGGTGACAGGCAAAAAAAAAAAAAAAAGATAATAATAATAAAGAAAAATTGTGGAATCCCCTTGTTGTCTGAGCTTGAAGAGTGGTTCAGACCGGTTCGGGGAGGGTTTCACATCCAACTGGGATTTTTCCTCTCCAGGGCATCGGGAGTTGGAAGTTCCATTCCATTTTGGCCCTGTTGGAACACTCCCACAAAGCCGACCAAATAATGGAAGACGCCTGGAGTTTTTCTGGAACACTCGCTGTAACTCTCAGGGGCACCGGTTATGTCATGTTAGGAGTGCGAAATATAAAAAGCAATCTCTGAAACACGGGGTGTGCGGCATCAGGCTCCTTTCAAGATGGATTGGCGGGCACTGATTTGATCCGCCAATTCCGCCTGGAGTTCGCGGTTCGCATTCTCTCAAGATTGACTGGTTGAACGGCGTGGGATCAAACTTCAAAGGGCTGAACAAGCCCAAGCCAGCCTTCTTCGATGGATCCACTAGCTCGCGGTCGTGCCTTAAGAAGTTAAGCGACGTTGAGGGATGCCAGATATGGATATTGAATTAATTTGGCAATAAAGCGAACAAACGCATCTGGACTCTGGAGGGAAGATATACTCCGGCAGGATGGAATGAGGAATCGCCGACATGTAAATAATCCCTTTCTTCTCCTTTCTCTACTCCGTAGATTGCAATTCATCTTGTCATGACGGAGTATTACGCAGTCATAGTCTCTGGGATATCGCGCTAAACAAGACGCTAATAAGTTAAGAAAGACATTTCCATCTCATTCTCATCATCATTTTTTGATCAAGTGACAGGTTCCGGGTAAGTCACTGACTCACTGACGCCCTTTCTGATTGCCAGGATTCCAAGCATCAATTTCGCCAATTTTCTTTTTTTTTGTTTTTTTTTTCCCCTTCTGTTTTCGCCCCTCCCGCAATAGTTACTCGCTCACCGCCATCACGTCAACCACTAGTTTGGGGACTAAACACAGCGATCATCAATCACACGCCTCTTCTCTCCCCCCAAACAATTATTATTACTCTTTTATTATCACTCTATTCTTTTTTTCTCCATTGTTTCATTCTTAGTGCCTTTCTTAGCCTCTCGACAATACGGAGTAAGCAACGGATTTCTCCGTGACTCCAGACTTTATATACCTTTTAGCTGCCGCCCGCCCCAGGCAATCCTTCTTCTTCTCCTTTCCCTCCCACCATGTCAACTGCCCAAGACGAAGTGGACCGTCTCTTCCAGAGCCAAGAAGAAAAGTCGACCTGTCATCCTGAAGACAAATCAGAGCCTCATTATAATAAAGAAGATTCTCGCTCCGAGGACGACGACGAGAAGTACTATACCGAAAAGAGACGTACCCTGAGATATTTCCCCGCCCACTCCGACGACGACGACGACTACGACTACGACGATAGTGAAGGAGAGCACAACCATACTCGTGCCAACATGCTCGCCTCCAAACCTCAACCATACCAAGTCCCCACGACGCTATTCGACGCGAATACCGGCCCAAAGGGTGTTATTGCCGATGCACAATCCTTCGAACGCGCAAAGAAGCGGTCTTTCCGCCGGACCTTGATGACAGCTGCTGGGTTCGACTATTCTCAGTCCTACCAGAAGTCAGAAAGATCCGTCTCGCCCAATTCTCGGAACGGAGACGAAAGTGACGACGACCGGTTCATGCGAGAATGGCGGGAATCACGTGTGCGCGAGTTGCAAAAGAAGACTACACGTCGGTCCAGCCCGAGTAAAAGGAGATACGGCTCTTTTGATACGGTAGATGCGGATGGGTACCTTGATGCCGTGGAGAAGGTCACGTCTGATGTGGTGGTTGTTGTATGCATATATGATCCTGAGGTATGTTGTGAATTCTATGCAATTGGCTCCATACAACGGCACAATGATTGTGATGGATAGCTAACAGATAATCCCTGTCTATAGTCATCAGAAAGTTCGATTGTTGAAGATGGTCTCAGTTCACTTGCGCGCAAGCATCCTACCACACGATTCATCAAGCTACACCACGAGATCGCCGAAATGGACGATGTCGGGACTCCAGCCATCCTTGCATACCGGGGCGGAGACGTCTTCGCAACAATCGTTGACATCCTTAATCAGCTCCCAGACGGGCGAGGTTGCAGTGCATCAAGTCTTGAAGCACTTCTAATGCAGTATGTTCCTGGATCCTGGCCATGAAATACGAGTCAGAGCTAACAATCCCTTTAGGCACCGAGTGCTATAATAATCTACGAATTCTGTTCTGTTTGGTCGTCTTTAGAATTTTTTCCGAATGTTAGCAATCACATCGTCTCCTTTTTTCAATACCCCATGAAGCTGCTGGATTCAGCGATAGCATATCACTGCGGCAGTTGATTTTTCTTCTCACTTTTGGAACTCCATTTTTTTCGGCATCTTTTCTGGAGTTCTATTGCATTGGAGTGGCATGCTTGACGAATTTTTGGCAACCTTACTACTAATTAAATTTACGATTATGGCGCTACGTTCAATGCAGGTCTACTCCTGCTCCCCTTTACTCATGTACTATAGCTTCTACTTCCAAATGACAAATCTTTGTCCAATACTCACCTTATTAGTGAGAATTTTGCTGTTTCGTTTACATGATTTCTAGGAAGCGGGGAGGTCTAGAGCTTCAATCCTTCAAAAGTTCAGGGGTGGACGAAATCCATTTATAGTAACCGTTGCAGTTGCCGAGCAGTAAACAAGGAAGGCAACGCCTTAATTCCACGCTAGATATATTGTCTAGGTTTAGTCTACTCTTCCTCACTATCGAAGCCTTCCCAAGGCTCTTCAGACACGTCGCCAGACTCAAGATCATTGGATGTACTCGAGTCACTCTGATTCCTTACGAATCCGGCCACGAAAAAGCCACCAGTTCCCTCCGCGTCTCCCGCAGAACATCTCAGGCATGCCTCGCTTTCCATATCTGATAAATCCCACGGCTCCTCTCCTTCAATCGGTATGTGCTCGCGTGACAAATGACCTCGATGGGGCCAAATCTTAAGTCCCTCGGGCTGCTTCGTCCTTGGCAAAATCCTCCACGCGCGTCTCTGGGCTATGTCGGACTTCAGGACACGAGAGACCACGTTTTCATTCTCTTGCGCGTGAATTGAACAGGTGCTGTAGGCGATTTTGGTCGCCGAGGGAAACTTAAATGCATGCTCGACGATTTGGGCTTGTAGATTTGAGAGCTTTATCAGGCGAGTAATATCGAATTCCTCACCGGCGGTCTCGTTTTCATTATCTTGTGGGGTAACCTCCGCAACCGGAGATATGGAAATACCCGGTTTCCGCTTTCTTTTCCGACTCTTATTTTCACTCTTGGTAGAACCATGATTCTTAGAAGGACACTCTGGCAAGATAAGCCGGGGAACGTCCTCGCGTTTCACGATACCACTCCCTGAGCAACTTGGGTCTAGGAGAAGACCCGTGACATCTTTGAATCTGGGGTCATAGGGATCTATTGCCAGAAAATCCTGGCCTGCTAGGACAGTGACCCGATTTTCTACACCGGCAACACCAACCATTTTTATGAGGGTTTTCGACCGGGTAGGCGAAGCATCTAGGGAATATATAATGGATTTTTTCTGGCGAGCCCTAGAAAGTAGCGACGCTAGGTGCGTGGTTTTGTTTCCCGGCGCGGCACATCCGTCGATCAAGTCTCCCTGCCATTCAACTGCATTGTCTCCAAGTAGCAAATATGCTGGAAAGCAAGAGGCCTTATCTTGAAGAATTATTCTCCCTTCTTTGTATGCCGAGGTAGTAAGAAGACCTGAATCTGGCGGAATGGCAATGAGATCGGGGATATTTTTGTCGAGAAAGTACTTTTTGTCCTTGCAAACCGAGAGTTCTCTTAAGGATGTGACCGAAGAATAAGCCTTGAAGGTGGTTTCTAACTCTCTTTTCAATGTCGAACGAGCATTATTGATGCGGACCCATCGAATATTGGAGGCTATATCATCCTCTAGTCTCCCCTCGGCAGCTGCGGCAGCTATCGATGAACGTAATTGTTCAATGGTTGCGCATCCTCGACGTACTCGAACCTTAGTGAGCTCTGCGCTCAACCGCGTTTTATGCCGTTCGATAGCGGCACGAAGAGGGTGGTTCGCAGGAGCTGCGACGCCTTTCTTGGATAGTAGGAGATCATGAACCAGGAGAAGTGAAAGAAGAGGCGTAAGCTATTTTACTGCGAAAAACTCACGCCGGTTAACTGGTTGTCGGACTTCGCTCGGTTTGGTACACGACGAAAAGCGATTCAATAGCGCGAGAATACATACCTTAGGTTCCTGAGACAAAATACCGGAGTTCTCGATAACATCTTTAAGAATTACGTTCCATTTCGTAACTTCTGTGATCAAAGCATAGATTTGAGGCGGAGACGATTTACGGTGTGCATTATATATCCGGGACTTCAATGAGCCGCCAGTATCTGGCGCAGCATCAAGAATAGAGACTGCATCAAAATATAGTGACATTGCAAGCTCCGATCCTCGGAAAAGAAGAGGGTAGATTTACATGTAGCAGTGTTTGATAGTCGCGATGAGGAAGTTGATGGTTGAAAGTTTGATAAACTCTAATACGGAGTACTCCATACGCGACTATCTTATCAGATTGCATCACGTGAGAAACCAGGGTCAATTGATTGATTAGTCATCATCTTTTGAAGTCCTCCCGAGTCTTTTCCAATTCTGAAATTTTTCTGGCCCAGGAAGCTGGGAAGTTGGAACACTATTATCACGGCCAAGCGGGCTTTAAGCTCCGGTTCCTTGTGAACTTCTAAGCCCAGCAGCACATGGAAAGCTCCGAGGAGTTGTAGGGTTGGGATACGAACCATTGGAAACCATTGATGAGGACGCCCTATGCCTAACCGTTTTCTGTCTATTTTTTATCCAACTTTCGAGCTCTCACGCTACACTTGCAGCCTGCAATGCAGTATTCCACAAACGGCCACGTACTCTGGACATACGTGTGTGTTTAATCGTCATCAGGAACCCTCCATAAATCGATCTGCTAGTCTCACAATCAACCAGCAAAACCGCGAGCTCCAGGCCTTCCAATTTTACTCGAGGAGCCCCAGGGCAGGTGGACCAGCTCTATGCGCGCTTACCTAATAATCGATTTCAGGGTGAGTCAGTCACAAGACCCCGTTCTTATTTTTAACTTCGTGGTTCCGTCCGGTCGGCTGCGGGTTCCGTGCTTCATATTCAAACAACCCGCGAATAGTCAGGAGAAGCTTCAATATATCAAACAGATATTCAATAACTTATTATTGTTGCTATCAAGAAGTAGGTAAACTCATCAGATGATCCAACTGAACCATCACACCATTGAGGACATCTTTTGGAGTGGTTTCTTCGCGAGGTCCTTCTTTGGGAATTGCGGTGGAGCATGATTTCACATGGAAATCCGTAAGGATTCCACAGCAGCAAAAATATGGACCGGACTGTGCCACTGGCTGTCCAGAGCACTCGCGATTCTTTATCCATACCCTTGACCCAAAAGCGGCGCTAAACTAGCAGAAACAAAATGTTTTACATTCTACTCCTGACTATTGAGAGACAAAACTGCCAACCGGGCTTTCGTATGGAAAACCCGACCAGCTATGCTCTCTCACGGATCAGCACATATCTACTTTGGACGGAATCCCGACTCCGTCCATCGCCGATTAGGAGAAAGAGCAATTAAAACCTCTTGACGGAGTATGCAAAGCGCATACTTGCGATACCGCGAACCTGCACCTACCCGATGGCACATGCTGCTCAGAGTTGCATTTCTTCTGATTGTTTGCTTTTTCCGGAATGGAAACTCCCGCATTTTTGCAAAAATGCTTTGCTGTTTGCACAAACCTCTTAGCTCCTTAGAGGATGGACCTTCTCCACCAGATGTAAGGGTTTTCCATGCTCAGCCAGAGCTATCGTCCAATGGCATTGAATTCCCCCTTTTCTTGTTTCTCTTCGCCGATGATCAGAAGCTCTTATCCAAATCCACTTGCCGCAGGCTACAGGAGCATGTGTCCGGCACTACGTGCCAAGTTGAGCGGACAATGTGCCTTAATTATACTAAATATCCACTGATAAACACACTCCTGCATAAGTGCCGAGGGATTGGCGCTGGAGACCAATGGGAAGCGCACCGGAGTCAGACTTGTTGGGTGAAGCATGTCCAAGTCCTCGGACGATGTCACTAAACTATTGCTATTGCGATAAGCTTGTTGCTCGTCACGCAACAATCAAATGCTACATACCATGATGGGCCATCGGCCCATGGCCTAGGGGCTATGACTACCGCCGTGCTAAGGGCGCACTGCGTTTCGTTCAAGCTAGACTGGGTGCACGGGCCGTGGGTCAGCTGGCCGGAGTCGATCGTCCGGTTGAAAAGTGCTAGGAGAAACGAAACAAACGAAATGCCCTTGGCCGTTCACAGGGCGAGACTGGGGCCATCCTGCCATATCGGAATCCGGGTTCTCATGGGGATTGGTATATAACCTCTATCCCGCGCCCATTTCCGGCGGTCTTTTCTCTTCTCTTTCTAAGCTGCATCAGCCCAGTCATTCTTTTTTTTTCTTTTGGTTTAACAGTCACTCTTTTTCTGTTAACTCAATTGCTGTTTGAACATGCGGTCCTTCGCTTATACCGCCCTTGTGGCAGCGTTGACCGCTGTCACAGCTGCCGTTCCTTACCCTGGTGCACCAAAGCTCAATCGAAGAGATGCATTCGACGACCCCCTAACTTCTAATATGATGCATCCGATCCGGATGCGAGACTTCATGCCAGAGAACCCACTTTCCAAACGTACCCTCGACCTCGAGAACTTGGCGCCATCGCCAGTAGCTAGCTTGCTCTTCGGTGGCCTTTCTGGTGAAGGTATTGACGACTCCTTATTGCATCGTTTCGACGAATTACTTACGCTTTAATCTAGGCCATGGCAAGCTTTTCCTAGCAAACATGACAATGCAAGCTGACAAGGACTGTCCAATTGTGAATATGGAGAATTTCGAAGGGTTGACCAGCAAGGTTGACTGCCAGGGAGATGATGGACAAATGTCTCTAACATTCAAAGATAAACAAGCATTTCAATACGCACTTCAAAAGTGGTCATTCATCAATGACAACCCGAAAGCTCATTTCCTGTTGATTACCAACCACAAAGGATGCGGCAACCAAGGACAGCGTCAGAACTATATGTTAGTAGTAGTCAAAAGGATTGGAATGCAGTACCAATGCTAATTATACCCAGGATCGATAAAGTGACCTCTGTTGAATCTCAATTCGAAGTCATTTTCGCCGCGCAAGCAGTCAACTGGAAGAAGTCCGTTGGCAACTTCGACATGCAGTTCGGTCAATACCATCTCCCTCGTCAATCTCTCATCAATCTCCAGGCAAACGGTGTCATTGGGTGGATTGGAAAGGCCTTTGAGGATTTCAAGAACGGAGCTGATGCATTCTTCAAGAATGGGCTCGAAGGCATTGTGGACATTATCGAGGACGGTAACGCAGATATTTCTCTGCCAATCACCATTCCCATGAACATTTTCAAGCCAGGCCACTCCATCAGCATTGTTAAGACGACCGAAGTTGATCTCTTCTGCAAGAATTGCTATGTTGCAGGAAAGTTTCTTTCTACTGGTACACTGAAGGTTGTCAACTACTTGCCAGTTGACCTCCGACTCGATATGGAGATCAAGGACTGGAGCTCAGCTGCCGAATTCCAATTTGATCTGTTCAATGTCAAGAAGCACTTCACATATGACCAGGAAATTTTCTCTATGATCATCCCGTATACCGGCTTTGAAATTCCCGGCGTACTCTCTCTCGGTTGCAAGGTCGGCCTCTCCATTGCTGGAACAATTGACTTTTTCGGCGATGCTACTATCAACTTCGGTCTCACCACTCTCCTTCCAAACGGCGGCAAGCTCTCCTTCGTGCTCATTGGAAGTGGCCAATCCGGCCTCACCGGTCTCAATGATATTACTGCCCACCCATATGTCACCTTTACCAAGGGCAACATCACTCTTAACTCCACCACCATCCCCAAGCCCCGTCTTACATGCGCCGCCACTATTCTTGGAACCATCGGTGCTGAGGCCGGTGTTCAATTCGGTATTCCAATTGACCTCGATGTCAGCACTGGAAACAGTAAGTTCAATCACGCTACTCATTGAAAACTGATTTGGCTAATTCACGGTTTTCTATTTTCAGAGCCCGGAGGTTGGTGTGCGGGTAACCCTATCACCACCGGTGTGACTATCCGCGCTGGTTTTGGCTTCCAAGTGACCATTGGTATCTGGCAAGCTGGCATGAAACCTCTCTTCACCATCCCGATCATTGTAAGACCATTCCTAATATCCCAACTTCCAGATAACTGACTTTGTTTGTGCAGAACTTCCCCATCAAATTCCCTGGTCTCTGCTTGCCCCTCCGTGGACTCGAGCCATATCCAACTGGCATTCAAGGACCTACGCCAACCCAGACTGCCACCATTGGCCTTCCTCCCACCAGCGCTACCGCTACTCCTACTGTAACTGGTAGCTACCCCGGTGTTCCCGGTGGTAACGGAACCATCCCCGGCACCCCTGGCACCCCCGGTTGCCAGCCCGGAAAACCTGGTTGCCCACCCAGCGGTGGTCAGCCTGGCAACCCCGGTAATGGCTCTCCTGGTGCACCCGGCAACGGAACTACTCCTGGCACCCCTGGAACACCTGGCTGCGAGCCCGGCAAACCTGGTTGCCCACCCAGCGGTGGCCAGCCTGGCAACCCCGGCAGCGGACAGCCCGGTCAACCCGGCAATGGCTACCCTGGCGCACCTGGTAATGGAACTACCCCCGGCAGCCCAGGCACCCCCGGCTGCGAGCCCGGAAAACCTGGTTGCCCACCTAGCGGTGGTCAACCCGGAAACGGTCAACCCGGCAATGGACAACCAGGCAACGGCCAGCCCGGAAAGCCTGGCAGTGGTCAGCCTGGCAAACCTGGATCAGGTGAGTCCTCTTCATCTCAATTCATTCAGAAGCATTGTGCTAATCGTATAATCTAGGTGTCTGCATCCCCAAGAAGAAGAAGAGAACCAGTTCCATTTAAAAAGCGATAATAGTGCCATAGTTCTAATTGCAGCTCAGCTTGATGCCTTGTATTTTTACGGCTTACGTTCAGCTGGCTACGACCCCATTTCATTGAGAAGTTCTTTTGGGAAATATATACCCTCCCTAATTTTATAACTTATTCTTATTCCTAATATCTGTATATATCTTAGCGATATTTAACCCCTTATGACAGGGAAAATTCTCTTTTCACATTGACCTACTTTAGCGGGCCTTATCTAGAACTAATATGAAATGAAGATATCTTCAATGATACTATTGCTTCTGTATTATGTTGTGTAATAAGCAGATAAATCGGCAAAACGTATCACCCAACTCTCTTTTCTGCCTGCCAACAAGGAAGAAAAATTTTGCCATAAACACGTTGCAAACCGCAAACCTGGACCGCCCAGCCTCCATAGCAAAATCAGACTGATAAGAAACTCAAGTTCTAGAAAAAGAGGCCGTGCGGAAGACAAAGGACCAATCAGGCCAAAACAGGGACAAGGACAACACAAAAAGAAAGAATGTACGGCCTAATTTACATTTGAACTGGCACGTGTGAATAATGTCCCCAGGTCTCTCTGAAAAGCGGTTGTTCCTCAGATAAAGAGGATACCTGTCCAGTTTATCGTGTTTCTATGTTCACACGACACCTTTTTCCTGTGAAAAATCCCAGAGCATTTTGATGAGGCCATCAGGCAATGTGTAAAGGTCGACGTGGAATTCGCCCTCTGCATAAACAGTCAATCACTTGTGGAAGGAATATATTGACACCAGATACTCACGTTCAATATCGTTCTTGGTATAGGAGTCTGGAGATTTGTGATCGTGAACCATCTGGACTACTTGAAGAAGATCATCTTCACCAAGTTTCTGTAGACCATCGGCAAGTCTCTCCATATCAATCTACAGGCTAATGTTAGCTGCGGTTAAGCATAGTGCCTGGTGGTTATCCGTACATTCTTATCGGCCCGCTTCTTCTTTTTCGAGCTTTCATCTTGTGCGCGCTTCGACTTGCCATTTTCATCACCAGGAACAGGTCCAGATTCACGCAGAGCCGCAAGGACGGCCGGTTTCGGGTTTCTAAAGGTCTATAACGAAATTTTCATGAGCAATTGCTTCATGACTGCACTGATTATCGACGAAAACCTACCAAAACATGTGTTGCCTCGTATCTATTCTCTTGAAAATTCAAATCGTGGGCAACGGTGTGCTCTTTATCCGGGGCGGTGAACCCAATCGTCATGTCGAATTCTCCCCATCCTTCCTCTTCGATTCTGAAGGGCGGAGACGTGAAAGCTGGTAGGTTGCGAAAACTCGTCAGTCTTAAGCTCTTCTTTATATCGGACGAGGTTATAATAGAAGAGCTAGCTACGGCTAGATTGCCAACTTACTCTGAACCGCACGTTCGCCAAAGCTCGGATGTAGATTGTAAGTCACTTTATTAAAAAGTGTCGCAGGAATATCTTCTCCATGCTCATTCACGAGAAAAACCTCGATAGACCATCGACGGATCGGTAGATTGTCGTATTCGGAGACTTGATCACTATACAGCCGCAAAGCAAAGCGCATCGAATCAGTATAAATTTTAGTATAGCAGCTAGCACCACATGCATAAGAGTGCTCTGTAATATCCAAATCGATATAACCAAGGTAAATCTAGGACACCGGTACTTTTCCGGAGGGTGTATAGGTGCGCGGGGTAGATATGGGGGCAATATATCCATTCGGGGAACACAAGATGATAAGGGAGCAAGAAGACAGGGGGGTTCGTACGTCGGATTCTGCTCCGTGACGAGCTTCACTGTGCGTTTGACCTGATCCGACCGTGCCATTAGTACAAATGCTCCGAATGTTTGGGACTGATGGGTGTGGAGTGGCGGGCAGGGTAGTTGCTTAAAGAAGTGACATAAGAGTGAACAGGGAGTGTCAGGATGAGAGTTACGGGGCTTTGAGAAAGAGAGTATCCGGGAGCTTACATCAGGCATCTTTGTCTGTTGTGTTATCGTCCGATGTGTTATTCAGGAACAATCGGATTGTGTGGTGCGATGGATGGGAGATGCAAGAAGTGCGGTTCAAGAGGTTGCGCCCAACGACAAGTGAGCTGGCCGAGTGGAAAAGCGTTGAGAGGAAGAATGGGGGATACTGCTGGTTTTATTTGATCAATGTAGAAGATGGAAAAGAAGAGTGAGCAATTTGTATGTTGAGATCTTTGTGGTTCAGTGTTGAGGTGAGGTTCGCATCACCGGGCGTTCAATTGCTTTCGGTGGTTCGGGCAATTCCTGTTCCAACCTTTGCTTGGGGTTCAGCCACGGACCCAACTTGTACCTCCCACCCAAAACTGGGTGCCAAGGTACATACTTACAAGCCACTTACGGAGTAGGTACGGAGCAGCCCAAATAGTTAATGAAGAACTCGGTCAACTTTCACTTGATAATGATTTTGCTCTCAATTGAATGCTCTATGTAACACTTGATTTTTCCTTCAAAAAAAAAGCGAAGGGAAGATGCTCCAACTGGTAGGACATTTCATTACCCAAGACTCGTCTGGCTAGGTAATATTTTTTCTTCTTCACCAATAGTCCGTGCCTCAGCCCCAGGAGTCAATGGGAGATCAACAAAGATAGCCACAGTGATTCACAATTGCAATGGGGAAAATTCAAAATGGGTGTTCGTTGGGGGGAAATGCATGGGAAGGGGATGATGGGGGTAGGGGGTATGTTTCCAAAGCAAAGGGTATGTGATGTGGGTTTGGGGCAGGGAGAGCACAAATCAATACGAATCGGGGGGAGGTAGGTAGGGATCGTCAATATCATCCATCAGATCTCAAGCCCGGAGGCGAAATGACGATCTTAGTTGCCGGCTGGTAGCAAACGCGGCATGTTTCAGGTTCATCAACCGTTTACTGCGAGAAGAGTTTTTCGTTTTCCTGCTGAGCCTTTTCGAACGCTTCCTTGAAGAGATTGGCATCTGGTAACCCGATTCATTAGCTTTAGTCCCTTATGAATTCTCAATATGGTCGTAGACTTACTTTCGCTGTTGGCGAAGCGAATGGCTAAGGTCTGTGCCTCAGGCTCACCCTCGCTGACATCGGCGGCGGCATTCCACACCCAGCTTCGGTCACTTCCAACGTTGGGTGACAGCTTCATATCAGGGACAACTGAAAAAAAACAGAAAAAAAAACGCATTAGAAAATCAATAATTCCCCATGAACACCCAGCAGAGGAATAAGGAGTATCATACTGTAATGGTTAGCGCACACCTTGTGCGTCTTGTCTCTCCGCATCACCAAGCGAGTCTTGTGGTTTTCCTTGTGTTTCAACAATCTCACGTCGCCGGTGCCACGCTCTTTCCACTCCCTGGTATCGCGATCGAATTTGAACAATTTAGCACGCATCTTGAAGGTCTGCTCCTCAAGTTCTTCATTGGTCTTGGTTTCAACGGTTTCGGTGAGGCGGTAAACGGGTTCAAAGTCAACGTCTGGCTCCGCTTCGACATCCTGGAAAAGCCGTTATCGCCGTTAGCACACTCTGGGCATATAAGATGACGGGTACAAAAGACAAAAGAAATCTTTTAATGGAATAGAAGAGGATCCCATTTCTGAAAAATTGTATACACAACTCAGAATGATGAAAAAACCACTTACACCTTCATCACCCTCCTTCTTCTTTGTTGCTCCAGAAGGCTCATCTTCCTCCTCAGGCTCCTCTTTCTTCTCCTTCTTCGGACCACCACCGAACATCGAGAAAACACTATCAGTAGCAGCAGTCGTCTTGGCACCCATATCCGAAGATTCTTCCTTCTTGCTCTCAACTTCTGTGGTGGCAGAGGCCTCTTCCTTCTTGTCCTCAGGAGGGGTAATTGTGGTGGTGGGGTCGGGCTTTGGATCAGCGGCGTCAGACATGATGATGAGATTACACTGGAAAAAAAGAAATGAAGTAATCAATTAAGTGAAATGGAATCAAGAAAGGGTTAGGAAGATATTGTTCAGGCAATGAAAATCGGTTGTTCCTGAGGATGGTAGAGTAGTAGGGGTTTGTTTGGTTGTGTTGTGAGTTTTGGTTTGCCAGGGGGGCGGAAAGACACAAGATTTGATAAAAAGTGACGGCGCTAGCGCCCAATTTTTGCATGCAACCAAAAGTTCCCCACTTGATTTGTTTTTTTGGGGATGGCAGGGCTTAACATGCAGCGGTAAAGTGAATGGAGATCCTCTTTCTTGCAGTCTTTTAAGCTTGCTCTGTACGGAGTATGCACTCGGTACTCCATAAGTCAACAGGATTTTACAGGATCAGCAATACATATTGTCATCGCCTTACAAGCTACTCCATCCTGAAGAGGACAATTTTATTTTTAGTGGGTAGTTTTATCATCAAGACATTGGAAACAGGATGAAATTTCTACCAGTAACCATGAATCGCAACCAGATTAACCATAATACATAGTTACAAGGGATTGAGCAAAAAGTCATCAAAGCACACATTACATCTACACCAAAGCTTCCACCCAAACACCTCTGGACTTTGATGTCTGAAACCCATACACTTTAGATAAGCGAAAAATAAAAAGGAGGAAAAACTGATCAAATATCAACATGAACAGTCATAGAGAAAAGAAGAATTCCCAAAGGGGAAAAGACGAAGAAGAACAAAGCAAAGAGACTAAGAATAGCAAATTTACCTCCAAACACCTTTCCTGCAGGGCCGACCGCAAGTTTTCTTCTCGCAGGAATTCTTATATTTCTTCCAGCCCTGCTTAACATCTTGCGCATTCTTCTGCGCTGTCGCCAAGGGCGGTGATCTTTTGGCATTCTGCAAAAGCGGGCCTATCTGATTCGCATAGTAGTCTTGCGCCTTGGCCCAGATGCCCCGAACAATCTCCGTTGCTTCCTCCTTGACGTGCTGCGCTTGTTTCTGCAGGAGCTTTGACGATTCTCTCATCTGCTTGGATGCATTCTCCTTGACTTGTTCGGAGTAGCGTTTTGAGACATGTGTTGCCTTGGTTGCGGCTTTGAGCACTTGTTTCACTGGATCTCGGGTCATGAAACTGTTGTCCTTTTTCCAAGATTGTAGATCGGAGGATACTCGAGTGTACGCGTCTGAGAGACCGGCCTGTGCGGCGATCAAATCTTTTCTGAGTTGATAGGAAAGGGATTGCGCGGCCTGTTTCCAGCTTGCAATTTTCAGCCAGGCGGTTCCAAAATCGACCTGGGTTACCTGTTCATCATATGGCTTCGAAGTTGCCGAGATAGTGACATCCATAATTCCATGCGCATCTTCTCGGGGCAAGCGTAGACTATACACGTTTTCAAAGAGTTTAGAGATGTTAACATCTAATCGTCGGCCGGCTTTCATAACTTTGACTTCGAAATTGGGAGACTTTCTCATCGAGGACATCCGAGCCGGTACTTTAATGATAACGTGACAATCACCCACAACAAAGACCTGGAACTTATCGGTGGTATTCGGTTGTTTGACGTTCGGGCTCGACCATTTCGCAATATCGTCGCTGAGGCTCAGGGCTTTATCTTTATCGCAGCCGGATATCGAAACGGCATTAGGTGTCGCCGCTTGCAAAACTGGCGCGGTGGTGTGTGGCACAATCGTCGTAGGGGTCGGGGTTGATAAACTTTCCTGCGCGACGGAGAGAGATACGTTAGACACACCGTAGAAAGTCCTAAACAAAGCCACTACCATCGTGCCGAGACCCGTACAGCAAAGAAAAATCATCAAGAAGCAGACAAAGGCTGCTTGTGCATGATTGTGGGCAATCAGAGCATCCAATTTCTCCAATAAAGTCGAATTGTCGTAGTCGACAAATTCCTCCTCCTCCTCTTCGGCGACAATGTCTCGTAGTCTCCTGGATTGATATTTTGATGTGTGAGGTCTGGCAAGAGATGCTAGGTTGCGATTTAGCTGTGATGGAGCAATGTACTCGAATGTGTCTAGGTCGAGAGGATATCTTGCGATAACGCTGGCCAGACCGGTGTCCATGTCCCGTGCTTCCAAACACATATGCGGGGTCCGTTCATCTAGAGTGACAGGAAGCATATGTGGGTTATTCCAATCAGGGGTTTCTGTGATCACGAATGTTGGTACGTTTTGCCTTTCCATGACTCTGAGTAAGTTTGTTTGGAGAGACTTGTGTGAGGTAGCATCCCTATCGCCTAGGAAGAAGATAGCAATATCGGGTGGAGTCCATTCCTTAGAATACCATTGATAGCCGTTTGGCGTCTGCATTGATACGACTGGTTTGCTACCAGTAAAATTAAGCTGAATCCCTGGTGGATCTATGGAGGGCACGGTGGAAGTGCATTCATCAACGACGAGCTCGGCATGCATTGGAAGCAGCTCGGCATATTTTGGTGTCGTATCTGAATCAAATGCAGCTGGAACAACATGGTATCTGGTTGCATTTGCAGCATAGACACTTGCAGGACTAGCAACTATCACATCTCCAAGTTTGCGGAGAATTGTAGATTTATAGGCCGGAGCTCCAACGTAAAGCACCCGAAACGGCTTCGAAAGGTCGAGAGCATTCTTCGCCATTGATTGCTGAATAGCAAGTGTGAGATGTGAGTTGTTCACTCCGGAGAGTCCCAGGTCGTGAGCATCGTTAGAACTGAGGACTCGAATGGTATGCCTGTATTCGACGTCATCGAAAGCGTCGGCATCTGTCTGGCCCAGAATGGCGGATTGTTGAACCGGTGTGTCCTCATTTCGGTTTGGATAAAACGCGGAGAAGTAAGGACGAGCCTCGGAGGCCAGGCTTTCGGTATCATCAGTCTCGGCACCGCTATCTAGATCCCGGTCGTCGAGACTCGCCACATCGTCAGGAACGGGTTGGTCGATCAGAGAAATGCTGTCTGTATGTTCGGAGGAGCGGCCATCTTCTGAATAGGCATCAGCGTTGCTGATCGTGGCCCAGTTGTCACTCAGGGCGCTGGCAGGACGATCTGACGAAGCTGACGTCATGTTGTCACAATCCACGTAATATAAAGGACGATAATGAAGACGACGTCGATGATAAAGAGCAGTTGGTGATCAACAAGTGAGAAGACGGAAGAGGAAGATTTGATGAAGAGCTTCGAGGAGTGGAGGGGGAGGAGCTGTTGGGATAGTCAGTCAGTCAGTCAGTTTGGTGGGCTCCTTGTTGGCAAGGTTGCCTGCAGTCGACCGACGCGTTTCACAGTACCTTCAAAGAGGAATGCTAACGCAAGGAAGAGAACGTACAAAAGCGGTCTATGAAGCTAGCTAATAGAGTGCAGGGATGAAAAAGAGATAGAAAAGCGATAAAACGGTTGACAAAGTAATTACTCGAAGTAGATGGAAGACTAGCCTCGATGCTTTCCTTGCGGGAGGCGGAGAAGCGAAAGGCGAAACTGGAGACGGACGATCAATTCGAGTCCTTTGGAGTGCGGGTACCGAGTAGTTAACCAGTCTTTTCTTCGAGGAAAAAGCAACAGCGAGCACAAGGGAGACAAGCCTAAGCAGGTCACCCCATCTGGTGGTGATAACCGAGCAATTAAAGAAAAGAAAATGGAAGTTGAAACAAACGATAAGCTGGAGACGCGAGGATGGATTTGTTGGATGGATTTGGGATGGACTGGATGGGTTTTGATGGGTTGATGGAGAACTGGGAACAAGGCTTGACTGGACTTGAGTTGAGAGGGGACGGTGGGGGGGGGGAAGACAAGACTGGAGTCTGGGACTCACCAACAAGCTCACTCGCTCACTACAACAGAGTACTGACTGTCACTGGCACTCTCTCTTCTGATAACATTTGTGATTATTAACTCTCGAGTCTCCCAAAAAAAGGATTCGCGGATCAAAAAGCGCTTGAGAGTTTCGAAGGCGACGGATTGAGATGGCGTGGAATCGTTTTATGTATAATTTTGCCTGCGTTAAACTCGAGTGAGTTTAGTGGGCAACAGCCCGTTAAGTTGATGGCTTTCATGGCTTGCTCTTAACTCTGGAGTACCACCACAAAGAACACCCCCCTAACTCGCATCTCGAACGCTTAAAACTTGGGGCTTGGGAACTCGGGGCTTCCGTTACCCGGAGAAAAGAGGAGGTCAGCACCTAACCGTTTAGGCATGGCGCCCCCGCAAGGTTGGGCTTGGGATGGGCTCCACAACAACCTGCAGTGGAGGTGTTCAACCGGAACTCTGCGGCTATGCCTCGGGCTTGACTCTTGATTTTAACTAGTTAACAATGCAGAGAACGGGAAAAAAAGAGTTTCTTGAGTCGTCGCGTTTACTCCATATTTTATTTTTGTTTCCACCGATTCACCGATTCGGCAATAATAGATACTCCGTACGGAGCATATATGTATCTATGCTCAAGAAGACAAAAATACATAGCTGAGTACTACCGCAAGGCGCGAGGGATACTTTTGACTGATGGGAGGTCGATGTGGGCCTCGATGGGCTTAGCTGATCCAGAATCGTCCCATTGAAATTGTATAGCCTTACAGGGTATATACATGGGTGTGCAATGCCTCGACTGAGTAAGTACATGTCACTGCTCTAATAACCGCTGAGAGACAGTACGCGTCATGTAGCTTTTCTACCTACATTGCACCTGCTCCACCCTCTCAGATACATGCATACATACATAATAATAGCACCGAATCACCGATGGAGGAAGCTTTTCCTTTAACCACACGGCATATGCCAAAAACCTTGGATACATCATACATCCCTAAGGCTGGGCTGGGCCCTCTGGCGCCATGTAACTCCCTCATGATCATCGAAACAACCAGCAAACGCCGAGTGCTTAACTCACTTCCATCTTCTCTGCCCAGGGGCCAGCACGCCGACGAACGGACTAATGCATGGCCTGATCTCGTGTTCAGGGACCGTCGGACCTGCAGACTTGCGCCATCCGACCATTTGACAGGACAAGCGAGAAAGAAGAAACCTCGACAACAAGTCTAGTCCAAGCCATAATACCGCCTACCATGTGGCACATTTATCCATTAGCCAAACGGAAAAAAAAGAACAGAAGAAACGAAAAACAAAAAAATCGATGATTTCATTTCGAAACCTAGCGGACAGTTTCTGGGCTCAAGCTGGTTCTAGACTGCGTGGCCAAAACTGGTACGGAGGATGAAGGACGGAGGACGGTACTCCGTACTCATGAACCCTTTGATCCGCCGCTTCTTGCTTTCTGGTAGACCCAATTAAAAGACTCCAAAAAACGGGTTCAAAAAGCGTGAAAAAGGTTGAAGGAAGTGAAGAAAAAGGTAGAAAACGTAAAACGGGCCCATCCAGACTACTATGTACACCGAAAACACTTCAAACACGACAAGCTAGAATGAAAGAAAAGAAAAAGATCAAATATGGAAACAAGGGCGATAATGGTCTACACAGAGTATGAGGGTTTTCTTCGTTAGTAGTAGGATGTTGTTTTGTACATGGACCTCTCCCATGTCTTCTATGAAACCATGCTGAAAATCATAACTGGAGCATCTGGGTTCCATTAAAGGGTGGATTAGGGGGGACAAAAGGGTAGGTAGGAGAAGGAGAGATAGAGGAAATGGACGACATTTGAGTCTTGACAGACACATGGCAGTCAAAGTACTTCAGCCTGCCAAACGTGATGAAAGTAAACTAACAAGCCCTGGCGTTTCTCCCTCGATCCGTGCGCCGATTGTAAAAATCCCACTCAAGAGCTCAAAAGGAAGTGGAAACCGTCACGCTTGTCAGAATAAATTCGGATATTGCAAGCAAAAGAGAGGATTCGAATATAGGTAATTCCGGCTCATCCAAAATAAGATTGGCGCATTTGTCTTTTTTTAATTAAACGCGTAAGATGGTGAATAATGGGTTAACTCCGTACTGTTCGTACTGGAAATCGAAAGCAATGCTGTGAAAAGCTCTCCTTGAAAAACGCCCCGCCTTTCCGGTGATCCCCGTTGCCAATGCAGGCTATGAAATTGTAGAGAATTCTTCCAAGTGCCGGACGAAGAAGTTTGTGTGTCTAGACCCACGCTACAGCCTTGGGCTAATATCGTGATACAATGAACATTGAGCGTAGGGAGCGCGATGAGCAGCCTATGGTGATGCCCATCCGCCAGCTACCCTGACCCAATCTGACAGACAGCTGCCATGTTTGCCCTCGACATCAACAATGTCAGTATCACATCTGCATCTGCAGCCCACGCCGTTCTCCTTGGGTGAATCCGGAGTATCCCAGTATTCATCTTCTTCCTGGCGCTTTTTCTCATCTTCTGTGGTCATTTCTAGCCACGGAATACGGTCTCGCTGGCGTGCCGGTGCGTTTGCAGGGCAGTGTTGAATTGTGGTGTGTCGATATCCAAAATCACGGAAGTAATGTACGTCACTAGGGCTTAGAAGTGCGCCAGCGGCAAGGGAATGGATTGGAGCGTCACCCCACTAACTAAAATCAGTATACCGGCACGCTTGAAGAATTCAGGTAGTTGGCTTACTCTTTCCGTCCAGAAACCTCCGCTACGGTCCATTGTTGTGAAGAAATCCTCATACTCCTTACTGCGGAACCAATCAAGCCGAGCAATCTCAAAGTTACTCCAAAAGTGACACATATTGTACTTTTCGCCTTCCATAGCTTCGGGGTCGACCTCTTGGTTGCCGTTACCGCCAGGGGCCGTCTGAAGCTCATCTGGCAGAGCGCCATCTTTTCCTGCTTTAGCCTTTTGCTCTGCTTCGTCTTGCTCCTCTAGAAACATTTCCCATAAACCCTTTGATTTGAGGTTATTATTTCTCTTGTACGCGGAAGCGTACCGGAAAATATTGGGCACTGTTTCCTTAAGCTCTTTCACGGCAATAGTGAAACCATACGTCTTGTTGTGCTCGATCATCTTGAGGAACGGGTCACTATAGAAAGAGGCACCGTTAGTAGGAGCAAGAAATGGAAGAGTAGGCACTACGAACTAGGTTATGTCGCAGAAATACTTGATCTCGGGCTCCAGACGCCAATACCACTCGTAATTCATGAGCAAAGGATGCTTATAGAAAAACCTGACACTTTAAGTCAGCATAAGATGATGCAAGTTAGGAACGGAGACAGTTGTACCCAGAATAGAACCGACACATATGATGATAACTTTCCATACCGCCGTACATAATAGCCGCATCTCCTTGCTTACGAATTCCCTCTTTCGCGACTTCATGGTCAATCCATTCAGGATAACCCCACATGGAGGGTTCTATTTTTCCGAACTCAACAGGAGCACTTGTGTAGTTTCGCACGGTAGATTTGAATTTCTCATCAAAGTCTCCATCATTGAGAAACACATATGGATAGTGCCACCATCGATTAAAGTGTCTCTCGATAGATTTGATGGATTGAATGACTCCGTCGATTTCCTTATTCCGCGCTAGGACGACGAAGGCGGCGTTTGCTCTAGGCGTCGAGGTATCGATTTCATGACAGCCGACTTCGAACACTTTATCATACTTTTCGCTGATTTTTCTATAGATACGTATGACAGAGGTCAGCAAACGAGTCAAGAAACCTGGGATATGTAACGTACCTTATGCTTGGAGGAGTGCCAGCGGGTAAAAGAATTCCGCCGGGAGATGAAGGATGCGTGACAATGAGAAGGACAATGAGAATAATAACGATGCATGGAAATAATAAAACAAATCCTAATGGAATGGAGATGGCAGAATTCCTTCGTAATCGTATCCGTCGTCTGAAAAATGCAAATCGCGGTATTACACCTCCTTTTTCATTGAGCGCGTTCTCGATCGACGACGCAACGGGCAAGTACGAGACTCGCTTAGCGAGCCTGTTTATGATGCCCATTGAGGCGGTGGTGATTTGCTGGCGTCCTTCGATCCTCGTGGAGCAGAAGGAGGCTTGATGGTGGCCCTCGGCCCCTTTTATCGGCGAACGCAATCTCGACAGCTGCTGAATCACGATAAGGCACGCGAGAAATAATGATCCAGGGCCCTCAGCGGCGATAATCAACGTTCAACGTGGAAGTTTTGGGCGTAAAACGTAACGAGCGACTGGCGTGGTGATTGACTTTTTGGCCTCGAAAATGGAAGAGCTTGAGCCGGGAATGCTGCTACTCTGTTAACATCAAGTTTAACAGTAGGCATTCAAAGGACTGATATCCCGCGGCCAGGAAGGTGGGTGGTTCATCCAGCTATAAGCATGGATGCAGATCGCTAAGAAAAAGTGCTGGATTGGTTGATTCAATGGAAGAATTTGATAGAAGTTGAGGCCTTTTTTTCCGTCCTGGGATGCCTTTTGGCCGCAAGATGAACTTTTAAGCAGAAGAGGAATGTGCCAAGACTGATTCTAACCACAAGGGACGAAAGCTAACAGTCAAGCACATCCCTGGCTGAGTCAGCGTTGGTGTTGTCAATTGTTCCCGTTCACTCTCACCTCAACCTCCTGCTGGCCATTGTGTTTATTATCATCCGTGAAGAGTATTCCTCTAGGATATATGAATGATTTGTTAGAGACATTTATGTCTTAACGTAGGTGTGGCTGCCATATGTTAGTTATCTAGGCCTAGTCTTGGAGCCCGAGATCAATTACCTTCCATCTACCCGGATTTGGTACTGAGAAACGCCCGCTTTCTGTATTCTGAGAATGGGAAGGCTAGATACTTCTAGATATTGCGAGTACATATGTACATACTATACAGAGTCAATCTAAGGTGGTATATCTCCGTACGAAAGACGGGTGTTTCATGGCTGCATAGGATCGTTTCTTGTTTCATCGAGAGCAATTTGGCGATGATTTACGTGGCACTATTCAATAATGCTGCCTTTCTTGCACACTGCAACGCTTCTCAGCAGTTACAATATCAAACGGCTTTTGGGGGAGTCATAGATTATAAATAGGAAGTCGATCATCAAGAACTAGTGATTGCTTCTGTTTGGCGCTTTCTACTCCGTAGTGTTGTAGGAGCAGTGTCCTGGAACACCTTGGCAATCCTCGATGTTTTAACAAGGTCAAGAAGCTATGGTCAGCTACCCGAGAAATCATTTCAACACTTGCAATATTCAGCTTAGCCTACTCCATATTCCGTTCTTGTCCAGTATAGCTCGGGAACATGCTTTCAATGCCGCCATCCTGATCCTCCCGACGTGTCACACTTGGACGGGACACATGTAACAAACACGGCAAACAGGATTTCGAGTTACTGCCCCTTTAAATTACTGCAACGAGATCTGTGACTAAGCATCTTTTTAGCTTCATCCATAGGTACCTTCCACCCCTTAAACTTGGAAGGTTAGTTTGAGGTACACGGAGTACATGGAGGCCCGATCGCCGTCAAGGGTTGTGGCCCGGCAGACGGTCTGGGTTGAACTTCTCCCTCTCCTTGTCCTTCTTGCAGGACAGCTTTCTGGCCCACCTGCACTTTCTCCAGCTTCGTGTCTTTAAATTGCGTCTCATTTCCTGTCCCTTAAACTTCATCGAATGACATTGAAGGGCTGAGATTCGCGCCCCGTGCATGGACCAATTACTGGCTTGTCAAGCTCGTAGTTCTTATGGGTACCATGCCGTTGAAAGTCCTTTCTCAGAATCTCGGAGATCGCACTGAGACGCCCGGTAACGACAAAGACGCTTTAAAGACAAGGGTTCCTCGCGGAGAATTCTTGAGCCCTGATACATTTTCTCCCGTCAACGAGAATGGGAGCTTCGAGTTTGATCGCGTGCTCAAGCGAGGAAAGGTTTTGCGGAGATCTAGGACCAAGCGTGTAAGCGGCCAAACGCGTGGTTCTGCAAAAACTAGTAAAGAATTTATTCTAATTGAAATCATTTTTGCAGTCTTTTAAAGCGTCGTGGAAACCCGGATACCTTGTCCTACGCCCGAACCTCCTGTCCCTATACAAAGATGAAGATGAAGCACAACTTCGTCTGGCGATTACTTTGTCGGATATTTCTACGGTTGCACACGTCAAAGCACCGAGGTCGAAACGTCCTAACGTGTTCGGAATTTTCTCTCCTGAGAACAATTACAGATTCCAGGTCCCCTCGCAAGTCGAGGCTGATATTTGGGTAGACCTAATTCGGTCAGAATGTTCCGTCGAGTACTCGGATACATTCCTGGCAACTGATCGAACTCGAGCCAATGATGGTGAAGAGAGCAACTGGGAGCTATCTGACTATGATGGAACCAAAGACGACGTAGCATCTACCGACGCGCGCAATGCGCTTGTTCCCGTAAAATCGAACTTCTTAGAAGTTTCAGGAAATGATTTCACGTCGTGCTCAGACTTTTCCGATACTCCCCAGCCGGTATTACGACGTTCTACTGGGTCTGCTTGTGAATTTGAGCGGTCCTCGCTCGTCCCAACAACGACCCTACAGCGGCAGCTCAGCGCGTATGGCGACCCAGAACGCGTAATATTCAATGGATATCTTCTTTGCTTGAAGTCCAAGAAAGGTGTCAGACAATGGAAAAAATTCTGGATGGTTCTCCGGGCCGAGAAACTGGCGTTCTATAAGAATGAACGAGAGTATTCTGCGGCTAAAATAATCCCCTTAGACCAGGTCATTGATGCGGCTGATGTCGACCCGATCTCTCGCTCGAAGGTTTTCTGCTTTCAGTTGATCACTGAGGAGGCTACCTACCGCTTCTGTGCTCCGGACGAGCAATCTCTCAACCAGTGGCTGGGTTCATTGAAGAGCGCGTTGATGAGAAGTCATGAACCTCAGCGATATTTGATGTCGGGCTTACCAGCTCCTGCATCTTCCTCAGGAACCAGATAAAGCATATAATTTCTGTCACTCTTTCGGGCATCATTCATTCTTCAACATTTTTTTGGGAGCGAATACATTTTTGCGGCGATCTGGATATTGCGCGTGACACATGGCTTTATTGGTGGCGGCTGATTCATCTAGAAGGGCAGATCATGACTGCCACAGCTTCAGTGGCCTTGAAGGTCACTCTGGACTGCCACGGTCTTTTCAGAAAAGCATTTCTTATAAAACTTGTACAATAAGCATCTTGAAGCGGGGTACTTTGCATCATCCCTGGCAGTAGCATACCATTATACTAACATTTTAATATTTCTTTTGTATTTTGTACCTTTTAGCTTCGTGCCATTACATGCTGTCGATCACAGGTAGGTCGTAGATATCTGGAGGCAGTCAGGTCTAGGTATCTTTCTTAGGTACTCTAACTGCGTGGAATGGATATGTATGAGGAATCAAGGTTCGGCCTCGGAGATTAGATAACTTCAGTTGTCTTGGCATCACGATGGCAACTTCCGCAGTCAGAATTCTTGGCGGAACAGGCGGGTTTGCTCCAATCCGGGCAGTGCGGCTCAACGCAATTTCAGCATCGAACCCTCCATAAGGATGACGAGGCTTCTCCTCCTCCATTTCGATACCCACACCAGGCCTGTTCCCTTTATATCTCGGTATTAAAGGCCTACATTCTTTTTGGTCTATCTAATCAGTATTGGTTATTGTCTATCTTACCTTCTGCGCCATTTTTTTTTTTTTTCCTTTCTTATCCTTAATTCATTCGTTTCCACCAATACCTCTTCTTTTGTTTCCAGCAATGAATTTCTTTGACCATATCCAGAAGAAAGGCGTAGGAGCAATCCGCGCACAGAAACCCCAGATCCGCCAAGTCAAATGCAAGCCTACCGTCAAGCCCTCGCCGCGTCCACTTCCGAAACCGTCGCGCATACCACCGGAACCGGTTTCGGCCGCCCGCAGATCCGCCAGCTCTGCGAGTACTCCCTCCGCCGATGTGAAATCGAGACCATCAAAGGCTATATCGCGTAAGCGACCGGCTTCTGAGCCAACGCTTTGCAGCAGCAGCGACGATAGCGACACCGATTCGGCCATGGATTTGCGGATAACCAAGAGAGTGAAAGCTAGCGCGAGCGTTGAAGTGGACTTGAAGCGTCGCGTGCGCGATGTAGACGCATTTTCGGATAAGGTGGTTTCGTTTGATATGGTTCATGCTGCGGATATCACGTCTCCGGCAAAAACCACAGAAAGATTCCAGCCCGCGTTCAAAGACGAGGGGGAGCCCGCAACGTTGTTCTTCAGGTACCCAGGGGCTCTGCAGAAGGAAAAGTACGTATATTTTCAAGCTAGCCTATGTATTTCAACGCTAATGTTCTTATTTTATAGGTACCGCCTCGTTGTGCCTGTAGAAAACGATGGGTTCAAGCCCCTTGATGATCTTGTCCAAGTGATAGAAATAATCTCACAAAACTATCTGCCCGACAGATATGTGGACCTCTTTCAAGACGACTCTAAGGGAATACTCCGATGCCTACGACGAGCTCTAACCCAAGGCTCGTTGCCGGACTTTATGGCGGCGATGAAACGATATGATGAAAGCATAAAAAAGTTGCGCATGGACGGGTCGATAGCTCGGCATTTAGATTCTCAACATGCGTTATCACTTCCTCTTGTGGAGAGGATTTTAACCCAGGTGTATTCTCGGACCGTTTCGCCACGGGTCAACACGCTTCGCCAGTACGAGAATGGCAGTGATAATATTTATGGGGAGCTGTTGCCGCGCCTCGTATCAACCATGTTCGCTGAAACAGGTTTAAAATCCGACCACGTCTTCGTCGACCTCGGCTCTGGAGTTGGGAATGTCGTCCTCCAAGCTGCTTTGGAGATCGGATGTGAAAGTTGGGGTTGCGAAGTCATGCCAAACGCCTGTGACCTAGCCGAACTCCAACAGAAGGAATTCGAAACCCGTTGTCGCTTGTGGGGCATCGCACCTGGAAAAACGCATTTGATAAGGGGAGATTTCCTCGAGTCGGATGCTATCGGGAAAGCCCTTCAGGAGGCCGATGTGATTCTAATCAACAATCAAGCTTTCACACCGGAACTCAATAATAAGCTGGTCAACTACTTCCTCGACCTGAAAGAGGGCTGTCGGATTATATCACTAAAATCATTTGTTCCACCAGGACACCGCATAAGGACCCGCAATCTGGATTCGCCAATCAACTTGCTTTCGGTCAAGCAGAAGCAATACTGGTCTGACAGCGTCAGCTGGACTAACGCTGGAGGAACGTACTGCATTGCGACCAAAGATAGTTCTCGATTAAAGGCCTTCGCACAAGGGTCGCCGTGATATTCTGCACTCAGACTTGACTCTCTCTTCTCTTATTGCTAAATTTTATCGTTGGTTACTTAGATTCAAAGACTTCCTCATTTTGTATACTTGGATATACGGACCTACAACAATTGGATACCCAAAGGTGTTTTGGGTTTTTGCATTAAAGAGTGGGTAGACTGAGGCTGGCTCTCTGATATTTTTGGATGGGTGGATTGGAGCTGGTTAGGTGGTAAACATTTGATACCTACTTTATGAAATTACAAATTGAAACCTTATGCAGTATATCTGATTGCAAGATATTATGTATTCTTCCAAAAAATGTGGATTGTTTTAATGTGGCTGTTCATATCATACTATACCTCAGCTGTTTAAAGTACTCTTTCATCTCGATCATGAGAACTTGGACGTGTTGTTCATGTTTTCAGCCTCCTGGGCCTTCATTTCCATCCACCGATCAACAAGATGTTTGTTTTCAACTCTGAGTTTGTTCGACCGTTGTTCAGCCATGTTCATTTGCAGTGTCGTTGATACAAGTTCTGCCTGAATATCCTGTATATATCGATAAGAAACCTATAGTTCACAGTGTGCAATATGTGAGGACGTGACTTACATCTAGAAGCTTTGCTTTCCCCTTAAGCTCATCGTCTCGGTCCTTGAGCCGTTGCTGTAAATGGGTTTTTTCCATTGACAAATCAAGTATCTTTTTATTATCGGCGGTCGCTTTTTTCTTTATTGTTCTTAGATCTTCTGTGGTGTTTGCCAAGTCAACTTCCAATTTGCTGCGCGCACGTTGTGCATCTTCCAGATCCTGGCGAGCAGCAGATAATTGTGCATTCAAATTATCTATAGAAGGTACGTCACGTTTACTCTGCCTTCGAGTTAAGCTTATAAGCGGCGGCGGTGGTATCTTCGGGTCAGGAGATGGGGGCGCTGGTGAGGCATCGTGACGGGGTTCTAGATTGCTGGTACGATCAGCCAGGCGAGTATCTGCGAGTGTAAGTAAAGTGCTTGGTATTCATCTCGAGTGAAGGCCCACTTCATACAAGCTTCGTACAGCGCCGAATTCGCTTTTTCACGTTCATCGCGCTCTCCCAGGGCGGCGTAGTAATCATCTCGCCAGTTGGCCATTTCTCAAGCAATTTTTGGTTTTGGTAGTGGAAAGACTAGCAAGCGGTATACCTGTGGATCGCAGCCTCAATGTCGTGGCCGCAAGATGATTCGTTGGGCTTTGATGGATGAAGAGGGCAGCGTCATGTATTACATGACTCTGGTAGAGCCAGTGTTCTGTCCCTCAGCCCATAAGGCAGTCGTTGTGTGGTGCGACCCTTCTTCGGTGGAAAGCGCTGAGCAATGAAAAGTAGGAGCTTCTCTACTCCGTACCAGTTTGGAGTCGGGTGTCTTGGGATGGTTGGACTGCGGTGAAGTCACTCAAGCTAGCCGGTCTTGGCAGTCAATGATGGCATCCCGAGACCTCATTTAAAGCTCTCCATCTGACCTCTGAGACTCTCCCACCTTTGAATAGGAACCACTCGACTGGATACCCACGAACAAGGAGTCTGTCTTTTTCTTTTAATAGCTTAGCCGCGTCGAAGTCCCGACACCCACCAGAGTTCGGCATTCTATTCAAACCTAGCGATACCTCCAGCCATGGCATCGCGAAAGAAGGTTCTTCTGAAGGTTGGCATGCCTTTCATCTGGCTCTTTAGGACTTTCTGCTAATAGATTTCGGATTTTTAGGTCATCATTCTCGGTGATAGCGGTGTCGGCAAAACCAGTCTTATGAACCAATACGTCGGTACCCCGCACACATCATTGGTACTTAGATGAAATACTTATTTCCTTCAATAACAGGTGAATAAGAAATACAGTGCTAGTTACAAAGCTACTATCGGAGCCGATTATCTGACGAAGGAGGTCCTTGTGGATGACCGACTGGTGACCATGCAGGTACGTATTTTTCCATGAATTCAGACGGCTTCTACTAACGATTCTATAGCTTTGGGACACCGCTGGCCAGGAAAGATTCCAGTCCTTGGGCGTCGCATTCTATCGAGGAGCAGACTGTTGTGTTCTGGTTTACGATGTTAACAATCCTAAGAGCTTTGAGAACCTTGATAGCTGGAGAGACGAATTTCTCATTCAAGCCTGCCCCAGGGATCCTGATAGTTTTCCATTTGTAAGTTTTACAGTCCTCCTAAGCGCGGACGACAGCTGACAGTCTACAAGGTCGTATTGGGCAATAAGGTGGATGTAGACGAGTCGAAAAGGATGATATCAACAAAACGTGCCTCAACATACTGCCAATCTAAGGGAAACATTCCTTACTTTGAGACCAGCGCTAAGGAAGCCATCAATGTTGAGCAGGCATTCGAAGGTCAGCCAGTTTCAGTCATTTGCGTTTGATTCACTTAAACATCTTGACTAATAAAATCGGTTAGTTATTGCCAAAGTCGCATTGGCGCAGGAGGAATCCGAAGAGTTCAGTGGTGACTACTCAGACCCAATTGACATCCGTCTTGACACCGACCGGGATGCATGCGCCTGCTAAAAGCGGTCTACGCAGTTTAACCAGCGCAGACCAAAATCACCTCAATTGACTGCTCCATCGACGCTTATCATTCCTATAGAGTAAATTTGACGTACGGCTGGATTTTGTTTTCGTTTTTTGGGTGTTTGATTCGGCGTTGTAATCCGCAAGCTGCTCTTTTTTTTACGTGGGTTTTAACTTGATGCGAGCCGTGCTTTCTTGCTATGATATTGATTTCCAGGGTCAATCTAATGCCGTATCACTGTGCTTTCAGCTAAAGACAGTTGGGATATCTCAGCTTGCATTTGATAGTATCTTTTCTTGCGACGGCATGTTGAGCTATAGAATAGGTGACAGCCGTGGCGGATATTCACCCTTCCTGTAACACGGCCGAGCGGAGTTTATTCTCATTCATTGTTAAAACCTATGGGTACATAGAAAATAAATTCGGGAAAATTTATGCTGTTTCACCTCATCTTAAGGTTGTTGTTAGTTATCTTATCTGCCAAAATCCCAGTAGTTACAATCTCTCAGCCCGCCGCCACAACACCAGGTCATCTGAGCTAGCCTCGGATCATGCAAGTTCCTCAAGAAAGAATTTCTTCAATGGGAAGACGGATGACCTGCAAAAACCCGACGCCTTGACCTCTTGGAATCCAACGGCGATTATGACCGCAGAGTCTGAAGCCACTGTCGATGCTGACCTGGACATAAGGCAAGCCCGACCCCTAGAGGGCTCAGCGCAAGAGTCTGGATACCACCAGCATGTGGTGCCTGGGAAAACACCCTCGCTCTTTGCCGGGATCGCGAGGCATACCCTCGGCGTATCTCTACTTTTAGTAGTCGTCTTCTTGTGGACGTTGTCGAATTTTCTTGCGAGCGTAAGTATGATGCTTTCTTGCGTCTCCACGGTTTGATTGCCAGTGTGCTGACTGCTTTGGTGCCCGGCACAGACTATATTTGCCGATAACACTTACTCGAAGCCGTTTTTCGTTACGTATTTCAGTACTACGGTTTTCACGTTACCTTTAATTCCATTTGCACTGAACAAGGCATACCAATGGTGGAAAGAGGGACAACATGTTGACGAATCCCGGAGGGAATCGTCTCGTTTAGATGGAGAGGAATCGCATCCATTCCTTACTGCAGGTGATACAACTGATGATACACACAATCCTTCGACGAGCCTTAGGGGACTCTTACCGAGTTATAACAAGGGCTCCAGACCCGGGAAACTAAGTTTTCAGGAGACAGCGATTCTGAGTCTCAAATTTTGTTGTCTATGGGTGAGTGATACATGACTTTGAGATGTGACCATTCTATACTTGGCTAATAAATACTATAGTTTGCCGTAGGTGCCATCGTGCCCCGATTTTTGGTCACTTTGTACTTACTGTGTAGGCGAACTACTTTGCATATGCGTGTTTGCAGTACACCACTGTTGGCAGCACTACTATCCTAACATCGACAAGCGGTCAGTTTGTATAGCTTCGAAGAAGTCGATCTGATCTAACAGCAGAACTAGGTGTATGGACTTTGATTTTCGGTGCGCTCTTCGGCGCGGAGAAATTCACTGTTCGCAAGCTTTTAGGGGTTTTGGCCTCGCTAGCAGGTATCATTATTATTTCAAGAGTCGATATATCCGGCTCCAGCGACGAACACCGTGGGAATTTTCCGCATAAATCTCCTGCAGAGATTGCGGTGGGAGACGCAATGGCAGCATTCAGTGCCATTCTATATGGAGTTTATACCATCGTCATGAAGAAACAAGTGGGTGACGAAAGCCGAGTGAATATGGCACTTTTCTTTGGCCTAGTAGGGCTATGGAATGCTTTCATTATGTGGCCCGGTTTCCTTATTCTTCATTTCACGGGGCTAGAACCTTTTGCTTGGCCAGATTCGACTCGAACTTGGACGATTATTCAGGTACGGCTGTGCATTTGCTGACTTCTGATGAAAGAGGGACTAATTGCGCCCGTAGGTGAACGCTATCACATCTTTGGTGTCAGATATCTGCTGGGCTTATTCCATGCTCTTGACTACACCTTTGGTTGTTACTGTCGGCTTGAGTATGACAATTCCTTTATCGTTGATCGCCCAGATCTTTATTCATGGCCAGTATTCGAGCCTCCTTTATTGGGCAGGAGCCGCAATAGTGGTGCTCTCTTTCATTTTTGTGAATCATGAGAGCAAGGTCGAAGAAGAGGTTTGAATACGGATATGCCATGCTCAATCGTTTGAGAAGATACCCTGCATGTTTGTTTTGAGCGATATTTATTAGAACATTTTCGGTCTAATATATTCCGGATAGATTTCAAAGGAGTTCACAACTCTGTAATTTTTGGTTAAATCATGACGCGAGACTCGATCCGATTGAACGCCTCGTATGCTATTAATATAAGTATTCCTGCCAGGTATCAAGATGTAAGAACCAAGAACTTTTTTTTGAGGTCTCTATAGGAAAAATGGGTGCTTCAAATAACGGAATTCATAACTAATTCCGCTTTTTATTCAATCTTTTCTGGGCCCTAACATCCTTCTTCAACCTGGCGTCAACGATCTTATACTTGCCTTTGACTCCTCTTGGTCGGCCCGAAATTCCCCTATTTCCTCCCCTTGCAACAACCAACTTCACATTTTGCTTTGGTTTCTTTTTCATGGCTCTTGACATCATCCTTGCGATGCTCTGTGCCTTGTCCCTTTCACTCACACCTTCTTCCTCTGCTAGTAGTGCCGACTTCTTTTTCAGTTTTTCTAACCGCTGAGCTTGCTTCATTTTCTTTCTGCCTTTGGCCTCGCGGACTTTCTTGATGGGTCGTGCATTAATTGCCCGCAGCTTTTCGCGAATTGCAGCGGCTGCAGCTTTTGTGGTTGGCTTTTGAAGTTTGGAATGTTTGCCTTCATCGTCGAGAAACCAGTCGGGGAGACCGTCAGTATCTCGGAATGAATATTTATTGAATCCGTCATCCACAACCTCGGCGGACGTCTTTTCACCTGTAGCCATTTGCTGGGCCAGCGCCATGGCTTCGGCGGTAATGATTTCGATATCTACGAAATGTGATTAGCGAACAGGCCAAGGAGCTGGGCATTGGAATTTGTATTACCAAGTTTACCGTCTTTGGTGCGCGGATCTTGTGGATCTTCGTCGAAACCGTTCGAGATCTTCTCACTTTGGGATGGACTCTCGGCCATTGTTAAGGAGTCCATCGTTATATCACTCTCATCGTCGCCTGTTGCGGGTTCAAAAGCGCCATCCTCGGTCCCTTCATCATGATGTGATATATTGTGCTCTTGATCTTCTTCCAGGTCTCCTTGACCAGTTTCGTCGTTGGCCTCGTCATCATCTCCTAGCCCCTGGAAAATATCCTGGTCGAAGAACATCGCGGCTTTGTTAGAAAGTCCGTTGGCATTCCCGTTTCTTAACACGGTCGGGAGCGGTTTAGAAATATCGTCCTCAGCCTCATCATCCTCGTCATCACTTCTGTCGGAGCCAGAGAAACCTTCCCATTCTTCGGTCTCGAGGCTCTTGCGAGATTTTTTGGCACGCAATTTGGAATCGCGCACTTCACGCTGCTCCTGATATTGTTCATACATTGCGTCTAGCTCTCGTTCGAGAAAATCCTCCTCGTCATCCGTTTGGCCATCGCTTTCGTCCGAGCTTTCGTCATCCGAGCTTTCTGGATCGATCATGGTGCCACTAGATATTCTCTTGGTTGCGCCCTGACGATTTACCGGCTTTATTGAAAACATAGAATCCTCACCGATGGGGCCACTGTGCTCTGTGCCGATATCTGTGGGAGTGATCATATGCATCTGCATTCGCACGATCTCTTTTTGTTTCCGTTCATTTTCTCTGCGACGTTCTTTTTTCTTTCGGGAAGTTTCTTGGTCCCGTAATCGCTGGAGTTCTTCTTGAATAGCCAACTCCTCGTCCATGGGTTCAATCTCTGCAACTTCTTCTTGCTCTTCTATCTTTTTGCCGCCTTTTTTAACCGATAGACCGAATTGCTCACGAACTTTCAAACGCCATCTTAAGAGCGTTCGAAATTCCTTCTTCCCCAAAACCTTGAGGTCCTCACAGCATTTTCGAATTTCGTCTGTGGTTTCTGGAAGACGCTCTAATGTCGCCATAGCAAGATCGCCGCTCTGTGATTGGTGGAAGCTTAACGTATTGTATGTCCCGAGAATCGCAATTGGATCAGTTGTATTGATGAACTCCGTAACGGATATCTCCTTATGCTGTATATAATCTCCCTCCTCATAACCCTCTCGCTTTCGCTTCTTCTTTTCTGGATTGAATACCTTGGCCTCATTGTTTGGCGTAGGGTCTTGCAGTTCGGCAAAAACGTGCCTTGGGTCTAGAAACTTGGGGTCAATACGTTTGGGAGCTTTGAAACCGCGACACACGACGAAGATTTCGGCGGAAACGTTTCTGGAGGATGGAGGTTTCGTTGCCTCGACGGACGTAAAGAGTTGTTTGAAAACCCATAGCAATGAATTATAGTCCTTGGATCTAAAGACCTTGGTGACGAATGATCCTCCAGCGACCAAGAATTCGGTTGCAAGTTTCAAAGATTGCAAAACCAGCTCAGCCTGGGAGAAAGCGTCTTGAATCCATGCCGTGCCAACATTGGGTGCTCCATCATGGAGAACGGTATCTGCTTTCCACGTTTTCAGGTGCTGGCGTATCGTTGCCCGACACTTTTCAGTAGTAATATCGCTTTGAAAAGTGATGACTCGAGGTATAGGTTTAATCGGCGACAGGTCGACTCCGACAATAAGGGATTCCGTGGGCATACATTCTGCCGCGACTTGACACCATGACTAGACGGATTGGTGTTGTTAGAACTAAACTATGTAGAATGTACAGCGCAAACTTACACCTGGGGCTGCGCAAAGATCGAGAAGGACTTTGCTTTTTTCAAGGAAGCCATACTTTTTATTCAGCTGGATCAGCTTGAAAGCTGCTCGAGCCCGATAGCCCTTCTCCTTTGCGAGCTTATACCACTTATCTAAACGGCCTTTGCCATGCTAGTATTGGTTCGTTAGCTTTATTTCGCAAGTAGTAAATTACCGAGAGACAAAATACCTTCTTCTGAATGGCCATTTTGAAAGAAGGAACTAGCGACTCAGACACCGCCGAATGCAAGCGTGACGGTGTTATTTTCTTTCCGCTTTCAAAACTTCCCCGAAATCGAAATATTTAATTGCCAAGACCGAATAGTATGCGCCACCAATCACCAGCCACTCATCACATGATTAGGACTTGGCATGGATGACATCACGTTACCAAGGGCTGCTGGCCTATCGGCCATCTGGCATGGGAACTTTCGACACTTGGGAGCTAACCTTTGTCAAAGCAGGCGACAATAATTTGACTTGTCGAAATCTCTCTCAAACCACATCCTATCTATGTCATCTATCTCTATGCACGAACTTGGGCAGAGCGGTGGTGATGCCTGGTTATAAGCTCTTTCTATGGCGCAATCTGAGCCTCGGAAGAAGGTGACTCAAAAACCAAGACGCCAATCGGATACACCCCAGAACGCTTCACCGAAAAACGGCGCTTCAAGGAATGCGGCAGTATGTATTCTACATAACTTTCAATAGATTGTTTATTTGGCTCATATTCTAGACCCGCTACATGGGAACTTGGCCGAAAGGGTTCAAAGCGCCGGCGGTAACAAAGGTCGTTCACGACAGCATTTCGGCAACAAATTCATTGATATCCAATAGCACAAGTTCAAGCGCGCCCTCATTACGGCTATCGAGGAGTCAATCTATAGATCTTATGCGGAAGGGCAAGGTGTCGACAAGGTCGACTCCCGCCGACCCCGCCACTTCACGAATCAATATCACCTCGGGCGGCTCCTCTGTAACATCAAATGACACTACATTAACCCCCAACGTCGATGTGGAACGGGTTCATAATAAAAACGAGCTACCGAAAGCCCTGAACGAAGTAAACCCCACCGAAACGCCAGGGGAACAGGAAAGGCCTGTGGAAGGCGACACAAACGGAAAACAATACGTATCCCAACCAGACACGGTCGATGGATCTTCTGGATGGCTCGCTTGGCTTTATCGTGGTGGACATGGAGCTGATACCTCTAGCTCGAAAAATCTAATGGATGAATCTGCTGGTCAGCCTGTAGCTGAACCTGAACATGAATCTGAATCAGCTCAGTGCAAAATTCCAGAGCCCATTATCCAGCCTACTGCGGACTCGGAGCAGGTAGTGGCTGATGACGGTCCATCAAAAACACCACCAAGGAGGTCTTGGCTGTCGATCTGGTCGGAGAACACGCCCGCTTCACGGCAGAGCAAGCAAGAAACTGAGGCATCTAGCCAAATCGATGCTTCGTCAGTTGCACAGGGTCCGCTTAACCAATCTGATGATATTCCAAAGAAGAACGAAGCTATTCCGTCGGCCGCTGATGTCCCAAATTCCGCTACTATCGATTCTGCTGCGGAGCTAGCAAAAGAAACACCTAGATCCACTAGCTGGCTTTTTTGGTCGAGGGAGAAACAAGCCATGGAAACGGAAGGCCCAAATCCGCAGGCTAAGCTTGCTGAATTGCCCGATTTGGTGAACCAAAAAATTTCGCAACCACCTTCCGACAAGCCGAAATCTTCCCCTAATTCAGGGACACTCAAAACGAAACCCATCACTGCGTTAAAACTAGATTCCGAGGGTCTTGCGAAAGGAATTGGCTCAGACCTGGGCACCGAGCCTCTTCCAGAAGCTAGTAAACAAACGCCTTCACAAATGAAGAAGGTCAAAGCTCCAACCAACCAACTACTACCTTCATTTGAAAACACATTTCCACCCCAAGAGCGCCCCGGCATTATCCAGCAGCTTGGTCGTTTAGTTTATTATGGAAGGGCAGCGGAACCGAAGCATGCCACACGTTTGCAAGATCGCCCCAACATAAAAAAGGCCCTTGCCATCGGCATCCACGGTTATTTTCCTGCGCCATTGATACGAAATATTATTGGCCAGCCTACCGGTACCTCAATTAAGTTTGCAACGATGACAGAAGCGGCCATTTTACAGTGGGCTGCAAACCAGACTTCTCCATGTCAGGTTGAAAAAATTATCCTTGAGGGTGAAGGGCGTATTTCTGAACGTGTAGAGCTGTTATGGAAGCTGCTACTGAATTGGATCGACCATGTCAGGAGTGCTGATTTTATAATGGTTTCTTGCCACAGTCAAGGTGTTCCTGTAGCAACAATGCTTGTGGCCAAATTGATCGCCTTCGGGTGCATCAGCCATTCCACAAAGGTCGGTATCTGTGCAATGGCAGGGGTTAATCTCGGCCCATTTCCAGATTACAGGTCAAGGTGGATTAGTGGCTCTGCTGGAGAACTTTTCGACTTCGCAGATTCAAAAAGCAAAGTATCGCAAGAGTATATGGCCGCTCTACAAACTGCTCTTGATTTTGGAGTAAGGATAGCGTATATCGGTAGTATTGATGATCAGCTCGTCTCCTTAGAGGTATGTATTCAGTCTGCCTAAGTGACTGCAACGACTAACGGTATCATAGTCTTCCGTCTTTGCAACAATCTCTCATCCTCATATATGTCGCGCGGTATTTGTTGATGGTCGAGTCCATGCCCCAAGTTTGTAAGTCGCATCAGTTTTCATCCAAACTGTGTATTCACATATCTTACATGCATCTCAAAACAGTGTGTCGCATTTGGTTGGCTTTGCGATGAAGCTCCGCAATCTCGGAATATCCGATCACGGTCTCATTCGCGAACTTAGCTCCCCTCTCGCTGGAAGCCTTTATACGGGTGATGGACATTCTCGACTCTATGATGACGATGCCGTATACCAGTGAGTACCGGAAGTCCTTTGTTTTTATTGTCATTTACTAAAGGTTGAAAGACTTGCTATCCGATTCACTTTAGAAACGTCTTGCAGTTCGATTGCTGGGCTTGAAGTTCACGATAAACATCGTATCTCGTCTCCCTCAAATCCATATATCCTCCCTTTTGCCATGCGTGGTGTCCTAGAGGAAGACTATGTTCGAAGACAACTTTCTCAAGAAACGGCCGAATTGTTGAAGCAGTTCGATGAATGGAAGCCTACTACCAAAGTTTTAAAAGATGTTAAGTTTCGATTAGAAGGTATTCGGTCTAAACTTTGAGATTTAGCCAGCAGATACCCCCTTGATATGGCGCTACTTGATTTTCTGCCCCATATGAATCTTTAAAGGCACAGTTTTGTGATTTACCAATTAGAAGATAGATGTTGGAAACGTATTAGACCAACCAAGTCCATACAAGCTCCGCAGCCAAATATCCGGATACAGAAATGTCTTAGACTAATGGACATACTGTTTTCGATGTCAAAATAGATCAGCATTGCTATGTTTGTGAGTATGGTTACTATATCTGTCATCAGTGCTTGTGCGCCAAAAAATGAGGCTACATTCTGCTTAGACAGCGCTAGTGAATGTGCAACATGAAGTCAAAAATCGCTGCAAAAGTCGCTTCTTAAAAGAAAGTGCTATATATTGAATTCTTCCAATTTTGACAACCAAAAGGCTTGCAAGCGCTCCGGAATAAGTATGGTATGGTAAATCAGAAGACGAATAAATCTTGAAGGTCGATCAGCAGTTGGGGGGTATTGTTTGAGGCATACCGCAATCATAATCGCAAATTGGTAGTCATTGTAGTAAGTTTTGCATCGAAGAATGGGACGTTGACCAACTTTCTTAACCCGAAAATTGTTAACTGTCTGATTGGTGTTATAATGAAGAAAGCAGATTGATGTGGCGTTCGTTTTCTGTTCCTGACAGTTGCGAAAACCAACACAACTGTGTCCAAAAATATTAAACAGAAGAATGTTATGATTGAGGAAAGGCCGTCATATATGCTCCCTCGATTTCATCTGTGAAGATATTGTTTAGTATTTTCCACCAGGAAAAATGACCAAAGGACTACACAAACCTCTCATCCCATCTAATGCCTCAAAAGCGATGGCATAGTTCTTGACAGCTTCGATGACGTACTGTAATCCCTGTTGAAGCTTTTCGCCTAGATGATCACGGTTTCTTAGAGGATTTTCTTCTTGCTCTGGGGTCGTTACACGAGACTTGTAGTACAGCATAAGCATGGCGTAGCTGCTCTGCATGGCGCAACAAGCAAATGACGGCATTGTGCGGGGCATGGGGTCGCATGAGGGCCGGATTCCAGCATAACGACTATGCGAATAGGAAGGTTTGGGATAAGGTAAATCGTGAAACATCTGAGCGATAGTGAGGGCGGATTCAAGGCATGTAACAGTAGATTCATAGTTAGAAAATGGGAAAGCATCTTCAGAAACCCAAGAAAACGAAGAGGTATCGGAGGCGGGAGGCGATACAGAGGCGGAGGGTGAAATTTCACTAGAATCCCGAATTTGTGATAAATTGGTAGCGCAGCATGACAATTGGGTCGGAGACTGATAACTTTCGCTACCCGAACGGTCCACATCCGGAGAACCAATACTTGCACATGTAAGGTCACAATGTTTCTTGATAAAAATGGGAATATCCAAGAACGCTCGGAATCGATTCAATTTGATGCGAGCGCTGTAATTATTAGCATGAAAGATCGGATGAAAGAACGGGGGCTGAAATCGAACCTGCAGAATTTTATTCGCGCGATTGACCGTATACTATTCGCTGTTACGCTCTCAGAACGATAAGCATGAAGTATAGGTGAATTTTGCGTAGGAGGAGTGTTAGCTCTGGAAATTCCCGCGAAAGCCCAAGCATCGAGTTTTTTGACCTTCTCGTAAATTTGAGTCAAGTCGGCGCGGCCGCGCAAAGCTCGATTAAGGTCGATGATATATTGAGTTGCCGATGTCAAGACTTGTTGCGCTTGGATCAAAATAGACCACGCCTGAAATGGTATCAGTAGGGGTTTGAGGTTACAAGTGAGGGTGTGGAAATATACCTCAGAGTCGGCGGCAAAATGAGGTAGCGGAGTCACGAAACGAGTGTCGGTAACAAGTATCATTGCAGTCTACATTGTAAGTTAGACCTGATGTACGAGATTCGAAATTCTAAGGGTACAGGTCTCACCGTTGTGCTCACAATCGAGCCTTGGCAAATGCAGTAAAACTATGGTGTTTGTTAGAAAATCACGTCCACAACCATAAGGGCACTAACGTACCGTCATCCACCACGCTCTTCTCTTTGCCTCTGAGAAGACCTCGGTTTCAGCACCCAGAGTATGAAGTGACATGCCTGTGGCCATGACATATGCCTCTCCGGCTCGTTTCCTCATTTTGGCCAGATTGCCGCGTTGGGTATACTCATAAATGCTAAGAAGCAGCAATGCGAGAATAGCCTCTAACTCAAGAGGGGTATGCGGGTGGACAGGAGTCCGTTTTGCCATCGGTCGCTCCTTTTGTAAAGCTTGTGCAGGACTTGCACATGACTCTAAGAGTTCTGACTCCGCTTCCACACTTTCAAGCGCCATACACGCGAGCTTATGGGAGTATGCTCGCCGCAAAAGCACAGACTCAGAGGAAGATGGGTTCGGGTCCGTTGGGTGTGGAATGCGCGCTAGAATTGCGGATATAGCCAGCGTGACGGGAGATCTTGGGAAATAGACCAATCGTGGATCATCTGGCGTTAAGTTCGCACCCGCCGGATAATCCAAGGGAGAATCTGCCCCTGGAGGAGTATGATAGGGCGCAAAAATTGGAAAGTAGTTATGAATAAAAGTGTAGTATGCGTTCAATCTGGATTGTGTTAGGCGTATGGATAGTAAATGGCATAGGGAAGATGGACTGACATTTCTTCCTCGCTCCCATAAACCCTTACTCGTGTCGGAATTTGCGGAGGCGGAGGAAGGACAGGCACAGCATCCGAAACAAGATTCGGATAAGAGGCAGTACTCTGAGGAACAAAAAGTCCTTCAAACATTGACTGCACTTCACTGGGAAAATCGAGTGACCTGAGGCCGGCGCCAGGAACGGCGAGAGTATCGACTCGGTTAAAAAAGTCTAGATTGTCCGCGCGGTCAATATCTGGTTCCTGAAAATATCTCTATGGTTGTGTATACCTTCGTCGAGCCGTGGAGGGTGAACGGCGTTCCATGCTTTGCAATTCGGAGGTTCCACCGCAGTTCCCATCATCGGCATGATTTTCTTCTTCCGAGGACCACCGCGCCTACTTGGCATGTAGCTACATTCTTTCGCTTTGGCAGTGCACTAGGGAAAATGGGTATGTAGTTATTAAATGATCTATTTTGGACATGGAGCCCAGTATCGAAGAGGGGCCACCTACACTTGAGCAAGGGTCCTTTCCGTCGCATCTTATCCTTGAGGCGCGACTAAAGATATTTTAGCCTCCAATCGCAGTCCGAATAAACATTTAAATAAGAGAATGATATAATGAGGGCCATGGTCATAGTATAAGACCAAAGTGGTAGTCAAAAATCGGGAGCGGCGCGCGTGAAGGCGGGTGGCAATCAGCGCACCAGGAAAAAAAAAAAGGGCGACTTACCATGATAGACAGGCGACTTTAACAGGCGGCTTTGTAAATTTTTTGCGAGGGCCCTTTGCTGCTAGCACTCTCTCCGACTCTAGATTTGGATCACCCTTGTAGTCTTCGTCCATGACAGGCGGCAGGCCAAGACCAGCTCCAATCGCAAGGAATATTAACGTAGGTTGTCAGGGGAGGCGCGTGGTGCAAAAATTCAGTCTTCCAGCAGGTCGCTCGGGGGGCACGGCAGCGATTGAAGTATTAACATTATATTAGCCTTTTGCGAAGCATCTGATAGCACAGGCTGATAGAAAATCGAAAATGGTCGATATGTCGGGCGATCAGCCCCAAAGCAGACAGTTTGATTCCAAAGTGCAGAACCGAAGTCTGGAGGCGCTCGATTGGGTTATGTCATTGGGGATGGCGCCAAGACCAACGTTCGTATCGGAAGCGGCCGATGAGTCAGCAAATCTGAGATCTGCCGTGCCAAGAGCCCCACTCCCGTGACCAGGGCGGTGGGCGGCCGATCGCGCCACAGTCTTGGCAAGCGTCGAGTTTTGATGGCCGGTGAGAACTTTCGGCATGGGACGTAAGAGCTTGCGTGCAGGCACCGGGGCCTCCGAAGTGGATGGAGATCAATGCTCTATATGTGCGTATGTATGTAGGTTCCGCACGGCGGTACGGGGTATGCGCTGTCCATCTGAGCTGTCCTGGAGGACATTTCTTGGCACAGGTCATGCAGGCTGCTTGTGCTTTCACCGTAGTCCATATTCGCAATGCGGCTGGCTCTCCAAAAATTAGTGGTTTGATCTATCGATTTTCATGCTGTGCGAGGTGAGCGAGTTATTACGGGAGCGTCTCCGCGCTAGCCTGATCCAGGCAACGCTTGGCGTTCAACGACTGGGGTGAGCGATGCAGGTGTTCACCCTTGAACCTTGTCACTCTACAAAAGATAGGTTTGCAGCCCAATTAACATACAATCTATTTCTCATTCCGGAGCATTGATGTACAGCGCAATGCAATAACGCAGCTTAAATTGTAAATGGAAATATGAGAAGATTCCTAAAGAATTCTAGCACAGGGACTGCGTGTAACCGACCAACTTGTCGTCGATCGCATGTATGTACATACATACATAATTTCTCGGCCGACTTAGCCCCTTCTTCGTGGCATCGGAATATATCGAACGCTCTCCCACAAACCGGCGGAGACTTGCATTGGCAGCTTACGCCCTTTCAAGCACTGATCAATGAACCACATCCCTACGACGAACTCTTCTCGTGACAGCATCCCGGTAGCATCACGGCTAACCAGATTCCAGATCTTCTCCAATTGAGTTCGAGGCAGGCGGGAACGAGACCAGATATCCTCGACGACAAGATTCAACACCAGGTCTTCAGGGGAAGAGGATTTCTTAAGCAAGGCCTGGCGAAACTCAGGGTCGTCCATGAGACCAAATCGGGCAACGCCTCTGTTAGCAGCCCAAACCCCTTCATATCTTTTTCGCTCCCGTTCTGTGATTTGATCCCTCCAAACTCCATTACTAACGTGGCCACTCCCATTAGGGAGAGCATTAAATGTTACTCGTTTCGGAGGACGTTGTTGCGCGTCATTTGCCTTTTCTGGGTCGCGCAGACTGGATCTGAGACCTTTCTTCGGGCTTGGGGTCCTTGAATTGCTTTTGCTAGACCTTGATGGACTGAGAAACGAGCGAGACCGACTTCGCCGGCGCCTTGGAGGGGGCGGTGGTGGTTTTGAACTTCGTTTTGAAGGAGATGGTGAGCGGGAGGAAGCCAATGAGGACGCCGCGATCGCATGCGCCAAAGATCTCTCGGACATTTCTGGGTGATATGGATGAAGTTGACGTGATATATTCGGTTCAGACAGACTGACAGGTCCCGCCAAGGTAGATGATCTCGGTGGAAGAGGTGGAACATCGCGTTTCCTTGACGGAGGCTGTGGGCGCTCTACTTGGATATTTTTATCCATAGCTGAAAGAATGTTTTGTACCCCGACAACAGTAGATTTCTGCCTTGCTGCCTGTGAGGTAGACGATAAACCCTCCGCGCTTTGCCTCAGTGGAAGCAGGGGTATAGTATTGTCGGGTGGGAATTCTCTTTTATTAGTTGATGACCGCGATGTCAAGGTAGATGAAGGTTGGTTGGTGAATGTATGGGACGTGTCTTCGGGAATGTTCGACGACGGCTGGATTATGGATCTGTTGGCAGCTAGCTTTGCAGCTATATGAGGGTACTCTTGCCATGAACCTTGAGTTGATGCTCGAGGTATCGAGGGGGATGCTGGCCTGGGTTTTATGGATTCCATGGATCTAGCTGCGGGTGAAGAAAAACGTTCGACCTTATCCTTCACTGTCCCAATAACTGGACTGCTCTCTTGGGCTGCACTCCTATATGGCGGTTCTGTCCCGACCGCAATAGCAGCGACTAGGGCATTATTCTTGCTGCTAGCTTGACTCCGTGCTATCTTCGTGGGTTTTGAAAAGGCCTTCGTCGCTCCAAGTAGCGCCGTTGGCCTGCAGTCGCCCGAAACTTCGTGGGATCCATGGCTGACAGAACCCCCTTTCCGTTCATCTGGCATGGAATGGCGGTATCCGAGGGCCTGTGACGACGTCGTTTTCTGTGCAGCCTGGTAGTTCAATTGATTAGTTTATAACCATTGTGATATATCGAGCTGGCACCCCGGAATAACTTTACCGACTCCTGACATAGGTACTCCAGCCGGATATCTACGCGTACTCCATCCTCGACTGAGGAACCCGCGAATTAAGCGTCCCAGTCCGGGCCTTGATTATATAACCATTATTACCTCGCCTCGTATTTATATTTCGCCGAGTTCCGTGATAGACTCGGCATGACATCAAGTCACATGATGGTGCGTCAGCTTCGTGTTTGCTGCCTAAAAGGCTACAGGCCAAATGAAGGTATTACCCGTGCGTAGAAAAAATGGACTTAAAGAAAGGAGGGAGCTGCTTGAGCTCTTCTCGCTATTTCAAACTTTCAAATGAGTTCCGGCTTACATGAACTCCTTCCAGTCAGAAGTAGTATACTATTGACACTACCTAATTCATCCAGAGTTCCCTGAAGTATTATATCGTGCTTACTCACAATGGATGGTGTTGTACGGGAGACCGAGCAGGAGCTCGATGAAAAGTATGTCATATCTTCACTTTCACAACGAAACCGAATTAATGAAAATTTAATAGATATCCCAATCGTCCGCGCAACAAGAACCCTACGTTACCTTTTCATGAGCTCTTTGTCAATCTATTCAACCCTCTGAACGAAAATAAGAAAAAACCAACAGGACCAACTGCTGCTCGCAAAAAGGTTGGGCCAAATATTGGGCAGCAGCATCTCTCTCCTCAAGAATTGCGTCGAGACATCATTCAACGTTTTATTTCAAGATGGAAGAGCGAAGTAGGCAACGATATCTACCCAGCTTTTCGGCTTATCATTCCCGAAAAAGATCGCGATCGCGCTATGTATGGCTTAAAGGAGAAATCAATTGGGAAGCTTCTAGTTAAAATTATGAAAATCGACAAGAATTCTGAAGACGGGTTCAATCTCTTGAATTGGAAGCTTCCTGGAGCGACAATGGCTAGCCGAATGGCTGGTGACTTTGCTGGTCGGTGCTACGAAGTAATATTAAAGAGGCCCATCCGAACGGAGGTGGGAGATATGACGATCGAGGAGGTTAATGATAGGTTAGATGCATTAGCCGCCGCTCATAAGGAGGATGAACAGCTACCAATTCTCGAAGAGCTATACAGAAAGATGAATCCCGAGGAATTACTGTGGCTTATCCGTATCATTTTGCGCCAGATGAAAGTTGGCGCCACTGAACGCACGTTTTTTGATGTTTGGCATCCAGATGCGGAGAGTCTATTCAGCATATCCAGCAGTCTCCGGCGCGTTTGTTGGGAATTGTATGATCCAAACGTTCGCTTGGAGGCTGATGAAGCGCGTGTATCACTAATGCAATGCTTTCAGCCGCAACTGGCCCAGTTTCAAATGCATTCCTTCCAAAAAATGATTGACAGGATGAGACTGTCTCCGGAGGATCCGACTTTTTGGATTGAAGAGAAACTAGACGGGGAGCGGATGCAACTCCATATGATGCCGGATGACTCGGTTGTTGGAGGCAGAAAATTTGGATTCTGGTCCCGTAAAGCCAAAGACTATACATACTTATATGGAAATGGTTTCTGCGACGAAAACGGGGCTTTGACTCGGCATTTGAAGGATGCCTTCGCAGATGGAGTTCAAAGTATCATACTTGATGGAGAAATGGTGACATGGGATCCTGAGCAGGATGCCGCGGTTCCATTTGGCACACTTAAGACCGCGGCGCTGTCAGAGCAAAGAAATCCTTTCTCGGCTACAGGTCACAGGCCCTTGTTTCGAGTCTTTGATATTCTGTATCTCAATGGTACTGCGTTAACTAGGTACACATTGAAAGACAGGAGAAGAGCTCTGGGCGCCAGTATAAAACCCGTCCATCGTCGTTTTGAGATACATCCATACGAAGTCGGCCGATCCGTTGCTGACATAGAGCCGCAGCTCCGGAAGGTAGTCGCTGAGGCCTCTGAAGGACTTGTACTTAAGAACCCAAACTCAGCATATTGTCTTAACGAGCGCAATGATGACTGGATGAAGGTGAAACCAGAGTACATGACCGAATTTGGCGAGTCGCTTGATTGTATTGTGATTGGCGGCTACTTTGGATCTGGTAAGAGAGGTGGTGCCTTGTCCAGTTTTCTCTGTGGCCTTAGAGTCGACGAAGCGCACGTTAAGCAAGGAGCAAATCCAATGAAATGTTACTCCTTTTGCAAAGTTGGGGGCGGTTTTACTGCTGCGGACTATGCCAATATACGCCATCATACTGATGGGAAATGGAAAGATTGGGATCCAAAGAAGCCACCAACAGAATTCATTGAATTGGGGGGTGGAGATGCACAATATGAACGCCCTGATGTCTGGATCAGACCCGATGAATCTGTCGTTGTATGCGTTAAAGCCTCCTCAGTGACCCCGAGCGACCAATTTCGCTTGGGTCTAACTGTTCGCTTTCCACGGTTCAAGCGATTGAGAATGGACAAGGACTGGAAGAGTGCTCTATCTATTCAGGAATTCATGGATCTAAAAGCTAGTGCTGAACAAGAACAGAAAGACAAGGAGTTCAAGGTGGATAACTCTCGGCGGAAACGACCTAGACGAACTCTCAAAAAACCTCTTACGGTTGCAGGATACGAAGAAAGTAAAGCAACCAGAGTTCCTGTTTCTTCCAGTCAGGTATTTGAGGGAATGGATTTTTGTGAGTATGCACCGGTCAGTTACGATCTGCCATATACTGATTTTAGCGTTAGTTGTAATGACCGAGGCTTTGGAGCCGGAAAAGAAGTCCAAAGTTGAGCTTGAAGAAATTATCAAAGCAAATGGTGGGAAGATATATCAAGCGAACACGGCAGCATCGGATATGATTTGCATTGCTGAGAGAAGTATTACTTGGAGTGATAATGTGTACAACACGGGGTTAACTGGTCGTAGGAACTGTGAAAGTGGCTTCTTTACAAAAATCAGCAAAAGAGAAGATCGTTCGACCCCTGTGGTTATTCGACTGCATCAAGCAAAATGTAATTGACGTGGGCTTGCCAGATCTATTGATTCCGTTCGAGCCAAGGTACGACATTGAAATTGGAAGCATTTTGATGCTGAGATGTAAGTTCTAATCTCGGATAACAGGCATATGTTCTTTACACCAAAAGATCACGAGAAAGAAATTGCCGGGAATGTGGACAAATATTCAGATAGCTATGCTCGAGATACCACAGTAGAGGAGCTTGGAAAGGTAAAGACACCCCGTCTTCCTTCAAAATCGGAAAAGGACTATGTCTAATTGAAGTAGCTTCTGGCTGCGATGCCGCCGCCCAACTTCTCGAAATCTCAAGTTTCAATAATTGAAAGCCAAATGAAAGATCGGCACCAAGAGAAAAGCGGTAGTCTTAATGATTTACCGGGATGGCTGTTTACAAACCAAGTAATCCATCTCTTTGAAAACGAATCAAAGCTTGGCTCAAGACCCGACTCTTCCTTGAAACTCGCATCCAATCTTGCTAGATTTGCTGGAGCTTCGATCTCCGGTGAGCTGGATGATACACGGCTCACTCACATAGTCGTTGCTCAAGACAGCAGCCCTACCCAGATTTCCGCTTTACGATCCGAACTATCGAAACGCGTAGGTAGTAGCAACAAGCTGCCACACATTGTGACTACCGAGTGGATCAAGCAAAGCTGGAATGAGAGAACGCTGTTGGATGAAGATCGTAAGCTTAGCATTTGCCCCAGCATATTACAGATGTTTATTGGCTCTTAATCCTAAAATTTGATCAAACAGGATTTTCGCCCGCCGCTAGGTGACGATTGGCTGGTGCTTGTTTACAACAGTGAATGAACAGATTCAATTGATTCGCATCAACAAAACGGAAACCTTGGTAATCGGATTGCAGGCATGGGATGTAACAAACCGAAATCAGGAATATGATATTCGTAAACAACCGATACACACCTAAAATAATGCAATATATAACAATGATTTAGTCCAGTCCAGCGCTGTGAGCCAAGTCTCTGTTAACTTCCAGACCCAGAATGTGGCTGTCTCTTCCCATTCTTTTGAGTCGAATTTCTCAACTCTTGTGGGAGGCCTGCGATGGCCGACCTCCGTTTCGCACGAGTAATTTTGACTAGTTTAGAGATTTAAAATTTTGGCTGACATTACGACCGGGAATAGACATCTGGAAATCTCGGTATATCTCTTGTGCCCATCATCTATACGATACTTGCTGGGGTCCTCTTTGAATAGATAATCGAGGCCGTCGTTGTATTATCTAACATTCTCGAGCAAGAACGATAGAGACGGGACTCGAGAGCGAAAGGTTTTTATCGATGTTATCGAAGAGAAGAAAGGTTGCAGGTATTTTATAGGCTGGGTCTGATGATATTTTCAAAGTAGGAATGGAACTGATATGGCGTTTCAGGAAATATTGGACCTGTGGGAGATCTATTTGTCGTTGATAATGTGTCGAATCCCCCAGAGTCAGAGAGTAACATTAGCTGTCATGGCTTAGCTTTTCCGCTTTTCGAGTCATGGTTTTGAATTTTTCTCCCTTGAAATATAAATATTTCGTATGTATTGGGCGATTTATGCATACGCCTTACTTTCTCCTACATAAAATATTTGCTTTAAAATAAGGACATCTATGATCTGAGAGCAACATCTCTGCCATGACGCATCCTCATCGTTTTGAGATGATTCTCGCTCATGGTCCGCAAATGATCGATCCATTTTCCATACCCCAGCTTTAGTGTCTAAAAATAGATAAGGCTGTTTCAAGGTTAGTGGGTCAATGCAAGGTCATTGTCACACCTTCAACGACTTTCCACGATGACCGTTACTCTGGTATAACAGTGACTTCCAAGTCATTAGGGAATATGGATGGTCATTTAGCTCCTGTATGTACAAATCAGTAAAGGCATTCATGCCGCCAATTACCCATCAAAATACCCCTGGGGACCCGTACGGAGTATAGACTTCATCTCCTCGGTAGTCAAATGATACAGAAAGAAAAAAGATTCGCTAAGATTCTAGAACAGGATATACTGAATCATATCTATCATAAGCAGGAGATTTCACCGTGTACCAACATTCGAATTACCCAAAATAGTGTCGACGAGTAAATACCTTAGCTTCAATAAAATACCAGCTACAGGATGTAGTGGATCAGACGACACGACGTATGGCCTATGTCAGACGATCTAGATTTTGGCAGATTCAGGTAAAGAAACGGCGAAGGGTCAAACTTGACTCTCTTCCGACACAGTCCCTTCGGACACAGTGGATTCGCTCTCCCGGGAGCTGCCACCAAAATCTTCGGAGGAGATTTGGGATGAATAGCTTGGAGGGACTCGCGCAGGAGGTTCAAGCATTTCGTAAAACAGCATGAAAACACCGCCCTGTGACATCACAAACTGCTCATTCACCGGGTGAACCAAGGAGTCACTCAGTTGAAACCAACGGCCACTTTCTGTGTCCTTTTCACTTGTTCCTAGATCTTCGCTCTGAGGTTCACAGGTCTTTGAATTGAGCTCCTCCTCTAGGACTTTCCTGTAACAAATGTAATGTCCGTCGTCATGAAAACCTTCATGAGTGACAACTGCACGTAGCTCATACTTTCGGCCAAGTACTTGGTAGTCAGCGTCAGGAGGAGAGAGCATTGACTCCCTAGGATCAAGCGCCCACTTCTCTGTAAAGTCATTCTTATCGATTTGTTTACTCCCTAAACACCACTCATCAAGGTCGAGGATGGGAGGAAACCTAACGCCGGTTCGATTTTTTCTGAGGGCTCCGGTATATTCGTCGAAGACACTACGATTGATATGGATAGTCAAGGATTTTGGTGCCCTTGCAATCACTGACTGTCTCGATTTTGTTGAGGGAACTCGATGTTTCGAATCGAGCCGACATATTTCGGAAAGAGCTTTTTCGGAGAAGTCTTCATTCCACAGGACCTGCTGCACAGCTTTGAGCCTCGACTCAATCGCTATTCTAATAGTTTCATCCTGATTTTTCGCTGCGGCATCAAGTAGCTCTGGATCTTGAGAGCTCTGTCTTTCTTTCAATTTGATTTGAATTTTTTCAAGCTGCAGAACCGTGCATTTAACGCATTCCACTCCCTCAATATACTCTAAAGCGCTGTACTCGTCTAGACAATCCCTTACGTCACACTCCATTTGCTGAGCAAGAGGAACCGTGAGGCACGTAAAGGGAATGAAAGACAGTCCCTCACAATAACCGCATGTCATACACCCAACTCGTTGAACGGTTAGTCCTTCGAGTGGGTTTTCAAAAGGGCCTGTAACCTCCGTGAATCCAACTCTCTTCAGTATATTACACTTGGAGTCAATAGTTGGTGTGGTAGGCGACGAGATCGTGGGACTGACAGGCCTAAACTTGAAGCCCTGATCAATAATCTTTGATTTCGAAGCCTTGACTATTTCCTTATCAAGCTCTTCTATAACCCTCGAAAAGTATTCCTGTGCGTCCTGTTGCTGCCAGCTATTCATAGATTTCAACTCGCTCGGTAGCCACAGCCTACGCCTGGTAGTTGAGAGTTGGTTGAGTTGTTGAATAGTCCTCAAGAGCGAAATATGTGTGGGCATGTCCGGCGCGGGATATGGGATACCGAGGTTGCTCTTGAGGAAGAGCTCTAGCGGACGGATTGATGCCAGCCCCTGGATGATACTGTTTTGATAGCAAGAGTTACTGAGGTTCCCTAATCCCGGAGGAGCCACCTTCCGTGTTTCCGAACTAGAGGGAATCGAATCAAACTGGTTGGTCGGCGTGAAAAAACGACCAAGGTTATTGTTCCATAGCTTTTGCAATATTCCGTACTTTGCAGCAAAAGTTGAAGTACCCTGAGATGCGGCTCCAATTTTTTGAAGGCTATCTTCTTCGGAATCGTCATCTTTAGTTGAAAGAAGCTGGGACGGCAGAAGCATGACGAAGAGTTTCCACACCAAGTCGGAGAGGCTAACAGGCGGAATAACGTTCAGATAGATTATTATGAAGTAGGAAAATATAATAGATACTAAGGCGTATGCTATCACCGGCCCGTCGGGTATCCATCGAGCTATAGCAGCATTGTAGAGCGCTCGCCTACTCGGATCTTGGCTAGGGAAGGAAGCCGTAAGCGGACGATAGGAGGTCATGGCAAGCGAGCGAGGAGGAGTGGAGGAGGGAGGGTAGTTGTGAATGATCGCATTCTCGAGTGTCAAGAAGGAACACCTAGATATCAGTGGCTCCTTTCTAATGGACTGCTTGTTTGGCTTTCAAGCATGTTAAAGAAACGGTTGATAATGATATTGATCAACATCTACTCCGTACGGAGTACTCCGTAAGTTCCGCCGTAGATCCTGCATTTGTGGTCGTGACCCATCGAGAGATGTGCTTGGCAGTTTGTTCTGTTTGCTTAGATTTAGCTTGGCGTGTTTTTGCTTTGTTTGCATTGAGCGGCAAAGCTTCCGTGAGCCTCCAATCAGCGTTGTGTCAAAAACCTTCCAAGATATTGAAGAGATTTCCTTGCGAGTAATAGCGCTTATAGAGATAGGTATTTACTGAGCAAAACTGGGATAGTTACGGTATCCCCGTTCAAATGTCCGAATTTTTTCCAGATCCCCATAAAACAGCAGAACGACTTTACTCCACCATGAGTCAACGACCTGCAAAAATCACTCTTTTTTTGCAAACCGGCTGAATCGGCAGCTGATGTAAGCAGGTCCCGCAGCCAGGTTGTGCGCATCCCGCTATTCCTGTCCTGGCTGGGTCTCCTTGGCGTCTCGCGCATTCCGAGGATAATCGCTCTGTGGGGTCCCATCTGATCGTCCCCAGAACCAAGTGGATCGACAAGATAACCACCAAATGAGTATAATGCGCCTTCGCCTCTGAGAAGGCTTGATGAGAGAATCTCGACAAGCGATTTCGCGCCGGGAATTCGGATTTATCGCCTACCGTCCGGACCGCCGGTACGCTTGTAATTCGGCTTAGTATCTGTGTTTTCGTGCCTACTTCCGAACTTAAGCAGACCTGTTGTAACAGGCAGACTCGCCCTTAACTGGGAGGAAGTTTCGCTTTTCTAGACGTCTTGCGGGTTGCATCTCTACTTTGCTGCCCCGCCGGCCAAACTTGCCACCGATTCTTCTCCTATAAGACCTAAGTGAACTAGCGGACTTCGCTCTACTCCCTCCGACTTTGGGGCAATTGTTTTCTCCCTACTGGACCTCACCTATCTTGCCGTAAGCCGTGTCGAAAACTCCTTTCAAGCCTGCGCCGACAGTCGACTCGTGCGGTAGTCAATAGCTACTCAACGGAATTCCTGAGCGAAGAACCGACAATCGCTAAAAAAAAAGAAGACATGGCGAGTGAGGGGATGAGGGAGTCGAAGCCGAAAGGCCGCCCTCCAACGAAATTGAAACCCCTGAGAGAAGAAGGAGGGCCTACGGCGAAGAGGAGATGTGTGTCAACCGCGTGTATCGCATGCAGGAAACGGAAATCGAAGGCATGTTTCGCATCTCCCATTCTGACCGGCACATATTCTAACAAGAATCAATTTCAAGTGCGATGGCAATACCCCTAGCTGCGCTGCCTGTTCCTCCGTTTACCACACTCCATGTAGGCATCACGACTTTCATTGACCTGCAGAGACACTGACATCCGGACGACAGGTGTATACGACCCGAACTCAGATCATCGACGTAAAGGGGTTTATAAGAAAGACATTGACAAGTTAAAAAACCGTAACACGACACTTCAAACGTTGGTGGAAGCGATTCTCAAGTATGATGAGGAGGACGTCTGGGATCTTGTCCGCCAGATGCGTTCAAGCGACGATCTAGAAGCAGTAGCTGAGTCCATTATCAAACGGCAGGATGAGCAAGAAATTTCAGAAACGCAGATCTCTCGAGAGGATGACGAAATCGCCATGTCAGGTCTACCTCATTTTGAGTCAGAATTGGCCGGAAAATTCAGCGAACTGAAGCTCGACGGCATCGTTAAGTATGTAGGGGGCACATCAAACCTGATTTTTCTACCGGCTGGTATAGACTACGGGGACTCTGATTCTTCCATATCGAGCTCAAAAAATACTGAAGAAGTGGGAGATGCGACATTGTCATGGACCACCGTTACAAAAAGCGAAGAGCTGGTTCGTCATCTACTGACAATGTATTTTACCTGGCATTATCCCTACTTTACGACCCTGTCAAGAAAACTGTTCTATCGGGATTTTATAAGGGGAAGGCCTAGCAAGCACTGCTCTGCGCTGCTTGTCAATGCCATGCTTGCTCTTGGATGCCATTTTAGCTCTTGGCCTGCTGCTCGCGAGGATCCTGAGAATTCCGCAACTGCTGGAGATCACTTTTTCCGTGAAGCGAAGAGATTGATTTTGGAAAATGATGAGTACGAAAAGGCAAAGCTCTGCACCGTGCAAGCCTTTGCCTTGATGTCTGTGCGAGAAGCCGGATGTGGTAGGGAGGGCCGCGGGTGGGTCTATAGTGGCATGAGTTTTCGAATGGCTTGCGACTTGGGGTTGAACGTCGACGTTACTGGCACCGGGGCGAATCGATTGAGTGACGAGGATATTGATGCGCGGCGAATTACTTTCTGGGGGTGTTTCCTCTTTGACAAGTGCGTTTCCTCTTTTACTGGATCCAACCCATTATTTTCTAACGTTTCGCAGATGCTGGTCAAATTATCTCGGCCGCCAGCCTCAGTTATCTGGGGCTCAAATGTCCGTGCCAAAGCCTGAGATATTCCCTGATGAGGACTCAGAAATGTGGGCGCCATATACCGACATGGGTGTCTCGCAAGAACATGCACAACCCGCTCGAACGAGAGCCGTTGCATTGCAAATAGCAAATCTCTGTGAGATCAGCAGCGATCTCATGACAAGCTTTTACAACCCAGTCCCGGTAACCAAAAACGTGGGAAAGCAAGAGGAATTGCGACGATTAAGTCAACTGCACACTCGATTGGAAGCGTGGAGGAAAAATCTACCAAAGGAGATGGAACCAAAAGATGGACAATTGCCACACGTTTTACTTATGCAGTAAGTCCATTTACAAGCCTTTTTCAGCTTTGGCTAATTCAGATTTAGCATGTTTTTCCAGTTACTCTTCATTCATCTGTACAGGCCATTCCTAAAATATACCAAGGCGACGTCGCCGCTCCCTTCGCACGTATCTCCAAGGAAATTATGTACACAATCTGCCGCCGCGATTTCTAAACTTCTTCGAATCTACAAACGTGCGTATGACCTGCGCCAAATATGTAACGTTGCCGTATACATTGTGCACTCTGCGTGCACCATTCATCTCCTTAATCTCCCGGATAAAGGTGCGAAAAGAGATATCATATACGGCTTGAAAAACTTGGAGGAAATGGCAGAGTTTTGGTTATGTGCCCGCCGGACGCTCCGCATACTAGACTTATCTGCCCAGAAATGGCATGTCTCCCTACCACCTGAAGCCACAGCCATAATAGAGCGCGCGCATGCCAAGTTTGGCTCTTGGGCATCGTGGGACCAAACTACTTCGCCCTCTAATTCCGACGAATCTACTAAAATAACAGGACACGGAGCTCTATCCATTCCTTCGACCCGTGATTCAAGTCCCGATGATACCCCAAAAGTAGCCCGTGGAAATTTCCAGTTGTCAGACAAGTCAAACACAGTGACTTCAACAGCACAACCTGTTCCGTCATCGATCATTCCTATATCAACTCAACCTCCTGTACCTGGCCCTGTCCCATATGGTGGTATTCCTCTTCAACAAACGGTTTCAGATCCTCCTCAATATAATGTTAAACTCGAAACAGAGAGTCCTACCTCTCCGTCAGTGACGGCAGCGGTTGATAAAACCATTCCCAGCCTGAATCAACCTCAGATCCCTGCCTTTCCCAGCTTTGACGACCTAGTAGAAGAGAGTCGGGATTGGTGGTTCAAAGACCAGCAAGCATTAGCACTCGGGCTTGATAACTGGGACTGGAGCAGCCCAGATAGAACGTACGGTGAAATGGAACTTGATCAAGCATTACCATTGACTGACACGCCCACTCCACCTTTCACTGAAGGTAATTGCCCCCAACCTGGCGGAATAATGGATCCAAATATTGGAATGCAAATGCCGCCAAATGCACCTGGCTACTACATTCCAGTTTCTCCAACCGGCAACATCCCTGGGAACCAGTCTTATACCGGACCATCCGCTGGAAACGGCTCTCGGGGAGCCAATACTATGTTTTACTAACAGCCAAAGTATCATCTGATGGCTCTTCCTTATGATTCATACGCTGAGTGGTGTCCGTTTGGCGTCATTTTTCGGTCTTATATCTAGGTTTTGGCGCTTTACAGCCTTTTCTCTTTTCTCATTCTTGTGAAAAATTCGCCAAGTATATTTTTTTTTTCATTAGCGATCCAGTGAAGCCACTTATGGGATCTATTCGACATGGTATATAAACTGCCAAGCCATCCGCAAATTGCTTGGAGCTGGCTTGCTTCGTGTATTTACTTGAGTATATTCGCGTGCGCTACGTATATAGCCAAGAAAGCATGTATATGATTTCTTCGAGACGCGTTCTTATAATTTAGCAAGACTGACTTCCACTTTTCTATCATTGCTGCTAAAGAATGGCAACTGCTAAGCATAGTAGTAGCAGTTTCGCAACTCAAATAATTGGTATCACTATTGATTGAAGAGAGAGAGTTAGCAATTAGGCTCAACTGAGGGTTTTCTTGTAGACGAAAGCTATCGGATTGAGAAACTTACTAAAAAGTAATCCGCAACCGGCTTTTTGGCCGGCATTCCTCTCGTATCTTGCGGTGCAGCTTCAAACACTCTGTATCTTCGACCTGGCCCACTTGAACGTCTATCCTCTCGTCCGCCTCGAATCCCAAGGCTTCGCCCATATTCACCGTTGCTTCTGGAAATGACACCGCCATTGCTCGCATCTTCACCGAGTTCAAGAATTGCAGCAACATTCCCACATCGGTAACAGTAGTTTGGTGCTGACCAGACCGTTACGATGCCGCCGTTAAACATCTCCTTAAACCCCTCCATGACCAGCTGGTGCGCGCGCGCGATTAAAGAAAGGTCGTTCTTGTGACTGAAATGCTTCACGATATCAGCACCAAAGAGAAAACCCGCACCTCTAGGGCTAAGACCCCATCCCTCTATTTCATCAGGGTCAGACCAGAGTAGATCACACATAGCGCCTTCATGGGGTACTTCTTGTTTCCGATCAATAAGACGAATCTTGTCAACACTGTCGACGAGCGGTGAAAGGCCACCGTGAACGCAGAGCACAGCGCCAGTGTTACTCGATAAACCACCGCTGCTATCAGCTGTGGCGCCTGTTCCTGCAGGCCCGGGTCTTAATGGTGTTGTACTTGAAGGGTCAGATATATCTCTGGGAGGTGAGATATCTCGGATATCGTTTGCTAAGCCGAGAGGCCCCCGACCTCTTCGACGATATGACGCATATGTGACTTCGCCCTTCGAATTCAAAACTTCGGTCTCTAGTATATCCTCTTCACCGATAGTGCCAGCAATGGACGCGCCTATTGATCCCGATGAACCGCTTGGCTCCAATTCCGAACTCGCGCCCAAAACCAACGCCCCCAATGCTAGATAATCAAATACCTCACAACAATAACGCCAAACATTTGCATTGCCATATTTTCGAATACATTCGTCATAGAAACCATAAACTGTCGTAATTTGCCTTGACTCATGATTGCCTCTTATCAAAGTCATCCTATCTGGGTATCGTACTTTTAGGCATAAGAGGAGGAGAAAAGATTCGAGAGAATAGAACCCGCGATCGACGAAATCACCCATGAATAGATAATTTGTATCGGGCACATCACCGCCAACGCGGAATAACTCCATTAAATCGTGAAACTGGCCGTGAATATCTCCACATATTGTTACTGGGGCATCGACGGTGACAACATTGCCCTCCTCGATGAGTAGCTCGCGTGCTTTGTAGCAGAGTTCGCGGACTTGCGATTCGGGAATGGGACGACACTGGCGCAGTTGCGCAATAGCTCTGAGAAGAAGAAGCATTTATTAGCCGATTACTCTTAGGCGATGATGTTATAAGGGACGAATCTAATCCTCACTTATCTAAATCGCTCATCATTCGCAACCGTTCTGAATGCAGCTTGTCTTGCAATTTAGGCGTTCAAAAATTCAGGCAGTTTCATTGTTAAGAGATTACAGCGGTAAAAAACAGCCTAATCAAACGAAAAAAGGGCGGTTGGGGTGGGATCTTTGACGAACAAAAGATCAAGAGCTTTAGAAGCAAGCGACGATATCGCGAGAATGACCGAGGCGCCAAGCCAGGATTCCAGATAAGGCACTGATTGATAAGATTAAGAACAAAGCGCTAGCTATATCGGGTTAGCTCAGTGAATGCCATATCACGTGACAAAGGCTTAGGTTACAGGCCTTTTGATTGGTCAATTAGGTCCCCGTAATCTGGATTCCATTTCATCCAGTTCGCCGACTCGGAGCAGGCATCCGGCGAAGACAACTCTGGAGACTTTTTGATCATCCTTATTCTGTGCCTTCGATGAGTGCTGACGCTATGAGGCACTCGTGTGAGTAACCTTGACAATTTTATAAATGCATTGAACCTCGTTGGACTGATTTGCGTCACTCAGGAAACTCCGGGCCTCAATTTGCATTCGATACCTACCCCTATGCTATGCCATATTCGATGAAAGTCACATAGTATTCATTGGCTCCTTATCCAATGCCTCCCCACCTTCATCCGCGGTCGCGGTCGACCACGTCCCTGTTCACCGCTACTCTCTTTGCCTCGTTCTTGATTGTGGGAATGCCTCATCTTTTCCCATGCCCGGCACCTCGGCGAACGCTTGCAGATTCAGAAGTTATAACGATGCCTGACGGTCAGCAGAGAGTAAGAAGGCGGCGGAGGAAACGAGTGGAAGGTCTTGCAGAGACTACAGATGGGGCATACCCAGCCCAAGTTGATGAGGTGACTGCCGAATTTCGGCATATGGATGAGGAAGCGAAAAGGCTCTCAAAGCTGGGAAGAGAATGCCCAGTTCCAAAGCCACAAGGGATTCTTGGTCATATTTTGGGGTTTGGCGCTCCCGCCGGGCCTCCCACTCAGAAAAGCTTAGATGTTTCAACAAAAGAAAACGACCGATGAGTACGCTTTGATAGAGGGAGTGTCGGGTTATAGAAAGCTGCATTACTGTACAGTATCGTGCATTCTCTCGGGCGCATGGGATGGCAAAATGGCGTTGAAGAGGTTCGATCTGTTTTAGATGTAACCATACCATCACATTCCAACAAATTTTTATCAAAACAAGACATTTAATTACATATTCACGGCGTACCTATGATGATTACGCAGTATTGCGACAGAACTTCAAACTTCACTAAATTCTTGGTATCTGATAACTTGGCAAATACTTGGTGCTGCCACTAGTAGGTCATCGTAGAAACGGCGTGCTACGTATATAACTTAGAGTTTCTGGCCCCTGGCTGTTAGAGTTGAGCAACCTTACCTCACGATTCGTCCCAGATGCTGACAACCAGAAGCTACATTAGGAACACATAGCCTACTTTAAAATCAATATGATGAGGTAGATCGATGCATCATAAATATTAGCTCACGCCCTAAACGACGGCTTTTTTTGGGAGATCTTCACACTTTGTGGCACCACTTTCATCATGAAAGCCCTTATCAACCTTCTCGCGGACGCCTGTACGAATCCAAGGCATTCAGCATGGGTGTGCGTTTTACTGTTTCTCGCGGATACAGTTCTCTCTAGCTTTGTGATTGAGAATATCTCGTGTTAGTAGCGCCCTGAATCTCTGCAGTAAACATGACTCATTACGGTTCTCTCCTTTGCTGACTCCTGAGCAGATACAGAAATCGATTGGTCGACATATATGCAACAGATATTCATTTTCCTCAAAGGAGAGCGGGACTATACCCTTATCAGGGGCTCTACGGGCCCTCTTGTCTACCCCGCTGGCCATGTCTATATTTACACTTTCCTTTATTACATGACTGAAGGAGGTCGTGACATCGGTGGAGGTCAACTCATCTTTGTTGGACTCTACCTCCTAACTCTAGCTCTCGTTATGGCAAGCTATCAGAAGGTCAACGCTCCGCTGTATATATACCCTCTGCTTGTGGTTTCGAAGCGTTTGCACAGCATTTTCATGCTCCGGATGTTCAATGACGGGTTCGCCGCATTGTTCCTCTGGGCGACAATATTTCTACTCCAGAAACGCAAGTGGTCTGCAGCAGTGATTTTCTGGTCTGCTGGTGTCAGTGTTAAGATGACACTTCTGCTTGTTGCCCCTGGACTCGCAGTCATCCTGATCCTTGCCTTGGGTTTTCCAAGCGCGGTCTGCTTGGGCGTGTTGTCACTGCTTATTCAGGTATGCATCACCACCGCCCGTTCTGATGCTTGACGGAGCGAGCTAACATTTGACGCTAGATTGGTCTCGCTATTCCGTTTCTTCAAAACAACCCATCAGGGTATTTCTCGAGAGCCTTTGAGTTTACTAGGCAATTCCTTTTCAAATGGACCGTCAATTGGCGCTTTATTGGCGAGCATACCTTCCTTTCGAAGAATTTCTCATTGTCCCTGTTAATTTTACACCTCTCCCTACTGCTTTTATTTGCCCAGATGTCCTGGCTTAAGCCTTCAGGAAAATCTCCAATACAGTTCGCCATAGGAGTTTTACGAGGACAATCAATGCGCTACAAGCTAAGCGCCAGCTTCATTACCAAAACTATGTTAACATCGTTGGCTATAGGTCTCTTGTGTGCAAGGAGCTTGCATTACCAGTTCTTTGCCTATTTAGCTTGGGTGTCGCCGATTTTGCTGTGGGAAGCGGCTGTTCACCCTGTGCTGATCGTCGTCCTGTGTTTGTTGCAAGAATGGGCCTGGAACGTATACCCAAGCACGCCTTTGAGTTCTGGTATCGTCGTTGCCTGCCTTGCATGTCAAGTTCTCGCTCCTCTGTTTTCAGGTTCGGGAGGACATCGTTGATGGGTTGATTTCTCATTGTTTCGGAGGGCAGGGATGTCAAGTATTTAGCTGTGTTATTGGTTTGGTATGTGCTTAAGAAAATGTTACTACCTCCACATCATTCTTCGTCCGATGGGGGCATTTTTCCGACGTTCGAATTTTCGTCGTCACCATCCAGAAGATCCTTTCTAACAAATTCCGGCGGCCTGTATACATTAGCATAAGCTCCCTGCTCTTGGAGCGTATCAGGGCTGACCAACCAGTAACTGGCTTTGCGCCATGCTTTTTCGTCTCTCACAATGTTCACTATCTGCCCAGAGAGTTTATTGTCACGCTCCTGGAGCTCATCCTTGTCCACCACAACGAATGATCCTCGCTTCATCCATATGGTCGAACGAAACCGTGCAGGTAGCTCAACCAACAGCGTCTCTTTTGACGGCAACTCTACAGAATAGATATTGTTTCCAGTAGCACAGATGACCTTCGCGATTTGCTGACTTTCAGGTAGAGTGACGGGCGCCAAGAGGGTTTCTTCGATCGTAGCTAATAATCTTCGCCTAGGAGGTCCCATACCTCTAGCTTTGGTAAGCGAATGTGCGGCGGAAGATGGATATGGTTTTGAACGATAAAATGATAGTAAAAGGGAGTATTCAATGATTCTGCGGGCTGAAAACAGAAATCCGATCAGGCGCGAAGAAGGCCAGGAGAAGCCGCCTATATAGTTGACGGTTCAAGCATGCCAAGAGCTCTGGAGGTTGGGTTTGAAGGGCAGATGTTGGTCCCCACCTCAGGTTTCCTCTTCACAGAAAACAGTCCAATTGTTAGTTCATCATGGTCAACCATTTTCTGATTCTCAATAACCACAGGTTTTGATTATCTTTGGTTATTTAAATCCGAAAAATGTCTTACACTGTTGGCTCTTGTATCAAACTCGAAGAGGTACCGCACAAGTCGAGTCGCGTTTCTAACACTGAGGCACTGCAAAGAACTTCTACAAGAGATGAAGCCCGCGGATCCCGCGAAGATCAAGCCCGCTCTGAACATGGCAGCGATGGGGACGCGGAAAGGAGAGAGCCAATGCCCGGGACCGAGAATCAAACGGATGTGCCTCAATATTTTCCATTCACTCCCCAAAATAAGCTGCGAATGCTAAGCTGCTGCCTCATGAATTTTGGGAGCGGCCTAAACGACAGCGCACCCGGTGTGCTAATTCCTTACATGGAGAAAGGGTATAGCATTGGCTATGCGATTGTATCTCTAATATTCATTACCAATGCGTTGGGGTTTATTCTTGCGGCACCGTGTACGCATTATCTTGAGGCCCGCCTAGGCCGCGCTCGAACCTACATGCTGTCTCTAGCCTTTGTTGCTCTGGCCCATGGCACGATAATTTTCAAACCACCATTCCCTGTGGTTGTGACATGTTTCTTTTTTATTGGATTCGGACTCGCCGTTCCCTTGGCACTTAATAATGTCTTTTGTGCCAATCTCGCCAATAACACTGCCGCACTTGGAGCCCTACACGGTGCCTACGGAATTGGAGGCACCATTGCACCGCTCGTCGCAACGGCCATCGCGGCAAGCGGCATTCGCTGGAGTATCTTTTATGTCATTCCCTTAGCGATTGGTCTGGTAAATATTGTGTTTTCAGCCTGGTCCTTTCGAAACTATCAGGAGGAGCATGTCAATCCCTCCTTGCCCAATCCACGCCACCAAAATCCTTCTGGTTCCATGGAACTCAGCAGGGGACGTTTGCTCAAACAAGCAATCAAGAATAGAGTCACGCTTTTAGGGGCTCTTTTCATATTTGCTTATCAGGGCGCTGAAGTTTCTATCTCTGGATGGGCCGTTTCGTTCCTGGTTTCTTACCGTGGCGCGGATATTTCAAAAGTCGGATATGTGAGTACTGGTTTTTGGGCGGGCATCACACTTGGTCGATTTTTGCTATCCCACCCAGCTCACAAGTTAGGAAGAAAATATTCAGTGGTTGGACTTGTTATAGGCTCAGCCATCTTTCAACTTCTGGTGTGGCTCGTTCCAAATATCTTAGGTGATGCAATCGCGCTCGCCATTGTTGGCCTTCTGCTAGGGCCAGTATACCCGTGTGCAACCGCAATTTTTACGACTTTACTTCCGCGTGGTATCCAGCTTACAAGCCTGGGATTCGTGAGCGCCATGGGCAGCAGTGGTGGTGCCGTGGCTCCCTTTTTTACCGGCCTGTTGGCGCAAAAGCTTGGTACCGTCGTGCTACACCCGATATGCATTGTACTCTATGCAGTGATGCTCGTTGCCTGCGGCTGTCTCCCTATAATCCGGAAGAGGACAGAATAACCACTTCATATGCCTATGGCCTCGGAATACAACGAGCCTCCTTTCCATCGAGTTAGGGTGTTTCGTCCTTATAATAAGGAATCAAATTAGCTAGTTAATCATAAATAAGCCATATATATCGGAGTTGTATGTATATAATTTTATATACAATTGATCTGGCGATGTACATAAATAATTGAAGGCTCTCACACACCGAATCCCCCTTGCGCCTTGATAGTTTTCTGTTTCCATGGTCGTATCATAGTCATATGCTTGCTTTTGCATTCCGTTAATCCCTGGTAGCTTCTGGCTGTGTAAACTCTCCAAACAACTCTATCGGGATCCCGCCTTTCCGAAATCAGTCTTGAAAGGGGCTGATCTATCGAAGGAACTCGAGTTTGAAGGATCCTGGTTCCGACTTTCGAAGTAGAGCCAATGAAAATCACTGTCTCATTAACGGAAGAATTGTGATGCGTTTCTGACTGTTTTGGCCTGGATAATTCCGATATTTGCCGGTAGTCCTCACTATTCCATTCCGTCAATCTTGAGATGACGGTATCCTGAGCCAATGGCGCACAGCTGATTGGGTCATTCGCTCAGACATTCAGGAACCGTCTCCGCCTGAAATCATCGCAGATTTCGCCTCTTGATAGGCTCTTAAGTATTGCCAGACCGTTGCAATTACTTGTTCTTTTCTTTAGACATTGTGACTGAAAAGATATCGGCTTTGCCGACATAAGCGTCTAGTTCTCAAAGTTAGTCGGACCTGGAAAAGGCTTGGATTGGCGTGCAAGGAATTCGTCCCCACCATTGGCGAGTCGTTGGTTCCCCTCCCTTGAGCGCATGGATTACAACTGTCAGAGCCCTTCACGTTCACCCGCAACTAATTTACCGGTTTCGAATTTCTATGTCTAGGGTAGTAGAGCGGAAAATCAGAGACTACTCGGATACCGATTGTTAGCCTCTCGAGGACTGAGTGCCTTGAAGATCTGAGAACTCCGTTACCAAACCGGGTGGCCCTGCATTTGGGTCTCTGAAATACGGGGTAATAGTTGAAGGTATGTTCGCATCCGATGATACACAACATTCTCTCCAAGAAACCCAGGATCAGTTTGCTTTACTATTCAAGCAAAGAGTGTGAGCTGGTCTTGCATTTCTTTATAACCCTTTCCCTGTTTTGGTTTCGCCGAGCAAACCGCCGCCCGGAATCTTCTACAGCCGCGCTCACACTGCACTGCCCTCCATATCTTCCCACAAACACAATCTCACCTGTCAAAATTTTAATTTAACTAATGTTCACTCTAGCCCAGAGTCTACACCTTTAATTCTTTTCTATCCGTCTCCGGATTATAGAGTCGCAAAGATGGACGGCGACGACGACCTCATTGCGATCGTCTACCGCAAGATCGAGCGGGAGAAGGCTCTCATTCATGCTGCAACCAATATGAGACAGTCGACAGACAACCCCCACGTGCAGCAGAGAGTCGATGCGAATATTCGAGATGGCAGGAAAAATATCGCATACTTGGAGGAGAAGATGAGGGAGCTTCAACTGCGGAAAATGGCACACGAGAGCGGCCAGCAACCTGGTTCTCCGACACAGCAACGGCACTCCGGAATGGGCCCAATGCCTCCGCCTAAAGACGGTAGTCGTTATCCTTCGGATATGGGCTATACTCAAGGAGGAGTGGGGTCAATGCCGTCTCAGGCTCCTTATCACGATCCGCGGCCGGGTGGACCAATTCCCAAAGCGAGGCCAAACTTCAGTAAACTAGGTACGTTATATCGGCATACAGGTACCAGCTCTGTTAGAGCCGTACTTACATTTTATAGACTTGATTAAATACGATACACCATATATGGGCCCCAAGATTCAACTCATGCTCTCCCAGCTAGAATTCAAACTCAGCGTGGAGCAACAATACAAGGCCGGATTTGAGAAAATGGCTCGCTTATTCCAAGATGAAGGCGACCGAAAAAGCCGGGCCGATGCTGAGGGAAGACGAATTGAAAGTAACCAGAAAATTCAGCTTTTGAAACAGGCTCTAAAACGATACTCCGACCTACATGTTGATATTGACAGTGGCGATCATGCTGATGGTAAGCATCAGCCGTACAATCTTCAAGCTTGGCCTATGCTGATTACACCATTTGGTATAGACGAGAGTTTAAACTCACCCAACATTCGAAAGCCCCTTACCGGTCATCTGACGATGCGCATTCATGCAGTAAGGGATGTCGATCATGCTAGCAGCTCCAAGTTTTCCAGAGGCCCCGAAACATTCGTTATTATGAAAGTTGAGGATACTACCAAAGCAAAGACAAAGGCGACGCGCAATGATAAATGGGCAGACGAAACGTTCAATGTTGACATTGACAAAGCTAATGAGATTGAACTTACGGTTTATGATAAGAGCGGAGACCGTACCACACCTATCGGTATGCTATGGATACGACTATCCGATATTGCCGAGGAAATGCGGCGCAAGAAAATTGAGACCGAATTCAACTCATCGGGATGGGTTTCGGCGGATAAGATGGGCTCTGGGGGTGGCCGCACAGATCCACCTTCACAACCTATGGCCTCTCAGAAACAAGTCGGCTCGGGAGCAACTGTTATGGTCGATTCTTGGTTTGCGTTAGAACCTGTTGGCAGAATACACCTTACTATGAGCTTTGGTAAGCAACATCGGCTATGGGTAGTTGTCCCGCATCTCTAGTACTAATGGAACTTCTAGCCAAACAATTGAAAGATCGGCGACCGTTTGATATCGGTTTAAATCGCCAAGGCGCTGTCCGCCAAAAGAAAGAAGAGATTCACGAAAAACAGGGCCACAAATTCGTTACTCAGCAATTCTACAATATCATGCGCTGTGCTCTTTGCGGTGACTTCTTGAAATACGCAGCGGGAATGCAATGCTCCGATTGCAAATATACCTGCCATAGAAAGTGTTATCCTAAAGTGGTTACAAAATGCATCAGCAAAGCCAATTACGAGACCGATCCGGACGAGGAGAAAATCAACCATCGTATACCTCATCGGTTTGAGTCTTTCCCGAATATATCAGCGAACTGGTGTTGTCATTGTGGCTACTTACTGCCTTTTGGCAGGAAGAACTCTAAGAAATGCTCAGGTAAACTTCTCAGGCTGTTGCTTGCTCACACATTCGATCAGCTGACGTATATTTAAAGAATGTGGACTTACTTGCCATGCGCGATGTGCACATTTGGTACCTGATTTCTGCGGCATGTCTATGGAAGTCGCTAATCAAATCCTCGAAACTATTCATAAAACCAAAAATTATAACAGAGCCGGCGTTGCCATGGTTGACAGAACCCTTCGTAGTCCCAAACAGCCAGGCTCCGAAGCATCGAGGCCTCAGGAGCAGAAGCCCGTCTCTTCCGAAGCTCTCGAGGCCGCACGCACGTCTTATACTGCACCTCCATCAGGTCACGGTGGTAGACCTAGCATTTCCACCAACACGGCCGAGACAGCCGCGGCTGTTGCGACTGGGAAGCACCAGCCATCTCAGCCAATGAGTCCTTACGATCGAAGCTCAACTGATTACACAAACACTCGGCCTTCGTACCTTGAGACACACGCTCAACAACAAAGACCTTCTCCTCACATGCACTATGATCCAGGTGCTTATGTCAATGTGAATGCATACTCCCAACCACCGCAGCTTCCTCCAATTCAAGTTTCTCAGCAGGCACCATCGTCATATAATATGCCGCAGCAAACCCCTATTGCTACTCAGGCACCTCAACTTGGCCAGCCTCCGAAGGAACAAGCCTTGGCTCCAGCTCCCACGCAGCAACCAGCACCAAAAAGAGTTGGATTGGATCATTTCAATTTCCTTGCGGTACTCGGCCACGGGAATTTCGGGAAAGTCATGCTCGCGGAGACGAAAACAACCAAAAAGCTTTATGCTATTAAAGTGCTCAAGAAGGAATTCATTATCGAGAACGACGAAGTTGAGAGTACAAAGTCTGAGAAGCGAGTGTTCTTGATCGCGAATAAAGACCGCCATCCATTTCTCCTCAACCTTCATGCTTGCTTTCAGACCGAGACGAGAGTGTACTTCGTTATGGAGTATATAAGTGGTGGAGATTTGATGTTGCATATTCAACGAGGTCAATTTGGCTTAAAACGAGCGCAGTGAGTATTATCCCATTCTTTGAAACATTTGGTCACGCTGACACCACGTAGGTTCTACGCAGCTGAGGTCTGCTTGGCTTTGAAATACTTTCACGAGAATGGTGTTATCTACCGTGACTTGAAACTTGACAACATTCTTCTTACTCTTGACGGACACATTAAGATTGGAGATTATGGTCTTTGCAAGGAAGAAATGTGGTATGGCTCCACTACGAGTACATTCTGCGGCACTCCAGAATTCATGGCCCCGGAGGTATGACGTCCAACCCGTTTCCAGACTTCGCGGTACTAATTCATGAATAGATTCTGCTCGATAAGAAATATGGTCGTGCGGTCGACTGGTGGGCTTTCGGTGTCTTGATTTACCAAATGCTTTTACAACAATCACCTTTCCGTGGGGAAGATGATGATGAGATTTATGACGCTATCTTGGCTGACGAGCCTCTGTATCCGATCCACATGCCCAGGGATTCTGTTTCCATCCTGCAAAAATTATTGACTCGCGAACCAGAACTTCGCCTAGGCTCTGGCCCCACTGATGCCCAGGAGATCATGTCTCATGCATTCTTCCGGAACATTAACTGGGAAGATATCTACCACAAACGGATTGCTCCGCCCTTCTGCCCGAAAATTACTAGTCCCACAGACACGAGCAATTTTGATCAAGAATTTACAAGTGTAACTCCTGTGTTGACTCCTGTGCAATCTGGTAAGTTCTTCTGTTTTCTCATACTTTTGCCAAAACTAACAGGCTCCAGTCCTCTCTCCGCAAATGCAAGAGGAGTTCCGTGGCTTTTCCTATTTTGCGGACTTTGTCTAATCGAAAGTCGACGGTTGAATCATCTAGACTTCAACTCGCGATTCTTCCACCAAAAATACCCCTTTTCAGTAACCTCAGGCTTCGTGTCAATTCTCAATATCGCATTCCCCGGTTTCATTGGCGAATTGCACTTCATTCGGGCCATTAGTTGGAGGAGGTTAGAGACCTTGTTTTTGTTCCGCCCAATTATTTCTTCCTTTTCTTACCTTTTTCGACCACACGTTGAAATCGATGGATATTTGTCTGGAGTGCTTAACAGCCTTCACCGAATCGATTCGACCCTGTTTCTGCAGTTTCTTTATCTCCAATAGCAGCTTCTTAATAAACTTACATATGCAGAAGCATATTCTATTGAGCGTAGACATTGGCGTTTGAGATGCTATCAAAGCCGGTTTATCTAAACCGCTTTGTCGGTCTTACCAGTGGTTTTGAGCCTTTTGGGTATTAAGTCCCGGAAGTTCGAGGAGTTAGCTATGCGCTTTGTTAGCTACATCAGTGTTCACGACAAAGATTACTGAATGGTCATTGTTTCGTAAACAATTGGGTCCCAGCTTTGATCTCAAATGTCTCTTAAGAATTGCTTCTCTTTCGTTCGCCTGCCCTCATAAAGCTATGTAACCACCATACAGGCCCGAGAAGAATCTCTGAACAGATTCAAAACCGTCTACAGTCTACTTAGAGCGCAATCTCTATGTGCAATCTTTGCTGGAAATGACAAAGTATTTGACGCACTTGCGGAATTTTTTCCGTCTCGGTGGATTGCGTGGATTGAAAAGAAAGCTAGGTGGGAAAGCGCGCGGAGATACAGGTCGTGTCGCTTTGAAATCAGACGAAGCAGTCGATGAATTCCTTCCGAATGAAGAGGAATATAGTCCTAGAAAGCGGCCTCGGCTAGAGATAGGCCCATCCGTCCGTGATGGCTCCTGTGAAGACATTGACGGAGATACTCTAGTAGAGGAAGACGACGGCTATTCGACAAGCACAACCACGACTTTTCCAAGTGTTACTGATACCGATACCGATACCGATACCGATACCGATACCGTTAGCGGGAGCAGTGATGAAGGCGGCGCCGTGGAACCAGATATCAGAACCGGAAGACAGCATTGCTCAGATCCCGGAGGGAAGGGAATGCCCCCAGCGCAAGCGTTGTTACCAACACTTGATTCTCTAAAGAATGGTGATAGTGCACCGCTATGGGGAAGTTTTGAAAGAAAACATAAGGGGAACAGTAGATCAAAAACTGGGTCATCAGGAGAACTGATCTTCACATCATTCGAAAAGAAGGAGGTTGTGACCGATTATGGCCTTGAGAACGCAAGGAGATCCAGGGCTGTAATTGAACAGCCGCCAGATCAATGGTCTGAATTAGAGAAAGAGCTTTTCCGTCGCCTTTCTATGCGCGGATTTGAGCCACTGATTCCGAACGGCTGGAAGCTGGATTTCCCCACTTTCCCGGAATCATTATTTTACACCAACGAAACAGAGCGGGCTTATACTATGTCACTAAATGGGCATGCATTTCGCGGTATGTATATTGCCTGAACAGTCGGGTTCTAGGGCTAATATGAATGTAGCAATCAAAGCTCTGCAGGATATCTTGTCTATAGGACCCCGGATAGTACGGGCTCGTCAACTTTCACGCGGCAGATCTGGGACAGCCTTGAAGCGAAAGTTGGAGTCCTACATTCACTGGGCGATGCGGGATGCAAATCTCCACAATCGAACACGCGCTATCCCGCCCTACACCATATATGCTCTTCGAAAGAACGAATCGGTCGCCGCTGGGGTGAGCGGAATCATTAGCGAACTAATAGCCATTGCCGAGAAGTATCGCAAAGCACTGCCCAGCCCCAGCCCCAATGCCTGTGGGGATAGGGGAAGTAACATAATTTTCCCCGTCGTGACGGGATTCTTGATCTGCGGGCCTCTGGTCGTTATCATGACTTTGGACTCGGATCCGAGCGTGGAGCCAGCTCTTGACCCAGAGACATCTGCCAGGTTAATTGCAAAATTTGACTTCAACGAGCCAGGTCAAGACGTGTGGAACACCCTAGCAATTGCAATAACAGTCGTCTGGGTGCGCAGTATAATGTTGCAGCTTGAGCATAATGGCAAAGGAAACTCAATGTGGGAGGTTGAAGTTGATGAATCTGTCCAAGACGAAGACGTATGAAGTTGCGGTGTAATTAGATTACGGAGATGAAATATTTAATTTTGTCTATTGGTCAGCTTTGATCACGTGGACGTAAGATTAACCAATTAAACATGATGTTAGCATTTATTTCATTAAAGGTAATTTATATGGTATTGCAATACACGCATCCAACGTGCGCCTGCCATCAAAGCGGACTACATTGATACCTAGTCAAAAGCAAGACCCCCATGAGGCGATAGTGGACATCATGGATGCTCCCAAAGACAGAGACTTAGAACTTCAGCGTGCTTCTGGAGATCTTATCAATGAATTCAAAACAAAACTGCCCCATCTTCTCTGGAAATCGGCTGGCGGGACGCGCCAACTCCACCGATGGGCCCAGTGCTCAAAGACGGAAAAGCTCAGGGCTCTTGTAAGTCCAGCTTCGTGCCCTTCTACGATAGCTCGCTTACGGTTCAATTCAGCTAGAGCCCTTTCAAGAATGGCCACAATTGCTAGACCCTCATCTGTCGGGGGTTTTAGGCCAGCTCACCGAGGCATTTCTTGTTTATCTTGAGTCGTACCGAGATCAATATGCATCGACTGCAGCTGTAAGGATACACTGTTCAGAAGGTGTAGAGCCGCTAGCTCGTGCGATTTGCAATCTACTCTATACCATGTGCAAAGTTCGCGGTGTCAAAGTCATTCTTAGGTTTCTCAACAATGAACCGAAGTACCTCGAACCCCTCTTGCGCGCTTTCATAGACTGGGATACTATACCTGAAAAGGACGTAAACGTCCAGTCACATACTGTTCAGCGCTTACCGCTCACTTGGGAAGAGAGATATATTATCTTATACTGGCTGTCTCATCTGTTTCTTGCACCTTTTGATCTTGTGTCCATTTCGTCTAATGATGTCCCTATTCCCTGTGATAACCTTTCCGCCGTGGCCCATATTTCAAGTGCCATTCCACCAATAGTCCAATCCGCCCTTTCAATATCTCTCCATTATATGGTTCTTCCTGGAAAGGAAAGAGACGCTGCCGTTTCATTATTGGCAAGGCTAGCATTGCGGCCAGACATGCAGTCGATGAAACTTCTCGATGTGCTTTGTGACTGGGCATTCACAACATTAATCTCACAGCCGGCTGACTTGGTTTCTTCCGAGTTTAGAGACCTTGGGATATTGTCTTTTATCGCACGACTGAGTATTCAAGGCCAGCTGAACGACCTGGAACCGCATATAGCGTCCATATTTGACAACACTGCAGAACTTTTGTCAGAAAGGACAGCAATTTCTAATTCCATTCTTTCATCCGCAGCTGCTAGAAAGGCTGTGGTCAAGGTTTTACGGTCGATGACGATACTAGCAGTTACAAGTGAAACAAAGCGGAACTGCAGCATTGATGGAAAGACCGCAGTCATGTTAGAGTTTTCCATTGATCAATTTCTTAAAGCACTCGGAGACAGTGACACACCCGTCCGGCTAACAGCAAGCAAGGCGCTAAGTATGGTTGCCTTGAAATTAGACCCCGATATGGCTTCCGACATAGTCGAAGCTGTGTTCGATCTCTTACAGGAAAATGTTCTTTACGAAATGCCGGATGGGTCTTTGCAATCAAAGTACGAAGCTTTGAAGTCCGGGTTTTCAGTAGCAAAACCGAGTACTAGTGCTGTGGATCCCCAACAATGGCAGGGGCTCATTCTAACTCTAGGCCACCTACTCTGCCGGCAAGCTATTCCGCCAAATTGCCTCGGTCTCGTACTGCAATTCCTGATTTCGGGTCTTCGATTCGAGCAAAGATCGACTACTGGAAGCTCTATTGGTGTTGGCGTTAGAGATGCATCGTGTTTCGGTATATGGACCGTGGCGCGAAAATTCTCCACCCGAGAGATCCTTTCAATACTGCCGACGTCTCTTGGAGCCGGAGAACGCAAAGAAAGTATACTGCAAGTTCTTGCTCTAGAGCTAGTTTGCGCTGCGTGCTTAGATCCTTCTGGGAATATCCGCCGCGGCTCCTCCGCTGCTTTACAAGAGCTAGTCGGTCGTCATCCAGACATGATATCCGAAGGAATTTCCCTGGTACAGATTGTTGATTATCATGCTGTTGCGCGACGAACAAGAGCACTACATGAAGTCACGAAAGCCACAGCTGCGCTTGGTCCTCTTTATTGGGAGGGACTGTTCGACGGACTGCTCCAGTGGCGTGGAATTGGATCTTCTGACTCTCAATCGAGAAGAATAGCTGCAATTGCCATTGGTGAGCTGAGTATTATGGGCGGCTGTCGGCGATTTTTTTCTGCACTCTCTAAGTCCCTTGATTGTCTCCAAAAACTGACGCCATACGCTGTCGAATCACGGCACGGCTGCTTCTTGTCCCTCGCCGCCATAATCGAATCATTCCTGGACTATCTTACCGAAAACTTCGAGCAAAATTCTGACGTACGAAGTATCGTAGTTAAGATTTCTGAGATTTGGGACGTTTTAGAGTCCAAATCCGGTCCTTCGAATGAAAGTCTCACTCTTTCTGAACTTCGACCAGACTTGACTGCCGAAGCGACTGCGCGACTACTGTCCTCTCTTTCGCGTTCGTTAGATATATTTATGAGGAAAAATATCGCTATCAAAGCTCCGTGTCAGCGGTTGTTCGACAGAGCTGTGGAATTATTGATCCTATGTGCCCACCGGAGCGATGAAACATGTATTGACGCCTCATCACAAGCCGCTTCCGATTTGCTCGTGATTTTACCCCCGGAAGGTCAAATGAATCTAGTCAAAGGACGGCTTGAAAGCATTGATAGTAGCTGGAAATCAGCTACCGGCCGAGGTCAGATCGCGGTAATAGGCGCTGCTTTTCAACGGCTTCCAACCGCTAGCCAAGGAAGGACATTGATCTTAAACGGTCTACTTAAATCAACCGGGAAGGAGGAACTGATACTGAAAAGATCATCGGCTGTGAAGTGTCTTGCTACTGGAATTCTACCATATATAGGTACCTGATCGAATGGCTTCATAGGAGTGACGCAACTGACATTTTGGTAGGAATGGATGATATTGAAAGTATTTCGCATCATTTTCGCACATTCTTAGACGATTACACGACTGATAGAAGAGGCGATATTGGCTCTTTCATTCGAATTGAAGCAATCGAGGGTGTTAATTACATATTAAGATCTTCGCCGACTCGACCATTATACGTTCATGATCTGATGAAAGGTGTAGTTAGACTTGCTGCGGAAAAACTGGACAAAGTTCGCTTCGAAGCATGGAAATGTGTCGAAACATTTTGGGGAAAAGAACCAACGTTTCCTCCTTTACAAGTGTAAGCTCGTTCCGTTATACGAGGCATTTCGACAAGCTGATCATCACAGAAAATTCAATCATTTGAGTGACGTTTCTTCGGTGAAATACTTCTCACAGCTTTTTGATCTTCTTTCTGTCGATTGGATACGTGAATCATTAATAAAGGGGGCCATAACTTCCCTGGTTGCTGGAACGGAGGGTGTGATTTCATCATCCAGACTTGCTTTAATTCGATATCTCAGGGAGCAGGAGGAGAACAAAAGAGACCAGCTGTATGCTGACGTACTCAATGATTTGGTCACAGTGCTGGAGACCGTGATCGATGACGACCGTTATGCTATACCAGCCACTGAAACATTAGCTTTTCTGCTAGAAAATTGCCCCGACTTATTGAATTCGAAATTTGAGTGAGTACTTCATTGCTAAGGTTCCACGGGGGCAAGCTGCTAACTATATGTGCCTAGTTTTCAACGGCTGTTCATTGTGGTCCAGAAATCGCATTTTAAATCCTCTAGTATCCCTAGAATTGAAGCCGCCGTGAAAGTCTACTCTTCGATAGTGAATCGGGAAAGTATTCTAAAGAGCGTTTTGAGGAAGCTGACAAGTCTCTTACTCCATCCATACCCTAAGGTCCGTATAAATTTTATTCTGTTAGGATCAACTGAAGCTCATATGAACTAGGTTCGCTCGGTGACTGCTGAAAACCTGTATATGAACATTAATGATGATTCATTAAGAAGCGGAGACTGGTATTCATCTCCACAACAACTTAAAAGAACTGTCCAGGACCTGCAGCAAAAACATCAAGTCTGAAGTGTTCCATTCTGCAATAAATACATGCTTCTCGGTAAACAACAAATGAAAAGCCTCTTCATAACAGTTCATTTCGAGTTAGATATAATGATACTGGTGATTTTGGAGTTACCTTCACCTTCAAAAAAGTGCATGTGGGAAAAAACGAACGATTACTCCGTACAAACCGTTAGAGTGTGAGCTCCCGTTCTCCTTCCTCCATACGGCCATCCAAATAAAGGTTGATATCTGAAACTTTATTTAACTTAGTCAGCTTTATATAATAAGCTTTTACTCTTGCGACCGGCCGACGTACTGTATGTAAGGTTTCCCGAGCTGTTCAGGACGATCGGGTCCATTGCGCGGAGATATCAAAAAGGTTCATTCTGTGAATCTTTCACATATTCGATTCAAAATGGCTGTACCAGGACCATCGGTATCTAGCATACCGCCGAGTCCGACGTAGGTGTCTTTTCCTCCCCTTTCCACTAGCTGAAGCTAACAGGTACCAGCGTATATGTACGCACCTGCCCACTCTTTGCATATAGAAAGCACCTCCCTAGTTGACTCTTACCCTCGGATTTGTATAGGTTCGAAATCTTGAGGAACGAGTTAAAGTCGAGCAGCTAAAAGAAGCGTTAACGGAGATTTTTTCGGAGTATGGTTCGATTCTAGAGATTGTTGCGAAGACAAACCGTAAGGCCAAAGGCCAGGCGTTCATTGTATTTGACAATGTAGACTCCGCTGCACGCGCTATTGAAGAAGTGAATGGATTCGAGCTCTTTGAAAAACCTATGGCGTTGGATTTCGCGAAAACAAGGAGCGACGCGACCGTGTTACGAGAGGGAGGTGATCAGGAACTAGAGGTTCACAAAAGAAGAAGATTGGCCGAGAAGGGTTCGTCAGAACGGCGAATTTTTTTATTTTTTTTTCTTTGGAAAATGCTGATTTGCGCGAATCTACAGAAAGGAGACAAGCCGAAGAGGCTCTTGAAGCCCAGAAGAAACTGAAGCGACCTGCTGCCGCCGCCGTCGATACTCGCCCGGCGAAAACCACAAGAGGAGCTGGCCTGAAAGCAACCGGAGGAGCCACAGCACCTGTAATACCAGATGAATATCTTCCACCCAACAAGATTCTCTTTTTGCGAGAAGTTCCGGATTCGTACGATGCTGCTGCACTCACATCATTATTCGGCCGTTTTGAGGGCTTTAAAGAAGTTCGTACAGTTCCAGGACGAAAGGGAATTGCTTTTGTGGAATATGATGCCGAGACTGGAGCAATCGCTGCGAAGGAGGCCACATCTGGTATGGTTTTAGAGGAGGATGCAAAGCCGCTAAGGGTGACGTATCAACGACAGTGATCCGGTCATTGGTTTTTCTTTTTTCCCTACTATGTATTTTACTGGAATAGGTCCAGTTTCTTGGTCGTTTAGGCGTCAGCTGGGCCCAGGCGGCGTTTATCGAGGACTGCAAAACAGAGTGAGCATTGATATCTATGGCAACGAGCGAAATGGCTATACAATATCATAAATATACAATGATGAATGGCAATAAATAACGCCCCAAACCCTAAAAAATGACGTCTTCATCCTCGCCCTCTGCCAGTATATCCGAGGGACCGTCCGTCGTCCCAATTTTGCCCTCTTTTTCGGCTTTCTCTCGGCTCGCTCTAATCTCTGCGTCCGCAGCAGCCGTATCCCGTTGTTTCTTGCCGGAGACCTTGGTGTATGGTTAGTAAAACGTCGGTAATTCAGTTGAAAGGTTCAGTACCTTTTTTAACCGGTAAAATTCCTCGCGGTCCAATTCGTCAAGTTCAGAATTGATATCTATCATATGTTAGACTCAACATATTTCCCGGAATGATTGGAATTCCCATACATTTGATCGTATTTTCCGTTCGTGGAATAATAACATGTTCACTAAAAACGAGTAAAATTAGAAAGCTATAATCAAAATAATAACCGTCTTTCGATTCTCATACATTGCGTTGACTAACGGAGATCGAATTAGTATTGTGGTTCCAAAAGTATTGTTCAGACCATACCTCTGCGGTTGACGACCTTAATGACCTCATCAAGTATCACGAATGCAGTCTGGAACATCATGATTAGCTAGTCTTATTTATAGATTACAGAAGAGCTCATTACCTGTAAACTCGCGAGTTCGACGAGGGTCTCAACTGCCCTAGCATACGTTTCCCGACATCTCTGGACCTGCTGACCCCCTTTACCAAGGCCGGTCAATCCAAAATCATTACTTCCTTCCGCGGTCACGCTTTCGAATTGTGGTAAAAGCACCCCAGAAACGTTTTCCTGCCTTGTTCGAACTCGGAATTTTGCCTGCTTGGCGGACTCTTGGATCTGAAAGCCAATATCGCCGCCAACGGCGTACGATACTTCCGCAAGGGAAAAGGCGGCGATTTGCATAACGCGGCCCATTTTCCTTTTCGCTTCATCAATTCGCCGTGTAATTTCTACCAAATATTAGACCCAGCGTGGAAATGTAGCTTTAGGGTTGTCTAACCTCGAAATCGCCTACACTCAATCAGATGGTTAGCCAGAACAATATAAGTTAAATAGGGAAGACGAAAAAAGATATACTTTGTCAATGCTTCGCTTTTTCGCTTCAATAGACTGTATCCTTGCTCCGCTCCCTTCAACTTCCCTTTCATCAGACCCAGCGATTGCCGGGTCGGGAATACTGCCTCGCGATCCTAGGGAACCATCATTAAGTCATCAACGTCGGGATATCGGGGAAAGGCGCTTACAGCTGTGCCTGACATTATGCAAAATGTGAGGATGAATGTCCAAAGAAGAAGAGTAGAAGGGTCAAAACCAGAGCACCCTATGTTTCAGCGTCCCTCAGCCGACCTGCAGACCAGTTTGTTGCTTCTTTGGAATGACGCTGCGGTGAAAGCTTGGACCACCTGAACCGCGACCGTTTGAGTGGAAATCTGCGGCACGTGACCCAGCGCTTCTTTCATCGCCGAACGTTTGATTTGGTGTCAACGGTATGCAATCGAACAACAATTGCCGTTGTCAACAGGCTTTTCTATCCGGAGACATAGTGGCGGCCTCGTACAGGTCCCACTCTTGCGAGTGGTGAGATGCCGGGGACTGTTTTGGACACCAGAACTTCACAACAACCTGCAGGGATCGACAAGATGGATTCTGTCCGGCCAGACCTCTATTTGATTGTAAGCTCCGTTGGCGTGTTTTATGGGATCTTTTTCAGGATTCTAACTATGGCTGGACCCTTTAGTCAAGTGAAGACACGGTATACGAGCAGGATATCCTACGTGACCCCACCAGCATCAAGCCATGGCTATCATACATCGAGTTCAAGCACCAGAATGGAACGCCCTATGAACAGGCCTTCGTAAGCGACTTTCATTCTGGCTGCCGAGTATTTTCTAATATCGTTCTTATAGGTTATGGAAAGAGCTTGCAAGCATCTACCGAGATCGTATAAACTATGGAAGATGGTATTTCTTGCCCATATGCCACATCATTTTTGAATTGACATTGACAATGAATATATAGTATCTTGAATTTCGAATTCAACACCTCAAAGGGAGAAATCCCGCGATTCATCGACTCGAATACCTCAAAGTCAATGCCCTCTTCGAGCGAGCTGTCATCCTCCTGAACAAGATGCCCCGTATCTGGGAAATGTATCTCGGTTTTTTGCTGGAGCAGCCCTTGATTACGCAAACCCGACGGACGTTTGACCGTGCCCTACGTGCTTTGCCAATTACCCAGCACAATCGCGTATGGAAACTCTATAAAGCGTTCGCCACTTCGGCCTCTGGAGACACGGCTGTTAAAATCTGGGACCGTTACATGCAAATTCATCCGGAGAATGCTGAGGAATATATTGATATTTTGGTCGAAATGAAACAATATACCGAAGCAGTACGGAAATACATTGATATTCTTGACGACCCACACTTTCAATCCAAGAGGGCCAAGGGCCATTTTGATCTCTGGGCAGACTTGGTGGAGCTGCTAGTCAATTGTGCTAAGGAAATTGACACGGAGCCACAGACTGGAATTAATGTCGAAGCCATTATACACAGCGGTATCGAGAGGTTCCCTGACCAAAGAGGCAGGCTTTGGGTTGGGCTCGCTACTTACTGGATCTCTCGTGGAAATTTTGAAAAGGCTCGTGATATTTTCGAGGAAGGGGTCACAACAGTCATGACCGTCCGAGATTTTACGATGATATTCGACTCGTATGTGGAATTCGAAGAATCAATCATCAGTGCTCTGATGGAAGAGGCTGCCGTTCGACTGGATGAAGGGAAGGCCGATGAGCATGCCGATCTTGATCTGGACCTTCGTATGATGAGATTTGAGCAACTTATGGATCGTCGACCTTTTCTAGTCAATGATGTGCTTTTGAGGCAAAACCCGAACAATGTGATAGAATGGAGCAAGCGTGTCGCTCTGTGGGGCGACAATAAGGAAGAGGTCGTTCAAACTTATTCGGATGCTATCGCCGCGATCCATCCTAAGAAGGCACATGGTAAATTTCATGAGCTCTGGATCAATTTTGCCAAATTTTACGAAAACGGTGGGGATCTCAGCACTGCCCGAGTCATTTGTGACAAAGCGGTTAAAGTACCTTTCAAATCCGTTGAAGAGCTGGCTGAAACCTGGTGCGAATGGGCGGAGATGGAGCTTCGAAACGAAAATTTTGATCAGGCTGTGAATATCATGGCAAAAGCTACTCAGTCGCCCAAGCGTTCTACAGTGGACTATTTCGATGAGAATTTGACGCCGCAGCAACGTATTCATAAAAGTTGGAAGGTTTGGAGCTTTTACGTCGACCTGGTGGAAAGCGTTGGTACTATTGACGACACAAAAAATATATACGAAAGAATTTTCGAACTTCGAATCGCTACCCCCCAAACGGTCGTCAATTATGCAAACCTATTGGAGGAGAACAAATACTTTGAAGAATCATTTAAAGTGTACGAAAGAGGCCTCGACCTATTCAGCTATCCTGTGGCCTTTGAGCTGTGGAATCTCTACTTGACCAAAGCTGTGGACCGAAAAATTAGCATAGAGCGATTGCGGGACCTGTTTGAGCAGGCCGTTGATGGGTGTCCTCCAAAATATGCTAAAGCGCTTTATCTGATGTATGGTGATCTTGAAGAGGAAAGGGGACTTGCACGCCATGCAATGCGGATTTATGAACGCGCAACTCGGGCAGTGTCAGACAAAGATCGGTTCGAGATGTTCAATTTTTACATCACCAAATCGGCTTCTAATTTTGGCTTAACCTCCACGAGGCCAATTTACGAGCGGGCAATCTCTGCGTTGCCTGACACCGAAGCGAAGGAGATGTGCTTGAAGTTTGCGGATATGGAACGCAGATTAGGCGAAATTGACCGGGCTCGTGCAATCTATGGGCATGCTTCTCAGTTCTGTGATCCTCGGACCAATCCTGGATTCTGGCAAAAATGGGAAGACTTCGAAGTGAAACATGGGAACGAAGATACGTTCAAGGAGATGCTACGTATAAAAAGAAGCGTTCAGGTTCAATACAAGTATGTGATCATCCTTATTGCTAATAACAGACCTAAACTGACAATCTCAAGTACCGATGTCAATTACATTGCATCCCAAGCAATCGCTCGAAGCAAACAACTTACTCAAGAAGCAGCTGATGTCGCAGCTGCCGAGGAACCCGACGAACGCGCAGATGCCATGGCGGCCTTGGAACGCCACGCTAGAGCCCCGACTGGATTTGTGCCCGCGAGTACCGGACCTGAGGGGGGCAATCGACAACTCTCCGAAATGGGCCAACCAGTTGCTGCAAATCCTGATGCTATTGACCTTGACGAGGAGATGGATGCCGACGAACCCTAGGATCAAACGTGCCAGGTTCATACGCATCCAGTCCATTGTTGGATCTCCATTGTGGCCTCCTACACCATCTGTATCGCACATTTGTCACCATATCTTGATATCTCGAGAATCTCGCCGTTCATAACCACCACATTTCTTCACCTCGTCCCTCATGACGTCCGTTTGTATATGTTTCAAATTTGGCCCTCGGACAACCCTTTCCCGTGTTTATTTCCTCTCTAGTAGTTCGTTTGGTGGGTTCAGGCGTTCTCTGCTCCGGAACGGTGTTCAACGGAGCAAGGAAATAAATTGGCGCATTATATCCTAAGTCATTTCATCATCAAAAGCCTTCATTCATTCTGGTGCATGTGTCCTTTCTTTTTGTTGTCCTCAGGATCTTTTAAACATTATTCCATTTCAACACATTTGGAAACCTGTCATGCTTTTGACCTTTACCAGGCCGTTTCACATCATATATAATGAAGCGGTATTGGACAAGACCGTAAAATTTCTTGCATTTAAAGTGTGCCTTGATCGCTGTTAGTTATAGTAGATAGGTAGGTATTCTAGAAGTGTGGAGCGGGTTGCGGTGCTAAGCGCCTGCGGCACGGATTTGATAACTTTACTTGGACCTCGAGAGTTTGGAGCTCGCAACCATGAGTTATTCCCAGGTGCCGAAAACAGAACACCCTGGCCCAATGAAATTTTGGAATATCTACTCTTTCGTTCCCTCATTTCGCTTTTGCCCAAATTCTACTGTCAATTGCCAAAGATCATCAAGACCATGCCTAACTGACGTTCTGGACACGTGGTTTGCTAGCTAATTGCATTGTTCAAGCTTCCTACCATCTTTGGTTTGAACTCGTCAGGGAGAAATCCGGACGACAGCCATGAGCCTCGAACCTGGAACTAGTGCCAATGGTGACTCGGACCAATTGCTCGGACGGTCTTCATCGGCCAAATCTCCGCCCTCAACTCGCAATGGACCGCAAGTTGCAAACGCTCAACCACGCCGGCCGATGTCTATCGCAGTCGACCCGGTGGCCTTGGTAACTTCGGAATGTATTACGGTTACTTCGTCGATGAGGAAGCATGCGAGATGGGCACATTCATCTGTAGCGGCTATCTTAGGAGGAAGCGGGTCATCGAGACCGTCTGACTGGGATAATTCAGCACCGCCAACGCCTCGTGATGGTTCGAAACCAGGCGCCGGATGGGATTTACAAAAGTCGAGTGGCCCAGGAGGGGACTTGGGCTATGCGCTTGCAGGGAGGTTGGGTCTCAGGGGAAAGAAGGGCAAACCCTTGCAGGATAACCCATTGATGTCCGCCTTCACGCGCCTCCGTGCTGATCTCAAAGAGTGTCATGATATACGGACATTTGATACGCAGGCTCTGCTTCACCCTTTTCTTCAGGTTATTCTCTCTTCGTCCACATCTGCACCGATAACGTCCCTGGCTTTGATTGCGATTACGAAATTTTTCGCCTACGATATCATCAACGAGGATTCTCCAAGATTATCGGTAGCTCTACAGCGGCTGTCCGCAGCTATTTCCCATTGCCGGTTCGAAGCGAGTGACTCCGCAGCGGATGAAATTGTATTGCTACGGATATTGAAATTGATGGAAGGGATGATCTCGAGGCCGGAGGGAGAATTACTCGGAGACGCAAGCGTCTGTGAGATGATGGAGACTGGTTTAAGCATGTGCTGTCAGGCTCGGCTGTCAGAAGTTCTTCGAAGATCGGCAGAGATAGCAATGGTGAATATGTGCCAGGTTATTTTCCGAAGGTTGACACATTTAGACGCAGAAACAACGCCCAATGATGAACTTTCACACACGGAAGCATTTGCCAGCGCGTCCGATTTCAAAATGGATCCGACAATCGATGGTAATACGGTCGCCTCTCAGAATCGATCTGACTTGGGTTCAGAATCGTCATCCAATGAACAACCACGTTCCAGTGACGAGGAGAAAGCAGGTGACGGAACGGTTCACGCGGAAGAGTTCATGTACCCTGAAGCTAAACCGTATGGTTTACCTTCCATTCGGGAACTATTCCGCGTACTCATTGACTTACTCGATCCTCATAACCCACTGCATACCGACGCGATGCGAGTCATGTCTCTGAGAATCATCGAAGTGGCGCTCGAGATAGCAGGTCCGTCAATCGCGAGACATCCCAGTCTTGCTCAACTTGCTAAGGATACTTTATGTCAGTATCTATTTCAGTTAGTGAAGTCGGACAACATGGCGATATTAAGTGGTTCTTTACGAGTGGCGGGAACATTATTGTCCACCTGTCGACATGTCCTGAAATTGCAGCAGGAACTTTTCTTATCATATTTGGTCGCATGCCTGCATCCCCGAGTGGATATACCTAGAGAGCCAGGCATAGATCCCGCGCTCCATTCTGGTATCCCTCAAGCACCGAAGTTAGTGAAGCCATCGCCTTCACAAGCGGGCAGCGGCCGAGCAACCCCTGTGCCGGTCAGAGATCGCCAAAAACTCGGTATGGAAGGTGGTTCCCGAAAACCTGAAGCTAGGGAGGCCATGGTTGAAAGCATAGGCGTTTTGACTAGGATTCCAAACTTTATGACGGAACTCTTCGTTCATTACGACTGCGATGTCAACCGAGCCGATCTCTGTGAGGACATGGTTGGGTTACTCTCTCGAAACGCATTCCCTGACTCTGCAACGTGGAGCACAACCAATGTTCCCCCCCTTTGCCTTGATGCGCTATTGGGCTACGTCCAACTCATCGCCGATGGATTGGATGAGGAGCCAAGAGTTGAGGGATTTCCTAGTATTTCTGGATTAAGAGAACAACGGCAACGGAAGAAAATCATCATCCAGGGGACGTCTAAATTTAACGAAGACCCAAAAGCTGGAATTGCATTTTTAGCATCGAAGGGGATCATTGAAGATATCGAGGATCCAAAGCTGGTTGCTAGTTTCTTGAAGAGTACAAGCCGGGTTTCTAAAAAGGTTCTAGGAGACTTTATTTCCAACCGAAAGAATGAAAAAATCTTGGAAGCATTCATGGAATTATTCGATTTCGCGGGCATGAATATTGTTGACGCTCTCCGAAATGTGCTAGGCTCTTTTCGACTGCCTGGAGAGTCTCCGTTAATTGAAAGAATCGTCACCACGTTTTCACAAAAATATCTTGCCGGGTGCAAACCAAAAGAGCTCGCTGACGCGGATTCCGTCTTTATTCTGACATATGCCATCATTATGTTGAATACAGATTTGTATAATCCCAACGTCAAGCCACAGAACCGCATGACTTTCGACAGCTTCTCAAAGAACCTCAGTGGAGTAAATGGAGGTGGTAATTTCCCTCCGGAGTACCTTGAAGAGATTTTCAATTCTATCAAACAGAACGAAATCATTCTTCCGGATGAACACGAAAATAAACACGCATTTGAATATGCGTGGAAAGAATTGCTGCTGAAGGTTGCAACTGCAGGAGATATGATACCCTGCGATACGAATATATTTGACGCTGAGATGTTTGAAACAACTTGGCGGCCAGTGGTTTCTACGCTTTCGTACGTCTTCATGTCAGCGTCCGACGACGCGGTATTTTCAAGGATTGTGATCGGGTTCGTCCAATGCGCGAAGATTGCTGCCAAGTACGGGCTGGCCGAATGCCTTGATCGTATCATCTTCTGCCTTGGCTCCATCAGCAACCTCGCACCAGAGCAGCCTCCCAACACCTCTCTAAATACAGAGGTCCAAATCGAGAACAAGAAGGTCATGGTTAGCGAGCTTGCTGTCAGGCTTGGGAGGGATTTCCGAGCCCAGCTCGCCACGGTTGTTTTGTTCCGCGTGATTGCTGGAAATGAATCCGCTATTCGAAATGGGTGGGAATTTATTGTGAGCGTGCTCCATAACTTGTTCATAAATTCTCTGGTTCCGCAGCTCGATATTCGAAATTCGGGTCTTGATATACCCCCGATCCCGCTACAACCTCCTTCTCAAGTTGTCGATCGAGATGGGCGTGGTAATGAAGCCGGGTTATTTTCAGCTTTTACGTCGTATCTATCCAGTTATGCGGCTGATGATCCCCCGGAGCCCTCTGATGAAGAGATCGACAACACTCTTTGTACTGTCGACTGCATCGTTGCATGCGGTATTCCCAACTTACACGAAAACTTGAAGTAAGCAGCTTACCCAATCCGTCCTCTCATCGCCTCCTTTTTCTCGTTCTAATTTAAATCCAGATCTATTCCCGTTTCTTCCGTTTCCTACCTTGTTAATGCTCTCATTGCCAAACTACCGGACACGAGCCCTGCTGTCATCACAGTCAAATCTGAGCGACCGCATTCTGCAAGACCACCAGCCAGCAACAAACCCCGTGTTCCAAGATCTACATATAATCCAGGCACCGTATATATCCTTGAAATGGCAACTTTACTTGTGCTACGAGATGATGATACGGTAGAACAGCTAGGCGAGACTCTTACACACACTTTGCAGAACACTATCCGAGATGCTAAAAACATTCACCCACTCATGCTCTCTCGCGTTATCTATTACCTTCTAACCTTGCTGTGTCGAAGCTATGTAAGTTCCCCTCGCACCTTTGGAGGCTACTTTTCAAGGCTGACGAACCATAGGATCATTCGTTCATGAGACCACCTGTTGTTCTTCATACAATCTCCAGCTTCGAGCAAGATATACTGGAAAGCGGGGCTGTTCCTGTAATTGCTGGTCTTGCAAACATCGCGAATGAACCTTCAATCTGGAACGAGATCACTAAGTATCCAGACTTTTGGTCAATTCTTCAGCGATTACATCAGCATCAGGAGGCGTCTGCTATGATTTTTGAGCTCTTACAAAATATCGTCAAATCCGATCCTCCAGTGGTCAACGCTGATAACTATGAAGCGGTAGTGGGACTTGCGAACGATTTCGCCAGCGCAGGAAGTGTAGTAGCCATGCAAGAATTTCGACGTGAACAGCCAGTGAGGCGATCTCGATCGGTTAAAAAGCCCAACAAAATGCAGTATGTGATCGTATAACATGATATTTTCACAGCCGCTGACTTCAAAGTAGCGACAATCCACTTGTCATTAGGGCAACGCAGGCTATTGGACTAATCTATCACATGACCGGCCGCGTACCAACCCTTATCAACCAGTCTCATCTTGAGCGCAACGAAGGTACATTCCGCATGAGCCTGTTTCTTTGATATATATATTGACTAGATTCAGCGTGGACTGCATACTGGTCACCGATATTTGCCGCACTGACCACACAATGCCTCAACCCCTGCCAAGATATACGACACCAAGCCCTTTCCACCCTCCAGCGATCTTTGCTTTCCCCTGAGCTTGCCTCTACTGACCACAAGGAATGGGTGGCAATTTTCAGCGAAGTTCTATTTCCACTAATAATACGCCTCTTAAAACCGGAAGTCTACCAATCCGATCCTCATAGCATGAGTGAGACAAGAGTCCAAGCCGCTACTCTTGTGTGCAAAACATTCCTTCATTACCTCGTACTGCTTTCCGAGTGGGACGGAATGCTTGATCTGTGGCTGAACATCCTTGATATTTTGGACCGAATGATGAATAGCGGACAAGGAGATAGCTTGGTGAGTTATTTTCTAGTTTGCTTTGAGTTTAGGTTGTATTTTTGAACTAATCAACTCGCGTTTTGACTATGCAGGAAGCGGTTCCGGAAAGCTTGAAGAATATTCTTCTTGTCATGGCTGATGGTGGGTATCTGGTACCCCCAGGTATAGACCCAACGAAGGAGAAAATCTGGATAGAGACACGGAAGAAGCTCGATCGATTCCTACCCGACCTGTTTAAGGAAATATTTCCCGCTGCTTCTGAAGAACAAGCTCCACAACCAGCCGCCCTGGATGTTTTGCCTAGCCGGCCGGCTGAAGCCACTGCCAGTAATCAGACCGAGCATAAAGCCGAAGAAACCGCAGAAACCGCAGAAAATGACGACGATGTCGACTAAAACCAATTGGTGTTGCCGCCATCTCACCTTTTACCCAATTTGGAAACGAGACGTATAGGGACTACCATCCGATGAAAAGCTTGAATCTACGGTGTATATGGTGTTTACCTGTTATATAATATAGATCCGCAATTTGTACTAATGCTATTGAGGCTTGAGCTGAGATATTGCTCTTGAACTAGAGCTAATTGCGCAATATCCTTTCCGACGCCCCTGGCGATCGGCCTCTTTATTAGCAAATAATAATACTCTGCATGGCGGAAACGTGTAGAAATGGAAATGAATGCTCTTTTGTTAGCTCCAATTCCGGGTTGGACAGTCCCTTTTCCGCTAACAGGGTATCTGCAGTGAGCTGTGCAGGGGACGTCCTGACTAGAACCTCGAGTCATCTATAGCTGGTTCAACCGTTCTGGGCAATTGTAAGCAGTACCCTGCAAGCGTAGAAAGCAGGTGGCTACAGCTATGGATGCATCTTGCTCTTCTTTCTATGGCAAATTCATCTCACAGCCACCATAACAAGATAATAACCAAAAACGGAAGTCACTCTTTCGAGGAATTAGAGTTTATGAGTGGCATGTGATCTTGGCAAAGGTGGCTGTGTGAGGAAGGTGCAAATGCGGGGTTCCGAGCTAAACCTTAAAAGGCGAAAAGAAAACACAAAATGGACGCGCGTGGGGAAGCGACGAAAAACAAGCGGGGTCACTGGATTCGTGCCATCTCGAATAAGGAGTTCGGAATTCAGGAATAGCAATACAGGGCTGAATGCCTGTATGTACAGGGCTGGCCTGAAAGAAGAAAAGAAACAATTCTCTTTCCAACCCGAGAGGACACAAGAAGATGGGATCTCATGATTCTTTGCTCATTCCACGTCAGCAGGCAGTTTTGATGGCTCGAATGTCTTGCAGGATGAGTCTTGGCTGAGGTAATAGACGAGCGACAGATGCCTGGGTCACACTGCATCCAGCCCTACCTAGGTACCTCGAGGTCGTCATGTGCGATGGGGGTAACCTCGAGGGTATCGTGACTCCAGAGTTAGGCTGACCAGCGGCGCGATGTGATAGAACGAACTCTTTTAGTTACTCCTTACTAGAGGGCAGGATACTTATGGATACTTGCAAATCCCTCAACGTCGCTTGCGGCAGGATCCATATCTTGGCATCATGGGCTTAGTCACCGGCCCTTCCTCTCCTGCTTACGTATTCCCGCCGCGATTGCAATCCTTCGGTGTTGCCCGAAGAGCAGGTCTGCAGTACTTGTGTATCACTAACACGGTGTCGTCAATATGATAGTGCTTGGTTTGGTGGAACTTATCATGGTAAGTCGTTATCGAACGTCTTGCGCATTTGCTGTCGCGGTGCCAAGAATCCTTATCGAGCCCTCCACAAGTGGGCTGCATGCTGGCCCTAGCGCTGGGCAAGACACGAGTCCTCCCCCGCTCTATATAGCTACAAGCCTGCAAGACAGGGGATCATCTTGCTGTCGTGTGCGCCATATCCTCAAACAAGAACCCTCAATTCCACTAGCTGTGTCCCACCAGCCACTTCAGCTGCGCTGTCCGCCTATCCTCCGCATTCTCATCACTTCGTCCAAAAGTCTCGTCTGCTGGACAAATGATCAATGATCAACTTCTAGACACCATCGAACGTCACACCCCACGCCAACCGTTGAGCTTGCCTTTGTTCTTGCTCTCCACCATTGACGAGTCTGGAATTTAGTCTCATTCGCCACACTAGTGAATTTTCATCAAAGTGAGCAAGGGTGATAGGATCATTAGGAGGAGCTATATCATCGATTCGTCATAATGCTTGCTGAGATACAAGGGTCGGAGCGAACTTTCTCTGGAAACCTAGCTTGCTTTGATACTTGACTCGACCGTCATGACAGATCAAAGTTCGCCTCCAGCAGACGCGGCGGCCTCCTCAGCCTCCAAGCGTGAGTGGGATTGGTTGAACTCAAACCGCATGGACATGGTTCATCCATGGCTCGTTGTTTCCACAGGCTTGAACCCCCTCACTTTACTGCTGATTACTCGCAGCATAACGGAACTGGGAGCATACACGAATGAAGTCTATTCCTAACTCCTGCGGGCGTAGATACTTCTGCGGACGTACAAATCTTTTGACTCATCTGAGGATGCAGACCTTCATCCATGTTTGCCCCCTTGGTTGGTAATGTGGCTGAGAAAGTTCCGCCATATATGGATAGTCCATCCATACTTTGACAATGACTGTCTACCACACATCTATAAAAAGGGCTGCTTCCCGCTCAGGAGTTGTCTTGGTCAACTGCACACTCTCGTACTCAACGGATGATCAGCCCTTATTTTTCTTGTTTATCTAACATCCAAGAAACTGTTTAAAGGCTGTTGGGTGGAGTAATCATCATCTTCATACCACCTGACGCACTTCATCCTTGATTTGGCCCTTGTCCCTGAACAAGGAGAAGTTCCAAATCGAATCATTCTTGACATCTTCACAACCCCTCTGTGACATCATGTCCGCCAAAACTGCCAATCCGGCTGGAAGAGAACATTGTAAGTGACACTCGTATTCTTTAACCGCTCATTCTCCCTCACGTTTCTCGCTAATCATCAATATTTCTCAATTTTTCCACGGCTCTCTGGCCACTTAACAATCCAGCTAACATAATCGATTTACTCAGTGGGAACTCGCGAAATGGAAGGCCATCACCAAGGCTCCGGCATGCATGCCGACGGCACTCCACACCTACGAAATCCTTTCCCAGACGAACAATCTCCCTCTGGCGACTACGGTATCCTCGATCCCCAATCTCCCACCCAAGAAGAGACCGAGCGCCGCAAATCATCGGGTGCCGAGTCTCCTAACAGGCGCCAAAGTAAGGAATGGGGTATGTGTCTGCTTCTCCAAGAGTCGCTATCTGATGCTGATACCTTTTGACCTAGATGCTGCCAAAGTACCTCCATCCCGATTCCAGAAGCGAGAAGGGAGCATTTTTTCCACAGGCAGCTCCCGCGATAGCCACATTACGCGCAAGGACCGAGACGCCCCATACCACGCAAAGCTCAAGGAGAAGGTATGCCCATTCAACACCCGTGATTTTTTTCCTGTTCTTCGCCGTTTCATGTTAATAAGCCTTTGCCTCGATAGGGATGGGACTAAGTGCCTATGACGTCATGGTCCTGAGATCAACGCCTGAGCCTCCGCTTGCCGCTTTGAGCCCTGAAAGTCATGCAAGCGACGCTTAGGCGTTCTTAAGAGATCGAAATTATTGCTTGTTCCCGGGCGGAATGTTTATTTAGGTGGCAGGCTTCTGTCGGTGTCCACAGCGATGCATTGTGTTTGATTCGTATCCTTATGATCTTCGCTCCGCCTGACTCATTATCTTTTTCAATTGTCCTTCCCTTGTTTCTTCGAAGATGGAATTTCGATACCACGGTCGCTGGAGCTGGATAACCAGATTATTATTCCCTGGCTTATCCTGACTGACCAGGCCTTCGGCAGCCTTAGAGCGTCGTTATTATGTCCTGAATTTTTCCTCCGTTTCGAGTGCGGCATTTTGTATTTTGCTGCCGAGACTAGTTTTCTTTTCGCATAGCTCATCTGACATGCCACGGACCATGAGTAGCGCTGAAATTTGTGAATGGCCTTCTGTTAAATATCCTAAATAACATGAATATCCAAATGTCAGCCCCTTTTCAACACACACGTTATCTGATCGGGTTTTGGGATACACTGGAACTTGCGTTGACATAGTTCCGTATCCTCTTTTTAGCGGACTCATCATCATGGCTAATTGTACTTCGTATGTAGTAAAAAGATATTATTCCAGTCAATTATCTTTGTTATTAGACACGTTGTTCGCAGTCTTGCCGGATCGTGACAGGTTCCCGTAAGGCTTCCGCGATCAGACGCGGGTATGTGCAGGCCATCCTCTGCACGAGCTATGTTCGGCCCTGAATCCCTAAGGAAGCAGAAAAGCAAACGACGTCCAAGAGGTTGAAACAAGCTTCCTTCCCGTCTCTGTGACTTCGTGAGTAACAATGCTGTAGATCCCCCGGTCGCTCCTTCCCTTGAGCTTCTGACTCCAAACAATGCGGGTTCGGCAAGTGCTTTTATTATTTGTTTGCTTCCCTTTGGTCCGGACTGGTGGGCGCGCTTTCCCAAGAAAGGAACCCACGGGAAACCAGGTTTGTTTATCAATTTCCTTGCTGGGATTTTTTGTTTTTGCACGAACCGCAAAACACGTGTTCCGCTCTCCACTCGCGAGAACGCGTCCAATCACGGCGCTGCCGAGTTCAGCTGCGTCTGCTATTGCCGGAAGCTGCAGGTCATTCCAATACTTGTTGTGATGAAGCCATGAACCGATGAAGCGATGGATTTGGTGATGATAGCCAAATATAAAGAAAAAATAAAAAAACTCTTTCTCTTATTCATGACTGTTTATTATTTATTATTAAGTAATATTTTTCTTTTTCTTCTTCCAGACTGTCGTTAAATAAGCGCCTCGGTAACCAGATCGCGATTTGTGTTTGTTTTCTTTTTTCCCATCTCTCCATTTCACCTCCATTGTTTCGCATTAGTGGCGGTGATTGGCTTGAGCGGTGAGGGACTCGTTCTGGCTGCAGCGGGTCTAGGCTAGTCGATTGTTTGGCTTCCTGATTACGGAGTAGTCGGTGACAGCGTCCACATCTGCAAGTCAAGCAGGGCATTCTTGCTTTTGGTGACTTTGTCTGGCTGGTTGGGCAGAATTGCAGCAACTCTCTTTTACTTCCTTACTTCCTTACTTCCTTACTTCCTTACTTCCTTACTTAACTCCCTAACTTAAGTTACAGGGCTGAACGAGCCTGAACTTCGCCCACCGCTTTCTCCAGCCACTCGCACTCTGCCGCTCCAATCTACCCATCGCGGTTGCCCAAATAACTCATACCTACCTTCCCCGGTCAACGGACCTCCTGCCGTATGCGCGTTTGTTGAAACAAGGAAGTCGCATATCCAAACAAGGGTCTCTCTTTGCGAAACAGGCAGCCGCGATTCGTCCTCGTCCTGTTTTATTCTGTTCCTTCCTTCCGAACTCCGAAGCGAGGAACGCCTCCCATGACTTCCCAATCAGGCAGCTCCCTCGCGGGGCTGCCACTCGACCAGCTTTCGCTCTATCACGCCGTCGATTCTCATCTCTCCTCCGTCTTCATTTTCCACGGCCCCGTCACCACTGCGAACTCGACATTAAGCAGCTCGCGCATCCAAGCACACATCATCACTCCTGGCGGTGTCCACAGCTATCCGCGGATCACCGTTTCTCCCGCTGCACCCATATACGCTGCAGTCAATCACCTACCGCGCGAAAAGCAAGGCGATGAAGTATACCGTGGTCTGGCTGTTTGCTTGTACAAATACTTCTCTGAATTACCGGAGCTAGTGAAAGATGCATTGACTGCGCTGGCACGGTCAGGGAAGCAAGGAGCACGATTACCGAAGCTTTTTGATGAAGTACATGCGGCAGAACTGGCGAATAAAATGGTGAAGGTTGAGGGTCTGCCGCAAGTGGTTCCGGACCTAAAGGATGCGTTCAACGACAGGATTGTTCCTTGTGTGGATATAGACTTTATACTCCCGCCAGGAACCGTGGATACCTCGCCCCATACTTTACCAGATTCGGGATCTGATCCAGAGACGAGCCAGAGGTTCAGCGATCGCTTTGGGAAGTATGCGCCGTTAATCGAGGCTTTGGGTGATCCGGTTTTCTTGCCGACTTCGAAATTGAAACGTGCTCCATCGCAGTCCACCAACTTGAGCAAGTCGAGGACGTTTTCGGCGGCGCAAAAGGAGGCTCTTCGATTAACTATGTGTGAGGTGGTGGATACCGAAGAGAGATATGTTGGAAAAATGTACGACTTAGTGCATAATATTGCGCATGAGTTCCGGCAAAAGGCCCGAGATAGACCGGTTTCTAGTACGAGTCCCGATGAAAAGGAGTTGATGAAGTTATTTCCAACGTGCTTGAACGAAATTCTTGAGGTCAATCTTGGATTCTTGAATGCAATTCGACAAGTACTCGAGGAGACGGAGAAGAATGCGCTTGGCGACATAACGAAAGACACTTTGCTCAATTCTGCAGCATTGGCTAGAGACTCCAACGGAAAGAGAAAGGACCCAATGGGCATCATAGCTTTTGCTCGCTGTCTCCAAGAGTGGTTTCCTCATTTCTCCCGGCCTTACGGAGAGTATATGAATGCGCACACCGGTTTCACCAATATCCTCAACTCCTTTTTAAATGATCAGAATTCCTCATTTTCAAAAAGAGTATACGAGTCTGGCGAGCAGAAAATGCGATCATTATTGATGGAGCCAGTTCAGCGCCTTCCACGATACAGCTTACTCATTGACACTATGACGAGTGCCCTTCCATTAGTACATCCGGCCGTTAAACCTCTGTTGAATGCTCGGGACATCATAACCAATATATGCTCCTTAGATTCTTCCACAGGGGGCTCGCAGGGCTTGAAGAAGCTGCAGAAACTAGTCACCGAATGGCCTGCTTCTATCTCTCCATCCGGAAGGTTAATCACTGCCGCTGACATCTGCACTCTTTTGCCTCCGTATCGCCCAGGACCTCAAGGCTCGCGTAACGAAGCGGGAATTCTGCTCGTTTATTCAGACTATGTGATCATTGCCTGTAAAGGTCCCGAAAGCAAGCTCACTGCGCGTGGCTTATTTGCTGAATTAGACAAGCCGCAGACAGGGTTCAACGCGGACCAAGAACAATCGACTCCAGAATTGAAATTTCTGGAGGCCTTTGCCATTACCGATGTCCGGTCTACGCATTCTACTTGTGGCAGTGTGGTTTTCCTCACTCCAGCCGAAAACTTCTTACAGAACCAGCGTTCCAAGTCAAGAAAAGCGCTACGAGCTCTCGAATTAGTGTCAAGTTATGAGGGAAAAGCATCAAAATTGATTGAAGAAATCGCAAAAGCACGAATCGAAAGTAGATTTCCTGAGCAGTATCGCGAACGCGGAAAATGGTCTTTACATCAACCTGGGGGAAACAATAATGGGCTTGGAGTCTTGATTTCCGTATATGAAGAAGGTGTCGGTGATAGCTTTTGCCCGAAAACATCTTCAACGATATGTGTGAAATTCGATTGCGGGTATTCAGATTCATCTAATGATACGACGAACAAAAATGTTGAAGTAACTGTTTCATTATCAGGGACAGCCGGCGGAAAATATAAGATGGAACTAAATTCCATTGTGGGTGTCTCATTTACGGACCTCTTTGCTCCTGAAGATTTTATTCCAGTCCTCTCGAAGCGAAGTAAGTGCACGCACGTAGTTTGGTGTACCAGAAGTCATACTAACCTTCATAGTTCACTCTCTTCTCCGCCCTCTCAATCAACCTCAAAATCGGTTCCTTACGGATGCTATTATCAACGCTAATTTTAATATTCTTCGTATCATTGCGGAACATATTCTTGCCTCGATCAGAGCGTCCAAATCGCTTCGGCCTCGCTCACCTTCAAAACTTCTATCAAGCCTTTGGGGAGGTGGCCAAGCGAAGGAATTACAATTACCATTGAGGGGATTACTTCCACCTTCGCAAATACTATCGAATCCTCCATCCTTTTCTTTCACGGAGCCCGTAATAGAGCATGACAGCCCTCGAAAGGAATTACCTCCAATTCCTTCTTCCTCGAAGCAGTCGAAGGTTACCAACGGCGGAATAAACCTTGCTGATGAGACTTCTACCAGATTAGAGCAGTTAGAGAAAGTTTTCTCTGCGTATACCATTTCAATACGCTCGAGGAGCGGTAATATTGTGGGGCGTGTCCTCAGAGCCAGGGATCGTGCCAATGAAGCGGCTGTCAATGAGCTTTACAATGTGCTTCTTGACGATGCTGCGCGGTTACAGGCGGCTGCAGAGGCCCCGGTCGATGTACTCATTGTCGCATTTGAAAAATTTATGGCCCAGGCTTGGAAAGAAGCAATTGGACCTGTCATCCCAGCTCAATCTCTATCTCTTCTTCAAAACAAATTTGACTCTATGTTCCCGGGAGATTTTGAGGATTATTTTCATCGGTTTCTTACAGAAATGAGCCCTCAAACAAGAAGAGCTCTTACTGAGCTTGTGAAACTATTGGCGGAACTGCTCGAGGCTTCGGGAAATGACGGTGATCGTGGTGCTTTGACTGAAGTCTTTTCAGAGATTTTGACCGAAGAAGGAGATCCAAGGGAATATATTTCTCTCCTAGATCGTTTGGTTGAAGACTACGAAAGATTGTTTGATGAAAATGCTCCCTCAATATCTCCGATGGAGGGCACTCTCATTCACGATTCTGGTCGCCGCGATCGATCTCAATCAGTCAATCATGGCTCAGTTAACTCTAATAACTCCTCTTTCCGTAAAAGGTTTGGCTTTGGTCTTCACCGAGAGCGAAGTAAAACGGAGAGCGAAAGCAAAGTGAGCTCGATCATTCGTACTCTTAGCAAGTCAAAGAGTTCTGGTCCCAATACGGATACCGAATCACCAGGTTCGACGCTACCAAGAGCGGGCATCATTCGAGCTAAATCAATAGACGTGGATACCAGGCTACATAGTCTATTGCGGCCCGGCTCTCGTGACCGTCCGTTCATGCCAACGTTCTTTTCCAGCGATCATGACTTGTACCGACCTGGAAGCGCTCACAGCAACGCTCCCACGCTAAGTTCAATCGGCGAAGATCGTATTGAAAGACCTGTTTCACCTCGAAGAAAAAAGCGCCGAAGTTCTCTTTCAGATTTAAGACCAGTATCGGCAGGCGAAATTACGCCGTTGTTCCAATCGCCCAAAGCGAGTAGACCGGCATCACCTTCAACTCCCACTAACCCTGAAATGGACTTTGACCCAGAAACTACTCCTTCGGCATCATCTAGTATGAGGAACAGAGGAAGGCTTCAATCTCCTATAAGGCTGCAGTCTCCAACTCGTTCGATGTCACCGTTGCGGCCTGCCCCGTTAAATACGAAAGAAAACAACCCACCGCCTACCAAAGCGGCACTTGAGGAGAAGCATCTGAATAAGAAAGGAAGCCTGTCGATAAGTCCAAAGAAGAGGGCCGATGTGCGACCGCTAAGTTTTCATCCCGGTGGAGTGCTCAAGGAATGGTCCCTACCTCCGAATGGTTCCGACACTTCGAAGATACCAATGTCTTCTTCATCCACTCCAAAGGCTCAAAGGCTGAAAATGCAAAATCCCCAAAAGGTACCTATTGATCCCATTTTGTCTTCAAGAAAAAGTGCTAATATCTGAGAATAGCTTCGAGAGCGTGTTCAAAACGAAAAGAAGGCTATAGCTTCAGCTGAATCGAGTTTGAGGGCAGAGCTTGCATCAATTGGAAACGAAATATCCAGCAGCAGAGTCTCGCCTAGTAAAGCCCGTCCGACATCATCGAATGGTACCAAGTCAGTGGCCTCTCCTGCCTCAAGTCCACCGACAGTGCTTGCCGCTCGGGTACGAGGGCTCTCGGATAAGGTGACTACCATAGCATCAGATCTCACTTCGAGAACTACATCGCTCGAGAATGACATTGCAAATTCGCTTCTTGTGAGCGAGAAACGAGCCAAGAAACTCGACGAACTGTATCGGGAGGCTAGTGCTGAGAATGAAGCGTTATATCAACGCTTCAATGATGAGTTAAGCAAAATTACAAGAGATGTTCGCCACGGAGCTGGAGAAAGTGCTCTTAGAGAACAACTGAGGGAAATGATTGATGAAGTTGCTAGGGTAAAGAAGGAGAATTTACGCTTGAAGAGAGAAATTGGGGGCTTGAAGGCGCAACAGATCGAGTGATTTATGAAGTGGATGGGGGGAATATACCCTTTTAAAGGCCGCAGTTCTCGGCCCAGGAGTTGGTGTTCTGGTATAATGAGTGTTGGGTGATACCACAAGTTTGCTTATGGTTTTCTTACCCTGATGCAGCGATCTGAACCGTTGTATGCTATCGATTTCGGCGGAGTTTTGAATTTGAATGTTCTTTCATGCCGAGTGTGGCCAGGTAGGCTTCGTGCGGCGTTGATTTAGAGGACGAAAACGGGTTGGAAGGTTGAAGCATTTTGTGGCTTGAATGTATGAGCTTTTTGATAATGTCTTTTTTATGATACACCAAAATACGTCCTCCGCTGAATCTTGAATCCAACAAATTGTAAAATTCAATGACCAAGCTATACTAACATCGGTTTGTTTAACAATTTCTTGAAAGTATGTCTCTGAGAGTGTTACCACTGTAAGCGTCGAATCACTTCTGGATCGACATATTTATATAAGATCTCCCACTCGATAGCCCAAGGAGACACATAATCAACGTTAACATCCTGGCCTTCGCGAGTTGACGGCAGTGTTTGCGGTGTTTGAGCAGAGACATCGGCTTTTAAAGTCCCGGGGGCCGGAGGCATGCGAACCCAGATCTTTTTAGTAGTACGGCGATGGAATGAAGGGAGAGCAATGACTTTGCTAGTATTGTCAAGGTCGAAATCTTGATCTTCACCGTCCTGGCACATGCTGTATTTAGAGTTGTCGTCTTCCTCATCTTCAGACGATTGTAGTTTGCCGGGAGATCGTGCAATTGGATGAGCCATTTCGGCCTTGCTCAGTCGAGAAGATGCTTTTTGCAAGATTGGCGCTGGAGATTCGGACTGTAAAATGGAAAGGACTGGTACTGTTTTACGGATATGACCAGGTGCAAAACAGGTTAATAGAACATCAAATGCTTTCCGGTTCCAGCGAGATCCATAGGCTCGTGTACTTGTTGGCCTATGGGTTAGATCTCGGTCGGTTAATTTCCAGGAATGCCATCGTTTGAAAGATTCACGGTTCAGTTCCTGCTGGCGAATTTCTGCAACGTCGTCCTGGGATAATGGCCTCATCACAATTGGGATAGTATCGCCTAGGTTATAAATGGGTGATTTTAGGGATCCTTTTGGGCAGGTAAAAGCCCTATTGCTCCTTTTAACTCGAACGCGTACCCAAAATCGATTATCCCAGAGCTTCCAAGTCGACCATTCTGAGGAAACGAGACCGTTGACCTCTGGCACCTTTGAGCTCTTGGGCACGGACTCTGGAAGTTTAGTTTTGAACTCAGTCATTGGCTGGACTTGTCCACGAAAAGGTTCTCGGGAAAGCAGCCAAATATTTGGAGTCGCGGAGTTAAGTTCAATCTGATCCTGGAGATCATTACCGATGCCCTGCTCACTTGCAAGAGCAGATTGACTCCGGCGCCTGAAGTTATATGGATAATAATTTCGACTATTTCGAGTCTTCTTTTGCTGCTGCGGCTGAAAATGGACTCCACCAAGTGTGAAAACATCTGATGACGGAACATCTTCCGGCCAAAGAATTTGACTAGCCCTAAGTAAGCCTTCTTGAGATATCTGGTTATCGGCGCTCGGAGTAATCATTTCAATTATTGCACGAACCGCTTTCAATCGCACGTCAATCGGCTTCACGTATGGAAATCGTGAATCAGCATGACAATGATCCTTCTCAAATTTCTCAAGCTCATTTTGAGAAGGGAGTCGAATAAGTAAAGTGCCAGTCTGAACATCGAAATTGATGACCTGCATCATTCCAATAAGGCTATAAGAAAGATCTTGCAGCCTTTCTTTGGCCCCTTGACAGCTTTTGACTAGGGCTAAGATCGAGGGAGTTTGCAGCGCTCGAGGCAGATCATTGGACGCCAGTAGTTTGCGGACCGTATTACGCGCAGTCAGTGTGTAGTCGGCATTAGTAGGATCGACAACAAATGGAACCCGGCCTATTAAGCATGTAGCTTCCAACCGAGCTTTTGGCAATTGTCGGAAGGGGCGAAATAAGCTGACGCCTCCAGCCGCTATTAAAGGCCCGGGAATGAGGACAGGCGTCAGGCTATCGTGGTGTTCCGGTGTATGAGCGGTCTCATAGGTGCATTTTGTCCGGATATCTTCCACGGTAGTCGCCTCACCACTTCGTGAAACACCCCAGATACCATGGCATTCTGGAATAGGAGAAACAGAGTCGAATCCAGCGAGTGCGAAGCGGCCATGACCTTGAGACAAACGTAACAACGCAGTTTCAACATTATCATCCCTATGGTGGCCTAGGAACAATGTAGGAATATTTTCTGCCATACACGCTTTGCCAAGTGCTTGATACCGAAGTTTCCGAGCCAAAGTTTCAAAATTAGATATTTTCCTCGGCGCATCTCCCTTAGGCCAGCGTAAGGTAAGAATTTTGGGCGTTATTCCTAGAATTTTGGTCAACGAAAGTTTACTCTGAACGGCTTTCTTCAATCCCACCCATGGCCCGGATCCATCCGGCGACTTTATTTGCCTCTTCTGTACTCTTTTCTCTAGCTCTGTGGTCCACAATAAAAGCTGTCACTTTGAGGGCCGGAAAGAACTCCTCAGCTATCAACCTTCTACAGAGATACGCCAGGGCCATTGAATCCGGTCCGCCGCTGACGGCCAGCGCTAGGAATATGATCAGTCTCATCAACACAGTCTATCAAACTGATGTGCTATACCAATTCTAATGGGAAGACCATTTTTGACTTTTCCCGTGGCCCTTGATTTCCACACATTTTCGATCTCTCGATAGAACTCGACCGTATTGATGGCCCGAGCAAGACCTCCGGATTTCAATGTCATAGCCAGTTACGAACAACTAGGGCGGTGAGTAAAACGGTATCCATGTCTAAATATAAAATGACCCTCGCCCAAATCGAAACATATGTCCCCAATGAATGCTGCTTTCTTGTCGCTTCCCTTTTCAAAGATCGAAGGGCTCTACCTAGCCAATAGGGGTGGATGTTGTGTATATCACGTGCTGAGCTGATCTTAGTCAGCTAGTATCACGTGACCACGTGTTGAGCCATGTTTTTCAATGAATTCTCACTAATATTCGAGTTTGAGAGAATGATTGGTGGGACCAAGGCTGTAAATAGCAGTATAGACTGTGAAAATTATTAAAAACTTACCTTGCTGGGCTGTCGGCGTGTTTATCTTCCTTTCTATTGTGTGCACGCGACCCAAACTGCCGATGACGTGCGGAGATAAGCTGCAACCTAATTTTCTTTTATTCCTCCGTAGTCACCAAGAAACCCCAAATCCTTGGAGTTCAAGCTTGTGGGAGCTCAAGATGCCGCCAGCCAATTATTGATCCCATTTCTCATTTCCCCAGCATGCGTTCCTGACCGATAGTGTCTTGCATTGCAGTTCTGTTCCAATGGAGGCTGTAGACCATCCTCAAGAGGATGCGTCACAGGCTTTGGTTCCCTCCCTCTGGACCAGATCCCTTCTGGTATGTGTCGAATTACTCATTCATACCTTTTTAAACTATTCAAATCTGTCTCTGCAATTGTAATATATCTATCTGACTTGTAATTCTCGTAGGCAGGAGCAGTCGCGGGCCTCACAGTGGACGTCTCGCTCTTTCCACTTGATACAATCAAGACCCGGTTACAACAGGCTCGGAAACGCCAGAACACCCCCGATTCAATGAACGCGGCTAAAAATGGAAGTTTAACGCTGCGTCACACGTTCCGGGGTATCTACGCCGGTCTGCCTTCGGTTCTTCTTGGATCTGCTCCGTCCGCGGCCAGCTTCTTCGTAGTCTACGATGGTGTGAAGAGACTACTACTTCCTCCTCAATCTGCTGGAAATTCATCCGTGCCATGGCAACACACTGTGCTCACACATTCTCTTGCTTCATCAATGGGTGAAATCGCGGCTTGCGCGGTTCGAGTCCCTACCGAGGTGATCAAGCAGCGGGCTCAGGCGGGACTTTTCGGGGGCTCAACCCTCTTAGCTCTCAAGGACATTCTATCTCTGCGCCATAGCAAACTTCCCGGTGGGGGAAAGGGAAGCTGGGGCTTGGTATTTCGTGAATTATATCGAGGGACTGCGATTACTATTTCTCGTGAGATTCCTTTCACGATCTTACAGTTTACAATGTGGGAAAAGATGAAAGAGACATATGCATCATGGAAGCGGAAATCCGATCCTGGTGCTCCTGTCTCTGCCATCTCCAGCGCAGCCTTTGGTAGCATTGCTGGCTCAATTTCCGCCGGGTTGACCACCCCGCTCGATGTTGTCAAGACCAGAGTCATGCTTGCCAGAAGAGGCAGTGGTGACGGTGCAGGAAAAGTTAGGGTGAGAGAAGTCGTTACAGGCATCTGGCGAGACGAAGGGGTTACTGCGTTTTGGCGAGGAATCGGCCCACGTGTCGCTTGGATCGGAATTGGAGGCGCTGTATTTCTCGGAAGCTATCAAAAGGCTTGGAATCTGCTCGAAGGAAGAAGACTTCGAGCTGAGCATGTGGATGGAGACTTATGAGCGATATAGAGCGCATCTACTGAAGTTTTGAGACGTTCTGACTTTGACAGATCTTGTGCCTGCATGTACGTATGTACATTAGGTAACTATGTATGTATATAGAGAAGACACATACAATAGATTTAGCGACTAATTCACCTTTGCTAGCAACCGCTTTTCTTACCAAACCGCGTCGTCGTAATACCACCGAGAGAGCGGAAAGAAAACTACTGGCTCGACTAGTCAACCAACCCATTACTTTTTTTGCAATGGATCAATAAACTGCCTCAATTTTACATTGGACCATATTAACGGCCTTCTAAGGTATGAACAGCCCATCTCGGATCCTGGTAACTTTCGACTTGATTTAAAAACTTCAGACAGCAAAATATTTGGAATTCAGATCTATCTAGAGCATCCTGAGAGCTATAGGGGCTACTTGTCTGTCGAGTTGCCATGGCTATATGAGGTGGGCCGGCGAGGGTGCTATCGGATCCGTTTTCTGTTTATCAGGGGAAGCGCTTGTCTGTTAAGCCAATAATAAGGCGCGGAAAGACATGGCTGCAGACGGTTGGAACCGGGAAACATCCGAGTCTAACCCTAAATAGAAAAGGCTATTTCCAAAATGGAGGGGTGACTAAGCGTCGGTATCGGAAGAATAAATTTCCTTCGTCTACTGTTCCCAAAAAGGCAATTACAGACGTGCTTTGGATGACTATTTAAGATTTTCAAGACTCAACAAGAGGAAAGAAACAGCGCTTGGATACCAACGATATTCTGACTGGAATGTTTCAGGTGAATAATCTGCATTTGATTATTGAGGATACAGAGTCATAGACCCCACTAACAAAACTGCATGAATCTCCCGGGATCACTCTAAAGTACAGCAAAAGCTTTCTTATTCTTCATGTCAAGGTAGCCACCTGGCCTCGACGAATTGCTGCAGTTGTGGTAAGCTCTCTGAAAGCGGATGAATGGAGATTCGACTCACATGAGTGTGGCTCGCATGGCCTTGCGGTATGGCGAATTTTGCGGTAATTTATTTCGGGCAGCAGATCTTGTATCTTTGGCAGCAGATTTCAGGGTGGGCACAGATGCAGCCAGCGACATCACGTGTGTCAAGGCCCTCAAGAGCCGCGGAGGTAATCGGATTGGGAGCGGCAAGGTATCCCGGAGCGAGGAGAAGGAAAACAACTGAGTAGATGAACTTCATTTTGACGGGGGATAGCGCCTTAGTATGGAAATCGAAATTTTAGCCTGCTCAATTGTCAATAAGTTGCTTTCCTGAAAGTCGAGGCAATGGGTAGACAAACGGTAGACTTGTTGATGCGTTCTCTTAATTCTCGAGAAGTAGTCTGGGCGAGAGTGCTCAAACGGGAGGCTGACACCCTTGATTTATACCTGAGAAATCATAAATCTGTATAGCCCCCACCGATGGTTTGCTTTGTTCAAGAATTCCAAATTATCATTTCTATCTCCGTTTTTGTCCGGCGATACTTCTTTGTTGGTTTGTATATCCTACGGACATGCATTCTTTCCCATTTTCCATGGGACGTCGAGTATCTGATTCCTGGAAAGGGTATCCATAAATGCTATGCATCTGTATGTATATCTTTGATGACTGTTTGGAGATCTGCCGATCAGAATCATGTTCAAGCGTTGCAGGGTAAGTATGCGAAATGAGTATGTATCTTCCCATCCTACTACCCCTTTTTAAGCACACGCCCCTCTATTCACACACACTCCATGTAGAAATTACACTAACTTGATATGGTTTAGTAAGCAGGAGGTAGGAACGAAATTCACGTCACCTGATAGGCTCACCCAGCTGATAGCTTACTAAGCCAGATATGGACGTGGAAATAACGGATTTCTTTGTCTTCTATGGGGACGGACGGGAATGGGTTGGATTGTCTATTTTCGACCCGATGCCTACCATGTACTGTACATACATACTGTACTAATGACCTGCGGTCAAGAATTCCTTTCAAACGGCAACATTGATACATATGCTTGTATGCACAGATGCAATGTCACCGTCGATGAATTTGATCGTCATGAGAAAACAAAGCCTGAACCAGCGGAGATCGTTTCTGTACCCCGTGCGGACTCTTCTCCGGCGTTGGGAGATCTGCCAATATGGATGTACATATGTACATACACACGGAGTACATACATACATGAGATGAGACTTGCATCTCTTTCACTCCATGATCAACGGGCTTGCTGACCAATTTATGTACATCCTTCCAAAGCCGGATAACAAACAAAGTCACGGATAGATCGGATGTGCCGCTCAAAGAAACGGCATTGAGGGTTGGCTGAAAAAAATAATGACCTAGCGGATACCGAACCGAGTCTTTATGAGGCGAGAAGCGAGCACAGACAACCGTCATCCGACTTTTGGGGGTTTGCTCACCAAAAGTCCTTTGTGTGTTGCACTTGGAGCTGAGAAGCAAGTGGTGGAGATCTTGGAAGGTTCGTGCGGAGATCCTCGAACGTTACGGAGTACAAATATCCGTTTTTGCTAGTAAAATACATCCCTAAAAGACAAATATGCACGTTCGCGAGTGTAATTAACATGTACCAATATGTATTATTTTGCCGTCCCCAACATTTAGTTATGTAACGATGCTGAGTTAAATAAGGTTGTCCCGCAGAGACGACCGAAATCTCCGGAATAGCTTGTGGGTTTTGTTACTGGCTCGCAACCGAGAAACCGGCTTTCAGGAGCCCATGAACCTCATCATCTTACAGGAGACTATTCAGGCGGTATCTCATGGCGTCTAGCAAGCTCCTTGACGTCCCGTACACACACTTTCCGCTCGGGTTCAGGGCTATTTTTCTGCTTAAGTAACTCTGCCGGGCGCTCACTTGGATGGCGAAGAAATCTATTCGAGTCAGCTATGGTATGTGACGTTTGACATGCAGATTATGGTTGGAGACTGAAACTTATGATGTTGCTCAGAGCTGCCAATGTCCGATGGCCCGGGTGGGCACCGTCTCGGTGTCAATGGCCTGGCTGTTGACCCTGATCGGTCAATCCTGTAAGTTTTGTTCCCTTTGTCGATCCCACTCTGTGCCCACCTTTCCGTTGAAAAGTGATTTCTTGGCTAATATTGTCCCAGATATTCAGGTGGACGTGATGGCGTGTTGTGCAGCTGGGATTTACACCTCAATTCTCACCTTCCTCCGGACCCCGCCTTGACCTCCTCCCGCGATTTCCAGCCTGCCACATTTTCGCGCAAAATCCAAGCCCATACGCATTGGGTCAATGATATCCTTCTCACGCAGAGCAACACCGCTCTTGTTTCCGCTTCATCGGATTCTACCGTCCGGGTATGGCGGCCAGAGGCTCAAAATGTAGTCGTACCGCCGTCCATCGGCAGGCATAATGATTACGTCAAGTGCCTGGCTTCTCCACGCTCGCATGCTGATTGGGTTGCTTCTGGGGCATTGGACTATAAGATCTGTGTTTGGGACCTGAATGGCGGCGGAGAGAAGCTAAAGATCGACGTCTCGGGAAATAATAGAACTCAGAAGGGCTCGATATACGCTCTCGCCGCCAGGGGCTCGATTCTGGCAAGCGGAGGCCCGGACAACATTTTGCGTATCTGGGATGTCAACTCTGGAAAGTTAGCCACTGGCCTTGTTGGCCATACTAACAATATTCGACATATTCTGATTAACGATGACGGAAACACTGTCATTACGGCATCATCTGATCAGTCCATCAAAGTATGGTCGATTACGGCCGGTAGATGCATGCACACCTTGACTATGCATAATCAGAGCGTGTGGTCACTCTACTCCGATCACCCCCGGCTCTCTGTGTTTTATTCAAGTGATCGGACTGGCCTTGTCGCCAAAACAGACACTAGAACTGCTCCTGACATAGATGAAGGCGTCTGCGTGGCTGCTCTGCAAGAGGATGGAGGGGTATTCAAGGTCGTTGCTGCTAATGACTTTATTTGGACCGCGACTGCAAAGTCTAGTATAAACCGATGGCACGATGTTGATACCAGCGATACTGACCTACTGGCTTCCACCCAGCAGTTTCGTCACCAAACGTCCAATGTGACTACTCCACGGAATGGAGTTCACGGCAATACTTCTGCATTAAAAGTATCCCCTACCTCCCTTCTAGTCTTGTCCAACACGACTTCCGCCGACCAACCTGGGGAATATACGCCTGCTCAAACGCAGCCGTTCGAAACAATAGAAGGTAGAAATGGCTTAATTAAACACATGATGTTAAATGACAGAACTCGGGCCCTCACTCAAGATACCGCCGGTGATGTCGTATTGTGGGATCTTCTCAGGGTGAGACTCGAGCGACGACGCTTTATCGAACTGTACTAATTTTGAACAGTGTATTCCAATCGAGTCTTTCGGAAAATGCCACATCGATGATATAGCTGCCGACTTGAACAATACCATTGCCATTGCGAATTGGTGCACGTTGCAAACCCGTATTGGCAAGCTTTCTGTCATTCTAGAGCCTCAGCGATGCTTTGATGGGGAGATATATGCAGATGAAGCTGGCGTTCCAGATGCCAACGAGTTTAGAGATGACCAGAGAAGTTTGTGCTCGACTCCGGCATAGAGATCCATTTGCTAACGGTTTCCACCTGGTTAGTCAACCTGGGAAAATGGGTTCTTCGGTATCTCTTTAGTGGCCTTATTGATGAAGAGGTTCAGAGGGACGTCGAGTATTGTGACTCTCTTCAGTCTATAACGCGAAACTCAGCTTCATTACCCCGTCTAGACGTGCCTACGTCTTTCGAGAGTCAGTCAAACATGATTGAACCGTTGGCACCTTTCCCAACAGCTATAAAAACGCCTCGATTATCCAATGAGCTTCACTCAACAGTGATGACCCCTGGTTTGTCCATCGGACTTGCTACCCCTGCTCCTCTTTCCACTCCCGCTCCAGAACACCCATTACCAAGTCCGTCTGGAGCTTCTGGTGATGATAATCCAGTGACAAGGATTGAGTCTCTTGGATCAGGTGATTACTTCTCATCGCACCCGCTCCCTCAATCGCCGGGTTTGCCAGCCAAATCTCCAAGCGAAAATGACGAGTCCACAATTCCAGAACCATATTCTCCGTCAGAGCCCGACAAGGAAGAAAAGACCAAACGTAGTGGCTCCATATTTAGCAAAAAGTTCCAAATGTCTTTCCCGAAAAAAATCGGACGATCCTCTATGGATACAAAGCCTATTGTGGAAGAGAAAGAAGCAGAGCCAGCTGAACGTTTCTCCGAGGAAAAGGATAACGCTCCTGATGAATCGCTTCGTCGTGTACTTAACCTCATAAGAGCGGAGTATGAGACCGACTTATTGAGGGAGCCGGGTAAAAGGCCGCAATCGAGAATTACACCAAGTCCTATAACCGAAACTCCACTTCTATCTCTACCACCACATACGGCTATCAATATCCAGGAAGACGGCCCAGGTGTTGCCATAGCTGCCGACATTTACAGAGGAACACTAGAAACGGTTGGTCAACATGTTGATGAGATAGAAAAGATCGCACCATTCTGGTTGGGCCGTCTACTTTTAAGGGTGAGATGTCGCGTTCCAAGCTCAATCCTGTTGCTAACCATCCTGCAGAACCAAGTGGACATCGAGATCACGAAAATTACATTTTGTGTCAAGCCTTACCAAGACTTACTTCCCGAGGCCATTGACCCGTAAGTCACAAATTCTTATCCTGCAGTTTGCCTGGTATTGCGCTTCTCGCTTTACGGTTTCATTCGAACCTCTGGCATCCTCAGAAATTCTACATTCACTCCAGGATGGCACAAAAACACCAGGGAGAGCAAAAGCTAATTGATCTATTACAAGGGACTCAAATAATAATTCACGCTTGAGTGCCAATCGTATGCTTCGAGCTAAGAAGATTCTTGCTTATGTTGCCGAGCGCATCGATCCCCAGTATTCGGCCGATAATCAAGATGAAACCTTATTGAAACCTGAAGAATATCTTGAATTATATTGCCAAAACACGGTAAGATTTCGCTGATATTATCTAATATGTTCTAATGTACTAAATTCATCTAGCTGGTATCACCCAACATGACTCTGCTCACGATGCGTACCCATATATGGAGAGCCGGAGGTGATATGATATTATATTATAAAGCTAATGGCAAACGCACAATACCTATGCCTTCAAAGGACGAAGGTCCTGAAACACCTAGAGCTAATAACAGAGAATCCGGTCCTGGTGTTGACCGCGGGCTACTGGAAGGTATCGATACCAATACCTCTGTCGTCATGGGCGGTAGTTCTACTCTCATAGGCTCGGAATCCGCAATTGAGACTTCGCGGGCAAGACCGTCTACTGAGCTTTGATATTATATATATACAATCTTGATTAACAATAGATTTTCTTGAAAATTCGGTCACATTAAACGGATTAAGGGATGTCTGAGGTAGATCCTTTTCAGAGGAATTACTAGAAAACGTAGTTAACAACAAACACTTAATCTAGCTTTTGATGGTATCGGATTTAATTCTTAAGGCCAGGCCATATCAACGATGAAATTAGGGAACCTATGGTAGTTTGAAAGATTTGGAAGTGCAAGGTCGAGCATAGGATCTTGGTAGCTGTTTATTCTTTCAATCTGTTTCTTATATATATTTGGAAAAACAAAAAACATTCTTATTAATTGCTTATAGTGAACCAACGTAGATTATTTTTTAGTGAACTGTATGGAGTATCCCTCCGAGTCCCTCAAACAAAACACCAACAGAAAATGAACTCACCGATGCCGCGTCTATTTTCAAATGCTTCTAAGACAAATCCAAAAGAATGACATGCTTTAACAAAGGAAGAAAGCGAAGAAAAGTAAGATAAAAAATGGCAAAGTAACAAGAGTCAACTGATGTTTTTTTTTGAAGTGCTTTTCGGGTATAGTACCTAGCCAGAATAGGTTCATTTTTGATTATTATTTGCTGGCGGCGGTGCGCCAGATGATGGCTCCAAAACGTGGGTATGGTTCGCTGCGCTGATAACATCACCGGATTCTTCTTGGAAACAGACTTCACTAGAACGGACCCATTCATCGGAGAGAACTTCTTCCAGGGTAGCTCTTTCACGAGGGTCAACCTTGAGCATACGACTGATGATCTGTCGCGATTCTCGGGGTAGAAGTCGGAGGAGCCTCCAAGGCCCCTTAATAACTTCTTGCCGTTGCCCGGAGGAGGCAGCACCGGACGCGGCGGGCTGTGTTTGCGGCTGTTGGGGTTGTTGGCGAGGTTGAGGGTTGAGGGCCTTTAGGGCGGCTGTTGGGTGTTCAATGAGTGGGCTAAAAGGACCAGGAGGTTGGTTTTCGTCATTTTTCTTATCTCGGACTCCGGGTTCAAGATGTGCTTCATTTTCGCGCTGATGCGGTGGTCGCGGAGCGGCCGGTTCGATTGTTAACTTTGGCCGCGGGCGACTCTCCTTCGCTGGTACATCAGAGAATGGGGTGCCTGGCGAAGGTGGTGAGACGAAAAGCTTATATGAATTATCGGTAGTTCTTGGCTGCTTCCATGGAAATCGACGGAGTGACATGCAGCAAAATATTATTGCCAAAGACCATATGTCCGTTGCACGAGGATCGTATTTCTTATGTTCTTCGTAGACTTCAGGGGCTAGATACGGATCAGATCCAACGATGCCTAAAACGCGATATTAGCTTGCTGTCTAATAGATAATCACAAAATAAAGGTGGGAAGAATAGTGATGATAGCGGCTAGGGATAGGGGAGCCACATACCAGAAGCAAACACAATGTTGTTCTCAAAAGGATATCGGAAGACAACGGCACTTCCGAAGTCAATCAATTTCATAATACCAAACTCGTTGACAACCACATTGTCAAGTTTGAGATCTCGATGGGCAAGTCCCATACTGTGAAGGTATGTCACACCATTGACGATTTGTAGAAAAGTGCATGCAATCTCCTCTCGGTTCATTTTGCCAGTCATCACGCCTGCAAATAAATCGTACGGAGCAAATTCCATGACTTGGTACCAGTGGGTATTCTCGTGAAGAATGTCAAGAGTCTCGATGATATTGCCATGGTGCAATGTGGAACCGATACAAAACTCCGCAGTCACCTTTTTGGCATACTCTTTCTCGGTCTCCCGCTTATATCGCTCTCGAAATTGTTTCACAGCAAAGGTGACGCCATCGGTATTTCGCTTAAGCAACCGGACTGAGCCTCCAGCACCTGAGCCAAGGACTCGGCCCAATTTACCATATTTGGACTGAAGCCCGTGGTCATCTGCGAATGGGACGTTAGGTCCACGTGCTCTGAAAGGATCAGGAGGACCTGAAGAATTCGTAGACTGTTTTTGGTGGATTGAAGCAGGAGATTCGCCACGTTTTTGTTTCCCTCCCATACGAAAGAATCTCTTTAGGTCAGACATCGAGCCATGCGGCTTTGGCTTCTCACTGAGGCTGTCATTGTGTCGGTGTTCCTTCTTATGAAACAAGCGCTTATCATGAGCTTTATCCGTGCAGGGCGCCAAATGGATGGAGGAATGCGACTTGTGGGCACGACGTTTCGAATCGAGACCACCGAAGATGAATCTTTGCTCCAGCTGAGCAAGATTTGTTTGTGGGGGTGGCATTTTATTTCTTGAGTACGGATCGTTCGAGTCTCCGAAGGGAGTTGCCGCTCCCGAGCCTACAAGAGAGGAAACTGAAGATCTGATTTCGTACTTCGGGGTAGGGGGTGGGCTTTCTTCAGATGGCCCTATAGAAAACTTTGGCTTGCGGATAGACTCCCTTGTGGGTCCTGATGCATCTGACGGCTTCGCCAAAACCGGACCGGAGGAGGAAGCTGGTCTTGAGTTATGGCCGACGGGTGATCGAGAGTCTTTGGTAAAATAATCATTTGAAAGTGATGACTGGGGGGTCATGTCGTAGTTGGGGGTGCCTCTGCTGATCCGGTCTCTCCTCTTATCGGAATCGTATGCGTTTAGAATAGGAGAATGGGAGCCCGAGGGTGTCGGAGAGTGAGCATCGTGGTGGCTACGTATACTTGAGTCCCTAGAGGGCAGCTGAAGACCAATAAATGAGAATTAGCAAAGTTTACAAAGCATTCATCGCAAGCGAATAACCACGTACCCTCGTAGGTGGAAGTGAGACAGGCTCGAAAGCAAACTGTCGCATTCTATTTTCCTGTAATCTTGATTTATGTAACTTGATTGAGAGGTCCCGCAATTCAGCTTCATCTTCAGGATTGGCAGCTTGTGATTCTTGAGGTTTGGTTTGGTCAACAGGCGCTGAGGTTGGTGAGCTTGCAGAACGCTCGATTTCCTGGTTTTTGGAAGCGAAGCGTACGCCGCCTTGTTGGGAGATCTCATCGGCAGGCGCCATGGCTGGCTTCAATTGCTGAGGATCTGTTTGGGGAGCCGACATTTGTGGACCTAGGTAGTTCGGGAAAGAATCAGCTATCAAGACTTATCACATCATACAACTTAATCAACGGAAGAAACGAAAAGATAGCAAAAGCTCGGAGAGATAGCGACTGCCTTACCTTGATAGTTTTGACATAAAAATCACCGCAAGTGTGACGGTGGGGTAAAAGAAAAGAAAATTCCGAGACTTTTCCGTGTTGGCTCATTCCTAGAGCGATCACTTCAGATATCGAGGGGAGCCTTGAAAACTGTGCCTTTGTGTCGGGCGAATAGCTACATTCAAAACTTGCGTCGGCCGAGAAGTCCGGTCTCGGTTGTGGCTGCCCTTAGGAGGTGTATGTATATAATGCGTTAAAGTAGCTGATGATGGTGGCAGCAGAAAAACAATTGCGGTTCAAAAATATCCGGAGCGCGCAATTCTCACAAGTGGGAGTGTCTGGTGGCCAAAAATTGAGACTCAATAATCAGATCTTTCTTAACTCGGAGCCCAGAGAAATAGAGTGGGGTGCGTTGCTGCAGAGATCTCCGGCGAACCCGGCTCTCTAACAAGATAACGACCGCCAATGCACAAGTCTCTTGGACTGGTACAGCAGGAAGTGCCAATGTCAGCGCAAATGGGTTTCATGCGATCAGGAAATGGATGGGAGTGGAGAGAAGAGGATTGAGGTTCGACTCCGCCAGAATTCGCAACGCGCGGTCATTCGATGCAAATTCGTCAAAGTGGATTTTTCACTATGACATAATGACAATACACAGCGGCGTAACAGTACCATGCACCTCGGCTCATTGAATGTACCTTTGGTGTTTGGTCGGCTGATTCACCGGGAAAAGCTGAGCTGGGTACTTGAATGCGGCTGATCAGCGGTAATATTACCGTGTCACTACTGAAAGAGTACAGCCGGCCAATCGTGCCACAAGGACACTGTGGAGCCATGGGATGACTAATGCATATTCTAGACCATCGCCAAAAATAGGAGGAGCTCAGAGGTGTTGATAAGAACAAAGGAGTGCAAAACAGAGTATGGAGTCAAGGAGAAAGCTAGACAGCATTCAATTCTTATAGAGGTCGTGTAGGGAAACACCCCGTGTTGCTTAGCCAAACACCCTTGCTGCTTATATAAACACCCCTTACTGTGTCAGGTCTGGAAAATTAGTAGAACCAACCAGAACATCTGTAAATCCAGTGTTACACCCTATTAAATTCACAATTCACAATGTCACATAAATTCTTATAATTATTTATATAAAATTCAGTTATATTATTAACTAGCTTATTATTTATTATAAAATTCCTTCATTAAATTATTTTAAAATAACTAATAATATTTCTTAATTAATGCAGCTGGCTCTGCTTGTTAATTTTAGCTTTTTTATAATTTTTTCTAATATAAGAAACATTCTTAATAAGTATTTAAAAATTCAGAAATTTATAATTATTATCTTCTGCATTAATAAGAAAAATAACAAGCTAATTTATTATTATATGCACTGTAATCATTCTGAAAAAAGATTAAAATTATAAGATATAAGTAATAAGATGAGAAAAGTAAAATGCTTAGCTGAAATAAGTAATAATAAAATAAAAAATATGTTTATTAATAGTTATGAAGCTTAGAATATGCAGTTAATAAGTATGAAATATATAATATATAATTAATATGCATGAAATAAAATAAAAATATATAATAATAATTAAATAATGCTAGATTAATAATATTAAATAATAATAAATAATATAAAAACATATAAATCAGGAGAAAAAAATAAAAAAGAATAATTTATATAATTATATTAATCTAGAAATTATATATAATATTAAAGCATGCATAAAAAAATAAAATAAAATAATAAAATAAATTAATAATCTAAAAAATAACAAGAAAATAATAATAATAAGTATTTAATTTTTATATGCTAGAAATATTAAGAATAATAATAATAATAATAATTAATTAATAATTATAACTAGTTTTTAATAATAAGATTTATTTCTAGAATAACTTAATTAATAAGTTATATATAAAATGATTATTAAACATGCATATTTAAATTAATTATTAAACTGTATAATAATAGTACTAAAGGTATTTTTTCTATACATATAATACTACTAGATAGTATATATAGCTCAGACTGAGAATGAAAATTATAGAAAAATTAAATTACTTTATAATTATAAATAACTTTATATTACTTTATAATTATATCATTATATTTTATTTATTAAATAATAACATGTTTATATTCTGAAAATTAATTTAAAATTTTTTAAAAAATCTAATAGTCTTACAGTCATTCACTTAATTAATATTAAGTTTCTTATTTATATATTTTTATTATAAAAGATTAATTCTACAAGTAAGAAATTAACTGTTATTTCTTTATACTTTTATGATTTTTACTATTCTTAATTCAGATTTTATTTAAATTTATTATCATATCATATCTCTTAGCTACAGTGTTATTAGTAATTAATATTCTTATATAATTATCATATTACTGCTTTTATTTTTTTTTAAATAACTTTAAATTATTATATAAAATAACTTAAAAATACTAACATGACTAGACTTATTAAAATGCTAGCAGTAATATATTAAGATCTGATTAATCTGATATTATATTATATTAAGCTTATATTCTAGTTATAAAACTATTACTTATATTTAAGTAAAAGTAATTTAGAAAAAAATTTATAATAGAAAATTAATTATATTATAATATAATATAATTATTTCTCTACTTCATTAAATAACATTATCATATTTTATTTTAAGACTAGAAAAACATGAATTTTATTAAGTATTATAATTCTAGACTTAAAAATATCTCAGAAATTTATAATTAAATTATAATATTTTATTACTAAAATGAGGAAAGTAAAATACCTAGCTGAAATAAATAATAGTAAAATAAGAGATATGTTTATTAATAGCTATAAAGCTCAAGATATGTAGTCAGTAAGTATAAAACATATAATGCATAATTAATGTACATGAAACAGAATAAAAGTGTGCAATAATAATTAAATAATGCTAGATTAATAATATTAAACAGTAATAGATAGTATAGAGATATGTGAATTAGAAGAAAAAAATAAAGAAGAATGATTTATATAATTATACTAATCTAGAAATTATGTATAATACTAAAACATGCATGAAATGATAGAATAAAATAATAAAATAAATTAATAATCTAAAAAATGATAAGAAAATAATGATAACAAGTATCTAATTTTTATATACTAGAGATATTAAGAATAATAATAATAATAATAATTAATTAATAATTATAACTAATTTCTAATAATAAGATTTATTTTTAGAATAACTTAATTAATAAGCTGTATGTAGGATGATTGTTAAACATGTATATTTAAATTAATTATTAGTTTTTATGTACTTCTTAATGCATTTAAATAATATGAATTCTTTTTTTTTAGAGTATTACTTTTTTTTAATATTTTTTAATCTTGTCTTGCATGTTATTGCCTGTAATTACTGCATGTAAAATATTTAATTAATATCTAGATTATTTTATTAGTACTCTAATAATAATAGACATATTTTTTTATTATATTTTAATTATTTTCTGTTAATGTTATTTTCTAATGTTAATAAAAATAAAAATAAAATTAATTAAATATATGATAAATTTTTAAAAACTTATAAAAATAACATGTAACTTATTATATGAAACATTAAAGATAACTGCATACTGTAAAACTTATAATAAAAATATAATAATTAATTTAATTAGACAGATTAAATGTTTTATAAGATAGTAGAATATTAATTAATGATTGCTATAATAAAATAACTGTTTTTATTCACATTCATGTTTATTTTAATTTTAATTAAAAAAGATTCTGATTAAGAGTTTCATGATTTGAGAATTTCTGCTTTTTTATTTATTTTTAAGAATTTTTTTCTTCACACATGCTTCTTTCATATTCTTATTTCTGTTTTTTCATTATTTTATCTTAATCACATTTTCATTTTTTTTGTTTATTATTCTCATTCTTTCATTTATTTTTTTATTTTTTTCATAAACTTTAAAGATAGCATTTTTTATTACTTTTATTATATCTAATATGTTAAATAATAGTTTCTGAAATAGAAATATTTATTAATATTTATTCCAGACTTAAAAATCTTATATTTTTTTAAGTGTTCATTTTATAAATATTCTGCTTCTTTTCTAATTTTCATCTGTATTAGTAAGTTTTTTTAGTAATGTTTTTATAAAAATTAGTTTTTAATAAGATTTTCTTTCTAACATGTTTTAATATTAGTATTTAAAAAAATTACTCTTATTTTTAAAATTTAGTTATTTTTTATTTAGAATATTATGCTTAATTTTATAATTTTTATTAAAGATATTAATCTTATTATCTTTAATAATTTTAGTAATTATCTGAAAGCTGTTAATGTTAACTTAATTATATTTTATAAGAACTTTAAGTGCTTTAACTATCTTTTTTTTTCTGAGTTCATTAATATTTTTTAAGCTCTTGCTAATGTTAATTATATGTTATTTTTTTCTTTACAGTTTCTTCTTAATTTTTTATTTTTAACTAACATGTTCTAGATTTTTATTTAAATTCTAGAATTAAAATTACTGAATTTTAGCTTATTTTTTATTCTAATAACTTCATAACTTCTTATATAATTTTCTTTAAATTATTTATGCAAAATAGAAGTTATGCAGAATTAGCAGTGCTTTTAATAAAATATTTATTTTACTGAAAATTAAAGAATAGACTTTCTGAATATAATAATTTTAAGAACTTATTTAATTTTTATTAGAATTTTATCTTGATTCTTCAGACTTATAAAACTATTTTTATTCTCTCTTATATTAAGTGTAGTAATATGAATAAATCATTTATAAAATATATTATAATTTCAGATAATATTAATAACTTTTTTTATAATTTATATATTAACTGCATATGAGACAGTCATCTCAATGCTTATTTACTATGTATGTATTTTCTTTCACTCATCTCTCATTATCTTTCTGTATCTAATAATATTTCTAAGCAAATATTCTAAATCTATTATTAAATTTTCTATTTCTGAATATTCTCTGAATATTCTGAATATTCTGAACTTTTCTTTAGATCTTAATATAATTAATTTACTCTGTTTTTTCTGTTCTAATATTTCTGCTAATAAAAATATCTTTATTAATATTTTTAATAATATTACTTTTTTTTTTTTACACAGATATTATTATCTGTTTTTATTTACAAATATATTTTTAGTTAAAATTAATATTACTTTTAATAAATGTAATTATGTTCATACTTATTTTTGTAATATTATTAATCTGAATAATATGTTTAATATTTAGTTTGCTAATGTTCTTTTCTGAGTTTTTTTTCTATCTTATTTTATTTCTAGATAATTTAGTTCTAATAATTACTAATAAAATATTCTTTCTTCTTTACTTTCTATTTATTATTACTGATTCTGTATTCACAGTATATAATTATAGTTTATGCTAGTAAGTTATCATTTATAAGAGTTTTCACTCTTTTTAAATCTTAGTTTATTATTATTTTAATTATGCTTTATTTTTATGTTTATCAGCTTAATTCTAACTTTTTCTTTTCTTATAATAATCATTTATTTCTTTTTATGTTTGCTTTTTTTTATTTTTTTATTATCTAATTATTTCTAACTTGCATAGTTTCTGATTATTTATTCTAATTTTTTAAAATAAAGCTTGAGTTTAATATTTCTTTCTTTTCTAATTCTTATTTCAAGCTATCTTCTTCTTTAGATACTTTTAATAAAGAAATATTCTTTATTACTTCTCTTAAAGTTATTAATATTTTTTTCTTTTTTTCTTTTTTTTCTAATGTTTCAAGCTTTTCTTCTTCTTCAGATGCTTTTAATATTAAGTTTAACTCTAGTTCTTATTCTAATATTTCAAGTATATTTTTAAGTTTTTATTGTATTTTATGCATTATTTCTGACTTGATTATTACTTAGCATGCATAAATCTTAATTATTTTCTTTTATTATTTTTATTTCATTCTGGCTATGAATATAATTATTTTACAGAGTAATATTATTTATTTTTAAGTTTAATAATCTGATATGCAGATCATTCTGAATATTATTATGTAATGATTGTAAATATTAATTAATTCTTTTAATTATATGATTTACTTTATGAGACTTCTTATATCTCTTCTAAATTAATTTATAAGTTTATTTTTATAATATTTTATTACTTAATATTAATATTTTCTCATGTAAATTTACTTCTGTCTCATAATTTATAATATACTAAAGATTTCTTTTATATTAAGAGATTTAATATTTTTATAAATTTTTAAATCTTTTACATTCTCTTAAACTCTCTCATTTATGAATTAGATTTACTTTAAATTTACTATTTTCTAGATTAATTTTTTATTAATGCAAGCTTTTATTTTCTTTCTGCAAGTAATTAACATGCATGTTTATTATTTATTTTTTAGTTACATGATGTTATTTTAAATGTTTTTTATTTTTATTATTTTAAAAACTTTTTTTCATTTTCTATCTGCATGTTACTTTTACTAGGAAAGAATTATTCTAAACTAGCTTCATATGTTAATTATATCTTTCATGATAATTTTATTTATAATTAATGTTTCTTGCTTTTATTCAGTTCTATTACTTCTTATTATATTTTATTTTGATTTATTTCTTTTATTCAGATGCAGTATTCTTTTCTTTTAGAATAAGAATTCTTACTTCTAATAATTTTATTTATGATAAATTAGTTAAGATGTTTTCTTCTAACAAAATTTATGTTAATGTTAATCAAGTAACTTTTTATTATAATTTTTTTATTTTTATTACTTATAATTTTACATTACTTAAATCTGATAATCTTTTTATTATTCTTAATAAAATATTCTACTTATATGATGTTATTCAATCTGCAGTAGTTAGAAGTAATTATTATAATAACTAAGATCTTTCTTTTTTATTTTTATTTTGGTTTAATTTATTTCTTTTCTTATTAAGTTCTTATTTTAACTTATTTTATGTTTAATTTCTCTTTAAAATAATTTTAAAAATGAAAGTTCTCAAGTTACTCTTTAATTATATTATTGTTTTATATTAATTTATGATATTATTACTGCTATATTCTAATTAGAAGAAACTCATTTTAAAAGATTCTTATTATTTTTACTTTATTCTAAATTATTTTTATTATTTTTAATTTTTTTACTGTTTAAGTTATTATTTAAATTTTCATTTTTGATTTTCTTAATTATCTTAGTAATCTTGATGCTTTATGTAATTCTAGTAATGATATTATCTTAATCTTTCTTAGAAACATTCTTCTTCATTTTCTTATTTTCATTAGATACATCATTAATATTATTAAAATTATTTAAATTATTTCTAGAATAATATTTCTTAAGTTTATTATCTGTAATCATTCTCATAATTTATGTATTATCTAATTTCTCAATTTAATAATAAGCATATTGCTCATTAACATTTATTATTTTATATGATTTTAATTAATAAAATTAAAATTTCTGAATTCTTGATATATTTTTATTATCTTTTATATAATGTAATAAAATAAAGTTTCTAATACTTAAGAGTTCATTATATGTGTTATAATTATTATTAAATTATTTTTTATTTTTCTTTCTACAGTATCAGATAAAAAGTATTGGCATCTCTTATTAAAATTAACATTAAATTAAATAATTAGGAAACTTTTGAAAATTAATTTCTTAATAATTACAAGTCTATATACATTTAAATTCATATATATAGTAGAAAATATGATGTACTAATACTCATTAAATTTTAAAGCAGTTAGTACTTAGTTTGGTAGTCATTTGTCTTGATGACAGCCTCAATCCACCTGGGCATACTATTTACTAATGCTTGAAGGAATTCCTGAGGAATGGCTTGCCAGGCTTCTCTAATTGCATTGAACATGACATCTTTAATGAATTTACTATTCTTGGAGAGATTTAGAAGCTCTGGATGAGTGTTATAAATTAGTTTCTTAAGCTTTTTTTAACAGTGCTTAATCAGATTGAGATCTGAACTATATGCTGGTTATGAAGTTATAATTATCTCTTTATTCTGAAGTTATTAAGTTACTGAATTCATAGTATGTATCAGAGCATTATCTTGCTAAAGATGTTATTATTTTCATGAAAATTTAGTAAATAATTATTAAGTACTAGTAAATAACTTCTTGAAATTACATCTTCACATATACTATTCTCATCTCCAGATACTCTAATAATAATTAAGTAACTAGAATTTCTGAAAACAGCTCAGATTATGACTCTTACTTTCTTATTAATCTTGTATATAAATATTTTATCTATATCTCATGCTTCTGAGCCTGTACAGAAGCATTATTCTCATTACTTTTTCTTATTTCTTTTTACATTATATTTATCAGATTAGATAATTCTATTTCACATTTCTATTATTTAATTTTAATATTCTAGAATTCAGACTAGTTTTTTCTGCACATGAAGAGAAGTAAAAAAGAATCATAAACATGTGAGATAATTAGTTAATCTCTTATTTTTGAGAATTTTATAGATAATAGTCTAGCAGACATTAACAAGAGAATTCTGAATCAGATTTTTATAAGTAATTATTAGATCAGCTCAGGCATGATTAAATAGCATTCACTCATCATAATCTGATAGTTTTTTAGATCTTCCAGAGCATGATTATGACTGGCCATCAGTTTGAAATGAATGTTATAGAATAGTATTTCAGATTATTAATTTTGAAAAATCTAGAGTTTTTAAAATCATATAATAATCTTACATGACATGATATAATCTAGTAATTTGACTGTGTATATGAGAATTTAGCTCATGTCTAGAATAATTACTACTAATTTCAGTTAAAATAACACATGGTGTCATGATTAAATATTAAGGCAAAAAGAAAGAGTGGTTGGTGGTGATACATTTAATGATGTAGTTTTTAATGAGGGGTGCTAATACTTTCTATCTAGTACTGTAATTCATTTCACATGACTAACAGCTTTCTATACATCTTAATTATATTTTTTAATTTAACATGCTTGCATGATAATAAGATCTTGCATTAAGCAAATCTTATTTTAAGATAATATTTTTCAAGTTCTAACTTTACATTTTATTAAAAGAACTACATCTTAACTTATTAAAACTTAATAAAATAACATATTTATTAATCATCTTACAGTAATATAATCAGTTATTAATACTATAAGTAAATATGCAATCTAATCTTTTCTGAAATTATTTATTATTTTTAAAAATGCATTTTTAATCAGATAATAATCTTATTTAATTATATTATTTATGTGAGAATTATAGAGAGAAATCTGAATGTATTAAATCTTATATTATTTTAATAATTCTTTAATAATATTTTTATTTTCTGATTTATTATTAATAATAATAGCTTTAAGTATCTCTCATTACATGATTATATTCTAGTAAATAAACTGAATAATTTTTATGATAGTAGTATGTGATAAAGATTGTATTTTAACTTATCTGAATAGATTATCTTAAATAATAATAATGTATTCTTTTCTATTATTCTTAGACATGTATGTGATATTAATCTTAATTTTTTTTTAAATTATTAAAACTTATATTAGATAAAATGTTTCTTCTTATTAATTCAGATCTCTTATTTAACATGTGTGATAGATTTAAACATATTTCTTAATATTCTTATATATTCTGTATTAATAATAATAATTTATTAGTAAGATATGTGTATTTTCTTAATTCTTATAACTGAATTTATCATGTAATGCTTTAATTATGAGATGCTGTTATTCTTTATTATTAATAACTCTTCTTAAAAAAATATTTTTATTAGTTTATTTAAATAATAAATTATTCTTTATTACATGTTATAAGATTTTTTAATAAAACTTAGCATAACTACTAATAAGATTCTTTAATTTTTAAAATATAATTAAATAATATGTGATTTATTCAGATTTATTACTATAAGAATTATTAAGAATGCATGAGAGATTTTCATTATTATTATTATCTTTTAAGATACTAGTGAGGCCTATGTGAGCATGATATGTGCTAAGTTTTATGTTAATATAATTATTAATGTCTTATTCTTTAAACTCAGATTTATTATCAGAAATATCAGATTTTTAAGAAAGTATGTTAGTAGCAGTATGTTTTGCATCAGAAATGTGCTTTATATCAAAGTTAAATAATCTAATTCAAGTAATTTAATTTATAATAAGAGCATCTGGAAGGTTAGTAGTAATTCTATTTAATTATGTGATGAGTATTTAAGTATTAACTTCTAACTAAAAGTAAATATTATAAACTTAATGATAAAACTTCTTAAGAATTTTTAAAATTATATGATATTCTTATTTATCAGCATCATACTTACTTTTAACATTAAATTATACTTCAGAATTAAATTATGCAGAATGTTAAGTACTTTTTTAAATTTGCATGAGTATAGCATTTTATTCTTTCTTGCTTATATTAATAATAATAATAATAATTAATAGCTTTAGAGTATAGTTAAGTGATAAAACACATGAAAATATACTTAGCTTTTCTTTAAGCTTATTAAATGTATTATTTTCATTATTTTTTCATTTTTATTATATTTTTAATTACAGTAAGTAATAAAGAAATTCTGTAATTTAATAATATTTAATGATACATATCTGATAATATTCTGTAAGATTAAGAAATTTATAAATTTTAAAAACATTTTATGAGATGAGTTATTTCAAGATTTTCTTAATTTTTTTTTTATTAAGCTTGTAACTGTTATAATTACAGACTTATTTAATAATTTTTATTTTAAGTATAATGAAGTATAATTTTTCTGCAGAAACTACTTCTTTAAATATCTTACTAAGTTAAAGTATCTTATTAATGTTTTATAAGTGCTTCATGATAAATTATCATATTTCAGATTTAATTTCTTTTCTGTTATAATTAGTCTTAAGTTCTTTAATACTAATATTATCTAGAAACATGTAATAAATATATAATATAATATTACTAAGAATCTTTATAAATATGTGTATAAATTATTTTACTAAGTTTATTATGCTCATAAGTATTAAAGTCTGATATAATAATTCTAGTAAAGTTATTATAATAATTATATTATGATTTTTAAGATGTAATAAGAGTTAATTATAATTAGAAAATTAATTAATAATTATGATAATAATCATTCCTGTGAATTCTTTAATAAATTTATTAATGTTTAAGAGTAAATTTGCATCTTATATCATGTACTTATTAACATGAATTATAGAATTAATAATTTAATAATCAGATATTTTTTTTTTAATGAGAAATCAAGAATTTTAATATAAATCATAATAATATTTAAAGATATCAGTCTTGATTTGTTTTTGCAATATGTTAATTATCTTAGCTTCTAGTACTCATGAGACATGATAATTAGAAATCTGTTATGCTTCATGAGAGATTATTTATATTCTTTATAATAAAGTAATTTTAAGATAAATCTTCTTAATATTTAAGAAATTTTAAGCAAGATATTCTTTATGATATATTAACATGATTATAAGAATTTTTTTCTCTTCAGATGTAAGTTTTTATTCACATGTGATTTTTTCAAATTACTTTTACATGAGCTTTTTATTAAGAGAAAATTCAGCTAGACATGATTAAAAGTACTTTAAATACTTATTAAGAAATGTTTTATTAAATTTTTTTCTATTATATTTATTTCTATAGTACTTATTAATGCAAGACTGAATTTAATTAACTAAATCTTCTAATATGTTTTTATTATTAATTTTTAATATGACTAGCTTTATCTTTTCTTTTTTATATTTTTATATTATTTTTATGCTAAATAAATACTCTAATATTTTTTCATACTTTTATTTATATGACTGTGTATCTTTATCTTAAAGCTTTTTTATTATCTTGTATTTAAAGCTATGTTTATCTGATATCTTTATCAAGAACTTTACAAGTATATAAAAATGCTGTGATGTTATAATAAATTTAACTTATTTTAATTTATAAAAATTATAACATGTTAACAAGTTTACTACTGCATATGTTATTTTTATAAGTAATTTTTTTAATATATGTATTTTTACAGAGTCTTTCTTATTACTAGCAGATGAATATTCTTGATTATATTCATTCTTTAATTTAAAGTACTATACTGCTAAATATTATTATAATAATAATATGAGTTTTTTAACATGTGATGTATCTTGAATTAAATAATATGAAAATTATTAGCTGAATAAATATGTATAGTAATGTTTTTTATTATATTTATTTTATAATTTTATCAGATTTTCTGTTACTAGAATTTATTAAGAATGAAATCTTGATTATTATCTTTAATGATTATTAGTATAACATGAATTAAGATATCTTTAATTTTAACTAGCATGTTATTACAAATTTCTATACATTTCATAGTATTTTTTATTTATCTGATAAGAATGATATTATAATTATAACTAATATTAAGTTTAAGCTCTTCTGCAAGATTAAGATTAATGTAATTAACTTTTAATTTATTATTAATGATAATATTTATTAGCTTGTCATTAATATTAACATATATTTTCAGAATACTAATAGTAAGAATTAGATTTTCTTTTTTTATAAAGATTAATTATAGGTGTTTTACTTGTACTACTTTCTAATGTAAAATTTTTACTTTAGCTGATTCTGACTTTCTATTATTACAGCTGTTTTTAATAAGTAAAAATATTTTAAACATGCATTAATGAACAGTATGTAATAATTCTAGAACTTCTCAAACAGTAAAATTAATAATAGAAATATTAAGAATTTTATTAATAATTTCTTTTATATTTATTACTCTTCTGAGCTTTTTTAATATTTTTACTAGCTATTAATGATTTCTGTGCTAAGATTTAAGTTTTAAGACATTTATTATTTCTATATCATTTGTAATTATTTTATTATCTGTAAGTTTATCATCTTCATTAATTTTCTTAACTCTTAATTAAAAATTATGTAATTTTTTTTCTTGAAATTTAATAAGTATCTAAAGTTTATTTTCTGAAATCTGGTAATCAGTAATCTAATTTTCTTTTAAGTAATTCTTGAGTTTAGCTAGCTTGAATTTTTTAACATGTGTTTTCTTATTCTTTAAGACAGTAATGATTACTTCTACATGTGTTTTATACTCATTATTATTATTACTGAATTCTTTAAAATTATTATTTTTTATTATGTTTACTCTAATTCTGATTAACTACATATATGCTTGATAATTTTATATAATTTTTATATTCTGAGATTAAACAGCTTATTCTAGTATTAAGATGTGATCTTTTCTGTCAGTAGTGAGAAATTAATTAATTCAGTATTTTTAAATGATATAGCATTGTGATTTATCTTAAATAAATCATAAAATCAGATTATTTTTTTCTAATACACCTGTTTAGAGCTTTTAAATCTTAGTATTAAAGTAACATTTCTTCTGTGAAATGTTATTTTAATATATTAAATAATTTGCTCTATTATAGCTATTTTTATTATAATAAAAATATGTACTGTTAAGATTACAGAACATGTATTAATCTTAATTTTTATAGTTTTTAATTATTATTTAATTATATATAAGTATTAGTAAGACAGCAGTAAAAGTAGATACAGGTGCAAGCTTAGCTAGAGCTGATGCTTGAGTTATCATGATATAAAAATTAGTTCTAATAGCAAGTGCTTGTAAGAATAAAGTGAGAGCTTTCATAGTTTAAGTAAGATTTTTTATTTAATCTTTCATTTTATTATTTATCTTACTTAAAATTTAATTAGCATGTGAAGAAGAAAAGTAATTATGTGTAAAAATAATAAGATTCTAAGAAAATTAAATTATTTTCTTCTTAGTTTTCATGTTTATTTTCTTTATTTCTTTTCAGAAGCTTTTAAGAGATTTTTTAATAATAATGCTGTTAATCATTCTAGCTGCAGCTATAGCTGTATAAGAATTTATGATTTTTTTATAATTTTAAAGAAGAATTTTAAGTTCTTTATTATTAGAATCTTATATGTGTATGTAAATGCTTTTCTCTTTCTTATTAATAAGATTTTTAATTATGCTCTTGAGTATATTTCATTTCAGATTTTAAGAATTATTTTAATTAAAATGCTTTTCTTAATATATCTTATTTACAAGTTTCTTAGATAAGTCTTAAATAAATATTTAATAATATGTAAATTTATTAATTTTATCTTTCTTATATATTTTTTCAGATGCAGAAATGTACTAATAAATGTATAATTTAACTTCTTTCATATTATATTTTCAGAATTTCTTGATAAAAATTTTAAGATATTTATAATTATAAATGAGCTGCTTAGTATTCTGATAAAAGAATTCTTTCTTTAGTTTCTTCTTTATTTTTAGTTAGTCTTTATTTTATACTTTAGGAAGACTTTAAATTCATACTTTATCATTTAGCTAGCAGTAGTTTATAACACATGTTATTATATAATAATTATTTAGAATCATTTCATGATTTTTACACATTTGCTCATACATGTGAAGAAAGTAAGTAATATTATTATTATTAAATACTAGTGCTCTGATTTGTTCAGGATATAGAAGATTCTTAAGATATAAAATGATTATTAAATTTATAATTAGCAAGAACATGATGCTTTTAGTTACTGAAGTTTTAATTAATAATTTCAGTTTTAAAAATATAGTAATTATAGGACTTAGATTCTTACCTGCATCAGTTTCTTTAATAATACTATAATCTGGAGAAAGGCTTAACATTCTAAATAATAAAATAAATATTAATAATTTTCATTAATAAGAATAGAACATGAAATTTTTTTTAATATTTTAACAAGTTCATTTCATAATGCTAGAAACAAATTAACTATGCAGTTAATTTGATTGTACTAATTAATTATATAATTATAATAATAATAATTTTAATCTTTCTTATTTAATTAAGAATAATATTAATACTATTGTTTTTTCTATATGAAGTAGCATTATAATTCTGAAATATTTTTCTTTATAATAATAATATGATTTATTCTTGCAACAGTAAGCATTTTTATTAAGTAAGATAAACTTCTCTTTCTGCTAATCAGGAAGTCTGATTAGATTTCTCATTCTTAATAGTTTCTAATTTTGATAATTCTTTTAATAATTTAATTTAGTTTTTATCTTAGCTTTCTATTTTCAGTTAATAAGACTTAATGTTTCAGTAAATGTGTGAATATTTTTTTATTTCTTTAATTAAATGCTTTCATCCTGTTAAGATTATTAAAATAAGATGAGAAAAGTGAAATGTCTAGCTGAAATAAGTGATAGTAAAATAGAAAATATGTTCATTAATAGCTATAAAGCTCAAGATGTGCAGTTAGTAAATATGAAACATATAATGCATGATTAATGTGTGTAAAACAGAATAAAAATGTGTGATAATAATTAAATAATGCTAGATTAATAATATTAAATAATAACAGACAGTATAAAGATATGTAAATCAGAAGAAAAAAATAAAAAAGAATAATTTATATAATTATACTAATCTAGAAACTATGTATAATGCTAAAACATGCATGAAGTAATAAAATAAAATAATAGAATAGATTAATAATTTAAAGAATGATAAGAAAATAATGATAATAAGTATCTAATCTTTATATATCAGAAATATCAAGAATAATAATAATAATAATGATTAATTAATAATTATAACTAGTTTCTAATAATAAGATTCATTTCTAGAATAACTTGATTAATGAGCTGTGTGTAGAATGATTATTAAATATGTATACTCAGGCTAATTACCAGCTTCTATATACTTCTTAATGCATTTAAATAATGTAAATTCTTTCTTCTTAGAGTATCATTTCTTTCTAACATCTTCTAATCTTATCTTGCATGTTATTGCTTGTAATTACTGCATGTGAAACATTTGATTAATATCTAGATTATTCTATTAATGCTCTGATAGTAGTGGATGCATCTTCTCATTATATTATATGAATTATTTCTGCTAATTCTTATAATAAGAATATTATAAAATTTATAAGAGAAATAACATTTCTCATGCAAATTACTTACTATAAGTAATTTATTAATAAGCAAATAATAGCTAAAAATATTTTACTTTTCATTTCAGATGACTAATTTTTAGTTTTATTATAATAAAAAAAAAGTACTTCTGAAGAAATCATATCATTTTTTTTCTTTATTAAAAAAAAAAAAATTTCAGAATATTTTATGTGTAGAAGTAAGAATAAGAATTATATTAAAAGAACTCTTATACTAACTAAGAATAGTAATTATTTAGAATTCATAATAAAAAGTATTTTAATAGAAATAAGAAGTAATATGCTAAGAAACATATAAAATCTCATTAATAACTAATTAGTAACTCAGCAGGTAATACTACTAATATTATTAATAATATAAATTTATCAGAAGTCTGAGTAATTAAAATCTATTATTCTATCTTAAAAAATAATTAATATTAGCTTATTTTATCTGAATATGCTATAAGAATGAGAAATATCTGATATAATAAATAAAAATAATAAATTATAAATAAAAATTTTTTTTATATTCATTATATGTGTAAAAGTTATAGCAGCAACTCATAATTTATTACTTATAAATCAGAAATTATATGTTTGTTTTTATAATATAATGCTAATCTGATAAATAACTAAGCTTACTAATCTAGCTAGAAGAGAGCTCATTAGAAATTTAACAAAAATTAATAATTAATGTAAAATTATTAAAGCATGATTCAGAGCATTACTAGCTCAAATCATAATTAAATTTAAAGTAACTAAATATATTATTACAAATGTTAAGATGTGAAAAGATTCTAATACTTATATAATAGAAATAATAATAATTATTAAGTAATACAAACTAGTATAAACAGAGTATTTAGTAATATTATATGTCTGATTATATATAAATTTATTATTAAAAATAACTATAAATAAATTTTTAGAAAAAATAATGCTTATCTAATTTATAATAATCATGAGAATAAAGCAGTCTAATTAAATTAATTAATTTAATTAATTATTTTATTCAAGTTAGTAATAAAACTAAAAATAATAATATTAGTAAAATAATTACATGAATTAAAACTAGTATAATCATGATTAAAGCTATAATTAAAATTATTAAGATTATTTTTAATAATAAACATAATATTACACACAGTAGAAATTTTTTTAATAATAATATTAGTAATAAAAGCATGATTAGCAGCAGATCTGATATTACTAGTAATAATAATAATTTTAATTTCAGAATAATTATTAAAAATTCTTTTAATAATAAGTTAGATTTCAAGATAATAATTAAAAAAATATTAATAAAAATGATAAAGTAAACTCAGCACATGTTAAGAAATTAACTTAGTAATATATTTAATAAAAAATGTTTAAAGATAAAATATATCAGAATCAGATTAATAAATTTTAAGAATTTTACTAGAAATATTAATTTTACTTAGAAAAAAAGCTATCAGAATCATATCTGAAGCAGAAAGAAATTATAAATTATTAAAAAAAGAAATATTAAAATGAATTAAATCTAATTTCATATGTAATTTATCAGTATTATAATATGAAATTCTTAAATAAAATAAATTATAATACTTATTATAATTAGTATTAGCTAATTATATATTATGAAAATGCTAGTATATTAATTATTATATCTTAATAAGCTTTAATTCTAATAAATAATAATTTAGTATTCAGATATTAATAATTTATAATAATAAAAATTTATATTAAGATATTAATTAAGATTATATCAGTATATCTAGACTTGAAATGCATTATAATATTAGTCTTAAAAATTTTTCTTAAAGAGTAGAATTTTATTATAATAATATAAAAGAGAGATGAACTGCTAGTAGCTGAAATAGCATTAGTTATAATAATAAAACATTTTATCAGATTCTTATTTCATGTTTTAATAATTAATAAGAATAATTAAATTATAAAAGTTCAGATTATAATTAATATTAGAATTATTAACAAGTTATAAGCAGATCTACTACTTAAAATTAATAATCTAATATTAGAAAAAATTAGTATTAATCTAAAAAAAAAACAAGCTTTTTTTAGTAATACAGATATCATAAAAACTTTAATTAATATAATATTAAAACAGAATAATAGAATCAAGAAAAAGATAATTTTAACATTTATAATTATAATATTATTGCATATAGTAGTAAAAATCCCAGTTTATTTTCAGAATCTGAAATTAAAGCTGCTAGAAAATCATAACTATATATTTAAGCTCATAAGTAATAGAATCAGAATGTATACTAATATTATAAGATTAAATTTTCTCTTTTATTATCTTATTAATAACATAGACAAGCTAGTAAAGGTTAGCAGAAGTTATTAATTAGATTACATTATTAAAATAAATAATATAATAGCTTATCAGATAAATTTAATAATAAATATACTAGTACTAAAATCTGTAAAAAAAATAGCTTAAATTAAATTAATATTCATAACAGAAAGAGAAGTTAAACTTGATAATGAAATCATGATTTATGATAATCAGAGCTTATCAGAAATAAAAACTTTCTTAGAAATTATATTTTAACATTAAAAAATCTGAATAAATTTAAATAAATTTATAAATATACTGAAGAAATGATAAATATAAGTTTTATTATTTCTAAATATTATTTTTAAAAAAAGCCTGTGTGTATATTCATGCAGATCTGAAAAAAGAAAAATCATTAATATAATATTTAACAAGCTTCATGCTAAAAATAAAATGAGCTAAGCAGAGAATTATACTTTAGATAAATATTTAGTCTTTATTATATGAAGAAATATGATAATTAACAGAAAAATCATGCAGAAGAAATATATAATTATTAATTTAAAAAAACTTAATAAAATAACTGAGCCTGATATATATTCAATAATCTGATAAAATAAAATGATAAATATAATATATAAGTATAAATATATTATCATACTTAATACAGCTTCATTCTTCTATTAGTAAAGAATCTGAATAAATTATAAAAATTAAATAATTATTATCATACATAGAAATCAGAAGATATATAATATAATAATTATGAGATTTATAAATAGCATATTATATATTCAGAAATAAATAAACATGAAGCTTTACATATTCAGAAAATTTATAAAAATTTATATTAATAACTTAATAATTTTTTTAAAAATATTAAAGAATCATATATAATATCTGCATGTAATTCTTAATAAGTTAGAAAAATTAAATATTATTATAAATTCATGCAAGACATATATAAATTTTTTATTTATAAATCTGCTAAAACAGAAGATATATGCTCTAGATATAATTAATATAAAGAAAAAAATTAAAATAATTACTAAGCTTGCTTTTCTAAAAACACTTAACTAATTTAAAATATATTTTGAATTAACTAGATAATTATATTAATATATTTCATATTATATTAAGTTAGCTAAATTTCTTCAGATTAGAAAAATAACTATAATAAAGAAAATATTAGAAAACTTTAAAAAAAAAGATTTACTTAAAAAAAAAAAATTAGCATATTAATACAAGCAGAAATGAAGAGCTTTAATAATATATAAAATTTCTTTAAGAAAAAACTATTTTTTTATTATTATAATCTGCATAAACAGCTGTTCATGAATATAAATATATTAAAAAAAAGAGAATTTAGTATAATAATATTTTATATAAAGAATGAATAAATTATTAAGATTAACAGAAATTATTTAATACTATTATTATTAATAATAATACTATTAATTTTATTTCTAAGTAAACTGCTTAACTTAGCAGAAATAAATTACTAGCTAATAAAACTAGAAGTTACATGCTTAGTTTAAATCTTGAAAAAGATATAATATCTTATTAAAGCTAGCAAAAAGCTAATCATGATTTATACTAATTATATAATAATCTTAGTAATTATCAAGAATATCTTATTAAGAATCTTGAATATTAATAATTTAAATCTTAAATTAATTTAAGCAGCTGCTTATATTTAATAATTTTAGTTATATATTTTTTATAAATTAGAAAAAATACATATTATATCAGATGCTTTATTAAGATTCAAGAATAAAATTACTAGTTATAATATGATTATATTTTATAATTATATCATAATAAAATTATTATCAGAAATCAGAAAAAATATTAAAAAAAAATATAAATAAGATAGTTTCTATTAGAAGATTATTAACATACTTGATAATTTAAATATAAAAAAAAAAAAAAAAACACACTTGCTGTTCTACATGAGAGAAAATTTAATTTATTATTAAAAAAATAAAAATAATAAAGAGCTATGCATTTTATTAATAATAATATTAAGAATATTAGCAAATACATATTTAAAAATTTATTTTAATTAATTTTAAATCTTACAGCATTTCAAGAACTTATATATAAGAAAAATTATTAAAGTAATTTATAAATACATTTGCTCATGCTCTTAATATTAGAAAATTTAAATAAGATATTATAAATCTTATAATAATTTGCAGCTAATTCTGATACTGAAAATATTTTATTATATTATAATAATTAACTTTATCATCAGACTTTCAGATAATATATATAACATGTTAATAATAATAATAAATAAGTATATAAAAAAAATAATATTTATATTTAGTAAAATTATAAATAAAATAAAAAAATAAGTAATAGAACTAATAAAAATATTATATAATGAAGACTGGAATTTTCTAAAAAAGATTATTAGTAATAGAAATTTAAAATTTATAGAAAATCTGTGAAAATATATCTTTAAGCAGATGAATACTAATATGTTATATATTATAATTTATCACTTTTAGATTAATAATTAATTTAAGAAAATAAATTAAATAATTAAAATAGCATTTTAATTTCTCATAAATATTATGAAAGATTTCAAGAATTAATATCAGATGCTCTTAATTTTCTAACTACTTTTAAATTTAGCAGAATTTACAGTAATAAAAACATCTTCTTATTAATTTTTATATGATTATTTCATGATTACATATATTAGCATGATTAAAATAAAACAAGTTTTAACATTTGCAATGCATAAGAATGCAGTTACAGTTATAAATAAAGCTATAGTTTTAATAAAACATTATTATAATAAATATCATGAGCTAGTTAATTTTAAAAAAAATTAAAAAATTTTCTTATAATTATATAAAGAATATCATATATATGCATTCAGAATTTATAAAAAGTTTTTATCATGTTATGCAGATTCTTTTATAATTATTAAGAAAGTAAGAAAACTAGTATATTAATTAGATTTTTTAGAATACTAATATATTTATAATGTAATATTAGTAGCATATCTTAAATCTTAAATTAAAAATAAATATAAAAGAATCATATAACATTCAGAACTAGTATATATAAATAATAATAAGTATTAAGAGATAGAAAAAATTATTACTTATAAAAAGAAAAAGCTTAGAAGAGAAATAAAATAGGAATATTTAGTAAGATAAAAGAGTTTCAAGCTAGAAGAAGACATCTAGCTTTTGTTAACTGAGTTAATTACTGCAAAGCAGATAATTAATAAATATATTAACAAGCTTTAGCAGCTATAGTAAAGTTATACTACTTTATTATTAGTTTTATATTAATAATTTAATATATTTACTAAAAGTTTCATGATAATAAATAAGATAAATATACACATAACATAAATATAAACATTTATATAAGATATTAAATACTCATATTTATAAAATTCATCTCTATTATTTTATTATATTATGATTACTACTTATTTAAGAAAATTACTTATATAATTATTTATATAATTAATAAATTATGAAACATAATAAATACTTTTCTAATTATATAAGAAAAAATTCTAGTAACTTTAGTAATATAAAAAACAGTTTCTTTATTAGAATGTCTGATATTAAATATGCTTATCTTAAAAAAAAAAATAACTGAGAAATAACAGAAAAATAAGAAGTATGAAGAAGTTAAAATTATATGAAAATTTAAGTATTTCTTGAAATTTATCTTAGAAAAAATAAGAGTATAGTTAAATTCAGAAAAAGACTATAATTTCTTCAGAATATTTATATTAGCTTTCTCTCTAGAAAAGCAGATTCTTAAAAATAAATTAAAAAAAAAAATTAAAATAACTATTAACAGAAACTTAGAATAAATAAAAATTAATAAGAAAATAAATAATCTGAGAATAATTAATAATTAAAATAAATCAGTTTTTATAAGATTAATAATAAGAGAATCATATTTTAATTTTTACAATTTTATTAGAAATTTTATTAATAATATCATGATTTAGTTTAATCTAAATTATAAAAAAGTTAAAAATTAAATCTTTAAGACTAATAAAATGCTTTAATAAAGTAAATAATTAAGACTAGCACATGAGCAGCAGTAAATAATTAAGATATAAAACTAAAAAGCTGTATAAATTATATAAGAAGCTAAATTTATATGCTAAGAATGATTTATCAGAAAAAATACTGAAATTTAAGTGCTAGAAATAATTATTAACATAATTAATACAGCTTTAAAGCATCTTCAAATCTAATATTAAAAAAATTTAGAAAGCATTTTTAAAATAAAATACATTAGCAAATCAGATGTAATATTCATATGAATAATAAGATTTCTTAGAAAAGAAAATACTTCAGTATTATTTCAAGATTTAGATAATGAAGAAGATATTAAAACTTTATTAAAAATATTAAGAATTCTAAAAAAATATAAGATTTTAAAAAAAACTAAGATTCTGAAGCTTAAGAAAATAAAAAAAGTAATAAAGAAAACAGTAAATATTAAGAATGATAATAATATTAGTAAGATCTTACAGAAAGAACTATTAGCTAAGATAAGAAAAACTAAAATGCAAATTTGCAAGAATAATAACATATTAAAGAATATTATACTAATCATGAATGCTCTAAAATAACTAGAAAAACTAATAATATTAAAGATAATTATTCTGATAATAAAGTCAGCTAAGATAATAAAATCAGCTTCTTAATTATAATAAGTAATCTTAGTTATAATAATAATATTAGTAGTAAAAACTATTATAGTAATAAAAGCAGCTGCAGTGCTAAAATCAGAAATTATAATTAAAGTAATTTCTGCTATTCTTAAAAACATAAGCATAGTTTAACTAAAGAAATCTAATTTTACTTATAAATAAATAAATTAGATTTTTAATAATAATTCTAAATATAGCCTGAAAAAGAAATAAATTATTAAAAAAATCTTTATTAAAAATATTATACTTACTATGTAAAGATTTCATTCATCTTAAAATTTATAAATAATAATAATACTAATAAATAAATTCAAGAAACATGTTAAGAAAATAATTACATAAGAAGTTAAAGTATATAAGATCTAAAATTTAGAAAAAAAGAAGAAAAGTTTGCATAAGCATAATAGTAAGAAGTAGCTTAAAAGAATTTTTAAATTTATGAATAAATTATTACTTCTTGTAAAGAAGAGAAGACTGAGAGAAATTATACTTTATAAAAAGAACATTCTTTAGAATATGAAGAAAAAATATTAAAAAAATTTAGAAAAATTAAACTTTAAGAATGTTACTATATGCTTGATAAAATAAATAATAAAAATAAAAGAGAAATATGTAATTATTAAGAAAGTTTTAACTTATAATATTAAAATATTTATTTATAAGCTTACTAAAGAAAAAAAGATTTTTTTAAAATATTAAATTAAAGAAATTAATAATAATATTAAGAAAGAAAAAGAAACTAAGAAAGATTTTATTAAATACTTTCTGCATGTTTATTAAGATTTACTTTTTTATAAATTTTATAATAATATTATAGAAATATTAATACTAGATTTTATTAATTTTTATATAATATGAAATTATATTTATAATAATTATCTAAAAATAATAGCTAATAATAATAATAAAATCAAGAAATTAGAAAATAATAAGAATAAAAATTAATTAGAATTAGAAAAGAATCTGCTAGAATCAGATGAGAAGTATGAAGATATTTAATAAAAATAAGATAGAAATTAAATAAAAGTATTCAGAAATATTAAAGCTAGCATATTATTAGATTATATAATAATAATACTAAAGATATTTTTTTTATACATATAATGCTACTAGATAGTATATATAGCTCAGATTAAGAATGAGAATCATAAAAGAATTAAATTATTTTATAATTATAAACAACTTCATATTACTTTATAATTATACTATTATATTTTACTTATTACTAATTATTAGTTTCTATGTATTTCTTAATGCATTTAAATAATATGAATTTTTTTTTCTTAAAATATTACTTCTTTCTAATATTTTTTAATTTTATCTTGCATGTTATTATCTGTGATTACTACATATAAAATATTTAATTAGTATTTAAATTATTTTATTAATGCTATGATAATAGTAAACACATTTCTTTATTATATTTTAACTATTTTCTGTTAATATTATCTTCTAATATTAATAAAAATAAAAAAAATAAAATTAATTAAATATGTAATAAACTTTTAAAAACTTATAAAAATAACATGTAACTTATTATATGAAATGCTAAAAACAACTGCACATTATAAAACTTATAATAAAAATATAATAATTAACTTAATTAAATAAATTAAATGCTTTATAAAATAGCAGAATATTAATTAATGATTGCTATAATAAAATAGCTATCTTTATTCATATTCATGTTTATTTTAATTTTAATTAAGAAAAATTCTGATTAAGAATTCTGTGATCTGAGAACTTTTATTCTTTTATTTATTTTTAAGAATTTCTTTCTTCATGCATGCTTCTTTCATATTCTTATTTCTGTTTTTTTATTACTTTAATTTAATCATACTCTTATTCTTTTCATTTATTACTTTTATTTTTTTATTTATTTCTTTCATTTTTTCATTCATTTCTTCATTCTTTTCATAAACTTTAAAAATAGCTTTCTTTATTATTTCTGTTACATCTGATATGTTAAATGATAGTTTCTGAAGTAGAAATATTTACTAATATTTATTTCAGATTTAAAAATTTTATATTCTTCTAAGCATTCATCTTGTAAACATTCTACTTCTTTTCTAATTTTTATTTATATTAGTAAGTTTTTCTAGTAATATTTTTATAAAAATTAGTTTTTAATAAAACTTTCTTTCTAACATGTTTTAATATTAGTATTTAAAAAAGTTATTTTTATTTCTGAAGTTCAGTTATTTTCTGTTTAGAATGTTACACTTAATTTCATAATCTTTATTAAAAATACTAATTTTATTATTTTTAATGATTTCAGCAATTATCTGAAAGTTATTAATATTAACTTAATCATGTTTTATAAGAATTTTAAGCACTCTAGCTATTTTTTTTTTTCTAAATTTATTAATGTTTTTCAAGCTCTTGCTAATGTTAATTATATGTTATTTTTTTTTTTACAGTTTCTTCTTAATTTTTTATCTTTAATTAACATGTTTTAGATTCTTATTTAAATTTCAGAATTAAGATTACTAAACTTCAGCTTATTTTTTATTCTAATAACTTTATAACTTCTCATATGATTTTCTTTAAATTATTCATGCAGAATAAAAGTTATGTAAAATTAATCTTACTTTTTATAAAGTATTTACTTTACTGGAAATTAAAGAATGAATTTTCTAAATATAATAATTTTAAGAACTTGTTTAATTTTTATTAAAGTTTTATCTTAATTTTCAAGATTTATAAAATTATTTCTATTCTTTCTTATATTAAGTGCAGTAATATAAATAAATTATTTATAAGATGCATTATAATTTTAAATAATATTAATAATTTTTTTTATAGCTCATGTATTAATTACATATAAGATAGTTATTCTAATATCTATTTACTACATACATATTTTCTTTCACTCATTTCTTATTATTTTTTTATATTTAATAATATTTCTAGATAAATATTTCAAGTCTGTTATAAAATTTTCTATTTCTAAATATTCTTCAGATATTCTGAATACTTTGAGTTTTTTTTTAAATCTTAATATGATTAATTTATTCTATTCTCTTCATTCTAATATCTCTGCTAATAAAAATATTTCTGTTAATATTTTTAGTAATGTTATTTTCTTTTCTTTATATAAATATTATTATTTATTCTTATTTATAAACATGTTTTCTGTAGAAATTAATATTACTTTTAATAAATGTAATTATATTCATGCTTATTTTCATGATATCATTAATCTAAATAATATGTTTAATATTTAGTTTGCTGATATTCTTTTCTGAATTTTTCTCTTATTTTATTTTATTTCTAGATAGTTTAACTCTAATAATTATTAATGAAATGTTCTTTTTTCTTTATTTTCTATTTATTATTACTAATTCTGCATTTACAGTATATAATTATAATTTATGCTAGTAAGTTATCATTTGCAAGAATTTTTACTCTTCTTAAATTTTAGTTTATTATTATTTTAATTATACTTTATTTTTATACTTATTAGCTTAATTTTAATTTTTTCTTTTCTTATAATAATTATTTATTTCTTTTTACATATGTTTCTTTTTATTTTTTTATTATCTTATTATTTTTAACTTGCATAATTTCTAATTATTTATTCTGATTCTTTAAAATAAAGCTTAAGTTTAATATTTCTTTTTTTTTTAATTCTTATCTCAAATTATTTTCTTCTTTAAATGCTTTTAACAGGAAAACATTTTCTACTGCTTTTCTTAAAGTTATTAATATTTCTTTTTTCTTTTCTTTTTTTTCTGATATTTTAAGCTCTCATTAATTTTTAGACATTTCTAATATTAAATTTAACTCTAGTTCTTATTCTAATATTTCAAGTATGTTTTCAAGTTTTTACTGCATTTCATGTGTTATTTCTAACTTATTTATTACTTAGCATGCATAAATTTTAATTATTTTCTTTTATTATTTCTGTTTTATTCTAGTTATAAGTATAATCATTTTATAGAGTAATATTATTTATTTTTAAGTTTAATAATCTGATATATAAATTATTCTGAATATTATTATATAATAACTGTAAATATTAATTAGTTTTTTAATTATATAATTTGCTTTATGAAATTTCTTATATTTCTTCTGAATTAATCTGTAAGTCTGTTTTTGTAATATTTTATTATTTAATATTAATATTTTCTCATGCAGGTTTACTTTTATCTTGCAATTTATAATATACTGAAAATTTCTTTTATATTAAGAAATTTAATATTTCTGTAAATTTTTAAATCTTTTACATTTTCTTAAATTCTCTTATTTATAAACTAAATTTACTTTAAATTTATTATTTTCTAGATTAGTTCTTTATTAATGCAGGCTTTTATTCTCTTTCTGCAAGTAATTAACATACATGTTTATTATTTATTCTTTAGTCTCATAGTATTATTTCAGACATTTCTTACTCTTATTATTTTAAAGATTTTTTCTTATTTTTTACTTGTATATTACTTTTATCAGAAAAGAATTATTCTAAACTAGCTTTATGTATTAATTATATCTTTTACAGTAACTTTACTTGCAGTTAATGTTTTTTACTTTCATTCAGTTCTATTACTTCTTATCATATTTTTATTCTGATTAATTTCTCTTATTCAGATGTAGTATTTTCTTCTTCTAGAATAAGAATTCTTACTTCTGATAATTTTATTTATAATAAATTAATTAAGATATTTTCTTCTAATAGAATTTATGTTAATGTTAATTAAGTAACTTTTTATTATAATTTTTTTATTTTTACTACTTATAACTTTACATTACTTGAATTTAGTAATTTTTCTATTATTCTTAATAAAATATTCTACTTATATGATGTTATCTAATTTGCAGTAGTTAGAAATAATCATTATAATAACTAAAATTTTTCTTTTTTATTTTCATTCTGATTTAATTCATTTCTTTTCTTATTAAGTTCTTATCTTAACTTGTTTCATGTTTTATTTTTCTTTTAAATAATTTTAAAAATAAGAATTCTTAAGTTACTTTTTAATCATATTACTATTTCATATTAATCTATGATATTATTACTGTCATATTCTAATCAGAAGAAATTTATTTTAAAAAATTCTTATTATTTTTATTTTATTCTGAATTATTTTTATTATTTCTAATTTTTTTACTGTTTAAGTTATCATCTGAATTTTCATTTTTAATTTTCTTAATTATCTTAGTAATCTTAATGCTTCACATGATTCTAGTAATAATATTATTTTAATTTTTCTTAGAAATATTTTTTCTTATTTTCTCATTTTTATTAGATATATTATTAATATTATTAAAATTATCTAAATCATTTCTAAAATAATATTTCTTAAGTTTATTACTCATAACTATTTTTATAATATGCATATTATTTAATTTCTTAATCTGATAATAAGCATGTTACTTATTAATATTTATTATTTTATATAATTTTAATTAGTAAAATTAAAACTTCTGAATTCTTAACATGTTCTTATTATCTTTCATGTAATATAATAAAATAAAGTTTCTAATACTTAAGAGTTTATCACATGTGTCATAATTATTATTAAACTATTTCTTGTTTTTCTTTCTAATTCATTTCACATAATTAATAGCTTCTTATATATCTTAATCATGCTTTTTAATTTAACATGCTTACATAATAATAAGATCTTATGTTAAGTAAATCTCATTTTAAAATAACATTTTTCAAGTTCTAACTTTACATTCTATTAGCAGAATTGTATTTTAATTTATTAGAACTTAATAAAATAATATATTTGTTAATTATCTTGGAGTAATATAATTAGTTATTAATACTACAGGCAAATGTGTAACTTAATCTTTTTCAGAATCATTTATTATCTTTAAAAACACATCTTTAATCAGATAATGATCTCATTTAATCATATTATTTATGTGAAAATTATAGAAAGAAATCTGAATATATTTAATCTTGTATCATTTTAATAATTCTTCAGTAATATTCTTATTTTCTGATTTATTATTAATAATAATGATTTTAGATATTTCTCATTACATGATTATATTCTGATAAATAAATTAAGTAATTTTTATGATAATAGCATGTGATAAAAATCATGCTTTAACTCATCTGAATAAATCATTTTAAGTAATAATAATATATTTTTTTCCATTATTTTTAAGCATGTATGCAACATTAACTCTAATTTTTTTTTAAGTTATTAAAATTTATATCAGATATAGTATTTCTTCTTATTAATTCAGATTTCTTATTTAACATGCATGATAAATTTAAATATATTTCTTAATATTTTTATATATCTTATACTAATAATAATAATTTATTAATAAGATATGTGTATTTTTTTAATTTTTATAACTAAATTCATCATGCAGTATTTTAATTACAAGATACTATTACTCTTTATTATTAATAATTTTTTTTAAGAAAATGTTTTTATTAGCTTGTTTAAATAATAAATTACTTTTTATCACATATTATAAGATCTTCTGATAAAACTTAATATAACTATTAATAAAATCTTTCAGTTTTTAAAGCATAATCAGATAATACATGATTTATTCAGATTTATTATTATAAGAATTATTAAGAATACACAGAAAGTTTTTATTATTATTTTTATTTTTCAAGATGTTAATAAGATTAATATAAGCATGATATATGCTAAGCTTTATGTTAATATAATCATTAATATCTTATTCTTCAAACTCAGATTCATTATCAGAAATATCAGATTTTCAAGAAAGTATGTTAGCAGTAGTGTATTTTACACCAGAAATGTGCTTTATATTAAAGTTAAATAATCTGATTTAAGCAATCTAATTCATAACAAGAGCATTTAAAAGATTAGTAGTAGTTTTATTTAATTATGTAATAAATGTTTAAGCATTAACTTCTAATTAAAAATAAATATCATAAATTTAATAATAAAACTTCTTAAGAGTTTTTAGAATTGTATAACATTCTTACTTGCTAGCATTATACTTGCTTTTAGTATCAGATTATACTTTAGAATTAAATTATGTAAGATGTTAAGTGCTTTTTTAAATTTGCATAAGTATAGTATCTTATTCTTTCTTACTTATATTAATAATAATAATAATAATTAATAACTTTAAAATATAATTAAGCAGCAGAATATATAAAAATATACTCAGCTTTTCTTTAAGCTTATTAAATATATTATTTTCATTATTCTTTTATTTTTACTGCACTTTTAATCATAGTAAATAATAGAAAAATTCTGTAATTTAATAATACTTAATAATACATATTTTATAATATTTTATAAAATTAAGAAATTCATAAATTTTAAAAACATTCTGTAAGATAAGCTACTTTAAGATCTTCTTAATTTTCTTTTTATTAAGCTTGTAATTATTATAATTATAAACTTATTTAATGATTTTTATTTTAAGTATTATAAAATATAATTTTTCTGCAGAAACCACTTCTCCAGACATCTTATTAAATTAAAGTATCTTATTAATATTTTATAAGTATTTCATGATAAATTAACATATTTTAGATTTAATTTCTTCTTTATTATAATTAATTTTTAATTCTTTAACATTAATATTATCTAGAAACATGTGATAAATATATAACATGATATTTTTAAGAATTTTTATAAATATATATATAAATTATTCTACTAAATTTATTATGCTTATGAGTATTAAAATCTGATATAATAATTCTAGTAAAATCATTATAATAATCATATTATAATCTTTAGAATGCAGTGAGAGTTAATTATAATTCAAGAATTAATTAATAATTATAATAATAATTATTTCTGCAAATTCTTTAATAAATTTATTAATATTTAAAGATAAGTTCACATCTCATATTATGTGCTTATTAATATGAATTATGAAATTAATAATTTAATAATCAGATGTTTTCTTTTTAATAAAAAATCAAGAATTTTAATATGAACTGTAGCAGTATTTAAAGATGCTAGTCTTAATTTACTTTTATAATATGTTAATAATCTCAGCTTTTAATACTCATGAAATATGATAATTAGAAATCTGCTATATTTCATAAAAAACTATTCATATTTTCTATAATAAAGTAATTTTAGAATAAATTTTCTTAATATCTGAGAAATTTTAAGCAAGATATTCTTTATAATGTATTAATATAATCATGAGAATTTCTTTTTTCTTAGATATAAGTTCTTATCTATATGTGATTTTTTCAAGTTACTCTTACATGAGCTTTTTATTAAAAGAAAACTTAGCTAAACATGATTAAAAGTACTTTAAATACTTATTAAAAAGCATTTTATTAAATTCTTTTCTGTTATATTTATTATCATAATACTTATTAATACAAGACTAAATTTAATTAACTAAATTTTTTAATATACTTTTATTACTAATTTTTAACATAATTAGCTTTATTTTTTTTTTTATATATTTTTGTATTATTTTTATGCTAAATAAATACTCTAATATTTTTTTATATTTTCATTCATATAATTACATGTTTTCATCTTAAAGCTTTTTTATTATTTTATATTTAAAGTTATATTTATTTAATATCTTTATCAAGAATTTTACAAGCATGTGAGAGCATTTTAATATTATAACAAGTCTAATTTATTTTAATTTATAAAAATTATAACATGTTAATAAGTTTACTATTATATATGCTATCTTTATAAGTAATTTTTTTAATATATATATTTCTGCAAAATCTTTCTTATTACTAGCAGATGAATGCTCTTAATCATATTCATTTTTTAATTTAAAATATTATATTATTAAATATTATTATAGTAATAATATGAATTTTTTAATATATGATATATCTTAAATTAAATAATGCAAGAATTATTAGCTAAATAAATATGCATGATAATATTTTCTATTATATTTATTTTATAATCTCATTAAACTTTCTGCTGCTAGAATTTATTAAAAATGAAATTTTAGTTATTATTTTTAATGATTATCAGCATAACATGAATTAAAATATCTCTAATTTTAACTAGCATGTTATTATAAATTCTTATACATTTCATAATATTCTTTATTTATCTGATAAGAGTAATGTTATAACTATAACTAATATTAAGCTTAAGCTTTTTTATGAGATTAAGATTAATATAATTAACTTTTAATTTATTATTAATAATAATATTTACCAGTTTATTATTAATATTAATATATGTTTTCAGAATATTAATAGCAAGAATTAAGTTTTTTTTTTTTTATAAAAACTAATTATAAATGTTTTACTTATACTGCTTTCTAATATAAAATTTTTACTTTAGCTAGCTTTAACTTTTTATTATTATAATTATTTTTAATAAGTAAAAGTATTTTAAACATGCATTAGTATACAGTATGTAATAATTCTAGAACTTCTTAAATAATAAGATTAATAATAAGAGTATTAAAAATTTTATTAATAATTTTCTTCATGTTTATTACTTCTCTAAGCTTTTTTAACATTTTTACTAGTTAATAATAATTTTTATACTGAAATCTGAGTTTTAAAATATTTATTATTTTTGTATTATTTATAATTATTTTATTATTTATAAGTTTATTATCTTTCTTAATTTTCTTAATTCTTAATTAAAGATTATATAATTTTTTTTCTTAGAATTTAATAAGTATTTGAAGTTCATTTTCTGAAATTTAATAATTAGTAATTTAATTTTTTTTTAAGTAATTCTTAATTTTAATCAGCTTGAGCTTTCTAACATGTGTTTTCTTATTTTCTGAAAAAGTAATAATTATTCTCATGTGTGTTTCATACTTATTATTATTGCTATTAAACTCTTCAGAATTATTACTTTCTGCTGTATTTATTTTAATTCTAATTAATTATTAGTAAGTAAAATACAATAGTATGATTATGAAGCAGTATAAAGTAATTTATAGTTATAAAATAATTTAATTCTTCTATAATTCTCATTCTCAGCCTAAGTTATGTATATTATCTAGTGTTATTATACATATAGAAAAAATGCTCTTAGTATTACTATTATATAATCTAATAATATGCTAGCTTTAATATCTCTAAATATTCTCATTTAGCTTTTATTTTATTTCTATTAAATGTTTTCATACTTCTTATCTAATTTCAGTAAATTTTTCTTTAATTCTGATTAATCTTCATTCTTATCATTTTCTGATTTCTTAATTTTATTATTATTATTAATTACTACTTCTAGATAATTATTATAAGCACAGTCTCATGCTATATAAAAATTAACAAAATCTAGCATTAATATTTTTATAATGTTATTATAAAATTTATAAGAAAGCAGATCTTGATAAACATGCAAAAAGTATTTAATAAAATTTCTCTTAATTTTTCTTTCTTTCTTAGTATTATCATTAATTTCTTTAATCTAATATTTTAAAAAAAATTTTTTTCTTTAGTAAGCTTATAAGTAAATGCTTTAATATTATAAGTTAAAGTCTTCTTAATAATTACATATTTCTTTTTTATTTTTATTATTCATTTTATTAAGCATGTAATAATATTCTTAAAGTTTAATTTTTCTAAATTTTTTCAGTATTTCTTTTTCACATTCTGAAGAATGTTTTCTTCATGAAATATAATTTTTTTCAGCTTTTTCTTCTTTATAAAAAGTAATAATTTATTCATGAATTTAAAAATTCTTTCAAGTTATTTCTCACTGTCATGCTTGTTAAAGTTTTTTTTTTTTTTTTTTAAATCTTAAATCTTATATACTTTAACTTTTTATGTGATTATTTTTTTAATATACTTCTTGAATTTATTCATTAATATTATTATTATTTATAAATTTTAAAATGAGTAAGATTTTTATGTAGCAAGCATGATATTCTTAGTAAAAATTTTCTTAATAATCTGTTTCTTTTTCAGATTATATTCAGAATTATTATTAAAAGTCTAATTTACTTATTCATAAGTAAAGTTAAATTTCTTTAGTTAAATCATGTCTATATCTTTAGAAGTAGCAGAAATTATTTTAGTCATGATTTCTGAATTTAATACTGCAGCTGCTTTTATTGCTGTAATAACTTTTACTACTAATATTACTATTATAACTAAGATTACTTATTATGATTAAGAAGCTGATTTTATCATCTTAGCTAGCTTTACTACTAGAGTAGTTGCTTTTAATACTGTTAATTTTTCTGATTATTTCAGAGCAGTCATGAGCAGTATAATGTTCTTTAATATATTATTATTTTTATAAATTTGCATTCTAATTTTTCTCATCTTAATTAATAATTCTTTCTATAAGATCTTGCTAATATTATTATTATTCTTAATATTTACTGTTTTTTTTATTACTTTCTTTATTTTCTTAAGTTTCAGAATCTTAGTTTTTTTTAAAATCTTATACTTTTTCAGAATTCTTAATATTTTTAATAAAATTTTAATATCTTCTTTATTATCTGAATCTTGAGATAGTATTAAAATATCTTCTTTTTTAAGAAATCTTATTATTTGTATAAATGTTATATCTGATTTACTAATATATTTTATTTTAAAAACATTTTCTAGATTTCTTTAATATTAGGTTTAAAAATGCTTTAAAGTTATATTAATTATATTAATAATTATTTCTGATATTTAAATTCTAGTATTTTCTCTGATAAATCATTCTTAGCATATAAATTTAGTTTCTTATATAATTTATATAATTTTTTAATTCTGCATTTCAGTTATTTACTGCTGCTCATGTGCTAGTCTTAATTATTTATTTTATTAAAGCATTTTATTAGTCTTAAAGATTTAATCTTTAACTTTCTCATAATTCAGATTAAATCAGATCATGATATTATTAATAAAATTTTTAATAAAATCATAAAAATTAAAATATGATTTTCTTATTATTAATTTCATGAAAACTGGTTTATTTTAATTATTAATTATTCTCAGATTATCTGTTTTTTTATTAATTCTTATTCATTTTAAATCTCTGTTAATAATCATTCTAATTTTTCTTTTTAATTTATTTTTAAAAATCTGCTTTTCTGAAGAAAGAGCTGGCATGAATATTCTGAAAAAATTATAATCTTTTTCTAAATCTAATCATATTCTTGCTTTTTCTGAGATAAATTTCAAGAGATATTCAGATTTTCATATAGTTTTAACTTTTTCACACTTCTTATTTTTCTGTTATTTCTTAATTATTTTTCTTTTTAAGATAAGCATATTTAATACTAGATATTCTAGTAAAGAAATTATTTTTTATATTATCAGAATTATCAGAGCTTTTTTTTATGTAATTAAAAAAATATTCATTATATTTCATGATATGTTAATTATATAAATAATTATATAAGTAATCTTTTTAAATAAGTAGTAATTATAATATAATAAAGTAATAAAAATATATTTTATAAATATAAGTATTTAATATTTTATATGAATATTTATATTTATATTATATACATGTTTATCTTACTTATTATCATGAAACTTTCAGCAAATATATTAAATTATTAATATAGAATTAATAATAAAATGATGCAGCTTTATCATGATTATTAGAACTTATTAATATATTCATTAATCATCTGCTTTATAATAATTAACTTAGTTAATAAGAGCTAGATGTTTTCTTTTAGCTTAAAATTCTTTCATCTTACTAGATATTCTCATTTTATCCTTCTTCTAAGCTTCTTTTTTCTATAAGTAATAATTTTTTCTATCTCTTAATACTTATTATCATTCACATATACTAGCTCTGAATACTGCATGATTTTTTCATGCTTATTTTTAACTTAAGATTTAAGATATGTTATTAATACTATATTATGAATATACTAGTATTCTGAGAAATTTAATTAATATACTAGTTTTTCTATTTTCTTAATAATTATAAAAAAATCTGCATAACATAATATAAACTTTCTGTGAATTCTGAATACATATGTATGATATTTTTTATGTAATTATAAGAAAATTTTTTATTTTTTTTTAAAATTAACTAACTTATAATATTTATTATAATAATATTTCATTAAAATCATAATTTTATTTATAATCACAGCTGCATTCTTACACATTGCAAATGTTAAAGCTTATTTTAATTTAATTATATTAATATATATAATCATAAAATAATCATATAAAAGCTAATAAGAAGATGCTTTTATTACTGTAAATTTTATTAAATTTAGAAGTAATTAAAGAATTAGAAGCATCTGATGCTAATTCTTGAAATCTTTCATGATATTTATAAGAAATTAAAATGCTATTTTAATTATTTAATTTATTTTTTTAAATTAACTGTTAATTTAAAGATGATAAATCATGATAAATAACATATTAGTATTTGCCTGCTTGAAGATATATTTTCATAAATTTCCTGTAAATTTTAAATTTCTGTTGCTAATAATTTTCTTCAGAAAACTTCAGTTTTCATTATATAATGCTTTTATTAATTCTGTTACTCATTTTTTTACTTTATTTATAATTTTACTAAATATAAATATTACTTTCTTTATATATTTATTTATTACTATCATTAACATATTATATATATCATCTAAGAATCTAATAATAAAATTAATTATTATAATATAATAAGATATCTTCAGTATCAGAATTAGCTGCAAATTATCATAAAATTTATAGCATTTTATTTAAATTTTCTAATATTAAAAGCATGAGCAGATATACTTGCAGACTGTTTTAATAACTTTTCTTATATATAAGTTTTTAAAATATTATAAAATTTAAGATTAATTAAAGTAAATTCTCAAATATATATTTACTAATATTCTTGATATTACTATTAATGAAATGTATAGCTTTTTATTATTTTTATTTTTCTAATAATAAATTAAATCTTCTCTCATATAGAATAGCAAGCATATCTTTTTCTTTTTTTTCATGTTTAAATTATTAAGCATGCTAATAATTTTCTAATAAAAATTATCTTATTCATATTTCTTTTTAATATTTTTTTTAATTTCTAATAATAATTTTATCATGATATAATCATGAAATATAATCATGTTATAACTAGTAACTTTACTCTTAAATTTTAATAAAGCATCTAATATAATATATGTTTTTTCTAATTTATGAAAAATATATAGCTAAAACTGTTAAATATAAGCAGCTGCTTAAATTAGTCTGAGATTTAAATTATTAATATTCAAGATTCTTAATAAGATATTCTTAGCAATTACTAAGATTATCATATAATTAATGTAGATTATAATTAGCTTTCTGCTAGTTTTAATAAAATATCATATTTTTCTTAAGATTTAAACTAAGCATGTAATTTCTAGTTTTATTAGCTAGTAATTCATCTCTGCTAAGTTAAGCAGTTTACTTAGAAATAGAATTAATAATATTATTATTAATAATAATAGAATTAAATAATTTTTATTAGTTTTAGTAATTCATTCATTCTTTACATGAAATACTATCATATTAAATTTTTTTTTTTTTTAATATATTTATATTCATGAACAACTGTTTATATAAATTATAATAATAAAGAAATAATTCTTTCTTAAAGAAATTTTATATATTATTAAAACTTTTAATCTCTGCTTATATTAGCATGCTGATTTTTTCTTTTTAAATAAATTTCTTTCTTTTAGAATCTTCTAATACTTTTTTTATCATGATTATTTTTCTAATTTAAAAAAATTCAGCTAACTTAATATAATATAAAATATATTAATATAATTACCTGATTAATTTAAGATATATTTTAAGTTAATTAAGTGTTTTTAAAAAAGCAAGCTTAGTAATTATTTTAATTTTTTTTTTTATAATAATTATATCTAGAACATATATCTTTTACTTTAGTAAATTTATAAACAGGAAATTTATATATATCTTGCATAAATTTATAATAATATTTAACTTTTTTAATTTATTAAGAACTGCATGTAAATATTATATGTATTTTTCTAACATCTTTAAAAAAATTATTAAGTTATTAATATAAATTTTTATAAATTCTTTAAACATATAAAATTTTATATTTATTTATTTCTAAATATATAATATATTATTTATAAATTTTATAATTATTATATTATATATTTTCTGATTTTTATGCATGATAATAGTTATTTAATTTCTATAATCTGTTCAGATTTTTCACTAATAAAAGAATAAAATTATATTAAGTATGATGATATATTTATACTTATGTATTGCATTTATCATTTTATCTTATTAAGTTATTAAATATATATCAGATTTAATTATTTTATTAAATTTTCTTAAGTTAATAATTATGTGTTTCTTCTGTATAATTTTTTCATTAGTTATTATATTTCTTCATGTAATAAAGACTGAATATCTACTTAGAATATGATTCTTTATTTAGCTTATTTTATTTTTAGTATAAAGCTTGTTAAAAATTATGTTAATGATTTTTTTTTTTTCAGATTTATCTAAATATACATGCAGGCTTTTCTTAAGAATAATATCTGAAAATAATAAAACTTATATTTATCATTTTTTTAATACATTTATAAATTTACTTGAATTTATTCAGATTTTTTAATATTAGAGTATAGTTTTTAAGAGAGTTTTTATTTCTGATAAGCTCTAATTATCATAAATTATAATTTCATTATTAAGTTTAACTTTTCTATTTATTATAAATATTAATTTAATTTAAGCTGTTTCTTTTATAAATTTTAGTATTAATATATTTATTATTAAATTTATCTGATAAGCTATTATATTATCTGCTTTAATAATATAATTTAATTAATAATTTCTGCTAATCTTTACTAGCTTATTCATATTATTAATAAGATAATAAAAGAAAAGATTTAATCTCATGATATTAGCATATATTCTAATTTTATTACTTATAAGCTTAAATATATAATCATGATCTTCTAATAACTTTAATTTCAGATTTTAAAAATAAATTAGAATTTTTACTGCTATATGCAGTGATATCATGACTATAAATATTAAAATTATCTTTTTCTTAATTCTACTGTTTTACTTTAATATTATGTTAATTAAAATTTTTATAATATCTGCATTACTAAAAAAAGCTTATCTATTCTTTAGATTAATGCTAATTTCTTCTAATACTAGATTATTAACTTTAAGTAATAAATCTGCTTATAACTTGTTAATAATTCTAGTATTAATTATAATTTAAATTTTTATAATCTGATTATTCTTGTTAACTGCTGAGACATGAAATAAAAATCTAGCAAAATATTTTATTATTATAACTGATATTATTCCAGTTACTAATAATTCATTTTTCTCTTATATTATTATAGTAAAATTCTGCTTTTTAAAAAAAATTTTCAAGATTAATATTATAATACATTCTAAATTTAAGTATACTGATATAATCTTGATTAGCATCTTAATATAAGTTTTTATTATTATAAATTACTAATATTTAAATGCTAAATTATCATTCATCAGAATTAAAGCTTATTAAGATATAATAATTAATATATTAGCATTTTCATAATATATAGTTAACTGATACTGATTATAATAAATATTATAATTTATTTTATTTAAGAATTTCATATTATAATACTGATAAATTACATACAGAATTAAGTTCAGTTTATTCTAATACTTCTTCTCTTAATAATTTATGATTTTTTTTTATTTTAAATATGATTTCAGTAGCTTTTCTTCTGAGTAAAATTAATATTTTTAATAAAATTCTTAAAATTTATCAGTCTAATTCTGATATACTCTGTCTTAAGATATTTTTTATTAAATATATTATTAAGTTAATCTCTTAACATGTACTAGATTTACTTTATTATTTTTATTAGTATTTTTCTGATTATTATCTTAAAATCTGACTTATTATTAAAAGAATTTTTAATAATTATTCTGAAATTAAAACTGTTATTATTACTAATAATACTAGATCTGCTGCTAATCATACTTCTGTTATTAATATTATTATTAAAAAAATTTCTACTGTGCATGATACTATATTTATTACTAAAAATAATCTTAATAATTTTAATTATAACTTTAATTATAATTATACTAATTTTAACTCATATAATTATTCTGCTAATATCATTATTCTTGATTTTATTACTAACTTAAATAAAATAATTAATTAAATTAATTAATTCAGTTAAACTGCTTTATTCTCATAACTGTTATAAATTAAATAAGTATTATTTCTTTTAGAAACTTATTTATAATTATTCTTAGCAGTAAATTCATATATAATTAAGCATGTAATATCATTAAGTATTTTACCTGCACTAGCCTGTACTACTTAATAGCTATTATTATTTCTATTATATAAATATCAGAATCTTTTCATGCCTTAATATCTGTAATAATATATTTAGTTATTTTAAATTTAATCATGATTTAAGCTAGTAATACTCTGAATCATGTCTTAATAACTTCATACTAATTATTAATTTTTATTAGATTTCTAATAAGCTTTTTTCTAACTAGATTAGTAAGCTCAGTTATTTATCAGATTAGCACTGCATCATAAAAGCAGACATGTAATTTCTAATCTATAATTAATAAATTATAAGTTATTGTTATAACTTTTACACATGTGATGAATATAAAAGAATTTCTTATTTATAATTTATTATTTTTATTTATTATATCAGATGTTTCTCATTCTTGCAGCATGTCTGAATAAAATAAGCTAATATTAATTATTTTCTAAAATAAAGTAATAAACTTTAATTATTTAGATTTCTGATAAATTCATGTTATTAGTAATATTAATAGTATTATTTACTAAGTTATTAATTAGCTATTAATGAGATTTTATACATTTCTTAGCATATTACTTCTTATTTTTATTAAAATGCTTCTTATTATGAATTCTAGATAATTGCTATTCTTAGTTAATATGAGAGTTTTTCTAGTATGATTCTTACTTCTACTTCTATATATAAAATATTCTAAAGTTTTTTTTTTTTTAATAGAAGAAAAGAATAATATAGTTTCTTCAGAAATGCTTTTTTTTTATTACAGTAGAATCAGAAATTAATCACTTAAAATAAAAGATAAAATATTCTTAGCTATTATTTGCTTGTTAATAAATTATTTATCATAAGTAATTTGCATGAGAAATGCTATCTTTCTTATAAATTTTATAATATTCTTATTATGAGAATTAACAGAAGTAATTCATGTAATAGAATATTATAATTTAATTATAAACTTCTAAGATATCTTTAAATCTAGAATTATGATACTTAATAAGATTCATGTTCTTTTAATCTTGAGATAGAACATGATAATATTATTTAATAAAATAAAGAAATGATTATATCATACTGTAATATAATTAATTCTTTATTATAGATTTTTCTCTGAATTACTTTTACTTAAGTATAAGTAATAATCTCATAATCAGAATACAAGCTTAATATAATATGATATTAAATTAATTAAATTTTAACATGCTACTACTAGCATTTCAGCAGGTCTAGTCATGTTAATATCTTTAAGCTATTCTATGTAATAATTTAAAGTTATTTAAAAAAAGATGAAAATAATAATATAATAATTATGCAAGAATGTTAATTATCAGTAGCATTATAGCTAAGAAATATAATATGATAACAGATTTAAATAAAATCTAAATTAAGAATAGTAAAAGTTATAAAAGCATAAAGAAATAATGATTATTTTCTTATCTGTAAAATTAATCTTTTATAGCAGAAATATATAAATGAGAAATTTAATATTAGTTAAGTAAATAGCTATAAGATTATTAGATCTTTTAAAAAATTTTAAATTAATTCTCAGAATATAGATATGCTATTATTTTAATAAATAAAATATAATAATATAATCATGAAGCAGTATAAAGCAGTTTATAATTATAAAGTAGTTTAATTCTTTTATAATTCTCATTCTTAGTCTAAGCTATATATATTATCTAGTATTATTATACATATAGAAAAAATACTCTTAGTATTACTATTATATAATCTAATAATTATACACATGTCTGATAATCTTGCATAATTTTTATATTTTAAGATTAAACAGCTTATTTTAGCATTAAGATATAATCTTTTCTATTAGTAATAAAAGATTAATTAATTTAGTATTTTTAAATAATATAGCATTGTAATTTATCTTGAATAAATTATAAAATTAATTCATTTTTATCTAGCATACTTACTTAAAGCTTTTAAATCTTAGTATTAAAGTAATATCTCTTCTGCAAAATGTTATTTTAATATATTAAATAATTTATTTTATTATAATTATTTTTATTATAATAGAAACATGTGTTATTAGAATTATAAAATATGTATTAATTTTAATTTTTATAATTTTTAATTATTATTTAATTATATATAAATATTAGTAAAGCAGTAGCAGAAGTAGATACAGATGCAAGTTTAGCTAGAGCTAATACTTAAATTATTATAATATAAAAATTAGTTCTAGTAGCAAGTACTTATAAAGATAAAGTAAAAACTTTTATAATTTAAATAAGACTTTTTATTTAATTTTTTATTTTATTATTCATCTTACTTAAAATTTAATTAGCATGCAGAAAAGAAGAGTAATTATGTGTAAAAGTAATAGAATTCTAAGAAAATTAAACTATTTTCTTCTTAGTTTTTATGTTTATTTTTTCTGTTTCTTTTTCAAAGCTTTTAAGAAATTTTCTAATAATAATATTATTAATTATTTCAGCTGCAGCTATAATCATGTAAAAGTTTATAATCTTTTTATAATTTTATAAAAAAATTTTAAATTTTTTATTATTAGAATCTTATATGTGTATGTAAATGCTTTTTTTTTTCTTATTAATAAGATTTTTAATTATGCTTCTAAATATATTTCATTTCAGACTTTAAAAATTATTTTAATTAAGATATTTTTCTTGATATATTTTATCTGCAAGTTTCTCAGATAAGTCTTAAATAAATATTTAATAACACATGAATTTATTAATTTTATTTTTTTCATATATTTTTTTAAATACAGAAATATACTAGTAAATGTATAATTTAACTTCTTTCATATTATATTTCTGAAATTTCTTAATGAGAATCTTAAGATACTTATAATTATAAATAAGTTATTTAATATTCTAATAAAAGAATTCTTTTTTTAATTTCTTCTTCATTTTAAGTTAGTTTTCATTTTATGTTTTAAAAAGACTTTAAATTTACATTTTATTATTCAGCTGATAGTAGTTTATAACACATAATATTATATAATAATTATTTAAAATCATTTTATAATTTTCACACATCTGCTTATACATGCAGAGAAAGTAGATGATATTATTATTATTAAATACTAATATTCTGATTTATTTAGAATATAAAAGATTCTTAAGATATAAAGTAATTATCAGATTTATAATTAGCAAGAATACAGTATTTTTAGTTATCAGAATTTTTATTACTAGTTTTAATTTCAAGAATGCAGTAATTATAAAGCTTAGATTCTTATTTATATTAATTTCTTTAATAATATCATAATCTGAAAAAAGATTTAACATTTTAAATAACAGAATAAATATTAATAATTTTTATTAATAAGAGTAAGACATGAAATTTTTTTTAATATTTTAACAAATTCATTTTATAATGCTAGAAATGAATTAATTATGCAGTTAATTTAATTATACTAATTAATTATATAATCATGATAATAATAATTTTAATCTTTCTCATTTAATTAAAAATAATACTAATATTATTATTCTCTTTATATGAAATAATATTATAATTCTGAAATATTTTTTTTTATAATAGCAGAATGATTCATTTTTATAACAGTAAGTGTTTTTATTAAATAAGATAAATTTCTCTTCTTACTAATTAGAAAGTTTAATTAAATCTCTCATTCTTAACAGTTTTCTAACTTTAATAATTCTTTTAATAGTTTAATTTAGTTTTTATTTTAGCTTTTTATTTTCAGTTAATAAGACTTGATGCTTTAGTAAATGCATGAATATTTTTTTATTTCTTTAATTAAATGCTTTTACTCTGCTAAAATTATTAAGATAAAATAGAAAAAGTGAAATGCTTAGCTGAAATAAACAATAATAAAATAAAAAATATATTTACTAATAGTTATAAAGCTTAAGATATGTAATTAGTAAGTGTAAAATATATAATGCATAATTAATATATATAAAATAAAATAAAAGTATATGATAATAGTTAAATAATACTAAATTAATAATATTAAACAATGATAAATAATATAAAAGCATGCAAATCAGAAGAAAAAAATAAAGAAAAATAATTTATATAATCATACTAATCTAGAAATTATGTATAATATTAAAATATACATGAAGAAATAAAATAAAATAATAAAATAAGTTAATAATTTAAAAAATAACAAGAAAATAATAATAATAAGTATCTAATTTCTATATGCTAGAGATATCAAGAATAATAATAATAATAATAATTAATTAATAATCATGATTAGTTTTTAATAATAAGACTTATTTCTAGAATAACTTAATTAATAAGCTATGCATAAAATGATTATTAAACATGCATACTTAGACTAATTACTAGCTTCTATATACTTCTTAATACATTTAAATGATATGAATTCTTTCTTCTTAAAATATTATTTTTTTCTAACATTTTCTAATCTTATCTTGCATATTATTACCTGTAATTACTGCATGTAAAATGTTTAATCAGTGCTTAGATTATTTTATTAGTATTATAATAATAGTAAACACATCTTCTTATTACAGTAATATCATGTAAATCATATTACTTATTAAATTAAGTATTTGTTTAATCTTATAATTAGTTATTTAAAGCATTTTAATTACTAGCTTATTTATATTTATAACTCTAATCATAATTACAGCTCTTTATATTAAATTTTTTATTTTATTTTTTATTAAATTAAATTTAATAATTATAAAAAAGAAATTAAAATTATAATTAAAAGTAATATTATATTAAAAAACATGCTGAATATTCTTCTGACTAATAATTCTAAAATTAAATTCTCTTATTATAATATTAATAATTATATGAAAATTAAATAAATTAAATTTCTTAATAGCAGAACTTTTATATAAGTTTTTTTAATCTTATTTTATAATAAAGTAAAATGAATTCATGCATATTATAATAATAATAACAAATTAACTAATTTATTCTTCATGTATTATAGCTTATTAAAGCTAATTAAATACTATTTTAACATGCTTTATATAAATATTATATTTAAAACAAATTACTTAAAAATGCTTTTTTTAAATATAGTTAAAAGTATAACTTTAAATCAAATCTTTTTTATAACATTTTACTTTATAATTTATTAATAAAAAAAAGATTTCTTTTAAATATTTTATTAATTATTTAAAATATATACAAATCATAAAATTAATTTTTTATATATAATTTTAATTAATAATAAAAGAACTTTTTATAATATTATTAAAGCTAAGTAATACTTAGTTACAGTTCTTTATTACTACTGATATATTTAAATGAATATCTTCAAGTATTACTAGCTAATATTTTATAAGAAATTACTAAAAAAAGCTGATAAGAATTAACTGAATACTAAGATTATTACAGATGTTATTAATTAATATTAGATTTTTTTTCTTCACTCATTTAATAAGATAATTCATGCTTAAATTAAACTCACATTTTATAAATTACTTAATTAATTTAAGAAACAGATTAATAAGAAGTATTTTAATATAATTTTTTATATAAAAAAACAGTAAATTTTAAAAAGAAAATTTTTCATGCATGTCTGAATAAATAAGTATTTACATTTTCATAATACAGTTATATTTAAAATTAAAAATACTTATTATTTTTTAAAGAATAATTTATAAAGCTTAAAGCATGATCTTAATAATATGATTAACTAAATGAGATTAATAATACTATAAATTAATAAGCAAGTTACTAAAATAATTAAACAAGCTTATATAAACATGTCACATTTACTTATAATTTTTTTATTTTATAATATTTATAAATTTATCTCAAGCTATATATTATATCATGTATAGAGAATAATTAATTATTATCTTAAGATTTTTACATATTTTATTTACTGCATGAGCATGTTTAAATTTATTATAAGAATTTCTTATATATATTAATTCTAGAAAATCTTTTTTTTAAATCAGATATATCTGCAAATGCAGAATTTTCATAAATAATAATAATTTTAAGAATTTATTAAAATATTAGATAATTTAATTCTTTAAATACATGAGCTATTACTTAAAATAATTATTAATTTTAATTAGTTTTATAAAGTATCTAATCTTCTGCAGAATATTATTAATAATTAATAAGATTTTTCTTAATTTAAATAATTTAATTCATTTTAAATCTAGTATGAATTAATTATTTATATATAAAATTATAAAATATAAGTATTAATAAATAATATAATAAAAGACTTAATTATTCATATATGAGAAAGAAATTTTAATAAATGTGAAAGAAAATATAAGTAAGAAAAAACTTTAACAGCTGTTATTATCTAGTTAAGTAATAAATTTTCATATAATTAAAATAAAAAATAAGTAATAATAATACTAAATTTATATAAGAAAAAAAATCTGCTTTCTTTTTCTTAGTTTTTATTATATTTTTAAATAAATTAGCTAAATTAGTTAAATTTATTAAATTTATTAAATTTAATAATGAGCAGTATAGAATGACAGAATCAGATTTATAGATGTTTCATCTAGACTTTTAAATGTTTCAACTGGTTCTATTAATTTTCCAGACCTGATGTGATAAGGGGTGTTTATATAAGCAGCAAGGATGTTTGGCTAAGCAACACGGGGTGTTTCCCTACACAACCTCTTCTTATATAATCATCCATGGGTATGTGTGCATTTTGTAATCCAGCACAATGTTTGGTCTCGAAAAAAGAAACAGAGAAAGGCTTGTTGAGTTATCCATGCTCTCTATCAGGTGCCTCGAAAAATTCCCATCATACAGCCCATGATGATACTCTTAGCTCAGGGAAAGCAAACTAAAGCCAAAAATATCTCCCCGTAACGCCATGCAATGAAGAAACCGGTCTCTTTTCTGAACAAATTGCCAAGTCTTCTGTAGATCATGGGACAACATCCAGACCAATTGACTTCGCCTGCGCAATCACACTCTTGCACAATCCCTCTAAGCTGAGCCCTGACAGTCTGATTTCTGTTTGCTTGATTTTTGCAATCTCATAGACGTGTTTCAAAGATACGGAGCCGACGCTTTCATGACCAGGTTTTCCACCACCTCGCATACGACCAGCCTTTTCTTCGACTCGCGCAGCTTTAAGTAGCAGCCACGAGGTTGTTGGCGTTCGCAAATCAAATGTGAATGATCGGTCAGGTCGTACAGTTACTCGGGCGGGAATTGGAACTCCGGTGTTGATATGTGCCGTCCGGGCGTTGAATTCCTAGCACGGGGGTACTAATTAATTCACGGTCTGATAAACCAGGGACTGCCACAAAGATAGTCCATACCTTGCAGAAATCCATGCTCTTTACACCTTTGCTCCCGAGGGCAGGCCCAACAGGTGGACTCGGGCTAGCCTGGCCGGCACCGACAATCAGTTTGACGATCTGGTCTGTGGGAACAATCTTTCGCGTCGCCATTGTGATAAAGTGCCACGAGTAGCTGGCAACTCTCCAAAATCTTCACTGCCTCCACCTAAGTCTCTATAGTACAAGGGCGAGGAAGTAGCTTAGAGAGTTCGTCAACTTCGGATGTCGGGGGATGATTTTTTGGCCGTCAAGCGGGCGCTTAATTCTCTAGTCGCGTCTATTCTCGAGATTTTATCCAATGACGGCACCTAAGCTTGATTGGACGAGTTAACGGAATAACATTGATCCGTTAGTCCCGCTTTACCCTTGATGTACCCGTCCCAAGTTGCTTTGCAACTTCCACTTCCACTTCTGCCTTGCTACCCAACAACCCCTTTATCTCCATTCTTTGTACCGCAGCAATACCTTGAAGATACCTAGAATTATTCAAAATGAATTGGTTAAAATCTACGTGAGCAGCGCTTCGACTCTCCAACCGTCCTCAGCGTCTAACTGTGTTGTTCTCTTTAGTTTAGCCAGTGTCGCGGGTACTCAAGAACCCATATATGGACCGACGGCGATCCAATCTGTTGCGGAGCAAGCCAAGACCACACCATATTCAGAGCTAACTAGAGATGATTTGAAATGGAAAGCCATGCAATCCACATGCGTCGAGACGCAGACCTTCTATCTTATCTCTGATAAAGGTGATCTGGTTATGGCTCAAGTGATCTATAGTAATGTCGCGTGAGCACTCCTCAGTAGCTTTTGGGGCTCACTGCCATGTCGTATACTAAAAGTTCTCGTCTAATGTAGTGGCCTTCACACAACCTGCCAATTCAACCTCAAAGTATACTCCAGAGACCCGCAGAAACCACACCAATGGTTCTCGGATCCCGTCAACAATCACCTCTTTGATGAGGACATGCTCTCCTTCGGCGGCGATGGTATTGCGGTAACTCTCAATGAAGACGGTTCTACCTATACAATCAAATCAACCCTGAACGAGAAATGCCTTGTCAATATCACAATGACTCGCACAACTCCCGGCCTTGTCGTAGGGAAAGATGGAACTTCGAGTTTTGGAACCGACCCCACCAGGCCTTGGGGTAGTATGCGTCATGCCTTCTGGCCCCAGTGTAAAGTTGCAGGGACAATCGTGACCCCAGAAAAGGAGGTTGTATGTGACGGAAGAGGGTTCTATGTCTATGCCTTACAAGGGATGAAACCGCATCACCTAGGTATGGAGCCCTATTCTCATCATCGTTGCGCTTTGTGCTCATTATCTTTAGCTGCCCGATGGAATTTCGCTCATTTCCAAAGCCCTTCATATTCCGCCTTTATCATGGAATACACGACGCCACCATCATATGGGTCAACGGTCGTCAATGTTGGGGGCATTGTGAAAAATGGTGAGATCATGTGTGCCAGTGCCCAAAGTACCGCATCACACGAGGACTCCAGCACAGATGCCGATAACGATTGGCCTGAACCAAAGACCATAAAGTTCACATGGGCCGGCCAGACAAAAGATGGCCAAGATGTCAAGGCCGTTCTTGAAAGCCCACTCGGACCAAGACTCGATAGGGTTGATGTGATGGCAGAGGTACCTGGTCTTATTAAATCGATCGTTGGCAGCGTCGCAGGAACGAAACCTTATATATATCAGGTTAGTCTATTACTCTTCTGTACTGAAAGGTCACTAACAGACAATTCCAGTTCTCGCCGGAAGAGAAAACTAGCCTCAAACTCCAGGTTGGAGATTCTGATCTCACCGAAGAAGGAACCCTCTACTGTGAAGCCACATTTATCTCCTAGATGGCTTTGGCACGTGGCTGGCCTCATCTTTTTTGAAAAACCCTGCTTGGGTTGGAGTTGTGTTTGGCTTTTTTTGATGAATCGGGCATCTTACCATTATTAGAACACTTTTAATCCTAGTGAAAACTAAAGATTTTCCTTGTTGGGAAGTCCACTTACCTCATCAATGACATATTTTCTTTGGCAGAAAATTTCCCGTCACTTCTTTCCATTTCCATGGCTAGCTTTGTGTTCCTTAGGGTATCCTCTGTCAATACCACAATCTGATTGCTGACGGCGCCCATACCAGCTTAGCAACACAACTCTCCGAGTACTTATTTTTCAAGGGTTTTTCTTTCGCCGTTGATTTCCCAAATTCTTTTTCCTATACGATCCCTATACGATCCTCATACTATTGCTTTTCTTCAATCATACTCAAGATACCTCAAATTTGGGTCTCATACTGTTGTTTGGTATCCCGCTGAGATCGAAATGTACCCAAAAGCTTTTTGCTTCCGTGGCATGGAGCAATATGTCCCCAAACGCCTGTGAGCTTCATACGAACCCAAAGTTAGCCGCATTGGTGGAGAAGCACCCTCTAACCTCTTGACCTCATAGCCGAAAACTTGATAGAGATGCCATTAGGGGCATTAGTAAGTGTTCTCGATCGAAATGGCACCCTCCAGAACAATTTGAACAGGTGCTAATGCAGGCCATTTTTCTAGCCAAGCCTGACATACGGTATGGTTCCTTGCCATTCATCAAGTCAAGCAAAATGCGCCACTGCACGCTTCTAGACGGAATGTGACCAACTTTTCTACAGTCGTTTAGCTCGCCGTGGGGGTGTCAAAAGAATCCAACTAGGCATTTACAACGAAGCCCGGAAAGCTTTGAAGGACCGATTATCAATGGTACATACGCTCTCTTTTAAGATGTTCCATTCCTAAATACAGAAAATACTTATTGTCTACAGATAATCGGTCAGATCGTGGCCGTCTTAGAAAGTGCTCCAGGAGATAGGAAGGTAAGAGCTGGTTCATCTTGGCTATTTAGAACTACAATTAAACCTAACTGCTGCTTTTTTGATAGACAATCACCACCCGCGATGTGAGCAATCCATTGGTCAAGGTTTAGATTTCGCTGAATACTAACCACCAAATGCGTAAAGGTGATTTATGTTTTGAACAGGGTATGTACATACATATACCGAACCTGGAAAAAACCGCCCCATGCGGCACTTCTGCTTCCCGGGCTTCAAGGCTGACATGCGTGTAGATTAGAAATCCGGTTTACGGTTTCGACCATATTTAAGCAATCTCGAGAGCATATAATGTTGGGAAAGCGAGAAGAGCATAAGTTCCTTATGTTGTGACATCTTAGGAAATATTGTTGATATTTAAGTTCGGATAATACTGCCAATTCCCATTATCAATACTGGGATACGTTCTAAAATCAAAGTTCCCTGAATTCAAGCAAGTCCTCTCCACTCTATTTGACAGATGACTAGAGCGCCAAACATATTCCCGAAAATCTTTAAGAAAAAAACAAGATGATTCAGAGGTATGAAGACAAAATAGATAGTAAAGGACAGATTAGTGAAATGTATGATGAGTACATAGTCAAGCACTTTAATTCAATTATCAAGGAAGTCGTCAATCGTATCATAGCTCATAAAAGATTGAAGATAAAATCTTCTCCATCATAAGGGCTTTTGTTTCATTAGGTGGACCTCTCAGCTACCATCCCGGATCCATAGACGAGGAACGTCTTTGCCGCCGCTTTTGTGATTTTAACTCGCACTTTTTCCTGTATCCTTTATACTCCGAATGATGTTTTGCAGTCTCCTTCCATTCGTCGATAGTCTTTTTGATACCCAGGGCTGCGAGGGAGAGACTCGCCGCATCCTTCAAATTTCCCACCAAACGTTCCTTGCGTGCTTCTTCGCTACTGATTTTACCCTCTTTGAGTTTCTTCAGGCGCTCCTTGCGCTTTTCGTGGCTTTCATACAGCTCATGGCCGGCATGTATAGTAGCGACTGTTGCAAGGCCGGCTGTAATAAGTTCCTTGCGCCGCAATTTCTTACGAGTTCGTTCTTCGTCAGTGCTTGATCCGGAAGAAGAGCTTGAGTCAGAACCATAACCAGAGTGAGAAGTATCTTCATCGTCATGATATTCGTTATATGGAACAGAGTTTGATCTGGCTCTTCTAGAATAGTCTCGGACCGTATCGTCGCTATCCGAGTGGTAATAATAGTCTTCAGATGCACTTCTGGTGGATCCACGACGGTAATTCGACACGCTTCTGGCCCTGCTTTTGACAGGGTAACGAGAATTTCTGCGGTCAGGGCTCGAGCCACGTGAGTCGGCAGATCGATCGCGTGATCGGGATCTGTAGAAGTCATATGCCGTCTTTCCTGCAACAGCCAGGATACCTGCCGAAGCGAGGTTTTTTAAGCTAGGTCCTTGCTCCTTTTTTGAGGGGCTATCCTGACGAGAATAGTACGAGTCAGAGCTCCTGTCACGACGTCGATAGTCCCGATCGCACGGACGCCTTCTGGACCTGTGGGTCTCATCGTCTCCGTAACTTCGCCGCCGTGGCTTCTGTCTATATTCGGGTGATGGCGGACGGGAGCGCGAGCGGCGAGCTTGAAACTCCATCAGTCTCAACTTTAAACAAGCAGTGTAACCATGCTGTCTAGCGACTTTTGGAAGCGATCTCCAAAATGGCGGGTTACGAAACATGCTCATACACACTCACCAGGATAGGACTCAAATTCATAGTAGTAGTCTCGACGGAAAGCATCGCGCCGTGCGGGAGAATGCGATGAGAGGCTGCTTGGCCCCCGTCTCCGCTCATACGTCGTTTCAACAAAAGGACCATGCCGCTGTTGGTATTCTGAGCCAGGAGGGAAATCTCTTTGAATTTCCTCGACACTATGATCTGAAAGGGGGATCTCTGGTGGCCAATCCGAGCGATGAGAGGAATGGGCTCGTTGGCGGGAGTGCGAAGACATTGTTGCAACAGTATGTAGTTAACTTAGTTAGGAAGTAGTTATATAAACAATGCGAAACCAGAAAAGAAAGTCCTCGCGTTGACTGTTGCTTGAGCTCGCTTATCCTGATTTTCTCATGGAGGCAGAGTCCCAAAGTCTTCACAGCCGCGATGGCCGATGAAGTCCAGATATATGGACTCTGCACTGAGAAAAAGCAAGGTCGCAGTGCCCGAGGAGGAAAAGGCGGTGGATCGCGCGCGAAACCCGCAAGTTGGCTGCTTTGCGTTTTGTGGTGTCACCAGCCTGGATTCGGCCAGGTGACGTCAGGGGAGGTCCTCCCGGTTTTTGTGCGGTCTGCAATCTGCCGACCGCGATAGATATTATTACTTTGTCTACGGAGTACGCAGTGATGTATGTCGAATCCCGTGTCTGTATGAATTGTGTTCCTTTACTTGGGTGCTCCGGATAATTGCAGCCACTTCATTCAGTAGTTATCGCTCTGTTGCTCATTCACAGTAAGTTAACTAGCGAGGAAGGCTGGTGATCGTGGGTTTTGTCCCCTGTGCCTTGGTTCAGCCCCTTAACAAAGCGCAGGAAACTTCGCGGGCCGGAACGCTTCTGGGTTTGGGGGGCTGACTAATCCCCGCACTCGGGCTCTATGCAGCCCCCGACATCCCTAAACATCCCTAAAACTATTAAGGGTGGCCCGGTCTTGAAAACAAATTCCTAGATTGAGATAGTCGCTGTAAACAATCCATAGTTATCCAAGCAAAGCCGATCTGCTTGTTGGTGCGACGCATTTCCCGTACCTCTGTGGCTTCTCTTTGGCCTCGAATCTCGCTTTGACTTCGCGATGGATCAATCCTCGGACTGCCTTTCCCCACCAGAGAGATAACAAGGCCACATGCAAGCACGGACATTGGTGCAGAAAATCGTCTTGTCAGCAAGGCTGGTAGCATGGACTACGCAATTCATGCTGCACTCTTCCGGAGGTTGCCGAATGGGAGACACGGAGCCGACATTGCGCTATAACTGGCTCGCCCTGATTCGCGGGCTCGGAGTGCGGAGGTTCCCAATCTTTACGGGCCTTTTCCACTACGAGGGCCTAATTCATCATTGTTGAACGGATCGAGGAAATCCGATCGATATTAGGGAATCTTCTGGGAAGTCGGTTGCTGCTTCAACGCAAAATTCATCATCTTTGGGCCCCAAAATTACAGAGGGATCCCTGTATGTTTACTGGAGTTTGGGCACTCGCACTTGGAGTCAAGGAATTTCAATGGTGCTCAAGCAAAAGCCAAGCTAAGCAAGCGTTGTGCTTGTCCGCTATTGAACCAACCATTCCATACATAGTGCTCGAGTGTTATTACTTTACAGCGTTCTGTTGGCCCCTAATGACTTGACAGGGGTAGTTACTCCATAATAAGAAAAGAAGGCTGTTCGCGGTATCAGATTACCTTCTTGTTAATGCGAAACTGATTCAAGAGCGCTCCATGTAGGGTGCTCAATATTTTCGACGCAATCTATCAACTAGGGTATGAACATAGCATTGAGCCCACCTAAAAAGGGCAGTGAGCGCGTGACATGCTTGTTTCGATTTTTTATATGATTCAATCGGTGTTGAGGGTCATTCACCGAAAGAAGTATCCAGCGCCTTGATCACTTAAGGTTTGTATGCTACTATGACTTGATATTGTATATCCCGCCTATCTTCCATCAAGATAGGATCAAGAATTCCACATGCTTTAAAACCCAACCGTGTCCCTAGTTATTATCAAATATTAAGAAAATATGTTTGTAAGAAACCTGTCAAAAGTAGGAGAATAGTATGATATATTTAACGACCTCTTTCTGCCAAGATGTGCTGCTCCAAGAACCCACGGGCCCATTTTTCCTGCTTCTCAAAAACGGTGTTAAACATCCCTGGCAAAAGTCTGGTAGAATTGGCGTGGTCATTAGCGAGAATGGGTCCATCCAATGCACGTAGTCGACAATTGGCCACAACGTCCGCCAGTAGGCGTGAACCAACACCCCGAAGCCGGTGGTTGCGCTTGACCGTCCATCCACGAATAATACCCGTCCATCGGGCAGAGCTCTTTCGTCGAGATGATCTCGGTCGCACACCTGGGATATCGGGAGAAGTCATTGCTTTTGCAATTCTCAAGACAACCACCCCGATCACTTCTCCGTCCTGCTTAGCCACTAAGATCTCGTCCCGCTTATGGGACACTCCATGAACTGAGCTCTCGGACAACCACGGCCAGCTTCCGACCCGTGAAATCACTTCGGCGTATCCTTGTAACATATAGTTGAGTGAGATTAAAGCAAAACCCGCAAAGGTTGCCCATACGGCAAGCATAAGTATCATATCGCTCATGGATCCGGTGTAAAGTATTTTCACGCTGGACAAAAACACAATAATCGAAATGGCTAAAATCAACGGGTGGGAGACAATGGCTTTAGCGGCTATTTGCCGCTGCTGTGAGACACTATCCGCAATCAATTCGAGAGCAGCGGCAGTATCCGCTTCCGTGGTTGCTTGAATGGTCGTTATCGGGGAGTCCGCCGGAGAGTAATCTTTCGTGGGGTGAGAAGCCGATGCCGGCAAGATTGGAATGCTCGCATCATTAACCGTAACTTCCGTTGCGAGTGGATGTCGAGAGACACTCGCTGGTGGTTTAAATGATCTGCTGATAGTGGGCACAGGTGAAGGCGGTCCGTATATATCTTCAGGGTCAGAGGCACAGATTTGGAGGTTTGCACGCAACGAAGAGAGGAAGGCTGATCGGTTTGAAATGTTAGAATAGTTTTTCTTAGACCGCAACTCAGAACACATACCAATCGGGATAAGAAGGCCTGGGACCTGATCTCCTGCAGTCCAGCTCTGGAAGCTGTCAATGTCCCCGTTCCCACCGCCTTGAAGCAAAGGCATGCGAGATAGCATGAAATTTGACTGAGTAGGCATTGGAGCAGAAGACTGCAGAGTCTTAAGCCTTGCTGGGCGTTTCATCGTAGTGGAAGAATTGTTCAATGGCTATCCAGGCCAGGACAAGAAGAGAAGAAATGCATCAACGTAGACTCGGGAGAGTCCTGAATCAAATCAAAGTATATATTCAAATTGTCAAGACCATATGGCAGAATGTTAGATAGTTAAAAAGGGCTGAAAGAGAAGAGAAAAAAAAAGAATAAAGCCGCTGGGGCTTTTTTTTTTCTATTAATATTGCACAAAGGGCCTTGTGAATGGCCCGGATCGAGTCAATAATGTGCAGTTGGCCAGCCACACACACCGGCAGACGGAGAAGTCCCCCAAATCTAGAAAAAAACAAGACGAAATAAATGAAGACAGTAACACCGGAGCTCCAAGAGGAGCAAGCGAAGGATACTAAATAAAAATTCTGACAGCCCGTTCCCCGCCTCCACGCCTCAGCCCACCAACGGCGAGCGTCCCAGCATCGCTCAGTCTCCGGCGAGGCGCGACCAGTTGGAAAAAAGAAACTGGACAAGAATCCGGGCCACCAAAAAGAAGGTTCACCAAAGAGAGCCCCAGATGTCGACTCTGAAACAAAGCCCCAAACACAGCCAAGAGGACTAGAATGCACTCAAGACAAGCACAAACCGCTGAAGCTTGCGTCACTTTGCCAAGCGATCAGCAACAACAGCTCGCTTTTCTCGTTTATCTGCAGTTCGTTTTTGCGGAAATGTTGGCTTGCTGCCACCGGCTGCATTGAACATCATGGAGATCTCAAATCATCGTTGTGTGTGGTGAAAACATCATGTGTCTTCCGGCCCGTTGTTTTGGCCAGGATATCTAAGGCGCTGACGGAGGTTTGGGCCTGGGGACCTGGTCTAACGACTCCCGCAGTACAAGGGAGTTCCTCGTTTTCAAAATTCAAGCAATTCGACAGAAGATTTCTCATCCAAGATGAACATGACAACTGTTGGCAAGATATATGATTCCAAATCTATGTTGATATTATTAATGGTGTGGGTACAATCACAGGCACAGACAAAGGAAAGATGTAATAAGACTTGACTATAAGAACAAACAAGAAGTGAAGAAGAAGAAAGAGGAATTGAAAAAGGCCAGTAATAAGGCCAAAGGGATGAAAACATTCTCTGTAGCAGCTGACCACACATAGGGTATCCACCAAACCAAGAGATGACACCAAGGAAACAATCCGCAACACCTTGGAGATAAAAACCAAAACCAGACCTTTTTCCCAGTAAGAAGGACCTTTATTATCCCTGATCCCGGAACAAACATGAAGGTAATAAGAAAACAATTGTAAATGTTTTGCTTGTTTCAGCCCTGATCACACTGTGCCTGCTGTCCGCTAAATGGCAGCTGCTTCTACCATCAACTGCTCGCCTTCATCAAGTAAGGTAGTGATCTTGGCTAGATTAGCAATCATGCGTTTTCCATGGCCAACAAGCAGTAATTTTTCAGCATTGCCAGGGAGACCTAGATATGTCGGAGGCTCTCGTTCAGGCAGTCGTCTCACCCAATCAGTAAAATCGCGGATGCCGGTTCCCGAAGGTAGCACAAGGACATTGTCGTTGATGTCAGGAATGAGCCTATGATCATCGTCAAACGCGGCAGGCGTCAAGAAAGACTGAACGAGCTCGCCCAGTAATTTGAAGTCCTCATTGTCATCGATTTTGCCTCCATAGGTTTCGGTGACTAATATTCGAAGCAGGTCCCAAGGGAATTTCTGAGGCGCCACATTAGAGCGGCCTTGAGCCACGGATGCAACCCAGGTATCAATGATGAATGCGCAGCATTCGTACTGTGAGCGTGAAAGATTAGCGCGCATTCTCCTGGTATTGATTGAGGTAACTTACGTCGCTGTCATTGAACTCCCAGAAGCTCTTCCATCCTAGATTAGGCGCGTACCGAAGTCTTTCTTGGACAACAGCATGTAAAAATGAGAGTAGGAGGTAAATACGAGCTTTCTCAACAGGCGGCTTGCTCGCTCTCAAGCTTAGGGATGATAGCGAATCTTTCATGTTCGCTCGTATTCCAGCAGGTTGTTCGTACATTAAGACTCTTGAGGCGCGGATCAAATTCACGGGGATCTTGAGACTCGACTCCATGGACAAGAACAACTTAAAATCAGAGTGCGGTTTCAGCGAATCGAGCCTTTTTTCTAAGCTCTGCAGCCACGAGGGTGCCAGGTGAACGTTCTTGACGAGTACCCAAGTTCCAGTTGCAGCCGCATTGCTGATGGCCTTATCTGCACTTTCTAAGCCTTCATTAGAACCCATGGCAATACTGGCACATGTTGCATGCATTTGCTCGACAAGCCCGTCAACTTTGTAGCTGGCATCAAATCCGGGGCTGGAACTGAGAGCAATCGGTGTAACGGCAGTCACTTGCTCAACGACCTCTTTAAGATCTCCGCTGCCGTCAAATAGAGAGCTTCCAAAAACTGTTGCAACAAAGCGCTCTGCTGCCGGCACGAATCTATCCATTCGGAATAATTTAACAAGTAATAAAGAGCGAAGTTGTTGGTCTTGAAAGTCGGTCCCGTCTTCCCAGACTGGAGGCACGTAATTCTCTGCCAATTCCTCGGAAAAGAATCGATTCCATTCTCCTTCCTCGATATTCGGAATGAAACTCTTGAAGGCCGACATTTGGCTTGCTTTAACGAGGAGCGTATCCTTAAGCTCGGGGTTTGTGGAGATGTCGCACGCTTGGACACTCGCATCGAGAATGTCATCAATGATATTTCGATTCAATGCATACGGGGTCGCCTGGGCCAGGAGCATGGCCAGAGTAACGCGGTCTTTCTGAAGTAAACCAAGCGAGGTTCGCTGGAACGTCGTGATAAAAAGATCGTTCAAAATTATCTTCACTCTAGCAGCATGATCTTTTTCCTTGGCCAGACGTTGGTTGTTGTGCAGGACAGAATTGAAGATGTCGACAAAAAATTGAAGAGAAAATTGATAGAAGTGATTCAGATGGTGCAACTGCTCGAGAACAGCGAAAACAGCACTGCATGACCGGGCAATGATGTTATATTGCTGCGTAATATTCTCAACCTCCGTCATTACACCCTCTGTTTCCACCATTTTGTTAGAGATCTCCGCTGCTTCCTTTTTCAGTGTCTCAAGTGTTTCGATAACGTTATCATCGTCCAATATGTTGCCGCGAGACTCGTTGAGAGCCTGGAGGAGCCGTTTCTCCAATTGTCGGAGATGTATTTTGAATTCACCTTGGAGTTTGATGAGGTTTGTTCTCCTTTCATCCACATCGGGGCGCTCTACTTTGAGAACCTCGTTGAGTGATTGAGTCTGCAGGCTGCTTTGGGTAACGGTGAAGTTGACAAATGTTGTCCTACTGCAGATATCAGGGGGGAAGCATGCGGATGGATCTCGAGTCGAGAGGAACAGTCTGAAAGCTGGGGAAAAGTCGATTTCTTGTTTTCCGAGCTGAATTAAAACACGGCCGCCGGTTTTCTGGTACTCCTTGTTGAGAACATGATTGAGAATCGGGTCCAAATGCTCAGCGTCCTGTATAAGAATTGGATTCCCAAATCTCAGCGCACTTTCAAGCTGTTTTATGAATGAGTCGTCAAGGAAACTGGTCACGGTGAGTTTTCGGTCTTTGCTCTCTTTTTGTAAGAATTCAGTAACGCGGCCCGAAGGGTCAATGATGAGCGGATATCTGTTGAATCGCTTGAGGATGATGGCATTTTCCGTACAGAGGTCATCGACCGGGAGCGAATTTTCTTGCCATGTTAATCTTTCGTCGGCGTTTGAGAGATATTCGGTGATAGGGTTGTGAGGTTTGAAATTGATACCAGACAGCCCTAGCTGATGTAGCCAGTCATCAATCATGGCTTTGCGGAATTGCTGATCGTAGAACCCGGAATATGCGAGGAACGCTGCAGCAATCAAAACATCTCCAACTAGTGTAGATATTTGAGTTTCAAACGACTTGCTTCCTTCCTCCCAGCGTGAGCGCTCGGAAGATAGACTATCGAGTAGGCGTACACTTCGATCAACCTTGAACTCAACTCTTGACATTTCAGTTTTGATAGCTTGAGTTTCACTGATGAGAGCGGCATATTCGGTTTTATACGTAGCAATGCTGTTTTCAAGATGATTGATGGTATTCTCAATCGCTTGTGCTTCCGCTTTGGTTTGAAGGGCTTGGTCCTCTAATTGACCGACTTCTTCACGGAGAGGACCCACTCTATCCAGGATCTCCGAATAATTGACCTGTGCTTCTACCCACTGTACCAACGGGCCACAAGCCTTACTGGCACGGTTAGCCCTTTCAAATGTAAATTCTTCTTTGGACAAATAGTCGTTTTGCATTCTGTTCCTCAGTCCACGAGTCATTTGCCTCTCATTATCGTAATTAACTATGCTGGCAATAAAATCATCTCTCCGAATGATTCCTTGAATGGTCTTCCAGCTGTCAACTCTGTGGCCTAGTAGGGTGCAAACGGACTCGAGCGCAAGACGAACACCGGCCGGTGGATTGGCCATAGAACGAACTTCGGTAAGGTGCTGTCTCTTGATATTGCTAACGCTCTTTTGAGCTTCGATAACGGCTGGTTCAGCCCTGGCAAGATCGTTAAGGACGATTTCCTTTCTTTTTGCGACTTCTCGTTCCTGTATCTCAAGCGCGGATTGGATTTCAAGAGAAGCAGTTTTACGTTGCTCGGCTTCCCTTTGATCAGCCACCATTCGTTGCAACTTTTCGTTGGCCTCCGCATCTTTTTTCTCGAGTTGGTTCTTTTTCTGTGCTAGACTTGCGCGTAAATCCCTTACTTTATCCACAGTCTCTCTAAGCTTTTCTAAACCGACATTCAGATGGCGTTGTTGTTCCTCGAGTTCTTCGCGTTTCTCGTTAAACAACCTTACGTACTGCGCAACAAAATCGAGATAGTGGCGAGGGGTAAGATAAGTTGTTTTGCCCTGTTGCTTCTGAAGACGTTGGTTGAATCGGTGTAACGAATAGTGAATATAAACCATTGAGTTAACGACGGTATCCCGATGTGAGGCGGGAAGCGTAAGTGAACGATATGCAACGGGAATACTGTCAGGGGCAACGAAATTCGGTTTATCGAGATCAACCGATTGTGTGAGCTCGTAGCCAACTTGAAATAACGCTTGATCTGACCAGTCGCCAAGCCAATTCAGCACGCAACGATTGAAAAGAGCCGGACTAGTGGCAGCTTTCGAGGATAAACCATCTTCTGGAGGATTCATGGTAAAGACAACATGCAAGTTTTTAACGATTTGTTGCGTAAACCATTTGTAGAGTTCTTCCTGCGAATCGAGAAGAAGGCCCTGTCTCTGTGCACCCTCTTTGCATGCAGTCATTAACGAGGCGAACTCATCACCTTCAAAAAGACCAGGAACTTCGGCATTGGCGAGAAGAGTGTTCATGCGTTCTAAGAAACCAGAGTCCAAGACATTGGATTCATCCATGATGAAGCAGATCTTTTCTCCTTTACATCCGGCTCGCCGCAGTACGCTTCTAAGGTCCTCATCGAAATCTTCGGCTGAATATTTACCATGTACTTTGATCTGGAACACTTTAAGGCCGTTCATCCAAGCAACAAATCGAGATAGAGTCGTCTTGCCGCTACCGCTGACACCGATAAGGATAAGATGGCCTTGGGGCTGACGGAATACACGGTCGATGCGCAAGGCATGCTCTAACACATCGTTGAACAGTACCAAAGGGACATCCACTTCTTCTTCACAAAATGTTTTCAATCTTGCCTTGACAAAGTCTCGCAGTTGTTCCTGTTCCACTGGTACGTAGTGTTTCGAAAGCCAGTTCGAGAAGAGAATCGGTGCTTTTAAGGCTTGTTGCTCATCAATGGTTGGGAAGTGTTCTAAGGCAATACGTTTGACGGTATCCGCTGTCCATTGCCTTTCATCTTCCTCCACGAGACGATCTTGAAAAAGCCGCAAAGCCTCATGAGCCCAGATCCGAACAAGGCCTTCAACAGATAAATTTTCAAGAGGCTTGATAGCCTCGTAGACACCACGGACCCATCTTGTCAGTTCTCTGGGCGAGTATACATAGTGCGGTTGGATTTTTGGCGTGAATCTAGCTTGAGATTCCAAATAGAATTGAACCATGGCGTTTGTCAGAGCCTCAGAGTAACCGCGAAGCAGAGGAATAATCTTAAGGACTGCAGAGTTAAATGTCCCGTAAATCTGCGACAAGGAGACTTCTCCAGGATAGTCAACCATAATTAATGGCGCATGACGCAAAAACCGTTCCGCCATAGGAGTTCTGCCAGCGTCAGTGGGAGGATTGCAAGCTCCGACAAACTGAATGCGATCCAGGGTGATCCAAGTTCTATCTGAAGTCCTCCAGAACCCGTTGTGCTCTACAAGCTGACGCAAAAAGGAGATGGCTCGCTGAGTACCATAGTGATCGGGAGCTGGCAAGTTTATTTCGTCACAGAAAATGACCAACCACCGTCCAATTTGGCTGGGCGACATGATTACACCATTGAGTGTCTTCTTATACTCACAGTATTGCTCAAAGGTTTTAATTAATAGGTCGGGAGTGGTTGCACTGGAGAAGTTAAGTCCGACAACCTCCATGTTAGGTAGTTTTCGGAGAGCGGAAAATAGCGTCATTGTCTTGCCAGAGCCAGGCGGGCCACAAAGGAGCAGAGGCTTGTGCTCGGCGAGCCAAGAGTAAAGAACGTCCTCATGTCGAATGGTATCGAGCGTTGGGATGATAACATCCGTTTGCGTGACTGAATGCGTGTTGATTTCCACAGACGGAACCTGAGACTGCCAAGTTACCCACTCGGCTTTGGGTAAAGTAACGTCGTAGTCAATAAGAGAGGTTGAATCACCCAGTAATGGGATATCAATGGCTGAGAAGGCTATTACGAATTCACCAAATGTCTTGCGTTCGCTCAATGGACAGTCGCCGACCAATGACCAAACAAGAGCAAGTAGTAGCTTCTTCGACAAATATGAATCCATTTCTTCTGGTTCCAAAGGAAAATCGACATGTTGGATGTTATACTCGAGGATATTCCGGCAGGCTTTGTTGAGCAAACTGAAAAGCGTATTGAGAGCGCGGATATCACTATATTCCATAATGTGGCTGTATTTCTTAGCCTCCTGGAGAACTTTTAGGATGAGATCATCTCGCTGCAAGAGCTGATCGAGGAATAGAGCGAGGCTCTTTTGGAAGTCAAGAGTCTTGGTTGAAGTTTGACCAGCGGGAACGGTATCATCGTCAAGGTCTTCAAAGGTTTTGGCCTTGAGTGATTCGATATAGTTCTTAACCATCATATTCGGGGTCACCGTATCTTCGTTGAACCATACCATACCACAGCGGCTGACAGTGGCTAAAGTAGCATACTTCAAATTCTCTACTTCGAACATTATTCGAACATTCGGTGGAAGATTCAAACGCTCACCGTTCGGTAATGTCAGTAGCTTATTGTCGTCCAAGACACTGTTCAAGTTTTCTACCCACTCAGGATCAACATCCCCATCGAAAACAATCCAGTGTCGTTTAGAATCTTCGCCACGTAAATTATCGACGATCTTTCTCAAAATGCCAGTGAAAAGCCCATCTGTCCATTCACGGGTTGTACTGTCCAGATTTCCATACAAAGCTTCCTTAGACATGACCTTCGAGTCGATAACGTGAGAAACACCCTCGATCCCTTCAACTTTTTGCAAAGCCTGCAATAAAACTTTCCATGCAGAGCTTTTTCCCGACCCTGACTTTCCAACCATCATGACACCGTGATGTATGCTCTGAATCTGGTATAACTGCAATATTTTTGTAATCCAGGTGTCGTTTGCGACAAAATGATTATCGGCGGCAATGTCGTGGATTGCTTGAGTCAATTTCTCAAAATTGGCTGGCACATACTGTACGCCTGGGAAATCTTCATTCTGTATCTCGAGCATGGTTTTCACATCTTGACGAATGAGTTTAGGTGCGATTGTCTCACGAATACTTTGAACGATGATTTGGGGTTCGATAATCTCGTCAGGTCCCAATTCTCCGTCCGATTTTGCGAGACGGAGACGCTTCAGACCCCCAGAGCTCACCAGCACACTTTTTAAAGCACGGAGCCCAAAATCATAATGAGCTTGGCGGGTTAGACGGGTGGAGCAATGGTCGAAAAAGGGAACAGTCTGCCGAGAGAGCATTTTGGCTTGTTTGAATCCTTGGGAGAAAAGCATGACTTCAGCAATGAGCTCTTTATCTGGTTTCGACATAGCAACACTTCGGAAAAGCTTTTTCAAATTGTCTGGAAGGTTGGAGCGCCCAGCATAGCCCGGATTCATTGTAATAAAGATGCCGGTGTTGGGATTTACACGGAGGCGACGTCCAACAAGATCAATTTGAGCTTTAGACTCGTCTTCAATATTCTTCAGGCCGATCTGAATATTTTGAATCTGCTGAGATACCGCAGAAAGGATCCGTTCTTCAAGACGATTGAACTCATCGAAGCATCCCCAGGCACCAACTTGGCATATACCCAAAAATATTCTACCCATGGCTTGGAAATCGAAAGTATCGTCACAGCAAAAGACGAGGGTGAATCTACCAAGCTGCAAACCCAGTGCCTTGACGGATTCAGTTTTACCGGTACCAGCGGGGCCATATGGCGAGCCACCCAGCCTCTGGCATAGCGCTTGAGTGAGAGTGAGGAAACACCGATCGGTAAGTGGAGTTCGAACAAGTCGCTCAGGAACACCGAGATATTCAAAGCCATATTCTAACTTTGCATTCGCCATATGGACATTCAAGCGCTGCAAGAAGTCTCCTTCCGCATGATAAACGTAACGCATCTGTAATAGCCATAGGTAGTGAGTAGAGGTTGAGGCATTCCTGTCGATTAATTTTGCAATGGTATCGCGCTGGTGAACGAATTCGGTGATCATGTGCTCGCACTTTTTTCGAGTGATAGCGTCAAGCTCGCCGAGAACAGTAATGGCAAGAAGATCCAGGACTCTGATTTCAGCATCAAGCAAAGCTTGCAAACCTTTTCCGCCATTATCAAGAGCTTTGTGGACTGCATTGGTCCAAACCACCTGACTTCCGAGAACAACCACTTGTGCTGGATAATTTGCGAGGTAGTCATTAAAAGCGGTTGCATCAATCTCCGAGGCCGAGTATATAGACTCAAATTGTTCAACAGCTTCGGCCAGAAGTTCCGCTAGAGTTGACTTCATGCTTGTTTCAAGAGCTGTCAACCAATCATTGATTCTGGGAGTCTTGAGAAGCGAAACCTCCTTCTTTAACCTCACTTCCTCACCCTCCTTAGACGTTATTGCAATTATATTCCCATCATCGTCCATCAGTAGGCCTGATAATCCGGCAAACATTTTCTTAAAGTGTTTTGCAACACGAAGTGTATCATTGCTATTACCAATTATCTCGAGGAGATCTTCATCGCCAACAAAATAAAATCGAGGGAACGACACACGTTCACGTTCCAGATATTCTCCTAGAGCCTTTTGAATTTTATTGAGGAGCTCTGCTAATCGTTCCAAAGACTTTTGGACGCCATTGATGGAAAGGACATCAAGTACGAATGGTGATTTATAGACCTTTTTCATAACGGCGAAGAACTCTGAGTTGATGTTTTGGAATCGGCCGGATTCCAAGGGTAGCAAGTGTTTTATGTCTGCGTTACCGGTGAAAACACCCTCGAGGTAAACCCATTGTCGCTGGACATCAATCCAAACGTCGAAAAGAACGTGAACGCGGTTCAATTTATCTTCCCAGGATGTACCTTCTTCCTCGAATTCTTTATAGTAAGGCGAATGTCTCATAGCCTGCAATGAGTTGAGATTTTCACTGCATTTCGCAAACAAGTCATCAAAACCTTTAATCAAACGACATTTGTTTTGATAATTGACGAGTTCCAGAGAATAATTTTGCCAAGTCTCGCGGACCATTTTCAAGAATTCTTCCAGTGCCATTTCCCCTTGTGCCTGAGTAATGATGTCCCGCAAAATAGTCTCACTGGCTGCAAGATTCAAATCCCATACTTCACCAAGGGTCAGCGAAACTTGTGAAAACCTTTTGGTCGGTTTCAGAGCCTTGAAAATTTTCTGCCAATGGCGCTCACGGACTGCTTCGGATTTGAGGTCGGCTAATATTGTGTTCACTTTAAGGAGCTGACGAAGTATGGTTTGAATATGCTCGAATGCAGCATACTGCCTCATTCGACTGGGCATTTCTTTTGTCATTTTGATAAGACCATCAAGAGATTGTCGAAGCTTGCGAGGTTGCACACTATTCCATAGGATATCGCGTAGGTCATTCAGACTGTTCCATATTGTTGAGAGAGCGGCCCAAACAGCCATGAAGTCTTGGACTTCCTCGAGGATCGCAGCAAGAGCTGTCGTTGGGCTGCTAGGAAGGTCTAGGGCCTCTTTAGCTTTAGAGACCATGTCAAATTCAGATTGCAGGCCCTCGAGTCGAGTTTGAAAGAATGTCAATGTTCTAGAAGCCTCTTCTGGAGGTGTAGATCCCGAGACCGGTTTCTCTTCATTCCACTGTGAGATAATATCGGCAATCTTTTCATTGATGACTTTGTCTTCAGCGCTGATTTTAGCCCTCAAGGCATCGGTTTGGTCTTGGACAGTTTTACTCCTTCGCTCGAGGATATCGTTCAATGCTAACCACTCCCCATCGACTTGCTCAATATGCAACCAATCATTAGGGAATTGATACCGTTGACGGGCCAAAGTAGCCTGACCTTGTCGGAAAAGGTCAACTTCAGGTTCCCATACACGAGCTTTTCGCTTGCATTGCTGAACAATTGTGATAAATGATACCGCGTGGGCAGTGGAAGAGGCCTCCAAGGACTGCCCCTCGAGATCCCTTCTCGCAGCCTGGAGTTCCGCAAAAACTTCCCTCATACGGGTTCCTAGTTTTCCACCGAACTTCAACAAAATTTCTCGCTGCCATTGGTCGTATTTTGCATTAACTTTGGTTTGGACCTGCTCGTAATCGATTCGAATGGTTCCGAAGGATCGTCGGACCTCAGAGGTATCGAAGGTTGCACGGCTTTTTCTAATTTCTTGAAGTAATTGTAGCCACTGCGAAAGGTCATCACCAAGAACGTCATAAACATGGGAGGACTGCAAGTCCCACAGAGATTGGAATTGCAGCCATTTTTCAATATATTCTGAGATTTCTTGAAGTCTGGCCTCGACGACGGTATAAACTTCCGTCAGATCACTGGAACAGTGCTGGGGGAGCGTGGAAAAATGAGTCTCCGAGAAATTCGCTTGTTCTGCGTGAATTGACATTTTGTACCGCGATGATTTAATTCTTTCCAGGTTACATAGAATTCCGACCCAATGATCAAAATGAGCAAACCAGCTTGCCCTAGCAAATTCTAATGGTGGATCAAGCTGCATAACCTGGTTGCGCATTGAAATTTCATGGAGAAGTTCAGGAAATTGAATCTTTTGACTTTCAGTCTCTTCATTCACTCCATCCGACTCTCCATAGTTGCTTCTATATGGTTGTTCAAGTTTAGCGTCCTGGAAAGACTGAATCCAGTTTCGAATAGCTTGTCGCAACCGGTCCTGCAGAATGGTTTGAATCCTAGAATTCAAATTTGCAACCCAAAACCCAAGGTTGGTGTAGTTCTCAAGATTTAGCTTATCGACGGCAATTTGAATTTGATTTAGCCGTTGATGAAAGGCGTTGGGATCATAAGGGCAGGATTTGAGCTCAAGAATAAGTTTTTGAACAGAGTCGTCAATTGTAATCAAGGTAGCAGATTTGGTTTGCAAGACCGATGCCGAGACAGCGAATTCCCGAACGAATTGGACATGCTTGCTTTCACCACGTGTTGGTGCGACCGATGGATCTACAGAGCCATTTGCGATCCCTTGTTTAACATGAAGTTCATAAGAATGAATAAAAGACTCCCATCTTAAAGGTAGGCCTTTCATAATCAGTGTTTGGACATCATTTTGGTAACCGCTGAGAAGTATGGCAGCCTGTGACATAGAAGAGATGGACCGGATCGTTTGGTGGAAGGTCCTGACACTTTCCATCAAGCTGATAGCGAACGGATAGACTCGTTTGGCCTCCTTCGAGATGCTATTGATCGCGTGAGGGATTTGAAAATTGAGCCAAACTAGGTTTCTGACTTCTTTGAATAGGGCGATGATCTGGGAGTCGAAATTGACGACAAGCTCAAGGACATTGCCTGCAGCTCGGTTACGCGTAACGTTAAACAAGCGGCCAGATATCGTGATATTACGTCTCTGAACGTCCTGCAGCCATGCCTGAAGAACGGGTCGAGTATCGAGCTTCTTGCGAAACATGTTGCTTTCAGCCTGCAGCTTTTGTCCCTCAGAATGAAGGTCCCAGTCTTCCCCAAGAACGTCCTCAACTTTTCGCATGTAACCATCTAATTGTCGCTCAATCTGCCGGGCCCAGATTATAGCACCGGAAACAGGCGGGAGATCCCTTAACTGTGCCATCGCATGCGCTTCAGAATGCCCGTACTGCTGTTTGAATCGTTCATGTAGAGCGGAAATATCTTGTTTCACATCGTCGATTAATTCGGTCTGATATTTTCCAATGGCACTTCTAATTTTCGGGCGAACCAGCAGAGCATTGAACTTGGAGAAAACACGAAATTTTTCATTGGCGTTTTGAGCTGTAGCAAGTCGATCCCGAAGGCGCGCAATGATCAAATTTTCAACTCGCGATGTTCGCTCATTGTACGCCGTTTCCTCCCGGATCCATCGTTCAGTACCTTTTGGAGACACATCTAATACATCCACGTCTTTCAGTGGTGCGTAGGCTTGTCTAACCTCTTCCACAGCATCGACATCACCAATATCATCGAGAAAGCTGTCTGATTCATTGTTGGGAGCTCCGGATTGAGTTGATTTAGGGCCAAGGACATTCATAATCGTGCGTTGTAATTGTTCATGATTTGTCCGGAACGTGTTAATGTATTTTAGTCTGTCTTGAGTCTCAGCATGCTTTGACCTGATCTTGATTGGAATGAACTTTTCATTTCGACGCCTGGTGGCATCACGAGCAACATTGGTAAATTCCTTGATATTCTCATCCCATGTTCGCCATACAATCTGGGCTGCCCGCATCAATGTTCGAAATTCCTTGAAATCGAGATGCATAATCGATTTGCCACTGATAAGGGTATGAATCCGGGTGTCAAGATCTCCAGAAATAGCCTCTACCAACGACAAGGCACGCTTGATAGGATATGGACAGAGGCGGAGCTTCTTGTTAAAATGTGCAAATATCAAGTTCAAAGCTTCCTGGACCTTTGGCAGTGATGTTGCAGACTGCAATTCTGGGAGTGGAAAGTCGCGAAGGAGCTGGTTATATTTTTGTACTGTCTCTGCGGCATCCTTCAGTCCAGTATCGGCAACAAAACTCAGAGTGGCTTGATAACGCTTAGCATGCCGGAGAATATCCATGGTAAGCTGAACACCGTCAGCCTGGAGCTGGGTCTCGATTCCTTCAAGCGCTGTTTCCATATCAAGCCAGAAATTTATCTCTTGTGCCGCAGAGCCACTTTCGGGATCGCGCGACATTTTTGTAATGTTCTGAATTGATTTGATCCATCCATTAACAGTGCTTTGAATACTGTTAATCACCAGATGATTGTCAAGAACCGCCGTTGGTACCAGGTCCACCGAAGGCTTCACGCCTCGAGCTTGCGCTTCATCCAGTGCTGCTTGCACAACCTCGTGCATCGGCAGGCTCAAAATCGGGATCTCAATATTTTGTTGAAGATGTAGGAGGCTGAGTTCAAGCTCCGCAATCTTCTTCTTTGCACCGGGTACTCCAGTTTTAGCATCGATATCGCCTTTAGTTTTGGAACCATCTTTTCCTCGTGTATACGCTTCAAAGTAGGGCGCTAGGCCGAGATGAACAAGCGAATGGAGGACTTCATAGGGAGATGTCGTTGGTCCTTGTGATATTGTCGCGCGCGTTAATGCCGAGAATCCGGGTAATGTCAGGACTTGTATCTGAGAGGATATGGGAATAGCGGGTTCTAGAGGGGATGGCGACTTGAGAAACGCGACCGCGGCGACTGTATTGGGCTTTATCGATATTTCAGTGCTAAGAGTGTATGTATATCGGGGAGATGAAGCTTTCACGAGATAGTGTTAGTTTTTTGCTAATGATTCTTCACATTCAGCAATAAGACATGACATACAAGCTTCATCATCGGTTCCATTGACCTCCTCAGCTTCGATCAGCTCTTTATGAGCATAAATCGCCGTGTGTGATTCAGATGCAAATTGCGAACATCTTTGGAGCGTTTCCGAGTATTCTCTTTTTGACAATAAGCTTCCTGCATTTTCTAAATCCCTTCTTAACGCGCCGAGGGTTCCTTGGAGGACTTCCGTCAAATGCTGAATGACTATCGTAGGATCGGTACTTGGAGAAATATTCGGTGCGGAGAGGTCATTCGACGCCCCTGGTGAGGCGACCTCCATCCTCTGGTACCTATAAACCTAATCCCTCGATCTCATCGAAAATGGAAGGTCATAGAAGTAGTTTCATATGGACTCAAGTGTTATTGTAAGAGACCTCGGGTCAAAAGAATCGGGGTTATGAAGTTGAACTCCTTTGATCAAAGATTGTCACTGATAATGACATGCTCAATAAATTCTTAGCACGTTTTGGGCGACGCGGCGTGTTTACCTGCAGGTCACGGGTTTTGCCAGCCAGGGGTTCTGAACCTTATATCCCGCTAGGCTAAAACGGGCACGCGGTTCAATTGGAAGTTCAAGCATATTATATCACGTGACTCGCCACCATGATGTTTAGATAAGCTCTTGGGGACCCGCCACAGGCAGCATTGCTTAGCGTGGGTGCCGGCCCTGTTTTGGACTAGCGCGGCCCCATTTAATTTCCGTCGCAAGCTTGGCGCGGCCCTCCCGCAGACAGATCCATAGGTACTCCGTACAAAACCATCCAATATCCCATTGCTCCAGCAGGGGGCACCTCTTAGCGCCTGCATCTCACGGCTGCGAACGAGCTTATGGCCAATTGATGTAGCTGGATAAATTTTTCAAAAAAAAAGAAAAACAATCAAACAATCAAATTCAAGAATGAACTCCCAGCAGTCTCGCAGGGACTCAGCCACCATCACCAACGGGCGGCTATATCATGCCTGGTGCCCTATCCACAAATGAGGAAGAAAGAAAAATGGACAGACCTGGCTTTTCTCCCGATGGGCTGTTTCAGCTGATCACTCAGCGGCTGCTGAGTGACGTCTCGCACGACCCGTCGCATGCCCGTTCCTGGAAGGTTAACTAATTTTCCCATTTTCATGCACTTCCAACAGTGATTCACTTCTGGTATCCCTTTATTCACCCTCAACAATCAACGTGGTCATTTACCTCTACACAGGCAATGAGTGCAAGAGGCTTGGCTGGTGGGCTGGCTGAGCTTCCTGGTCCCTCTGGCACGGCGATTTCACTCGCAAAGCAACCGGTGGACACTTCCACGCACCAGGTCCAGACTGACTTAATTTCCCCACGCCACTCGCGACTATCGACAGACAGCGCGAGCTCCGCAGAGCTTCTTCTCGACGTAAATATCTTGCCTAAGGGTCAACGAAACAATTGGAAGACTGGATGGAAGAGCAACAAATATTTCCTGCGAGTATGGCGCTGTTTGTTGGGGAACATTCCCAGCAGGGCACTATCAAAGGCCTCCATGCTCATTCAGAACGTGTGCAGAACCGTGACTCTCTCTCAGCACCCACCCAGCCATCGTCGCCATATTTACGTAGACCCGGACCAGCGAGGGGACCTGACCGACACAAGCACGCGGTATCCCTATGTTTCGAATACAATTCGGTCCAGCCGCTATACCATCTGGAATTTCCTTCCCCACCAACTCGTTGCGCAGTTCTGCAAGACAGCGAATTTTTATTTTATGATCGTAGCAATTTTGCAAGCGATTCCCAAACTCAGCACCACAGGAAATTTCACAACCTTTATACCCCTGTCAATTTTCGTGTCAATATCTATGGCAAAGGAAGCATTTGATGACTTCCGTCGTTATCGGCTAGACAGGAAAGAAAATAATCGCAGGATCTCCGTCCTGCGGCCGGGCGGGGATACTAGATTTACAAGTGGCTGGAAAAAGATAAACTGGAGCGAAATCAAAGTCGGCGATATCATCAGCCTGGATCGAGATGAGGCGGTTCCTGCCGATATTTTACTACTCAATGTGCAGAGCTCAGCCGGAGCGGCGCATATCGAGACCATGGCGCTTGATGGAGAAACTTGGCTCAAATATAAACAGCCGTGTCCGCTAATCGCAGAAACTTGCAACAGTCTAGAATCCATTTTAACAACTAAAATGCACGTTACGGTCCAACATCCTGATCCGGAGCTTCACAAATTCGACGGTAACGTTGTCATCGGGCTTGGGCAAGCCCCGTTGACTATCAACCATATTGTCTATCGCGGAAGCATCCTACGAAATACCCCTCGGGTTATTGGCTTGGTCATCTACACAGGAGAAGAGTGCAAGATCCGCATGAATGCAAATAAAAGCCCCAGATCTAAGGCTCCATTGCTGCAAATCAAGGTTAATCGAGTGATTTTCCTCGTTGTCTGCTTGGTCACTCTACTGACCCTTGCCTGCACCCTCGCCTACACTCTTGGGTTTAGTTATGTAGAGGACAGTTTTTGGTACCTCCACAAAGCTAAAGTTGCATTGGGCCCGGAGTTCATTTCATTCTTTATTATGTTTAACACCATGATTCCACTGTCGCTGTATACGAGTATGGAGATTGTCAAGGTAGCTCAGGTGTTTCTCCTACATGACGTGGACATGTATGATGAGGATAGCAATACGCCTCTGCAAGCACACACTTCAACCGTTAATGAGGATCTCGGCCAAGTCAGATATATTCTCTCCGACAAAACGGGCACGTTGACTGAAAATTTGATGCAGCTGCGGCGAATTAGTGTGGCGGGAAGAGCTTACTTTCATGATATCACAAACATAGACATCGCTGCTAAAACTACGAGTTCAGGAAGCAACTCTAAACCTACTCTGGATCTATACCGCACTAAGGACCTACTTGAATACGCCCAGCAATATCCTTTCGCTCAGTTGTCACAGCAAACAAAGCTCTTAATGCTACATATCAGCCTATGCCACACATGTATCCCTGAAAATGCCACACTCAGGGACGGCATTACCTTTCAAGGAATATCGCCTGACGAAGTGGCTCTTCTAACAGCAGCTAAAGAACTTGGATATATCCTTGTGGATAGTACACCCGGATCGCTTACTATTCAGGCGGATTATGGCGGACACCGTGATGCAACATTCGAGGTCCTGGATATAATTGACTTTTCGACAGCACGCAAAAGGATGTCTATTATCGTTCGAATGCCAGACGGGCGGATATGCCTTTTCTGTAAGGGGGCGGATAGTGTCGTTAGGGTACTCCTACGGCAGGGTCCATTATTGGACGCGTCAGAAACCATGACTGAAACCGGCAGCGATACTTCATTCGTGAGGGGTGTGAGTGAGTAAAACCGTGCACAAAATTACTTAAAAGTGTGATGAGTCTAACCTTCACCCAGTCTGCTATCCAGATCATCCTGGGTTACATAACTGCAATACCTCTAAAAACGGCACAAATACGTTTACCAACCACGTGGATACACAGCATACTTCAGACTTTCATCCAGAAAAGCAGGGTATCATCTACAGTGGTACGGAGGTATCTAAACGCTGCTTTCAACACCTGGAGGAATTTGCTCTGGATGGATTGAGGACATTTTTGCACGCACATCGATTCATAAGCGAAGAAACATATCGCCAGTGGAAACGACGTTACACGCGAGCCCAACTCAACGCCAACGACCAACCGGATGAGCTCGAGAAAATTAGTCAGGAACTTGAGAACCAGCTTGAGCTTACTGGTGTCACCGCGATTGAGGACAAGTTGCAGAAGGGAGTTCCAGAGGCGATCGACAAATTACAGCGAGCTAATATCAAAATATGGATGCTAACTGGGGACAAGCGTGAAACAGCAGTGAGCATTGGCCATTCTTGTGGCCTGCTAGAGTCAACATCGGCTCTCATCCATTTCCACGATGCAAATTTCCCCGACGCAATTGCGCAAACAAAGGAAGCATTTCACAGACAGGAAAAATTACTAAACATAGCAATTGTCATTGATGGATCAGCAATTACTGCAATGAGAATGGACAAGGAGGCTGTGGACGAATTTTTCAGCCTTGCTACTCAAGCTACCACATTGATCTGCTCTCGTGCGAGTCCCAAAGAAAAGGCGTTTATCGTTAGTCAAATTCGCAAATACTCCCATAATGCCACTACTCTTGCCATCGGTGACGGCGCTAATGACATTGCTATGATTCAAGAAGCAGATATTGGTATTGGTATTACAGGAAAGGAAGGTCTCGAAGCAGCTCGAATGTCTGACTACAGTATTGCTCAGTTCCGCTTTCTTGTGAAACTTCTCCTTGTCCACGGCCGCTGGAATTACATTCGCATCTGCAAATATACCCTTGGCACCTTCTGGAAAGAAGTGGTCTTCTACACCACACAAGCGCTCTACCAGCGCTGGAATGGATACACAGGAACTAGTCTCTATGAGCCATGGGGCCTTAGCATGTACAATACCCTCTTCACTTCCGTGTCAGTGGTGCTACTCGGCATTTTCACGAAAGACCTATCTGCATCAACGCTCCTTGCCTTTCCTGAGCTCTATCAAACGGGCCAGCGGAACCAGTGTTTCAGCATTCCCATATACCTAGGATGGACTGCCATGGCTTTTATCGAAGCGTGTATGATTTTTTTCGTCATGCATTCCGTATATGCTTCAGCCAATGCAATTGCAGTGAATGATATATTCTCCCTCGACCTCCTCGCATTCTCCGCGTGTGTTATTGTGGTCAATGTCAAATTGCAGTTTCTTGAGGTCTACAATAAGTCGCTCATCTCCATGATTTCCCTGCTGACCTCCATCGGTGGATTATTCGTATGGAACATTGTGCTGTCATATGTATATCGATTTGAGTCTGGAAAGGGCATTTATCACGTCCGTTGGAATTTCGTCCGGGAGACTGGCCAAAGTATATTGTTTTGGCTTGCACTCGTCCTGGCCGTGTCGAGTGTAGTATTGTTTGAAGTGGTGGTCACGGCGCTCCGTGTTTGGTTATTCCCAACAGACGTGGACCGGTTCCAGGAATATGAGAGGGAATTTGAGGCTCATGGCGGAGAAAAGGGCATGGAAATCAGAAACGAGTAAGGAAAATGCGATGCCACGGCTTTAGGGTGATATTAGAGCTTTTCTTTTGCCAATTGAAGTTTGCGATAATTATATTGCAAGATGACACGGCCTGAGAGTCGAAGCGATCTTATACATATGTACTGTACAAGTATGTGCAGTGTAATGTCGGACATCAACTGGATTTCAAATACGTGTACTCAACAGAGCCTGGCCGTGTGCTTCTTTAATAGAATCTTCGACAAAGATAATCAAATTGGCATCCCGATTAACTATGTATGTATTTTCCAAAAGCGTACAAAAATCCATCGCGTTATCTCTATATTCTAAGCCTCTTTCTGATCGGCCTGGCAATCACATCCATATATCTCGCGAAATTTGAATGGTGGAATGCCTTCTAGTTTCAACAACGCCGCTTGGCTGACCTTAAGCTTTGCATACCGTGCTGAAGAAGAAACACCCTCTGCGACCAATGTCTTGTGGACCATCACAGCAGCGAAAACTTTGGGCTCCATCCCATCGATGCCTGCGACCTCTCCAGCCTTCAAGCAGTAATTGCTACAGCCGAAATCAAGAGTGAGTCTATTATGCAAAAAAGTCTGGACGATATGTCAGTATGTATATACGTTATGTATCCCTGTTGAAAACCGTCTTACTGTTGGATGCTTGTTTGCGAAAGTATCATAGATTGTCATGTCGTCAAAGTGCTGTTTTAGAAATTTGCGGAAGAAGTCTTCGACAACTTCAAAATTGAAGTTTGAATCGATGAAAATTGCACCGATATACGCTTCTACTATGTCAGCAAGACCCTGGAATACGATGTCAATTCTTATATTCTATACCCATATCGTATCAAATGGGATAATTGTACCTTCGGAGGATCGCTGGTGGTCGTCCAAGCATCAGGAGCGTTATCGCCTAGCAATCCAGCGGCTTCAATTTCTTCAGCATAGGCATGTACCTGGGACTGATATGCTGCGCTATACTGGAGAACATGACGGTGCAGTCCAAGCTTTATGGCGACCGATCCGAGGAATTTATTCGAGACCATCGCCATCTAACAAAATTAGAAAAGTCCCAAGAAAACGGGATGGAAACTACCTTGTGTTCCGTGAGCCACTGCGGATCCTTATCCGGATAATTTTCATAGAGGTGTTCTACACAGGCCATATCAAGTAAAGAGTCTCCCAAAAACTCAAGTCTTTGATAACATGGAACCCTTGCCCATGCTTTCGGATAAGAAGGGTGGGTGAAAGCGGATCGCAGAAGTTTTGGGTAATTGAAATGATAGCCCAGTTTTTTCTCGATTTGATCCACCAAGTCAAGCTCATTTGCATCTGAAACAGCAGTCTGATATCCGGGCAAAGTGTAAAGATCCGAATATTGTTGCCAGTTCGCGATTTTATGATCAGGGCTGTCGACAAGTATGCTCACCGATTTAACCGCTATATCGAACCTATGGGATTTGCTGTTCCTGCCCGATAATAACGATGCTCCGATAAAGGCTTCACAAACATCCGCAATGGTTTTGTCCGCTAGGCCATGCTTGTGCCCATCCGTTGCTTTCTGCGCTTTTCCCCGAAGCAGAGTCAAGCCTTCAGGGTACCAAGATCTCCTGCCTAGTCGTCAGAATATTTGTAAGAGCCGCAATTATAGGGTGAATACCTTGAAAATCCTTGGGAACGGATAAACTCGTAAAGCTTTAGCTTCTGTGCTGTGACAAACAGATTCATGTTGCAGATTAGACACATTCGTTGGACATGGAAGTCAAACTCGTCATTGTCGGGGTTCAAAATGAAAAGGGAGATAGAGGTTGCCATTTTCAAAAAGCAATCCCCCAAGAACTCGAGTCGCTCATAATTTTTTCCCATGCCCCTCTGAAATTGGATTTGCAGTGCTCTGTGTTCTTCCGTATTATCAGAATCCTTGGTAAGCGCTTCCAGCGCTAGATCTAGAGGTATCTCTAAATCTAGCTTGAGACATGCTTCAGCTGCAATGAGATAGGACTCAATGCGGCTAATAATAGCTGGGAATGTAAACGCAAAAGCAGCGACAGGGGCTGGAATCTGATTTTATACGTCAGTATATGACCCCCATCCACGATTGTAATTTGTATGTACTTACCGCGGATACCATAAGTGGTTGAAGACAGATATAAGCGTCAGGCTCTCTTTCTTTCTCCTTCTCGGTCGATTTGTCCAGAAGGTTCCGGCGGAGCTGGACGAGCTCCGCTCGAAAAACTGGCTGGTCCCAATCGCAAACTTCGAGGAATTTTGCCCGAGAGTTCTTGTATAAGCTCAAGGAATATTCCATTATGTTTTTCATCCATCTTCGGCGGACTGCTGTTTTGGGAGGAGGATCAGATGCTTTATAGCCAGATTCAATGCCAACAGTAAAGTAACGATATTTCCCATCCCACTTATCATAAACGAATTGTGGTATAAAAGTCTTTGGGTCAGTCGCAGACCAAGGTATCTCGGGATTGTCGAATACAGCTTGTAAGATGGTCCAGTCCAATACGCTGCGAGAAGGATAAGTATCGGGCAAGATTTGCGACTTGTGGTTCGACGGGGCAATCCAATAAGTCATTTTCTCCGCATCACACTCATAGACCTTATTGAATACGTCTTGAAACACCCGAAGTGTAAATGACGTAAGAACATCTAAATCGGCCTGGGTTACCTCTATCGCTTGCTCTACTAAGCGGCAGATAACTTCGCATTCAATATCATCCTCCAAGTATAGGGAAAATGTTGGAAACTGAGGTAGTTTCTCTCGCGTGAGTACGACCAATGGGTGATATTTCCTGCGAAGAGGTTTGCCGGGGTTGAGATTTAATATCATGGCATAAAGCGAAGTAGGAATAGTGCCACGACTACTTTCCCACAATTTCGGCTTCACCATCATATCATATTGGTTACACTTTTTCGAAGATATTGCTAAGCGGGCATTTCTCATGGCAGGCAGTCGTTTATGATATGTGGAGATGAAATAGTCATCTAGCAGACCGTGTTTCCGGAGTATTAGGCATGTCTCAAAGGCCGCAGATTGCTTAGCGACGAGCTTTTTCGATGCCGGTTTTCCAACAGCTCCACGAACCGGCGATTTTTCTGGCAGAATTGCTTCGCATACAAAGGCGTTTTGAGAATAATGGTGATGATAAGTCACAATATTTGAAAACTCTTTTTCGTATTGCTAATATTTTGTTAACCTTGCGAAAACCAAAAGACTCTGAGACTTACCAAAGAGCTAGCATAATGAGCAAGTACAACCAAAGCAGAATTATAGGTTAATTTTGCTCCTGTGCTTTGGACCGTATATGACCTGCGATCGCGATCATTTTCATAAAGAGCATCGATGTCATTTTGAGAATCAAGAAGGCGGTCTTTAGGTAAAGAAGCACAGAATCGTCTCATCAGCTCCTAAAAGCAGATTAGACATTATATCACTAGAAGATGGCTGACTCCACTGACTTCGGAGCTTTGAACATATTTCACACTTTCATGATGAACCATGTTATCTCGCTCCACCATATGGGCAAACTGTGGGGAGGTTTAGCTTCGAAAAAAAGAGGGCAAATCGTTGTTAATTTCTTACTGTGGAATTCATGTGCCGGGCTCTGCCTCTGCTTTGAATGTACCGTGTAAGCGTAGATGCGAGGTCAAACCTGCCAGAGTTGTTAGTAGTCTCTTGATATCAACCAGCACGATAGGATTTTCGATTACCGAACAACAAGATTACAGTCCGGAATATCAAGACCTTCCTCTGCCACAGACGTTGCAAACTTAAAGTGCTGTTAGTCCAGCCCGATTTTGTAACGATTGAAAGAAATAGAGCCTTACGAGACAGTTCACCTCCCCTTTTCGAAACGCAACAACAGTCAGAACTTGCTGGCGAAAAGTGGACCGTATTCCATCAGCTGAGTCCGCACCCTCTCCGACTAAAACACCGGGACGAAGATGTTCTGTTCCAATTTTTTGGAAGAGATCGCACAGTATCCGCGCAGTAAAGCGTTGTTCTGTAAACACGATACACTTTGTGTCTGTGTGCCTCTCAAAGTATCTCGCAAGTTCAAAGTAGAGGCATCGAACTTTCGGGCTCAGCCGATCCAGTATATTCACCGAAGGTTCAACCGAATAGGAGCTAAGAAAACTAATTGCCTCTCGGATACGCTCGATTTCAGCGGCAGGCTTCCCCATTTTCGATAGTGGTATATTGCCCATAGCTGTTTGAACTGCACGCCCTTCAAATTTTGGCAAGCATTCTTCCGCAAGTGCAAAGGACCAAACATAATCGGAGCACCATGCCCCCAAATTCGAAGAAGCAGCTAGAGAATAAGTAAACGCCTTTTTCAACGAGACTACATCCCCGAACCGGGAATGTAGCTCTTGATATAAGGGTGTTTCGAAGGGTTGTCCTAGCCGGTCATAAGTCCAACATTCTTCTGTTGGCTTTGCGACGGCTTTTCGAAGGAGCGCGAGATCAGAAGCCGTCATTATTCGACTGTGTAGCATGGTCTCAAGGTTTCTACCATATTGTGAGCAGGGATCTGTGGCATAGAAACTTGATGTTTTACCTCGCAGCTTTGACAACGTCCACTTTAGCATCCACGGGTGATGCCGTCATACCAAAAATTTTAGGGCGTTTGCCCTCTGCCTCCTTCAGATAGCAGTCTTTGACAATCCTATAAATGTCAATAAGTCAAGGTAAAATGCCAATTTCGAAACGCACCTTGCATAGGGGTGATCTTTCTTTGCGTGATGTGCTTCGTCGAAGATCAGTAAATTAATGCCTTCCATTTTGACAAAGGAGCGAAGTAGGCACTGATAGAGCACTTCAGCCGTGCAGACAATGATCATATTTTTCGATAGATGCTTTGCCCAAGTCTCTCCGTCCCACAAGTCAGTCGCCATGGCGCCACAGAACTTGTCAATTTTCTGATCAATGTTATTTTGTAGAACAGCGGCTTGCTGGAATACCAAAGTAACACTGTCAACCTAAGATAACATATTAGCCATGACATAATTATCAGCCGGGATATAATATACCAGAAAGAATGAGATTCGAGGGGTTTTATTAACGCTGCGATCTATTAATTCTTGTGCTATGATGTATTTGAGAAGTAGCACAGCAATTAATGTTTTCCCAGAACCTATGCAACATTATTAGTAAAGTCTTAAACACGTGCAGAAATGGAAAGGAAGATAGCGGTACCAGTATCTAGTACTGCGATGATATTGTTCTTTTTCGCCGCTTCAAAAATTTCGAGTTGATATTCTCGGGGGTCATGTATAACCGAAGCAAAATCCTGCTTCGCAAAAATGTTTGCCATTGACAGCTCACTATCTTTGGTCGCTTTGATGACTTGTTTGATATCTTCAGCCGTAATGGCCTCAGCTCGCGCCGATAGCCTACTCATCTTATCAGTGGACAGAACTGAATATTTGTAGCACCGCAACCCACAGATCTTTGAATCGGAGATTTTGTTCCCGCCGCATTTCCGAGGCATTTTGTATCTCCGTAGTCGGCAGTTCATCCTCACTATCAGATTCAGGGATTTCCTGATCCTGAGCAGTCGCCATGATGTCCGGTTCGAGAGCCGTTATTGTATATATATCTTGTTTTGGTATGAAGAAAGTCCTTTCAACGGGCGCTGTCTAGGAAATGAGTCGTTTTCAAATCTGATATTGAAATCCGGAGGTTATGAGAGCGAGAGTGAAACCAAGCAGGAAAAAAAATGAAAGTAACTTTCCAGTGAGGAAGAGCCGTTGCCAGAGCAGCATAAGCAAAGTAGGCTCGCAACCCGAACTACAAAGAAAGAAGAAGAAAAAGGACCACAACTGCAGATTTTCGCTTGCTTTAAAATGATAGATGGACTAGAAGATACTTGAGATGTATAAAAAAAAGGATGTCACTAGGTCACTACCTATACTGTAGTTAGGTAGTCAGAGAGAGGATGAGCTGAAGGGGTGGAAGATCAAGAAAATGAGACGAGAAGATAAGAGACGAAATGAGAGTTAACCAGGCATGTTTGGTATTTCTTTCATATTGAAAGAGATACAGGTAAAAAGAGAAGTAAGTGAGCTGTCAAAATGTTTGCCAACCATTCACTTTGCTCCTGATTGTGACTGGCTTCTGAACAGCAACAAAGGTGATTGAACAGCCAGTGATAAGTCTGCAGGCAACCCTGCTTCAGCTGGATGTCTAATCAATTACTGTGAAAACATCATCTCATTTTTAAGCCTTTTAAGGACTTTGTAGATCATTATCATCTCATAAGAATCAGAATCAAGGTATACACAGGATGCTGCTATCCATGTAGTTGATGCTCTGTAACTAGTTGACAGCTCCCAAGGCTCAATAAACTGGGTTCAAGCCCAAAAAGCAAAATTCTGTGATGCAATTTTGACTGGAACCCCCCTCGTTAGGTAACTACGGAGTACTCAAGTACAACCCTGTAGCTTAATAACTGTTTGCAGCTTCAGAGAGGACGCATAATCAAGATTCCACAGAATTGCCCTTTCAAAAGATAAACTGCACCTTCACTCTATTTTCCTAAGACCATGGACGAGGAGGCTGGCAGCTTGCGGAAGCTCTTTGCCTCCGCCAAAGCCCAGAAGGAGGCGTTAGAGGCCCCAAACAACAACCGCCCGGCATACGAAGACCAGCTCAACTCCGCGATCAAAGCATTTGAATCTTGCCAGAAAGTAATATCTCAACTCTCAATATTCAGCCCGAACGAGTCTCTGGAAGAGATATCTACGACCGATCTGCAGTATGGCCCAACATTCTCCCTAGAAATACATCGTGCTGACCACCTCGATCTCATAGGTTTCTAACCGTCGATTACCTGTTGGCCGAATTGCTACAACGATTACATGGAGCGCACCGTCTGAATATTGCCGAACGGACACGAGAACACTACAATCGATTTTTGGAGTTATCGGATCAGTATGGCATTTTATCACCCGCGGATAAAAAACTCCACGAACAGTATCTTGAATCTCCAGAGACTTTCAGCCTCGCGTCGCAGAATGATGCCGCCGCTCGGAGGCAAATTAAAATCAACCGTTTTCGGGAAGAGAAGGAATTGAAACAAAAACTTGAGGTGCGATCTATAAGCGCCGGCTTCTACAGAAACGTAACCATGTGCCTAACTAGAAAAGTAGTATCTCTCCAAGAACCGAGAAGCAATCGTGAACGATGACGAAATTGCGAGGCAAATATATCTAGCTGATATCGCGCTTTGTATACACCGAACCTTCCAGGCTCTTGATCTACTGTCGCAAGAGCTAGTCATGTTGAAACTTGCCTCGAGGAATGCAGTCGAACGGCCAGGTCATGTTCCCCTGGATCCAAGAATTCTAAATAGGAATGATAACTCTGGTTATTCTGATCGCCTTGATGTTGGGCTCTCGTCAGGAGGTCGTGGCCGAGGAGGCCCGCTGTTAAGCAAAACAGGCGTGCCTCTTCAACCATTTGTTCTTACCAGCAAAAGGTCGGATATTCGAAGTGGAGTTTTTCGGCCCGGCCATAATCTACCAACAATGACCATTGAAGATTACTTAGAGGAAGAGAAACGGAGAGGAGGTATCATTGAAGGCGGCGGTGAAAAGTCTGGTCTTCCGAAAGAAATCGACGAGGATGACATGGAGAAAGCTGATGAAGAGACTATGAAAGCACGAGCATGGGATGAATTCAAAGAGCAAAATCCGAAAGGCTCTGGCAATACTCTGAACAGAGGATAGCCTATTATCGGGAGCCTTGACTCCCTTTCTTCATTCAGTACTTTGGTACCATTTTGCTTATTCCTACGTACACATCAGTCACCCAATGCAACAACATGAGAAAGGGTGTCGTACACGAATTGGAAAATTTTCTTTCTTGAGCTCCGGCCATTTTGTTAGCACGAGGTTTTTCAGTTCTCGACCGAGTATTTCATAACCCTGCCAGTCAAATCAGCAGGAAGGAAAGGTATCAAAAAATCAGTATTTCGCCTTACCTTTTTACCAAAGTGGAGCCCGTCGATAAAATAACTGCGTCCAAATTTACCAGCTCCAGGCATACCACACCCTGGAAGCATATCCTCAAGATCAAGCTGATGAAAATCTTTTGAAACTTCTCCCGATCTTTCCTGGCACGCAAACTGGGTAACAATCGTCCAGAAATCTAAAAGTGCTACTCTATCGGTTTTTTCCTCAAATTCCTTTCCTATTTCAACGATTTTCTTCGCGAATGTCCGCTTCGATTGCCAATTGATGTGGCCGTTGCCCTTGGCGGCCCCAGCACGCAGTGCGTCAGCAACCGAAGGTATAAGGTCTTCGGAACCAGGTGGCGGAGATACATCGATTGGCGGTGGTGATATCAAAACAATTTTGGTCTCTTGGGTCGTGGGATGGCCAAGTATGCGGTTCACATAATTTCGAGTATACTCCTCATATTCTTCGATAGGGACAAAAGTGGTATCACCGATACGGCATGCATCATTTGCCCCTAGAAAGATCGTTATGAATAACGGAGCGGGTTTGCCGCGTTTCTCTGCAACTTTGATGATGCATTCCTCAAAGTTGCTACGCAGCGTACGTGTTGTTTCGCTACAGCAGCTCATCTTAGCAGAACAGGATTGATTATGTCACAGATTCACCTCAGTAGTGAGGTGGCATTAACGCAAGAGAGCATTTCACTCACCCTGAATACCCTATGTCTCAAAATGTTAGCAGAGCAAGAAGCCCACTTTTGATTATCACTCCATACCTTCATTAACAACTTCTACCCGGTCTTCATAATACTGTTGAAGCTGCCAGCCAAAACCCGAGTCTTGTTCCCAGAAAGCACGTTCCGTTAGAGAATCTCCGAATAGATAGATTCGAGGATAGTCATCCGGAGTCTCTTTCGCAACCGGTTTCTTTTGCATGAAAAAGGACATAATGTGCGAGCCTCACAAAAAATCAGAAGCTCCGGAACTTGTGGGGAAACGGCGATAATGAAATATGACCCAAAAACATAAAAGATATTATATGAGCTTGGAAGTCCGAAGGCCAGATGTAGTAAAGGTACCTAGGTAGACACACATTCAATTAAGAGTGCACGCAATAATAAACAACACAATAGGACCAGCTGCAAGTATACACAAATATCGGAAACCTGCAGCTTTCCAAGGAGCGCGAGGATGGGATCGACGGGGAAACAATAATGATGTTCGAAGGTTTGTAGGTATCACTGGCGCGGGGTAAGTTAAAGTTTGCTCCACACTGGGCATAACTATTTAGGCACCCAACATAATACGGCTTGTTGCCTGCTGAACTTAGGTAGGGCTGACTGCTAGATGTAAATAAAAACTTCCACAAAAAAGGTGTTGAAGTAGTATTTACGGCAGGTGGTGAAGATAACTGACCTCTAGTTATAGTAAGTTTAGAATGTTTCGTAGATTCTTTCAAGTATAAAACATCAAGTCTACCTACTTAGCGCCCGCTGCAGGATATCACAAAGGAGACTTGACATTCGAAAAGAAGGCTATGTAACCGAGACTGCCCTGAAAAATGGTCAAAGCCCGTTCAGGGGTTATTGACTGGCTACCATCTCCCGTTTTTGGGCTCGAATTTCCTCTAGAATTTTTCCGGCGCCGTTTTCAACCAGCTCAAGTGCAACCAGTTCTCCAAAAGCCTCAGCTTCTTCAACAGACTGAACATCGCTATCCTTTTCAATTTCCACGGCTTCCTTTCCATCAACACTTACAATTATCGACCTCAGTCTCAAAAGGTCCTTTCCGTTGTCACCCTGAACCCATTCCGTTTCGACGCCGAGAGGGGCACTGCAACCACCCTCAAGAATTCGTAGTAAATTTCTCTCTGCCATGCAAGCGAGTGTTGTTTTAGTATCTCCAATTTTATGTATCATATCTCTCATCGCGTCGTCGCCGGCGCGGATTTCGATGCCTAAAGCGCCTTGCCCCACGGCATGGAGCATATTTCCGTTCTTGGAATCTAGATATTGCGAAATGCGGTCGCTATGACCAGTCCTTAGCAACCCGGCAGCAGCAAGTATCAAACATGTGAACGGTCCATCCTCGGCATCGAGCTTTGCGAGCCTGGTTTCTATGTTGCCTCGAACGTCTTGGATCTTGAGGTGTGGGTAGTGTCTAGCGAGTTGCGCCGTGCGTCGGACTGACGAGGTTCCAATTACTGAGCCAGCCGGTAGTTCTTCCAGAGTCATTGATTGTAAGCCCTTCTTGACCACTAGCACGTCTCTGGGGTTTTCGCGCTCCATCACCGCCGCCAAAACACATTGTGAGGGTATCTGAGTAGGGACATCTAGGATATCGGAAAATTAGCATGAGCGCCTAAAGAGCGCGGTATAACAGCCACTGACCTTTAAGAGAATTTACCACCAAGTCCACATTTCCTGCCATTAGCAGTTCCTCAAGTTCTTCAGTCCAAAGATTTTTCGTTGTGAATTCTCGTAGCGGTGTGACTTTGTTCAAGTCTCCAGCAGCATGCCGGCTATGAACCTTGAATTCGCAGTCCGGCCATGCTGCTTGGAGCGCGTTTCGGACGAGCTCGGTTTGTAGAAGAGCGAGATTTGATTTTCGTGTCCCAATAGTGAATACTCTTTTGTCGATTGCTGCCATCTTGCTGGCGGGGTAAGAACTCAGTCAGTGGGGCAAAAGCTGGAACGGGTGAAAAGAACGCTAGACGAGGAAGCAGGATTGACAAGGCTGGTATCTCAGTCAAATATTGTGTGACAAGGGCTATTGAGGTATGGTATAAAGCCGATACGTAGGTAAGATGGCCGCTCTGGACTTTTTTTCCACGCCACGCTAATAAGCAACGGGCTCGTTAGTTAGTTAGTTAGTTAGTTAGTTATCAGATGTCCGAAGGTTCGATTGCCCAAATCCACCTTTCATAGTTTCCACTCCTCAGAAACCACCCAAGCTGCTCCCTTGGCTCCACCGTTCACCGGCACATGTCAGTCTTGATCGAGGAATAACGCTCAGAGATCCTCGCTCGAAGAACACGGAAAGGATTTCATCAACAATTGTCTTTGGTCGCGTGGTATCGCAGCAGCGGTGAAGTCATCGAAAACCGGGAAAAGGGGCCCTAACTGGAATCGCGTTATGGAAATTACGCCACCTCCAAGCTAAATTGGTGCCACCGACCCCGAAATACTGTATTACAGTAACCTCGGCATTATCGTTGCCGCAGCTTTGCTTGTTGGGAGAGGATTCTCCAAGCTTCCGGAGTCTTGTCAAGTCTTATATGAGGGAGTGTGGTTATGCGTCATTCTTCTCACTATTTCACTGGGTTTGAATTCTGTTCTATAATCTCCTACTGCTCTGTTCTGTTCTGGTGAAAACTATCCTCACTTTCCACCACTCACGAGATCACTGGGCATATCATGGCTTCCACCAACAGCCGAACCATCAAGCTTCCGATCATTCCCCTCGCAGCGGGGACTCTTCTGTTGCCCAGCACCACACTGAGAATCCCTCTCGCGGACCGGCCAGATATACCAATCCTCCTCACCTCTATATTTAGCCGCCCTTCGCAGAGAAACAGCACCTCGACGGTCGTGGTCGGCTGTGTTCCGGTTAGCTCACCGCTCTTGTCAAAAGACGGTCAGCACCTCATAGACAATGAAGGGCAGGAGAGCAAGCGTGCTCAGGTTGCGGGTAAAATTGATCCGGCACAGGCAGCGCCCGGCGACCTTTTCAGGTATGGAACTGTCGCCAAAGTGGTAGGCGTCCAAGGCCGCCCGAATTCGGAACCATACATGCTTGTGGAGGGTATAAAGCGGTTTACCATTCGAAAGGTTGTGAAGCAAAAACCTCATTTTGAAGCGGAGGTCGCTGTTTATGATGAGCCAGGTTTGTTGCCCGTGAAATCTTGTGCCACGAGCTCTTTACTAATTCTCCTCTAATCGTCTAGTTCCTTCTCCCGCGGATCAAGAGCTTCCGGATCTCTTCAATCAGTTAAAGCAAGCATCTCGCGAATTCCTTGCTTTGCTTAGGCTGGCATCGATGTTCACCTCGAAGTCCGGGATGTCACCACTCGTTGCGAGGCGATTTGAACTCCTGATATCCAAGAAGGATTTATCCCAAGCAGGAAATCTGGCTGATTTCATGGCGGAGATTGCAGACGGAACTTTCGAAGAGAAGCTACGCATTTTGGCTTCATTAGATTTGAAAGTACGGTTGGAACGCGTGATTGAGTTACTACTCAAACAAGTTCAGTCGATTAAAAACGTCATCAAGGTTACTACAATCTCTACAACTAGTCTTCCAACAACATTCAGCATTGATATCAACTCTCTGGACCCACGTCAACGAGAAATGCTCTCTAGGCGCCCTGGCAATAGTGCTATCCAGTATCCTCCGTTTGGAAAAGGGGATGGAGAAGAGAAAGAAAATAACGAGGTTGATGAACTTCAGAAACGACTTCAGGAGGCTCAATTGAGCCCTGAAGCTCAGAAAGTGGCCGACCGTGAGCTGAAAAGGTTACGGCAGATGAACCCCATCAACGCTGAATACGGCGTATGTCGGACCTATCTTGAGAACCTTGCAGAAATTCCTTGGACGAAGGTGACAGAGGATAAATTGGGCGTCGAAACACTACAACGGGCGCGCAAACAATTAGATGACGATCACTATGGCTTGGAGAAGATTAAGAAGCGTCTTCTCGAGTACCTCGCCGTCCTCAAGCTAAAGCAATCGTTAAATACTGAGGTTGATGCTGAAATTTCTAAATTGTCGGCCGCTCTGAATCAACCCGAGGAGAAATTGATTGAGGACGAGGCTGCGTCAGATGCTGAGCGAGATAGTGCGTACACCAAGCTCGAGGTCCTTAAAGCCAACCGAAAGACCGACAAGTCACCAATCCTCCTTTTAGTCGGACCCCCTGGAACCGGGAAGACTAGTCTTGCAAAGTCTATTGCTACGTCATTAGGTCGAAGATTCCACCGTATCTCATTAGGAGGTGTTCGGGATGAAGCTGAAATTCGAGGACACCGCAGAACATATGTTGCCGCTATGCCCGGCCTCATCGTAAATGGTCTGAAAAAGGCCGGTGTTGCCAATCCCGTCTTTTTGCTTGACGAGATTGATAAAGTCGGTGGTGCTAATTTCCACGGAGATCCTTCTGCGGCAATGCTTGAGGTGCTAGATCCGGAACAGAACCACAGCTTTTCTGACCATTATATCAACATTCCAATTGACCTCAGCAAAGTACTGTTTATTGCGACAGCCAATTCCCTAGACACAATTCCCGCACCCTTGCTTGACCGCATGGAAACCATTGAACTGTCAGGCTATACGACTATTGAGAAGCGGCATATTGCCAGGCGACATCTCCTACCAAAACAGATTAGAACCAATGGTCTAGCCGAGGGACAGGTTGAGCTTTCTGATGAGATTCTTGATAAAATAATCATGTCCTACACCCGCGAATCTGGTGTTCGCAACTTGGAAAGAGAGATTGGCTCTGTTTGTCGATTCAAAGCAGTTGAATATGCAGATGCAAAGGATGCTGGGAAACTCGAAACCTACAACCCTACTGTCGCAGTACAAGATTTAGACAAGATCCTTGGTATTGAACGCTTCGATGAAGAAATTGCTGAGAAAAATTCTCGGCCTGGAATTGTCACTGGTCTTGTTGCATACTCTAGTGGTGGACAAGGCAGCATTCTCTTCATTGAGGTTGCTGACATGCCTGGAAACGGCAGTGTCCAATTAACGGGCAAACTTGGAGATGTGTTGAAAGAATCGGTCGAAGTCGCTCTGACTTGGGTCAAAGCACATTCCTACGAGCTTGCCCTAACCCAACATCCAAACGAGGATATCATGAAACATCGCAGTCTTCATGTTCATTGTCCTTCTGGAGCCATTCCCAAAGATGGTCCTTCTGCAGGCCTGGCTCACACAATTGCTCTAGTCTCTCTCTTCTCCGGAAAACCTGTTCCTCCGGAAATTGCAATGACTGGAGAAATTTCACTTCGTGGACGAGTACTTCCGGTCGGTGGAATCAAGGAGAAACTTATCGGTGCCCATAGGGCTGGAGTGAAGACTGTTCTTTTACCAGACCACAACCGTAAGGATGTCCGAGATGTCCCTATGGAAGTCCAAAAGGAATTAGACATTGTCTATGTAAAGTAAGTCCACGAATTTTTCCTGGTACATTTGTATGCGTACAAAGGGGCTAACTCGTTTTCAAGGCATATTTGGGAAGCCATTCGGCACATTTGGCCCCAAGGCCACTGGCCTGGTGAACATCGACACCCAGTCTTCGAAAGCAGACTATGATCCTAATGCTTTATACGGATACAGTGCGTTTGATCTCGGTCAAATAGTGGATCGAGCATAACCGTTATGCAGTGCGGCTGTTTCAGAGGTTTGTTTTCCTGTGTTTCATTTCATTTACTTACCTCCTGGGGTTTTGGTCATTTGCTTATTGCATATTCCTGTCTATCACTATAAGCGCATCATGTGTTTACATGCAATTTCACCGTTAGTGTCATCATTATATAGTTATGAAATATAGTCTCCCACCATTCAATCAGCTCAAGTTTGGCCTTTAACGTTTTGATTGCTGCTGTTGTTTAAAAAACAAGTATGTATATTGATACAAAATTGGTATATATTAGCAGTAAGAAGGTTTCGTCCTAATATACAATGCAACCAATACGTTTTCATGTGCTCAGCTACCACCAGACTAATGCCTGAGCCGCGCTTAGTGCTTGGGACTTCGTAGCTTACGGTATGTAATGACCACTCCGTATATGTCAAGGGTTTTCTGCAGATTATCGGCTTCGTGATCTCGATATCGGCTGTGTTGATGGCGTCGATTTGTGACCGAGAGATGGCCTGTCAAAGTTTAATCCTAAAACTTTCCATGTCGGTTTCCACGTCTCTGCGCCTTCTTTCACGAGTTTCGCCTGCTCGGCAAGCAGTTCCCTCCGGTGCTCCGGGACTTTCATCGCAGCGTCGTGCGCTTGGGCGTCCTGGTAATCACTCTGCATCTTTTTCGCCTCGAAGAAAGTGTCTCGTTCCCACCTGCAGTCGGACAGAAATGGTCAGTCATTTTACTACACCTCAAGGAATCATAGCTGAATGGATTGCGTAGGACGTACGGTGCAAAATCGGTAGGTGCCTCAGGCCATACAAAGGGCTCTGTCAGTTCCACCGTCATCTTCTTCTTGGACATCGGCCTTCTCAGCGGACCATAGCCATTTTTACCCATTGGAAGCTCTCGCGTGACTTTCTGTTGTTCCACATAACTTCGCACTTTAATAACATCTACATTGTATAACCGTTTCAAGTAGTCTTTGAGATCGAGTTTATTGAAGGACAGCGGAACCCAAAAAGAGGCGTAGCGAGGAGGTAAAAAAGGTGTACGTATTAAGGTAATCGTGAATTCTGGTCTGATTTGATGCGTTAGAAACCCTGTCCTCTAGGCCTGGATCCGCGGCGGCATGAAAGAATCTCACATACAAGTAAATTTGTTTCCTTTGCTCAACTGGGAGCGGAGGTTTGTACCAATTGATAGGTAATCGCTTGACATTTGCTCCGCGCGGCATTGTTTGAAATTATGGATACTGAGGCAATTGAACTTGAGGAAATTGGAAATTGGGATCTCAAAACCCTACTTTGGTAGTTATGAGGTGTCTGTTTGAACTACCGAGACGCTTCTCGATTTCCCGGCGTCCAACTCAAAGCTTTTCCGATAAGTGCATGAAAGGCTCAGATGAGATTCCGTTTTCTTGGCAACTCCTAACTACGGCGGCCCTAAAAACGCGTTGATGCGAAACTCAAAATTGGATCAAAAGTTCCAACCGAGGGTTTATTGTAAGCTACGAAGTACTCCGTACTCCGTACTGAATCACATACTCCGTATATCATTCTAAAAACTATTTCCATTTTTGTTGTTTATAAGCCATTATCAAGTTGGTTCAGATATATGTAGCTTCTCAATCTGCGGGTTATCGTCCGATAAGGGTGCCGATTGTTTGGCAGATATCTCAGCCTGAGACTCTGATGGGTCAAAAGAGGTTCCATTTCCCACGTTAGGTAGGTGTTCTTCATCCTCATTGCCATCTTTCTCTTCTTCCTCCTCTCCCGAGTCCTCTTCGAGATCACTTCTTTGGCTGCTCCTTTCCCCTTCTGCATCACCATCTGCTCCAACCTCTTTCATATACGCCTCAAGCTCTCGAGCCATTTTTCTAGAGAACCCAGAGGCCTCGACCGAAACGTCCAATCTGACAGCACCATCTGTACCTACTAGTTTTTTCGCATCGTCGAAAAAAGGGCCAGGTTCATCGCTCACAAATCCAAAACGTCTTTTGAAATACCTCTTAATGCAATTGACGTCTCTGTCAAAATACATCTCTGCATTTATATGGTCAATAGAAATCATTTGTGGGAAGTCAATGACCACAGGCTCCAACCTGAGATCATCGGGATCAATCTCTGCCCCTTCAGGTTGCTTTCCTTTTGCTGCTTTTGTCGACTCTTCCTTGATTAAAATGTTAAATTCATTGAAGTCACCGTGTATTAGCCCATACTTTGCAAGCCGAAGAACCATATCAATCAGCTCAGAATAGAGCGATGCCGGGTCCGGCACAGAGGATATTTGCCGTAAGGGAAAAGCATCAATCAAGCTCATTACAATAGTATGGCGATTCTGCGCAATGGGCTCGGGTACGGGAAATCCGTTTTCCCTGAGCGCTTTCATAAACGCAAACTCTTTGACTGCAGCCAATCTTGACATGTACATCCAGGAGGCGGAACTGCGGTGACGCAGGTAATCCCGATTGTTCTTGATTGACCGAAACGATATTCGACCTAACCGGTGTATTTTTAATATTCGTTGCGTTTTCGTATTGTCTGCTACGGCTATGATATCGGACTCCTTTCCAACACCGATTTGGTTTCCGACAGAGTATATTGACTTTTGTTTCTGGTGCGTGTGGAGGGCGAGGTAATCAAGGCCGCCATAAGTAAGCCTGTAGCCATCATCTGAAAGGAAAACGAGGATTAGACCTTGGTTTCAAATATTATCGTGCTAGGAATAGAAGTTGTTCATACACTTCGCATTCTTTACTTTTCCAATCAAGTTCAGCTTCGCCAAGTTGGATATGCATTTGTGAACAACCGCACCGCCACGCAAGCCGGAGAGCTGGACAATCAAAGGTGTAGGGACGACTTCATGGTTTCTACTTCCAACCTCGACCTGTATTATCGGTTATGTTAGAAACGCCTTCGTCAATGATCTCAAGGTGTGGAAAGTCTTACTCCTGAAAGCACTCGAAAATCTTCGTTGGTGAGATATCGAAGGGCTCTCGCATCCAACTTCATACTGAATTTATGGCGAACAAATCGCTATTCGCTGAATGAGAGACAGTTTTTGATTATGAGAGTGCCCACTTGATCACCCCATCAATCCGGCACTTTTTTTGGTGGTGATAGAGCTTATCTTATCGATCAATCACGTGGTTTGAGATTTTACGGAGAGCGGAAGGTGCCTAATACGACAGATCTCCCAGTGAGACCAATTTTTTTGCTACGCTTTCTGGAGTTTTTTTTTATTTTATAGAAAAATTTGGCCTATTGTTATGTAGAATTCTTCATTTATCTAGTATCCATGAGAAGAAATTTTACCTCACCCAGACATTAGGATTTCAAGTGCCAAAAATTTAAGACGGATTTTCCCAGTCAGGGTTCTGGTTGACGAGTTAGTTGACTTCAAGTTAGAAAACTTCGCAGGGGAGTACATGCTTACCTTTCGCAGGATAACAAGCCCTTCAAGGGAACTTAGATTGATATACTCTTCATCCTCCAGTTCTGCCCTGTCTCCATATGATAATAGGACCGGCGTGCTTTGCGTTTGCCAGCCGGTGATAGTCTTTGGCCTGCCAGCTTGGCCCACTACGTCCACGGCTTGGCCAACTCGTACGTTGACTTTCAGAGGCTTCAGATCTTCATCAAGAGTGATTAAGAAACGAGGGTATAGCGCGGTAACAAGGTAATATAGAAGGAAGTGTGAATCGGAGAGGATGAAATCTTTCGCGTCTATCATAGCCACCAAAACGGTAAGTAAGCCCGCTGCGGCTACTCTCGACAAGACCTGACGCTCGGTGTGGAATGGATTGACAGTAAGACTGCCCTTGCCCATGTGAAGTAGGCCTTGGGCAATGCGGACCATGAACAAAGAGTTCTGATCGCGGTGATAGTAACTAGCAAGCTGGCGAAGAAGCTGTGCCAGTCGAGCGTTGTTCGTTCCCGCCCCACAAAGGCCCATAGCAAAGATAGCATTGATGGCAACATCATTGTCATTATCGTGGCTGTACCGGGAAAGAGTATCGTAAACACCCATTTGCGGGTTACTTGCGCTAATAAGACCCATAGCGAGGGGAACGGCTCTCCTGATATTTGCAGCGCCATAGTGCATCAAATGTCCAAACTGTCGTAGGACCATCTCTTGACCAATGTCTTCTCCCATGGCAATAAGAGAGAGGCCAAGTACGGCGTATGATTGGACCAACTCGTCTCCTTTCTTTTCCTCTTTGTCTTCAATCTCATCGTTGCAGATGTGAAGTAGTTCTTGTAGTTTTAACACGGTTCCCGTTCCTGCCCACGCACATACTGAAGCCAATACGGAAGTTGGTTTGGCCATAGGATGATCGATGGCTTTCAAGATATCAAGAATCACTTCGACTTCTTCTTGTCGACCAAAATAGAGGAGTGCAAGACCTAATGCCATAAATCTTGTCCACTTATCTTTTAACTGCGGTTGCCTTTCCTCGTCCATCAAAGTTGTAGCAATAGCCTCGCTGACTTGGTGATTCGATGAACCAACAAATACCAAACCCAGTGAAACCGCCGCCATAGCCGAAACCTGCATTGCTAGCGACGAATCTTCGACAATAGGTAGCAGAAGATCCAGGACATCTTCTCGACATGATCCGGCGTATGCAAGGCCGAGGCCCATTATGGATGCCACTCTCATTAACATGCTTTTGCTTGCCAGGTTGTCTGAGTCGCTGAGCAGTGCCAAGGCGGGATCAGACTCAACTCGTACGCCAGAATTGAGAATACCGATGGCGAGTAAAGCACCTGCTTTGATTTGTTCTTCTTCCGCGTAGGTGAACCTGTCAACTTTATCCAGACCTTCCTCCACATCCCATTGCAATAATGTTCCAACCGATGCAGTTGTTGACATCATACCGTCATCCTTCGTTTTCCAGACCCATGGGCCTTTATCATCCTCAACGAGCATCATCTTGTCATTGCCGAAACCTGCGTTCGTGAATGCATTGACGAAAGCGCTGGCAAGGTTATGCCGTGCCGAATCGACATTAGTGAGGCCTGCACCACGGTTGTTCTCGAGGTGAGTTTTGTAGATATCTTCGGGCATCTTTGGCTCGAGAATATTGAGTTCCTTAGCCAAGGTTCGAAAATGAGTCGAAAGTTGAGTATTATTCAGACAGTCATCTAGCTCCGGATCGTCTGCATCATCAAGGTCTAGCCAAATCTGTTGACGAGCCACGAGGAAAGCCATCTGGCGCCTGATCGATTTATCAGTCGTGGCATTAAAGTCACTCATTATCAATTCAGTATCATTTAGTCGAATGGCAATGACAATCGCTTTGGTGAGCTTATTGTATCTCATGTAAATATCGTGGGCCGTGCGTAGAAACTGGTGGTCTTCGGGGTATGTGAGAAGGTTGACCATGCTGACCATGTAGAGGCAAACTCTGGAGTACGTGTTTTCATCGACGAATTTCGTGATTTCCTCAATCATTTCTAATTCGCTGAGGAGATCGACCGCATCGGCTTCGGCATTGTGGCTTAGGAAATAAGGAACGAGGGATAACGCAAGATCAATCAAATCCTGAAAGTCCTTCTCGTCCGTTATTCTATTCTGGTATTCTTGGCCTATTTCCAAGGCAAGGTGTCGAATGTATTCGTGGCCCCAAGCCCCAAGGTCATTTGATCGAGATAGGAGGCGGTATTTAAGGGTCTCGTACTTTTCCTCGTCACCGTAGGTCATTCCCAACACCGACAACATGTCTGCTAACGAGTCCTGGGCCGTATTAGTCCGGATTCTGTGGCCTTATTGAATAGGGCCTACTCACCTTATCATCGCCAGCAGCCCATTGTTCGTATAGGCTGGCAAGCTCATCATAATGTGGTCGCAAAAATTTCAGGGGTTTCGGTACTGCGGTCATGGACGAGGTTGATGTTTTAATGAGCTCTTTGATGGTCTCGAGCGCTTGCTTGTATAATGAAGTGTTTGGTTCCTAGAGCGTTTGGATCAGTACTAAAACACACTGTCCTAAAGGCACAAAAATAGTACCTGTAGTCGCTCTACTAGCATTTCCAGTTTTTCCTTCAGCTGCTGATCTTCTTCGCTGAGCTCCTCTGCAATCAAGCATTAGCACCCGAGCTTGCATCAGGACCGTAAAATAGAGCGTGCTATCTTTACCTTCTTGAGGCTCTTCATCCTTTTTACCATTAACATCGGCCTTGTTCTCTTGGCCATCCTTTTTCCCATCTTGTAATTCTCGAACGTCGTCTACCTTTTCCTTGCCCTTCTCCGAAGCGCCGGTCTGTTCCTCCTTCGCCATTATAGAGTGTGAGAAGAGCTGCGGAATGTGTAACTAGCTGGGGAAGGGTTGACAAGGGTCAAAGATGATGTCAGTTTGATGAGAGAGCCGCAAAAATAAAATAAAAACAAGTAATGGCTCGCGGTGGTTTTGAATGTCTTTCGTTGAAGCTACCGGATTGAGTGCTGGTGCAGCTCAACCTTCAACCTTGACACCTGCTTAGTCAGAGCCAAACTCTATTGCCAAGACCCAAGCTTTTAGGCATACGGAGTAACTACCTACCTAGGTACCTCACCATTCCGTACTTCGTAAAGTAGGTACCCAAATCGCCATCCGGAGACGCCGGCGTTCAGCAAGTCTAAAGAAAAGGGAGTCGGCATGATTCACACATTATCTGATTATTATTACTAACAGATGTACTGTACATGCTTAGTAGACAAATAATATCCATACCAATTATTTTACAGAAACTCCAAATATATATGCCTGCCAAAACATAATGAATCAACTCCAAATCCTACCACGAACCATAATGCGAGCGTGGATCTAACACCAGGGACCATGCAGTAACAAGTAAAAGCATTATATAGCCCGCTTCCAAGCCGCAAAGCAGCTTTTCAGACGTCAATCAGTCGGACTCCTTCCCCTCTAAACAAAACAAATCGTCGCTACTAGTTGGTAGACGTTCCATGGGCTCGGTATCACGATCGCAGCCCCCAACTTCCAATCTGAATTGTTCGAAACGTTTTTCGGTTGCATTCAAGAGATCACTAGTCATACCAATCTCACCAGACGGCGAAAGGACTCTCATGAGTGATGACAAACGTGGAAGGTGGCTTGGAAATGCATCCAACAGATTAGAAATAGAGGCATCGTTCGAGATGGTGTTTTCAACTGGGGCCGGCTTTGGCCCATTGAATGTCTTCTCTAACAAGGTCTGGTGAGGATCGATGATCTCTTGGCTAGATACGGGGTCCGTCTGCGCGGTCGAGGAGAACTCTTCGGGATCATGAAATAGTTCATTATGCACGGTCACTAGGGAAAACTCGCCTTCGGTAGCAAACGAAGGGTATAGCATATAATATCCACGAACCCGAACGAGCTCTAACAGATAAGCCATCCAAGAAGGGTATTTGCTTAGAATTGACTTAGGGTGAGTCTTTAGCTTCGTTTCCAATACTGGGGAAAATCTATTAGAAAGAAATGAATGGAGCTCGCTCCATTTATCTCCGAAATAAAGGGCAGCATTGCTATTTGGAGCCTGCCAAAGAAAAACGGGAAGGGTGTTGTTCGCAATCTCCATAGACGAAGGCGCGCTAGGGGGAGAAAATTTATCCCCGTCAATTAACTTAGTCGATGGGAGTTCCAAAGAAATTCCCAATAATTGAGCCAGCTCCGGTGATTCTGATGCCGGGTACCTGTATTTCATAACGGAGTATTTAAGGAAATGATAGAACGACGGCGATAATTCCGTCTGAGGAGAAAGTACTAAGACGTGGCAAAATGAAGGATCTCGCGGATAAAAAGCGTCGATGCTTCTCACCGCTGCTTCCTGAGCGGTTATTTTATGTGTGATCCGGCGTCGTAAAATAAACTGTCGGTCATTTGTCCGCGGTGGCCACGTAAACGCGCCAAGATATTCCCTAAATTGGGGATCAACGTCCCAAGGTAGTTCAATTGTCAATCGAGGTGCCGGGCCAAAGTAATCGGCTTTTTGTAACGATTTGAGAAGCCTCCGGATAGAGCCAGATGAGCTGGGCGGGGCTTGAATAAGGATTTCAATTTGGATATTATGCCATACTTCGATTTTGTTAGAAAAATAACTTGAGACTGTTCAATTAGCTTACCTGACAGAGCTCTAGCATCCAAGCTAGTAATCCATTTGAAGGCGGACACCCGGCCCCTGAGGCCTATGTGTGTAAACCCTGCCGGCTTCGCTTGAGCTTTCACGCCTTGTGTGAGATAAGACTCATCCCGGCTCTCATGTGTAATAACGACGCGCGGTCGCAGTACGTTATACATATGGACGAGGGCAGACTTGACACCCACCTCCATTCTCGCATCAGTAGACCATGGTCCATAATCTGGACGAGCGTCTACGCAGTACAAGTTGTTAATTTCAGCAATTGAAGCGGTACGGCTTCTAGTTACATACCATGCCAGAAGACTGAGCATTCTGATTCGTTATAGCCATTGACCTCTTGCAGCCCTTCAATTGATATTTCTTCCCGGCCCATTAAAACTAAATGTACCTTATTTAGTTTATGCTCTGACATCTCACAGGCAATTGGAAGCAGGTCGGAAAGACATTTCAGGTTCGCCACCGCAAAAACCACTATATTATTTGGCTGAAACCCCCAATAACCCCGGGATGAATATAGTGTCCTTGCTAAGGAGAAGAATCGTATAGGTCCATTGAAATGATGCTTATTCTCGTTATTCGTCTGATCTGACACTGCTGGCGGTGGTCCGGTCGGCCGTGAGACCGGGCGGTTCATGGAAAAGGGCTGATATTTCGATTCCTTGTCATGGCGGGATTTATTATCGCTTGGAACGGCTAGGAATTGTTTGCTTGTGAGGAGCCAGCAGCAGAGGAGGACGCCAAGAAGCACGGTAAAGGCACGTCGCCGTCGGGGCAGCCGCCATGATGCGAGCGAAAGCCGGCGAGAATGCGCAGGTTTCCGGTAATGATGGTCGTCGTCTTTCTTTCCAAGCTCTTCATCGGCAAGGAAGATCCGTTTCGAGAGCGGCATGATCAGTCTCCACAGCTCCTCTGGGCTGGAGGCTGGAGCGAATTCAGGAAGCTCTCATATTCGGGACAGGGCGGAAGTGGAGAAGGACAGCAGTGATAGGTTGCCAATTGCAACAAGCTGTTGTTGTTGATCCTCCGGTGTTCGATTTTCGGGACAATCATGCGTGCATTGACCACTATTGATCTGCAAGTGTGCGACCTTGAGCCGTGGATTGGCAGTTGGTGATAGTGGCTTGTGCCGGTCGGGGTCTAGAAGTCACTTGTTGCGGGTTCCGCCTTGGCATTTCGCGAGAAACCCGCAAATGCAACAACAGGTGGACAACGCAAGGCGAACATCGGACCAAACCCCAACCCACTTCATGACCACCTCCTCTCGCTCTTTTGCACCTGCGTTGTTGTGCTGGACAGAATAATCTATCGTTATTATGTCGATTTCTCCTGTCAAGATTTAACGTCGTACATTTATGTCTGTCCTACTAATTTTCCTTCTTCAATCCAATTTACCTGAGCAGCAGACATCCGCTTCCTAGGCACTCTGGTGCCAACTTCTTACCCAAGGATCACAACCCTTCTTTCATCAATTACCCGGTTTGGGTCCAAGTCGATCCTTTTATCCTAAATGGATCGAGATACCATGGATATAGACGATGTCGAAGACCCAAGAGGAGCCAAACGCACCGCCGCTGATGCTGGCTTTCCCATCAAAGAACCTAGGAAGATCCAGGCACGAAACTCTAGACCCTTCAACTTAAACTCTAGCCTTCTAACTGCAAGCAGGCCTTGGATGCGGATGTCATAAATAAAATAGCAGCCGGTGAAATTATTGTTGCTCCTATGCACGCGTTGAAGGAGTTGATCGAGAATTCCGTTGATGCCGGCTCCACATCGATTGAAGTCCTTGTGAAAGATGGCGGGTTGAAACTCCTCCAAATAACCGACAATGGGCATGGGATCGAAGTTAGTCAACTTTCATCGTATAACCAGAGACAAGCACTAACCAGTATTGCATCCATAGAATGAGGATTTGCCCATACTTTGCGAAAGATTTACAACCTCGAAGATAAAGACCTTCGAAGACCTGTCTAGTATTGCTACCTACGGCTTCAGAGGCGAAGCACTAGCAAGTATTAGCCATATCGCACACTTAACGGTAACAACCAAAACCGCCAGCTCAAGCTGTGCGTGGAGGGCACATTATCGGGACGGAAAGCTCGTCCCCGCAAAGCCTGGGCAAAGCGAAGAGCCCAAGCCTACGGCTGGGCGTGGTGGAACACAGATAACGGTAATACACCGGTGATTTGCCTATCAGGATTGTCTCTAATCAATGGAATAGGTCGAGGACTTGTTCTACAATGTCCCTGCTCGACGCCGTGCCTTCAGGTCAGCAAGTGAAGAGTATGCCAAAATCATCGATATTGTTGGCCGGTATGCTGTACATTGCAATGGAGTCTCATTTTCTTGCAAAAAGCATGGTGATTCCGGTGTTAGCGTGTCCACTTCAGCAAACTCGAGCGCTATAGATCGCATCCGACAGATTCACGGAAGTGCGGTAGCCAATGAGGTGATTTCTTTCGACGTCGACGACTCCAATTTAGGCTTCCGTGCCACCGGCTTTTCGAGCAATGCGAATTACCATGCAAAACGAACGACCATCCTATTATTTATCAACCATCGGTCGGTGGATTCTTCCGTCATTCGCAAAGCCATCGAGCAAACCTACTCTGCATTTCTACCAAAAGGAGGGCATCCGTTCGCTTACTTAGCCCTCGAGATTGAACCCCAAAGGGTCGATGTTAATATTCATCCGACCAAGCGAGAAGTCAACTTCCTAAACGAGGACGAGATTACTGAGCTCATATGCAACGCCATCAGAGCGAAATTAGCCAGCGTGGATTCAAGCCGCACATTCCTAACTCAAACCCTACTTCCTGGCTTGCAACAGTCGGAAACCACTCCTACTGACGTCACTTCCCCAGGCGGATCAATGATAGAAGGGCAAGTAGCCCTCCGAACTGTAGCAGGCTCCAAGAGACCCTGTGAAAGCAATCTCGTTCGAACTGACGCCAAGCTGCGTAAGATCACATCCATGTTTCCTTTCAGCATGTCGGAGAACACTGAAGGGGATGCCGAATCTCCAGAGAATCCTGAGTACGGACCTAGTGGGCGTGAGTCTGTCCATATTCGTCTCACATCAGTCAGGAATCTACGGGCTGCAGTTCGGTCAAAGATGCACGAGAATTTGACAGAGGTGTTTTCCTCACTCACCTACGTTGGTTTAGTTGACACCCGACGAAGAGTTGCGGCGATTCAGTCAGGCATTAAACTCTACTTAGCAGACTACGGCCTGATCTGCAATGAGTTGTTTTTCCAAATTGGCCTCACGAATTTCGGAAACTTTGGAACTATCACTCTAGAGTCATCTCCAAATTTAGTCGATCTACTCTCTCTTGCTACTGCCGCTGAACGTCAGGAAAACCTTCAACGAATTGAAGCACGGGCAAGGGAAGGTGGGCCTTCTGCGGAATCTGATGATTTGGAAGATGTTGACCTAAGCCACGTCCCTCAAAAAATCGCAGCACACCTTATTGAAAGGCGAGAAATGCTAAAGGAATACTTCTCTCTTGAGATTTCGGAGAAGGGCGAATTACTATCCATTCCACTGCTATTGAAGAACTATATGCCATCATTGGCCAAACTACCACGGTTTCTCCTCCGTCTCGGACCCTACATAGATTGGACTAATGAGGAAGCTTGTTTCGAAAGTTTCTTGAGAGAGCTCGCTGCATTCTATACCCCCGAACAGCTCCCTCTGGTGCCGGGCAGTGGTATACCAGATCTTCTCGAAGAAGCCAACGCACGGGAAAACGAATCGTCATCTGAATCCCAGCAATCTTCCTCCCAAGCCGATACGATAGCGGCCCAAAGGGCCAAAGAAGACCCATCGATAATCCGCCGACGCTCCCAGATGACATGGATGTTGGATCACATTCTTTTCCCTGCCATTCAAACCCGGCTGGTTGCAACGGATAGCTTAGTACGAGCCGTGGTTGAAGTTGCCGATTTGAAAGGTTTGTATAAGATCTTCGAACGGTGCTAGAGAAGAAGAAGAAGACCAAGTGCAACGCAACATAATTGAAAAAAAAAAGGCAAAACAAGAACAATATTTCATGGTTGGCTGCCAACGGCAGCCCAAATTTTCGAAACAATTTCGTTATTTCAACTAGTTAGTTATATTGCCCCGAATGCTATTTTAAACAATGGCACTTCAGAAAAGTTCCGGCCTAGGTAGCCCTTCCACTATCTCTTACTCCACCAACCCCCGGCTGTTACATTTATTTCGTTTTTTTCCCTGGTATATCTGCCCAAAAGAAAAAAAGAAGAAAAAAGAACGATTCCACCCTCCTATTCTATCTCGCGTTGCTGAAAACTACATCTCGCATCAAATGAGCAAGCTCTAATGAATCAAGTCCGGATTTTATAGCAAGTCAATGTCATATCTTCCAGCATTCTACGTGGAACTACATTGCTCGAGCCCACAAAAGAAAAAAATCCTGCCTTTGCACTACTATCTGTTTCTCATTCCTTCTAATACCCCTATTTTCGGCCAATACATTTCGATCCTTTCAATCATCTACCAATTTCATAAAACTCGAGTAATTGTCCAGTGTAGCTAATTGTCCAGCGTAGACCTTAAGAGTGATGAATTTGTCGAAATCACAAGGGCCTCGAATCAAGCCCAGGCACACCACCGTCGTCCATTCAAGGAAAACATGTCTAAAATTTGGGAGAGTCTGTTTAAATTTGTAAAAAGAACTGGCTATTTCTCGCTACCAGCCTAGATCACATTCCAGAGCAATTTAATTTCCCTGCCATGTATGTTATAAATACTACCCGACTCCTAAACCAGTCCCAGGCCCGTAGATCTTGCAAGAAAAACAATAAATGGCACGGGCATCAAATGAAAGGGGTTAAAAAAGAAAAAAAAAAAAAAACCAGAAGCGAGGAGAGGATAAATATATAGAGTAATGTGTAGAAAGCAATCAAATGATGCGAAATGCGGCATAGCATGTTTGGCATCAGGTATAACTGGAGAATTCGCAAAGAAAGAGAGGACATAAAACACATCAGTCATTGCAGTACATAGTTACGTGTATGGACGCGTGAAGCTCGTTTCGTAAATCATAACCATAGAAAAATGAAAAGAGAAGTGAAGAAAAGTGAAGGGAAACAAGAAAGAAGATAAAGAAAAAGGAGAAATTGACTCGACATAGGAGTAATCGAAAGGGGGTAAAGAAAGTTAAAAATCATAGATCATGACAAGCGGCCTGAACGACGGCATTTGGCGGCTACATCTGCCTTGAATACGGTTTGTTCATAAGTGCGATCTCTCGACAGACGGTCGTCCATTCTAAATCGCGTCGAACGGGCTGGCCGCGTTTCTGCTGCAGCTTTTCATCCCATTGCATGAGTTCGTAACTGATGCAATGCCATCAATGGTCAGTCAGGGTTCCGGTCAAGATAATCAGAAAAGATCGATAAGATAAATGTAACTCACACAAACCGAAGGTGCGGTTGGATAATGACATTGAGTCTTCTTGCCCGAACGAAGCAGCTGGAAAGAACGTTAGACATTGCAAGAGTGAAGATGGAGCGAGGGAGGGCATACTATGCTCTAGGAAAGGACAGTCCCATGGACGCCATGACTTCTGCAATGCAAATGGTCGCAGACCTCGAGACTCCAACCCGACAGTGGACCAAGGTAGCAGTGCCATCCAATTTTCCTTGCTCTACGGGACACAATTAGTCGTCAATTTGATTGAGGACTCGATATTTCGGGAGCTCACCAATAAATCTCAAACATCGATCAAGTTCCTTTGTCAAAGGATCTATTCCATTATCTTGAACATCGTCTATCATCACTAGATTCTCCGAGCCCCAGTTCTTAGTTTCTCTGTCGGGCCAAGTGACCGGTTCGCCAATGCTTAGTATCCTCTTGATACCCAACTCTCGCAATAGCTCTGGATTGTTCGCATGGGTCAAGTTGCCCAGATACATGTATGGCAATATGCGACTCGGAAATGATCCATCGAGTCGTGCCATCCAATATGGATCCGGCTGTCGAACAAGCTTTTTGGTCTTTACGACAGGGCTTTCACGCATTAATTTGTGCTGTATGGTTGTCAAAAGGGTGACATCTGAAGGATACGCGAAGAAATTTCTCTTCTTCTCTGAATGCAACCGGAGCCAAGCTTCATGGGCCGGTACACATTCTGCAAACATGAAATAAGCTATCGCCAGGAGCGAGCTCTCGGTGTAACCATCGGCACAGTGAATCAGAACTTTCCGAGGACGATCGTCCAACGAAATCATCTGGATATCTCCATCAACTTCAGGCGCTTCTTCATCGGGTTCTCGAGAGTGTGCTACGTGGTAAATCCACCTGCAGGTATCGATGATGTCGAATATCTCCGTTTGACTCAATTCAGAGGCAATGATACTTCCAGAAGACGGAAACTCTATGTTCTGGGGCGCACTATCTAAGAGGGTAGAGATTTTGGCAAGATATCGCGGATCGGGGATATTCGCAACATCGTGGGTCTCGACCATGAGATCAAATTCTGGCTTTTGCTGACCGGAAGTGTCTGAGAGAGGCGGTGGCGTGAAGCCGAGATAGACATTTTTCAATATCTCCGTCGGCCGGGACATGCTGCACATTTCTACGCGCTCCCAGCGAACTAGAGTTTGTTAGCAAACGTCATCTACCTCCACAGCGGCACGTTATTGGAGCGTGACTTACAGAAATCCATTACACGGTCGGTAATTTGTCCATCTGAACCGACAGCCACCAGCTCCGGGTGCTGAGCTTGCACATCTCGGAAAGAGGCTATGTTGTTGTCAGGGCCGGCTCAGAAACAGAAAAGACAGGGGACTTACTCGAAAGGACAAAGGTATTGACAAGGCGAAACTCTTCTCCAGGGTCAAACCTTTGGCGCCATGTTTCCTGAGCCGAAGATATTTGTTTAGCTAAAGATAGCAAATTGGACGCCTTCACGCCATCCTCTCCATAGACGACAATGTCAGAAACCGGTGCGAGCTTCGCACTCTGGATATGAAAGTTCCGCACGGAAAATCCCCTGGGTGGATCTGCATCGAGAAACGTCGGTCCATTGAGGATCTCGCTCGGCGCCACCGCCCCTTTGATCCTGGAAGTCGACAGCTCACCGCCGACTTTGACTACGATTATGTTTCGGAGACATTTCGGAAAGCGCCGTAGGGTCCTCCTTCTCGGCACAAAAAATGCAAGCTGGATTTGGTTGTCCGGATGCAAACCATGCAACCATGGGAACACCTTGTTAGGCTCTGGTAAGGGTCTCGCAGCGGCCTCATCGAGTGCAGCGGCTAATTGGTGTGCATCGATGCTGTAAACCGGAGGGTTATGGTAAAGCTTTGGGTGCTTGCTGGGAGGATATAGAAGTGACTTGATGGGCTTTGTTGTCGAAATGGAGGGCGCGGGTATCTTCGAACTAGCAGGAGGTGGGCCGGTGGGGCAGATCGGGATATGTTTGTTTGGCACAGGTGTTGGCCCTCTGGATGTCGAAGCACTAAGACTGAGGGCCGAGGCGATGGGAGGAGGAGTCGAGGAATGCGGCAATGGCTGCTGCTGGACAACAATAGTGGCCATGATATCGTTCTCTCAGTGAAATTGTTGTATTGATATCTCGCAAGGAAGTGGGTAGGTTCAGTCAAGACTTAGTCACATCGTTTTGCGAAAAGGACAATTCGCAAGAATCGACGGAACGGGTTTTGACGGGCAACACGGCCGGTCGCGATAGTCAAGAGGAGATACTGAGAAACACAAGCGAACGACGAGTTGAACAGGGTGAGTGAACTGGTGACACAGCAGGATAGTTAGCAGCCGTTCTCCCAAGGGAATCCACAGGGGCGTAGAAATCAGCCCACCTTGCGATCCGTCGGGCAATCAGCGTTCGGCCATTGTCGACGTTTGTAATTCTGAGGCTACAATGCCAGTTAGAAGATGTGAATGAAAGCGAAGAGAGGGTGTAAGAGAGGGCAGATACGTGCAGGAGACAACCTACTATAGAGATAGGCTAGTTCGGAATAGTGGCCGCACCGCAAACGGGCCTTTGCCAACGTTGACTTGGAACCCACAATACAGAAGTAGAGTTTAGGAGAGCCAAGGAGCAATGGATGCAGATTCAAATCAAGTATCTTATTTACGACAATTGGTATTCGTAGCAAAAGAGCAGTATAATGGTAGCGCAGAGGAGGTTAGAAAAGTGGTGGAGGCGGACTATGAACAGAGCGGGAGTAGGGGATGGACGATGATGATGATACAACCTTTTTTATTATTACTATCACTAACTACCTAACTTATCGGTTATCACTATGGATTAACTCCCTGGCTAGGAATAATGAGCCATGGGATGGGTTGGACCAAAAAGCCCAGATGGAGGGGGAAAATGTTGGTAACTTTTTAGTCGTCAAGCTGCACGCACGGAGGAAACAAGCAACTTGAAAGTCTCTTTCTAACACGCGTCTCATGCCTGGTTTGGGAGAGTGACTTGTGAGATACTTGGCAACTCGACTTCGTTTCAAAGAAGGTGAAGGAGTTGCTCTTTGTGCTGATGTCGGATGTTTCGTCTCAAGGATACTATGCGTAGATATCTTGAGTAATAAGATGAATGTCTTCAAGTATCCTTATGCACATTTCTTTTCCTTTACCAAACTGGCTCGCTGTTCGGATCAGGGATGGAGCATTGCACGAACGGGTTCATTTACGGAGTACTTACTCCTTGCCGTGAAGGTTTCTCTGGCTTGCATGTCTCCATGCAGGATGCACTGAGTGAACACACCCGACGCCCGCCAGCACATCCGTCAAACCAGCGAATATCAAGGATGTACCTCTCAAGTACCACTCCCATTGCCATTCTGTGTGCCGGCGTTGCTGCTTTTTTTAAACTCCGACTCGCACCTTCCCCAGGAAATATACCAGAAACACAGACGGAAGAGGAAGTGGGTCCCTTACTAGCCAATCAGAACACAGTGATTGGGAAGGTGGGGCGGATTGGGTTCGGACTTTGGTGGGGTAATTGCCAATCATGGCAGGCATGCCCGAGGCCGAAATAACAAACTTCCCTTCACGGAGAGAGTGCCGCATTGGGAATATCATTAACGAATGCCTTACCTGTTGCTATATACTGTCAGCCACTTGGGATGATGTTTTATAGACGGAGTAAGGGTTATCTCCGTGTTGGAGAATCGATTCTGGTGCATGAATTTCATTTCCAGGACAGCATGAATATTTGGCATCTCGGAACTGTGGAGCATCGTCAGAGTCCAGGCCTTTTAATCACCACTTCATAATCGTCATCCAACCCCGCTCGGCGTTCTGCCTGTGGGTCTTTAACTAGGTAAGGTATTTCTTTTTAGAAGGTATCTGAGTATTGTTATTTTTTGGCTTGGACCCCGACGGTGATAATTTCAAGTCTGTCGCTGTTGGGCTTTGAAGACCCTATCAGGTACGGAGTAGTAGGTACCTAACCGGCTCTTCGGTACAAAGCCGGGCAGTCTGATACAAAGCGTGGTGGGTGGTGTGACGAAGCTTAGCATCATGGGAACAAAACACACCCACCACAAGATCGCTGATCTCCCATCATGAAACATACTTGACGATATCAATCATCATAAGCGATACTAAAATCACCAACCTTGATATCGGCCATCGCAATTGGATACAAGGTTGTTGTACATAATACGGAGCACGGAGGTACATCGCCATCTACAAGGGTCACGTGCCCTCACCTCCTCCTCTGAGCTCATCCGCCAGCCGATCTATATAAAACCGGGCAACGTCGCGGGGAAGCCGGTCAAATGATCGTACAATCTTCTCCACATCCCTCCGGCCTTTCTCATACGCGTGCAGATCACGGTTGCCGTAGACATCCCGTCCCGGGGAATAAATGCCGTCTGCGAGATTGCGAAAGAATACATTCACCGCGACACTAATGCTGTCACTGCTAGCGCCACTGTCACCTCCATCATCACCACCTGTGGTAGGACAGGCTGTGTGGAGCCAAAGAGGCGGGAGGAACAGGATGTCACCTGGGTGAAGTGCGGCTTCGTGCGGAGTCGTGCCCGAAGGATAGGCTGTTTGCGAATCGTTACCGGTCGTGGTGCTTGTTGAGAAGACATTGATAGACGAACTAGAAGACCCTGCAGCGAACGAGAGTTTCGATACATCGCCGGGCGGGAAGAGGATCAATTTCTTCTCTCCGCGAATTTGGCAGAGAACGTTGGCCAGGACCTGGGAAAAGTAAAAAGGACTGTCAGTTTCTCGACATTCATTCATCGAATAGGATAAATACACGGTAAGGTTGGGCATACATCATAGTGTAACCAAAGGATTACCGGTCCGGATATTCGAAGCGGAGAGCTATGTGCGTTTTCTGAAACGAATGATAGTTCAGGTGGCAAGTGGAAATCAGCTTTGAGACCGGGAAAATCAGTCGCAAGGTTGGCGGGTTCTTCGGTTGGCTTGCTGGCTGATATTGCTCGCAAATATTGGCGGGAACCGGCGTAGACTTCGTCGAGGAATGTCCCAAATTCCTTTGTCACGTAGGCGAAATTTTTGGTTTGGAAATCCATGTGTTCTGATTTTGATTCGTGAACAACGACCTATAGAATATGAGCATTGTTGCCCAACTCGGGTATTAGGCAGATGTCAAGTATACCTACCTTTCTGTCAACACCTACGGAATCTTTGAGATATTGTTTCGTCCATAACTTGACACACGGCCCAATATTACACCCTTCCAGAATAACCGGCTTGGCTTTATCCAATATCGTTCGAAACTCCTGCGCACTAGATATTTTCACTCGTGGAATGGTAACCACTGTGCTAGCGCTGTCTATAACTGGTTGCGGCGTGACACTTATTGTCCTTAAGGAGGTCTGCTCGGAGCTGCTTGCTGGTGCAACTAAAAGCCATTCATTCGCAGCATTAGGTGTTGCGGCTTGCAATAGCCAACTTCCTCCATTCCAAAAGGTTCCGAAAGAGAAGCATACCCCACCGCCTCCGACTATGAGAATTTCATCTTCCCCAACGGCGATTGATGAATGGCCAATAAGTAGGGGACGTGGGCCGTTGAAATCAACGCCTAGCCCTATTGTGCAAAGTGTGTCGGAGCTAGGCACATCCCAAAAGCCCAAAATACCCCGTAAAGCGCCAAATTTGAGGATCACGATCTCGTAGGGCCGAGGAATACAACCATCGTTAGTTATTCCGCCAATGATAGCAATTTGATCTCCCACCCTTTCGATACTGGAGCCAAATCTGCCTAGCCACCTGTAGAACGGCGTAAGAGCAGAGAGTTTGTGTGCCCAGTTTTCAAAAAATTGAATCACGAGCTCGCCGGTACCCGCCATATATAGCTTCCAGTGCCAGAAATCCGTGAGAACCACACCTCCCTGCGACATACCGCCAGCCAGAATTCCCCTCTGCTCTTGAAGGCTGAAGAGCATGGGACCAAACCGTGGTGGTGGAGTGTATTCTGCGTAGACTTCCACCCAGCCTCCCCCTTCAGACCACGCAAAGAATGTGTCCAAAACCTGGCCCGTTGCGGACTTTCCCCCATAGAGCAATACGAATTTACCATATTGGCCCATATCAACTTCAGTAGTTGCATGACGGAAACATGGAACCGGAAGACTGTCAATCTGATTCCATTTTCCATCTTTTTTCAGCCAACAATCGCCAAAGGGCATTGTTGGCGAAGCTCTGCCGCCAGAAAGTAATGATAAGCCATCAAAATTAGTCGTAGAATGACACATGCGCGCCCGAATATCTGCGGGGGGTATATCGTGAATAGAATGCCTCACTTCTAACGCACTATACACTTGTGTGGTTGAAAGCCGGGTTTGGAGTCCCAAACCGCCGTGTAGGCCAACTGCATTCCCCTTGACGGGAACTATAGCTCCAAATCGTCTCTGGCCATTGAAACGTAAGGGGCATTGGGGTACCAGTTTGAAGTCTTGAGGTCCCGAGTCTATCTGTTCGGCCACATCTTGCCTATCGCAGGGTAACCCGAGACTTTTTGTCGATGCATAAAGTAAGAAATAGTGGGATGCAAATAGGGCAAATTCTTCCCACTCGTCAAATGTTTCAACCTTGTCGAGGGATTCTCTTTGCACGTCGGTCAAAAATTCTGAATCACTCCATAGGTTCCATAAGCTCCTTGCGCTCGCATGTCTCCAGCCTGCTTTAAGAAAGCGATCTTCCTGATCCCGTAATAAAGGATATTCGTGGATTGAGTAGAGTGGAGTCCTTAGTTTATGGAAATGGCCCATCATCGTCGTTGCGAAAGGGTGGTCAGGGCCATCGGGAAAATATTGTTCTAGAAGGTAAAATCTCGAGTCTTTGGGATGATGGTTAGAATTATGATATATCAAGGGCAATAGTTCCATTTCTCACCATCACTTATACTCGATGCCCACTGAAGCAGGTTGTCCGCAGACTTCACGTCCATGTAAGTCAGAGATACTTCGGCCGTGCAGACTATAGAGAAATCAGAAATAGAACCGAGCTCAGACCTTAGCACATCTTCTAATTTTTTCGGTTCGCTCAAGTCGCATCCAATTCCAAGATAACGTTTGCTGCGTATAAGGACTGCATTCTCCTCCAATAGAAACTCCGCGTCTGGAATAACAGCGGCAAGGGCATCCGTGTCTCGTATTGTATTTCGCTTTTCTATCATGAGTTTATGGTAATCGACGTCGATGAAGCGGACATTTTGGCACAACGTTGGCTCGTTAGTAAGAAATTGGAAGGGAAGGGGATCGCTAGCACACATCTCATTAGTTACGGATAAGCAAAAGCAAAAAGGAATGAGAACGAATACCTACAAGCCGCATCCAAAATTCAGAACTATCTTTGGTTGCTCGGAATCTTCTTTCAGGAAAGTCCGCACAGAATGCTCAATGGCATACATTCGCAACCAATATCCTCGATTAATTAGAGGAGACCGTCGCTGACGCTTCTTCACAAAATATCGAATGAAATGCGGTTCTGGGTAGTACAGCTGCTCAACACTCCGTTTTGAGACAATGCTGCTGCCATTCGTCTAATAATCGCGGGCAACTTAGCAACCGTAAGACAAGCTCGTCAGAAGATGCGGAAAATGTGGGTTAGACTCACCCCCATCACCAAGCCCTTTTCGAGCTCTGTTTTGGAATCAGGCAAACCCATGGCTAGCGATTTTGGTTTCCGCATCTTGTTTCCCGCCGGCTGAGTTGCATGTCCTTCTGCCATTCTGTGATAATCGTCAACAACGAAACTGCTGACAACAATGAAGCGAATGAAAAAAGATCCTTATCAGTCTTATCAGATCTGCCAAGCCATCGGAGCTTATTGTAGCACGTGACACTAAATGGTCCGAGCGCCCAGAACTTTGGCGTCATGTGCCGTTTGACTTTCCTCGCGAACGTCGCAGTTCGTCCTCAAAGGTCTAGAGATTCTGCATATATTTTACCCTCCAGGCAGCAGCCAAATCAATATGATCGATCGGAGCTGACAATACCACATACTAGGCTATTGATTCATTTATCCTCTGCTTATTTTTCAGAACAGCGTGTTCTTTTTGAGGGATCCCGTTCTAGGAGTTTTCTCGGGAGCTTTCCCAACCTACCTTGGTTTCCAGAGTGGAGCGCAACGGCCATTTGGCACGACGTATTTATCTTCGAACATCTACATCTGGAAGTAACTAACAGGGTTTTTTCGGCTACGAACTCGCTATGGCGCTTAATTTTGTGACTTTCAATCAAGACTATAGCTCTCTGTGTGTCGGTACGTCCATGCATTACAACATACTCTCAGCGCATCTGCGGTGCACAGCTAATCTGCTCGGAATTTAGGTACCACCACGGGAGTTAAAGTATTCAACACCGACCCTTTTTCGAAAACGCATGACCTACCGGAGGGAAATGTATCTATCGTGGAAATGCTTCAGACGACGTCCTTAGTGGCAATGATTCTCTCGCCGCGGTTACTACGGGTAATAAACTCAAAGGTATGCGTTGATTCTACACTTGGTTCAAACGGAATAGCTGCTAATCAAGAGATTATCCGCAGCGGCAATCTGTTATTTGCAATCTTACATTCGAATCTGCTGTCCTAGCGCTACGAGTAAATCGCCTTCGGCTCGCCGTTATTTTAGAGGATCAAATTTATCTATACGATATTTCCAATCTCAGGCTACTTTATACGATACAGACATCGCCGAATCCAAACGGTAAGCCGACCTCCGCCTATGCTTCATGGAATTCAACTTACTTAATGCCTCACCATACAGCTGTTTGCGCACTCTCCCCATCACCAGAAAATTCATACCTCGTTTACCCAGTGCCTAAGAAAATCCCGCCTGCGAACATGGTCAACCTTGCTCATGCTCCCCCGCCAAATGTTCACGTATCTCAAACCGCAGGCGAAGTTCTCATTTTCAACGCCGCCAAACTCGAGGCCGAGAATATCCTTGACGCACATAAAAGTCCTATATCCGCCCTTGCTCTCAACAATTCAGGCACTCTTTTAGCAACCGCTTCCGATAAAGGAACCGTCATTCGCATATTCTCAGTCCCAGCAGCTCAAAAACTATACCAACTAAGAAGAGGATCAATGCCAGCACGAATATATAGCATGTCTTTCAATATCACATCAACGTTACTTTGCGTTTCGTCAGCGACGGAGACGATTCATATCTTCAAGTTGGATCAGCAAAATTTTATCGACCCGGGAGAGTTCAGCGTCAACAGTCGCAACTCAAGCGAAAGCTCTTTTGAAGTAATGTCCGCTCCAAGCGAGATGTCTTCGCGGAAACATAACGGTACCTGGATGGGAATGCTCCGGCGCACTTCACAGAATGTGGGTAGCGCTGTCGTTTCTACCGTGGGCGGTTATCTTCCGAAAGGCGTCACGGAAATGTGGCAGCCACAGCGGGATTTTGCTTGGATTAAGCTGCCTAAGACGAATAGTGAACGTCTGGGACAGGAATCCATTCGAAGTGTTGTGGCGATGAGCCCCAATGCGCCTCAGGTCATGGTTGTGACGAACGAAGGTAACTTCTATGTCTTCAACATCGATCTGTCAAATGGCGGAGAGGGAACGTTAGTAAAACAATACTCGTAAGTAGTCTCTTGAACTTGATGGCCATTCATTCGAACTAATAATGGATACTCTTTCAGGGTTCTTGACTCAGATGAAAGACTCAACAGGGCGTCCGATACTCCATAACTACGAAATAACTTTGATTTACGGCTTAATATTGGGCTCCCGCATCTATATCTTTTGTTTTTACTGTACTAAGATATTATTTTTCGGTGCATTACGGCGTTGTTCGGAAAATCAATTTCATTGGAGGTGTTTTTTATCATCGGAAGCGTGGAACCGTGCCATAGTTTCCGCCTCAAGCTCGAATATTGAATGCTACGTTTACTCTGTATGGAATTGTAAGAAATACGTACAGTGTACTCCGCAAAAATTATTTAACCAGACCTCTCTTCCCGTCAGATCCGTGTTCGATCTGGTATCGCCGAGACACTGACGGGATTCTGCAAGTCCCATTGGTGTGGGTTTGGACCTCTTCAAAAGGACGTTCCTGTGACCTGCAAAACCCGCAAGCATCCCGTGTTTTATTAGCCTCGGAACGATGATCTACGGAGTTTTAATAGTTACTGAAACACTTGTCGACAGGCTGCGGATAGATATCCGCTCAAAGGAATTTTCAGCATCTGCTTCCTTCTCCCCAAACAATGCAGGAAGATGAGTCAATTTTGACTCTAGTTAACTTATGGGTCTTCATCAGCGCTAAGAAAATAAACCTGGAAAACTTGTGAAATGAACCAAAAATGGCCCGTATAGGGAAGATATAGTCCACTTGTCTTCTATTGCAGCCAGATATTCCATCTCTATTCTAAAGGCTAGACACTCTTGAAAATATAAGACCACTCTGTTCTCATAGGAATTGAGTGCATCACACACTCAACATCACAGCATGGAACTCCAATCTCCCTCGAAGGCCGCAAGTCGGCCAGCGGCATCTCTACAAGTCTCACATACCCTGTCCACTGAGCTACCATCGGCCGCATCCGATCCAGAAATACCGATACAGGAGCTTCCCCCTCCGTCAACGGCATCCACTGTCCCCCAGACATGGAAGCATCCTAGGATCAATACATGGCGCTTCCTCGCCTCAAACTATAGTTTTATTATTCTGGGTCTTAATGACGCTGCTTACGGAGTAAGTCTTCAATATAAATTATTACACAGAGTAGCTAAATCTAGCCGTTAGGCATTGATTCCATATGTACGTGACAATATTCGGGAGTATGAAACAGGGGCGATCTAATCCGGAATTTGCAGCTTGAATCATATTACAATATCTCATATACAGTCATCTCGCTCATTTTCTTGTCCCCCCTTGTGGGCTATGTCTCTTCGGCTTTGCTAAACAATAAGGTACACATGCGTCTCGGGCAACGCGGTGTCGCCATTCTAAGTCCCGGGGCGCATTTGGCGGCATATATTATTATCTGCCTGCATCCTCCCTTTCCGGTCCTTGTCATTTCTTTTATCCTAGCAGGATTCGGCAACGGCCTGGCGGATGCAGCATGGAATGCCTGGGTCGGTGGAATGACAAACACCAACGAATTGTTGGGCATTCTGCATGCTTTTTACGGATTAGGGGCTACCCTTGCACCGACAGTTGCGACAAGTCTAATTACCAAGGCACACTGGCAATGGTTTGAATTCTATTATTTGATCGTCGGTGCGGCTTTTTTGGAGCTGATCTTCTTGACGACGGCATTCTGGACGGCAACTGCAGCCAAGTATCGCACAGAACATGAGTCCAGTGCGGCCACGGAACTTAATCTTACCGCACAAGCACCAGAATCGTCCAAGAAGCTGAATCGAATCATAACGAAAGTGGTTGGGAATGGGCGAACCGCTGAAGCTTTGAAAAACAAAGTAACGTGGATTTGCAGCATTTTCATCTCTATCTATGCGGGTGTAGAGGTCGGGTTAGGCGGTTGGATTGTCACCTTCATGATAAACATTCGCCACGGGAGTGCCTTCGCCTCTGGGATGAGTGCAACCGGGTTCTGGCTTGGCCTGACTATGGGCCGTGTGATCCTCGGTTTTGTAACTCCACGGCTTTTCAGGTCCGAAAAACACGCAGTCGTTGTGTATCTCCTATGCACGATTGCTCTGGAGTTGCTTTTTTGGCTGGTCCCGCAATTTTACGTATCGGCGGTTATGATATCGCTGCTCGGGTTCTTCCTAGGACCCTTGTTCCCGATCGCCATTGTGGCGGCAACCAAGCTATTGCCGAAGCATCTCCATGTATCCGCTATCGGATTTGCAGCGGCTATTGGGGCATCGGGATCGACTGCATTCCCTTTCGCAGTGGGGGCGATCGCACAGGAGAAGGGTGTACAGATTCTGCAGCCCTTCATTCTTGCAGTGTTAGTCGGATGTCTGGTAGTGTGGCTCTTCTTACCGAGCTTATCAAAAAAGAGGCAGTGAATTGAATGTTTCTGGGTACTTAAATCATGTAACTAGTTAGCCATGTAACTATCACGAAGAGTGGAGTCTGGACAACCAACAGATCAGTCAGTTGAAACGACAACCGCAGCAAACAGCGTTCGTTTCGTCTTTTTTTTTTTTCCATTAGAGCGAAGCAATCATCGGCTCCATATCAAGATGACTTTTCATTTGAACCATGATTTTGATTGCTGGAGCCGCTGCTCCACTTAGTGGGCGTAGTATGAATGGGTTACCAGCAAATTTCCGTTGGGTTACCGACTTAAATCTGCATGTGGCTTGAAAGTTTGCAGGTTTGGTCGTCAGCCGTCGACCTTGCGGTCCACTTCGTCTCTTTCCCCCTCCAACCTCCCCAGGCCGCAGCAATAATAAGTTGGTCGACTCTCGCTCCTGAACTGGACAACACTTCTCCCTCCAACTTGTCTCTGATCATTCAATTCAGCGTTCACCATGGATAAACTGAGAAGATCTTATTTCTCAAGTTACGACAATACCGAAGAACTCACTCGGCGATGGCTTCGACCAAGGGAGTCACTGAACCCCTTGCAACGCGGCATCGTCGACTTCATCAACGCCCACGTTTCTCCTTCATTTCTTGCGGTCAATGGCATCTCTATCTGGGATCATGCGACTCTATTCCCTAAGCGATACACCTTATACCCACCGCTCTGCTTGTTGCCACAAAGCATGTTCACCACCGACTCCTCCTTCAAGCAACTAGTCGCCTGCTTGACCCCATCGCAATTGGAAAAAATGTACACTTTCATAGTGTCCGCGATGTCCTCATTGGGCGTCACACATCTTGCAGTTAACGCTCCGATTGCTGCAACCTTGGATAATGGGGATGGAAATCGGATCCGATTGCCCTCCGGCGTGGTGGCATTGCATGGTGATTTTGGCCATCAGCCTCCGGATTCCAACCCCGAAAGAGACGTGAACCCCACGGAGACCGATTTGAACAGCGCATTTTGGGTCCATACAAAACAATGCTCTGGGATCTCGCAGATATGGGCGCCACTCTTCACTATGTTCAGTCGAGGAAATATCAGTGAAAAGGAGCGTATCCTCGGCATTCAGTCTGTATTCGAAGGCCTGAACGAAGCAGAGCTGGGCCAAGATCCCAAGACTACTGCGGTCGTGGACATGTATGCCGGTATCGGCTACTTTGTGTTTCCGTACCTGAGGAGAGGCGTTGGGAGAGTTTGGGCCTGGGAGCTCAACGGTTGGTCGGTTGAAGGATTGAGGCGGGGCTGTGAAGCAAATGGATATGGTTTCAAAAGCATTCGCGTCGATCCAAATGGGAACGTGATTGATCTAAAAGAGTTTTTGGAAGGATTGACGGAAGAGGATCGGGTGGTGGCATTTCATGGCGATAACAAATTCGCCGTGGATGCCTTGGCACAAGCGAAGAAGGTTTTGGAACCGAAGGGGTTTTGGAAACCAATTCGCCATGCGAATCTTGGTCTATTGCCTACATCTAAAGAGACTTGGGGCCCCGCAGTCGAAATATTAGATCGTCAGGGCCCTGGCTGGATCCATGTGCACGAAAACGTCAGTCAGAATGGCATTGATGACCATCGCGACTTTGTCGTGAAAGAGCTTACGTCTTTGCTACACAAATCGCCCGATATGACGGAGTCCTCTTGCCCAAGTCTAGAATGTCGGCATGTGGAACGGGTAAAGTCGTACGCCCCCGGCGTTATGCATTGTGTGTTTGATATCTGTGTACCATTCACGGTACCTAAAGAGGAAAATCATTGAAAATACAACGCACTGAATCGCCCTCACCCTCTGATCGCCAATCACGCAACCACAGCCGTAATCGCAACCGTCGTCTCCAAGTTCGCCCCGTCAGTCATTTCATAAAATTGTTTGTGAACCAATCCCTTACTCCTTGCAAATGGTGTGATGTCTAGGTGTTATTGAAAGAAACGTAATAGTAATGAGAATTTATGTATTTACAAGGAGCCGTAGTAGCAAGGAATCAATGACCGTGTTTTCTGAATTTCTCCGGGATGTTCGCTTCCACTATCGGCATTGCTTGCAGTTTCTGTAGCTTAAGTTGAGAATCTTCCTCGTGATCATGTAGGCGGAAATGTTCAATATCTTCAGGGTGGGTCAGGTCTTCCGGTCTTGCGTCGTCGCCATGAAATTTCTCGAAATGGTGAATTTCATATTCGTACTCTAAATCTCCGTGATGCCCTGGGCCGATACCGAAATCAGGGAGTTTCTTGCCAGCCCTCGAAATTCTCAGCCAGTCATCCCTTGCGATCACACCGGTCCTTCTCGGATCGAATATTGAAAAGATCTCGGTGATGATTTGATTTTTACGGTCTTCGGTCAGTTTCGCATTCGATTCATGGTCCATGCCGTATGTCTTGCGGACTTCATCTGGGGTCCATGTTCCGGAATTATCGTAGTCGTGCAAGGCAAAAAACGAGCCGGCGTCAAAATTTGAGATATGGTGCTCCTCTATAAGAGATTCAATGGTAAGCTCCAAACTCATGCGCATTTGAAATCGTATAGCTACATACCGATCATATGCTTGGTTGCCCAGTCGAGTTTCGCGTCAGGGGGAATATCTGGAACATGGCCCAAGACGGACGATGCCACCGCCGACACAATAATCAACAGGCTTCTCAATAACATGATGAAGACGCGAGAAACTGAGGTATCGGCATGGCCCATGCGCAAAGCGAATGCAGCAAACTGGTCCCCCTGCTGCGATCCAATCTTGCGCGAAAAGCTGGGGAAGCGTTTGCACCGTTTGCATCGCCCATGTCCTGATGACTAATCATTCCGGCCACGGAGTAAGCTAATTCCGATTTTGAATTCATAGACAAACTCAAAATCATCCGAGTAAGAAAGTCTCTCAGAACGGAATTGCGATTTCAATCAAGAAGCACGTTGAGCACAAGCACCGATTTTGGAGCCGATATTCTGATCAGAAATACTTGGAACATTGGGCTTGATAAACTAGGAGCCGTACCGAATCTCTCCCATCATCCGTCCTAACCATGACGACGAAAAGATAGCCCAATTATGCAAAGCCTTTGGTTCCGATCCGCCGCCTCCACATGTTCCTGTCGCTGCATATCCTGTGTGCGCACCAGCTCAAATGTCGCTGCTAATCGACCGGCTGCGGCGGCTAGCCGGCGACGCCTCCTACTCGGTAATTCGCTTACCATGTTTTACTCCTCGATATTCGTGAGCGCTATGATGCTAGACGCTAGGTCAAAGGGGAAACGCCGGCAAGAGAGAGAAAAGCAAATTGAAGCGGTCAAAGCGGAGGTGGAGCGATTACAAGAGGAGGAGAAGCGTCTCTTAGAGTCGTTAGGGCGGCGGAGGAGGCCCCCTCCAACCTTGACTCGCCCTACAAGGAGGCAGTATACCACCATAGCCAATCCCTCAGCAGAGTATGATCGGTATCGAGATGCAGCTTCGCGAATATCAAGGGATAGAGATGATGCGGCTGCCAGGGATGAACCTCTTGACACAACCCCTATGTTCGATTATGAAGAAGCTCCCAATTCGGAGGAGCAGGAGCGCTTGGGTTTACAACACCGGGAGGATATTCATCCAATACGGCTACGGGCTATCCAGTTTCTGGGGATGAAAATTTTGGGATTGCAGTTATTACTAAGGCCTTCCATCGCTCACTCCTACGGAGCGACGAAAAAGGCCTATTCGTATGATCAGGGCTCGGCCTTACAAAATCTCAAGGTTGATGAACTGCTCGAGCAACTTAACGACATGCGGAAGCGGTGTTACCAAATCAAAGCGGATCCAGAAGCGTTTTACGGTGATATTTGCGCCGACGTTAACCTCGCCAACCATGCTTTACTGGAAAGGCAAAGAGATGCCATGACTTATGATCTGTTGAGAGTTTTCAAAAATTTCGAGCATGATTCTATTTCTCTCGACAGCGTTATTCTCAGAACTGCGGATTTGCTCTTATCCGCGAAGGAGCCCTTGTCTCCTAGAGCTGTCGAAATGCTGATTTCCTATTATAGCCGCTTTCGCTTAAACGATGTGGTAAAAATGGTGATGGAGTCTCTATTCTCGAACGGCTTTCTCCTAACCATTCCTATCATTATTACTTCTCTCAATTGGTTCAACAAAACCAAAGATTTAAGTGGATTTGACAGATTCTTATACCTTTTACAGGTACCAAATCATTTCGTCAATATGCAAACGCGCTGGCACTCGATGACTATTGGAGGAGTGGAAGTTCCGGTACCCCCTAATTCGACTCCTAATCCTTACATATTGAACGCTCTTATCGCATGCGCACTCCAATTCGACCAACCACAAAAAGCTGATGCTTGGTTGGATGCTCTACGTGCAACTGGTTTCAATGATACTATCCCGACTTTGGGAGCTTATCTTCGGTATTATTCGTTCAAAGCCGATTGGAGGAAAGGCCGCCAAATTCTCATGCGAGTGATATACTATCTTTTATCGAGTAATAGCCACCCGTTCCATGAGATCGAACGAATAATATTATATATGATAGTACTTTGTGAATGCTGCGGTAAAAGAGAAATCGCGCATGAGCTCATTATGGCGGCGGTCTCATCTGGGCTAGAGAGCTATACCCTCAATGCCGAGGAGAAAAGACCGGCCTTGTTGTGGGCAGCTCAGCAATGGCGTGATGCCCGCATGTATTCCATGGATGGCTTCGAAAACCTATCACGTGGAGAAAAATATGTCGAGTTTGCAAGAAAAGTCGAGCCGGTGATTAGGAGGGCCGCCGAGCAATTTATTCCCGACGACGACTTGACCATGCAACGAATGAGACTCGAAGAGAGTTTCAATATGAAATACTATAAAATGGTATCCGACGGTAGAACAAAGAGATCTATTCGTCAGGCAGCTTCTGAAGGACAGGAGCCGCTAAGGAGCGAGTTAGAGACGACAAAGGCCGAGCTAAGAAAGCTTCAGGGCATGGTCACTTTACAAAGTGAGATGATCGCGAGGCTGGAAAATGTTGTATCTCTCCGAGATAAAATACCGTACTATGAAGCCAAACACCGAGAACAGGAGAATAAAGCGCCATCCCGGCAATCATTTCAAGGAACTTGGACAAACGTCTCAGGCCCCAACAGTCTAACCATGGCGGGTAGAGGGTCTCGACCATTTTCCGCTGCGAAAAGAAAAAGTACGGATGCTCGTCAGGGCCAGGGTAAAGAGCAAATTCAGGATGGATATAATCAACACCCTGTCCACGTCGTTGAGCCAGAGTGATGCACACAAATTTAGACTTCAAATGAGCCTAGTCTGCTTTATGTTCATCCTACTTCATCCCGGCCTTTACTCGCCTACCGATACCGGCAAACCACTCGACATACCAGGGTACCTACCTAGATGGTCCCGCAAAACCACGTCTACAGCTATACTCCCATATTTACCTGAATATCCTTGATATTGGTATGTGGACGCGTGTACTTACGACCTAATAAATATTAATCGATAGTGAATATATATAGAAATCTCAATCACTATTATGATATGGATTATCCGGCTAACGCTCACCAAGAAGCCCGCAGTCGGTTCGCGAAGTCCAGGATTGTCTAAGACATGGATTCGTACAGGCTGGCTCGGGCCCATTCTATAGCAGATTCGGGGTCGTAAGAACAATTCTTATGATTTAATCTATGGCAGCAAGGAGGAGAAACAGCAAATGGAGATCAAAAATTTTTATTCATCCATATGATTAAGAATGAATGTACATCCTGCAGGTTTTGCCCTTACACAAACCCCATCAAGGCATCACACGTTTTTAAACAAATAACAGGTTGATAAAGCATGTTTCCGAGACCATGCCCTTTGTGAAACCGAACATGATTTCGATCTATGTATTCGGAAGGATTTTGGTATACTGAGAACTCTTGAAAAGGAATAAACTTCTAACAGTGTCATGTATTGGATTGATTATTTATATAAAAGAAACAAAAACAAAAGAAGGATATGGCGGTCCCGACAATGGAGTCTTCTTCGCGAATAAGAATTTTCAAGCCAAACCACGTTTAGGTTGAAAACAGCGCTCTACCGCTTTTTGGAATCCGCCCGCATTTTCTCCTTTCGTGACAATCGTTCCGCGGCTCGAAGTAGGGCAGATCGGATGTCACCCTTTGGAAAGCCGGAAATATCGTAGTACGTTGGAGCGATATCCTAAAATCTTAAGTCAATAGACTGAAATGAGCTGAATGGAGCAACAACTTACTAGCAGCCATTCTCCCTTCACTGCTGTCACTGTTCGAATAAAGTTCTTCGTTGTTAAAACAAATTCGTTGTATACCACCCATTCCGCTTCGTGACCAAGTACGGTACTTGGGTGCAGAAGCACGGCCTCGTTATTATCTTTGACGGTTTTATATAAGTTTTTCCCCTGGCTTTCTTTCTTAGCAACCTGCATGAAAAACCCAGCGATGAGTGCCCGACGGATATTTTCGTAGTATTTCTTATCCTCGAATGGAGTCGACACCAACTCTATCTCCTGTCGCTCCATTATGCGTTGCAATTGCTGACGAACATTATCTGCCGACTGCAGAGCACGAAGGGAAAGGAAATGATCGTGACACCATTGGCGAGGGTTTGCTTGTGCCTCTGGGCTCTTGAAGGCATGGTAAGCGTTAAGCAGGGTCAGATGGTCCCCATCAGGATGTGCAAAGAGTGCCTTCATTTCATCTGCACGTTTTCGCTGTGCAGCAGGTCGCACAAATATTTGTGGAACAGAAAGAAGGGAAGTGATAGAAAGGATCTCGTTTGAGCAATAGAACTCTGGAGACGTAATAAGCATTACGGCTAAAGCTGGATCCAATGGGAACTCCGAGGCAAGACGTCCTAGAGAAGTAAGTTCTCCCTCGTCATCCAAGCATGCTAAATAATTGAGCTCTTCCAAAGCACGCATGAGAGTTTCGGGTGCAGGAGGATCCATGAGATCAAAATGGACTAGGTCATCTATTCCAAGCTTCTTTAAATCAAGGACAGTTGTAGAAATATTCGAACGAAGGATTTCCGGGTAGGTTTGTTCAATGAGTTCCTTTTTGAAAGCTCCTTCAGTGTATAGACGGAAACATTTTCCAGGCCGCGTTCGTCCCGCACGACCGGCACGCTGTTGCGCTGAAGCTTTAGAGATCGGCGATACTAATAGCGACTCGACACGAATTCGGGGATTATATATCTTTTGCTTAGAAAAACCGGGATCAACAACGTAAACGATACCATCTATGGTGAGAGATGTTTCAGCAATATTGGTGGAGATGATACATTTTCTTCCCGGGCGTCCACCTGGCTTACGAGGCGGAGGAGCTGGATCGAAAATGCGCTGTTGCATAGCCGGAGGTAGTGTACCGTAGAGGGGATAGACTTTCATGGGGCCAGCATCCGCCTCACGAATCATTTCATCCACCTCTAGGGAGATTTTGCGCACGGTGTCTTCGATTTCTTCTTCACCCGTCAAAAACAAGAGTATGTCTCCTTCAGGCTCGGTGGCGTGGATCTGAAGAACAGTTCGAATAGCGGCCTCCACATAATCCGGTTCTGGCTCTGGTGTATAGAAAATCTCGACGGGGTGAGTCCGACCAGGGACGGCCAATAGAGGAGCATTATGGAAATAATCTTGGAATTTTTGTGCATCCAGGGTGGCAGACATGACAATCAATTTCAAGTCGGTTCTGCGTTTAACAACATCTTTGAGTAATCCCATGAGGACGTCCGTTGCCATGGTGCGCTCGTGAGCTTCATCGAGAATAATTGTGCTATAACGGGAAAGTTCGGGGTCGTGCATTGCTTCCCGTAACAACATTCCATCTGTCATGTATTTCAAGACGGTTTTAGAGCTTGTCATGTCTTCAAATCGAATGCTGTATCCAACTTCTTCGCCGAGCTTGACATCCAGTTCATTTGCGACACGCTCTGCGACCGACATTGCTGCTACTCGACGAGGCTGTGTACAAGCGACAAGTTTATTTCGAGTTTGCGGAAGATCATCGTATAGCACGAATTGCGGGATCTGGGTTGTTTTACCGGAACCGGTTTCACCAACGAAGACGAGGATTTGAGATGACTGGTAAAGCTGTAAAAACTCATCTCTGGTGATAGATTAGCACGTGATAAAATAGAATAAGTCACAGAGAAGGAAAACTTACCGTTGCGCATGAACCGGGAGGCCTCTTCGTGTTTCTAAAATGGAAAAGTATCGATCTGAGGCAGGTTTGCCTGTAAACGGGTTGAGCTTTGAGTCCTCCGCCTCTCTTGCCAACGCAGACGTAGTTTTATGCCTCTGGAACTTGGCCAGAGGCGAGTCTCCAGAGCTTCCATTCAGTTTCACGCCGCCGTCGCTTGTGGAGTTTTCGTCCTCGTACATATGGGCAAGATAAGGGTTGTTGCGCGGATCCATCTTGGTAGCGGTGGTTTTAAGCCGTTTCGCGCGGGAGTTGTCTTCGTTATCGGAACGTCTGTCAGCCATGGTGATTATCCTCGATCAATTCGAGGATTGGAAATGGGTGTTTCTCTGTGGAGGATGGAGGAAGATGTTGAAGAGCAGAAGTGAAAACGCGGTTTTGGTTGAGCCGAAGATGATAGAAAAAGTTCGCTGCGACTAAGGGAAGGTTAGCCGAACGTTGCTGGTGAGGCTCGCGCGCTAAACCTTCCTTTGTGGGGTGTCGCCCGAATTTGTGCGATTTGCTTCATAGGCGCGCTCAGTCAGAATTCGCATATTATCAACCGATCGTAATTATCTAGTGCTATTATTATATGGGATCTTTGGCATCATAGACTAGGAAACTTATCTAATTTTTATTATTATTTTTTTTTTCTGTTGATTATATCGTCTGCTCCTTATACGAAGTGATCCTTGAGCAAGCAACCATGCGGTGACCGCTTCTGTTCTCCCGCAGGAGCACTGCCGCTATTACTTAACCACCCCCGCCAAAGGGGGCTTTGACTGCACCTGCACCTCAGCTCCAGTTTTTCATCCTTCTCGCATCAAGTTGAGGAGTGATATTGGACAATACCAGCTACCAGCCATCGTTTATCGTGTGCTTCAAAAACTACGAGAAAAATGGAATCTACCGATACTTGGACGCCGACCTTTGTCGTCGGTCAGCATGAATCTGCTCGCAAGCTGCCAGTGACACCGGAGACCGTGCAGAAGGCTCTCGATTGTGGAGTAGGAAACACCTGCTTTCATCTGTACTGAGATAACCGCTAACAAAACCACTCATTCGTAGTACGATATTGTTACAAGGCCCATCACAACGCCGGCATTCCAAACTAAAGTTTTGACTCTGCTTTCCGCGTATCTAGCCGCCCTGCCGCCGCCCGCAAAAGATGCGCACGGTACCTTGGCCACTTCTGGGAACACAAAATTCCTTCGAATCCCCTCCTTACTGGTTCCTGATTCTCATCTCAGCCCAGGCGACGCTGTGAATAACGTGGTTGCTGTCTCGAGCAGCTGGATTGATGTCTGTTCACCAGATCCTCTGATTGCAGATATATCACGCCAGATATTGCTCCACGAACTTGCCTATGCTGCTTTCTGTGGTGTGAGCTATGTCATAATCCCAGGCCCGAGGTTGCATCATGGAACCCTTCATGGCGAAGGTTTGATGTACTATGCTCGTGCAATCCAAGAGGTCATGAATGCGGCACCTTATGTCCATATACATATCTGGTTTCGTATGACTGATAACCCCGACGACGAAACCAGTCGCATTGGTGACCTTGCCCCTTTTGCCCGCCCAGAATTTATCGAGGCCCAGGAGTTCTCTACCAAACCCGAGGAGTTTGGTACTTGGGATGCATGGGACGTTATTAGGAGGATTTGTAAATATCACGCCCGTCTTCTTGTGGGTAAGAAAACCCCGATCCCAGTGCAACCCCCTCCCAATAGATATACCCATACATACAAACTTTGCAATACTAACTAGAGCTAGCACTCACTCTGCCTAAAAATCTGCCACCAATGCCTGTGCAAACAAGGTGGCTATCTGAACCCGTTCACATCTTGACAATCGAGGAAGCGACATTCATTAGTAATTCAAAGCTTTACCCGGTTCTTTCCAGACGACACCAAGCCATAATTTCCCGATTCATGCGCAATAAGTCGACCCCGTGGATTATCTTGAATGATGTTGGAGAGATTCCCGACACTTCTGAAAGTAGTGCCGATTTGCCTACTCCTGCAGAAGCGGCACAACGTGCTAAAGCGGAAAAGGGCCCAAGTCCTACACCACACCTTGAATATATTCGCAATCTCCAGAAAAAACAGCCTCCTCGGACTGCCATGGAGCGATTTGGCGTTGGCTACCAAGACTATTTGCAAGCGCCCTTGCAGCCTCTCACTGTGAACCTTGAGAGTGTCACTTATGAAGTCTTTGAAAAGGATCCAATCAAATACGAGTGGTATGAACGTGCCATTCTTAAAGCTTTGAAGGACTGGGCAGCCCAAAAGAAAAAGCCCTCCTCTCCAGATGGCAGAATTGTTGTCGCTGTCGTTGGTGCCGGTCGTGGACCTTTGGTAACAAGGACAATTCGATCCAGTGTAGAAGCGGATGTCGATATTGAATTGTGGGCTATTGAGAAGAATCAAAACGCATTTCTTCACCTTCAGCGACAAAATAACACTATTTGGGGAGATAGTGTTAACCTGGTACAATCCGATATGAGAAGTTGGAAAGGACCTCTTGCGCGGGTCTCTATTATGGGATCGCCAGAGCCTCGCATGGTCAATTACCCGGTCGATATTTTTATCTCTGAGCTTCTGGGTTCTTTTGGAGACAACGAGCTGTCTCCAGAATGTCTTGACGGAGTGTCACATCTGCTGAATCCGGCCCATGGAATATCCATTCCCGCGTCTTACACGGCCTACGTTACTCCTATTTCATCTCCTCGTCTCCACGCCGAGGTTACGGCTCAGAGCATAACCAACCCGGCCGCGCCTGAGACACCGTATGTCGTCATGCTTCACGCTTTCGACTTTCTGTCCACTGCCGAACAACCTCCAAGGACACCGAGCCCCAAGTTACCAAATACCAAGGTACCAAGCGAAAAAAGCTCTACATCGTCTTTGGATAAAGCTGCCAAAGTGCCTCCGCCCACCCTTGAGACTGCTAATCCTATAATCCATCCAACCTGGTCATTCTCGCACCCCAATAAAAACATTCCACCACCTTTGCGCTTCACCGCCGTCTTGTCCAATGAACACAACATGCGCAAAGCACGACTTGCTTTCCCCTGTCGTGAGCGTGGGGTGTGTCACGGACTTGGCGGATATTTTGAAACAACCCTCTATGAAGGTGTGGAACTGTCGACAAATCCGGTAACAATGGATACAAAGAGCGAGTCGATGATCAGCTGGTTTCCGATATATTTCCCGCTGAAAGTAAGTTACACAACATCGATGCTATCATTTCCTTTACTGACTCTGTAACTTGAAGACTCCACTCCATGTTCCTGAAAACTCCGAAATAGTTGTAACGATGTACCGACAGACTGATAACAGAAAGGTCTGGTACGAATGGGTTGTGGAGGTTTTCGAGTTCCGTAACAGCGACGGCTCAATTGCTTCGCCCGGGGAAGAAGGCGCGAGAAGACTACGCGTGGCTATGAGCGATCTACACTCCAGTATCAAAGATGGATGCCTCATGTGAAAAACGAATTTTTACTGATCGAATATTTTCAAATATCCTGACGTTGAATATATGAGATTCAATATTTTGAAAGCGTGATGATATGAAATTGGACAAGATCTACGGCCTATCTTGAATTATATTCTCTTATGTCGGTCCAGGGGTGACTTCTTGCATAGGGTAAAATTTTTCTACAAAAGTATCTTTTCTCATCATATATGTATCGAGAAAGGATGAGTATACAGACTGCTTGCTAAGTCATCATTGGACTACTCTGAATCTATTGGTTGAAGTTCATATCATTTGGTTTGATGTGTAATGCATCAGTGGTCAATACGATTGGAGAATTCACTCTTGGAATCGCAAGGCCACAGTGACCGTCTGACCATAGATGTTCTTGCATGTTTGTTTCTATGGCTTCCGGGATCCTGGAAACATTGAAGACTATATACATGGGCCTTTGCGGCCAGGTTGACCCTTTCCTTTCTGGGCGAGAAAAGAGAAAAATCAAAATCAAAGTGACTGAAAAGCAAAATGGGAAGAAAATGTTATGAGACAGGACCATGTTCAAGTCATGAAACAATGAGATCATCCCTTGACTAACACTCATGCCATATAAATACAAATCAGATGACTGGGCCAGCACATATCTGATGTTGTAGTCACGCCCGGCCCGAGATATCAAGACTACAGAGATAAGTGGATTCCGATGGAGATACTCTCAATTATCCAGTGCCTTGTGCTTGATGACCTGGCCGGCATAAACGGCTGTGCGGCAAGAGGGACAAATTCAACAATATGAGGGTGGGAGATGGACATTTTCATACCGGACATCTCAGGTTTCGCCCGATCCGTGTTGGAAAATCCAAGCGACCATTTGTGAGTTGGTGAGTTATGTGAAGATATCTTATATCACTGTGGAAGGTTTTGTCGAGAACTCAGGTATTTGGATTATGCTGAGGTTTATAAGTATCAAATACCCAAGCGCGAACAAATTCGGGCACAGTCATTCGTATGCATAAAAGCACTTCCAAGATAAGATGTACTTGCTGCTGCCAACTATGGCGCTGCAGCATCTGACAAAAAGCCTGGAAGATGTCGTCCTCGTCCTGCTGTTCGACGCGTATTCGCTCTCGCTGAGAGGGCTGCGGAGGCGGAAACTGCGTCTGAAAAGGAGGCTCTAATGATGGAGAATCGGGCTATGTAGGAGTGATAATTAGTCTCCTGGTTGGTAATTTGATTAGAGAGCTGCGAACCTCAGAATTCTTCGTTTGGATGCATGGAGCGTCGATATCAGAGGTAGTGGGAACCCGTTGCTTGGCGCGATATGCCTGGGATCGACTGCGGCATGTTGCACACGATTTAAAGAGATTTGACCTTGATCGCAGAAACTCTTGATATGGCAATATACACTTACAAGTGCTGCATTTGAGTGTTGTAAACTCCATGGGTTAAAGAGGCAGCAATGTGGAGTAGAACTGAATCAAAAAGTGCTTTTGGGCTGGACATGAAGTTGATAGCTCCAGTGATTCAGAGTCCAGAAGAGAGTTTCCAAAGTGACTTCAGACGGCAAGAGTCACGGGTGGCTTGACCAATCAGAACAGTGGAGATCGCTGTTTGCTGCCAAGAATTAGGTTGACCAACCGGAAGCTTGCCGCTTTTTCCTTGGCAGCAAAACGGTCCATTCTAACTCTAACCCTATTACTAAGATCAGTGCCAGAATCCACAGTCATGTGACTGGCTATGAACCTCACAAAACATCCCTGCATTGTTCATACGTAGCTAGGTAACTATGGAGTAGCAACCTGTAGGTTGAGGATATCATAATGTGATTGCATGCAATAAGTAAGATATAAAAAGTTTCCTTTTCAGGCTCTATCTCCTTCATTACCTATTAATTAAGCTCTAACAATGGATTCTACAACGAATGCAGGGTGCAACTCGAGTCTGGTTCAGTATTGTCTAGAGAATCGTCGAACCCTCAAAATATCAGAATGTTAGAGACCAACTACGCCAGAGAAGACTGATTTTCCTCCTCAGTCAAGCCTTTGCGAATAGCGAGAACACTGTCAACAATGACCGCATCGATGCCTTCATTGACTTGCAACTACAGGGTCGTATTAGCATTCAGCATCAATCAGTGAAGTTCGGTAAAACTTACTTTAACTTTTGTCGGGTCGTTATTGAGCATGCCGTACGAGACGCACACTAGTCCGGACTCTTTCACCACTCGGACCAACCTTGGGCTAATTACCAGAGGCTCAGCCGCCGTCACGACACCCAATAAGTCCCATCTTGACGCAAACCGAATGGCTTCCTGCAAGCTGCTTGCGCGAATGTCGCCAACGGCCTCTACACCAGAATCGGTTAGGAAGAGGACGGGGATGGAAGGTTGTTTGAATGCGAGCAGAAGGCAGATATCTGGGTTGAACGAAGAGAAGAGGAGGTTACGGCCTTCACCAAGATCGTATACTTTGGTGAGAATGGTGTCAACAAAGGAGTTGAGCTCGACGGCATATGTATCCATCTCCTGTTCTTCGCTCTCGTGAAGCATCGGGTATTCTGCAAAGCAAGACCTGGTTAGATCGAATAAAGGAGGGTAGACAGCTAAGCATATAAACAAAAGGTATTACTTACTCAGCTCCATATTGAATCCGACGGATTTCGGAAGTTGATTGAATAGATCTTCCAGCGTAGCGAATGGTGCTTGAATATGGTTTCCTCGAGTGTTTCCTTTGAAACCCTTCTTCTTGAAGTCTCGCGTATGCTTCATCCTTTCGTCAAAGTTCGGAACGTCCAAGTCTTCGCCAACGGACATGGACCTTTGACGTATAGAGAGTTCCGGCATATTGTTTCGAGAAGGATTAGCACTTCGACTGTTCTTAGTTTGCAGAGCTGGCCGTGCTTTGCGGCCATCGCTGATATGCAAGAACTAGAGAATTGTTCAGTTTCGCTTCTTCAATTTATTGTCATAAATGATCGATATTTACCTGCTCTAATGTCAGGGTATGAACAGGAGCATCAATTCCAGTTTCGCTGACAAGAAAATCATGATAGATAACAGGAACGTGATCTTTGGTCAATTGGACGTCTGATTCTAATTAGTGGACCATAAGAACACCTAGATTAGGAAGCCATACCAAACTAGAAAGAAGTCAGCAATATTCTTTCAAAGGGGCTCGACTCACTCACCTCAACATAGGATGCGCCAAGGTTTGCAGCAGCGATGAAAGACTATTGCGGTCAGCTGGGAAGTTTGTGAAGCTGGGCGCCCATATTGTTCATACCTCGACGGTGTTCTCTCCTAGCTGCAAAGATTTTCGGCCGGCGATATTCTTTCCGAGACCTTATTGAAATCTGTTAGGAATACGTCTCTCTAAAACACGCGGAATTCACTTACCTCGATGCCCAATAACCATCGTCGAGGCCAACGTCTTCCAATAGGTTTGACCCTCCGTAACTGACATGTTCGGGTGGCTGAAGGGCGTAATGATCAAGAAGTTGAAGGTTACTGAACCTATGATATCAAGCGTATTTGCAGCGATGATAGGAACAGTGAGATCGCCGTGAAGACTGATACGTTTAGAGCCAATATTAGGTTTGATACTGGAGAGTAGTGCCACTCCTCGTCCAAGAACGCGATCTTTGGAACCGGCGTAAGTTGGGACCAAATCAAAAATAAGTTTTGTCTTGGCTGTGTCGGCGGCGTGAAAAACAACCGGTTCGGTAGAAATGTTATCTTGGACTGGCAGATCAATGATTTCAGGTTCACCATGGGCGCCAGTTGCAGAAATAACCAGAGACAACGCCGTATCGAGTTGTGTGAGATGGGCACTGGCCATAGGAATCCGTTCAAGATCAACTGCTGGAATATGTTTCCTCATATCCATCGTACCAAGGCTGACTAGGATCATGCTTTCGTCCGTTAAATACCTATGACCGAAAGACTTGATTGCTTCCGAAGGCTGACTGTTGCCAGTCGATTTGCGATCCGTGAGTGAAGATTGAGGAGAGGGAGACGATGAAAGGGACGTGGCATTGGCACCAGTTTCACCCGATTGATCAGACTCAGGAATAGCTTCCACTAAAAGCTTTGCAATATCGATGTGTCCCCTTAAGGCAGCGTGCTCCTTAGCCGTCCATCCTGAGGAGTCGACCCGTTCAAGATCCGCTCCGGCTTCAATCAAAAGTTTAACAACATCTAGATTTCCGTCAACGCAGCCAACAAACAAAGGCGTCCAAGAATATGTATTCTCTGCGAATTCCGTGTTTGCCTTTTGGTATTCTGTGCCTTCGAGAAGAGCCTTGGCACATTGTTCGTGTCCAAACCGGGCAGCGACATGCAGAGCCGTTTCTCCCTGCTCGTCCCGATAATTAATATCGACGCCCGCGTCGACAAGTAGTTGAACGATATCAACGAAATTTGCCTTGGTTGCTAGAGCAAGAACGGCACTACTTTTTGAGACGTGCTTTCGAACCGCGCCTTTGGGTTTAAAACCACCCTTCCAATTCTCAGAATCCAGGAGAACTTTAGTGGTAAGGGCATGACCTCCAACGACGCTCAAATGTAATGGAGCCCATCCTTCATCATCCTGCCAGTTTGGACCGTCAATTCCTTGCTTGACATCAAACATATCCCAGACTTGCAGATGCTCAATGATGACCTCACAGACAACTTTATGACCATACAGCGCAGCATAATGTAAAGGCGTGCGGCCAGAGATATCTCTAGCCAAAAGAGCAGGCCGTTGACGAAGATGAAGGTTATCCAATACATAGCTCAAAAAAGTAATGGAAGGGTCACTCCGTTGCAGCGTTACGACCTGATCAGATTCCTTCGGCACAGAAAACTGTCGTATAAGCGAAGGAGGGGCTGCTGGAGTAATATAACTGGAGTTATCTATAGGAAAATCCAGGACCATTGGTTCTGAGAGTTCCGCATCGGCCGTTGTTTGTACTCTTCCAATCGAAATCACTAAGCGATGAAGGCAGTTTCGCTTGTTGATCTCATCGTCTTCGTCCAAGTCACTTAGTTTTCCAAGTAAAGACAATATGCATCCTCTCGAGCGGTTATAGATCGACCGCTGAAGTAATGATTTCAATACTTTGGGATATATATTAGGACCTAGTTCAGTGGCGGCAATCCTCAATGTTGGAATCAGTTCTAGGAATATGTGAAGGTCATCTTTGCGAATCGCTGTGTCCACAGCAGTGACCAGAGTTGTTGGAAGGCTCAGGCTTTGGGATGGAATCCTATTCAGTGACAAAACAGAGTGGGTTGAGCTAGTGTCGTCCACGGGCTGATCGTCTCCCAGAGCCGTGAGCCAGTCGTTGACGAGTTTCATAGAGCTTAAAAGGGGAGCATTTGTTGCAAAAGGTGACGGATCGACCTTTGTTGGTAAGTACTGCAGTTGTGCTTGGCATCCAGGGAGCTTCTTGTCCAACTTTTTTGTGATCTTGATAAATCCCCGGCGGTTCACTTCTCCGTACCATTGTAACTTCCTGAATTGACCCCGTAGCTCGAGTAAAGCAGCTTGAAGATCCTCAAGCTCATCGGCATCAAATCGATTGGTGGCCCGGAGAGTATCACCGAAGCGTTCTTCGAGAAGCTTTAGGCGACGGGAGCTGTCGGCGAACTTTTTGTTATAGAAGTGATCAACGTCCTCAAGGTTTCGGTCGAGAGTATAAAAGAATTCTACGATTGAGATCGTGTATCGTTAGCTTTGATAGCTTGTCATCGAGTGAAAGACAACCCGATAATTCTTACCAGCCAAATCTGGCTCTTCTCCGTTCTTCTTTGCTAAGATAGCAGCATTTATAAGTTTTTTCAGTCCCTTGTACTTGATGTAATTGGCGCTCCATTCGGGCACCATATTACGGGGTAGATTCCTCCCAAACTTCATATTGACAAGTAGTTCTAGGTCTTTTCACGTATTATTCGCAACCCCGCTTGACTCTTGTAGCAACACGGGTCCTTGTAGGCCCCGCGGTTCCAGTTCGATCGAAACGCGAAAAACGGTGGATTTCAATAAAGATTGGAGTTATTTTTTTGGCGATTGGGACAGATTTGAAAGCGAAATTTGCAATAAAGCCACGACCTGGTCTGAAAAGATAGTAAAGCTAGGTAGCTAAGACGGAAGTGAAACGTAGTCGAACCCGGGAAGATAAGGAAAGAGTCGAGGTAGAAAGACGTGATAAGCACCCATGGTAGGGATAAATGTCAGGGTGAAGATGAAGACAGGAGAATGTCCAGCGAGGACACCATCAGGCAGGGATTCCGAGTTCGAAGGTAAGGATGGAAGTCAACACAGCGACCAAAGCGGAAGTCAATGAGAAATTTAGGTGGAGGGACAACACTGGGGGGTCAATTAACTGCGGCGTTTGGCGGCCGGAGCGTTAGGATCAGGTAAAGTTTGAAAAGCTTGGGACCTTGTGGTGCAAAGCTGGGACCACGCTAGTGACTTAGTGGGGCACGGTGGACTCATGTGCAGAGATGATTGGATCACAGACATGCTTGGCACAGAAAATGACTAGGGTCACGGGAGTGTTCGGGGCACGGAATCGGATTAATATCAAAGCCGGATTCAGGAACATGGATCAATTCCGCTCCATCAGGAGCACAAAGAAATCAATGCCATAGAGATGAATTGCTTATTGCTTTGACACCTTCACCAATAGCGTTGAATTGACCACGAGACCACAGTACCATTTTAAACCCGTTCGACTGTACCATGGATATCTTGATTGCCACCAGCCTTGTCCGGCTTCATGCATTGGAGATGCTCAAAGGATCTCCCAAGCGTGCCTCTGCGTTTGGAAGCGAATCGTGAACCTATCGCATCGATGGCACCAGCTCCAGTCACTGCCATTTGATTGGGGAGGTCGTAGCTCGTTATCAAATGACTCTACCTTGCAGCTGGCCCAGAAAGTCTTTGACCCTTGGTTCCAGCTTGGCCCCGAGGCCCTTGCCGCCGAGATAATTGACCATCATGTGATGCCAGCCAAAACCACTCTAGAGGTATAGAATAGAACGCCACAGCCAGCGGATGCCATCTACGGAGTACATATGTAGGAGTTTCCAAAAGATGGAAAATATTGCCCTACGAGGTTAGTGTGAATGCAATACAACGCTCCATCCTGGTCTCTGGATGGCAACCTAAAATTGTGCTCGTTTTTAGCTCATCAAATTCTGGCTATCATGAGGAGTAACGATATAGACCTTTCCAATAAGAGGCAAAGCAGAAGGGAGATTGCCAACACCCCAGAGGACTATAAGGAAAAAGGGGGCCGAAATTGTCCGCCAGACAGGAGCGGGGTTGTCGTCATTGATAATTAACTTCGTCCCAAAAAAAAAAAAAGAAAACCATCCAGAAATTAGGATACGACCAGGCCACAATCCAATCCACCAGTGCCAGTATACAGATGAGTTAGAGTTCCAATGGCTGCTTTGCCGCAGTATATTATGCCGTGGACGAAGAGAAAAAAAAATAGGTATCATGAGAATGAAGTTCAACAAAAAAGGAAAAACAAAAAAGGCAAGAGTCAAAGTCAAAATAGGAGAAGGCAGATTTGAGTATCAAATTCTATTCAACCACTCAACATACTAAGGCAGTCATTGCTTGGACTCCACTTTGAACTAACGCCGGATTATGTTGGAACCTCCTTATGCATGACTGGAGTGTATTAACGGCTCCAAGCCCCACAAGCATTTGTTTTGCACGTCTGCCAGTGCCTCCAGTCCCGTGAAGCATGTTCTGGATGCACACCACGCCCCGATGCACTATCTGCTCCTCGCCGTCTCTGCATAATGTAAGAATTATCTCCATGCCACGAGGACGCTCCATAATAGCGGATAGCGCCGGCTGAAATTCCGTCAGCATCGCAAGTGCACCACCAGCGGCGCGTCGGGTCGGTACATCATCCACATCAGCAAGAGCAAGAATTATATGTAGACGCTGACTAGCGCGCTGGGAGCCATCTGCAAATTTGGAAACGCCTGCCTCACAGGTCATTAGGTTACATACCAATTCGCAGGCCGCCCTTTGAAGGTACCGGTAATCTGATAAGAGAAGGTCCTCAATCGTGGTCCAACCGGCGCGAACGATAGTTGCGCCAGCAGTTCGGTCGGGCGATGATGCAACATTAGTCAGAGCGAGAAGGCCCTCGAATGCGGGTAACAAATCACGTGGTTGGTCTGAGGTCGTTTCAAAAGGGGCAAGCAGCAGGAGTAAAGGGCGAATTGACGAAGTTAGCTGAGGGAAACCTGAGGGCGAGAAGACATGAGAAGGATTGACCGATATTAAAATTCGGGCTAGAGCGTGAGCAGCGGTGTAGCCACTGTCATCCAATTTCCGAGGAGCATCGCCTCCACGGTTGAGGGATGCG